>CM056499.1:32152190-33577991 GCA_029783415.1 Anisodus acutangulus | reverse complement strand
GCCTTTTCAACGAGTTGAGTGTTGGTTAAAGGTTCACCAAGCACTTGACATTCATTTGAGATGTCCATCAACTTTTCAAAATAAGATTTAATATCATCCGCTTCTTCCATCCTTAAACGTTCATATTTGCTCATGAGCATGCGTACCTTTGTTCGACGAACACTTGAGTTACCTTCACAATGAATTTGTAAAGTATCACATGCATCTTTAGCCGTAGGGCAGTTTTGAATGAGTTTGAACATGTACAGATCAACACATCCAAAATTGCATTTAAAGCCTTTTCGTTAAAGCTAGCATTATTGGTTTCTTTTGCCGTCCATTCGGATTCAGCTTTAACAAGAATGTCACCTTCCTCTTCCGGCGATAACATTGGAACAACATACTAATTGGTTATATATCTCCATGCCCTAACATGAATTGATTTGATATGAGAACGTAGACGAATCTTCCAATAGGCATAGTTTGAACCATCTTAAATGGAAAGTCTATCAATAGTCGGATTTATCGGATCCATAGCTTTAAATAACAAGACCAAGCACTTATTGTGTTAAGTGTTGGATCTGATACCACATGTTAGGTCTGGGTATGCTATGGAACAATAAAAACAAGCTGAAAATAAACTAATTTGAATGCTAATTCAGTTTTCGAATGTCGGCGATAATGTCATCCGGCACCAGTGACAACACTTCGATAAAATAGAATCTTTAAAGAGTAAATGCAACGGAAATTTAAAGAACACAAAGGTTTAAATTTTACATAGGTTATATATATTATATAACCTATGACGGTCAATTACCGAAAGTATTGTATATATATTTATATACAAAATTACAAATTCTTTTCTTTACAGATTTACTATATAAAATGGAAAGGAATTAAAAGTTGAAGTCGCAGATGACTTCTTCCTGAAAAATCCACCTAAATAGACATAGACAACTTCTCATTACAATTGCTCAATACAAAGCTAATCTAGAATCTAAACTGCAATTGTAATGTTGGACAAAATGTTGTCAACACGCTCAGGCAACACTTGTGATCCAGTTTTCTAAGATGAATTCTTGAGAGCTCTCTTGATATTTTTACAATCTGATTCTGGATATCAATTTACTCTTGTAGCCTCTCTATTTATAGTAGAGAGTCTTTCTTGAAAAGCTCATCGATTGGTTGTGGAGGTTGAAGGAAAGGTGGGTAGCTAGTAGGGTTTGTTGGAGAAGATCGTGGAGCAAAATCATCTAACTTCTTGGACTTGTTCCTCAAGCATAGCAACGACTTTGACTTGTTCTTCCCACATTTTTCATCAACTCCTATTTACCTTGCCAAGTCACTTTTACTTAGTAGTAATATTTCCACAAATATTGCTTCATTCTGTGAAGTAAGGCAAAACTGTTTTTCATAAAAATGTTGGTCCGAATGTTGTGACATTTGTTCCAACATTTCTTAAATTCAAATTAGTATTTAAAACTATATGTTGGGTAGAATGTCACAACACCAAACAAACATTAACATAAACATAGATCTGGACTGGTTTTGAATAAAAATTGCACTTTTTATACAAGACAAATATATTATGTATAGAGGTATATAAAAATATATAAAAATGTATAAGAAGTGTGTATACACCCATATACACTATTAAATGAAACTAACTTCATCTTCTTCCTTGTGTTTCTTCTTAAATTTAACTCAAATCTACTCCAAATCACTTCAAGTTTAAATTTTGAACTCTTCTTGATGTTTCCAATCAATTGTAGCACCACCTAATCCAAACAATTAATAAACTCGAAAAACTCAATTTCCACTACCACCTCCTGCTACTGCACCTCCACCTCCACCTCCACCGGCTGCAATATTTGCACCGTTTGCAAATCCTCCAGTTTCAGAGAGGAGCGGCAGAAAGAAGAACGAGCAGAGAGATAGAGGAGGCGGAGGAAAAAGAAGAACAGGACAGAGAGAGAGTGAAAGAGAGAGGAGGAGTGAGTGAGTCATATTTTGTAAAATTTTAAAATGTGAGTCAATTTTAATAGAATTGTTACCCTAATTAACCTACAACATAATTATTTCTATTATATCAATATTTTCTTTCTATCAATTTTGTTCCCCAATTTTGCTCAAGATAACCGTTTTTCATATTATTTGTTGTACTAACATTTGATTTGAATGGAGAAAGGGTTTAGGAAGGAAAAATGATCTAAATGGAGAAGTTTTAGAGATTGAAGGGACTATCAGTAGATAGAGAAACCTAGAGATAAAGAAATAGATATTATTTCCTTATAATTTGGGATTAAAATCCACGTGTCACTGTCTTATTGGTCTTTTTTGGCCAAATTAGCCTTCTGTGAAATGCACGTGTTTTATATTTTGATTGTCTTAGAAAAATGTATCTATTTGATACTCTTTTGAAGAAGTTTAGGTGTTCAATAGGTACTAGTCAAGTTTAAGTGTAAATGAAAAAACCGGACAAGTTTAAATGGTTGTATATGTATTTGACGTATTAAATTCATTCATATTCAGTTTCAATTTTTTTTGTCTATTACCTACACCTTATAAAGTATTTAAAAAAAGACAACCCGTTGCATTAAGTTTTTGCTATGCACGGGATTCGGGGAAGGGCCGGGCTCAAGGATCTATTGTACGTAGCCTTACCTTGCGTTTCTGCAAGAGGCTGTTTTCACGGCTTGAACACATGACCTCCTGGTCACATGGCAACAACTTTACCAGTTACTCCAAGTATCCCCTTCACACCTTATAAGGTATTAATGTTCCAAAAGTTTAATAAAATATTATCTTTTTCTCAAGACTACCAAGCTCTCTCGAATAAATTAGACTCTTTCTGTTTTTGAGCTACATCGGGAGTAAAATATTTTCCCTACTAAGACATTCATCTTTATGACTAAATGTTTACACCATAAAGAAAGAGCAAATAAAGAAGGATCCCGCCCCTGGGGCATAGTTGGATGACAAAGGAGGGGAACTTAAAATTCAGTTGGAGGCCTGCAACGTGAGTTCGAACCCTGGTGGGAGAAATTTGCTCTCTTCTGAGGTAGGACCTTGTAGATGATATCAGTTGCTCTGTTCTCAAACTCTGATCATTCAGGCACATCCCCCGATTTACTAGTAGTAGTGCTGAGGGACCGGGACTACTATCTTTAGGAATAGTCTGACGTAAGCCGGGAAGCTGAATATCAAAAAAAAAAAAAAAGAAGGATCCTCCTCCAACGACGGCTTGGAGATGACTCGGATGGAAAGACTGCTCCGACGTCCCCTCACTCTACTTGATAGACAAAAAAGAATGGATTGACAAATCACGTGTGTTTTATAAAACGTTACTGCAATTGGAACGTAAGTCTTCTAATGTCTCTTTTTGTTAACTGTTCAAGTTAAGAATAGAAAAACTTTGATAATGTACTTATTTAAAGGTAAGGTGTCCAGTGGGCAGAGTCGGTCCGATCCCGATCCCGACACAGCCCGATCCTGCTACCCAGCCTGTCCCGGCCCGATCCCCCAAAGTAAAAAAAATAATTTTGTCGGGGTCGGGGTTTGAACTCGGGACGGGGCCTGGGTTCGTCCCGCCCATCCCGATCCCGACCCGGCCCACTCCATCCCGACCCCGTCCCGATCCCGTCTCAATCCCGACACATCCCCCTCCCTCTTTGCAAAAATAACCGTTGCAACAACGGCTAAATTTCAATTTTGGCTATTGTGCAACGGCTATAACAGCCATTTCCCCCCCTACCCCCTACCCCCTTAATATTTATTTTAACCCCTAAGTTAATATATTTACAGTATAATCCTATTACCCAACTATAAATAACTCATTTTCCTCTTCATTTTTTTCTCACAAATCTTTCTACCATCTCTCTAATCTCTCAATTTATCTCTCTACAATTTTACAAATTCTTCCTACTATTAAATATTATATCAAAGTTAAAAAATTGAGAGTGAAGTTGGCAACTAGCTTGAGGATCATCCATCGAACAAAGTTTCAATTTTCAACATTGATTACACGTCGGCGTTTGATACCTTCGTTCCTTCTTTAAATTATTATTGTTACTTAATTTTAATTATCGCACTTAATTTCATTTATTTAATTATTTACTTGTATAATTAAAATGGAAGAATTTAAACGCTTGATTACGGGTAAGGGTAAACGTGCTTCTTCAAGTAGGGGCAATAAGGGTAAGGGTACTTCTAGTAATCCTATTCCTAGTCCCGATGATTTGATTGATTTCAGTAATATTGATGAAAATGCTTTTTTTTAATGATATACCAGTAGATGATGAAGTAGATGAATCAGAATTTAATTTAGACGATAATATAGATGACACACCCACTAGTGCACATCAACCTCATGCTCAGACTGAGACTCAACCTGAAACTGCAACTGGAATGCCTCCTATTGCCCCTAGTATGAATCGAGACCCCACAAAATGAAAATTAAAATCAGATGCATGACCTTTTTTTGATAGGAACTAAGAGAATCAACTAACTAGATGTAAAATTTGTAAAAATGTTTATAAATTTAAAATCGGAAAAGGTCAAGGTGAGACGGTAGGTTTACTGAGACATGTACAAGGCGAGAACACAGCTAGGTGGAATCAATACGTGGTTAAAAAATCGGGTGTGCCAATTTCATCTGAGTCGGGACAAGGTTCACATAGTGTTCCCGACCTAGTACAGGATCAAATTAACCCGACGACGGGGGGAATTTTTGGTCCTAAATATTGTCGCGCCCTATTTTAACCAAGTCAAAGCAGAGTACAACATATTGGTGATTCCTGGATTGGATTTAAGGAGTCGCCACCTAATTATTTTACGGTGAATTAGGACACCTAAATATTAACTAATTGCTGCAAAATAACTCCAATTTTGTGGTCTACGAAACTAATGAGATTCTAGATAAGAGTTCTTTATTATCCTAAAAGGGAAGGGATTAGGCATCCTTTAGAATCCGCTAACTTGCGGTTATCCGGTAAAACTCAGGTTAATTATTATGCTAAGGAAATGCGTGTCTACAAAAATAATATTTAAAGAGAATGCATTTTTTTGATAAAGTAATAATTTTCCTTCTTGAGGAGTTTTGCAAAATAGTTGCGAAAATAATTCCCGGTAGGAAATACGGAAAAGCATGCATGACATTGTAAAGTATGATTTATAAAATACATATAAAGTTGATTTTGGATAAAAGTGCATTTGTATGAAAATTGATAAAGTACTTATTTCGCAATTGATAGTAAAGGGGAAAAGTAAATTATTTGTAATATAAAGAAATGATTTTTTAGGAAGTCATTTTAAATCATAATGTTGGATAGAAACAAAGCTTTATAGGTATGTGAAAAATGCAAAGTAGAAGCTGATCAATTGTTTTGAAAGTTTGAACGTGCATGACACCCTAAAATAAATAAACTAACGGCGGACTTCCAATTTTAAAACTAACCGAGCCTAAAGTAACTAACTAGCGACAATTTCTAATTTTAAAACTACCTTGCTACTTATCCATTCATAGCCTAATTATTCTAAATGACCTAACAATCACACAAACATTAAATAATTATTACAGACCCCAAAAATAGAAATAACGAAATTAAAGAATAACAATGAAAGGGAACTAAAGCGGATGACGATGTCATCTCGCCCTATTTGTTTGAAATCCCGAGGTTGGAGAATGCAAGGAGTGTGGACGTGGGTCTTCGTTTGGCAATGATCATGATGAGTCTCATAATGAGACTCTTCGTTACTCCCGATGCATTTCATGTAAATAAAAGAAAGGAAAAGAATTAGTAGACGGAACATGGAAATATATATAAGAAAACGTAAACAAATAATTCGTGAAGAATAATATATTATTGGGCCTGACCCGATTTACATCATGAAGGCAGAAAGGGAAACAAGCGAAAAATTCTGTGGGCCGAGCCCAATGGTTACAACAATGCGGTGTAGGCAAATAGGAAAGCAAAATAGGACAGGCCCACTAGACATTTAATGACCAAGCAAAGAGTGATATACACAAGGATGAACATTTTTTTTATATATACTTTCATATACACAAATAGGCTCAATACACAGCTTGCATACCAAAGCATATACCGAGGACACTCAGCTCCCACAGATTTTACAAGAAAAACACAAAGCAGACAGACCCGATACACATTAATCCTAAACACCCAAAGACAGATATACAATTTTTTCCTAATCATACATGATATACTTAAGGACATACGAACTTGATACATGTCAGATATATGCACAGTTCTCTATATCTTATATACTTTAGAGGTATATCATTTAAATATCTCATAGAAAATATAAGAAAATGGAGGAAAAAGAACAACAAACAATTGATGGGTATCACATTTCAGAAGAAAGGAAAATGTTTGCGCATTTCAAACCAAGTAAATGCAGCCAATTCAGTGGATATATGATCAGTATGGACACGAATGGGGTTTCATGCTAATATGGGTATGCTTTGATATGCAGGAAACAAAGTAAATATGTAGTCAATTCAAAGGAATCAGAAAAGTTTAAAATGCATAAATAGCCATTTAAAAACCACATCTCAAGTATCCAAAGTCAATCCAAGGCTAAACTAAGTATATAAACTCTTGTATCCACTGCATTATTGAGTTTAATGATACTGAAACTAATGGGTACTTCATGGCTAATTAACAAGTCACATTGGACAGGAGAAACACAGAAGCAATCAAATAGCCTAACTTCTTCAGACACCAAAGATTGTTTATGCTAAACTGAACATATATGACCAGTTAGTTAAGACAAATGTGTTCCAGTGACTCAGAAGGTCTTTCATACCATTAGGGATGTTACTCTAGCATTCTGGCATATAAGTAAAAATACGGACAACATGACACCTAGGTAGCAGATCAAACATGACATTTTAAGGATAAAGAAACAACCTAGTAACTGAGATACTTATTACAACAGTTCAGTCATAGTAGATAGCAAGGCATTCTTATTCCATTCTATTACTTATCCCAAACTCATGCAAACAGACTTACAACATACTAACATGGTTCAAAGCTAAGGCCCTTCACTATCCTTTAACACTCACAACCAATCAATGCAATAGAGAAAATACACATATTCCTAGATCCTTATCATATGACGAGCATATATGAGTTAATCACAAAGGACAGACATAGAGCAAACCAACATGACACAGTCTAGCCTAAACAAGTAGAAAGCATTAGCACAGACATATTTTAAGCATCTTGATAGGGGAATTATGACATAAGAATCAAATAAAGGACTCAGCAGTATAAACCTATTTAGAGATTCTAGATCCAACAAGATTATATAATGTCCAGAAATCAACACATACACACAAAGCTCTTTATCCCATTTTACTACCCTGAACTCAAGCCTGCAGATTTATAAACAGGAAAGTAGGAATTTAAACTCAACCTATCTAAACACTTTCTCATTTGATCACAAAGAAAATATGCAAACAAGTTGACATATATCTAAATCTACAAAGAGACCAAACTTTATTTCTACTTAGCATTGGATCTCAAACATGTAACAGAATCAAAATATAACCACATATTCAAACATTAATCACCACAGATCATGACCCTTAAAGTAGAACATGGATCTTATCATATTAATCATGCTAAAACATAACTAATTTACATCATAACTTCACTAAACAGGTACTGAACAACATTTTCAATACATTATACTGAATGTAATACTAATCATGAACCAAACAGGTGCGAACACTATATGTATCACACATAAAACATCTAACTAATCATAACTCTTCTAAATAAGTACTAACAACATATGCCTAATATCATAAGCTACATCAGTTTAATAATATAAACAAAGCATTTCTAAATCTTGATAGGTAATTAACAAGGCTAACAACTTAATACACTTAGACATTAAAACACAACCACATGAATAATCAGTACATAGTTAGCACCAAAACAAGAAAAATACAGAAAATAAATTGAGAGAAATTTGTGTTTTACTGACCTTCTCGTCGTTTCGAATCGTCGACCTCGCTCGAAGAAATTTTTTTATGCGATTGGAAAAGAACAAGGGCTTAAATGTTTTATGGCTTTGCCGAGCCGGAAGCCAGAGTAAAAGAAAGAGATTTTGAGAATCGAAAGCTAGTTTTGTGAAACCACCAGATGGGTCGATTCTTTGCAACAACTTAAAAACAGAGGATTTTTGTTGTCTAAAAAATCCCCCTCTTTAACAACCCACAAAGGGTTCTATTTATAGTCCCCACTGAGACCCTAATGGCTAAAGTTTGAAATTCGAATTCAAACCCAAGATTGAAATGTGATGGTTTTCTTTTCATTGAAAACAGAGACGATAATGAAGGGGGTACGTGTTTGTGTTCTTACCCACCGAATCCTTGAAGGTATTCTAGGGATCGACTGCGACATGCATGCTTCGTAGGTCAATTTGACTCGGACGAGCTATTCCAAGCTCTGAGTTTTGCAAAAAAGGGGAAAAGGATTGGGGGTGATGTGAGAGGTCTGAGGTGGAAAGGACGTGGTGGAAGGGATGTCGGTGGTGGCGAATATCCGGCGGGTAAAGGGAGGTGGAACCGGTGAAGGGCTGCCGATTTTTAAGTCGTCTGGTTTTTGGTTTTGGGGGTGATTGGGTGTGTGGCTGGTTTGAAGGTATTTAGATGATTTGGGGGGGGGGGTTTAGGGTATTAGGCTTTGGGCTTGGGTTTAGCCGATTGGTCCGGATGAAATGGGGGTTAGATGGGTGGGCGAATTGGTTTTGGGCCATGGTTTGGGGTGTGCGTTTGGGCTGAAAATGGGGGAGGTCAATTGGGCTGCCCTCTTTTAAATTGGGTGTTGTTTGTTTTGGGTTGGAAAATAAAATGGGGTATGGGTTTAAAAAAATATAAAAAGAGGTTTGATATTAAAAAGTGATTTAAAGAAAAAATGTAAATTATTTAAAATAAGATATAACGATGTGATAATAATAAAACATAATATTTGCGAAATATTTAATGCTTAAAATGGAAAATGCGATGCCGTTTTGCGAAAAATAGAATAACATAGAATATTAGGGTAAAATTATGATTATGACTTTAAAAAGGCAAATGGTTGTAGAAATATGAATAATAATAATAATAATAATAATGATATTTAGAATAATAATAATATATATATGTATATATATTAAAATTGTTTTGGAGGTGTCCGAAAATATTTAAAATTGTAAATAAATTAGAAAAGACGTAACAAAAATTGGGTGTGAACAAATATGATAAAAACAAAGATAGGGAAAATATGACAAAATTAATTGCGGTGGAGGGTTTTCCTTTTTCATTTCCTTCCTCTCCTGGTTTTATTCATTACATTCGAGAAACATATAATTCTGCTTTTAATGGTTTTTCTAGATCAACTGTTAGAAGGGATGTTTTTAAATTTGCAAGTGAATATCAACAGAATTTACGTTATGCAGTGTATAATTTTAATGACAAAGTGGCTATCACTTCTAACATATGTCATAGTACTAACGGTAATGATTATTTAACGGTAACATGTCATTGGATAGATCAAAATTGATATATGCAAAAACGTATTATAGCATATAGATATATAGATGATAGACACACTGGTAGTTTTATTGCAGATAATATTAATGAAATTTGTGAATACTATGGAATAAATGACAAAATTATGACTATTACATTAGATAATGTTTCTTCTAATGATTATGCTCTATTTTTTCCTGATCATTTTCATATAAGATGTGTGTGTCATATTTATAACTTAGTTGTAAAGGATGACTTAAAAGTTTTTGAAAGCATTCTTGATAAAATACAATTTGCTATAAACTTTATTTGCAAAGGTAAAAAAATACAAAGACGCAAAGAGTATAAAAAAATATGTCATGATTGTGGATTATCATATAGAAAAATTTCAGAAGAAGTTTCGACTAGGTGAAATTCTCTATATGAGCAACTACTTGTTGCTTACGATTATAGACAATCTATTACTCTATTATTTAGCTCCCATAATAAAAAATCCAAGGAATATGCTTGTAGATAGTGATTGGGATAAAATTTTAGAACTTAATGGATTTTTAGAGAAATTTTATCAAGCTACTAAAGAATTTTCCGGTATTTATTATCCTACTATTTCAAATATGTTATTTTATATAGCTCTAATATTTTTGTTACTTAATGAATATATGCAAAAATCAACTTATAAGGCACCTATTGAAAAAATGTTTAAAAAATTTAAAAAATACTTTTTTTCTATCTCCACTATTTATATTGTTGGTGCTGTATTAAATCCAACTATTAAAGTAGACGGTTGTAAAACACTTGTAGAAACGATTTATGATTGTGTAGAAGTACTTCCAACAGACCTAACTGAAGAACCAACTGACACACCAACTAAAGAAGCAGTTACGTCTAGCATACAAATCGAATGCAAAAACATATATACGTATTAACAACAACAAAGTGTAAATAATCAACCGGCTTCTGTACCATCTTCTACTACTTTGCTGCAACCTTATAAAAATATGTGATTTCTGCTGCTAGTATTCAAGGCCTTAGAAATAAAATGTGTAGTAGTTCAACTTCTTCATAAGTTAGCGAATTTGATGTTTATGTTTTGCAGGGTGATGTACCGTACGAATTAATTGCCAATGCTGAAGGACAAGAAGACTTGCTGAAATACTGGAGGGAGAATGATAAGTCATTTCCGACGCTAACAAAGATGGCCCGAGATGTGTTAAACATTCAAGTGTCATCAACAGCGTCTGAAAACGCTTTTTCCGCGGGAAGATTTCCAATTGTAGAGCACATACATTCATTGGCGGGAGACACATTGGAGATTCAGTTCTATTCAGAGACTGGATTCGTGCGGAGCGTAAGAGGTGCGGCCAACCGGAGACCAACGAAGAAGAAGACTACAACTACAACGAAATATTGTCCGAGGGAGCAGGAAGCGACGTTGAAGAATTTGACAAACAAATTACAATTCCAACAGAAGATCCTCAAGAAATTGTGAGGAAATTCGAAAGAGTATGGTTGAATATATTTTTTTAATTGCAATTTTAGTATTTTACTATGTCATTTGCAACTTTTGAATAACACCACAAAGTTGTAATTTTAAAATTGTATTACTATGTCATATTTCTATTAAATAATATAAGAGGCACAAAAACAGCATTGAGATATTTTTATTACACTATCTTGTTCAATTATTGGAGTGTTTGTATATAACTATATATTATTTTTTAAAATTAAGTGGCAAAAAAAATAATTCCCGAGTCCTGACCCGACCCCGTTCCGGCGGGATGTGGGATGGGACGGGACCTCCCACCGTCCCGCCTATCCCGGCCCGTCGGAAAGCGAGTCCCGACCCTCCCCCGTCCCGCCCACCCCGTTGGACACCCTTATATAAGGGTAGCACGTCTAAAACACAGTACATTAGAATAAGTGCTATAAGATTAATTCAACAGTGCCCAATTCTTGAAAATATCATGATCAAAGGAATTTTTTCTTTACCTTCCAAAATAAAATAGTTTCACATGATGAGAAACATAAAAAATAAATATTTAATGCTTCAAATCACACCCTTATCAGCATCTTTGGACCAGAGTTAATTAAGGAAGGTCAGCAACGAACTAGTGTTGTTGGTTCACTTCAGTAAATAATGGTTATGCGCATCTTGCGGTAATTCTATGTCCATTGTTACCACAAATACTTACTATATAAGTCACATTTTACCAAAGAGAAAATTATATCTTTGTTCTGTTGAGAGTTGAGACAAAGAGCCTTAAATAAGATAAAAAAAAAAAGTGGTTGTAGGGTCTGAACTTCTAGTGAGTCATCGGTTCGACCCTGCCCAGACCACCATTAACACAACAAAAATTAAAAAAATAATGAAAGAAATGAGGCATTCAGTTTTTGTTCTATTTTTCGTATTTGGTGCAATAATTCCAGCCTTCAACGCTCATATTGGCGATTTTGATGAAGTGTGGAGGAGGAGAGCCGAGGAAGCAAGAAAGTTCACTCTCCAGACTTATGAGAGCGAACCTGCCAATATCACATTAGCATTTAACAAGAAAACTCGCGAGTATGTCAAGTTCCTCTCTCTTTCTCGCTCAAATTATTATTAGCACATTTTACGTAGCAAAAAGCATAATTACATCAAACATGTATAGGATTTATCTTTAAGAAATTCCACGGACGTAGATTTGAGGACATGAGAATTCGGAACTAGGATGCAATTTGAAAACATTAATCAAGTTAATTACTTTCAATCTACTTTCTTGTATTACAAATTGAAGATTTTAATGACTCTTTCGCCCTGTATGATAAGCAAAAGAAAGAGCATAGGACATCCAACTTCCTTATGTGTTAGATAGCCCCACATTGAGATCATTGTCTTTTTATATTATATGGTTTCAGACAATTCATACCTTGTGAGCTAACTGTTGAGCCCTTGTTATATTATTTACGCTTCATTTTTCATGACTAAGCGTGAGAGTGGCGGATGTTAGCTAGATTGTCCCACATCATTCGAGGGAATAACTGTTGTTTTCTTATATGATTTTGAGCTAGCTTTTGTGTTTGAATTAGGGCCAACATCCATTTTCTTATCGTTATGTTGCTAAGATTTGTCCTCTTCATGCAGTGCTGTGAAGGAATTAAGTGAAGTAATACCAAAGAATGACACAAGGAGGGAGCTAGGAACCAAACACTACGACGGCCCTTGCATGGCCACAAATCCAATTGACAAGTGCTGGAGGTGTGACCCTAATTGGGCAAACAACAGGAAAAAGCTAGTTGAATGTGCTATGGGCTTTGGGTACAAGACCACCGGGGGAAAGGACGGTAGGTTTTACATCGTCAATGACTCTTCAGATGACTATACCGATCCAAAACCAGGAACTCTCCGTCACGCTGTTATCCAAAAGGAGCCATTGTGGATCATTTTCGACAGAAGCATGAACATTAGGCTACACCAGGAGCTGATCATGCAAGGCGATAAAACCATCGATGCCCGTGGTGCTAATGTTCACATTTCTGGCGGTGCTGGTAATATTGACTTGTCTGACCATCTCATTTAAAACACTTATATTTTGCTGACGGGCCGAAAATGAAAAAAAAAACTATATATTTTGCTTATTTACATCATGTCGAACAGGTATCATGATCCAGTACACGAGAAACGTGATCATCCACGGATTACACATTCACGATATTGTCCAAGGGAATGGTGGCATGATTAGAGACGCAGTGGACCACATTGGTATCCGCACAATGAGTGATGGAGATGGAGTTTCCATATTTGGTTCGTCCAATATTTGGGTTGACCACATGTCAATGTGGAATTGCTATGATGGGCTCATTGATGCTGTGGAAGGCTCCACCGGTATCACCATATCAAATGGCCACTTCACAGATCATAATGAAGTGATGTTGTTTGGTGCAAGTGACAGTTCTTCAATAGATCAACAAATGCAAATTACACTAGCATTCAATCATTTTGGGAAGAGATTGGTGCAGAGAATGCCTAGGTGCAGATGGGGATACATCCATGTTGTCAATAATGACTATACTCACTGGAATATGTATGCTATTGGTGGTAGTAGAAATCCCACCATCATTAGCCAGGGTAATCGTTTCATTGCTCCTCCTGACATCTTCAAGAAACAGGTAACAATGTTAGTTGTCAGCGTAATTGAATTTCAAATTTACTATTTAAAGATATTTAGTAGATTTCTTAAAACATATACAAGATTTGGACTAAAACTATCGGGTTCGACCGAATCCTTAGGTAACTTTCTAGCTCCGCCGCTGTTGATAGAGTTTTATTTTCCTTATTAGGCTTACCTGGCGTGAATCAGTGAATTTTGACTAATTTTTTTTTCTTTCAATTTCAACTAAATATTGTATGATTATGAATGTACAAAAACAGATCACAAAGAGGGAGTACTCCCCAGAATCAGTATGGATGCAGTGGACATGGAGATCAGAAGGAGATTTATACATGAATGGAGCATTCTTTGTTCAAGCTGGAGATCCTGATTGGTCAAAGAAACACCAAAATCTATACGATGGCATAGCACCTGCCCCAGCTGATCAAGTCACTTGGATCACAAGGTTTGCAGGAGCTCTTGGTTGCAAGGTAGGAGAGGCTTGTTAGAAACAATATTAAAAAAACCATGGGATCATACTATGTTGTTCTAATAACTTTATATTTTTGTATGTAAACCATTGGATCATACTACTAAAAACATTATATTTTTTGTACTTGTACATAATCGAGACCCTCTCAATTTTGAGTTTTCTTAGTTTTGTAATCAATGTTTCGGTTATGGAAAAGAAATCCTTTTTGATTAATTAATCCAACAGTATTCTGTCGCCTAGCTTGTGACATATAATGTAACTTACATAAATTATATATGCGTGCATCGGTTTGTTAGAGTACCGATACACTTTTTTCTTTACAATACAAGAATTTGTTGTATCGTCGCAATTCGTTGCACTCACAAGAGACAAGTCTCTTGTTGCACATAGGACCTCAGCAACAAATAATTCAGTGTCGACTTTTGAAAGACATCGACATGTTATAAATGGAACTGTAAAGTAGAAGCAATGAAATTAGTACTATGATTTTTATTGGAGTTCAGAAACCAATAGCACGAATTCGATTTCCAATTCTATGTATTCAACAAAGGATAATACCTTTGTTATCTACAATAACATCGTCTAATTATCTTAAAGCTGAATTAATAAAACATAAAGAGTGTGCAGATTCTACGGCACTAGCAGCTATATTGTGAATTAAAGTAACTGAAATTAAACAGACAAACCCAAAGTATTTTAAAAAAAATCAGTGCATTCAAGATAAAAAAAAAAAGACACCTTTCTTAATGAAACTCAAGAACCCTAGCATGTAGGCCTTCACTTCTTCGATCCGATGCTTAGCTTTTCCATCACTTGAAGCTTTCATTAAGAATTCTCTTTCAATCGGAGCTGGCAAGGTAACATTTAGTGTTTAGATTGGAGAATAATTAAGGAGTGTCGTATACTTTGAAAGGGAGAAAATGTTACAATGTTATACGGGTCAAATTAATTATTGGTGTGGGCAGGGGCGACTCAATAACACTTGAAGCCTAAAGACAAAAGCAAGTTAATTTGATTTCTTCGGATAGTTTTCTTTTTTCAAATGATAATTTATATAGTCAATCCATCTAATCTTGCTTAAAACATTGTTGATCTTAAGTAAGATTTTATCAATTTTAAATTTAAGAAACTTATTTTAGTTGAGGCAACTATTACATGAACTTCTAACATTATTCTATAAACAATATAAGCTAACATTTGAAAAAGAATAAAGTTAATTTATCTGATTGAATATATCGATTATAATATTATATTACTTTTAATTCAAAAAATAAGCCTAGATCATCAATATTAGAGTGACTATTATGCTTTAACGAACATTCAGGTTAATGTTATGTTTCTTAATTCTCATCATTTAATGTTCTCATTTTTAACCATTAAATACAACAACATACTCAGTGAAATCCCACAACGTGGGGTCTGAGGAGGGGAAAATGTACACAGACCTTACCTCTACCTTGGTAGGTAGAACGGTTGTTTTCGAGAGACCCTCGGCTCAGAACAAGCAAAGCAAAAAACAGTCAGACCCGATAAAAAATTAAAGCAGTAAGCAGTAAGAAAATGCTGATAGCAAACGCTAATACGCCATGATATCGCATCCTGAAAGAGAAGCAGTAACTAACGCAGATAGAAAATAAAAAATATCCATTAAATAGAAAATCAAAAATATTTTCATATACTTCAAATGGGTAAATTTCCTTTTATCTGGAAAGTCTACTTTTGTACTAAAAAGTATTCATAATATTTTTTTAAAAAAATCTAAAAGTTTATTATTGTTTTGAAGAAGTTGGGCCCCCAATAATTTAGGGGCCTAAAGCACCCGCCTTAATTGCTTCACGGTAGAGTCGGCATTGTGTGTGTGTGAAAACCCGATTTGTATTCAACAGTTATAGAATTGAAGAAACAAAAGGGAAAATAAACTATAACTCTTTGCATTGATTCTTGAATTTTTTTATTGATAAATAAAATATTATATCTCTATTTATAAAAAAATAAAAAGAATAAAATAAAAGAAAATATATTATTTTTCTTATAGATACTAAACTAAAAAGAACTAGATATTCCATAATTAATGTAGTAAATAGACTTAGAAGGAAATTAAATAGTCTAGAATATGTCTAAACTAAATATTCTAATATAAAACAAGTAAATTTTAACATTCCCCCTTAAACGAAAGTTGACGTATTCAACTTGAGTTTGAACACTTATTATTCTAGAAAAAAAACTCTTCTTGACTTTTGTTGCGACAATCTAAAAAAGTTGATTCTCCTCATATTCTGTTTCTACCAATAATGCTTGTGAATTGTCTTGAGTGTCTTTGAACTTGTACACTTTTGTAACATAACCTGCTTGTTTACAATTTCCACATATTGCATCTGATCTCCACCAACAAAACTTTTCTAAGTGTGTTTTCTTTTTGTAGTATTTGCAAGAGGATAGTCGACTTTTCCTTTTTGGTGTTTTGTATAAAGAGTATCTTCAACAACTTTATCTTGTCTGAAAGCTCTTCTTTGCTCTTGTGTTTGAAGATCACTTATTAATTCTAGAAGAGAGATAGTAGAGAGATCTTTAAATTCTTCTAGAGCGGAGAATTTAGACTCAAATATCTCGAATAATCACAAGGATCTTTTCAACAATTCTGTTATCTTTGAAATTCTCTCCAAGCAACCTGATTCTATTGACAATCAAAGAAATTCTGTCAGAATATTGAGTGATCGTCTCACCCTCTTGCATTCTAAGAGATTCAAAATCTCTTTTTAAATTCAAAATCTGATTTTGTCTGCCTCGTTCACTTTCTTGATATTCGTTTTTGAGTTTTTTTCCAAAATTCTTTTGCTGTGTGCAATAGTTTTAGAAAAAATTGAATCAACAACAAAATTTTGAATCGCAATTTTGGCTTTGTATTTTTTGATTTTCTCTTCTGAGTGAGCATTGATTTGGCCAGGAGTAGAATTTTCAGGGAGTGATTGTATGCGTTTATTCTCCATTACAACTTTCCACAAATAATAAGCTTCAAGATAAGATTTCATCTTAACTGTCCAGATTTGATAGTTTTCACCAGTGAAGGCTTGTGGGACATTGAAAGTGAGATTATTGCTTGTCATGGTTTGAAACACGGTTAAAAATAGTATGGTTAAAAATAGGTTTAAAGTAGCCCTGCGTTAAAAATAAAAGTAAGCGTTAAAATTAGTTTAAAGTAGTCCTGCGGTGAAAATAAAAGCATGGTTAAAATTGAGTTGAAAATAGGTATGATTAAAAGTGGTTAAAACTTAAAAGTAGTTCTTCTTTTTCAATGAAATCACAAATCCATTGAGATCAATGAACCTGACTCTGATACCACTGTTATGGAATTGAAGAAACAAAAGAGAAAATTGAAGAGAAAATAAACTATAACTCTTTGTATTGATTGTTGATTTGTTTTTTTTTTGTATTGAGAAGTAAAAGAGTACATCTCTATGTATATAGAAATAAAAAGAATAAAATAAAAGAAAATATATTATTTTCTTTTAGATACTAAATTAAAAGGAAACTAAATATTCTATAATTAATATAGTAACTAGACTTAGAAGAAAATTAAATATTCTAGAATATTCTTAGACTAAATATTTTAATATAAGGCAGGTAAATTTTAACAAACAAGTCTAAACAATATGAAATTTAATTTTTTCTATTGGGGCTGAAACACTCGCGCAACCTTTGCCCTATGAGCTGGTGCGAAAATGGGTCAAAAGGGCATATTCATTTTAGTTTGAACAAGTTCGGGGGTAATAGAAACTCCACAAAGCTCAAGTGTCTTTTTAAAATTAAGGTCCAAGTTCTAGGGGGAAATGATGTATTATTTCTTTTTTAAACTATCAATGTATATTTTATAATTTTGTGTTATTATATTATTTTACTACATTATAAAATAGAATTTCAAAGATCCATGAACTTACGCCTCATGTCTCGGGGCTAATGCCCCGCCCCGTGCTAAATGAAATGTCTGCCTCTCGCCCTCGCCTTTAAAACAATGTGATAATGATGCTCATTCCAGCAAGAATCACGATTTGAGAATTGATTTTGATTGGAACCATGAGAAATCGAAACAATTCATTGTAGTATGTCTTTGCTAAAATTGATAGCTTTTTGCAGTTGAGTCGTGAAAAGTGCGAGTATTTGATCAATAAAAGTTAACTATAGTGAATAAACTGAAAACTTCAAATATACGTATCTAAAGTTGAAGACTGCCAAACTTAACTTTAGACATAAATGATTAACGTTTGAAGTTTGAACTGCACAAGCAAATATACGATAACTTCAGACTGACATGGTTGAAGTTGGGAGTTGACAAGCCCAGTTTCAGATCCATATATTTGAAATATTTGAAACTTCAGACTCGTGAAAACTTAAGTTAATTTTGAAGAGGTTAAATTAAAATTTTATCTATTCTTTAAATAAAAGTCATGAAAGTGGCTATCTCTGCACTTGCCCCTTAATTATCACACCCTTGAACCCAAAATATCCTCTCAAATAATCCTCCTTGAGTCATCCCGATAAGTAGTTATCACTAGGGTTGGCCAATGGGCCGGGTCGGCCCGGTCCTGACCCGACACCACCCCGATCCCCCCCCAAAAAAAATAACGGGCACGAGACTCGAAATCGGGATGGGACCTGGGCTCGTTCCGCCCGGGCCCATCCCGCCCAGGCCCAGGCCCGATCCCGCCCGACCCGCCACGATCTCACCCACCCCCTCCCTTTTGCAAAAAAATGGTCATTGCACAACGGTCATTTTATATTTTAGCCGTTGTTCAACAGCTATTCTTGGCCTCCCCCAACCCCCTTAATATTTATTTTTAACCCCTAAGTTAATATATTTACACTTTAACTTAGTTTCCCAACTATAAATACCTCATTTTCTCTTCATCTTTCTCACAAATCTTCCTACAATCTCTCAAATATACAATCTACATCTCTACAAGTCTACATTGTCTACTAAATATTATATTTTATTTGTTCGTTTGTATAATTGTATCAAAGTTCAAAAATTGGGACTGAAGTTGACAACTAGCTTGAGGATCATCCATCGAGCAAAGTTTCAATTTTCAACATCGATTACACGTCGACGTTATGTCGGCGTTTGGTACCTTCGTTCCTTCTTTAAATTATTATTGTTATTTTATTTTAATTATCATACTTAATTTCATTATCTTTAATTATTTATTAGCATAATTAAAATGGAAGGATTAATATGTATGTTTAAGGGTAAGAGTGCTTCTTCTAGTAGGGGTAACAAGGGCAAGGGTACTTCTTTTAGTCTTCTTATTCCTAGACATGATGATTTGATTGATTACACTCATATAGCTGAAACTAAATTTTTTAATGATTTACCATTAGACGATGAGATATATTATGCAACTCAACCAGACTTTAATTTAGAAGATAATCTAGATGACACACCCATTAATCTAGATGATACACCCACTAGTGCACCTCAAACTGAAACTGAAACGCCTTATATTCCCCCTAGTATGAGAAGAGGCCCCACACAACGAAAATTAAAATCTGATGCATGAGATTTTTTTGATAGGGACCAAGAGAATCAAGTAGCTAGATGCCAAATTTGTAAAAACAATGGAAAAAAGTCAGGGTGGGACAGGAGGTTTATTGAAACATGTACAATGTTTTCACAAAGCTAGGTGGGATGAATACGAGGCTACAAAGTCTTGTGCGCCAATGCGCTCTCAGTCGGGACAAGGTTCACATAGTGTCCTGGACCAAGTACAGGGTCAAATTAACTCGACGATGGGGGAATTGTAGGTCCTAAATATAATAAATATAGAGATAGGGAAGCAATAACAAAATTAGTTGCGGTGGAGGGGTTGCCTTTTTCATTTCCTTCCTCTCCTGGTTTTATTCATTACATTAGAGATATGTATAATCCTGCTTTTAACGGTTTTTCTAGATCAACTATTAGGAGAGACGTTTTTAAATTTGCACATGAATATCAACAATATTTACGTTATTCATTATATCATTTTCCTGGCAAAGTATCTATCATGTCTGATATATGCCGTAGTACTAACGACCATGATTATGTAACTGTAACATGTCATTGGATATATTATAAATGGTCTATGCAAAATCATATTTTAGCATATAGATATATTGATGATAGGCACACTGGAAATTTTATTGCAGAAAATATTCATCAAATTTGCGATTATTATGGTATAACTGACAAAATAATGATTGTTACGTTAGATAATGTTTCTTCTAATAATTATGCTATTAGACTTTTAAAAAATCTTTTAACTCCATCTTTTCCAAATCATTTTCATATAAAATGTGCATGACATATTTATAACTTAGTTGTAAAGGATGGTATATATTATCCTACTATTTCAACTATGTTATTTTATATAGCTCTAATATTTTACTTAGTGAATATATGAAAAAACCATCTTATAAGGCACCTATTAAAAAATGTTTATCAAATTTTAAAAATATTTTTTTCTTATTCCCACTATTTATATTATTGGTGTTGTATTAAATCTGACTATTAAAATAGACGGTTGTAAAGCACTTATTGAAACTGCTTATGATTGTATAGCAGTACTTCCACCTCCAACTCCAAAAAATCCAAATGAACAACCACCTAAGGAACCAACTAAAGAAGAAGTGTTGTCTAGCATACACAATGAATGCAAAATAGTATATATGCATTACCAATAAGAAAGTGCTAGCAACCAATCGGCTTCTATACAATGTTTTTCTTCTACAATACAACTTTATAAAAAACATGTTGTTTCTGCGGCTAGAATTGAAAGCCTTAGAAATAGAATGTGTAGTTGTACCACTACTAATCAAGTTAGTGAGTTTGATGTTTTTGTTTTGCAGGGTGTTGTACCGTACCAAGCAGTTCTCAATGAAGAATGACGTGAAGACTTGCTGAAATACTGGAGGGAGAATGAGAAGACATTTCCAACACTATCAAAGATGTACTGAGATGTGTTGAACATTCAAGCGTAATCAACAGCGTCTGAAAGCGCTTTTTCTGTCGGAAGATTTCAAATAGGAGAGTACAGACACTCATTAGCGGGAGACAGCTTGGAGATTGCAGTTTTATTCAGAGATTGGATACGAGCGGAGCGTAGAAGGTGCGGTCAATCGGAGATCAACGAAGAAGACGACAAAAACTACAATGAAATCTTATCCGACGGAGGTGGAAGCAACGTCGAGCAATTTGACCAACAAATTCCAACCGAAGAACCACAAGACATTGTGAAGAAAACTAGAAAATGTGTTTATAAATATGTGATTTTTTAAATTGAAATTTTATTATGTTATTTGCAACTTTCAAAACCACAAAGTTACAATTTTAAAATTGTATTACAAAAAAAAATTATATTTCTATTAAATAATATAAGAGGCACAAAAACAGCATTGAGATGTTTGTATTACACTATCTTGTTCAATTATTGAGGTGTTTATATATGTTATTTTTTTACAATTAAGTTCAAAAAAAAAAAAATCGGAAAACCCGATCCCGCCCCAACCCGATAAGACCGGTCCCCTTTTCCAACGGGACGGGACATCAGCGGATTCCGCCAGTCCCGGCCCGCCAGTCTCGCCGGAGGACCTATCCCGCCTTCCCCTCAGTCCTGTCAGGTCCCGTCCCACCAGGAACCGCCCCACCCCGCCCCGAACCCGCCTCGTTGGACATCCCTAGTTATGACAAGTCCTTCAGATTGTTGAATTTTTCTTCTGCTAAGGCGTGGATTATTTCTTCACCTTGAGGACTGAAAATAAGATTGATTAAATTCTATTGATTCTGACTCAATAGTGATCATTTATCAGAGACTTTTAGATTAAGACTTATTTTTCCCTTTAAAAATGAGTGAATTCGAGTACTTCTCGGGGCCGTTGAAGAAGAACCATATTGCTAAGTTAGTTTAAGGAGAATAAACCGAAAAGTAAAAAACGGAACAGTGAACAAAGAACATTCTCAAAAAAAAAAAAAGTAAACAAAGAATGAAAATACGAGAAATAAAAAAAAAAAGGAGCAAAAGAAGGATATAGTTTATTCCTTTTTTCTTAATCACTTTGGCAGCAAGTTCCACTAAGTTTTCACTTTTAGCACATGAGATTAAAAATGATATTTTGATTCATGACCAAGGCTAGGTCAATACAAAAAGGATTAGTAAAACAAAACTACGATCATTACAAAGGAAAATTTCTGAAATATTTTGTTTTTTAAGTCAAATTGGTTCTAACAAAAACACATTTAGAGATTTGTATTTTAGGATTTAAAGACAAGTAGGTTGTATCTGATCTAGAGAACCCCTTGATAAGTCCGGTAACACGAGCTAGGCTACGGATATATAGAATAAAACACTAAGTATAAGAATAAACAAGGTTGTATAACCAATCAACCCAACTCTATAACTATGTTATAAACCAAAAGCAATCCCCAATTTTTCTTTACCCAATTTTTCTTTTCTTTTCGACCTACACCCCCAAACTTATTTTTCAATGTATGTACATGGGAAGTGTAGTGTATTTTTTTTTTGCTCTTCTATTGATAGCACTCAATTTAAAATACCAATTACAAAGTGCCAATCCCCCGATCATATACTTATATGCTCATGGTAAAATTTCAGGAAAAGAAAAAATAGTAAAAGGTTTCAAGTAGGCTCAGAATAGACGTCAATCAAAGAAGGATTACTTAAGGCTCAAAAAGGGTAACTAGAGATTACATTAGAAAAGGTTGGCTTGAAAGGCTCGATCGTTTCAAAGATGGCCTAAATCATCTTTCTAAGCATACATCATCTATGATTTCGTCTCAAATAGCAAGCAAGCAAGTTCTAGGACTTTCCACCATCTTTTCTCAAACCAAAATTCAATCATGCATAAAACAATATTTGATTACAAGAAATTCACCAATCATGATCAAGTTTCCATACTTAATAATAATTAAAAGCAATTCAAGACCTATCTAACTTAAGCACACAAATTTATGCATTTCATGACTATCAATTTCATCCAATTCTATCACATGTGTTCACTCAATCTCATGGGCTATTATTATTAACTTGATTCATTGACACAAGACACTCGAACACTGACACTAAAACAAAGACACTAAGAATAACAAATAACTGAACACAAAAAATTAAACACTATTAACACAAAATAGTAAGACTCCCCCCAAATCTATTCAACACATTGTCCCCAGTGTGATAAGTAAAGCAAGAATAAGAAGACTTACCGCAACTGTAGCTAAGTGATTCAGAATGGTGGTGGTGGCGGTGGTGGATGGTAAGGCGACACTTTTTCACCCCCAGAGTTGGCTCACAATTCACCCAACAGAAAAAACGCAGACCAAGAAACAACAAGACAATGAGATTGTTCAAAATAAGACAAAACAAAACAAAATAAAATTAAGATATTGGGTTGCCTCCCAATAGAGATGTCGTTAACGTCATTTAGCCGGACGCAGATTTCCTCTTCATATTGCTTTCAAGAGGATAACAGACTTTCGAGGATCCCAGACATCAAAGATCTCAAATTCTGGAGCTTTTTCTATGGACGGTAGTGAGTTCTCTGGCATTTTTACCAACTCCTCATATTTCTTCCTATAGAAGGGTTCATAGGAGTTCACCCACTTGGCACATTTCACAAGCTCAGTATCTTCACTGTCATCTTTCTCGCCTTGTGTTAATGCTACTTCAAGAGCATCAGTACTCTTAAAGCTTTTCTCATAAACATCTTTTTCAATCGCATCAATGGAAAAACAGTTGTCATTTGCTCTTGAATAAGTTGATGCCCTGAATACATTGAAAATCACTTCTTCTCCCTGGACTCAGAGTTTTAATTCCCCATTCTGCACATCAATAAGTGCTCCCCCTGTAGCTAAGAATGGTCTCCCTAGGATGGTGGACACATTTTCATCTTCTTACATATCCAGAATGATGAAGTCAGTAGAAAAGATGAACTTATCCACTTTTACTAACACATCTTCAATGATACCTCATGGATGTTTGATCGAACAATCTGCTAACTGCAAAGTAATGGTTGTAGGCCTTTCCTCACGCAAATCAAGTATACGAAACACAGATAAGGGCATCAAATTTATACTTGCCCAAAAATCACACAAGGCATGCTTGCCTTCAAAACTCCCGATAGTGCATGGAATGGTGAAGCTCCCTGTATCTCTCAACTTCTGGGGAAGCTTCTTTTGAAAAATGGCGCTGCACTCTTCAGTTAAATCCACAGTCTCATAATCTCCCATCTTCTTTTTTTTAGAGAGAATTTCCTTCATAAACTTCACATAACTGGACATTTGCTCTAGGGCTTCAGCAAAGGAAATATTGATGTGCAATTTCTCGAACACCTCTAAAAACCTGGAAAATTATTTATCAAGAGAATTTTTTCGAAGTCTTTGGGGAATGGAATTCTGATTTGAGGGTCAACCATACCCGCGAGTGGTGCCTTCTCTATATTAGAGTGGTCTTCAGTAACCCCCTCTTTATCTAAACCTGATATCTCTCCTAAGTCATCATTCTTTTCAACAGGTGGTTGGGTTACATGCTGCTCCACTTGCTTACTACTTCTCAAGGTGATGGCCTGACACTACTCTTTCGGGTTCACAACGGTATTGCTAGGCAGATTTCCTTGAGGTCTGTTATTCAACATGTTTGCTAACTGCCCCACTTGCGTCTCCAAATTCCGAATAGAGGATCTTGTCTCTATCATGAACTGAGTTTGGGAATTGGTGAGGGTCAACAAAGATGCTCTCAATTCATTAGGATTCTCTTGTGGGACTTGTGGCCTAGACTGCTAAAAAGATGAAACTTGATTCATTGGCTGTTGTGGACTGTTCTGCTGATATTGCCCTTAAAACTGTGGCTGCTGGTTCTGATATTGCCCTTGAAACTGTGACTGTTGGCCTTGGTCGTTTCTCCATGAAAAGTTAGGGTGATTCCTCCACCTAGGATTATAAGTGTTAACGGATTATTGTAAGGCCTCTAAAAATTTCCAACTGCTTGAACCTGAGCTTGGTCCATAGAAACATTGTTTGGGTGTGCACCGATCAAAAGTATGTGGACCCCCGTAAATTTCACAAACCATTTGCATTTGAACAGCATATGCGGACACAGTGTTTTGTTGCAATTGCTTTGTCAAGGAAGCAACTTGAGCCGTTAACGCAATAATGACATCTAACTCATGAACCCCTGTTGTTTTTCTACTGCTCGTTGATCTCTCATCAGACCATTGATGGTTGTTTGTGGCCATATCTTCTAATAATTCATACGCCTCATTAGCACTTTTACTCATAAATGCCCCTCCAACCGCATCATCAATTATGGTACGAGTAGTACCACACAACCCATTGTAGAAATTGTGGATCAGCATCCACTGTTCAATTCCATGGTGAGGACATCTCTTTTGCAACTCCTTAAACCTCTCCCAACATCATACAGAGACTCCCCATCAAGCTGATAAAAATTGTTCATTTCTCCCCTTAACTTCGCGGCCTTTGATGGAGGAAAGAACTTGGCAAGAAATTTCTAAGCCAAATCTTGTCAAGTAGTAATAGAATTAGTTCAACCAGCTTTTGGCTTGGTCCCTTAGTGAGAATGGGAAGAGCCTCAACCTAATGGCATCATCAGTAACACCATTGTACTTAAAGGTAGCACATAACTCCAAGAAGTTCACCAAATGCAAATGTGGATCTTCAGAGGGCAACCGACCAAACTGAACTGTGCTCTGGACCATATGCAGAATTGCTGGCTTAATCTCAAAACTATTTGCCTCCACAGCTGGTTATTGGAGCAACCAAATTAGAAATAAAATTAATTATTTTGATATTAATAATACTTCAGTCCCCGGCAACGGAGCCAAAAACTTGTTGCGGTATTTCTAGATGCTACGCAAGTGTACGTATCGCAATTTGTAATAAATTTTGGTAAGACCGAGTATCGTCCACAGAGACTGATTTATCAAGTATCAATTAATTAATCTTTAGTTTCTATTTGGCCAACAAATATAAGTGTTGATTTCTAAACTAACGAATTAACAACTAAAATAGATTGCAGGAATAAAATAGTAGTGAAAACACACGAAGTTTAATTCAGTAATGAAAGAAATTAGGGTTTCCAATCTCATCAACAATCCACTCTATCATTAATTAATGCAAGACTAACGATTCTTCTTCTTATTGATATAGTAGGTTAACTGAGATGTTCTATATTCTGGTTAGGACATATAAAAACTCAACCAAAATGAGAATTTTCTATATTTCTATGACAAATTCGATCACATATGAGGATTAAGATCAATCACCTAAAAAGCTACACAGGCAATCGTGATACTCTTGTTCAAGATTAAACCTACGTCTAATCAACTATAGCATATTCAAATCTCCCTTTTCAGATCTCGATTTGAAATCATATAGGTAATGAAAACTAATGGCCAATTAATTCTCTTTCAATAAACACAAGTTGAAGAGATCTTAATAGATGAAGAAGAACATTAGCAATGCATTAAATCATAATAGAGTTTAAAGTGATTCAACGGAAAACCCTAATAGAAGTAATTAGCTCATAGTCATGCTAAGAAAACTAATTACTTTAATATCCAACATGAACTGAATTAAAGTAAAGAAAAGGAAAAGAACTTGAATAATAGATGTCTTTAATGGCTTCTTGTTCTCTTATTTCTTGCCTCCAAAGTGTCCTACTTTCCAAATGCGCCTCCCCCAGCATATATCCCAAAACCCCCCAGAATGGACCTTTTTGCCCTTGTTAAATTTAGATTTTTTGCTGCCCTGACATCGTCGGTGCCGCGGTGCTATTTTGCTTCTGAAAGTCACTCACTTTCTGCCAGTGGGGCGCCGCGGCGCTAAAGTTGGACATCGCGACCCTTCAGCGCCGCGGCTCTTCAGCGTCCATCATTCGGAATTTGTTTAAACTGCTTTCCGAGCTTCCCAGGGCTTCTTTGACTTATTTCTTATGGCCAGATATGCATTTTTGTCCTCAATAACTGCCTATTTCCTTTGGATTCACCTTATTCCTTTTTGAATCGCTGAAAACACAAAACAACACGCATAATACTGCTCAAGACATCTAAAAGACCAACAAAAGGCTCTCTAAAACACACTCTAAAACATTACTAAAATCTACCTAACAGACATTAAATGCGTTCAGTCACTCATTCGACGATGCCCCTTTCAGAGACACCGATTAATATCTACTGACAGGGCACGCCGCTTCTCTTTCCAAGGTTAATCATTACCTCACTAGGCTATATAAACTGACGACTAAAATTCATTGTATTTTACTATGACTTTGCTTTACTATTACTTTATTTTCTTGATTTTAATCTTTTACTTTTAGAATTGGATTTCAAGATATCATTTTCCCACATCCCTACTCTCATTTCATATTCTTAAGTAATCTCAATTTCTTGTTTCTTCAAACTCAATTATCATAATGTCTACTTCACCATATTTTTCTTCTTCGTCGTACGATCTTACCCTCGCCTGAATGCGATAAGAACTCGATGCTACTATGACAACCTCCACCCACCAGCATCCATCTCCTACTGGTAAATACTCAGGCCATCAACTTGGGCTTCGTTGCCTCCGAGATTATCCCTTCTAATTTCAATTTTGAGAAGGATTTTCGAGTCAACCTTCGCTATGAGTCCATGGAGGGTCTGATTGATCACTCCAGCATTCCTCAGGTCCGCATCGATTATCGATGGGGCCTTTATGTCGATATATTACTTTCCTCCATCAACACAAGCATCACTCGGCACATTCTAGGAATGTCCTTGATTTACACTTATTTTTTTACCATTGGTTTCGGCCTCCCTATCCACTAGGTTATTGAGGCCTTTTGCCGATGATACAATATTTATGTGGGGCAATTGGCCCCATAAACTTAGAGAATAGTTTGTTATGTGCAATGTTTGGCAGACCTTGCCCACCTTACCTTCACTCTGGATCATTTGATCCACTTATATGCCCTCCGGGTACTTCACGGGGGGATAATTCATTTATATTTTTGGGGTTACAGAACCCTTATTACCAACGCTGAAAATGATCACGACCGAGGATGGTGTGATCAATTTTTGATGATCCATACCCACCGTCTTCACGACGCTGATTGTGTCCTCTACCGGAGCAGTGGAACCACTCTCATAAAAACTTATGCTTTTACCTTCTGCATTTTCTCCATTT
The DNA here is from genome assembly GCA_029783415.1 of Anisodus acutangulus. Lineage (NCBI taxonomy): Eukaryota > Viridiplantae > Streptophyta > Magnoliopsida > Solanales > Solanaceae > Anisodus > Anisodus acutangulus. The sequence continues at coordinate 33,549,621 of CM056499.1, read as the reverse complement.
TTCTTCTAACTGTATTTATATTTATCATTCTAGCGGTCCTGATGGTGCGCGAGCCTTTGCCTGACATTTTTAGTTGGGTGATGGGCTTACTCCGGGACTTCTATGGTGCTAAGCGGACTTTGAGGGCTATTTTTGCTGAAAATGGAGAGAAAAGAGTCATGGTGATTCCTCTTGTGTTGCCTTTATGTGTTTGTCGATCATGCTTTGGGACGTCATTCTAACTCATTTTTGTTTTTGTAAGGTCTCCCCACCCGAGGGGTACAGCCAAGAAAGCGCCTTCTCGATATGATGCCCGGGCTTGTATCATCAGGGTTGTTGTGAAAGCAAGGGAGATTTGGAATCATACGCTTCCTGATAATGCTAGGGCATCTTCCTCCAAAATCGGCTCACGTGTAAGAACGCATCGCCAAATTAATGAGTACTATGGAGAAGAGATGGAGAGGGTAGTGCACATGGAAGATGAATAAAGAGAGGCCACAGAGGTCGAGGGTGCGAGGGCTCCTTCCACTGAAGTTGCTACGGAGCCGGGGGTCAGTGAAGAACAACCCATGAGTGTAAGAGGTGATGATGCGGGCGCATGCCCCTCGGTTCCACCGCCTCCTCCTACTACTCTGGACCTTGACTTGGAGGCCTTCTTGGCCCATCTATTGAACATCTTTCTTCAGGTAACATGAGTCATCATACCCTATATTATTTTCTTTTCTTTTAAGGTGAATGCATGCACTAATTTTGCTTTATTATGATCTATTTCTAGGGTTATGCCGCTGCTTCCTCTGCCATCGAGCTTTTCAAGAGTATGCCCTCATTCTCCCAAGATGTAGAGAGGTTGACATAGGAGAACCATCACCTTTGGAATGAGATTGCCCAGCTCTATTCCAAGCATAGAGATCTCTAGGACTCAAGAACCACTTTGGAGCTTCAGTGGGAAGAAGCCAAGAAGGCTCTGGCGATTCGGGAGAAGACTTTCTGAACCATGACCAAGACTGGCTAGTTGATGGGGGAGAAGGTGGTCAGGTGGATGCGGAGTGAGATATAACTAGGGGACGTGCACAAGAACTTGAGGCTTACTATGCTTGGCTCTGAGCCCGGAATCAGCGCCTAAGGCTTCGTCGGGAGGCTAACTAGTGAAAGGCCACCTTGTTCGGGGATTATGCGGTTCTTTAGGCCCGACATAAGGTTCTGCTAGGCATGGAGGAGGAATAGATTGATGTCTCCTCGACTATTATAGACGTGGAGGTCGATATGGTCGCGACTGAGGCTGATATAGATGAGCTTCGTGAAGACACGCCTCCCTCCTTCGATGCTTCTATGGGTTCCTCAGGTGGTGAGGATGCCCTCCCCCCTAGTTTAGCTTTGATGAGTTTGTTGTGGGCATGTGCGCCCTTTTATGAATGTTTCTTTCTATTGTTCCAACATGCGTGCCATTTTTTGTGTTTAATGGATATTTCTGGGCTTGTACGCCCTCTTGACTTTTAGTATGGAGCCTTTGTGCTTTGTTCTGTTGGATTCATGAGACCTGTGTGTCCATAAAAATTTTCTTGTATGAGGTTTACGCTCTTTTGTGTTAATGAGAATTATTGGTTTTTTCTCTATTCTTAATTTCGCACGCTTTGACATGCGTTTTGTTTTTTGCAACAATTGTGATCATATTTACTTTAATTTGCACATAACCGTTGAGGCATGACCGCTACACCTGTCTACCAGAACTATGCTAATATTTGAGTGTTTGTTATTTAAGTTAGTGTATGATGACCAATGTACGCTCATGTAATTTCTGCGTTTTGTGTTTGACATCATCTTACCTTAACCCAATCCGGGAATGTCACATCTGGGAATGCTTGCGCAAAATTAGGATTTAAGACCACTAATTTTGAAATAGAGAAGGATACTCTATTTTCGGTGCCGACGAGGAAGACGTCTCAATCCCATGTAAAGGCACAAAGGTTCAAAGAACCTGTATGCTCAGAGGCTCTATGGCTGTGTCGTGTGTTAGAAGCGATTTTACGGGGCTGTATGGCTTCCGAGTACAGTTTTACCTTGAATGTTTTTTCAATATACAACTCAATTGAAAAAAAGTGTGAAGGCTTTGATGACTCCTCCTGTGAATACATGATTCCTCTTCAGGGCTTTTACAAGATTACAAAAAGAAACTGGGTGAGTATGGTGATTGCCATCAGTCCTAGTTCGGACAAGTCCATCCTCGAAGAGATCTCGCCTTTATGAATATACAGATCCATACTTTCCCCTCGAAACTCGGGTGCGAGGTACCGAAGAGTCGAGTTTCAGGATATGGGTTGATACGCAAAGTCTGATGTGCTCTTGAGTTGTTGTCTTATTAAAAACCTTGCCAGAGAAACCTGATTGGGACAAAACCTTGGTCAAGGAAAAGAGTGCAATGCGTATCCGTTCCTTCTGGGGGGATTCCGGATTCATGGGCAGTCCCTGACAAAGAGAGAGACAATTAACTAAAAAATAAATGTTTTTTGAATACAAGACATACCTGCCGTTTTTCAAAGGTGGAATCTCTTCAGGTGACTAACGTTCTAGCTATTCTTTAGTTCTTTTTCGGATTCATCTTTGATATGGTAGGATCCTTTTCCCACGATTCCTGTTATTTGATATGGTCCTTCCCAGTTTGCTCTCAACATACCGGCGTTCAGATCCCTGGTTTCAAGAGTAACTTTTCAGAGGACGTAGTTCCCTATTTTAAAATGCCTCAAATTCTCCTTCATGTTAAAGTACCTCTCTACTCTTTGCTTTTGTGCAGCCAGATGCACGAAAGTCAGCTCCCTGCGTTCCTCAAATAACTCCAACCCTATCAGCATGGCTTCTTTGTTGGATTCTTTGGTGGCTTAGGTGTATCAGAAGCTGGGTTCCTCAACCTCCACGAGTATCAGGGCCTCGGATCCGTAGACTAGGGGAAAATGGGGGTTCCCCCAGTGTTTGTCTTGGCGGTAGTCATGTAAGCCCATAACACCATTGGTAACTCTTCTGGACATTTTTCTTTCGATCTTTCCAACCTCTTCTTGATTCTTTGGATGATGGTTTTGTTAGTCGATTCAGCTTGTCCATTCGCGCACAGGTGATAAGGTGACAACGTGACTCTTTTAATGTTCAATCCCTCCAAGAATTCGGTAACCTTCTTTCCCATAAACTGCCGACCTTTGTCACATGCGATCTCTTTCGGTATTCCAAACCTGCAAATGATGTGGTCCCAAATGAAGTTTATGACATGCTTCTCCGTAACCTTTTTATACGCTTTAACCTCCACCCATTTTGAAAAATAATTTGTCACAATTAGCAAGAACCTTACCTTCCCACAGCTCCCGGTAATTGCCCTATGATGTCCATCCTCCATTTCATGAATGTCCACGGGACCACCACCGAGTGGAGTGGTTCAGTGGGTTGATGTATCATAGAGGAGTGTTGTTGGCATTTCTCGCACTTTCGAACATAGGCCTTGGCATCATCTTCTATCTGAGACCAATAATAGCCAGCCCTTATTATTTGTTACCAATGAGTCATATTCGAAATGATTTCCATAATTACCCTCGTGTATCTCCTTCATCACGTATTGGGCCTTCGTTGGTCCCAACCATTTAGCTAAGGGCCCAAGGTAAGACCTTCTGTACAACTCTCCCTCATGTATGCAATATCTTGTCGCCTTGGTTTTTAAAGATCGTGCATCCTTACTATCTTCCAGAAAAGTCTTGGTTTGCAAATAGTTGATGATGTCATTCCGCCAGTCTCATGTTAGGCTAGTAGAATTTACCTCGTTTAGGCAGGGATATAGGATGGAACACAAGAGATGCACTACGGATTTCGATTCTCCTTTAGTTGCCCTGAAATGAAGAGCCTAGGTTAGCCAAGGCATCAGCTTCAAATTTCATTTCTCAAGGGATCTGCACCACTTTCCACTTCCTGAACCGGGTTAACAAAGTGGTGGCTTTGCTTAAGTATTATTGTATTCGGTTGTCTTTGTCCTCATATTTGCCTAGTATTTTATTAACCATCAGCTGTGAATCACTTTTGAGCTCGTTATTTTCGACTCTGTTTCCTCATGCCAATTCCAAACCTACGATCGTCGCCTTATACTTAACCTCATTGTTAGTCAAAGAAATATATTTAATGGCTTACCTGATTGTAGCCCCGACGAAGCAATCAGGACGATCCACAGTCCGGTACCCTTCATGATTGTGGCCCCGTCTGTATACATTCGTCGAATGCTATTTCGGTTTACCAAACTGACTCTGTATGAGCATGGGGAATCATGCCCGGACTGTAATCAGCCATGAAATCGCCAATGCCTGAGACTAATAGTGGTCCGGGATCGATAAGTAATGTTGTACATGTAAATTTCAATTGACCAGCTTGCTAGCCTGCCCGAGAATTCGGATTTGTGAAAGATATTCCTTAAAGGGAAAGTGGTGACTACACATATGAGGTGACATCGAAAGTACAACCTCAGTTTATGAGACGCAACTACCAGGGCCAAATCCAACTTCTCAAAGTGAGGGTAGCAGTCTTCGACCTCGGTTAAAGCCTTGATAGTATAATAAATAAGATATTGTGTACCTTTTTCCTCTCAAATGAGCACAACACTTACAATAGTTTCAGGTCTAGCGAGATAAATCAACAAGAGTTTTCCTTCATTCGGCTTTACGAGCAGGGGTGGATTTATCAGACATATTTCAGGTCCTTCAGCACCTGCTGGCATTCTGAGGTGCATTGGAAGTCTTTCTTTTTCTTTAGCAGGCCAAAGAATTTATGACATTGATCGCTCAGACAAACTCGATATGAATCTCCTGAGCGCAGTTATTCTCCCAATCAAATGTTGCATTTCTCGAGCATTGTCGAGTACGTCTGATATCTGGTCGATTGGCCAGTTATGATCCGGATTGGCCTCAATGCCCCTTTTCGATACTAAGAATCCTAGGAATTTTCCTGAGCCCACTCCGAAAGCGCACTTCTCCAGATTTAGCTTAAGGTTATATTCGCGGAGAATCTCAAATATTTCCTGAAAATGTCTAATATGCTCCTCTATTTTCAGGGACTTAACAATTATATTATCTATGTAAATCTCCACGCTTCGACCCAACTGATGTTGGAATATTCACTAGGTCAGCTGGTGAAAAGTGGTCCATGTATTTTTAAAGCCGAATGGCATGACATTATAACAGTAAGTCCCGTGCTCCATTATGAATGAAGTCTTTTCCAGATCCAACGGGTATAACCGTACCTGGTCAAACCACATGCACATATCTAGGAAACGGAGCAACTCATATCTGGCCACCGCGTCGACAATATGGTCCAGGCGGGTCATGAGGTACGAGTTCCTCAAGCATGCTTTGTTTAAATCTTTTAAATATAAGAATATTTGGAAAGTATCAGGTTTCTTAGGAAGTACCACTACTTTTGCTAGTCAGTCCAAGTATTTTACCTCTCGAACCACTCCTATCTTGATGAGTCAAGCCACTTCCCATTTGACAAATTGACTCTGTTGTACTGACATGGACGCCTCTTTTGTTTAATAGGTTGACACACTAGATTGACACTCATCTTGTGAATGGCCAATTTCGGGGGCACACCAGTGATATTTGACTTCGACCAACTGAAGCTACCTATATTATTACTAAAAAATTTAACTAAGTTATCCCGGAACCTAGGGTTTAAACCCGAGCCTAAGTATACTTGTTTCTTGAGGCTGTCCGTATGACAAGAGGTGAGCTCAGGGTCTTCAGCTGTAGATCTTCCCGCGTCTGATTCTTCCAATGACATAAATCCCCGGGGCATCCGATCCGTCATGTCCTCTGGGCAGAGGCCCCTCTCTTGTTCCTTATTTCACTCGATTTCAAAGTTGACCTCAGAATCGGGCATCTATGATTGCTATCTGTCATTTTGACCTGTTTATCTTTCTTATCAACTAAAATGATCTCCGCTTGATCAGGTTCAACATCTCTCTGTACTCCGGCTATTCCCCAAGGCGTTAGAAATTCATGACTTGATGAAAGGTAGATGTGACTTCCCTTATGGTGTGTAGCCATGGTCTCCCGATTACCAGATTATAAGGCATTCCCCCTTCGAGGAAACAAAGCTTTTAGCGAAACTCCTTTCATGTTCATGACCAGCTCGATCTTCCCCCGGATCATTTCGTTAGAAAGGTTGAAATCGGTCAAAACCTTTATTATAATGACTATTTGCCTAGTCAGCTGCATCTCCTTGATTGTGCTGAGTTGCACAATATTCACAGCGCTACCTGGATCAACAAGCGTATACTTAATGTTAAACTGAAATATTTGGATAGAGATTAGCAAAGCATTGGCGTATGGGTTGTCGATGCTTTTTCTTTCCACTCTACTGAACATGATGGGGTCTTCGGTCTTATCCCTCATCCTTTTCTAGACATAGGTGACCCCTCGCATTGCTACACTTGAGACACAACCCCGACTAGTTTTTTAGCGATCATGTTTGTTGACACCCAATTTTGTCCCATCCTTTATGATTTTTATTCGTAATTTTTAATATTTTTGACACTTTTAAAACAATTTTAAAATATAGGCATATATGTGTATATATCTTATTATTATTAACATTCGCATTTTTTACTATCATTTGCATTTTTTCATAATCACAAGTTTTATCCGAAAATTTTATGTTATTTTATTCTCGCAAAATTGCATCGCATTTTCCTTTTATTAAGCATTAAACATTCCGCAAAATATTATATTTTTATTATCACATCGTTATGTTATTTTAAATAATTCACATCTTTTACAAAAAATAATATTTTTAATGTTAAACCCCTTTTATATTTTTTAAACCCAAAACAATTTCTAACCCATTTAATCTCCCCTCACCCAAAATAAATCAATACCCCATAAAACAAAACAAACCCCCAATTTTCGCCCACATCAAAACAAGCCCAAAACCAAATTCCCTTTTATTCAAACCCATTTCCTTCCCATTTATTTCCCCAATTCCCACAACCCACAACCAAAGCCCAACGCCCACTCCCAGGCCCAACCGGCCATTAGCCAAATCCCAAACCCGTCGGCCCATCAAACCCGGCCCATCACCCTTCCAACCCAACTCGCTCGACCCAACCTAAAAACCGACCGGTCCGCCCCCTTTTTATTCCCCCAAAACGCCCCACCCAAAAAAAAAAAATCCCCAAAACTAAAAAACCTAAACCCTAACACCCCTAACCTTCAACTCGCCGCCACCCTACGCCCCTACCCCCACATCGCCGCACCCTACACCCCTGCCCCTCACGTCGCCGCCTGACACCGCCAGTCTACCCCATCACCTCTCACCGCAACACATACCCCAAGACACGCCCCAAAAATCAGATTTTGTCCCCCCCTTTATTTTGAAATTTGAATTCGTTTTTAGGGGGGTGTGAGGGGGTTGAACGTTGGGTTTGACACCTATAAAAACCCTTTTTGGTTCGCTGATTTGGAGAGGAGGAAGTCTTTTTCGGATTAAAAAAAAAGGAGGTTCTTAGGGAGGAGTTTAATTCGATTTTTTTTAGTTTGAAATTTAGATTCGAGTCTTTGGTGGTATTGTATTTTTATTGGTGTTGTTGTTCATTGAAAATCTGGAATTTTGCTACATTTCCACTATTTTTGGGTTCCGGGTCGGGTAACTTCCGGGTCGGATCAATCGGGTCAAGTCGAAATCCGGGTCAAAATTTGTGTTTTTATTTTGTGTTTGAAGATTACAAATTCAAGCTTCTTTGTTCTTAATTTTGGTTAAGAATTACTTCTTTTGTTCATTAACTCCCAAAAATCCGAAATACCCCTTTTGTTCTTATATTTTCGAATCCGAAATATTACTCTAGTCCTTTAATTTTGCAATCTGAAAATTCCATTTCATTCCTCATATTTTCCTCTCAATTCGGGTCACTGCCGGGTCGGGTCGGGTCATTCCGGGACGGGTCAAACATCCGAAAATCAGAAAAAAACAGAGTCCTATTTCCAGAAAAAATCAGAATTCAAAAAAATCTACAACAAATCAAATTTCTAACATTTCCGAGCGGATTCGAAGATTCAAAACACGCCTCGGTTCGCTACCCGGAAAAGGTTAGACTCGTTCCAATTCTTCTATATTTCTTAAAGCTTATTTGATTGTGTTGTTTATGCTTGATTTAGTATGATATTTTGCTAAGTAATGTAGTCTTGATTAATTAATATGATAATGAGACGATTTTGCTTATATAATTGTATTTATGTTGTTGGGATATTTCTGATTTGGAGTTGATACGTGATAGATGATATTGCCTCGATTTTTTGGTTAACTAATTATTGTCATTAGCTTTAGTAAGGTATCTTGGGTTCATTGTTAAATGCAATACGGATAATGTAAGATTAATATGTGTTTGGAAGAGCTATGGCTTGATTAAATACTCTTAGGACACCTAGCGGATTGTTGATATTCAAATTATTGTATGTTGTGTAAGTTGTTAGTTTGGTGGCTGCCTAATAAATCAAAAAGGAGCATACTTTAATTGATTAAAATGACGATATTTACACGTTATATTCTAGATTAATATGTGCAATTTTAAAAGGAGTATATTATCCACGTTTAATATAATAGTATCTGCGTTTGGTTTAAGTTTATAAATGTCATGTTTCTTTAAGATTAAGATGAGTTCAATGGAATTTATCATGTATGTTTACATAATTTATACATTGGTCTTCCTTGCCTCTTTTATTTTTGTGTAAATTTAGAGCGGTTGTGTTAGCATACATTCTTTCTTCGGCTACTTTAGTATGCCAAATCTGAAAAAATAATGTCTTGAGGATATGTAAAATATATGGTCATGAGTATTCATTCCTATATGTATTTAATGTTGTAGATTTCGTGTATATATATGTTAGGAATATACATGTGTTTATATTTTCGTTCCGTCTACTAATCCTTTTCTTTTCTTTACATGAAATGCATCGGGAGTAACGAAGAGTCTCATTATGAGACTCATCATGACTTCGTCCAAAATGAAGAACTACATCTATGTTCATTGCATTCCCCGCTCTCGGAACTTCAAAACAAATAGGGTGTCGATGATATTGTCATCCGTCCTAGCCGCTACTTCTATTTATTGTCTAATTTTGTCTTTCATTATTATTTGGGTTGTAATAATTATTTAATTATGTACTGTCATTAGAATGCTTAGAATAATTAGGCCGCGAATAGATGAATGAATAGGATAGTCTAACTGCCAACGTTTATTTCTTAGGATCGTTTGAAATTGGAAACCAACCGCTAGCTTTATTTGTTTAGGACCGTCTTGTGTGTTCCAACTTAGCCTCTAGTTACTTTGTTCTATTTTTTAGGTTCGTTATGCATGCTTTAATATCTTTCAAAAATAATTTGGCTATCTATTATTCATTTTCTTTAATCCTAAAAAATAAGGTTTGCATTCTATCATATTTGCAACCTTGAAAGATTTTTTTCATAAAAAATTGCTTCTTTTATTATTCAATTGCCAAATATGTATTTTTCTATATAAAATATAACTTCGGGGCAATGATGAGGCTTAAACCTTTTTCCGAGATCAACATGTTTAGTAGGCGAGGTGACTAAAATAACCAACAAGTTATATATTCGCAGCCACGACGTGATTATAGTGATCTTTTCTATTTCACCCGAGAGACCAACACGTTTAGTAGGCGAGGCAATCAAAATAAATCACATTAGTCATATGTTTGCAGCCACGACGTGATTGGAATGTTCTTTTCAAAATTTAAGTCTGAGCCCTCCGTGATCAAAACATTCACTGTTTTGAATGCGGATATGGAGTTATTTGTATTTAACTGTTTCTAACCGTTTGTTCTTGACAGCTTGCAGGGATTAAAGTAAATAACGGCGAATTATTCCTCGGAGTTTATTTATTTTATTTCTTTCTTTAATTCAGCTTTTATCCCGCTTTGTATTGTAATATTATTTATCGCACTTATGTAACTATTGAAATGCTTAGAATAGGCAAACTTAGGATTAATTCATAGGGTAGTTTAAGATTTGAAACCCGTCGCTAGCTTATTTATTTGTAGGCTCGGTTGAATTCAAACTTAGAAACCCTTCGCTAGTTATTTATTTTAGGCTCGTCACGCGTATTCAAGATTTTCAAAAACAACTTTTGTCATCTTTTATTCGCTTTATTAATCATTCCGAATAAGTTTATCTTTTGTCAATTTACAATTCAATGATTCCCAAAATTTTACTTCTTTGATAGTATAAATAATTTATTGTCACAAATGCATATTTTTCAAAACTTTACATGTATCTTTCTTTTTATGTTATCTGAATACGCACTTGTATAAAATGCATCATTTACTAATTATTTGCAAACATCTTTTAATCTATTATACTTGTAAAACATGCATTTTTCTAGCAATAATTAACCTGAGTTTGACCGGATAACCGCAAGTTAGCGGATCTTAAAGGATGCCTAACCCCTTCCCTTTAGGATAATAAAGAACCCTTACCTAGAATCTCATTAGTTTCGCAGACCATTAAAATCGGAGTTACATTGCAGCATTTAGTTTAATATTTAGGTGTCCTAATTCACCGTAAAAGATAATTAGGTGGCGACTCCTCAATCATTTACCCAGGAATCACCCATACGTCTGTGCTCCGCTTTGACCCGAGCAGGTCAAAATAGGGCGCTACAGCATGGCGACTCCGCTGGGGATTTTCAGGTTCTTAACCATAGCAAAATTCAGGTTAATTATTTGTGCTTTACTTTCGCTCTTTATTTGATTTAATGCTTTGATTTGTTTCCTTTGTGAAATTTTGCGTGCATAAACTGCTTTAATTATTATATTCTCTTACTGCTTTCCTTAAATTGGCATTTCGCTCATATTTCTTCCACTCTGGAAAATTGACACTATCACACACTACACGCGAGGTGTGTTTTGCGCACCCGCAAATTTCTTTAAATCTACCAAATTTTAGGAGAGTTGGCGTATGCGCGGAGTGACCGGACCATCCGGTGGCCGCGTAGTCTTCTCACTCGAGTAGTCCGCTCGGGAACCTTGTGTCTAGTCAGTCAAATCTTAAAAAATTTAGGATAGAGCTATACCACCCTTTATTTTAAGTCATGCATACATACACCTTAGGTGGATCGATCCTTGGCATCGGCTCCACAATTAAGAAATCTGCCAAAATTGTCTACGGGTCTCACAACCCAACGACCAATCAGCATATTATGTGTAGCGTGATAATGATAGACAAATCCAAGCCTAATCATGACATGCCGAAATTGGGAAATGTACATTCATTTTGTCTCATTTCCAACAAAAGTATTTCAATTTAGGGGCTTGGATCAATCTATCATGATCTCGCATATCTGGCGTTTAGGCCCACCTCCGGCATAAGGGAGGCCCCATGCATATTAGGATGCGCATTTAATTGCCTTACAATCATTTTGTTGTTTTCTCCTGCTTTTTCACTATGTGCATATTATTTAAAGCAATAATTACTCGCCCTATACTAACTTGGTTTTCTTCATTTTTAGAAGGTTTATTTTTCCTAAATTATTCTTCCCAAAGGTTGATTTGCGTTGACTAAAACTGGCGGATCATCCCTACTTCACGAGGTCAAAGGCACAATCCTTCAGCAAAATGACTGATTCAGATGCATCCGAACAGACTGACCTGGAACTTATCACTCTTTCCAGAGATGAACCAGAGGCTTCGGAAAATAGAAATGCTACCGTCCAAGAAAAAGACACCGCCAACTATTTACAACAGATAGCGACCATGCAGATCGAGATAGAGCGGCTCCAAAATCTCACCAACCTGTCTATTAGCGCCAATACCCCCCTCCCTGGACAAGGCACGAATGCACCCGCACCGCAAACTTTTTCCTCTCCTGACTCGCCCTTTCCCCAAACCCTCCCCAAAAATTCGCCACTAAACAAACCCGATCCACAGCACACTAACCCGCAAGCTAGTCCACAACAAAGCCCGCTACAAAATGACCCTACAACTCCACATACCCAAATTAACCCACTCATCCAAAACACATCTTCCATGCAAAATCACCAGCCAGGCCAACACATATTGATGGCACACGTCACGATCCCAACGAACAAAGACGTGCCACCGATATGCAATCTAAGCTCAACCTTTTACAACCACAAGACCAAACATGACTCTTCGTGAAATTGGCGGTGTGAAGAAATGGACAGGCAGGTGAGGATCAGAACCGGTGAAAGTGTGGCGAGAGAGATTCATAGCCTGAAAGAAGCATTCAAGAATATCCAAACCAGCAAGGGGCATGAAGGACTCGAGTACGAAGATTTGTGCATGCATCCCAACATTGAATTGCATGTCGGATATAAAATGCCAAAATTTGACTTGTTTGATGGGAAAGGAAATCCTTACTCTCATTTGAGATCGTACTGCGACAAACTGATTGGGGTAGGTAAAAATCAGGCCATCATAATGAAGTTGTTCGTAAGGAGTTTGACAGGAGAAGCACTAGACTGGTACACAAGCCAGGACCCGCGAAAATGGCATGACTGGGGCACAATAGCACAGGATTTCGTGGATAGGTTCAGATTTAACACCGACACAGTTTTGGATAGATTTTATTTGATGAAGTTGGAGAAAAAGTCCACAGAGACCTTCAGAGAATATACCATGAAGTGGAGGGCAGAAGCAGCAAAAGTTCAACCCCCGATAACGGGAAGTGAAATGGCCACTCTCTTTGTACAATCTTTGAAATATGCGACATACTATGAAAGAATGATAAGCGTCATAGGACGAAGTTTCTCTGAAGTCGTAAAGATGGGAGATTTCATAGAAGAAGGTATCAAAACTGGGAGAATTGCAAACTTGGTAGCGTTGCAAGCAACGAGTGAGGCAATCCAGTCGGACTCATTTGGGGGAATAATAAAGAAGAAGAGGGACGGAGTGTACTTTGTCATGACGGTCCAGAAACATAGGCCAAATCAAATGTCAAATTACCAAAGGTTATCACCCCAGCCTCCCTACTACAATCAAAATGCCCAAAATCCTCAGCTTTCCTATTATAGCCCATATGCCCATAGCCCTCAACCTTACTATCAATACCCACCTGGTCCCTACCCTGTCTACCATACCCAACCAATATATAGCCTGCCTCGAGCACCTGTCTATCCAAATCCCCCGCAATATCAGCCCGCATACTTACCTCAGCCATGAGTCCATCTACCTAACGCGCCCAGACCCCACGCAAAACACGAAAGAAATCCAGCTAAAACCTATACACCTTTAGCCGAACCTCGAGCCCAGTTGTATGAACGACTGAGAACCGCAGGAATACTCCAGCCTATCCAAGGAAATGTCCCCAATCCTGTTCCAAAATGGCACGATGAGACTAAGCATTGTGTATACCACTCGGGAATCCCTGGGCACGACACTGAAAATTGCTATGCCCTCAGAGACAAAATTGAGGCATTAATCAAAGAAGGAGTTATCCAACTGAAAGGACCTTCCTCTAATGTAAATGATAACCCTTTTCCAGATCATGACAATGCCAATGTGAACATGATTACTGTTGATGAAGAACACAATTTGGAAGGGACTATTGTGCCAGTCCGGAGAAAGGAAAATGTTGAATCACCGGCCTCTATCACCCCTATGATTACAGTCCAGTTAAGGGCACCGTTGGGAGTAGAAGTACTTCCTCCAAAGTCGCGGATCATGGCACCATCTTTTCTTGAAAAAGTTTTATCAACCAATCTCCGAAGAAAGATAGATGCTCATTTACCAAAGCCTGTTCCACCTCTGAGTCAGTCATTCGTCAAAGCATGCGCCACTCAGGAATCAAAGGAGGACAATGCAGCCAACCTCGTGAAAGGATTCCAAAGATTTTTCATTGCTGAAGAAGAAGCGAAATGCAATGTGATTCTCAATGATCACGCTAGAGGCTCAACCAGTTGGAATGCAGAGCAAGGAGATGTTTTGCGAAAATTGGACATGTGCCCTGGCCTTGTTTCTCCCAGAAACTAGTTAACTGCATTAATATTTAATGAAACAATGCGATTCAGATTGAAGTCTGAATCACATATATGCATTTAATGTGTTTTGCCTCTACCTTTTGAAAGCTTAAAATGACAAATCTGCATTGCTTTTGCTATTATAAAATATGTTTTGTTCAAAAATTCTCTTTTCTTTTTTCATCATGCAAACTAATTTGTCGGCAGTATGTGACATATAATGAAACAAGCAAACAAGGTCCCAAACAAGCAAGGCTTCGAAGAATATAAGGAAGACTCACAAGCGGAAGAATTGAGGCATTTTTGGAATAAGTCAAAGTCAGATTTGGATGAAACATCAAGATGATTGATAGTTACAAGCATTGGCACGGACGTTTGCCATTTGCACTCTTGGGCTACCATACTACGATCAGGACTTCTACTGGGGCAATGCTATATCTTTTGCAGTCAAGTGGATACATAATCATATACTAAGAGACTGATTGATGAAAAGCAGATGGACGCAGTTGTCCGGGGCAACCTTATCAGAATAGAATGGCCAAAAACCATCAATGCAAATGCAGTGAAGAGATACCATATCTAAGATTAATTATTCTCTATGTAATACTTTTTCTATGTTGTAAAAGTTGCGCTCCCTCGGCGGGATACGAATAGAACCCACGTAGGGTTCCGTTTCTTTAGATCACAAATTTCCCCAAGTTCCTTTTCACTTGTAAAATGAACTACGTTATGACCTGATTCCCCCGGCAGGATACGTAGGCGGCCACATCGGCTTCGGTCCCATCTTTAGAAAAACCCTTACAATCTCCTTTGCTTGTAATGAACTACGTCATGACCTGATTCCCTCATGGGGATACGTAGGCGGCCTAAATCGGCTTCGGTCCCACCATTAGGAAATATTTTCTCCTTTATCTAACATATGAAAAAATGCACCCATCTGATCGCCCTGATAGGACAGGCAAGCAATCTACACAAGACTCGGTTGTCCGTTCAAAAGATCGTCATTATCACATATCGGAAACTGGGGCATTTTTAAGGGATCATCTTGGGAGGGCGAAAACATGGAAAAGCATCGGCAAACTAAGTCTTCAGCCTAAGAGGATTTTGGATAAGACGTTTGCTTTGTTTCACGACATGTCACTGCTTGACAGAACTTTTACATATAGGCATACTTTCTTATAAGCAATTTATTTTCAACAAATACTTTCATTAGAGTTTGACAAGATTTTTATTACTAATATGCATATTTTCTTATACACAATTTATTTTCACCAAATATTTTCATTAGAGTTCGACAAGAACTTTTTAATGATAAGCATACTTTCTTATAAACAAATTATTTTTAACAAATGTTTTCATTAACGGTTAGCCAAGGCGGGAATCGACAGGGCTACAGTCCGAATCAGCGAGGACATGCGGCTATCAAGAGCCAAAGCTACCAAGTCAACGCGAATCAACCGCCCTCCCCAAACTCACAAATTTTCTTTGAGTACAGGTTCTTGAGGTTGAAAAGCGGGGAAGCCACATCGCTTATGATCAATTCCCCAAGAATTTCGGCACCACAACTCACTACAAGGATTATGTTCTTGTTCTGCATTTATACGAATACATCATCTTGACCTCTGTGGTCCCGACTATTATGTCTGCACAAAGATGTTATTTCAATCACAAAGAACGACAACAAGGCAAACCCGACGGCAAAGACGTCGCATCACATTTTCGCCGTGCCAGGCGATATTTCAATTCATATGAGTTTGGATCGGCGGAAGATTCAAGACAACGTGGAACCCTATTACGACAAGCGACGGCAAGGACGTCACTTACATCTCTTACAACAGGACAACATTACAATAACGTCATCGACGTTATGGCAGCACGACAATCATCTTCTACAGCATCTCAACGACGTCAACAGCATTACAATGACGTCTTCAACGCAACAACTATCTTTTAGGGCAACACAACAACTATCTTCTACAGCATCTCAACGACGTCAACAGCATTACAATGACGTCTTCAAAACAGCAACTATCTTTTATGACAACTCATCAACTATCTTTTACCGCATCTCAACGACGTTAACAACATTACAATGACGTCTTCAAAGCAAAGAACTATCTTTACTAAGGACACGCAAAGAATTATCTTTTACCGCATCTCAACGACGTCAACAACATTACAATGACGTCTTCAGCGCAGCAGCTATCTTTTATGGCAACGCAACAACTATCTTTTACCGCATCTCAACGACGTCAACAACATTACAATGACGCCTTCAGCTCAACATCTACCTTCTACAGCAAAACTACATTACAACAACGTCCACGACGGTACGGCAAAGACGCCAGACTTTTTACAACATTACAACGACGTCAACAACATTTCAACGACGTCTTGGTATAACACCTATCTTTTACAACAAACAGCATTACTTTCTTGCAACAACGTCATCACAATGACGTCTTCAACACAACACGTCGATACAACGACGACCTCAGCGTTACATTCTTGCAACAACGTCATCACAATGACGTTTTCAACATTACATTCTTACAACAACGTCATCAGCATTACATTCTTGCAACAACGTCATCATAATGACGTCTTCAACACAACACGTCAATACAACGACGACCTCAGCATTACATTCTTGCAACAACGTCATCACAATGACGTCTTCAACACAACACGTCAATACAACGACGACCTCAGCGTTACATTCTTGCAACAACGTCATCACAATGATGTCTTCAACACAATACGTCGATACAACGACGACCATAGCGTTACATTCTTTCAACAACACGTCATCACAATGACGTCTTCAACACAACACGTCGATACAACGACGACATCAGCGTTATCATTACAACGACATCAACAATATTACAATGATGTCATCAGCAACACGCCCATACAACGGCGTCATCAACAACGCGCCCATACAACGGCGTCATCAACAACACGTCTACGCAACGACGTCTTCAGCACAACAATTATTTCTTACAGAGTTACAACGACATCAACAACATTACAATGATGTCATCAGCAACACGCCCATACAATGGATTCATCAACAACGCGCCCATACAACGGCGTCATGAACAACACGCCTACGCAATGACGTCTTCTGTAAAATAACTATCTTTTACAGCATTACAACGACATCAACAACATTACAATGATGTCATCAGCAACACGCCCATACAACGGCGTCACGAACAACGCGCCCATACAACGGCGTCATGAACAACACGCCTACGCAATGGCGTCTTCTGCAAAACAACTATCTTTTACATTCTTACAACGACATCAACGGCATTACAATGATGTCATCAGCAACACGCCCATACAGCGGCGTCATCAATAACACGCCTACGCAACGGCGTCTTCTGCACAACATTTATTTTTACAGCATTACAATGACGTCAACAGCATTACAACGACGTCTTCAGCACAACATTTATTTTTACAGCATGACAATGGCGTCAACAGCATTACAACGACGTCTTCAGCACAACATTTATTTTTCTGACATTACAATGACGTCAACAAAGATTACAACGACGTCTTCAAAGACAACTTTATCTTTTACAAAGAAACAAAGATTACAATAACGTCATTTCAGGCGCCCACCTCATAATGCGGGTATTTTAATTTCAGTCAGGCGCCCACCTCATAATGCGGGTATTTTAATTTCAGTCAGGCGCCCACCTCATAATGCGGGTATTTTAATTTCAGTCAGGCGCCCACCTTATAATGAGGGTATTTTAATTTCAGTCAGGCGTCCATCTCCTAATGCGGGTATTTCCAAGTTATTTTCTCTATAATTTTTCTCAGCAGTTATACACTAATTATATCTTAAGCTTTAGTTTGCAGGAGTTTTAAATTTGCAGGAATTTCATCACAACGTGGAACTATCTCTTACGGCGAACCGAGGCAAATTGGTCAACGACCTACTTCGAACGTCGATCCGCTTTTCCCATTAGTTTCTCGCATCTGCGACCAGTGTCATCCTAAGTCGACACTGGGGCATTGTTTCTTGAATGAGCACTATCTTTTTGCAACTTCTATACCCCTCGGGATTCTATTTCTTACCATGCAGTCTCGATGATCAGGACAAAATTGGCTACTCAGTCAACTTCTTTGGCCGAAAACTCTTTCATCGTCTCCGTCCAAAGAGGGGCATCTGTTGACACCCAATTTTGTCCCATCCTTTATGATTTTTATTCGTAATTTTTAATATTTTTGACACTTTTAAAACAATTTTAAAATATAGGCATATATGTGTATATATCTTATTATTATTAACATTCGCATTTTTTACTATCATTTGCATTTTTTCATAATCACAAGTTTTATCCGAAAATTTTATGTTATTTTATTCTCGCAAAATTGCATCGCATTTTCCTTTTATTAAGCATTAAACATTCCGCAAAATATTATATTTTTATAATCACATCGTTATGTTATTTTAAATAATTCACATCTTTTACAAAAAATATTATTTTTAATGTTAAACCCCTTTTATATTTTTTTAACCCAAAACAATTTCTAACCCATTTAATCTCCCCTCACCCAAAATAAATCAATACCCCACAAAACAAAACAAACCCCCCAATTTTCGGCCCACACCAAAACAAGCCCAAAACCAAATTCCCCTTTTATTCAAACCCATTTCCCTTCCCCTTTATTTCCCCCAATTCCCACAACCCACAACCAAAGCCCAACGCCCACTCCCCAGGCCCAACCGGCCATTAGCCAAATCCCAAACCCGTCGGCCCATCAAACCCGGCCCATCACCCTTCCAACCCAACTCGCCCGACCCAACCTAAAAACCGACCCGGTCCGCCCCCCTTTTTATTCCCCCAAAACGCCCCCCACCCAAAAAAAATCCCCAAAACTAAAAACCTAAACCCTAACACCCCTAACCTTCAACTCGCCGCCACCCTACGGCCCTTCCCCCACATCCCCCCACCCTACACCCCCGCCTCACGTCGCCGCCGACACCGCTTGATCTACCCCATCACCTCTCACCGCAACACATACCCCAAGACACGCCCCAAAATCGATTTTGTCCCCCTTTATTTTGAAATTTGAATTCGTTTTTAGGGGGGTGTGAGGGGGTTGAACGTTGGGTTTGACACCTATAAAAACCCTCTTTGGTTCGCTGATTTGGAGAGGAGGAAGTCTTTTTCGGATTAAAAAAAAAGGAGGTTCTTAGGGAGGAGTTTAATTCGATTTTTTTTAGTTTGAAATTTAGATTCGAGTCTTTGGTGGTATTGTATTTTTATTGGTGTTGTTGTTCATTGAAAATCTGGAATTTTGCTACATTTCCACTATTTTTGGGTTCCGGGTCGGGTAACTTCCGGGTCGGATCAATCGGGTCAAGTCGAAACCCGGGTCAAAATTTCAGGTTTTTATTTTGTGTTTGAAGATTACAAATTCAAGCTTCTTTGTTCTTAATTTTGGTTAAGAATTACTTCTTTTGTTCATTAACTCCCAAAAATCCGAAATACCCCTTTTGTTCTTATATTTTCGAATCCGAAATATTACTCTAGTCCTTTAATTTTGCAATCTGAAAATTCCATTTCATTCCTCATATTTTCCTCTCAATTCGGGTCACTGCCGGGTCGGGTCGGGTCATTCCGGGACGGGTCAAACATCCGAAAATCAGAAAAAAAACAGAGTCCTATTTCCAGAAAAAAAATCAGAATTCAAAAAAATCTACTACAAATCAGAATTCTAACATTTCCGAGCGGATTCGACGATTCAAAACACGCCTCGGTTCGCTACCCGGAAAAGGTTAGACTCGTTCCAATTCTTCTATATTTCTTAAAGCTTATTTGATTGTGTTGTTTATGCTTGATTTAGTATGATATTTTGCTAAGTAATGTAGTCTTGATTAATTAATATGATAATGAGACGATTTTGCTTATATAATTGTATTTATGTTGTTGGGATATTTCTGATTTGGAGTTGATACGTGATAGATGATATTGCCTCGATTTTTTGGTTAACTAATTATTGTCATTAGCTTTAGTAAGGTATCTTGGGTTCATTGTTAAATGCAATACGGATAATGTAAGATTAATATGTGTTTGGAAGAGCTATGGCTTGATTAAATACTCTTAGGACACCTAGCGGATTGTTGATATTCAAATTATTGTATGTTGTGTAAGTTGTTAGTTTGGTGGCTGCCTAATAAATCAAAAACGAGCATACTTTAATTGATTAAAATGACGATATTTACACGTTATATTCTAGATTAATATGTGCAATTTTAAAAGGAGTATATTATCCACGTTTAATATAATAGTATCTGCGTTTGGTTTAAGTTTATAAATGTCATGTTTCTTTAAGATTAAGATGAGTTCAATGGAATTTATCATGTATGTTTACATAATTTATACATTGGTCTTCCTTGCCTCTTTTATTTTTGTGTAAATTTAGAGCCGGTTGTGTTAGCATACATTCTTTCTTCGGCTACTTTAGTATGCCAAATCTGAAAAAATAATGTCTTGAGGATATGTAAAATATATGGTCATGAGTATTCATTCCTATATGTATTTAATGTTGTAGATTTCGTGTATATATATGTTAGGAATATACATGTGTTTATATTTTCGTTCCGTCTACTAATCCTTTTCTTTTCTTTACATGAAATGCATCGGGAGTAACGAAGAGTCTCATTATGAGACTCATCATGACTTCGTCCAAAATGAAGAACTACATCTATGTTCATTGCATTCCCCGCTCTCGGAACTTCAAAACAAATAGGGTGTCGATGATATTGTCATCCGTCCTAGCCGCTACTTCTATTTATTGTCTAATTTTGTCTTTCATTATTATTTGGGTTGTAATAATTATTTAATTATGTACTGTCATTAGAATGCTTAGAATAATTAGGCCGCGAATAGATGAATGAATAGGATAGTCTAACTGCCAACGTTTATTTCTTAGGATCGTTTGAAATTGGAAACCAACCGCTAGCTTTATTTGTTTAGGACCGTCTTGTGTGTTCCAACTTAGCCTCTAGTTACTTTGTTCTATTTTTTAGGTTCGTTATGCATGCTTTAATATCTTTCAAAAATAATTTGGCTATCTATTATTCATTTTCTTTAATCCTAAAAAATAAGGTTTGCATTCTATCATATTTGCAACCTTGAAAGATTTTTTCATAAAAAATTGCTTCTTTTATTATTCAATTGCCAAATATGTATTTTTCTATATAAAATATAACTTCGGGGCAATGATGAGGCTTAAACCTTTTTTCGAGATCAACATGTTTAGTAGGCGAGGTGACTAAAATAACCAACAAGTTATATATTCGCAGCCACGACGTGATTATAGTGATCTTTTCTATTTCACCCGAGAGACCAACACGTTTAGTAGGCGAGGCAATCAAAATAAACCACATTAGTCATATGTTTGCAGCCACGACGTGATTGGAATGTTCTTTTCAAAATTTAAGTCTGAGCCCTCCGTGATCAAAACATTCACTGTTTTGAATGCGGATATGGAGTTATTTGTATTTAACTGTTTCTAACCGTTTGTTCTTGACAGCTTGCAGGGATTAAAGTAAATAACGGCGAATTATTCCTCGGAGTTTATTTATTTTATTTCTTTCTTTAATTCAGCTTTTATCCCGCTTTGTATTGTAATATTATTTATCGCACTTATGTAACTATTGAAATGCTTAGAATAGGCAAACTTAGGATTAATTCATAGGGTAGTTTAAGATTTGAAACCCGTCGCTAGCTTATTTATTTGTAGGCTCGGTTGAATTCAAACTTAGAAACCCTTCGCTAGTTATTTATTTTAGGCTCGTCACGCGTATTCAAGATTTTCAAAAACAACTTTTGTCATCTTTTATTCGCTTTATTAATCATTCCGAATAAGTTTATCTTTTGTCAATTTACAATTCAATGATTCCCAAAATTTTACTTCTTTGATAGTATAAATAATTTATTGTCACAAATGCATATTTTTCAAAACTTTACATGTATCTTTCTTTTTATGTTATCTGAATACGCACTTGTATAAAATGCATCATTTACTAATTATTTGCAAACATCTTTTAATCTATTATACTTGTAAAACATGCATTTTTCTAGCAATAATTAACCTGAGTTTGACCGGATAACCGCAAGTTAGCGGATCTTAAAGGATGCCTAACCCTTCCCTTTAGGATAATAAAGAACCCTTACCTGGAATCTCATTAGTTTCGCAGACCATTAAAATCGGAGTTACATTGCAGCATTTAGTTTAATATTTAGGTGTCCTAATTCACCGTAAAAGATAATTAGGTGGCGACTCCTCATTCATTTACCCAGGAATCACCCATACGTCTGTGCTCCGCTTTGACCCAAGCAGGTCAAAATAGGGCGCTACAATGTTGATCGCTCCCTACTATGTTGGGCGTTCTCGTAAAGTCTTGGTCCCTTTTTCTTTGGCGTATTTAGACTGACTGCTAAAAATTCTTTCAAGTGTCCCCTCCTTAGTAGGTCTACCACCTCATATTAAGTGTTTGTACTTCTCTGTTGAATGGCTTAGGATTCCTTGGAACTCACATCAGAGCTCTACGTCTGTACCCCATTTGTTTGGGTTGGACCGAATCGCCAACAGGAACCGGGCTTCCTTCATATTTTTCATCACCATGACCAGATCCACTACCTCTACATTAAAGTTGTAGGAGCTCACGCTCGGTGGTCTCGAGTCGTTCGTGGGCTTTTTTTCAGTGGCATCTATCTTTCTCTCACAGGCTGACCCTGGTCATACCTCAGCTTATTCAGTTGTCCTTCATGTCTGGGCAGTGGTCGAGTTGAATAAGGTTCATACCAACCTCTTGGGTCCCTTTGTCTGTATGGGAGAACATTCTGTGACTTCCCCTACTATCCTTCTCTGACTTCTGTCAGGGCGTAGGTCTTGTGATCATCCTCTATTCTCATCTTGGCGGTATATCTGTTATTCACTTCATTCCAGGACTTAGCCAGGAACTCCCTTAAACTTTTCTTTAATTTATTTGATACGTCCGAACTATTAATGTTTAGGCCATTGGTAAATGCTGCGGTAGCCCAATCCTCAGGAAATACCGGTAACAACATTCTCTCTCGTTGAAAACGTTACATAAAGCTGCAGAGCAACTCATCTTTCCTCTGTTTCACGGTGAAGATGTCTTTCTTGCGAATTTCAATCCTTCGGCCCCAGCATGGGATTTTACGAATACATCTGCAAGAGCGGAAAAGGAATCAACAGAGTTTTCAGGTAAGAGAGTATACCAAGAAAGTGCTCCCTTTGTGAGCGTTTGGTTGAATTTCTTCAGCATGACAAATTCGATCCTATGCTGCTGCAAGTCATGCCGGTGACTGCAGCCTCAAAGGTCACAATGTGCTCGTCTGGGTCTATGGTGCCATCATACTTGAATATGTCAGGCATCTTGAATTTCTTATGGATAGGCTCTGGGGCCGTTTTTTCCCTGTAAGGTATCTTTCCGTACTTCCTCATCTCGACCCCTTTCAACATGGGGGGCCTTGATATCTTACTCATCCGCTTGTGGAGCTCCTTTTCTAGTGCAACGAGTCTTGCCAGGTCCACTTTCGGTGCGACAGGATCCATCATCTCCGTGTTTGCTACGGACGCCCCAGGCGCTCCCGTGGCTTCCGCGTTGTCTGCTTGATGGCTACCCGATGTTGCCCGGATAACGAGTTTAAGAATTTTTCTATGCGCTCCATTATGGCGTTGTTTGATTCTAAGACTGCGGATAGGGACGCCTCCGATGGGGTACCCTCTCCTTTGAACATCCCTTCCACCTTGGAGTGTGGGTGTCTTTTTCTTTTCTTAGGGTACCGCTCTTTGGGTCGTACTTTCTTTCTCTCCGCCGAGTGGCTTCGAGTGTCTTTCTTATCTAAGGGTCTGCTAGGGGCCGATTCCGGGAGGGCTATCATTTCCTCCGATTCCATTCATAGTGTTTCTGAACGATCCGTCAGGTCCCGATGTTCGACAGGAATCTGTTCCTCTCTGAGTTCCTGTGATCTGTGAGCACTGTTGTTTTGACCTGACATGTTTCTCTTTCTCTTTATTTTAGTGTAGTGATTCTGTTTAGTTTTTTTCAAGGAGATCAACTACAGATTGAGACAACACCACAATTGTCTATCTCTACAGACGGCGCCAAGCTATTTTTCGGTGAAATTGATTCTAACTAAAAACATAGTTAGATATTTATATTTTAGGGTTTAAATAAAAGTAGGTTGTATCCGATATGAAGAACCCCTTAGTGAGCCTGATAACACGAGCTAGGCTATAGATGTATAAAATAAAAGACTAAGTAAGTATAAGAATAAACAAGTAAAATGAGTAAATGAGCTAGATTCGGAATGAACAATGTCAAATAATGAACAAGTGATTTGTTTAGTAAATTGCTCTGAGAGAGAGATATCTTGGTTACAAGTGTAAGCTTAGATGATACAATGTGTTTTTTCTTCTCCTCTATGTCTTTCATATATAAGACAAAACTAGACTATTATGCCTCCCTAAAGTTATGACGATGTGAATGTGTTGATGTCATTGTACCCACACGAGTCGCGGCGCTCTGATCTAGGAGGGCTGGTGTAATGGGAGTTGTTGGGAGTGGGAGACAACTTGTGTGTAGACTCGATGCCGTTAGAGTTTATGGATACATTAAATGACCGGATGCGGTTTTACCCGATACATATTTTCTTTCACCAAGTTCATAACAAACATAGGAAGAACTGCAAAATGTATTATATTAGTGTCGTTAGCTATGCTGTATATCCATGTTTATGTGAGTCTATCAGCTACCAAATTTTACTCCTTCTACGTGTAATTTAATATTAGAGGGTCATCAACAACTTGTAATCATCAATAATGGCAGTATAATGCAGATATTTTCTTCATGTATCATGGTTATTATTAATTGAAGTACTTAAAACATTGAAGGATATTTTAACTCAGGACATGATTTTGTTTTATTGGCTAATACCTACCCTTCCTACAGTCCAGCTACAGTAAAATAATTTAAATGCTTGAGCGGATGATTATATAACTTGTAGAATCAGTCAATACCATATATATAATTAAAAATTAATTTTTCCCAAGGCGTACATTTTTTCTATTTTTCCTTTTCCCATCTAACTCTCTTATTTTTAGTTTGTATTTTCCTCACCCCAAAAAATGGAAAGCAAGAAAAAAGGAGAGCCATAAAATTTAAGTTGAGACACTAAGGTCTCTACGAATCCAAAATTTTGATAAATGATCCACCTTAATCTTCGTTTCCTTATTTCAAGCTATGGATGTAAATAGTCACAAGAATCAATATATAAGAAACCCTTTGTTAGTGTAAACAAATCATGAAATAAGAAGCCATATGTTACAGGGAACATCTTGAGTTTGGTCTACGAAGATCAGTGCATCAGTCCTACAAACTTTACCAAGAGCATAGACCAAACTCTAGCTTCCCACAAAAAAAAAAAAAACCCCAAAAAAATACAAAACAAAAATGAATGGGCTTCTTGTCCTCTTGTTCATCACATTTGTCACTGTAGGGGCAGCAGTGCCAGACAACAGCACGAGAAGGCACTTGACCAAAAAATACAAAGGACCATGTGTGGCCGCTAATCTTATTGACAAATGCTGGAGATGTGACCCTCGTTGGGCTGATTATCGCCAAAAATATGCTTCATGTGCCATGGGCTTTGGCCGGAAGGCTATTGGTGGAAAAGGTGGACGCGTTTATGTTGTCACTGATAATTCTGACGACGACGTCCAGAATCCCAAACCAGGTACTCTTACATAGTTTGTAATATATATATAACGTAATTATGCCACATCAAAATGCAAAAAAGATGAATTTGAACATTTGACACATTAAGAAATTTGGTAATTGTAAATCCAAAGATACAATATTTCTTTCAGAAACGCCTCAAAGTATTTCATTCTTAGTTTTTCTTTTTTGTTAATTTTCAAATAGGTACCCTAAGGCATGCAGTGATCCAAAAGGAACCCTTGTGGATAATATTTCAAAAACACATGCATATTAAGCTGAGCAGGGAACTACTCATGCAAAGCAACAAAACCATCGATGCCCGCGGATACAATGTCCATATCGAAAAAGGAGCTGGAATTAAGATGCAAGGTGTGAGCAACATTATCATCACTAATCTTCACATGCACAACATTGGAGTCTCTTCTGGTGGCATGATCAGGGACTCAGTAGACCACATTGGCATAAGGGGTCAAGATGAAGGCGATGCCATCAGCATCTTCGCGTCTCACGATATTTGGATCGACCATGTTTCCATGTCACGTGCTGCCGATGGGCTCATTGACGCCGTCCAAGGATCAACCGGTATCACCGTCTCCAACTGTCACTTCACTGATCACGATAAGGTAATGTTGTTCGGTGCAAACGATAACTACCGCGATGACAAGAAAATGCAAATTACCTTGGCTTACAACCACTTTGGTAAGAGGTTGGATCAAAGGATGCCTAGGTGCAGGTTTGGATTCTTCCATCTTGTTAACAACGATTACACCCATTGGATGAGGTAATCTTCGAAATTATTTAACTATAGATAATATTATATATATTTTGTATATTTTGACAAGCGGCCGTAACTAATTTAGGCTGATGGGTCAAAAATGAAAAAAACTCATTAATGAATCACATTTGCAAATTTTAGAGACTTGTCATATCCACTAAAACTATTTATCTATTTGTCAAACAGGTACGCGATTGGCGGGAGCAGTGACGCAACAATCATTAGCCAGGGGAATCGTTTTATTGCTCAACAGAATATTGCACTTAAAGAGGTGACACACAGGTTAGATGCAGATGAATCAGAATGGAAGAACTGGACTTGGTTATCACAGGATGATGATATGCAAAATGGTGCATTCTTTATAACTTCTGGTGATCAAAATGCACTCAGAAAATACAAGAAGCTCAAATTGATGCCAGCAGAGCCATCATTCAGAGTTGGAATTCTTACTAAGTTCTCTGGATCACTTGGTTGCACAGTAGGACGCAAGTGCTAGTACACATACAATATATGTTCCATTTATTATTAGTATTTCAGAATAAATAAACTTCTATATGTAGACCTCTAGCCATCACATTTACCAAAACAAAAATTAAGAAAGAGATATCTTATATTAATTCCCACGCAGAGATCAACTCTGTTTTCTTTTTTCATTTCTTTTGGAGAAGGGTTTGGGGTGGTCCAGAGGATTATCTACTATTTTGACTTGTTAGATTAGTTTGTAATAACACTTTCTTTGTGAAATATAAGTTCGTTTATTTTAATTTTCAACTACTGATATGTTGATAAATGCAATCTGATATGTCCATCAACAAATTAAACTTGAAATGAAAATGAATAAGAAAAAAAAATATGAAAAGCTTGTATCCAAACTAAATTAAAATGATAGAAATAGTTGATAGTTCCATATACATGACCCTTGTAATCCCTTATTTTACCGAATTGTTGTATTAACATTTAATTGTATCAGAGGTGGCAAAATCAACTAATTTTTAGTAATTCGTTTAATCCTCAAATTTAAACGGGTTGCGCTACAATCTATTTATTGACTTGACCTAAAGGTTGAACTAGAAAATGACCTATTAAATGTAGTGTAATCAAACTAGTCAAAAATGCAAGCTAAATCCAAACATAAACAAATTTGGACATTTAGAATTATGAAATTTGGAATTAACTTAAACTAATAATTGAAGAAAAAATAAATTAGCCTTCATTTTTTTTTCTTTCAAAAACCAACATAAGAAAAGAGGACACGTTATGCCTGTTACATGGGTATGGTTATAACCTATTATTTGACTCATTTGGACTTACTTTATTTTGATTCAAGGAAATTTTGAGCTGATTAGATCAGGACATGTTTATTTATTTGAGTTGCTTTCATCCATCCAAATTTAACTTAATCACGTATTTGCCTCCTCTAACTTGTATCAGCTAGAGCATATTTAAGTCTAAGATTCTTACTTCCTCTGTCCCAAAAAGATTATCTTACTTTCCTTATTAATTAATTCTAAAAAAATTGATATATTTCTATATTTAGAAATAATTTAACTTTATTACATGATTTACAACCACACAAATATCTAAGGCTTGTTTTTTATCACACATTTCAAAAATATTCCTTTATTTCTTAAATTTCGTGTTAAGTCAAACTAAAATATTTTTTTGAGACGGAAGGAGTATGTAATATGTTTATGCCTAGGTTTGTCTGCGTGACTTTGTTTTCTCTTTTCTTTTTTCGAGTGTGACATTTTTCGCATTATATATAGTCCAGTAATAATAGTACGTAGGTGTTTCCTTCACATAATAAGTGTGACTTCATTTTCTATTATCATCTTTTTACTCTTATTTCTTTTTATATATATGCAGGTAGGGGTGTCCAACGGGGCGGGTTCGTGGCGGGGTGGGTCTCGGCGAGATGGGACCCGACGGGACTGTGGGGAGGTCGGGACCGCGGGCCGGGACTGGCCAACGTCCCGTCCCGTCCCGTCCCTCATCCCATAGGAAAAGGGGACCGGTCTTGGGGGGGCAGGGCGGGGCAGGGTTGGGTCGGGATTTCCATTTTTTTTGGCACTTAATTTTAAAAAATAATATATATAAACACTTCAATAATTGAACAATATAGTGTAATAAAAATATCCCAAGACTGTTTTTGTGTCTCTTATATTATTTAATAGAAATATGATTTTTTTGTAATACAATTTCAAAATTGCAACTTTGTGGTGTTGAAAGTTGCAAATCATATTGTAAAATTGCAATAAAAAAATTACATATTTATAAACACATTTTCTAATTTCTTCACAATGTCTTGTGGTTCTTCGGTTGGAATTGAAATTTGTTGGTCAAATTGGTCGACGTCGCTTCCAATTCCGTCGGACAAGATTTCATTGTAGTTTTTGTTGTCTTCTTCGTTGATCTCCGGTTGACCGCACCTTCTACGCTCTGCTCGTATTCAATCTCTGAATAAAACTGCAATCTCCAAGATATCTCCCGCTAATGAGTGTGTGCCCTCCTATTTGAAATCTTCCGAAAGAAAAAACGCTTTCAGATGCTTGAATGTTCAACACATCTCGGGCCATCTTTGCTAGTGTCAGAAATGTCTTCTCATTTTCCCTCCAGTATTTAAGTAAGTCTTCACGTCCTTCTTCATTGAGAACTGCTTAGTACGGTACAACACCCTGCAAAACAAAAACATCAAACTCGCTAACTTGATTAGTAGTGGAACCACTAAACATTCTATTTCTAAGACTTTCAATACTAGCTGCAGAAACAACATGTCTTTTATAAGGTTGTATTGAAGAAGAAGAAGAAGAAGATGGTATAGAAGCCGGTTGGTTGCTAGCACTTTCTTGTTGATAATGCGTATATTTTTTTTTTGCATTCATCGTGTATGCTAGACCAAAACTTCTTCTTTAGTTGGTTCCTTAGGTGGTTGTTCATTTGAGTTTCTTGGAGTTGGAGGTGGAAGTACTTCTATACAATCATAAATAGTTTCAATAAGTATTTTACAATCGTCTATTTTAATAGTCGGATTTAATACAACACCAATAATATAAATAGTGGGAATAGGAATTTTTTTTAAAATTTGATAAACATTTTTTAATAGGTGCCTTATAAGATGGCTTTTTCATATATTCATTAAGTAACAAAAATATTAGATCTATATAAAATAACATAGTTGAAATAGTAGGATTATATATACCAGAAAATTCTTTAGTTGCTTGAAAATATTTCTCTAAAATCCAATAAGTTCTGAAATTTTTTTCCAATCATTATCTATAAGCATATCAGTTGGATTTCGATTATGGGCGTTAAAACTTTGTGAAAACTTTGTACATGTCTCAATAAACCTCTTTTCCCACCCTGACCTTTTCCCATTTTAAATTTATAAATATTTTTACAAATTTGGCATCTAACTACTTGATTCTCTTGGTCCCCATAAAAAAATCTCATGCATCAGATTTTAATTTTCATTGTGTGGGGCCACGTCTCATACTAGGAAGAATATGAGGCGTTTCAGTTTCAGTTTGAGGTGCACTAGCGGGTGTGTCATCTAGATTAGTGGATGTGTCATCTAGATTATCTTTTAAATTAAAGTCTGGTTCAGTTGCAGAATATATCTCATCATCTAATGGTATATCATTAAAAAATTCAGTTTCATCTATATGAGTGTAATCAATCAAATCATCCTGTCTAGGAATATGATGACTAGAAGAAGTACCCCTCCCTTGTTACCCCTACTAGAAGAAGCACCCTTACCTTTAAACATACCTCTTAATCTTTCTATTTTAATTATACAAATAAATAATTAAAGATAATAAAATTAAGTGCGATAATTAAAATAAAGTAACAATAATAATTTAAAGAAGGAACGAAGGTACCAAACGTCGACGTAACGTCGACTTGTAATCGAGGTTGAAAATTAAAACTTTGCTCTATGGATGATCCTCAAGCTAGTTGCCAAATTCAGTCTCAATTTTTTAACTTTGATACAATTATATAAATGAGCAAATAAAATAAAATATTTAGTAGGCAATGTAATTGTAGACTTGTAGATAGATAGACTGAGAGATTAAAGAGATTGTAGAAAGATTTGTGAGATAAAATAAAGAGAAAATGAGATATTTATAGTTGGAAAATTGAGTTAAAGTGTAAATATAGTAACTTAGGGGTTAAAATAAATATTAAGGGGGTAGGGGGGCCAAAAATGGTCGTTGCACAACAGCAAAAAATAGTCGTTGTGCAACAGTCATTTTTGTAAGGGGGTAAAGAATGCTGAATTCTTTGAAGATAACTTTCCTTGAGAAGGGAAAAAGAAGAAATTGCTCGAGGTTAACAAGAACCCGCGGGGACAAAGACTTGTTCCAGGCCTTCTAGCTTGTATGGTTAATAGTGAACCATGGACAATTAACAAATAATTGTCATCTCCAGAAGCGCTGCTTTGGAAAGAAGCTACAGAGAAAGAAATAGATTTCATCATATAGAACCATACTTGTGTAATGGTTGACCTTCCTCCGAGAAAAGAACCTTTGGGTTGTAAAAGTGGATACTCAAAAGTGAGTACAAAGTATATGGATCTACTGACGAGTATAAGGCCTCGGCTACTTGTACACGTGATCCACTGTGAATAGCTTAACATCCAGGGCCATTGCAGTCTTGCGTGACAAGGATGTTGATGTCGCCTTCCTAACTGGAGAGTTTGAAGGGGAGGATCAGACTTGGTTTGTTGGATTGTTGGGCTTCTTCCTGTACTTTCATTTTGGTCCCTGAAATGTTAATGTTGGTCCTGGAAGTTTCATTTAAAATAGAAATAATGAATCTGACAACATAAATATTGACTCTAAAGTTAGAAAGCCAACAGTTGGAAAAATCAACAGTCTGAAAGTGGAAGTCATATTGAAACAAAAATCTCGATATGAAAGATATGGGTATCACAGATGACATCTTAGGAATTGGGATTCCTAAGACATCTAACGGACTGGTCTAACTCCAAATTCAGTTGTCAGATAATTGACAGTCTCGTTGAAGCCACCAATTGATATGAATCATAGAACTGATTGGAAGCATAGTGCACCCATATACAAGGAGCGATATGTGCAGGTCACATGTAGTTTAATGTATTGTACACACTACAACCGACCTGGTATCGACCTACAAAGCAGATCAATTGAACTAAGGTATACTCGTGATTTTGGAAATGATCGATAGAAGGCGTTAATTCGGATATGACGATATCTGAAATATTCACTTATCTATAGATTATGGTATTCTGGATGTCCAGCGATTATGGGAGAACACGGTGATGCAAACTGGACATCAGAAATGAAGAACACCAAAGCCACAAGTAAATGTGTATAGTGGGTCTTGAAAAATCCTCTAAGCAAGCTTGCATCGGCCGATTCATGATTGAATTAGAGTTTATCGCTTTAAACAAAGCATGAAGGAAGTTGAGTAACTTCATGACTCCATAGATGACATCCCTTATTGGGAGAAACCCGTGCCTTCATCAGTTATACATTATGGCTAGTCGGTCGGCTTTAGGAAGGGCACGGATGACGGCGTCTGAACATATCTGTCGGAGACGTGCGCCCGTATGACAGTTGATCATCACAAGTGTCAATTTCTTGATTACTAATCAAAGGATATAGCAGACCCTTTAACTAAGGGACTACCCGAAGATCAAGAGTTCTGTCTGCCTAGGGGAATGAGCTTAAAAGCCCAACCAATACGAACTGTTGCGATGGGAACCCAACCATACTGACTGGAGATCCCAAGAATTTGGTTCAATGGGAAAACTAAGCTGCAAAAGGTTCAGTTGAGCGCTTCGGTGGAAGCAAGGGCACTTCGGATTATGATTTCTCTTAAGAAACATGAATCCAAAGTCGTTCCCGTGATAGACATTAAAGTGTTACATGCATGGTGGGTAAAGGTTAAGCTTCCAAATCTTTAACGATTCTCAAACGGTTGAGGTTAAGGTTGGGAAAACTTTTAATGATTCTTATCACTTGTGAAGTGGGGTATAGCAGTATACCTTGTAAGAGATCACCTATTTAAGTGCGAGGACAGACCGCCTCAAATGAACGCACTTAAGAATCCAAGTGTGTCCACGGCCACGACGGACAGAACAAAAGAAGAAACGTTTAAAGGGGAGGTATTGTGTTGGTACCATTGTCTAGGCTTACATTAAACACTGACGGTTCAAGACATCACGTTCGCCGCACAGTAAGTAAGTTCGATGGTATTCAACTAGGCAAGGTTCAAAGTGTAAGCTACCTCTCCTGATGCAATATCTTTTCGCTGAAAGATTGCTGAAAGTAGGCACATTGTGTGTGCGCCAAAATCTCTTTCAAGAGCGGATTGTTGGAAATTTACTAACGTGGAATTAAGTTTATTCCATTATTTATGACTCGAACAATTGGGTCC
Organism: Anisodus acutangulus; assembly: GCA_029783415.1. NCBI lineage: Eukaryota > Viridiplantae > Streptophyta > Magnoliopsida > Solanales > Solanaceae > Anisodus > Anisodus acutangulus. The sequence continues at coordinate 33,516,654 of CM056499.1, read as the reverse complement.
CGCACGTCGGAAATATCATTTCCACACACGTGCAATCTTAGTGCCAAGTATCGTAAATTTCGTTAATGAAAGAGATATTGGTACGTAAGTGAAATATTTGAGACATAGAATGATGGATGGTTATTTGCTAAATGACATGTGTTCCACGTTGGTAAACGAAAGAAGGATTGTGCGAGGTGTAATATGGAACGGGCCGAAAAAGGGCCGCAGAGTCGAGAAGGGTCGCTGCCTCCGGACCGGGCAAGCGTACCGAGCATCGCGGCGCCCCTAGCAGGCCGCGCGCTTCTAGCAAAGGCCAAGGTGACCGACAAAGAAACTTCATTAGTTTCTGGTTGAATTAGCGTCGCGACGCTAATGTGGCAAAGTCGCGGTGCTTCATTGGTAGTGAGTGCTCGACGGAAGTCCAAAAGTTTGGCTGATTATGGAGAGGTTTTGGAGCATTAACTTGACAGTTTTTCCTCCATAACTTAGCCATTATTTGGCTGCATTAGTTGGTGGTTTAAAGGGCCATTACATGGCATTTAAATGACCATTACATGGGCACTTGAAGGGACCATCTTGCACACCTATAAATTGAGGCCTTTGGCTCAATTCTATAGATGAAGAAAAGAGATATGAACATATGAACAGAAAAACAAGTTCACAACACCACAAAGAGATCAGATTTTCCTGATATCAATCATTCTCTTAGCAATCTTCACTATTCGTGTTCTTTGCTGAGATCATTTGTGTAGGCTTTGCACACTTGATAGTTTGTTGTTTCATCTTAGGAGACTATTGTCCACACTTCCGTAAAGCCTATATACAGGGGCAATCTTGTCTTAAAGATAAATAGTCATCTCTCGACTCAGCCGATGGTGTTGTGGTTTATCTAATTGGTTGCTAAGTGTTTCAGGTGTCAACTTAACAGATGAAAGACTCTAACCGTTCGTATTCTCAGCGGATCTACAAGCCACAAGTATAGCAGCTCATGTTCTTGTATTTCCGAATACAAGATCCATATTTGAAGTTTCAATTCAAGATCAAGATATTGACAACTTGTTGTTGTCCTCTTTGTTGTTTATCCTTTCAATCAATGTAATAGTTATTTACTATTCTCGTTGTTGCTTTACATATTCCAACACTTACTGCCCTCAAACGTATCATTCTATACGTTAAGGGCACACTTGATTATGGATTGCATCTATACCCCTCAGCATCGACCAGGTTGTTGTCATATACGGATGCTGATTTGGCAGGTTGTCCGTGTCGCACCCAATTTTGACCTGCGGGCTTCGCGACGCTATGGCATCGATTGCCTCTGGATTGGATAAAATGCTTGCTTTGAGGAGTCGCCACCTAATTATTCTAAGGTGAATTAGGGCACCTAAATTCTAACTAAAAGCTATAAAATAACTCCAATTTTGTGGTCTGCAAAACTAATGAGATTCTAGGTAAGGGTTCTTTATTATCCTAAAGGGAAGGGGTTAGACATCCTTTAAGATCCGCTAACTTGCGGTTATCCGGTCAAACTCAGGTTAATTATTATGTTAAAAGTGCATGTTTTACAAGTATAAAAATAATGTTGCAAGTATTTAATGAAATGATGCATTTGTACAAGCATACATTTGTATGACAATAATATACATGTAAAGCTAAAAAAAGAATATGAATATGCATTCGTATGAAAATTGATAAAGATGTATGCAATGTGATTTTTATGGGCGACGAGCCTAAAAATAGATAAACTAGCGATTAACAATTTTAAAACTTAACCGAGCCTAAAAATAAATAAACTAGCGACGGGTTTCAAGTTTTTGACTACCCTAATAATTAATTCTATGTCTACCTATTCTAAATATTTCAATAATCTCACGAGTACAATAATATTACAATACAAAATGGAATAAAGCTGAATTAAAGAAAGTAAAAGACAACAACAAAATAAATAATCTCCGAGGGTTATTTGCCTTCTTTGACTTTATCTTTGCAAGCTGTCAAGAATAAACGGTTAGAAACAATTAAATATACATAACTTCGGATCCGTATCCAAAACAATAAATGTTTTGATTACGGAGGGCTCAGACTTAAATTTTGAAAAGATCATTCCAATCACGCCGTGGTTGCGAACATATGACTCGTTGGTCATTTTAGTTGTCTTGCCTACCGAACATATTGGTCTCTCGGGTGAAAAAGATTTAAGTTTCATCCTTGCCCAGAAGCTTTATTTTTCCGTCTTTACAACTGTGGAGGCCTCAAAAATTGACGGATATTTTTTCATCGGCCAAGTGTAGTATTTAATTCCAATCAGTAAAATTTGTATCGAAACAGTGAAAAAAATAGAAATTGAGAAATGATGTCCGAAGGGACGCGGCCTCGAATTTATTTTCATCGGCACAAGTGCAGTATTAGTTAAGAAAATAAAACAGTAAAACAGTAAAACAGAAAGATATCCGTCGCACGGATGTTAAAGCGATAAGCGAGAAAGCGAAACGGAAAAAAAGTGCGGCCTCGAATTTAATTTCATCGGCCTATGTAGTATAATATTCAAATCAGTAAAATGGTGTCGAAAACAGTAAAAAGAAAAAACAGAAATTGAGAAATAATATCCGAAGGGACGCGATATTTAGTTTAAAGCGATAAGACGATAAAGCGATAAATATCATTTGCACGGATGTTTAAAACAAGAAATGTAAAACAGAGAAACAAACAAAAAGCGCGGCCTCAATTTAATTTCATCGGCCTAAATGCGATATTAGTTAAAATGATAAAACAAAGAAACAACAAGATAGTTGTGTAACAGATGTTTAAAATGCCAAAAAAAAAACAGCAGCAGTTCACAATTAAAACGTCCGACCCGAATTCTGAAATTTACCCGACCCGGATCCTGAACAGTGATTCGGCCGGATTTCGGGTTGACCCGACCCGGAATCACACATTTTTTTCTTGAATTTTCAGATATTAAAACACAAAATCCGGAAATTTATTCGAACTGGGTCGACCCGACCCGGAACAATGACCCGACCCGCATCGGATACTTCAACCCGAATCAAATTCTTTCCAAATTTTCAGGTAACCAACAGCACAATATAAACATACAAAAATCTGGAAATTAACCGAACCGGGTCAGTGACCCGACCCGAATCGGATGTGTTTTCAACCCGAATTGATTTTCTCCAAATTACAGATAACCAACAACACAATATAAACATACAAAAATCTGAAAAGTAACCGAACCGGGTCCACCCGACCCGGGTCAGTGACCCGACCCGAATCGGATGTTTTTCAACCCGAATAGATTTTCTCCAAATTACAGCTAACCAACAACACAATATAAACATACAAAAATCTGGAAATTAACCGATCCGGGTCAGTGACCCGACCCGAATCGGATGTTTTTCAACCCGAATCGATTTTCTCCAAATTCCAGATACACCAACAACAAAGTAAAACATAAACCTGGAGATTTTCGTCCGACATGGGGTGACCCGACCCGGATTGTGACCCTATCGGAAATAAAACCACCAAAACAGATCGAAAACCACCAACGAATCAAACCCGATACCACCAACAAAAGTACCAAAACCACCAACAAAAGCAAACCGAAACCACCAACAAGAGTAAACCGGAACCCTCATTTTCGGACTTAGGACCTCAAAAACCCCAAAATCGGCGGTGGTGTGGGTGGTGTAGGGTGTCTGGCGTGGGTTGGTGTCGAGCGGTGACCGGCGTGTGGGGGTCATGGGTATGGGAGTCGTCGGCGTGGGTATGGTAGTGGTGAGGGTGTTGTGACCGGCGTGGGTGGGGTAGAGTGGTGGTGGTGTGGTGGTGTTGGCGTCGTGGTGTTAGGGTGTTGGCGAGGTGGCCGGCGGCGATGGGGTCGCCGATGTGTGAAGTCTTGAGGGTGTGTGGGGCTGATGGAGAGAGAGAGAGAGAGAGTTAAGGGTGTGGAATGAGAAAAATATTTTTAGGGTTATGAGTTGGGGGAATAAAAGGGAAAGGGAATTGGGTATTGGGCCGATCCGGGTGGGCTTTCGGTTGGGCACAGGTATTTGTTTTTTGGGTTGTGTAAATAAAATGGGGGATGGGTTGGGCTTGGACGAAAATGGGTTTTAGTTTGGGTTGGGTAGGAATTGTTTTGGGTTGAGTAGAGTACAAGTTATTTTTTGGGGGGAAATGAAAAGGGTTATGGGTTTAAAAATATAAAAAGAGATTTTATTATATAAAAGAAAGCTTTGCAAAATTTATAAATTGTAAAGATGACAATATGATAAAATATAATATTTGTGAAATGCTTGATGCTTAAATAAAAATAAAAAATGCAATGCGGTTTTGCGAAAATAAAATAACATATAATATTAGGATAAAAGTATGATTGTGATATAAAATGCAAATTACAGTAAAGAATGTAAATAATAATAATAATAATAATAATAATGATATATATACACATATATGCCTATATTGAAAAATTGTTTTAAAGTGTCAAAAATATTAAAAATTGCAAATAAAATCATAAAAGATGGGACAAAATTGGGTGTCAACAGATGCCCCTCTTTGGTCGGAGACGATGAAAGAGTTTTCGGCCAAAGAAGTTGACTGAGTAGCCAATTTTGTCCTGATCATTGAGGGAAGGTTAAGGATGCGTGGGAAGAAATTGAATCCCGAGGGGAAGAGAAGTTGCAAAAAATGGTGCAGATTCAAGAAATAATGCCCCATTGTTGACTTATGATGACACCGGTTGCAGATGTGGCGAGATACTGGGGGAAGGGCTGAACGATGTTCGAAGTACTTCCCCGATGCAGATGATGATGTAGCATAGGCGGGATGAGGTGACGTCGTCGCTTAGACGTTATGCAGATGGCGACGTCGCACTGGCGTGATTGAAATTAAGATACCCGCATTAGAAGGTGGGCGCCTAACTGAAATTAAAATACCCGCATTAGAAGGTGGGTGCCTGAATGAAATTGAAATACCCGCATTGGAAGGTGGGTGCCTGACTGAAATTAAAATACCTGCATTAGGAGGTGGGCGCCTGACAGAAATTTAAATACCCGCATTAGGAGGTGGGTGCCTGACTGAAAATAAAATACCCGCATTAGGAGGTGGGCGCCTGACTGAAATTTGAAATACCCGCATTAGGAGGTGGGCGCCTGACTGAAAATGAAATACCCGCATTAGGAGGTGGGTGCCTGACATAAATTGAAATACCCGCATTAGGAGGTGGGCGCCTGACTGAAAATGCAATACCCGCATTAGGAGGTGGGTGCCTGACTGAAATTGAAATACCCGCATTAGGAGGTGGGCGCCTGACAGAATTTGAAATACCCGCATTAGGAGGTGGGTGCCTGACTGAAATTAAAATACCCGCATTAGGAGGTGGGCGCCTGACTGAAAATGAAATACCCGCATTAGGAGGTGGGCGCCTGACTGAAATTTAAATACCCGCATTAGGAGGTGGGTGCCTGACTAAAATGAAATACCCGCATTAGGAGGTGGGCGCCTGACTGAAATTTAAATACCCGCATTAGGAGATGGGTGCCTGACTGAAATGAAATACCCGCATTAGGAGGTGGGTGCCTGACTGAAAATGCAATACTCGTATTAGGAGGTGGGCGCCTGATTGAAATTTAAATACCCGCATTAGGAGGTAGGTACCTGACTGAAATTGAAATACCCGCATTAGGAGGTGGGCGCCTGACTGAAATTTAAATACCCGCATTAGGAGGTGGGCGCCTGACTGAAAATGAAATACCCGCATTAGGAGGTGGGCGCCTGACTGAAATTTAAATACCCGCATTAGGAGGTGGGTGCCTGACTGAAATGAAATACCCGCATTAGGAGGTGGGCGCCTGACAGAAATTAAAATACCCGCATTATGAGGTGGGTGTCTAACTGAAATTAAAATACCCGCATTAGGAGGTGGGTGCCTGACTGAAATTTAAATACCCGCATTAGGAGATGGGCGCCTGACTGAAACTGAAATACCCGCATTAGGAGGTGGGCGCCTGACTGAAATTGAAATACCCGCATTAGGAGGTGGGCGCCTGACAGAATTTGAAATACCCGCATTAGGAGGTGGGCGCCTGACTGAAAATGAAATACCCACATTAGGAAGTGGGTGCCTGACAAAATTTGAAATACCCGCATTAGGAGGTGGGCTCCTGACTGAAAATGAAATACCCGCATTAGGAGGTGGGCGCCTGACTGAAATTTAAATACCCGCATTAGGAGATGGGTGCCTGACTGAAATGAAATACCCGCATTAGGAGGTGGGTGCCTGACTGAAATTGAAATACTCGTATTAGGAGGTGGGCGCCTGATTGAAATTTAAATACCAGCATTAGGAGGTAGGTGCCTGACTGAAATTGAAATACCCGCATTAGGAGGTGGGCGCCTGACTGAAATTTAAATACCCGCATTAGGAGGTGGGCGCCTGACTGAAAATGAAATACCCGCATTAGGAGGTGGGTGCCTGACTGAAATTTAAATACCCGCATTAGGAGGTGGGTGCCTGACTGAAATGAAATACCCGCATTAGGAGGTGGGCGCCTGACAGAAATTAAAATACCCGCATTATGAGGTGGGCGTCTGACTGAAATTAAAATACCCGCATTAGAAGGTGGGTGCCTGACTGAAATTTAAATACCCGCATTAGGAGGTGGGCGCTTTGATCAAATCAAATACCGCGTTAGGAGGTGGGCGTCTGACTGAAATTGAAATACCCGCATTAGGAGGTGGGCGCCTGACAGAATTTGAAATACCCGCATTAGGAGGTGGGCGCCTGACTGAAAATGAAATACCCACATTAGGAGGTGGGTGCCTGACAAAATTTGAAATACCCGCATTAGGAGGTGGGCGCCTGACTGAAAATGAAATACCCGCATTAGGAGGTGGGTGCCTGACTGAAATTAAAATACCCGTATTAGGAGGTGGGCGCCTGACTGAAAATGAAATACCCGCATTAGGAGGTGGGCGCCTGACTGAAATTTAAATACCCGCATTAGGAGGTGGGTGCCTGGCTGAAATGAAATACCCGCATTAGGAGGTGGGCGCCCGACAGAAATTAAAATACCCGCATTAGGAGGTGGGCGCCTGATTGACGTCGTTGTATTGACGTGATGCGTTTGTGACTCGCATGGGTTGAAATGACGTCGTTGCATAGACGTGGTGCGTTGTAAACGTCATTGTGTAGACGTGTTGTGCAGATGACGTCGTTGCATAGGCATGTTGCTGATGACGCCGTTGTATGGGCGTGTTGCTGTCGTTGTAATGCTGTGAAAGATGTAAATGACGTCCATTGCCGTCAGTTTGGTGTAATATGATTCCACATTGTGTTGAATCTTCTGCCGATTCAAACTCATGTGGACTGTGAATTAAAATGTCATTCTTGCACGGACGAAAATGTGAGGCGACGTCTTTGCCAAATTAAGCACACATGTTGCGGCTTCTCTGCCTTTGTCAACCTGAAGACTTGCACTCAAAGAAATTTGTGAGTTGTAGCTTTTGCCCTGGACGCTTGCAAGGTCATATTGGTTTAGATTGAAGACTCAGTTGTCTGGCATTTTCCAGGTCCATTGGCATATTCTTGCAGTGAACCCTTAAAATATGCCCCAGTTTCTAGTATATATGAAGATGTTGAACTTCCAACTGGACAAAACCGAGTTTGTGCGGGCAACTTGTTTGTCCTATCAAGGCGATCATGTGAGCCTATTTTGTTGCATTACACACAATTTCCAATGGTGTGACCGAAGCCGATATAGGCCGCCTACGTATTCCGATAAAGGAAATCAGGTCATAACGTAGTTCGCTGCAAGTAAAATGACGATTGTGAAGTTTTCCAAAATGGGACCGGTCGATGTGGTCGCCTCGTATCCCGCAGAGGGAATCAGGTCATAACGTAGTTCATGCAAACAAAAAGAATTTTGTAAGGGTTTTCTAAAAAATGAGACCGAAGCTGATGTGGCCGCCTACGTATCCCGCCGAGGGAATCAGGTCATAACGTAGTTCATGCGGCAAAAGGATTTGTATTTGTAGAATGTTTTTTTTTTTGTAAAAGAGAGTGACTAGAGTTTGAAAAATGATGCAATATATTTTGCAAGGTTTTTTGTTGTTTTTTTTGTGAAAATATGAAAAGACATAATCACGTCTTGACTTGGTTGGTACCAACAATTAGTATTGTGCTTAGGAGTTTTCGTTATTTGCTTTCACAAATCGAGACAGACTTCAAGGTAATTCCTACGACTTCAGATGCTACCTCGGACATACACGAGTATCAACACTTGCTTCAAGCCAAGATTTTGACATATATGCATCCTCATGTTTCAAATGCCCTCACTGAAAGAAAGTCCCTTCCTCACATGTATTTCAGTATTTTGATCTTTGGGACGTCTAGAGAAGTACACTCACCCTCAGAAAGATGTTCAATGCATTTAATTGTGATACCATATGCTTGGCCGTCATGTGAGTATCCACTAATGTGAGAACCCTCGGTATAGGATCATGTAGGGCTTGTTATGGGTTTGTAATGTAGGCTTGGGAAAGGAAAGGATATTATTTGGGTAAAGAGTGACTAATCCTTCCTTGAGCGTTGGAATATGTCTGTGCTTGGTATTTGTGTGCATTGATTCCGATTTGCTTCTTTTTGCCCCCTTTTGTTTTGTACCGGCTTCTTTTGAATATTTCGTTTGGAGCTTTTTCTCCTTTTTTCGGAGTTATTTCCTTCTTTTTTTCTTTTTATATTGTCGGGGCTTTTAACTTCCTTTTTGTGTGAAGTTGTCCTTTGGTTTTGTTTTGTTTTCCTCTTTTGGGAACATTGCAACTTCAACTCGAATCATTTTCAGCAATTTGCATATTTCTGATGCGCTCAAGGAGGTCGGGCCAAAAGAGGGATAGCGCGTGTACGCACTCAGAAAGGGTATAGGCATAAGATGTGGTTGTTCAAAAAAAAAAAAAAAAAAATAGGCTTCAGGCTCAAAGGGAAATGCTACGGATAATGTCATTTGGTAAGCTGGAAAGGCTCAAACGGATCAAAGAAAGCCTACGATCATTTCCTATACCAAGTGTTACTCAGGATTTCGCCTCAACAAACATTCGAGCCAAGTTCTAGATCACAATGCAATGCAATTGAACTTATTCTAAAAACTCACCACACAATGCACATGAAACGATGAGGTTGGCTTTGTTCATATCTTGGAAGCATGAAAAACAATTTTTTAAGTGTCAACACAGGCGTGAATGAGAGGTACCAGAAGAATCTATGGTTTACCACGAAGACAATCTTCTCCACTTGTTATTTCCTATGCACACTCCTAACTGTATTGGTATCAACCAAGTCCATCAATGATTCTTAATTTTTTTTTTGTATTTTTGAATAAAGGGTACCGAACCCGAATAGGGCTGCCTACGTATCTCATCTTTGACGAGAATCAGGTGTGCGTAGTTCGTGCAGAAAGTAAAAAAAAATTCAGCCATGATAGGATGGTAAAAGTAAAAAATTGTATAAAACAGATGATTGTCCACTATGGGGCGAATGCAAAGTAAAATATAATTGTCCACAGTAGAATGAATACAATGAAAAATGATTATCCACAATAGGATGAATGTAAAAAAAAATGATTGTCCATTATAGTCTGAATGAAAAGATTGATAAACCACATATGCCCCTCTCTAAGGCGGACAAGGAAGTGTGTTTTTTTTTTGATTGATTTTTTTTTTAGTGTTGTCGAACCCCGAGAAGGGCTACCTACATATCACACCGAACGGTGAGAATCAGACACACGTAGTTCGTGAAGAATGTTGTAAAAATGGTATGATATAAAGAAATTATGTAACGAAAATTAAACATATCAACTGAAATTGCAAATATGTAACAAAACAAAAGTATAGACAAATTAAAATGATGACTCGTTGAATTTGGTGTTGGCCGACTTTTTCCAGTCAAAACATCTTTCGGTCATCTTTGTGAAAGCCTTTGGCTTTGTTCTTTCCTAGAGTATATCCAAGAATAATATTTTAGAACTACCCCCCAACTGTTCGCGAGGACGATCTTCCTGCAAAAAATAAGAGCACCGGGTGAAAGGAGGAAAGTCACTAAAAGAATAATAAAATGTAAGAGTGTGAAAGTGTGGTAAAAAACTCCCCTAATTGCTTCACGAGATCCGAGTCTTGATGTTCAAAAACGCTTTATCCTTGGGTAGTCACACAATTTCTGTTCAAAAGTCGCAAGCGACATGGTATGATATGTACAAAATTGAAGCAGCTAATTATTGCATTAAATAATATGTACAGAGATAAAAGAAGAAAAATAGCAAACAAACTGGGCGGAAATTAAATATGCGTCCTATCATGCATGGAGCCTCTCTTATGCCAGAGGTGGGCCTAAACGCCAAACATGAGAGATTATGACAGAATAATCCAAGCTGTCAAACTACAGTGCTTTTGTTGGAAATGAAGACAAAATGTATGTACATTTTCCAATATCGGCATGTCATGATTAAGCTTGGATTAATCCATCATTATCACGCTACAAATAATATGTTGATGGTCGTTGGGGGAGCGAGACCCGTCGACAATTTTGGTGGATTTCTTAATTGTGGAGTCGATGCCAAGGATCGACCCACCTATGGTGTATGTATGCATGATTAAAAATAAAAGGGTATAGCTCTATCCTAAATTTACTAAGATTAGGCTTACTGGACTCAAGGTTCCCGAGCGAACTACTCGAGTGAGAAGGCTACGCGGCCTCCGGATGGTCCGGACACTCCGCGCATACGCCAACTCTCCTAAAATTTGGTAATTTAAAAGAATTTGCGGGTGCGCAAAACACACCTCGCGTGTAATGTGTGATAGTGTCAACTTTCCATAGTGGAAGAAATATGAGCGGAATGCCAATTTAAGGAAAGCAATAAAAGAATATAGCAATTAAAGAAATTAAACATACAAAATTTAAAAAAGGAAACAATTAGAAGCAGTGAAATAAATAAGAAGCAATATAAAGCGCAATAATAATTAACCTGAACTTGCTATGGTTAAGAACCTGAATTTCCCCAGTGGGGTCGCCATGCTGTCGCACCCAATTTTGACCTGCGGGCTTCGCGACGCTATGGCATCGATTCCCTCTGGATTGGATAAAATGCTTGCTTTGAGGAGTCGCCACCTAATTATTCTAAGGTGAATTAGGGCACCTAAATTCTAACTAAAAGCTATAAAATAACTCCAATTTTGTGGTCTGCAAAACTAATGAGATTCTAGGTAAGGGTTCTTTATTATCCTAAAGGGAAGGGGTTAGGCATCCTTTAAGATCCGCTAACTTGCGGTTATCGGGTCAAACTCAGGTTAATTATTATGTTAAAAGTGCATGTTTTACAAGTATAAAAATAATGTTGCAAGTATTTAATGAAATGATGCATTTGTACAAGCATACATTTGTATGACAATAATATACATGTAAAGCTAAAAAAAGAATATGAATATGCATTCGTATGAAAATTGATAAAGATGTATGCAATGTGATTTTTATGGGCGACGAGCCTAAAAATAGATAAACTAGCGATTAACAATTTTAAAACTTAACCGAGCCTAAAAATAAATAAACTAGCGACGGGTTTCAAGTTTTTGACTACCCTAATAATTAATTCTATGTCTACCTATTCTAAATATTTCAATAATCTCACGAGTACAATAATATTACAATACAAAATGGAATAAAGCTGAATTAAAGAAAGTAAAAGACAACAACAAAATAAATAATCTCCGAGGGTTATTTGCCTTCTTTGACTTTATCTTTGCAAACTGTCAAGAATAAACGGTTAGAAACAATTAAATATACATAACTTCGGATCCCTATCCAAAACAATAAATGTTTTGATTACGGAGGGCTCAGACATAAATTTTGAAAAGATCATTCCAATCACGCCGTGGTTGCGAACATATGACCCGTTGGTCATTTTAGTTGCCTTGCCTACCGAACATATTGGTCTCTCGGGTGAAAAAGATTTAAGTTTCATCCTTGCCCAGAAGCTTTATTTTTCCGTCTTTACAACTGTGGAGGCCTCAAAAATCGACGGATATTTTTTCATCGGCCAAGTGTAGTATTTAATTCCAATCAGTAAAATTTGTATCGAAACAGTGAAAAAAATAGAAATTGAGAAATGATGTCCGAAGGGACGCGGCCTCGAATTTATTTTCATCGGCACAAGTGCAGTATTAGTTAAGAAAATAAAACAGTAAAACAGTAAAACAGAAAGATATCCGTCGCACGGATGTTAAAGAAAACAGTAAACAGAGAAACGAAACGAAAAAAAAGTGCGGCCTCGAATTTAATTTCATCGGCCTATGTAGTATAATATTCAAATCAGTAAAATGGTGTCGAAAATAAAAAGAAAAAACAGAAATTGAGAAAAAATAACCAAAGGGACGCGATATTTATTTTAAAGCGAGAAGACAAGATAAAGCGATAAATATCTGTTGCGGATGTTTAAAGCGATAAGCGAAACAGAGAAACAAACAAAAAAAGCGCGGCCTCGAATTTAATTTCATCGGCCTAAATGCAGTATTAGTTAAAATGATAAAACAGCAAAACAACAAGATAGTTGTGTAACAGATGTTTAAAATGCCAAAAAAAAAAACAGCAGCAGTTCACAATTAAAACGTCCGACCCGAATTCTGAAATTTACCCGACCCGGATCCTGAACAGTGATTCGGCCGGATTTCGGGTTGACCCGACCCGGAATCACACATTTTTTTCTTGAATTTTCAGATATTAAAACACAAAATCCGGAAATTTATTCGAACTGGGTCGACCCGACCCGAAACAATGACCCGACCCGCATCGGATACTTCAACCCGAATCAAATTCTTTCCAAATTTTCAGGTAACCAACAGCACAATATAAACATACAAAAATCTGAAAATTAACCGAATCGGGTCGACCGTCCGGTCGATGACCGAATCGAATGTTTTTCAACCCGAATTGATTTTCTCGAAATTACAGATAACCAACAACACAATATAAACATACAAAAATTTGGAAATTAATCAAGGTCGGTGACCCGACCGAATCGGATGTGTTTTCAACCCGAATTGATTTTCTCCAAATTACGGATAACCAACAACACAATATAAACATACAAAAATCGAAAAATGCTTAAGGCAAGGTCCACCCGACCGGGTCGGTGACCGACCGAATCGAATGTTTTCAACCCGAATAGATTTTCTCCAAATTACGACTAACCAACAACACAATATAAACATACAAAAATCTGGAAATTAACCGAAGGTCGACCCGACCGGCCTCGATGTGACCCGACCCGAATCGGATGTTTTTCAACCCGAATCGATTTTCTCCAAATTCCAGATACACCAACAACAAAGTAAAACATAAACCTGGAGATTTTCGTCCGACATGGGGTGACCCGACCCGGATTGTGACCCTATCGGAAATAAAACCACCAAAACAGATCGAAAACCACCAACGAATCAAACCCGATACCACCAACAAAAGTACCAAAACCACCAACAAAAGCAAACCGGAAACCACCAACAAGAGTAAACCGGAATCCTAATTTTCGGACTTAGGACCTCAAAAACCCCCAAAATCGACGGTGGTGTGGGTGGTGTAGGGTGTCTGGCGTAGGTTGGTGTCGAAGCAGGTGACCGGCGTGTGGGGGTCACGGGTATGGGGGTCGTCGACTGTGGGTATGGTAGTGGTGAGGGTGTTGTGACCGGCGTAGGTGGGGTAGAGTGGCTGGTGGTGTGGTGGTGTTGGCGTCGTGGTGTTAGGGTGTTGGCGAGGTGACCGGCGACGTGGGGTCGCCGGTGTGAAATCTTGAGGGGTGTGTCTGGTGATGGAGAGAGAGAGAGAGAGTTAAGGGTGTGGAATGAGAAAAATATTTTTAGGGTTATGAGTTGGGGGAATAAAAGGGAAAGGGAATTGGGTATTGGGCCGATCCGGGTGGGCTTTCGGTTGGGCACAGGTATTTGTTTTTGGGTTGGGGAAATAAAATGGGTGATGGGTTGGGCTTGGACGAAAATGGGTTTTAGTTTGGGTTGGGTAGGAATTGTTTTGGGTTGAGTAGAGTACAAGTTATTTTTTGGGGGGAAATGAAAAGGGTTATGGGTTTAAAAATATAAAAAGAGATTTTATTATATAAAAGAAAGCTTTGCAAAATTTATAAATTGTAAAGATGACAATATGATAAAATATAATATTTGTGAAATGCTTGATGCTTAAATAAAAATAAAAATGCAATGCGGTTTTGCGAAAATAAAATAACATATAATATTAGGATAAAAGTATGATTGTGATATAAAATGCAAATTACAGTAAAGAATGTAAATAATAATAATAATAATGATATATATACACATATATGCCTATATTGAAAAATTGTTTTAAAGTGTCAAAAATATTAAAAATTGCAAATAAAATCATAAAAGATGGGATAAAATTGGGTGTCAACAGTCCGGACACGCGATGATCCACCTCAGGCTATTGTTGTTCTTAGGGGAGAACCTCATTTCTTGGTCTACCAAGAGACAAGCCACACTATCACGTTCGAGTGCAGAAGCAGAGTACAGAGGTGTTGCTAATGTTGTTGTTGAGATCTGATGGCTCCGCAACCTTCTTTTGGAGCTTCATTGTCCATTACGTAAGACGTCTTTGGTTTATTGTGATAATATATCTGCCATATATCTATCTCATAATCAGATTCAGCATCAGCGAACCAAGCACATTGAGATGGACATCCACTTTGTTCGTGAGAAGGTTGTTCTCGGTCATGTCAAGATATTGCATGTTCCTTATTCATATTAGTATGCAGATATATTCACAAAGGGCCTTTCTAGACAGCTCTTCCTCGACTTCAGATCCAGTTTTAGCGTCCGGCCTCCCCCCGCTCTGACTGAGGGGGTATATTAGCATGTGTACATTTATATATATTTAGTCATATTTAATCTTGTATAATTATGATAAATATAGGATCCCTATTGTATGAGGATTCCACATTATACACCTATATATATTTTATATTAATCAAAAGGGGTTTCTGAGAGAGATTAATACAATTCTACCAAAATGATCTCCCAACATTCTCCTCATCTAAATTTGGATGGAAAAAAATCCTTATAAGGGGAAACTTTGTAATATTAAAATTATGTCCTTTGACTAATATAAGAAGACTTGGAATCTTAGAGATTTCATGGTCTTTGGTAATATTATAAGATACAATTTCATCTTATATCCACATTCTCATTGGTTATCTGAAAAGAACATTTAAGCCAATAAGTTAGATTCGTCGCAACTTGAAACTCGACGACGTTATTTTTTATTAATTCGCCTATTTAGGTTAATAATATTACATATAAAGTTAAATCTCTCTATAATAATAGTGTTTGTCCGAAAATTTCATTATTGCTATAGTGAGGTGTTGTTATGTATGTATATTGACATTTGATATTTAGATCGCATTTAACTATTATAAATAAAAGTAATTAGTTTCCATGCTTTTTATGTTATAAAATGAAAATAATTTAGTACTTGTTAATGTTAAAATCTCAGTTGATTTTCATATCTCATTAATTAAAAATTGAAAAGACTAATAAATTCATAATTAATTGATTAAAATCTAAGAAGCATATGCATTTAAAATTAATTGAGAATATAAATATTTTATTTTTATACATAATTTATATTTCTTACGAAATATTACTCCACATTATTTGAGTATAGTTGTTATAGAGAGGTAATTTTACAAAGTATGTACCTTTGTAATTAATGTCGTTATTGTTATAGGTTGAATGTTGTTATAGAGAAGTAAAATATAATATGAATAATAGGTTCCGGTGAATGAAATGTTGTTATAACAAATGATAACTATAGAGAGGTTTGACTGTAACCGATTGAAGTTACCAAATAAAATTAGTAACCAATCTGAAGAAAATTTGACATTTAAGTAGCTATTTAAGTTATATCAAAAATCATTTCAGATCTATTGTTTTGACTATCACTTGTGCCCCTGTATAAAATGAAGGCCTTTACAATTTTATATTTCACCTACAAATGTTTCATCAGTTTTCTATAGTCACCTTTATAGTTGTAGGTTCACATGAATGTATTATTTGATTTATCATTAATTAATTGTTTCTGTGTCTTGACTACACCCACGTAAGAATCAAAGTTTGTTAAATCCGTGGTAAGTTATGTTAATGGTTTAAGTACTCTAGCGATGCGATTGCTATTGTATTGTTCTATTTGTCTGTTGACTGTTAGCATATATTTAGTAGTGCCTACAAATAAATCTTTGTATTTTTATATGCATTTTTCTTTATTAAACCAGTTATCTACTTTAATGTTTTTTCAATTTTTTCGAGGTGGGGAACGGGTCTAGAATTTAAGTTTAATATGTTTACCTTTTAAGATTTTCAATATTGAATTTACTATAATGTTAAAATTATGAATTCAGATCTAACATTTGTAGAGATTTTAATAAAATTTTATATATATAGCTATGCTCCACGTCGAAAGTTATAAATTTAGATTAAATCAGTCATGACCGAAAAGCTACATCCACCACTATAGGAAGCCTGAGTAAGGAAAAGGAGAAGCGGAAAATCTGTTGAGAATCAAACTTTGTCACTTTAGGATGGATGATAGCAATCTACACTAAGGATGAGTTCGAACTTCGATATGATCAGTAGAAATTTTATTTAATTAATTCTTTCAACTACTTCAAGTGGATTAAAGTAATAAAAATAAATAAGCCAGGAAAATATTTTTTCCCCGTTAATGGAAAATATTTTTGATGGTGTTTTGTTGCCAGAAAATGACTTACCTTTTGGAACTTATTTTCCGTCATACCACACACATTCTAAATTAACGCTCAATTCTCTAGTTTGTATTTTTTTTCTAGATCTTAAAATTATATGTTATTTTATTATTGTAGGAAAAATCCAGATGGAAGGTAAAGAAGTGGGAATTTTCACAATTATGGTGATATTGTGGTGGAGTGCAGGGAATTGTTTGACATTCGATTCAACGGGTCGGGCAACTACAAAACCATTACTGAAGCACTAAAGGCAGCACCGAATAAGAGATCAAAGTTATACTTTATACATGTCAAAAGAGGAACTTACAATGAAAACGTCACCATTTTCAGTAATAAAACAAATATAGCCCTTGTTGGTGATGGTGATGGTGATGGTGTCGGAGTCACAATTATTACCGCAAGTAAAAGCGGTAAAAGATTCCCAACACCTAGCACAGGTACATTAGGTAAGTAATCTCTCCCTATTACTCCCTGTTCATGATATTAATTGTTTTGACAAATTGAATTTATTTTAAAATATTTAGTAATTTTTAAAAGAAATGGTAATTTATTATTATTTTTTCAAATTTATTATTACTGTTATAGTTAATGAAATATTAACTAAGTGAGTTGTTTGAGAGGAGGTAAAAGGTAGTCTCGATTAATACTTTTTCGTGAGTGGTGTGTAAAATTTCAATCGGACAACTAATATAGACCAAAGTGGAGTATACTCGGAAAGAAACAAGAATTTAGTAAATGACATTTTTTTTTTAATTTGTCTGGCAACTTATCGATCTTTTAGATTACAGTGTAAAAAAAATTGAAATAAATTTAAAATCTTATGAGATATCGTTAGACCGCGATTTAAATATTTATAAATTATTATAAACATTAAACGGAAGTCTAAAATTTCATTTGTAAGGCCTCCTTCATAAGAAATACTATAAATCAGCCTAATTGACGGAAAAGAGGAAAACAAACATGATATTTAACGTATAGGTTTCAACTATCTATTATTTCGAAGATTAATTGCGATGTTGTGAGGAGGTAAGGAATATATAAGGCTATTATGATCTACTGATGTCTATTCTTATGATTAAGGATATTATTAGACTTACTTATATATATGCCGGCTTCAACTATCTATTATTTCAAATATTAGTAAATTTGATTGAACAGAAGTTTACGGCAATGGTTTTATTAAGTTTATGGCACCATCAATTTTATCTTTGGTGGTGGACAAGCCATTTTCCAAAATAGTGCAGTTTATGCAAGAACACCATTGCTTGGACAAGGAATCAGAATACTTGCCCCAGGTGCATACAGGGCTAGTTCTTCAGAATTGTACAATATCCCCTGCGTCGGGTTTTAAGAAGTCATTGGTGACAAGTTTCTTAGGCTGGCCGTGGACAAATCATGGGAAGGGAATAATTATGTCAAGTTATAGCAAAGGCTGGCTTCAAAACCCGAATGTGAAGATCATATATAGTATAATAATAGAGGATCGGGATCTAGTACGAAAGGGAGAGTAAAATTGTCAAAAATCATTAATAAAACAGAAGCGTCTAAGTTCACAGTGCGCAATTTTATGCACGGTGGTAAATGGATTCCCAATATAATTCCACATTATATTGATCTTGATGGTTAGGAATTCATGAATGGTTACACATGTTTGCTTTTGATTCTTTGAAATATATTAATGTCATTCGAAGTATTAATTCGGCAAAATACTATAAGTCGAGAAAGGATGTCTCATCATATTAATAAAGAGCAATTGTGTTTCAATAAGCTTTACAATTTCTCAATCTTAGAATTATCATATCAAAATGTTGATTCTTGTGTTGTTGCTTTTATCTTAGATAAGTAAATAATGGAAGTGCCCATAATTGTTGTAACCGGGATTTGGGCTGGACATTCATCCCGCTTCTTTACTTGCAGATTGCAAGTGTTTATAAATAATGAGATTAACAAATGCTTTTAAATTTGCTTGAATTCTCATGATGGTTTAACTAGGAGTTAACATGAAAATAAACCTTTTCCTAATAATGCAATCATCTTTTCATTATATTTACCAATGTAAATTAGCTCCAGGAAGGTAAGGCTCATATAGAGAGTAACAAGATGATACAACTTAAATATATCTCCTAGGTAACCAATGCTACATCATGAAGTTGAAGAACTCAATAGATATAAGATGTAGAACTCCACTATCAGTAATCATTCATTTTTACTTGTTACCAGTAATTTCGAGATCATGATAAAAAATGAATATCATATCTAACGTAACTTCAAAAGTTAGCTCATGAATTAAGGATTGTTTAAAACAGTATAAGGAGATAACTTATTTCCTCAACTAATATAGGACAATATAACATTCTTTTACACATTCAAAATTGTAACGACCCGTTTGGTCGTTTAGGCATTTTATCCTTTTACCCCTATTGACCCTTCCCCTAGCACCGTTAGAGTGTGTCGACTTGCGGGGATGGGTGGAGTGGTTCCCGAGGTAGTCGGGTGAGTCTGGGTGGATTTTGTGAAAATTAAAAGCTTTTAAGTTGAATAAGTGAAAAAGTGTCAACCGATAGTTGACCTTGAGTATATAGGTTCATTTCCTGGTTCCATCGCTTCCGGTAGGTCCGGAGCATCATTTATGACTTAGTCGAGTCCTTGATTCGCTTTCCGAGATATTCAGATGTATTTTGTGTCTCTATTTGTAAATTTGTGGAAGTTGAGTTTTTTTAGGGTTTTCGTAGAAAAGTGGACCTTAGCTTGGTCATATGAGAATTCTGAGTGCGTGAGAAAGTTTGTAGCATTGATTACAGTCTAGTTGCATGTTTGGTTTGTATCTGGGAAGTCTCGGATGAGTTTCAAGTTTCGGGTTGAACTTGGTGAAAATCAGGTCTACTAGTTTCTGGTGTCTCGCATCTGTGCAGTTTTGTACCGCACATGCGGACTCGCTTTTCCGAAGCTTGGTCCACAAGTGCGATGTCGAGAGAGGTTAGGCAGGTCCTACCACTGCGAGGAGTTTTTCGCAGGAGCCGGACCGCATATGCGGATGTTTCCCGCACCTGCGAGCCTAAAATATTTTAAGTTAGTCTACCCCTACGAGTGTTTCTCCGCAGAAGCAGTCCCGCATCTGCGAGGATTGTCCGCATATGCGGAATTGCTGAATCAGAAAGCATGTTTTATTTTCTACTTTTCCAACTTCGAACCACCCTAAACATATTTTTAGACTATGGAGCTCGGTAGAGGGAGATAGCAGAGGTTTTTGCGATGCAAATCTTGGGGTAAGCCTCTTTAACTTGTTTTATGATTTTACGTTGATTTGTATAAAGATTTCAAGGTAAGAAACTTGATTTGGAAAGAGGGATTTTGTGGCATAAACCCTAGGCTGAAATTGAATCATCTTTTACTCTAAAACTTGCGTGGTTGGAAAATTTTCTCGAATCTAATCATTTAATTATTGGGGTAAATAGTTGCTAAGCTTGAATCTTTCTTTTACTTAAATTTTGGATTATGGAAAGTAAGGGTTTGAAGATGATGAACCCTAGATGGGTGATGGTTTTCTTAATAAAATTGGTGAATGTTTTTTAAAGGATTTCATGACTTGTGGTTTGAGTTGGCTACTTCTAACTTCAATTTTGAATTTTGAACAAGTTTCCCAAGTTGATTAAAATGTGAATTTTCTTATAAAATTGGAGGTCGAGTAATTGTTTCTCGTTTTTAGTATTAGTCCTTATATGATATATAAATGTGTGTGTTAACATAGGACTTATATGTATACGCCTAGACTACTACTGTCTGATGGTACTTCGAAAGAACAATGTGGCATAGGAATTCATGGCACCCGCTCAGCTATGATGTAGGCTACGATTTTTCTTTTATAGACTTCTATAGAAGTGTGTATTACTGATAAATATTGAGGGGTATTTAGTGTGTTTGGGAGTCCGACCTTAGCGGTTGTGATGAACGCTTAGGTGGGTACCGGTGTTGAACTATGGTAATGAGTGATTTGGGGAATCAGTCTTAAACTGATTCCGACTGCTATTGTTTGGGATTTTCACCATTAGTGATGTCGTTGTGTTTATTCATCACACTGCTATCAATATAATACCTTGATTTACGTGGATTATGTAGTAGATGCTTCCTGAAAGCATGCGATATGCATCTCTTATACTTGATTGCATCTCATACCTCCAGATTTCTTACCTTATATTGTCATTTGCATTCATACACTCATGGTTGATATTGAAATAAGAGTGGTATGAAAATGGTATGGGTCCAAGAGACAGGAAAGGTTACAATACTTCATGAGATGGTGGGCAATACTGAGATGATGATGATACACAGAGGGTCGGGTTGCACGTTTGCAAAGGGTGTTATTACATCCAAGAGCTCGGATCCATTGAAAAATTCCGGATGAGTATATGGACTTTATGGGGGCCCCCAAGGATGTGTAGTTCATAGAATTCGAACGCTTGTATATTGTAGATGAAAGGTACCTGGAATATGCATCGCATTCATGTCATTTATACTTTGATTACTTGTTATTTGGTAACGTGATATGGATAGATTATTGGAACTTGGGTAATTTCCTAATTAAATGGATTTGGATGATTGGATTGATTATATTGGACTGTATTCGTTGCCACGATTGGCTTGTTCTATGTGAATCGGGTCTTGTGGTTACACCTTTATGAGTTTGAGTACTCGATATTCGAACTTTATTGTGGTCAGTGAATTCTATTGGCTTGTATTGCTTGGTGATTGATAATGTTGTTGATAGAGGGTCTAGTAAAGGATTGGTTGAGGTGTTGTTGTAGTTAAATGGCTTGTATGTTATGCATGTGTAGATCCTCTCCTTAATCAAGGATGTACGGTGTAAACTTCTACTTAGAATATAATAAGGACATTAAATGAATAAGTATGTGTCCTGTCCTTACGGGTACAGAACCATAATCAAGCCCAAGAGTTAGAGAAATTAAAAAGCTAATATTGTTATGATCAGACTAATCCTAATACCCCTTGAGAAAGATTATGATATGGTGTTGTGTACTAGGGTCAACTTATCTTAATTGATTATTGGATAACTTGGGTAGGTGGTCACAACATGAATATCACTTAGACAGAATTTACTGGTCAGTGGGTATTAAGTGTAAGATATCTATGTGTAATATGAATTGAATTGTACTTGACTGTGATTGAACCCTTATGTGAATAAGGTGACTTATGTGACTACTTGAACTGCATAGAATAGGATCTATTTGAGAGTCAACTTGATATTTATTCATGTTACATAACTTCCATCGTTGTCAGCCTATGATGCCTACGGGAGTACATTGTGTACTCATGCTACGTTTGCATCATCTTTTACGTAGATGCAGGTATACAGTTGATTCAGGTTGCAGATGGAGCACGTGGAGATTAGGGCTTTCCATTCATCCTATCGGCGGCCTTGGTCTTTGTCTTAGTTAGACTGTTCTTATTCCTCCAAGATAGTGAATGTTTATTTCTCTTTATATTGTATTCTTAGTAGTCCTTGTATAATTCAGACCAAGTTTTGGGAAAGTATTTTTTAAAGGGACTGACATTCAGTAAATAATATGAGAATCATATATCTTGTAAATTCTTCATTTATATTCTGCATTATTTTGATTGTGTTAGGATTTTGGGGTGGTTCGCTTACTGGAGGGATAGTGTAGGTGTCACTACGACGCCCGTGATTTAGGTTGTGACAAGTTAGTTTTAGAGCTCTAGGTTCACTGGTCTCATGAGTACAAGGATAATTTTTAGTAGTACGTAGACATCCGTATCCATCCTCGAGAGGCTATAAGACATCTAGGAAATCTTCCTTTCTTGCATTCTTTCGTGCTACTTCGTTCAAATTGGTATCTGGTCTATTCTAATTGGTATCTGAAACTTTTCCATTCTATTTTATCACTGGTTGTGGAAGCACGCTCTTAGTTTCGTACGTGAGCGGTTTGTTAAGATGTCGCGATGTAGGGTATAAGATGTGTCACTGTAATACAGACGCGTGACCCAATTCAATCTTCAGCTATGGTGAAGGTTTGATTTAGTGGAGTTATGATTATGACTCCTCAGTTTGGAGATATCTTTGAAAGGTGGGAATGATAATACAGAGATGCAAGAAAAAGAAATTGGATGGATCAATCTTCGCGGTATGAAGGGAAAAATTGGTATCTGACGTGTTCGTCCGGATAAGGTTGCAAGATGGTGAGGGTGAATTTCGTATAAGGTTATTAAAGGTCAAGTTGGGCTTAGCCGTGGCAAATATGTAGTTGTGGAGTGAGAACTAGTGAATTGTGAGTTCTTTCAATAAATGACTATCGGTTCCAGGTCAGGTGATAATGTTATTGTGACGAGTGCAGATTAAGAAAATAGATAGTCACGCTTCTTCAAGTAAAAAATGTGTTCGTATGTGAGTGAGTGTAAGGGGTTAGTGATAGAAATGGATTGTTGAAACCACGAGATTGTTGATTTGTGAACTATTTCGCAATTAATAGCATAGAGTGAGTGTAAGGGGTCGTATGTGAGTTGGTACGTCAAACTACGTCATAGGCTAATAGGAGCGAGTGATCGACTAATAAGAGTGTCTCTAGTGCTGGACAAACGTGGAGTTTTATTTATGAAATTATGGGGTGTTGCATCTAGTTTTTGGATAAGATTTGTGGCCATGGTATATAGAGTTTAATGTTTCGGAAGTTCTACAATTACTGGTATAACGACTTTGAAGTTGACCGAATGGCAGGGAAAATCGCACGGTTAGTTGGATGTGTTCTAGTTCGGCAAAATAAGGTAAGGGTTGGTTCTTCACAGGCAAGCATCGTATAAAGACTCTAGAATAAGATGTTGTTCAATGAGAATATTTATAGTAACAAATTGATGATGGTTTGAACTAATACTAGTGGTGAAGAGCTTTTTGGATGTCGATGGTTAGGTCAGTGAACGTATGAACCAATATATAAGGAAGACTATTTCGGTTTGGGATTTTTAGCAAAGGTACTTCGATGAAACTATATGAGAATGTTAGCAGAATTGTATGTTCAGTAATTAAGGATCAACCTTCAGATTATGGACCAGTTCATTGATGGTTTAGGTTATCGCTTGAGTACTAAATAATTTTAGGTCAGAGTACCCAGACTGGGTCGGTACCTTACTAGTGGAGGAATTTTATAAAGGATGGTACATGGGATGTGTGGGACAAGGAGGAGCTTCCAGTTTAAAGGTTTGAGTGAGGCAAGGTAAACGCTTTATTATTTGGGTATGTAATGTCCTACTATCTCCAGGATTGGTTCAGTTATTTTGCGAGGCCTATGATTTTTCAGTATACTCTGGAGTAGGTTTGAGTAATGATCGGTCGTTAGTGGTGAGTGTGATTGAAATGAAAGGTGGAAATTTAAGAATTTTGATAAATATATGGTTGATCAAACTTGGAATGAGTAAGGTGCCTCTTCGAGATATGAGAGGATTTGGATTTGAAACAATGGAAGATTATTGGATTAGTTGTGGATTATGGTGGCATTATTTTCGCATCTTTCAGATGGGGTGAAATTGTTTAGTATGCTCGGAGGAGTAGGTCTATGGTAGTTGACTTAGTGTTATGACGAATGTTCCATGGGGTTTATGATTGGCGACTGGTGGTAGATTGTGTTGAAGCATTGTTGATTAATAGCATGGATAAGTATTTCAGGTATTAAAGACTTGGAAGTAATTGCGCAAGGTAAGATGCATGGATCATATGGTTGATGGGTTAGAATTTGGTAAGGCGCGAGGGTTGCGAAATTTGATACCCTCTAGATTGATAAATGATAGTGAGGTCTTACTATTAGAGACTCGATGGGTGGAGGTGTAGTAAACGAGGATGCAGACTTGCGTCGAAATATTCAGAGTTGTTGGCGAGTTAAGAGAAAGTACAAAGAGAATTTAATGTATTTAGAGTTCATGGTGTTCTATCATACTTGCGTATCAGGTAGAAATTGAGAAACGTTAAGATTACAATTATAAGGTACAGTTCATCGGTACTAAGTTGATGACTTGGATATAATCCAGTTTTTGGGGTCATGTGTGATGGTACATGATTGACTACTCATGAGAAAAGGGACGGAATAGGTCACTGCATGCTTATGGAAAGCCTATCAGTTATGTTTGGAATCAGTTCGGGTGACTATCGATGATTTAGAAATTGAGCATTTTTTTTTAGTAGGATTTGTTCATTTAGGTCTGGGTGATCCATGTTTATGTTTCCTGGAGGACTTATGGTATTCTAGTAAACCACCAATAAGGGTGCGATGGATTTCAATTCGGAACTGTGGTATAGCAGTGTTACCGGTCCTCATTGAAGTTTGCAAGTAGGATTAATGATATTCTTCGGATGACAACAATTCAGACAGTTCTAATGATTTATATGGGTGCTTAGTATGTGTTGATGAGGTACAAATGGTTATGTGAAGTCTTAAGGTGATCAGTTGATTTTTTATGGATTTGGCACGGCAAGGTAATTAGTATGTATGCTTATAGTATGGTGATTTGGAGATTTGAGCAGATTTGGGCAATTGGTTTTGACTAAGAGTTTTCGACTACGGGGTGCAGAACTAATGAGACTGGGATTAGCATAATCGGCCTTGGATCAGATCAATTTTTTATTGGAATTACTTAGAATTTTCTCAGATAAAGCAATGGTTCTTTTCTGGCGAAATGAAGCAATGAGTAGGATTTGTGGCGTGTGTCTATGTGTTTCTAAGGAATCTCGATGAGAAGGACGTCATTGATAGTTGAGAGGGAAGACTAGTAAAATCGGACTATGTTATCGGCACAGGTTGAACAATGGATTGTGGCTACAACTAAAGGATGGTGGTGATTATAGTAATAATTGTTTATTCAATCGAACGCGTATAGAGGTATGGTTATAATCAAATCAGGGAATTCAAACGGAGTAAGTTCTTACATTCAAGGATCAGTTGTGAAAGAAAATTCGGGTATGAATGAATGGAGATTTGAGTCATTGAGCTAAGTTAACGATAGTTTTGACTGATACAGTGAACATGCGGTACTATCGGCATATATTTCTTGTATATTGAGGATTCATGAGGTTATGATAGGGATTTCTTGGTTACTCGTCAGCTTTCGTACTTTCCTTCTTCCGTTCGAGGATGAACGTTTGTTTAATTGGTATCTGATGTAATGACCCATTTGGTCATTTAGGAATTTTACCCTTTTACCCCTATTGACCCTTCCCCTAGCACTGCTAGAGTGTGTTCAACTTGCGGGGATGGGTGGAGTGGTTCCTGAGGTAGTCGGGTGAGTCTGGGTGGATTTTGAGGAAATTAGAAGCTTTTAAGTTGAATAAGTGAGAAAGTGTTGACCGATAGTTGACCTTAAGTATATGGGTTTATTTTCGAGTTCCATCACTTCTGGTAGGTCCGAAGCGTCATTTATGACTTAGTTAGGTCCTTGGTTCGCTTCCCGAGGTATTCAGATGTATATTGTGTCTCTATTTGTAAATTTGTAAAAGTTGAGTATTTTGAGGGTTTTCATAGAAAAGTGGACCTTATCATGATCGTATGAGAATTCTTAGTGCGCGAACAAGTTCGTAACATTGATTATAGTCTAGTTGCATGTTTGGTTTGTATCCGGAAAGCCTTGGATAAGTTTCAGATTTCGGGTTGAAGTTGGTGAAAATCAAGTCTCTGCTGGTTTCTGGTGTCCCGCATTTGCGGAGTTTGGGGCCGCACATGCGGGCTTGCTTCTGCGAAGCTTGGTTCGCAGGTGCGATGTCGAGTGAGTTCAGGCAGGTTTCGCCTATGCGAGAAGTTTTCTGCAGGAGCGGGACCGCCTATGCGAATGTTTTCCCACACCTACGAGCCTAAGATATTTTAAGTAAGTCTGTCCTTGCGGGTGTTTTTCCGCAGAAACGGTCCCGCATCTGCGAAGGATTGTCCGCAGATGCGTGAAATCACTGAATTAGAAAACATGTTTTATTTCCTACTTTTCCAATTTCGAACCATTTTCACCCTAAACATTTTCTTGGACTATGGAGCTCGGTTGAGGGTGGAAGTGGAGGGTTTTCGCGAGGATAACTTTGGGGTAAAACTCTTTAACTTGTTTTATGATTTTACCTTAATCTGTATAAAGATTTCATGGTAGAAAACTTGATTTTGAAAGAGGGGTTTTGTGGCATAAACCCTAGGTTAAAATTGAACCATCTTTTACTCTAAAGCTTGCATTATTGGAAACTTTCCTTGAATCTAATTATTTAATCATGGGGGTAAATAGTTATTAAGCTTGCATCTTTCTTTTACTTAAATTTTGGATTATGAAAAGTAAGGGTTTGATGATGATGAACCCTAGAAGGGTGATGGTTTTCTTAATAAAATTGGTGAATATCTTTGAAAGGATTTCATGACTTGTGGCTTGGGTTGGCTACTTCTAACTTCAATTTCGAATTTTGAACAAGTTTTCCAAACGGATTAAAATGTGAATTTTCTTATAAAATTGGAGGTCGGTTAGTTGTTTCCCATTTTTAGTATTAGTCCTTATATGATATTAAATGTGTGTGTTAACATATGACTTATATGTATACGCCTAGACTACTACCATCTGATGGTACTTCAAAAGAACAATGTGGCACCCACTTGGCTATGAGGTAGGCTGATATTTCTCTTTTGTAGACTTCGATAGAAGTGCATATTAGTAATAAATATTGTGGGGTATTAAGCGTGTTTGGGGGTCCGACCTTAGCGGTTGTGATGAACGTTTGAGTGAGTACCAGTGTTGAACTGAGATGATGGGTGATTTGGGAAATCAGCCTTAAGCTGATTCCGACTGATGTTGTTTGAGCTTGTCGTCATTATGTGGTTTATCGCCATTGTTGATATTGTTGTGTCTATTCATCACACTCCTTTCGATATGGTATCCTAATTTACGTGGATTATATGTCAATGGCTTCCTGAAAGCATGTGATATTTATCTCTTATACTTGATTGCATCTCATACCTCCTGATTTTTTGCCTTGTATTGTCATTTGCATTCATACACTCGTGATTGATATTGAAATGAGGGTGGTATGAAAATGTTGTGGGTCAAAGAGACCGGGAAGTCAAAAATACTTTATGAGATGGTGGGAAATACTGAGATGATGATGATACGCGGAGAGCCGAGTTGCACGCCTGCGACGGATGTTATTACATCCAAGAGCTGGGATCTATTGAGAAATTTCGGATGAGTATATGGACTTCACAGGTCCTCCGTGGGTGTGCAGTTTATAGAATTTGAATGCCTATATACTGGTGATGAAAGGTACATGTCATATGCATTGCATTCATATCATTCATTCATACTTTGATTACTTGTTGTTTGGTAACGAGACATGGATTAATTATTGAAACTTGGGTGATTTCCTGATTAAATAGATTTGGATGATTGGATTGATTATATTGGACCAAATTGGCTGTCACGGTTGGCTTTTTCTCTGTGAATTGGGTCCTGTGGTTACACCTTTTTTAGTCTAAGTACTCGTTGTTCGGACTTTATTGTGGTCGCTGGACTTTATTGTGGATTCTATTGTCTTTTATTGCTTGGTGATTGACAATGTTATTGATAGAGGGTCTAGTAACAAATTGGTCGAGGTGTTATTGTTGTAGTTAAATGACTTGTATGTTATGCATGTGTAGATTCTCTCCTTAATCAAGGACATGCGGCGTAGACTTATACTTAGAGTATAATAAGGATGTTAAATAAACAAGTATGTGTCCCTCCCTTACTTGTGTAGAAACGTAAAATAAAAAGCTAATGTTGTTATGATCAGACTAATCGTGATACCCCCTGAGAAGGATTATGATATGGTGTTGTGTACTAGGGTCAACTTATCTTAATTGATTATTGGATAACTTGGGTAGGTGGTCACAACCTGAATATGACTTAGACAGAGTTTACTGGTCAGTGGGTATTAAGTGTAAGATCTCTATGTGCAATATGAATTGAATTATACTTGACTGTGATTGAACCCTTATGTGAATAAGGTGACTAATGTGACTATTTGAACTGCCTAAAATAGGATCTATTTGAGAGTCAACTTGATGTTTATTCCTGTTACGTAACTTCCTTCGTTGTCGGCCTATGATGCCTACGGGGGTACGTTGTGTAGTCATGCTACGCTTGCTGCATCTTTTACGTGGATGCAGGTATACAATTGGTTCAGGTTGCAGATGGAGCACGTGGAGATTAGGGCATGCCATTCATCCTGTCGACGATCTTAGTCTTTGTCCTAGTTAGACTACTCTTATTCCTTCAAAACATTGGTTGTTTATTTCTCTTTCTATTGTATTCTTAGATCAGATTTTGAGAAAGTGTTTTGTAAAGGGATTTGACATTTAGTAAATAATATGAGAATCGTATATTTTGTAAATTCTTCATTTATATTTTGTATAATTTTGATTGTGTTAAAGAATTTTGGGGATGGTTCGCCATCAGGGATAGTGTAGGTACCATCACGACGCCCGGGATTTGGGTCGTGATAAGAATTGGACATTTTGAGCGTACACAACATATGGGGACCTAATATTGAGTAAATAAAAAATATGAGTTTGGTGCGGCTAGCCAAGGTCAACTTCAGACGTTTTTTAAATTGAAATTATGGATCTGACAAGGTCAAACTTTGGACACTTTTTTTTAACTGAAGTTGTGGCCTTACAAGGCTTCATTTATTTAATGGCTTGCCAAAACAAACTTCATATATTTTTTCTGAAGTTATGACTTGACAATGCTTAAATCTAGACAATCGTGACTGAACCGCTTCATGTGTAACTGTTTCTGAAACTCAAAAAAAAGAGAAAAAATACCCCTCTACCTTCATTTATTAGTTAAGTCTGTCCCCGTTATACTGTATAGCCCTACCATTACCAAACTTGACACATTTTTTCCTAATTGGATGAAATTTCTCAAATCAACAGAAATCCTTCTGATTTCACTTAAAATTATCCAATTTATCCATACTTCTCTTTTAATCTGATTCACCCACTAAACTAAATCAAATTAAATTCCAACCTATTTTTCACCTCACCATTCTAACCCCATTTTACCCCTCCCGACACCTTCTCTTACCCGTCGATTTCTTCCAACAAGCTGCTCCGCCACCGGTAACACAACCGAAAGCTACAATTTTTCAGCTCAAAAAAGTGCTTCAAACCAAAATTTAGTTAAGTAACTATTCAACATCCACCAACAATGAATAACACATCAGCGTTAATTGTTGTACCTCAAGTTTTGCTCAACAAATTTTAATTCAAACTCGTTCAAACCCTGATCAATTGCTGTGATATTTGAACCACAAATATTTAACCACGATCGGATAGAACCCAGCTAAATTTGGATCAAACAACTATAGTTTGCAAGAGAACCATTTGAGTGTTCTTCAAGCTTTTTCATGTGCACTTTTAACAGTGACAAATGTAGTCAATAAGATTAGGATAAAGTTTGTTTGTAGATGATTACTCAGTATTTAGCCCTTTTGCTTCAGTAATCTAGGTATTTCATAGTAAATTAACAAGAAATCACTCCAAATTTCAGTTTTGATCAATGAATTTGTGAGCCTTAAAGTCCATAAGCCAACCAAATCTAAACAATTCACAATTTTGTATGCAGTGGGGCTCTCAAACAGACACAATAATATACAAAAAAAAAAAAAAGGACTTCAACAGAGACGATTGATGATCAAAATTCAAGGACTCCATAAAATGTAAGTAAAACACCTATTCTACACTAATGTTGAGAAGTGAAAAACATGTTGAGAATCAAATTTGACACTTTAGGATGGATGATACCAATTCTACACTAATGTTGTGCTTGGTACAAAAGAAAATATTTTTTCGGAAAATGTTTTCAGCAGAAATATTATTTAATTAATTTCTTTAACTATTTCAAATGGATTAGCGTGATGATAATAATAAGCTAATAAAATCATTTTTTCCCTTTAATGAAAAATATTTTTCATCAAAAGTATTTTTGATGGTGTTTTGTTGCCAGAAAATGATTTGTTTTTCGAATTTTTTTCCGTCATACCAAACACAACCTAAACTAGCATTCAATTCTCTAGTTTGTGTGTATTTTTTGGACCTAAACTAGCATTCAATTCTCTAGTTTGTGTGTATTTTTTGGGTCTCAAATTTTTGTTTTATTTTATCAATGCAGAAAATGGTTCCTATCAAAGGCCAAGAAGTGGGAATTTTCACAGTTATGTTGATGTTATGATGGAGTAGAGGGAATTGTGTGACATTCGATTTCACAGTTGCAAAAGATGGGTAAGGCAACTACAAAATTTTCACCGAGGCGTTAAATGCAGCTCCGAATATGAGTTCAAACTCATACTTTATACATGTCAAAGGAGGAATTAACTTACAATGAAAATGTCATCAATTCAAGTAATAAAATTAATATATTCCTTGTCGATGATGATATGGAAGTCACCAAATCAAGTAAAAGCGATAGTATGGGTCTCGAAACGGATAACACAACCATATTAAGTAAGCTCGCTCTCTATATCACAAGTTTCATCTTTTTTAGTAAATGATCCTATTTTTATTTATCTTGCTATTTATGAATTTTTTTAAATCACAATCTAAAGATTCTTTTTAGCAAATTAATTTTTTTATGACAAACCATTAAATCACGGTCTTAAATTTTATAAATTAATGTAAACATTAAACTTCAGCCTAATATCTTATTTGTAAAGTCTCCTTCATAGAAAAAAAAAATATTTGTTTAAATCAACTGAAAACGGAAAGAAAAACAAAGGTGATGTTTACTTATAGCCTAAAGGCTTTAACTATCTATTATTTCGAAGATTAATTGCGATATTTGAGAGGAGATAAATAATGGAACTTTTTTAATTAAGGCTATTAAACCCGGGGCAGAGCTATAAATTCATCTAAGAGTTCTGCTAAATCCAATAGTTGAGGGAACTCTATTAATCAAGTTTACATCTATCGTAACAAACTCACCCCAAAATTTCAAAGGTACACAAGACTGAAACAGTAATGACCTAGCAGTATCTAAGATATACCTGTGTTTCCCCTTCACAACTCCATTCTGTTGAGGTGTATATATACATGAACTTTGATGGAAGATGCCCATGAATTGAACCAATGTCTGTCATCTGTGAATTAAAAAACTCACAACCATTATCAGTTCTTAGGACTTTAATAGAAGCTCCAAAGATATTACTCACCATCTTAAAGAAGTTTTTAAGAACAACTACTACTTCAGATATAGAATTCAGCAAGAAAAAACAAGTAAACCTTGAGAAATCATCCATCAAGGTTAGAAAGTACCTTTTTCCATCATGGGTAGGTATCCTATATGGACCCCAAACATCACCATTATAAGTTAAAAATAAGTTGTAGAATTAGTACTACTCAAATAAAATAATAGTCTTGATTGCTTTGCCAAAGGGAATACTGTACAATGTTCAACTGACTCTGACACTGAAACATGTTTAAAGCAATTCAACTTCTTCAAGGTATGAAAGGGAACATGTCCTAATCTTCTATGCCAAAGAGTCAAACTTATTCTAGAAGACATTATTATAATCACAACATAAGACACTGCAGATGTTCCAGGTCCACCAATCTGAAGCCCTTGTGACTTCAATTGACAATCAACATTTTTCTCAAGCCTTCTAATCCCCATCACTCCCACTGAAGAGGTCCTAGAAAATACAGAAATCAGGATAAAATATGGCACAACATTTCAGTTGTCTTGTGAGTTTGGACATAGAGAGTAAGTTATACTTAAACTCAGGGATGTGAAGTACACTACTGATTTCACAATCATTTAACACTTGTGAGCACCCTATATGACTAACTTTATCCAGGTTCCCTGTTGGTAAATGAACTTTTCCTCTAGACACTGTCACAGATTTACTATTGCTTAGCATGCTTAAATTTTTCACCATATGTTTGGATGCACATGAGTCTACAATTCTCTTATCATTATCAGTGGTCAGGGAAGGATTACACATCATACTTGCTGCTCTTACTTCATTATCAACAACTTTATGGTCTTTGCTTAGGAGATGAATCTGCATGTATTGCTCCTGAGTTAGATATGGACCTGCTCCTTGAGAGTGTGTATTGAGAAGCATCAACCAAAAATAGTTTGAAACACATCATTCATGTTTGCCTCAGAAAAACCACCTGCAAGATGTGCAGTAGTAGGTACAAACTGACTCTTCTTCTTGCCCTTAAACTATATAGGGTATCCATGAAGCTTATAACAAGTATCTCTTGTGTGTCCCTTCCAATTGCAGAAGTCACAATATAGATTTCCCTTCTTAAACCTATGATTCATAGAGTATTGACATGAGCTTGAGATACTTCCTTTTCCACCATAAGATGATGAGGAAGGCATATTCACATGTCCTCCTCCATAGTGCATCATATTAGCTTGTCCTCCATCATATCATTTTCCTCTAAACAATTCAGGTGACACATTATTCTGTTTACTATTGGTTTCAGGAAAATTCATATTGTTTCTTCCTCCAAAAATGCCATTCCATCAGTCACTCCTCCACTGTCAACTGAATTAGCTTTACCTAATATTCTTTGACATTCTTCAGCCACAATTAGTGAATAGGCTTTGTTGACAAGTGTTGGATACATCATCATTATTCGACTTCTACACTGATTGAAGGACTCATTTAATCCCATAAGAAACTGCATCAATCTTTGACATTCAAAATGTTCAGCATATTTTTTGGACTCGGGGCATGGACAACCAGGACAAGCCATCAAGGAATCAAATTCCTCCCAAAGCTCCTTCATTCTCAAAAAATAGGAATCCACAGAAGAGATGCCTTGTGTTAAAGTAGCAATATCTTTGTGTAAGTAGAAGATTCTAGATCCATCTACTTTGTCAAATCTCTCCTTCAAATCATTTCAGACTTTTTCTGCACTAGATGCATAAACTATACCGTTCAACAGTTCCTTGCTAATAGAAATCATGATCCACGAGAGAACTATTGCATTACACTTATCCCATTAATCATGCAATGAGGAATCAAACTTCTCCTTAGCATATTTTCCATCTATGAACCCTAGTTTATCCTTACCTAGCAGTCCAATTCTCATATATCTACTCCACGAAGCATAATTCTCAGCTCCGGTTAATTGAATAGAAATAAGAGAATTACCTAGTGTATAGCATGCTTGTATGAACAAAGGATAATGATGACCGATCACTATCACACTATCACCAATTGCATTTGCAGTTATTCCAGTAGTTCTACCATTGATTTCTCCATCCTCAATCGCCATTGATGTAGATCAATAACCTAATTGACTATCAACATCACAAAATTCAGAGAATTTAACTGCTCTAAGAACGATGAAGCTTGAATCTCAATCACTTTCTTCACCGTAAGCAGCTTTTCTGAATTGCGAGTGAATCGATTTGAAAATGAATCAATGAAATCGAAGTTTACTCGGTCAATCTCCTACCCCTAGCGCTAATACCATATTTAGAAGAATCAATGAGAGTAATCGAAGAGAGAAGAGAGAATTTGGGAAGAAATTGATTCTTTGAGAATATGAAAATCTGAGAAATACAAGTGCTATGCTACTATTTATATCTACCGTCAAACCTCTAACTAACTAACTAACCAACCATTTGTTATTAACTTACACCAAGTACAAAGTAGTTCTAGTATATACACTTTAGTTCTCCTAACTCTCTAATACATCAACATATTAACGAATTACAACGTGGGGATTCGAAGCCTCACCAACAAGATAAAAGTTCAGGTAGTCAACCAACTAAGCCATTACATCCCTACACCATCAATTTTATCACTAGCGATGGACAAATAATTTTTCAAAATAGTGTAGAATTTGCAAGAACAACAATACATGGACAATCAATCACAATACTTGCCCATGACCTAGATAATGTAACTCAGAGTGAGGGGTTAATTCTTCAGAATTGTACAATATTCCCTGAATCAGGCTTTACTAAGTCAGCAATGATAAGTTACTTAGGCAGACCATGAAAAAATCAAATGAAGGGAGTAATTATATCGAGTTATATTGAAGACCTCATTGACCCGCAAGGTCGGTTTCCAAACCCGAGTGTCATGAACATATCTTTGGCGGAGTATAATAATAGAGCACCAAGGTCCAATACGAAAGGTATAGTAAGTTGATCAACAATTATCGATAAAACAAGTGTCTAAGTTCACTGCGCGTAATGTACTTTATGCAAGGTTACAAATGTATCCCCTATTTTGGTATGTAGTTTTAGGGGTAACTTGGATCTATGGTGAGGTGGGTAGGAGTATATTTGGTTTTGTTTGATGGGTTGACTGGTTAGCTAGCCTTTTGTCAAGTCCTTAGTCTTCAATTAGGCGCACTTGCGACACTTGATAACACATTCACGTTCTTGCACAATTTGCTCACGATCTTGCTATACCAAGTCAGCCTAGATTACTGAACTCAAGATTGCTAAGGAAATTGTAGATAAATAATACGAGAGAAATTTACCAAATGAAGCTTTAGTATTCAAGATAACTTGATTGATTTTGCTTGATGATTTTACAAATGAATGCCCATCGATTTATACTACTCCCTCAATCTCAATTTAAGTCTTACTTTTCTTTTTGGCATGTCCGAAAAAGAGTATTTACAAATAAGTCCTTTCTCTAGAATTATCCACTAGGCTAGAATATTCCAAGCTCCTCCTAAGAAATCCATAAATATCTAGAGCATTTCCAAAAAATCTCCATATATCTATAATCTTCCGATAAATGCTAGCCTTTTTCCATGTAAGCATCCCATGGATAAATTATGTGCTTATGTGGCAAGATGATATGTCAGGTCATCACACTTTACTATGTTAAGAAACACTTGGTATTTAATAAAATGTCTTTTTAGTTGCCAAAAAAATATGGATCCCAACATAATCCCACACTATTTAGATCTTGATGGTGCTGAGTATTCTGTTTATATTATTATAAATTAATTTGTGTAACAAAACTTGTTTCATAATGATAGGAGTGAACTACCCTTTAATGGAGAGAAAACCTTTTCATTTCTAATCGTTAGGAAGGGTGGCAATTGATGGAGATGGACCTTTAATCATGTGAAATTCATCAGTTGAAGATAGCTTGAACAAAGTTTCAAAGTCTTGAAGTTGCAAGAATTATTATTGTTATGGGATGAGACATTGTAATCGTAAAAGTATTTAAGGGCATTTATGTTGGCTCCTTAATAGCTGTGTCAAATCAAAATGTGACAAGTAAAAATGGGCGGAGAAATTACATTGTGATACGATAAACAATTTGAATTCCAATAGGTTGTAAATATCAATAGGTTAATGCATAATTGCATATTACAAAGAGTTATTAAGTCTACAAGTATACCAGAACTGGTTCCCATTAAAAAATGGTTAGAAGGGGGCTGGTTCCATGAAACGTCATAGGTTTAGGTCAAAGCTCTTAATCAGTCTTGTTTTCTATTCTTTTTCATTTTCTAAAATTTCTTTTTTCCTACTAATAGAATATTTTTCATATATTCTTTCATTAATTGTATATCTCTTATTTTAGGTAGAATTGTATTACTATTGTAATTAGGTCTCCTATTTTAGGTAGAATTATATTTTCTATTGTAGATAGATTGATTCGTTACCTAGTTTAAATATTTTTGTACTACGATAAATATTGTACATTATTGATGAATACAATCAAGGAACATATTCTTTTATGGTATCAGCAGACTAAAAATAACTCCACCGCCACCGACCATAGCTCTCGGCCTCCACCCCCACGCAACCCTAGTGTTTTTTTTCTTCAGTCATTCTCTCTCCCTTCTCCTCCTGAATTTCACCTTCCATGGCTGACAAAACCAAATTTCATCTTGCACTTGCAGTAAACAACATCAAAAACTCCATCCCTATCACCCTTGAGATGGAAAAGGATCAATACCCCTCATGGGCAGAGCTTTTTAAGATTCATTGTCGTGTTTACGAAGTTATCGACCACATCATCCCTCATACACCGAAGCAGCCCGCATCCACCCGCAACAACCGCTGGAGCAGGAAATCTAGCAAGGGTCGCGGCAGATGGAATTCCGATAATAATGACGGCGGGAAGGGGCATTCCTCGCCTGCAGGAAATAGCCAGCAGCGACCGCGACAGTGGAAGCAGCCTCCACCGTGAATCGCGTAGGCTCTACCATCATGGGCCTCTCCTCCTAGCCCATATCCGACATCCTCATGGATTCCACCTCATAACCGACAGGCCGACCCTGGCACACTCGGCCCACATCCCCAATAGGTCTACACAGCACAGGCCCCCCGCCCTCAACTTATGCACCGACTAATATTGAGGCAGCTATGAACATAATGTCACTCAACACTACAGACGAAAATTGGTATATGGACACAGGAGCCACATCTCACATGACGGCATCACAAGGTACTCTCTCGTCTTATTCCAATTTGAGTAATTTAAATCAGAATATTATTATTGGTAGTGGACAAGGCATTCCCATTCGCGGTAATGTCCTCCATGCCCCTAAACTCATTAAGAATTTAATCTCTCTAAGATGTTTCACAACTGATAATAATGTTTCCCTTGACTTTGATCCTTTTGGTTTTTCTGTGAAGGATTTTACGACAGGGAGACGAATAATGAGATGTGATAGCACCGGAGATCTATACCCTATTTCAAACGCCATCAACAATCCAATCCTAGTTCCATCAACATTTGTTGCTCTTTCGTCTTCTTTGTAACACTCTAGATTAGGACATCCGGGAGATTTTGTTTAACACTCCCTTATGAAAAATAATTTTATTAGTTGCAACTGTATTTTTAGGACTCCATTATGTGAATCATGCATTTTTGGGAAACATGTTAAATTACCATTTTTTGTATCCACAAATTGTACTTTACTACATTTCGATATCATACATAGTGATTTGTGGACGTCTCCTATTTTAAGTACGGCTGGCCATCAATATTATGTGTTGTTTTTGGATGATTATTCCAACTTTCTATGGACTTTTCCAATTGGCAATAAATCCCAGGTATACCCCATTTTTCATCATTTAGTGCTCTAGTAAAAACACAATTTGAAAAGAGCATTAAATATTTTCAATGTGACAATGGCAGAGAATTCAATAATAATCAATTCAAACAGATTTACTCCAATAACGGTCTTACCTTTTATTTTTTCTTCCTTCACACCTCCTCCCAAAATGGTAAGGCCGAATGAAAAATCCAAACCATAAACAACCTAATTCGTGCCCTACTTGCTCACACCTCAATTCCCCCTCAATTCTGGCATTACACACTCTCCATGGCCACCTATCTCCTAAAACATAATCTCAAACAAGTCTCTAGCTCAACGGCGCCCACTCAAGTTCTGTTTCGTAGGAACCCCTCCTACTAACACTTGCGTATCTTTGGATGTCTCTGTTATCCTCTCCATCCGACCACTCACAAACTCCAACCCCTGTCTTCCCCGTGTGTATATCTAGGTTACCCCGCCAATCATCGTGGTTACTCGTGATATGACTTGTCAAGCCGTAAAATTATTATTTCACATTATGTCATATTTGATGAGTCTCAATTCCCTTTTGCCTCCCTAAACTCGGCGCCTCGGCATTCCTATGACTTCCTAGATGATGGCCTAAACCCTCTACTAATTCATCATTTACATAGTCCACCATCCTAGACCCCGACACCCGCCCCCACCTCGGACAGTCAGAGACACACTGCCCACCCGGTTCTACCGACGGTGGCCCAAAATAGCCTGCCTCAGGGAGATTCCGCAGCCCCCTCTTGATAAACCGAGCATCGGCCAGCTGGTCCAGCCACCCCTACCCTTTATGCTCTTCCCGACAGTCCCATGTCACACCCCCCTTCCATCCCATATCCCGAGTCACGCTCTCGGACCATGGAAACCCGTGCCATGCACGGAATTCATAAACCTAAAGGTTGTTTAACCTATCTATTTCAGTTGTGTCTTTCCCTGTCCCTCGAAATTTGAAGGATGCCTTGTCCGACCCTAATTGAAAAGCCGCAATGATTGACGAATATAATGCTCTTGTTTATAATAAGACGTGGGACCTAGTACGCCGTCCACCTGATGCTAATATTATTCATTCTATGTGGATTTCTAGACATAAAAAGAAATCTGATGGTTCTTTTGAGAGGTATAAGGCTCATCTTGTAGGTGATGGCAGGTCCCAACAGGTGGGAGTGGACTGTGATGAAACGTTCAGCCCGGTCATAAATCCCGCAACCATCCGGACCGTCCTTAACATTGCTCTATCCAAGTCTTGGCCCATTCATCAACTTGATGTCAAGAATGTCTTCTTATATGGGGATCTTCATGAAACGGTATATATGCACCAGCCTATGGGTTTCAGGGATCCTATTCATCCAGATTATGTGTGTTTGTTTCGAAAGTCGCTCTATGGACTGAAACATGCTCCTCGAGCATGGTACCAACGGTTCGTCGATTATGTCTCCTCTATCATTTTTTCACATAACATATCCGATAATTCCTTGTTCATCTATAACAAGGGTACAGACATGGCTTACCTATTATTATATGTTAATGACATCCTCACCATATCATCTGATGCTCTCCGTCGGTCCATTATGCCTCTTCTTTCCTCTGAGTTTGCTATGAAGGATCTGAGCCCCCTGAGTTATTTCTTGGGCATATCTATCACTCGACATTCAGGCGGCCTATTTTGTGTCAGATGAAGTACACCGAAGAGATCCTTGACCGTGCAGGCATGACATGTTGCAAACCATCCCACACGCCAGTAGACACCAATTCCAAGTTCAGCGCTGATTCTGACCCCCCATATTCAGACCCGACTCACTAACGTAGCCTGGTTGGGGGCCTACAGTACATCATATACACGAGACCTGACATATTCTATGTCGTGCAACAAATCTTCCTACACATGCACAATCCGATGGAAGCACACATGCATGCCCTCAAACGTATTTTACGATACGTTCAAGGTACACTTCAATTCGGATTACATCTATACAGGTCCTCGCTCACTGGCCTCACTGCTTATTCTGATGCTGACTGGGGTGGATGTCCTGACACCCGATACTTCACGTCTGGTT
Organism: Anisodus acutangulus; assembly: GCA_029783415.1. Taxonomy (NCBI): domain Eukaryota; kingdom Viridiplantae; phylum Streptophyta; class Magnoliopsida; order Solanales; family Solanaceae; genus Anisodus; species Anisodus acutangulus. Next base: position 33,476,712 of record CM056499.1, on the reverse strand, counting down.
ACTACATTTTTCTCGGAGATAACCTATTGTCTTGGTCTTCCAAAAGGCAACCTACATTATCCCGATCAAGTGTCGAAGCAGAGTACAGAGGTATCGCTAACGTCGTCTCTGAGTCTTGTTGGATCCGTAACCTTCTACTTGAGCTTCACTGCCCGATTCAAAAGGCAACACTGGTCTAATGCGATAATATTAGTGCGATATATCTTTCCGACAATCCCGTCCAACATCAGTGCACTAAACACGTTGAGATGGACATTAATTTGTTCGCGAAAAAGTGGCTCGTGGTCAAGTTCGTGTCCTTCATGTTCCTTCCAAATATTAGATTGCCGACATCTTCACCAAAGGACTTCCGCGCATACTATTTGATGATTTTAGAGTTAGTCTCAGTGTTCGTGAACCTCCCGCTTCGACTGCGGGGTGTAGTAGAATATTTTCCGAATAGTATTTCATTAATTGTATATGTCTTAGTTTAGGTAGAATTACATTCCTATTATAATTAGGTCTCCTATTTTAGATAGAATTATATTTTCTATTATAATTAGATTGATTAATTATCTAGTTTAAATATTTTTATACTATTCTATATATTATATATTATTGATGAATATAAAGAAGGGGAACATATTCCTTTACCTACCGTCAACTGCTCTTAATTTCTAATTAGATGCTTAAGCAATCATCCTCAGTTGAAATACTATTTTGTTTTTTTGGGTTCTCTGTTCAGGTCCTCGACTTAATGTCTAATATAAATCATTGACCCAAATTCAATTGAAAAATCCAACTTGGCCTCAACGTCTGCACTAGTGATTATATTATACTATTATAGTAAAACGTGTCTTCACATTTGGATTCCATTTCTGGCAGGACCACCGTTTTCCCTTTCCTGATTCATCAATAAATTACTTTCATCTAAATATTAAATATTACTGAAGTAATACGAGTAATATTTTCAAATGGTGATTAGATCGAGCACTAATTTTTTTCAGTTCAAGTTTTGTGCATTTACTCGATGTAAAAAGTATTTGCATAATCGGTCCACTTATAAGATAATTTTAAATAAAATTTTATGATAAATATTAACAATAATTAACCTAATAAATATAAAACTAACCTGTTATAATATATTATCTACCGAATTGCGTAAGAAATATCTACATGTTATTCTATATAATTATAACTTGACCTATTCTATTCCCTTTAAACTCAAATGTTGAACATCATGAAGCCAGATCAGGAGATGAAACACTAAGATCCCGTTTAGGAAGTAGTTTTCTATTAAATGACTAATATGTTCTAAAAGGTATTCACGATTTAGTAATTAAAAAGTATATGTCTACCAAAAGAAAATTAAAAAGTATATGTCTAATGAGAAGAACGAACTGTGGAACTACCTGGAGAGAGGGTGAGTTATGTTTTTTAGACAGTATTCTGAGAACTATAAAAGATATACCGCATAGAATAGTAAATTTTGTTGTTAAAATATTTATAAGCTGAAATATTATAAGTTTGATTATGATAGGTAGTTAATTCTTGTAATAAAAAATTTTAACTTTAACTACCTGTTTGTACCTGGTTGGTGTTCAAAATTAGGGGAATACATGCATGTAAGAGTATACTAGCTAGTAGTAATTTTTTTTCCCACTTGAACTCTTAAAGGATGTATGTAAATCATTGTATTCTTAATTCGTGGTATTGAAGATATATTCATTGAGAAAATATTTTTCCTAATTAAGGCAAGAAATTGCTTAAACCTAGAGAAAGTTTTTAAAAAGTATGTGTTTGCAACAAATTTTCTCAATAACGAAAAATAAATTGTAACCACAAATAAAATATGAAGAAATAGAATATTTTATTGATAAATATTGCAGGTACAATTCTATTTATTTTCTTGATTCTTCTTTTCTAAATTTGCTCCGTAATTCGAGGATCATTAGTAGCGTATTTCTCGAACGTAGGATAACCTCATTGTGATGTATTTGATCTCCAAGAACGTCGGACAATTTGATAAAGGCAGAATTTGATGCTTGATCTCTTTGTGAATATTCCAAGATTTATGGGATTTTCGAGATGCCTTTTCAAATGAATATGAGTTCCTTTATATAGGTGTGAGCTAGGTTTAGGGTAGAGTAGTCTCCAAGAAATCCTAACAGATCTTAGAGTTTGAAGATGGATTGCACTCGTCTTGTAGAGTCCTACAAAATTTCGATGTTTATAAATGTCCCCTACTTCAAGGCTTGTCGGGGTGTAGATTTGTTGAAAATCAAAGACGAGACTTGAAGTATTTATTAAAATGGAGCATCCATCTTTGCAACTTTGTGACTCCGGATTTTGCAGATTTTATTTGTGAGTGAAGAGACAAAGGGCAGATTTGGTTCCACTGGGCGTGTCAATTTGTTTGCAATAAATTTTCTCAAGTACGAAAAATAAACTGCAACCACAAACAAAATATGAAGAAACATAATATTTTATTGATAAATATTGCAGGTACAATTCTATTTATTTCCTTGATTTTTCTCTTCTAAATTTGCTCCGTAATTGCCGTTAGTAGCATATTTCTCGAATGTTGGATAACCTCATTGTGATGTATTTGATCTCTAAGAACGTCAGACAGTTTGATAAAGACAGTATTTGATGTCTTGATCTCTTTGTAAATATCTCAAGATTTATGAAATTTTCGAGATGCTTTTTTAAAGGAATATGAGTCAATTTATATAGGTGTGAGCTAGGTTTAGGGTAGAGTAATCATCCAAGAAAATCTAACAAATATTAGAGTTTGAAAATATATTGCACTTGTCTTGTAGAGTCGTACAAAATTTTGATGTTTACGGTATGTTATACTCTTACCAGGCTGATATTGTCTAATATTTTTGTGCAGTCTCATTTGTCAAGAATTAGACTCCATAGTCTTTCATCCTATAGTTTTTTCTATCGAATTAGGAGCCATTTCATACCAAAATTTCGGACTTTTCAAATCATCTCAATTTGAATTATATATGTTTACAAATTTCGGTATAAATCTGGGATTGAAAGTCACTATTGATTTCTTCATACTCATATATAAACAAAGAAAATTTCAGCAATAAATATTCAACTTGAATTGGCAAAATATCATTGCTTAGCACATAATAAAGTCTCTATAGCAAAGAATATTAAATTACATGCACCTAGATGCCCTATGGTTTAGCGTAATAGTGTAAAATAATTATACATTATCAGATACCCTAAGAAATAATCAAATTAATTGTTCATAATATGTGAAAATTGTTATAACAATTTAAATTAAACTGATAATATTAAAAAAAAAAAAGCCACTTCTAATGTATACAAGTTAAATACAACATAAAATATTAAAAATAGCAGTACCCAGTCTTCAAGAGATTGACAAGAGCTAGGGATTATGACGAAATCAGAGATGTCACTTGTTTCAACGGTAGGCTAATTAGGAGTTCAAGAAAACTCGTAGTAATTGAATAATCACGGTAATTGAGGTGTATTAAAAAAAGAAATCTCTAAGATATTGTGGCATACCATGTTCAATTTAAAAATAGTACAGTTGACAGCAGCTCATTGATGACCAAGTTGGGAAGGAAGAAAGAAAAATGAAAATTAGGTGCATCTCATATTGAAAGAAATAATCTCCTAGATTATTTTTATTAATTGAAAGAATATATATACAATTTATATATTTTCATAATAGGAGAATCTTATTCCTATTCTATTCCTAAAATCTTATTCTATTTGAAGACTAACTATACAATTATGGTAAGTGTACAATACTAATTACACTACACATGATTTTACACAATTGTACAAAGGAAAGGAAAGGAAAGCCCACGGGTGGGTTGTGACCAAGACTTGGATATACATAATATACTCATGTATATTGTGTATACATATGTATATTTAACACCCCCGCAGTAATAGCGGACGGTCTTCGAACACTGAGACTGTCCATAAAATCTTCAAAAATGACCGACGAAAGACCCTTTGTAAAGATGTCGGTAATTTGATACCTGGACGGGACATGGCGGACGCGTACCTGACCACGAGCAACCTTTTCGCGAACAAAGAGAATGTCCATCTCGATATGTTTAGTACGCTGGTGCTGAACCGAATTACCAGAAAAGGTAAATGACACTAATATTATCACAATAAACCAAGGTCGCTTTCTGAATAGGACAATGAAGCTCTAACATCAAATTACGTAACCAACATGATTCTGAGATCACATTAGCTACCCCTCGATACTCGGCCTCGGCACTGGAGCGGGACAAAGTCGGCTGACGTTTTGCAGACCATGAGACTAAGTTATTGCCAAGAAATATACAATAGCCAGACGTAGACCGTCTGGTGTCCGGACAACCACCCCAATCAACATCAGTATACGAGACAAGTGTGGACGTCGATTAAGGATATAAAAGCAAGCCATAGTCAAGTGTACCAAGAATAGCGCATTCATGTGCTCAACCATGGGATCATGCATAAACAAACACACCTGATGTACGGCATACGTAATATCTGGTCTTGTGAATGTAAGATACTGAAGGGCCCCTGCAAGACTGTGATAGCGGGTCGGATCCTCGTATGTATGGTGCGCCGGACGCAACACCCAATTTGGGTTTAGTATCAACTGGAGTAGAAATGGACTTACAAGATGACATCTCAACCCTCTTAATGATCTCGGCTGCATACTTCCTCTGTGATAAGAACAATCCACATGTATGACGAGTGACAGCAATCCCCAAAAAATAACTCAAGGGCTCCAAGTCATTCATAGCAAACTCAGAACTGAGCATTGTCATAATAGACTGGCGTAAGGCATCGGAAAATACAGTCAAGATAATATCATCCACATATAATAGTATATAAGCCAAGGACGAACCACGACCATATATGAACAAGGAATTATCCGACCTGCTGTGAGTGAACCCAATAGTCGAGACATAGTCGGCAAACCTCTTATACCAGGCCCGTGGAGATTGCTTAAGCCTATATAAGGACTTCTTCAACAAACAGTCTTGATTAGTATATTTGGGGTCCTTAGACCCCAAAGGCTGATGCATATACACTGTTTCCTTGAGATCATCGTGTAAGAAACATTCTTTACATCTAACTGGTGGATGGGCCATACTTTCGAAAGAGCCAAGCTGAGTACAGTGCGAATGGTAGACGGATTGACCACTGGACTAAACGTCTCCCCACAATCCACACCAACCTGCTGAGTCTTACCATCACCCACAAGCCGAGCCTTATGCCTTGTAAACGAACCGTCTGAATTGTCCTTATGAGCAAAAATCCACATAGACCTAATAATATTAATACCAGATGGACGGGGCACCAACTCCCACATCTTATTATCAATAAGAGCATTATATTCATCGGTCATAGCAATTTTCCAATTCGGGCCATTTAATGCAGACACATGATTACGGGGTAAGGGTGATTTAAGAGCATTAGAATGTAAATTAAAATGTCTTTTTGGTTTAACAATACCCAGTTGACTACGAGTGATTAGTCTGACTCAGGGAAGAATTGGGCAAATTTTGGAAATTTCCTGGACTCGGGACAGACTGGCTAGCAGGCAGTGGGCCTGTTGGCACAATTCGGTAACGGGATGGTAAAACAGGGACTGGACCAGTGGCGTTAATGGGCTGGGTGCTTGGCCCGATTCACGATTCTTGGCCCAAGAATCGGACATGACCCGATTCGCGAACGCGTAGCTCGTGGAGGCGATGGGCAGCGGGAAGTGAGCCCACTGGCGGATTTGGGATGCGGGAGACGTCCGAAAAATGGTGAATAATATACAGGAGATACCATCATCCAAAAAATTATATGAATTAGGCACGGGAGTACTAACCTTAGCAAACGGGAATTGGAATTCATCAAAAATGACATGGCGACTAATGATGATTTTATTAGATGATAAATCAAAACATTTGTAACCACGATGATTAGACGGAAAACCCAAAAATACACACGGAGTAGACCGGGCCTGAAGTTTGTTAATTGTGGTCGACGGAAATAACGGATAACATAAGCACCCAAAGACCCGAAGATGTGAATATAGGGAGTCTTATTATATAAAATATGAAGAGATGAAGCATATGTCAAACCTTTGGAAGAAAGAATGTTAAGGAGATATGTAGTCATTTGTAGAGCATGATGCCAAAACGAAGGGGGTACGGAAGCATGAATCAATAAAGTTCGGACAATGTTATTAATGGTATGAATTTTGCGTTCGGCTTTTCCAGTTTTTGAAGACGTATGAGGGCAAGAAAAATGAAAATTGATCCCATTAGTTGCACAAAATTCCCGAAATACCCCGTTGTCATATTCTCTGCCATTATCACATTGAATATTTTTTATTTCTCATTCGAATTGGGTTCTAATGAAAGTTTAAAATTTTAAGAAGATGGAAAAAACTTGAGATTTTTTCGCTATCGGAAAAGTCCATAAAAATTTAGAATAATCATCCAAAAAGATAACATAATATCGATGACCCAAAGAACTAAGAACATGAGATGTCCATAAGTCGTTATGAATAATATCAAATGGCATTAAAGTATGAGAATTAGAGTCTACAAATGGTAATCTAACAATTTTTTCTAAAGAACAAGAATGACAATTCGGAGTACTACGCGTACCCTTACATGAAATAAAATTATTTTTATCTAAGGAAGACAAAATAGACGACCACGGATGACCAAGACAAGCATGCCACAAGGAAGGAGCAAGGGCTGCAAATATTGACGGCAAGACTTGACTAGATAGACAGAAACTTGGCGTGATAGGATAAAGATCCCCTACTATCACACCTCATGAGTGGACTCCCCATCTTGAAATCCTTCACAGAGAAACCAAACGATCAAATTCAATAGACACGAAATTGTCAGTGGTGAATTTACGGACAGACACTAAGTTTTTAATCAATTTGGGGGCATGTATGGTATTTTTCAAGATAAGGGGTGGAGGGGGGGGAGACAAAGTTTTATGACCATAACCATGAATTGGAATAGAATTACCATTCCCAACAATTATGCCATGAGGGTTGCTCAAATTGGAATATGACGAGAGAGTACCTGAATCGGATGTCATGTGGGTAGTGGCACTGGTGTCCATATACCAATTTGGATCCGGAGGATTTAATCCAAGCGTGTGCATTACAGCTTCGATGTCGGTAGAAGTGGGGGACACTACATGATGGGCCTGCTGGGGCCGAGGCCCAAGTACCCCTGCTTGCTGCCTCGGCCCAGATGGATTACTGAAAGTGGGCCACTACATGTTGGGCCTCGACTACTGCTGGCCAGCCCACTGCCAGTGAGGCTGAAACGCTGGGCTGCCACTGTTTGGCCCAAACTGTGGGGCCCATTGCCACTGCATAAGGACCTACTGCGGGGCCCAAAACTGTTGTTGATGCTGACCGCCCCGAGGGCCACCACCGCCACCACCACTGTTCCGGCTGTCGCCAGTGTTGCTGCCGCGATTTTTGCCATTATTTTTCTTATTTTGTCCCTTTTTGCCGCCACCGTTGTTGCGGTCTTGACCCAAGTTGTTGGAACCGGTAGGATGAAAAGTGGACTCGGTCATCATGACTACGAGACTAGCACCGGTAGCCTCCTTTTTAGCCATGTCTGTTTCTTCGAGTGTAAGCATAGAACGAGTTTGATAAAATTGCGAAAGAGGATTGCTTTGTCGAAGAAGCGTGCCAACACCACTATAGGCCTCGGAGAGGCCTGAAACCATTTGGAGGACCAAACGATCATTCGAAATTGGCGCGCCAACATTGTGGAGTTGGTCTGCTAATTCCTTCAATCTTTTGCAATAAGCTGAAACGTTAGGAAAGTCTTCCATGTTGACGTGGGAGAATTCCTGCTCAAGAGTAACAACTCTAGAATTTTGATTATCTTGGAATATATCACGTAGTCTATCCCAAGTTGCCTGCGCCGTAGCGTCAGGCTCAATAATTGTTTGCAAAAGGTCGGTAGAAATGGTGGATTATATCCATTGAAAGACAGTGGCATCAAGAGTTGTCCACAACTTAGGATCATCCTCGCGTCTTCGCACCTCTATATGGATGTTTTCTATTTCAAGAACAAGAGAGATGTTATTCTTGATGTTAGAAACTGCAAGGGCAGGATGAAACGTGTTCCTTGATGTAGACATACTGATAGAACAATATGTGATTGAGGGATTTGGAAGAAAATTTTGGGAAGAGAGGAGGTACCGTCGGGCACGAAATCTGAGAAAAGGGGCTCGAAAATCGAGGCAGATCGCCGGAAATTTGGAGAGGTCGACGGAATTTTTTTTTGGAGAGAGGAATAAAAAACCTAGACTTCTGATACTATGAAAGAAATAATCCCCTTGATTATTTTCATTAATTGAAAGAGTATATATACAATTTACATATTTCCATAATAGGAGAATCGTATTCCTATTCTATTCCTAAAATCTTATTCTATTTGGAGACTAACTATACAATTATAGTAAGTGTATAATATTAATTACACTACACATGATTTTACACAATTGTACAAAGGAAAGGAAAGGAAAGCCCACGGGTGGGCTGTGACCGAGACTTGGATATACATAATATACTCATGTATATTGTGTATACCTATGTATATTTAACACATATATAATAGTTCAAAGATCACCTCTCTCCCTCTTACCTCCAAAGGTTGCGATGAGCTGGTGAGTATCTCTTCATTCTTAATCGAAGATTTCGGGCTCAAACCCTAAGAATGAAATCATCATTAATAGAAAGAGCTCATAAAATAGGATTTTCCGGCACGTGAATCCAAATTATTTAGACCTAAAACGTGTATCGAGCACCGGATAAGAAACAAAAGAAAAAAGAAGAGGTTTCTCTTGTCTCAGTTAGTTGCTACTACTACATATTATAAATGTTCATCTGAGGCGCTTGGCAATATTTTGTACAGTTAGATCTTAGGTCAACGAGTCTTATTTAAAGGGTTGTGTTGTCATTACTCTCTTTCAAATTGACAGTCATTTTCTGTTATTGAAAATTAATCTGACAATTTTAAAAAATTAAGTATATAGCATGATCTACCATCGAAAATAATTCAACGTTATAGTACATTAGGAAAATACTTTTGAGGGACAGATGTAATAATGAGAGTCAATAATAAGAAAAAGTCATAATCGTTTTCAAACTAATCCAATGTAGAATTCACTGTCAAATTGAATTAAATATGCATACATGAGTTAAACTTTTATTCAAAATTTAACATCACATATTTATACAAAAAAGTGGCCATTTTCTTGCGTATTAATTGTAGAGCCGTTTTTTCTTTCAAAATATATTTCTTCCTCCTACTTGAGAAAGGGTGAAAAGGAAAGAAAAATTGTAAATCGTAATGGTAGGTTTTCAATTCAAAGTTATGAAAAAGAATCAAGTTATTATTAGGGATTCAAGAGAGGGGAATATGTTTGATAAAAATTGGGGTTGGTCAATGTATAAAAGAAGGGTTATTGAAAAATGAAGAAGGCATCGCCAATATTAGGGGCGCTGTTAGATAATGAAAAATCTCACATTTATCATTTAAATCAAATTACATTAATATTATAGAGTGAGGCGAAAAGATATAGTATTAATTAATCATAATTAAGTAATAAATATAAAAAATATATACACATTACAAATTCACTAATTTTGTGTAATACTTACATATATGCATAAGCAATTATCATGAAATAATTAATCTTCATCCACCCGTAGTAAAATATGACATGTTCGACTTCTGAGGAAAAAAGAATCTTTTGTAGAAGACAACGTTATGCCACACAAATTAAAATTAATCGGTAAATTTTAAATACTTAACTGTTGAAAAAAATAAGAAAAGAGTTTTTACCTCTCCTTAGGTGCAGTGACCCTACGAATCTATCTGGTCACCGGCCATGACAAAATATGTTATTATTCTCTTTGTTTAAATTGATGTGATACATTTTTTTAATTCGTTCTAAAAAGAAAGATATATTTTTTTATTGTGTAATAATTTAATTTTAATATTTATTTTTTATGTTTAATGAGATGATCTATAACTAAATAAATATTTTTAATTTATTTTAGATCATAAGATTTAAAAATATTTTTTTATTTTTTAAATTTTGTGTTGAATCAAATAATATCAAATAAATTGAAACCTAGGAAGTACTAGTATGATATCGTTGACCCTTGTGCCATGTGACCTTTCATTTCGTACGAAGCTTCAAATTAAGTTCAAAGTTATTAGTTATTACTACTAAACTAAGTGGCTTTCAAAATATAACATAATCATATATATCAAGATCAGAGACAGCCAAAATATACTGTGTTTTCTCATAAAGCCCTCAAAACTCGTCTGTCACTAGCGTTGAATTTGAACTTCAACTGTTCTTTTTTTATTCTTTTTTCTTCCAATCGTCAGGTCATCAATAGAGTGTGTATAGAATATTAAATTAAAAATAGAAGATGATTGACGGTCACTTCCAAAAACAATAATTAAAACGTTTGTGTGTAAGAATAGCGATAGGAGAAGACTTAGATTTAAGTGAATTTAATAATAATATTAGTTTGAAGACAAAAGGCTCCTTTGTGGATGAATTAGTACTATAAGATACCTCCAAAGACTGTTCAAAAAAGGCCAAACAAAAAAGACTTCCAATTAAGCAAATGGAGAAAAAAATTGATAACTCCATCTCAGGAGCTAGTGTAGCTAGAGAAGGCTATAATCATGATGAAGAAGATATCAGAAAAACTTTAAAGGTAAATACAATCTATGTTAACCTTTTTCTTCATTCTATATATGTGCCAACGACATGAAATTTAGTTTTAATGTCGGAGGTCTCAATTTTAAGTCTTATGAATAAAATTGTCTTTGATAGAGACTGTTTTGCCCCAAATGAGATTTCCTCGACTGAATCCGGTTAGTCGTGTCTCGAAATGAGTATCGGATACCAAAAGGAAAATAAAAAAAATTGATGTCAAAATTTTAGTTTCGTTTTTTAAATTCGGCCTCTATGTACGTAGTTTTGGCAGAAATTCATTAGTTTCCAGATTTGTTTCAAGTCAACTATGATTTCTATGTCCAACGGATTAACTCCACCCTTGTTAATGTTTATTTTGCAAATATATATAATTCTGTTTAGATCAAACTGTTCAAAAGAAAATAAAGAGTCATTGAAGTACAATTAAACATGAATCCTAGTGATGGAGTTTGTGTATTAAATGCCGTTAAGTAATTGATTAATCTTCTTAATCAATGGAATTTTAAGTATATATTGCCTTTCCTTTAATATCATAGCTGTACAAGATCTGGCTTAGTTATTTAATTTCAATGAAATGTTTTGATTGAATTGAGAAAAAAGAGTTTTACAAAATTATATGAGAAGACGATTAGTTATGTTTAGACATGAATTGTACATGGAAAAATAGTTCAAGATTTGTGAAAGGCAAATTTCCAATGGTTCAACAGTATTACAAATACTGAAATTATGTACTCCAATTCCTCCGTCTCAATATATGTGATATTTTTTGCTTTTTGAGAGTCAATTTAACTAAACTTTGAAGCTAAATTTATTAGATTAACTCAATATTTTAAAATTAAAATTTATTTATTTGAAAAGACATAAAAAGTACTACTAAGTTACAACTTTTCTCATATTAATTTCGTGAAAAAATACATCTTGAAATGTTCATCAAAATTCATATAGTTTGAATCTCTGGAAGCGAAGAGTATCACATACATTAGAACACATGCATGGAGTACTTATTTATTATTGATATCAACAAATATTTGCAGATATTGAATTTCACTATTTGCCAATACTGAAATGTCGTTTATGGTGAAACGCACTAATATGGAAAAAATGATGTTTGACTGAGTTGTACAATTGTGAATGTAGGATGATGAATTTAAGTCAGCCATAGCAGAAGTGAATGAGGTCAAACTAGAGAACGCAAGATTAAAGATGTTGCTTCAACAAATAGAGAAGGATTACAATTCTCTCCAAACTCGCTTCTTCAATATTTGTCAACCAGAATTGAAGAAGAGTGCCAGCCCAACATGTACTCCTGAAAATATTGCGGATGAAGAAGAATCTGAACTTGTCTCGCTTCGACTCGGGCGAAGTCCGAGTCCAAACGAGTCCAAGAAAGTTGATAAGAAAAGAAGCTACGACGAGACCAGAGAAAAATATCATTCTTGTGATCAGTCCAACGATGGACTTAAACTTGGGCTAGACTACAGCAGTGGAATATCTGAATCAGATCTTATAAAGACCAGTATCGATCCAAGCCCAGGCCCAACTAGTGAAGCTGTCAAGACAATGAGAACAGGTGATAATGGAAGTGTCAAAAGAGCTGGTGATGATGAAGTTTCCCAGCCTAATGTCAAGAGAGCTAGAGTTTCAGTTCGTACAAAATGCGACTACCCAACAGTAAGTGCAAAAATTCAACTTCCAAAACTTGTTGTCTAACATATTACTGTCGGTATTTTACATAATAGGTGTGTGTAATTATAAAATATTTCTTTTTGAATTTTCCATTTATTTTTTCGAGTTCCTTAAAAATAGCCTCAAAAAGGGAAGGTCGACTTCGGGGAGAGCCAAAGGGAAGTTCAGCTTCCATTCCCCAAACTGTTAATTTTTCTCTTACTGTTTCCTTTTCTCTTTCTGATATGATAAAATGTCTTTTTCTTCTTTTGAAGAAAAGACTTCCCGACTCACTTCGGAGTGTTAATTTAGTTATAAGTCCAATGCAAAATGAATTTAAGTTTCTTAAAACACAAGTAGTTGGTTCGATCAATTCCAAACTTATTCACCTTGAGTTCTAACTTTTAAGGATGCAAATTCATGCTTAGAATACTAGCTAGACTTTACTTACAATTGATATGAACTTTGAAGTGATTTGTGTAAACCTTTTCACTTCATGTATGAAATTTGAACTCCTTACAAGGGAAAATATCATTAAGAAACGGATTTAAGTTTATATACAGTTAGTGCACAAAAATTAATTTCCGGAAGAAAGAAGGACAAAGAACCACTTGCTTCTTATGCTTTTGCTTTCATTTATCTAGCGGGCTTAGTGCATAGGTTATACTAGTAGAATTCTGAACTTGAACCTATAAAGTTCAAGTTCAGAATCCACTTCTAGTTTCTTGCATGCTCATCCATTTAATTTTGACTACATATTTTTTCCACACCTTATTTTCTTTTATCCCCTTTCATAATATTTGGAGCTCATGATTACTCTATTTCTGGCAGATAAATGATGGTTGTCAATGGAGGAAATACGGACAAAAGATATCTAGAGGTAACCCGTGCCCGCGATCGTATTATCGCTGCTCAGTCGCTCCATTATGCCCCGTCAGAAAACAAGTCCAACGATGTCTCGAAGACATGTCCGTATTAATCACAACTTATGAAGGAACACATAATCATTCACTTCCTATTGAGGCAACTGCCATGGCCTCCACTACTTCTGCTGCAGCTTCCATGCTTCTTTCCGGTTCATCATCGAGTTCTCAATGGCCTAAAGATTTCAAAAATTTGCCTAATATTTCGAAAACAATGCCTCTATATTTATCCAATTCTTCTTCAAATCCATTTCCCACTATCACGTTGGATTTCACTACATTCCCAACTACTTCATCATTCACTAGTTTCAACTTCCCTTCCAATTTCCAATCTGGCTCGGGATTTCTTTCTAACAGCTTGAGCTTTTCCTCGCCCGAGTTGGCCACAATACTGGGCAATTATGATTCTACTAGTACATTACCATATCACAAGAACCTCATAAATAATGGCTCCTCCCAAAAACAATTTGACACTAGCAGTAGCAATAAATTGAAGGAGGATTCTTCTCAGCAGGCACTAACTGAAACCTTGACAAAGGCAATTACATCAGATCCTAGCTTTCAATCAGTGCTAGCTGCTGCTATTTCATCAATGGTTGGTGCCACCAAAACTTGAATTGGAGATTCCCTACTTAAAAAAACAGAAATTAGCGACGAAGAAATTATGTAGCTAAATAGCAAAATCCATTGCTAATCCCATTCAAAAAATTCTACTAGCTACGAGCAATTTAGCGACATATTAGCGACGAAGTTCGTAGCTAATTCCATCTTTTTTTCCCAGTAGTTATTGGATTGATGAGCAAATTCAGTTTAGTGAAGTAGTGATATTTTATTTAGACATTTTTTATCATTTGATATAGCTTGATACATACACAAATGTAAACTCTTTGACCGTTTTTTTTTCTTAATCAAAATGACTTTTTACTCAATCTTAGACCTTATTATATGTGCTGGGCCTTGTTAGACAGAGTTTTGACCCTTTCAGGTCACAAAAGAAGTTACATTTTTAGCTGGTGATTGAATGTGCCCTTTTCACTCATGACTTAAATTTGACACAATATTTTTCTGAAATCATATTGATGTGCTTTCTTTCATGGTAATTAGCCAAGCAAAACATGTTAACTTATTCTTTTAGCTAGATTTTCTTAGAGGCGTTACTGTCAATTAATAATGCTTGTGAAAAATTCTCTTTTTGGTACTTAACATTTAGTTAAGGGAGGCAAAATAGATCTCATATAGTTATTTCTTTTAATGGTCTAAGCCATCTTACACACATTTCGTCTAGTACATTAGAGTCTGAATATCTAATCGTTCACCAATATAGGAACCGATAACTCTTTCGAAGAAGTGCATGTCACCGATTGAAATTTAACCTAGGTTCCCAAGGTTGTCACTCCAACTCTTCGACCATTAGAATGCCACACTGAAAACAAGTTTCCAAAAAATATTGTGGCACATATAGAAAATACAACAACATACCCAGTGAAATCCCACAACGTGGGGTCTGGGGAGGGTAGAGTGTACGCAGGCCTTACCTCTACCTTGGTAGGTAGAGCGGTTGTTTCTGAGAGACTCTTTCGACTCAAGACAGAGCATGAGCATAAGCATAAGCACAAGCACAAGCAAAGCCACAACAAAAGCAAAGCAAAAGTAAAGCAAGAGAAACTGTATAGAAAATACCACTACGAATTATAAAATGAAGCAGTTACCTTTGGAGAAGCAATTTGTATGTGCATTGTCTATTACTCTTAAAAGCTCTTCTGATACATTGTAGTACAACAATATTACATGAAAGATAAAACTTACATATACAATGTGTAACGACATGTTCCGTCGTTACAGACGTTTTGACTATTTTACCCCCATTGACCTGATTTTCGAAGTTATCGGGCGATTCTGGTAGAAGTCGAAAAATTAGAACCTTAAAGAGTGAAAGTGTTGACCAATAGTTGATTTTTGTGTAAACTGGCCTTTTCCAGAACTTCGTCGATTTTGTGAGGTTCGGAGGGTTATTTATGGCTTGGTGGGATAGTTGGTTCGGTTCCCGAGGCCCTCAGGAGTGTTCTTGACCATTGGTTGAAAGTTAGTTTAGGTCGTTGTTGGTTGACCCGAAGAATTAGACCTCCGATGGAAATTCCAAGACCGCGAGTGAGTCTGTAGTATGTTTTTGCATATGTGTACATATCTGATTTGTGTCGTGGAGGTCTCGGATGATTATCGAATTTTGAGTTAAAATTGTGTAAGGCTAAATATTCTAGTTTCTGGTGTAATCTCTGGGGCAAGCCTCAGTGCATCCCAGCGGAAAGAGATCGCTATAGCGGACGACGATCCACTTCAGCGAAAGGTTGGGTTTTTTGTGTGGGACTGCAGGCGCGGGCGGTTGACCGCAGGAGCGGGCCTCTGGCCGCTGCAGCGGATGACGGGATGACATAATCTTTTTAAGTGAGATTAAAACCTTCATTTTCCCCATTCCGAAAAGACTTCTCTAGAGCACTCTTAGGGCGATTTCAAGGAACTCTAGGTGGATTAATCTTCTGGTAAGCTTCCTTAGCCTTGTGTTACCTTTATTTAACTTTATTGAGTTGATTTAATGGTGGAAACAACCTAGAAATTAGTTGGAAGAGATGAGTTCAGCCTAGTTAGGGTTTATTTGATTGTTAATCTTGAAAGTGAGAATTAATTGATGTGTTTTATAAATCTAAGCATGGATTCCACTAATTAGTAATTGTTAAGCTTAAATATTCCATTTATGTGATGAATTTGAAGGTTGAAAAATTAGGGTTCATACCTAAATTGGGAGTTTTGTATTAATTGATGAAATTGGCCTAGTCTTGAGTTAATTGAGCAATTGGTTAGCAGGATTGGACTCCCAGAAAGTTGAATTTCATATTTCACTTTTAAAATGATCGTTTTACCCTTGTGGGCCCATTTCCCCTTTCTACCCTATTCGGTTTGGATTCAAAAGAATAGATAGTGTTTGGGTGTTGTTGGTTTCATTCTCTAACTTAGATTTCGATAATATTTAGACTTTGAGTACTACCTTGATCCTCGGAAGGGAAAGGCTCAGGTGTGATCGTTGCGACTCCCACTTGGCATTTCAGGTAGGTTACGGCTTACCTTGTTGGTTAGACTTCAGTTAGCGAATCATATGTAGAGTTAGTAATTGTTGGAGAAAGCATGTACACCTTTGGGTATGAAGTTGGGATGGAATACTTAGGCTGATACTGTTGTTGAGTGTGATTGTTGCCTTATTTGATTTAGTGGCTCGTCGCCACGTGCATGATACTAGATTTGACGTATGTAGAGGAAGGATTGGTTCACTCTTGACATGATGACTATGTGTCCATGTGTGGCACGATTGACTTGATAAATTCTCATTGGCATTTGATATCTTTCATACATACATAATCATGCATTTGGGGTTGCGCGTCGCAATATATATATATATATGTTGATTGGATTACGTGTTTCACAACATATATATTGGATCGGGTTGCGCGTTCCGCAACATATACTTATATTGGATCGGGCTGTGCGCCACAGCATGTACATGGACTTCGTGGGCCCCCCATGAGTCATGATTATCGGGACGTAGAGGTATTCCGCTCGGAGCGTGTGTGTATCATTGCATTGTATATGCATTCATATTCTCATATTCATATTCATTGAATTTGGACTTGGTATTTGAATTTGTGGCGCTGATCTTGGACTGTGTAGTGTTTATATCTGATTGTGAGCATGCCTGTCTTTCAGTCTCTTTCTTTATATATGTTATCTAACTGTTGTCGGCCTATGATATCTATCGGTACATAGTGTTTGTATCGACACTTCCTTGCTGTTTATTTTGAGTGCAGAGTACGTGACTTGTTCTACCTCTACCTCTCGAGACTGATCCGAGGCTGCTACTGAGTCTTTAGGGTGAGCTTGCTAGATGATCCGCTGCCCGGAGACTCCTTCTTATCACTTGTCTTTACTTTGATTCTGAGACAGTATTCCCATTTTGAGACTATGTATTATTCAGACTTGTAATTTATTGATAGTAGCTCTTGTACTATTTCAGACCATTATCCTTGGGGTGTAGTAGCATTCGTACTTCCGCACTTGATATTTATGATATGATTTAGATTTCTATTATTTTCGCTTTATTTACTTTATTGTGTTGAATAAATTATTAAGGGAAGGGTTCACCTACCGAGGTGGGAAAGATAGGTGCCCGTGCGACTTAGTGATTTAAGGCCGTGACACAATGTATATTGTATATTTTTTAAAATTATGGCCGAATTAGTTTCTTTTTTTTGTGTGTTTCTTTGTGAATATTGTGGTAGTACTGTTAGCTAGAAAAAAATCTTCTCAACCCAAACTTAATTTCTGTCTCTCTCAAGTTTGTACGAATGGTTCTAAAGTTCTTGATGGAAACTTTGTTTCCTTTTAAGCAGTGGGTTGTGAGTTCGCGCGTGACATTAGAAGTATATGATGAATCACTACTAATCGGATAAATCTTGTAGAGATGAATATAAAATATTATTTATATTTGTTACTGAAGCTTTGATTCAATAGTAAGAGTGGTGTCGGAGGTGGATCCAGGATTTAAATTCTATGGGTTCAATCTTAAGATTCTTAGCATTGAATCTATTATATTTTTAAAATTATGAGTTCATATATGCTATTTATTACAATTTTAGTAATTTTTTACACATAAATTTATATTCCTCATAAAAAATTAGGGATTCAATTGAACTTCATCTTACACGGCTACATATCTGCAACATAATGTCTAAGAAAATGAATTTTAACTCTGTCGTGGACAAAGACTATTTATTATTTGGCTTGATGTCCATAGCGGACAAACAAACTGGGTATTCAATACTATTTACTATGTAGATAAAAAATAATTTCACTCTTATATATAGTGTTTAATTTTTCACAACGAAAAAATCAGATGAAAACCCGAACTTTGAAACAAGTGGCTATTGCGTCTAGGGGTGTTCATGGTTCGTTTTGGAATTGATTTTTAATTAAAACCAAAACTAAACTAACTTAATCAATTTTTTTTAATTATTAAAATCAAACAATATAATATGTAACCATCGGTTTGATTGTTATCGGTTTGATTCGGTTTGGTTGATTTTTCGGTTTTAAGAAACCTAATGTTATTTCTCTCTTTCATTTTTTTCCTACGATTAGGAAATAATTTTTCATCATTCTTAACGTATAATCTGTTATTACCCTTTTATTGTGTGACCTATAATTTTCTTGAATTATTGAGAAAATGTCTTAGGATCTTTAAACGTCAATCAAGTAAATAAAATTTATAAGACAATACACCATTTTTAAAGGTAAATCTCATAGTTGTTTATTCGAAAAAATAAGTTTGAATTTATGAATTTCTTTTAAGAAATGGGCTTAAGGTTAAAGTTCATTAGAGAGAGAAAGAAAATTTTGATCAAAAAATAAATAAAGTATTTAAAATTATTTATAAAAATTAATATATTATATACATATAATTCTAAAAATTGTGTATATTATTTAGTCGGTTTGGTTCAATTTTCTCGTCGGTTTGCTTTTACTAAAATCAAGCCAAACCAAATATTATCGGTTTTTAGAAATTTAAAAATAAACCAAATCAAACTCTCAACTATCGGTTTATTTAATCAATTTGATTTGGTTTGCTGTTCGGATCAATTTTTAACCAAACTATGAACACCCCTAATTGCGTCTAATTATTTTCATATGCTCCTTCCGTCTCAAAATATTTGTTTGATTTTGACTTCGCACGGAGTTTAAGTAAAGAAGACTTTTAAACCTTGTGATCTTAAATTATAGATATGAAAAAGATAATAAAATGTCATTTAATCTTGTGGTTTTAAACATGTCATATGTAAAGTTGGATTTGAAAAGTTGCTAAAAAGGAAAGAGACAAACATTTTGAAACAAAGCAAAAAAGAAACTAAGGCGCTATTTGGATATGATTTGAAATAATGATATGAAATCAGTTGAAGTTTTGTTTGGACATGCAATTTGAGTTTCTTAAATTGTATTTTTTTCTTATAGACATAAAACCCTCAAAAGTTGTGGAAATCATCAAAATTTTTCCAATTCTCATACAGTCTTACCAAATGAGCATATCATAGTTCATAACAAAATTAATACGCCACAAGAAAGACTTTCTAAAAAATACATCAATTGATCAAAATTTAGTTCAATAAAAAGAAAAATTAAACTTGATTGTAGTGTAATTATTCTTTAATGTAATCCTCTCACATGCTATGAACAATCTCTTAATATACTACCAACTTGCAGATCTTTTAATATTTGATAAAATCATTGGTAAGCATAATTAGTATATATATCAACTTATGAGTCAAGTTTTACATTTAAAAAGATTTGAAATTATTGTCACTTTTGCTCTCAGATAAATCATTATCCTTCCTACCTATGCTTTTTTTTGCATCAATTCACGTGATTGGTGTATGTGCTGTGCTTTTTTAAACACGTCAACCCTAGTGAATTGACTCTTTTTTTTTTCTCTATGCGATACTCTTTAGTTATTGCTTGTATTTAGGCATAATTGTTCTAATACTCTTTGTTAAATTTCTTTACGGGGAGCTAGAGCTCTATGTTTTGCCTTGACTTAATTTTGTAGCGTTTGTTTGCTTATATATAGGCCTGTAGAGCTTTGTGGCAGATTGGCGGCGTGCTCATTATAGTTGAAACTTTTACATAATGTACATTTATATGTCTATACTAAGTTTATTATGCAATGAAATATTTTTAAATGTACTCCCTAATTTTCAATTTGTGTGACTAAATGCCAAGTTTAGGAAAGAAAGATAGTTTGTTTGACACAAACTAATCCAAACACCACCTAAATATGAATAAAGCACTTAAAACCCCTTGTAACAGACAATTTGGTTTGTATCCATGGGGCATTCAGCAAGTAATCTCAGTGACAAATGGGAGTCAAAACTAAGTATATTCCAGATTTAGAAAGGTACAATTTTTTTAAAAGATCTCTAAATAAATTGAGACTGAGAGAGTATGTACTTATACAAAGTCCATATCTGTTGTCACAGAAAAAGTATCGAGTGAAGTGGTATTCTATAATCACTAGTTTAAAATTTTGGATCCGCCTATTGGTCACAGAAGGGAAATCTCGGGTTATGTTTCTTAGCATTTATTCTTGGAAAATAAAGTTCTTTTTTGAGTTTTCTGTTTTCCTGAATTGTAATTTGTTAATTAGGCAGTGAGGATGTCGACACCAGCGAGGAAGAGATTGGTGAGGGATTTCAAGCGGTTACAGCAGGATACCTTATAACAATAATATAATGCTATGGAATGCTGTTATATTTGGGTATGACATCTGGAATTGAATGAAAATCATGGTTCCTTAACTATTTGGACTTTGCAGCGATTGCTTTCTGCCCAAACTGCAGTATCTTTGTACTTACAGGTTTTCTTTGATTCCTTGTAATGCAGTCCTGATGACACTCCCTGTGATGGAGGTGAGGCAGTGTTGCTTACCTTTTGTTTGTGATTTGAATTGAAACATTCTGTTGAGTATCACTCCGTCATAGTTATATGTCCTGAGACTTAGTTATGCTCTGGCAATTGCTATTTCCTGCTTTTGTTTTGTCAAATCTGTGTGATTTATGAACAAATGAAGTGCCCTTTAACTGAAATATCAGAAAGTTAGCATCTTCCAATAAAGTAAAGCATCAGGGATTTGTCTAATTTGTTTGTACAATTGCTTTTCCAATTCGTAGATATCTCCGCACAACTTTGACTGTTCTGTTATATTGTTTGCTTACAGGTACCTTTAAGCTGACACTTCAATTTACAGAGGATTATCCTAACAAGCCACCAAAAGTGCACTTTATCTCCAGAATGTAACATCCAAATAGTAAGTAGCTCAAGCAAATCTCCTCCTCCCTTTATCTCTACTCCTCTTTCTTCTTGGCAGAGTTGTAACCCTTAGAGAGGGTAATAACATTCACTATATAACTTCTTATGAGAGGATAAAACGTAGTTACATTCTCTCATTTGTGTACACATATATGTGCGTCTTTGTGTGTGTACTGTTATGTATTGGAGGCAAGGTTGGTTGGTGTAAATCAGTGCAGCATTGTCAGGCCTTATGCAAACACAACAATAAATTAAGCCTCACTTGCAAGCTAGTTGCGTCGATTCTAAGCTAGTTGGGATATGCTATATAAATCTTTACCATCCATTTTGTTCCATTTAGACCCGTCTCATTTCAATATACAATAAATTAGGCTCTCAAACCCTACAAGTCTCTCTTATTTTCTATTGATGTACAAATCATTTAACAAGATCAAAAAGACACTTAACAGATATTGGACTAATGTGACTATACTAACAAAATTAAGTCTTGATCGCAACTAATTGGTATTTTGCTTATATAGATCTTTTTCTTCCATTGTACTCTATTTTACGCTAAGTTTGCATGAATACCAAAAGATTATTGGTCTTTCAAAACAACTTCCTTCCATTAAGTTTAGTCTATTTCATCCCCTTTAACACTATCGACCATCATGGTTTCATGCCTGAGTTGTGCATATGGAGGTGGACATGACAAAACCATCTCAAACGACCTTCTCTTATTTTATCCTCTATATGCTACTTGCGCTTTTCACAAATATATGTAATCATTTTTAACTCCAATTGTTTCTAGTTTCCATCTGTTTTTGCACATTCAGCTACCTCAAGATCTCCAACTCCAATCTGTGTTTTTGCCGTTTTTCTTTTCAAGTATTGCATGCAAAGTATAGTTTTGCTGATCTCTTATGCCTTTGCTTATTGTTGCTCCGTTTATGCTGATGGAATTTTTTGTTTGGACATCTTGCAAAATCAGTGGAGTCCTATATATGATGTAGCTGCTATACTTACCTCGATACAGGTATTGGTCAGTAGCCTGGTGTCATCTGCTGCTAATGAACACAGACACATTTTGAATGAGTTTCCTTTCCTTTACCATTTCTCTCTTTGGACTTGTTCTTGGGGAGGGGGGGAGTATACTATGAATTATTTCAAATCATTTAAGAATGCAACACGTACCTGATGGATTAATCGACGTGCATGCAAGTTGGACTAGACATCGCCTTTATAAATTCCAAAACAAATAATAAATTGAACATATGAATAGAGGAGGAAGAGAAGAAGCATCATTAGAAATGCTAAAGCAGACTGGTCCTTGTTTGTGGCCCTTAAGATAACATAGATATGTCCCCAAGGGACACTATTTTTTATGCCAATCAACAAGTTTTCAGTTCTCTGTTGAGATTATTAGTAGGCTAAGAAATTTTATTTTTGAACAAGCGTGTGTAGTTTTGATGATTGAGTCCGCAGAATCAAGTCTTTCCTCAATTTCTCTAACCTTATTTGTTATAAGCAATTTCTTGCGCGAGTTCAATTCTCATGTAAGAAATACTCTCAATAGTTACAGGTATTTACTTAATTGCTATGTATTTTCCCTTGGTCCATTTTATTTGAGCTATTACTACTATTTAGTGAGTCAGTAGCTTTTTCCGGCTGTGATATTTTAATTCTCTCATCATTTTTCAATTCAATTAAGTGGTTATATTGTCCTCATTTATTTTAAATTTTCAAAAAGGTAAGTGGATTACTGCTGATGATAGACAAAAATAAATCAAGTCAAATTCCTATAATTTGCTGGATCAAGAAATTTAGCATTTTCCAGCATCTTCTAGGTGAAAGAAAGTGATCTGCGCAAGTATAACCTAATGCATTTATGCTGGTAAGTCACTGATATGTGGCTTTACCTAGTGCAGTCTTTCTCTTATAGCCCCTCTGAATAGCACTTGCTATTGCTTATACATCTGTAGTGGTGTCCCTTGTACCAAGTAAATACTAGGTAGAACATAGAAGAGGTCTTTTAACACGGACTCATTGAGGAGATAACAAAGCAGTGATTAGTTCCTCTAATTTTACATCATTCTGATTGGAGAAGCCTGTTTGAGCTATTAAGATCTACATGCACATTTTTTGTGCACTAGTTCTAATTTCAGGGCATGAAGCTTTTATAACAGTGGGGAAAATGCAGGATCACTAGTGTGTATGCATTCAGGTATTGCTTCTGTGCTGACTCTTATGTCATGGATTCCTGATAAAAATTGGCATTTCGAGACTTCTAAATGCCTTTTTCATTTTACATTATATATACTCGAGCTAGTAAATAACGCCACATATAATGAGACTGACATAAAATTAGACCAAGGGAATATGAATAATATTCAGTTATTAACCAACGGAACATATAGAGGAAAAGAAAGGAGCAAGAAGGCTCCATATCTGAAGCAACATAAAAAACTAATGCAAGAAGAGAATCTTCCCTTTTTCCCTCTTTCCAAATTGTATAAGGTTATGGCCCATAGACAGATAAGTTGACCCCACACCGCAAGCTCCTCATATTGCTCAGAACATGAATCTTTTTTATTAACTACGAGACATATTATTATAATATGTCCTCCCTAGTGGTCCAACCTTGCAAAACAAATTAAAAACACCTCTCTCAAGTCTCAATAATGAAAATCAAAACCCATGAGGAGTTGGTGTGCAGAAGAAGAGCGGGGCCAGTAAGGTCGCGAGTTCGATCCTGCATAAACCTTCTTGGTTAGTTGGCTGTCACATAGGCTTGCCAAGTGTGGTTAATCGGCTGACGTGGTTTTGCTATTGCGTCGATCAGGGGTTTCTGCTGTCTTGTATTTCGAAAGAGTAGCGGCTGCGGGTTTCTTCGTCAATAAAAAAAAAATAATGAAAATCAAAATACTAATAACAATTTCCAACTTCTTACAATGTCACTTTCAAGTCTTTCGTGATAATTCTGGTACAATAACATCTGTGCATTTCACTATACACACAATCAATTAATAAACAATTGCCATAAGACAAAAAAAAGAAAGGATTAATTTGAATAACTTGGGAGAAATTAAAAGTTCAGTAAAAATGTTGCTGCACTGGCAATGGCCAAAAATTTGTTTGATCTTCGACATTGGTGAACATGTTGCAAAATCCTTCTTCAGGGACAGTTTCTTCTATTTTAAAATTAGTTGTTGGGAAGACATCATGGTTGTTATGTGGGCTGTTTGTTGATGATGTTCTTGTTGTGGTTCCAAGATTTACATCTATTATTGTACTATTCTCATCACCACTTCCATTGTTCCAATTTGACCCTTCGTTTTCTTTGTTCAGATTAAACAAAATTGGTGTGCCTCCAGCTGATTCTCTGTTCCTCAAAGTCAGTAACTGCAACTGCCATCAGAAATGTGCAATATAAAAATTAAACTTTGGAAATTGTGCATAGCAGTAGTCAGAAGGCAAAAAACATGTAGGACTTGCCGGGGGCTTAGTTCAAGTTGCGAAGGCTAACTAAGCCGTGAAAGATTAGAGGGACAAACCTATTATTTCCGTGTTTCAATGCGGTTGGTTTCCTAAGGGTTCGTTCCAGACAAATTTCTTGGTCATAAAAAAACATGTAGAACTATAATTTTGTGTTAAACACCAGAAAGAAGAATAGGAAACCGGTTTATTGCTGTTGAACAAGTCAAGTTTTGTGCACTTAAGTACAATCTCCACCACCATTAAGTTACGTGAAATTAAAGATAATTGTTTATATAACGCAACCTTAAAAACTATATAGAGCAAAAATTACATGCTATTAGAGGTTAAATTATACCGATGGTACAACAATTCTTTATATTGGCAGTGCATATGAGATTTAATGAGCTTACCTAGAAAGTATAATCTTACTTACCTAGAAAGTATAAAATAATTTTTGCACTATCATGTTACCTAAAAATAACTTTTAGGTACGTTCCACAATTGATGGGATTAGTGAATTACATGAAAATGTGGTTGAGTGAGAGTGGTTTAGTTTCTGCAACATTAATGATCAAAGACCAGAAATCAAACTTAAATTGATTTCAGCTAAGAAATATAATCTTGGAAATTCATCTAATCATGCAATATGTATGGAATGAGTTACATAATTGAGGTAGTAATAGGCAATTACGTACCTCAGAATGAAGTTTCTTGTTTTGAGTCTTGAGTGCATCATTATCAGCCTTAATTTTATCACACTGCCTCTTCAATATTTCGTGATCTTTTTCTAATTGCTTAATCTTACACCTTGCCCTTCTGTTCTGGAACCAAATTGCGATCTGCCTGGGCTTCAGCCCTAAAGCTCTAGCCAGTTGCATTTTTCTCTCAGGCTCAAGTTTGTTGCCAATCTCAAAACTCCTCTCAAGTGCCTTCACTTGCTCCAAATTCAGCCTCCTCTTCTTCTCCCCAAGAAATTGTGAAGAGCCATCGTCATCGGACACGTCAATATCATCCGCTCGCGAATCTTGATGGTCGAATGACATGGCTCTCCTCATTAACACCGATGAAATTCCTGCATCCGCCACATCCACAATAAATTAATTTGTCATCCTACTGGTGAAGTCGTAGTTTTTATTGAGGATATTCAAAGTATAAAGAAGTAAACATCCGAAGAAGTCAAAGGAATTAAATATCTACTATATATATTTAACATAATTTTAATTTTATATATACAATATAATTTTTTAGCGAAGTTTGGATGAACCCTTGGGCCCGTAGCTCCATCCATTATCCTACTATATATCATCACACATAGTGACGGATCTAGACTAGACTCAAAACAAAGAGGCGGACGCAATTATGTGAAATGAATCAATTCGATTGAACCAATAATTTTTTTAAAAATTTCAAAAAAGATTAAATCATGAATCCATAATTTCAAAAGTGTAACGAGGTCAGCACTAAAAAATTAAGGGTTGAACGCTACACTCAACACTAAAAACTAAGGATTGAACGCATCAAGTATAAATTTTGAATTCACCTTTGCATAGCAAATCAATAGAATCCACTGCATTTAGCTCGGACTATAAAAATATGTAAAAGAAAATTACACCGAACACATATATAAAGAGCAGAATTCATAGGCTCGAAAATTTGAATTCGTCACTAATCAGACATAAAAAATACATAGATAGAGGTGAGAGATAGAGAACCTTGAAATTCTTGATGAGGAGCACAAGTTGAGGGAAAGACACTAGGGAAGGAAGGAGGGAGGTCACACTCTTCAGGTGCTGCAGGAACAAAAGCCATGGTACCTGTATTACTAAAAAGCATGTTATTATATCTACAGGGACAATTTTCTTATGCACAAAGTAAACCAATTAAAGTCATATATCAACTATATATATCATTTCTTTTTCCTTTTTTTGGGTGGGTGGGTGAGAGGGAGGGGGGGGTGATGGCTAATGGGGACTTGAGGTGTTAATAAGTCAGAGGGGGCTAATGGAGGAGAGGTTTTGAAGTGGGAACATGGAAGGTGCTGAATGGAACATTAACATGGGATGGCAAGATGGCAACACTGGAAAGACAGCGAAGTTTATTAATTATTTTTGTTAAGAATTAAGAGCACATAACGTGAAATGCCATTAAATTTATTATCACACAAATATTCTCCTTGCAATGTGATGCCCTTGTATTTTATTTTTCCTATGACTTGCGCTTTAGGTATCTAGATCACAAGTTCAGCTTTTTTACTATTTTTTAAAAATTAAAAAAAAATGACAGTGTCAATTGTTTAAGATGTAAACTCTCGGAATTAATTTGATACATGATCGCTAACTTTTACGTGTTGTATCAGACTATCAGTGAAGTCACAAAACTATATATTATTTGTCTCATTAGTGTCATTGAGGATTACCTGTTGTATTAGTACTAAAGTCATTAAACTACTTGTTATTTCATTAAAGTCATTAAACTATGTGTTAATTGTCCAAAAAAAACAATCATTAAACAGGCTAGAGCAATGTATTCCACAAAGTCAATCGCTAGAATGTTCAAGATTAGTAGACTGAACAACGTATATTCTTTTAATGTGAGAAATATAATTAGTTACCCTAATTGAAGTCAACATCAGAATCCAAAGAAGAATAACTGATCAAATTGTTGGTACTCTATTGTATAAAGCAGTACGGGAAGTAAATAACTATTACAAGTGTTCGAAAGGATAAATAAATAGTCAATCTTCAAAACTGCCGCAAGCTTGTTGTGTCTTGAATCTTGATAACCTGAAATCAAGAAACAACTAAATCTGGATGGTTACAACGTTGTGTGTTGAGTCGAGTCATTACACTCTGTCCTTAAGACAAAATTGCCCCGTATATATGCTTTTACGTTAGCGGGCAATAGTCTCCCAAGATAAAACAACACTTTAATCTCAACGCTACAAAGCCAATAGGTTGAGTCTGACGAAAAAAACAAATATGAATCGACTTGCTGAAGAAATGGAAAAGGAAGGAAGAGTTTCTGTTTTGTCTCTGTGTATATAGTATATCTCTGTTGTGTATATCTTGTGTATATGAGTGTCTTTACTCACTGTTTTCCAGTGTTTTTCGTCACTGTTTGTGCTATATTTCTGTCTGTATGTCTCTCCACAATTGAGCCAAAACAGCTCAATATATAGCAAGGAGGAGGGTTGTTCAACTGCCCAAACATGGCTGTTAAATGCCATTAGGGAGGGCTGTAATGACAGGTTTAATGCCATGAAGGAGGGCTGATTATGGTCATTGAAGGAGGGTTGTTTATGGAGGAGTTAACAGTCAAGTAATGGCTGGTTAATGCTAAAAAAAACAGCGCAAACGGTAGGAAGAAAGTTTCTGCCTTCCGTCTTTCCCAAAATCAACTTTCCAGAAACTCTAGGGATCAAACTGTAAATATTAAGCAATTTGGGTCCAAAAAGATAATATCAGAAAGTCCCCACAGCCCATGACCGAGACCGGACGGTGGCGGCGCGCGTGTGGGCTTAGCCTTGAACCCAAGCACATCTAGGTCCTCCCTCCTTTAAACACATGAGATACCCTTTGGGGTCCCAAACCCTTTACCACTTTAGAGACTTATAAGAGAGCAATTCTTCATTTTCCCACCGATGTGGTAGATTTGTCCCACACCATATTTCCATGCCTCAAACACCTTACTTTGTGGACCAATATCTCTTTCATTTCTCAACGAAATTTGACGATTCTTGGCCCTACGGTCATCTACTCACTTAGTAGATTATGCATGTGAGAAGAGACAAAGCCTCCAACATGCGGAACACTAGTGTTTAATTCATTAAATATGGGTGGACGCACCTCCCCGCCAAAGGCAAATTTCCAACACAAATATATTGAGGTCAGGTTTAGTGTGAAGTAAATTGTTTTTCGTAAGTGATGATGTTCATTGATAAAATTAGGTGAATTGAATGGAACAATAAGAAGATGTTGGTTTGCCGCAAAATCAGTAGAAGGCATGTGGCTGGGCCATCTTTATAATATACTCGCAACTCCCAAATTACTCACAATAGGTTGATATGCCTTTCAATGAAAAATAAGAAGATAGCTAAGAGCCGGCATAGCCAATAATTTGGATTTCATTTTTTCTCTCTTGGTTTGGAAACACTTTTTATTTTATTTTTATTACATAGGGGTAATGGCAGGGGAAGGGGAAATAGGGTAGGATATTACAAGGTGTGGAATCGAACCTACACCAAAAAGGTGAAAGTTAGGGTAATCAATCAACTAAACTACTAAGATCCCCCGATTCGAAAAAACTAGATACCAGATTAGTGAGTTTTCGTAAAGAAAAAATTTAAAGTTAAAACCATGTTTTTGTTTTATAAAACAAGAAAATGTGAAGGGGAATTAGACTGTGACCATCGCAAGAAGTACAATTTAAGAGCAAAAGAGTATAACTTCAAATCTCTATTCTATAAAATTGTATATGGCAATAAAATCTTGTTGTTTGTAATATACTCCCATCACACGCTTTTCTATTTTATTCATTTCAAAAAGAATAACACACTTTTATATTTAGAAATAATTATCTTTTACATTTTTCATTTCAAATTTTCACCCTTAAAGAGAAGATTTTATGATATACAAATGTTATGGAATGTGTTGATGTTGGATGGATATTGTGACAACATCTGTAAATGCTCAGGACAACATCTTATGAAAATAAGAATGTTGACTGCGATGTTGTAACAACATCCCTGTAACGATTTTGCCTATTCTTCCGGCCAAAACAAGTTGTGTTATTGTGAGTAAAAAATGACCTAGGAAAACTAACAATGATGTTGTGTTTAAAACGTGGTAAAAAAACAGTCAAAGCTTGGAGAGGAAGCAGCGTGAAGACCAAGTCCAGAACGTTGAGCTTTTGAAGGAGCAAGAACCGGTCCAAGCTGAAGCCTTCTTTTACTCAGCCTCCGCAACCAACCAAGTGAGGATTTCAAGGGAAGTTCCACACTATAAATAGAAGGGAACTTCAGAGTATCGATATCCAGAATAAAACGAGAAGAATTACCAAGAGAGCTCTCGGATATTCACCTTAGAAACTGGATCAACACACTTAGCCTAAAGTTGTATAACAACATCTAGTCCCACATTACTACTGCTGCTCAGATTCTAGATCAAGTGTATAGTTCAAGCAATAGTAATGAAGATGTTGTATTTATCTTTTTAGATCTTTTAACTTTAGGCTGAAGTCATCTGCGACTTCATTTTTGTTTGGAATTTCTTTTTCGCATTTATTGTTCAATCTTGTAAAAAGAAATTCAATTGTAATTGTATATAATTTATACAATTCTTTGGTCATTGACCATCAAGGGATATATTAATATATACCCTTGAAAATATAAATCTTGTGTCTCTTTACTTTTTCTCTGTATTTACTCTATAAATGTTTATAACTGTTTTATCACAATGTTGCATCAGATGTTGACACAACATTGAAGACAACATTCAGAAACTATTTTAATTGCTTTAGCTGTTACTGTTTTATTCTTACATATTCTTGCTTATCCGTAGCCCCGGACCCAACAACATGCATAAGTTTTAAAAATATCATTTCCCCATAAATATCATGACATGTTTAAGATCATAAATTTTAAAAGTGTTCACTTTTTTCTTAAACTTCACACCTATTCAAACTATATAGTTGTTAGAGTAATTATGAGACAAATCTCTTAATTACCTCCAATTAATTATTATAATATATTATAATTAGAATGATTAGGATTATCATCTTATATTTTAGGTAATATATATTAGTCTTCCTTTTAACAAGCATATTATGATTGTATATATATTGTACTATTGGAATAGAATTAATCAAGGGATTCAATTCTTACATGGTATCAAGAGCCAAAGATCATTTGCCCTAAAACTCTTTTCTTTTCTTCCGTTAGCCGATTTTCTCCTTTCTTTTCTTACCATTGTTTTTCGGCCTCCCCCTAGGTTTAGTAGTCATAAACCCTAAACCTAAATAATCCCTCAAACCTAAACTACTTCCTAAATCCTAGCCAACAACAACCCCCTACTCTCGGCTAACACGTACCCGAAACCCTAAGGTTTCTTTTTTCACTCCCTAAACTTCAACCTCTACTTCTTTTCTTCTCTATGTTTTGATTTGTTGTGGAACCTATGGCCGAAAAAAAACTTTTCATCCCGCTCTTGCTGTTAATAACGTCAAGAACTTTATCTTTATAACCCTTGAAATGGAGAAAGGGCAATATACATCTTGGGCAGAATTGTTCAAAATCCATTGCCGTGCCTATGAGGCAATCGACCACATTATACCTTCCGAGTCAACCTCAGACGCCGGTTTGGTGAACAAAAAACTACGGGGTTGGATACTATTGTCCTTCAATGGATTTATAGCACCATATCCAACGACCTCTTACATACCATTTTGGAGCTGAATTCTACGGCTCAACAAGCGTGGGAGCATCCACAAAATATATTTCATGATAACAAAGTTTTTAGAGCCGTTTATCTTGAACATCAGTATACGAATGTTAAACTGGATGATTTTTCCAATATCTCCTCTTATTGTCAGGAATTGAAGATGCTTGCGGACCAATTATCCAACGTTGGTTCACCCATGATAAATCAACGGTTAGTCTTTCAGTTGATTACAGGATTGAATGAACAGTATGATGGGGTTGTTACGTTCATTTAGCAAAGTAATCCATTGCTTCCCTTCTATGAGGCCCGTTCGAGGTTGATTCTCGAGGAAACGCGGAAGGCGAAACATGCATCTTCTGGAGTAGCCACGGTCGGAAGTGCTCTCGTATCCACCAACTCATTTTCCACTGATTTGGAGCCCCAAAATTCTGGTTCTAGGGGTAAATCATCAAAATAATGCCCAAAACGGGGTTCAACCCGTAACAATAAAGGAAAAAATAATTGTGGAAATGGACGAGGCCTGAGAGGTGGACAAACTGTCGGCAGAAGTGGCCAGCCCGGGCAGTGGCGGGCTGTTAGTAGCGGTAACCAGTAGGGAAGTGGCGGAAATCTGTGGGGGCAGTACCCACAGTGGGTCTGGGCCCTACAGTGGGCTGCCCCGCCATGTCTATATCCGACTTTTTCGTGGGTCAAGCCTCCTCTTTCTTCAAATTGTCAACCCGGTATTCTAGGGACTCGTCCACATCATGCGTTTGCGGCCCAGGCACCATCTTCGGTTGGCTATGCACCCACGGACATTGAACAAGCCATGAACAACATGAATACAAATGTTCCAGATGAGTCATGGTACATGGACACAGGGGCTACGTCACACATGACGGCATCTCAAGGTAATCTCTCATCTTATTTTAATATGAGCAATAATAAAAATATTATTATCGGCAGTGGGCAGGAAATTCCAATTCGTTGTATTGGTCAGTTAATACTACCCTCTCCGCACCCACCATTATCTTTGAAAAATGTCTTACATGCACCAAAACTAATTAAAAACTTGATCTCTGTTAGACGTTTTACCATTGACAATAACGTTTCTGTAAATTTTGATCCGTTTGGCTTTTCTGTGAAGTATTTTCAGACGGGGATGACATTTATGAGATGCAATAGCATGGGGGACTTGTACCCTGTCACCTATGTTTCAAAACATTGCATGACACTACCATCAACCTTTGCTGTCATTTCTCCTACCTTATGGCACAATCGGTTGGGACACCCAGGAGCACAAGTTTTTAATAATATTAGGAAGAATAATTTATTTCCTTGTAACAAACGTTTGGACACTTCTGTTTGCCAATCTTGCATGTTTGGTAAACATGTTATGTTTTCCTTTGCATCTTCTACTACTCATATTTTTATGTCATTTGATCTTGTGCATTGTGATTTGTGGACATCACCAGTTTTGAGTTCTGCATGTCATAAGTATTATCTGCTCATTCTTGATGATTATTCGAATTTTTATGGACGTTTCCCTTAGGACAAAAATCACAAACCTACACAATTTTAAAACAATTAGTGTTTTTATCAAAACTCAATTTGGCAAAAGCATTAAAAGTTTTTGATGTGACAAGGGGGGGGGGGGAATTCATCAATACCCAATTTAATGATTTTTGTCACCAAAATATGATGTATTTGCATCTTTCGTGTCTACATACCTCACCACAAAATGGGAAAGCCGAAAGAAAGATTCGAACAATTAACAATATGATTTGCTCTATTCTTGTGCATTCTTCCACACCACCAAAGTTTTGGCACCATGCACTTCAAATGGCCACATACCTTTTAAATATTCTTCCTAGTAAATTGCTCTCCAATGTGTCTCCTACACGAATGTTGTATCATCGTCTCCCATTTTTTTACACATTTGAGGGTGTTTATGTTATCCTTTGTTTCCAGCCACTACCATTAACAAATTGCAGGCTCATTCAACTCCTTGTGTGTTTTTGGGATACCTGCAAAATTATAGGGGATATAAATGTTATGATTTGACAAATGGAAAAATGATTGTCTCTCGCCATGTGGT
Source organism: Anisodus acutangulus (assembly GCA_029783415.1). Classification (NCBI taxonomy): domain Eukaryota; kingdom Viridiplantae; phylum Streptophyta; class Magnoliopsida; order Solanales; family Solanaceae; genus Anisodus; species Anisodus acutangulus. The sequence continues at coordinate 33,443,485 of CM056499.1, read as the reverse complement.
GTTTGAGTCTACATTCCCGTTTGCTAAGTCTCATGTGACATCCTCACCTTCATATGATTTTTTGAACAACGGAATACATCCCATTTTACACCACCACCTTCATAACCAAACACATGTGGAAACAACCCAACAAAATAGCTAATATTTTCCGGCCCAACCACAAAATGGGACTGGACCGGTGACCACATTACCGCTGGTCTCGGCCCAGTCCTCTTTCCATGAAGGGCAAGCCCAAATGGGAGAGCTCACTGCTCCCTCACATGAACCCGGATTCTAACCCAACACAAGTTCGGGCCTCAATACACCTCCTCAGCCCACTACCATACTAGAGACCTCTGCTACCCAACCAATGATGGAACAACCTCGGGCCATTGAAACTTGTGCCATGCATGGGATTTTTCAGCCCAAACGTCAGTTTAACCTACTATCATCAGTTCAACCATCACCTCTTCCAAAAATTCTCAAGGTTGCCTTGTCCGACCCGAATTGGAAAGATGCAATGTTAGATGAATTTACTGCTCTTATTATAAATAAGACGTGGGAGTTAATACCATGTTCGTCTAATGTGAATGTCATTCGGTCTATGTGACTTTTTTGTCATAAAAAGAATTCTTATGGGTCTTTTGCGAAATACAAAGTTCGTCTTGTTGGTAATGGCAGGTCTCAGCAGTTTGGAGTCGATTGTGGTGAAATATTCAGTCCGGTAGTTAAGCCAGCAACTATCAGGACTGTTCTCAGCCTGATTCTTTCCAAATCTTAGTCTATTTATCAGTTGGATATTAAAAATGCATTCTTACATGACCACTTACAGGAGACGGTGTACATGCATCAGCCGTTGAGTTTTCGAGATTATACACGTCCAGATCATGTTTGGTTGTTGAATAAATCTTTATATGGTTTGAAACAAGCTCTTATGGCATGGTATAACCGTTTTGCAGGATTTATTTCAAAATTAGGGTTCTCTCACAGCAAGTCTGATCAATCGTTGTTCATTAATCGAAAGGGCACTGACATGGCATATATACTTCTGTATGTCGATGATATTATTCTCACAGCATCATCCACTTTGCTTCGCCAGTCTATTATGTCCCTTCTTGCAGCAGAATTTGCAATGAAGGACTTGTGTCCGTTAAATTATTTTCTTGGCATTGCTGTCACCTAATATACATGTGGACTATTTCTTAGTCAAAAGTAATATGCCAAAGAAATACTTGACAAAGCCGAGATGTCTTCATGCAAACCATCACATACTCTGGTTGACACTAAGGCGAAACTAAGTAATGATGCTGGAATTCCATACAGTGATCCTACACATTACCGCAGCCTCACCGGCGCCTTGCAGTAACTGACTTTTACAAGACCAGTATTTCCTATGCGGTTCAGTAGGTTTGCTTACGCATGCATGATCAGAAGAAAGAATACATGGGGGCTATCAAAAGGATTCTGCGGTATGTTAAGGATACTCTCTATTTTGGCCTACATCTGTATAAGTCGTCCATCTGAGGTATTTCATCCTACACAGATGCAGACTGGGGTGGTTGTCCGGACACACGTCGTTTCACTTTCGGTTATTGTGTGTTCTTGGGGGACAACCTTATTTCATAGTCGTCCAAACAACAATCCACACTGTCTCGATCCAGTGCTGAGGCAGAATACCGAGGGGTTACCAATGTGGTCGTTGAATCATGTTGGCTTCGTAATCTACTGTTGGAGCTACATTGTCCGATGGAAAAGGCAACAGTGGTCTATTGTGACAATGTGAGTGCGATATACTTATACGGCAATCTTGTTCAGCATCAGCGCACCAAACACATTGAAATAGATATCTTATTTGTCCGCGAGAAGGTTGCCCGTGGACAAGCCTGTGTTCTCCATGTACCGTTCTGTTATCAGATTGCTGACATTTTTACAAAAGGTCTTCTGCATATACTTTTTGATGATTTCAGGAACAGTCTCAGCATACGAGAACCTCCCACTAAGATTGCGGGAGACTGTTAGAGTAATTATAGGATAAATCCATAATTACCTCCAATTAAGTATTGTAATTAGGATGATTAGGATTAGTATCTTATATTTTAGATAATATAGATTAATCTTTCTTTTAACAAACATATTATGATTGTATATATATATTGTATTATTGAAATAGAATTAATGAAGGGATTTAATTCTTAGGATGTTAACATATATTGGAACGGGGATGCTATAGACTATTATTGCATAGTGGTATCTTGTGATGTGGAGTGGTTGTTGGGGGTGGGGGGGGAATAGTGCGATGAGCAGTGTAGCCAGGTACCACGACCTATCACCTGATAAAACACAAACGAAGCTGAGATGCCTCTTTCTCACCCACTATTGTATCAATTTTTAGCACCGAAGAAAAAGGTTCTGCCTAGTATAATTTAGCCTTTTGCTTTGATATTCCAACTCTACATAAGATAGCTTTATTTTTATGCATTGACGGCCAAAAAGTATATTTATACAATTAGTTCATCTATAAATATTAATTAATAATTTAACAAAAGTGATAATTAATCTAGCATAAAAAAGATAACTTGATACACAAAATATCCTGCATTAGTAGAGTTCGGATAAATATGTTATCAGTGTATGTAAATTGAATCCATGACCGATGTTGTGTCTACCACAGATGACGCCAACCTTTTGGATTGGGAAATTATTGACAAAATAACTAAGTCACAAGCCTGAGGGATGCAATATATTGATACAACTAACTATGCAAGTTACCTACTTTAAGTCTATTGTAAGAGCCTAATGTTGCATTGCACATGAATATAACTAGCTATCGTTGGATTTATATGTTTCTTTTTTCTTTCTAAAAGAGATTCTTGTTTAGCCAAGAGTTGATTTATTGTATTTATGTCTGGAGAAATGTTCACTTTGTAGCTAGTTTAATCGTTACTATTTGCTATGGTATACACAATAGGCTGCGGCGGCGACCCTATTAACGTCTTCTTCGGAATATATAAGGTTGATTTACCCAAATGTTCCTTGTTTGGATTACTATTTATCTTTATTTTTAAAAATTATCCAAATATAGCTTTTGAAAATTACCCTTCAGGATAATGTTAATAAGAATTGGGTCTAATTTTTTCTTATATATTATACAACCTTATAGACAAAACATTATATTGTCGTTTGACGTTTGTAATAACTTACATAATTTTGGACCATGGGATAACGTGTTTTTATAAGATTTTCAATTTGCTCAGAAGAAATATTTAAACCGTGGTCTAAATTTTTGTATAAATTGCAAAAATGAAAAATAAAAAGAGGATTATGGGCTTTTCCACTAAAAACAGATGTTCCAAAAAAGGGATAACCACTAAAAATTTCTGAATATATAACGAATATCTGCGATTGTGGGCTTTTCCTATTGATATCGGTGTTTCAAATAGACCCAAAGCAGATCCATCATGAACAAGACAAAATATTGGGGAAACCGGAAACCTTTTGGAAACAAACTCTTTGTCCCGTAGGGGTAAGATCTTCCTGCATTCTATCTTTTCAGACCCTATTTGTTGGATTACACTGAATATATTATTATATATCAAAAGTCAATTCTTTTAATTTCTTAAATTTTATGTCAAATCAATATCGTCACATAATAAGAGTTCGAGAAAGTATGTTCTAATGATAACAATATATATGATACACGTGTTATATATTTCATTGCTTGGTATAGAGACCAACATGTGTAATTTTTTTGGTAGTGTTTGTGCAGCTATTGGGACTACTACTATCGTCCCTCAAACCCATTGACTAAAACAAATTAGCCTACTCTAAAATACTTTCTTAACGAATTGACTTGCCCAAAAGCCACCCCAATCCCCTTTCTTCTTCTATTTAACTCTCTTACTATCTAGGAAGTATTAATTACTCTACTCACCCAACGACCACCGTCCTATGTTTTGTCCACTTTCAGCTCACAATTATAACATAGACTCTGCGTGGCGAATGAATAGGAAGACTATATATATATATATATATATATATATATATATATATATATATAATCTTTTTTACTTATACACTTCTCTTTCCCATTTTCTGGGACTTCTCTCTCTTCGCTCATTAATTATGAAAATTGATAGCTAGGATCTTTCTCATTTTCTTTGTGAAGGAGAAAGTCCCGAAGGCGAAAATCCCTACTCAGATCGTAGAGGCCTGGAGTGGGATGTAAATCGAGGGATATCTGCAGTGGCAAATTGCAAGGGAGAGGACCAACGGGACACGAACCCAACAACAGCCTTTGCAATATTTCAGCAAAGACTGTCATCACACGGATTTGAACCCGCGACGTCAGAGTGGTTGTAACTCAGTCATCTTGTCACTTACCAACTCGCCTGTGCCCCTGGGGACTTTTCATCTTCTTCTTCGTCCTTTATTCATTAAAAAATTAATGTTGTCTTTGGTATGAACTATGTCTATGTCTTCATTGTGCCATTGTCGTCTTGTTAATATTTCTATTTGTCTCGTCAATTATAACTTTACAGTGCCCTGTTTTGCACAAAATAGAAATTTCAAATTTGACACCCTCATTAATTAAGTGATTCTCTTCTCGTAGATACTCCTAAGTCCTAATATGTAGTAATACGTAAAAATATTGTTTTACTTTTCTTATTAGTTTATCCAAAAATATTGACATATTTAGAAACAATTTAATTCTATGAAATAATTTACAGTCATACAAATATCTAAAACTTATTTTTGACCACACATTCAAAAGTCTTTCTTTATTTTTTAAAGTCAGTGTCAAGTCAAATTAAGACAATCTCTTTGTACGGAGAGATTATTTGTTTCCTTTTTTAATCTCTAGAACGTTACCACAGTTCCTCTATTTTAAATTCCTCCATCTCATCTGTTTACTTGATCTCAGAATCTTTACCCAATCCATTACCCATCCAGCTCATTCTTCTGGTAATGGTCTTCTATTCTTCTTTCCATACCAATATACACATTCCAAAAAAACAAAATCTTGATTGATCTCTTTCCGTACACTGCTCTAACAACTATTCTATTCTTCTATCAAATCAATTTCTAGGCTGGATTTCAACAATGGGTTGTACCAATTCGAAGCCAAAGGTATGCCAAAATGCAAGGCACGCTATTCTCCAGTGCATCGAAGCTACTCGATGAATAAACGTATCCCTATTGATAAAGAAGAGGGTAGCTTCCATCTGGTCTCTCTCACTTCCTCAACATTAGGATCTCTTAGACTTGATCCACTGAACCAAATTATCAAAGATGATCAATTATTGTTAAAAAGGGGTGACAATGATGAAGGGAAATATAATAAAGCAGAGTTCGAAATGGGATTGATTGAGGCAAACACATGGTCTCAAATGATCAATGAGAAAATCCCAAAAGTGATTCCTAAGCTCCTGGTGAGCCAGAGAGTGTTAATGTTTGGGAATTGATGGAAGATCTTGAAGATATTAATCTTCTTAAATCTCCTCATCATGTCCGTAGCTTTTTTTTCCATGTCTTCGCCAATCCATATGATCAGCTTATGCCCCGACTGAAATCAAACTGTGAAGTAACAGAGCATAAATTGGTGCAACATGATACAGACAGTGATTTTTTACTTCACAAGCCTGAGAGGGTTGAGGAAAACGTACAAGGATTGTTGTCATGTTCGGGGAATTTTGAAGGGACTAGGTGTTGAGATAGACGAAAGAGATGTATCGATGCATGCAGGGTTCAAGGAAGAGTTGAAAGAGTTACTACTAGGGGAAGAATACATTGGTGGGGTTGATGAAATATGCAGAATGCATGAAGATGGGCAGCTTGAGAAGATAGTAGAAAGCTGTGAAAGGGTAGAAGATGGATTTTGTGAGGGGCTGTGGAGATATTAGGTTTGTGCCATGTGAGACATGCTCGGGGAGTTGTAAAATATACTATGAAGCAGAGTATGATGAAGAAGAAGAATTTGAAGAAGATGAGTGTGGTTTCCAACGATGCCCAGATTGCAATGAGAATGGGCTTACACGGTGCCCAATTTGTTGTGATTAACATTCATCAGTTTTATGGTGCTATCTATTTACAAAAACAAAGATGAGCAAGCTTCAAGCCTAAACTGATATGTTTTGCTTTCAGCCCGTTCTATGTATACACATGCAAAAGAATTTAAAATATGTACATATAATAAGATCAAGACTCATTCTAACTCAAAGACTCAGGTTCCTGAACTTTCTTCTGCTGCTGATGGGCAAGGTTCAAGCACCTAAACTGATGCAAATATCATATAGCCACCAGATTATCCGACTTTTACTGCTTCTTCAGCACATGAGCAGCAGTAGGGTAGTAGTAGTAGCAGCACACTACCACTTATGCAACTGAAAAACATGGTTGATAAGGTTAACACAAACGACTTTTTCAGCATTTGGCAGAAAATGGAGGATTTTGTTTGTGATGGACTACGGCGCTCTACTAGGCGGAGGCAATTTGATAGCAGTTGAATCATCTGCATTATAAATACTAATACCTCAAAGTAGTTCTGAAGATTCTAAAATACATGAAAGTAACAACCACTACCCCAGTTTTTCCAGCTCTAAGACTTGCAAGTCTAGTAGGCACATTCAAAGCAGCAGTGTGCTTGCAATTACAGAATGCAGCAAGATAACTTTGTCAATAACACGTACCATTAATGATTAATTACCAGCTCACTGAAAAATATGACATGTATGATCAACTTGTAATCCAGTCAAGCGTATTACTTACATTGTACTCCCATGAGGCCATGAGTAAAAGAAATCAAATTGATTAAGCCATGGTATTGACTGCACAATATCAACATGTTACCATAAGTATGAATAAGGTTATACCATGTTGCGCACTCCCATTTCAACACCACAGACTGCTTCAACTAGCTAAAATTGTTCATATTCACATTCAGGTCTCCGTGAAAAGCTTACACCTTTGGACGATTCCATGCGAGCAAACATTGTGTCAGCCCTATTTACCAATTTGGTCCATTTCCATAGGAACTGTTTCTTTTTTTACACCATTATTACCTAAGTCAGCAGCGACCTTGGCAGCCCGATTTAGAACATCTGAAACCCAAAGAGCTCCCTTGGAGAAGTAACTACTGTTAACCACAGCAGTTGCAGCAGCTACGGCTGTTTTCCCTGTATAAGATGCAGCGGACATCGTAAACTCAGAAAGATGGTACTTCTCGTCCACGCATTTAACAGTCTCCACGCCAGACTGGATTTTATCAGTAAGCCCAACTCTCTTGCTGAGATCTGCCACCTTTGCTGCTGCAGTAGATGACACTTGATGAGACTCATCAAAAGCTTTGGCTTTGGTTAATGCATCCTTACTTAGTTGATATCCCTTCACTATCATGGTTTCAACTACCTTCTGTGCCATGGTCACAGCTTCTCCAGGAGTTGAAACAAACTGATTTGTATGAGTGACCTGCTAATTTACAGCAAAAATTCAAAATGACATCAGGGAAGATAAATGTAAAGAGAAAACTGGAAAATAGCGGAACGAAAAAAAAAACATACCCAGTGTAGTCCCACAAGTGGGGTCTAGGGAGGGTAGGATGTAGGCAGACCTTACCCCTGCCTTTGTGGGGTAGAGAGGCTGGAAATTAGAGGAGCGGAAAAAAAGAAGAAAGAAAGACTATTTGGGAGGGAGGACTGAGGAGTGAGTTATTTGAAGAATTACATTGTTCTTACATCTCCACCGACATACTTCAGTCAATAGAGTTTGAAACTTTCTGAATGAACTTTCCCCAAATTAATTAACAAAGAGTCGAACTGAATTTTAGAGAACTCAATAATGGCAATAATGTACAAATACTTCTATCAAGAAAAGAATAACAAAAGGGAAAGAAGAATAGTAAAATAAGCTATATTAACTATGTATCCTCAGCTCTAGAGCTCACCAAAGAAAGCAAGCCATGAGAAGCTCAGTTCACGAATTGGACACTCTTTGCCATGCAAACTGTACCTTAGGGGCTAATTAATCTCAAATGCGGAACTGCCACTGAGATCATACTCCTATTAATTTATCCATGAATGATATAACATTTTTATTTTCATTTACCCTCATAGACAATCAATAAGAGAGTTGATTGTCCAGATAAATAAGGCAAACTTTAACTAAAAATGAGATCAAATGGAAAAAGCCTACCGCAGAGCTGCTTCCATTCTCCACCTTATCTATATAGTTATTCCAAGGATCGTCTTCATCTACATGTGTTTCCAAGCGAGATATACGAACACATTGATCTAATATAGTGGATCCCTGAATCAAGGCTAAAAGGTTAAGAATTCTTTGATAGGTACGAATCTGAAACATAAAATTAGCTGTATGAATTTAGTGAATGCAGTACTAGCACCTAAGAAATAAATCTACCAATTCACTCAATGCACATATGTCCAACTAAAAACAAAGAGAACAAGGAAAATGAAGAAAAGGAGCACAAAGACGAGAAAACTAGATATGGAATTAAAACATTAATTTCAAAAAAAGGTTATATAAAAGCAGGGAACTGGTATACACAACTCAAGCACTAGTACCAAGACGTCTCTAAATGCAGATAGTGAATAAAAAAATGATTATAGCATAAAGACTAGTTTGCATATTCCCGCATCCTAGAATCAATGATCTACTTCCTCTATGGTTCGTGGGTACACAATAACTTGCAGATTTTTTAAAAATACTTATCTTTACCTAATTTCCTTTTTCAAAAATTCAAAAGTATACAAAAATTACATATATTTTCATGGCGAAAGTGACAATACAAGATAGATTATATTAACATATTGCAACCATAAAAATAAAAAAGGTATGTCAAATAGTTGAATGTATTTAGGATTTAAGTATCCTTTAGTGCTATCACTCAGGGTTGTTCGCCTCTAGGTTAAACTAGACCAAATAGAATGACACATAGGTAGTTGTCACTTAGTTTACCACCAAAGCTCATCTCACATAGCATCAATTGCTCTTAGAGAATCTTCTAATAAAAACAAATGAGAGTCAAGGTTATAGCAACCTTGTAAGTAGTAATGTACGGGATAATATTGGATTTAAATGCAGCATACTGTGTCAGATAAATCTGATCCCATTTTAAGAGAGATATTAGATTTAAAAAATTGGCACAACAGATTAAATGAGGGATCCACGCTGCATTGGTAGATAATTGACTCCCCTCTCCCTAGTTAAACAAAGAAATCATAAACTTCAAAGGAGATATCAATAAGCAAGCCAACAAGAAAAATCTTTTTGAAATTTTGATCAAAAAGTCTAGATGGTTAACCTTTAACTTCACAGAAATTCCTGAAGAGGATCGTGTTGATGTTCATCAACAGCATAAAGACATGTCGCATTGAATATGTGACATCATTCACCTTGCAGGTTCTTTCTACTAGGTAGAAGTTAGAACTAAAATAACAGTGGAGTAAAGCAGAAACTTACACTGAGTAAAATAGCAGTTTCCAGTGCATAAGTATCTTTGAATGTAACATAGGCTATAGAAGCATATTCACTCAATCTGCATTCAATAAAGACAGCACTTGAAATCAGGAAGGATAAAGAACATCCATCTTTTCTAACACAGCTAAATAGCATTGAAATCTCTCTATGACTCTATCTGCTTTTTTGTTTAAAGTTTAAACATCCTTTTGAACGAGAAAGTTTGGAATGACTTATAGTGAGTATCAGGACAACATTGAGATCATACGCTTCACTGCTCACAAGAGGCACAGGCACAGTTTGCCTAAAGGCGTCAAAATTGGCCCAAAACACCTTGAGCTGCCCAACTCGCCCAAGTTTGGACGGGTTGTGTCTAACTTAGCCCATTTTGACCCGCCCAATTCAGCCCATTTAAAACTAGGCTGATATTTAGCCCAAACTGACTCATGAGTAACTTTATCAAAATATTCTTAAAATAAACATTTTTTAATCTTATATGTTATATAAGCCCTAACAAAAGGAAAAGTCTTATTTGGTAATTAAATAAATCATAAGGAAACAAATAAATTAATCAAAACTTGGTAAGAATTCCGCGGTTTATGCTATAACCCAGATTTAGCCCATCTCAGCCCAAGTAACTTTTGGACTGGTCATTTATTAACTCAGCCCATTTTGACCAGCCCAGAATCAGTCTAACCCGCCCATTTGACACCCCTTGGGTAGTCAACATCGAAATGCTGACCTTGTTCATGCAAACATCTCATAAATTATAGGAACGCAAACTCTTGTTGACATCTCATGATGCTCCAAAGAAGTCACCCGGGAAAAAATGGCTAGACACGTCTTATTTGACATATTTCATAAGGCAGAATTGCAATAGGCCATGCAAACAGAATAGTACTATTGATTAGGCATGTGCATCAACTCTTACATCTTAGATAGACCAATTCTGGAAACAATTACCAAGCATAAATTTACAGCACCGACAATAATCAGTTTGAAATCACAACTATGCTGTAGCAGAAATTGCAGGAGAACTCAAACAAATGAAAAACTACCTGATGATCTCTACTTGTTCAATTTCACCACAGTGAGAGAAAAATTCATAGACATCTTTCTCTGTAGCTTTGGGAGAAAGACTCGTGACTTCTGCTGTGTAATGACCCAAATACATGGATATAGACACGGTTCAAATCCCAAGTAAAGGTGGCTTAACCTGATTAAATCAAGAAGAATAAATCATTCAGAACTGATATGAGCTAAGAGTAAAAGTTAAACCAAGTCCATTGATCTATCACCACGTAAATACTCCTCAATTCATGGCTTGTCGAGGCCACTTTTAAGGAAAAGAACATTGAAAAAAACTAAACAGATCCAATCTTTACGATCCTTGTATAGACATGAAATAATGTATGATCATGATATTCATTTCCAAAACTCCTTTATATCAAAAAAAAAATTATCATATTAAATAAAGATAACATATGCTAGGATGTGACAACTGCAATTATTATCTTGAAATAGAAGAGCAAAAGAAGTGTTTGTATTAAGATCAATAATATTTTCTGTATGAAGAAGTAAGAAGCACACAGAAATAGCACAGCCCCCAGATAAAAGAGGGTGTCACAAAAAACTTATCAGCTCAACACTCAACAGTGCTTAGTGCATTCTGGCTGTTGAAATAGGAACTACTCTCTCCGTCCCATTTTAAATGTCAGCTTCAGCCCAAAAAAATTGTCCCAAAATAATTGTCACTTTAGGAATTCAAGACTACAGTTGTCAATTGTTTCCAACTATACCCTTAACTTAAAGAAGTAGTTTTTTAATACTGCTCGATTCTGAAAAAGCATCTAATAAATGGGGTAACTTAGTAAATTATACTTGTATTTAGTGATTTTCTTAATGTGCATGGAAAGAGCTAAAGCGGCAAATAAAATGGGATGGACGAAGTAGTAATTTAATCACTCAGATAATGCCCTTAAGTTCTCAACAGATTCTAGAACGAGTATTCTTCATAAGGTTTCATAACAAATTTCAGTTAGTTCTCCAAATAAAATGTGATAGAACACTATAGAGATCTTCAAGAATCTACAATCATAAATCAATGACCAGCCCGAAAACTGTCGGTCGTTATATTTATCCTAAATATTTATTTCGCTCTATTCAAGCCCGTTCATTACAATACTCAAATAATTTGACTTTGAATCTCACACTAGCAAGAATCCGCAATGATATCATAAAAAAATTAAAAAAAGGTGAAAAGTTCCCAGAATTTGGATAATACATATTAGGGTAAAACGAAGAAATTCCATAACCAAAAAAACCTTAAAAACAGGATGATTGAATTTACAGATGCATCTAAAGTCAATGAACAAACAGATATTTCATAAATTAGAAAGGGAATTTACGCATTAAAAAAAAGGTACAAAAATTAGATTGGCACCTGATAATGATCAGATGGACAAAGTGGAACAGAGCAAATCAGCAACGAAAGAGAACAGATAAAAGCAAAAGGGTAATTCTATTTTTATTTTATTGCATTAAAGTTAACAGTGACCTTATATAATATAATTTCCTTATTATAAAAAGTACTCCCTCCTGATAGGAGTGTCCATTTACTCATTTGCACGCTATTAAGAAAATATTTATTTATAGGTAAAAATAATTAATTTAATTAAAATATTTTTAATTAAATAGGTATTGATATTTTGTCATCTAACACTTAACAAGAGCAAATCTGAAAAAATAAAATTTATTATTTCTTAATTTAATAAGTGAATATTTTTTTAATCAAAAAATAAAGTCTAAATAAACATTCTTTTTGAATAAAAATAAAGGCTAATTGGATAATCTTTTTACTATGAAGGGGGTAATCGAAGGACTTTGTTGATACTTAGGATATAATCAAGTAACTTTTTTGTTATAAATAATTTTATGGCTTTAGGATAATAAATAAAAGTTGAATGATCATTTATAAATTTAAATCTACCGTAGGTTCGTGCTTTAACATGGATTTCCACGAGTGGGAGTCGCTTGCATCGTGTACACACCATTATTCAACGCAATTTTTATATGAATAATTGTGATATTTAGGGTGTGTTTGGTATGAAAAATATTTTAATATTTAAATGATTAAAATATTTTATTCTTTTTTATAGAAATGATAGAAATGTTTACTTGCTTATTTCATTGAATTCATCAACATTATATACAATATTACAAGCCAAGATTATGGCTGAGATTGTGCTAAATCAAATAAAAAATTATGCTAAATCAAATCTGAAATAATGCTAAATCTAAATCTAATCATACTAAATATACACATTCTAAATATATGAAGATTCTTATTTTTACTAAATCGTATCTACTAATTCTAATATACCCCTTAGTTGAAACGGGAGATTTGCGTACGTTGAGACTATCTCAAAAATCATCGAAGAGTTGCAGCGGAAGTCCTTTAGTGAAAATATCTGCAACTTGATAGCGTGAAATGACATGTAGGACGCGCACTTGACCTCGAGCGACTTTCTCACGTACGAAGTGTATCTATACATTTCAATGTGTTTAGTGTGTTGATGTCGAACTGGGTTGCCGGAGAGATAAACCGCACTAACATTGTCACAATAAACCCAAGTGGCTTCGTAACTGGACATTGAAGCTGCAGACGTAAATTTCGAATCCAATAGGATTCAGAGACGACATTGGCTACTCCACGGTATTCGGCTTCAGCACTGGATCGGAATAAAGTAGGTTGCCTTTTCGCAGACCAAGATATCAAGTTATCTCCAAGGTATACACAGTAATCAGAAGTTGAGCGTCTAGTATCCGGACATCCTCCCCAGTCTGCATCAGTGTATGTTATGAGTTTGCTGATCGAAGATGGGTAAATATAAAGTCCGAATTCGAGTGTACCGTGAATATAGCGAATGATACGCTTTAATGCAGACATGTGTTGGGTTCTCGGGTCATGCATAAACAAGTATACTTGTTGAGTCGCATAAGATATATAGGGTCTTGTAAAGGTTAAATATTGTAATGCGCCTGCAAAACTACGATATTTCGTTGGATCATGATAAGGATTACCGGAAGAGGTACTGAGTTTTGATTTCGTGTCAACCGGTGTAGGAGATGGTTTGCAGGAGGACATACCGGCCCGCTTAATAATCTCTTCTGTATATTTCTTATGTGAAAGAAATAAACCTCATGAATGTGGGGTGACAGAGATACCAAAAAAATAGCTGAGTGGGCCAAATCTTTCATAGCGAATTCAGATCCAAGCTTAGACATAATAGATTGTCGAAGAGCTTCTGAAGAGGTAGCTAGAATTATATCATCCACATAAAAGAGAATATATGCCATCGTAGGTCTCGCCTTCTATTCCGTCTGTTAGGTAACCTCGTGCGAGTCTAGCTCTTACAGGTCTAGGACTCCCGTTATCACTAGTTTGAGTGCCCCGAGATCCAGTGTTATGTCTGTGCCTCGATGATAAATGAATAAAGAATGATCTGAAATGCTGTGAGAGAAACCCAATGTGGCCACATAATCTGTAAAACGTTGGTACCAAGCACGAGGGGCTTGTTTAAGCCCATATAGAGATTTTTTAGCAAGCATACATAATCAGGGTGTTGAGGATCACGAAAACTCTGAGGTTGGTACATATAGACAGTTTCATTGAGATGTCCATGTAAGAATGCATTTTTGACATCAAGCTGAGTGAGACACCAATATTTTGATAATGCAATGCTAAGTATTGTTCGAATAGTAGTCGGTTTGACCACAGGGCTGAATATTTCTCCGCAATCTACACCAGTTTGTTGTCCTACACCATCACCTACAAGTCAGGCTTTATGCCTCTCAAAAGACTCGTCAGATTTCTTTTTATGCCTGAAAATCCACAAACTTCGAATAATATTAGCATTAGTCGGTCGTGGCACCAAGTCCCACGTCTTATTTAGAATAAGAGCATCGTATTCATCTTGCATGGCCACTTTTCAATTATGATCGTTTAATGCATGAATGGGATTTGTAGGCAAAGGAGAAATGGAATTCTTAGTAGTAGTGTGAAGATTGATAAGTTTTTGGGGCTTAAAAATTTCATGTTGGGCTCTTGTTTTCATTTGAGGGGAGTGGTGAAGAGTTATATGTGGACTGGTTTGGGTAGTTTGTTGGGCGTTTATCGGACTTTGAGGTGCGGGCTAGTGCTAGACAGTGTGGAATTACTGTCTATTGCGCATGTTGGTGATTGGGCCAGAGTCGGTTGAGTGGAGTCGGCATGAGTTGTAATTTACTGATGTTGAACCGACTTATGAATCATCTGTGTGGGGGTAGATGTTGAGTCCCCTAGTTTAGGTGTCGAACTTTGAGATGGCGATGTAGGTTGTAGAAAAGATGGATTAATAAGTTCTGCATCCAGAAACTCATAAGTTGCGGATTTTTGATCATGTAATTTGGAAAAAGGAAAGGCATTCTCATCAAAAAATTACATGTCTCGAAATAATGATTTTTCGACTCGATAAATCATAACTTTTGTAACCTCTACGATTTGCTGGATATCCCAAAAAAATACAAGGTGTTGATTTAGCTTGCAATTTATTTTGAGAAGTGGAGGGAAGCAGAGGATAGCATAAACACCCAAAGACTTGAAGATGAGAATATGATGGATCTTTTTTATAGAGAATATTCGTGGGTGCTTGACATGCAAGATTTTTGTTGGGAATTATGTTGAGCAAATATGTAGTCATTTGTAGTGCATGATGCCAAAATGAAGAAGGTAGATGTGCATGATCAAGAAGAGTTCGGATGATATTGTTTATGGTTCGAATTTTCCTTTTCGCTTTTCCGTTTTGGGAAGATGTATAGGGACAAGAAAATCGAAAACTCATTCCATGTGATTGACAAAACTTATGAAATGACTCATTATTGTATTCCCTCTCATTGTCACATTGAAAACACTTAATCTCCCTTTCAAATTGTGTTTTGATATAATTTCAAAAGGTGATGAGCATGGAATATACTTGAGATTTATTAGCTATTAGAAAAGTCTAGAGAAAATTCGTAAAGTCGTCAAGAAATAACACATAATAATGATGACCACACGAGCTAAGGATAGGTGATGACCAAAGGTCGCTATGCACAATATCAAATGGCAAAGAGGTTAATGATGACGAGTCATAAGAAAGAATGTTTCAGATCGATCATGTAAGGATATTTAATCCGGCATATACTAATTATGGGTTACCTCATTATGAATTTAAGATTTCAGCTAGATAGTAAGATTCTTTTATTTGACGAGGGCACACTCTAATATAGCTGACAGAAGGCGTTTCAGTTTGACCTCTTATCCTACGTGACTAGGAAGGCTAGTAATCACAACCTTTGAATTGTCACTACCTTACCTCTCTTGCTACAACAGTAGCACCTAGTGTGGTCAATATGAATTGTGTTTAGAAGATGAATCTTACACTCATTCATATTGGTTCATTATGATATGCGCTAAGTGTTCTGCTCTTCCAACGTAAAAGGTGTCGGTATTTGATATCCTCAATTTAGAAGTTGCATTTAGTGTTCTCCTAACTAAATGAGATTTTTTTTCTAAGTGGATCGCTTCGTGCAAGACATTGTTTTATTTAAAATATACAGATAGCCAACAACTGAACTACTAAATTCCTATTGCAAGACATTATTTAGGACCAACCGGTGACATGAAAAATGAATGATTTACTTTCATTCCATACTTTAGCCTTTCACCCTATCGACTTAGCAAGCAAGCTACATACATCAGTCTTCGGCTTCAATCCAATTTGTTATGCTCAGAATCTCCAACAAGTTCTAACACATAGACTCATCGGACTAATTTCGCTCTTCTGGGTCATTCTCCCAAGCAAGGGTCAGAGTTTTGCTCTGACTCAGAACTTTTGGTCAATGCCTTGGTCTATAAACCTAAAGTTGTTATTTACGGATTTTCGATTCCATTTTTTATATTTTCTTCTGTTTAATTAATGTTGCAACTCTTTCCCTCATCTCTAGTCATACAATGCTGGATGACATTTCTGAAAAAAAATGTGCATAAAAACAACGAATGTAATATATACATTTTTCAGGTTTAGTCCTTCCCTTTGATGCAAAACACATTCTAACGTCCAATACTCTTGGCACAGCTAGCTAATCCCCTAGTAGAAAAATTAATACTAATATATATATAGTTCCTAAATAGTTACTTGGCCAATAATTTGAATCGGAAAGTCCACAACAACAACATACCCAGTGAAATCACACACCGTGGGGTCTGGAGAGGGCAGAGTGTACACAGACCTTACCTCCACCTTGGTAGGTAGAACGGTTGTTTTCGGGAGACCCTCGGTTCAAGACAGAGCATAATCACAGGCAAGCCAATTAAAACAAAGCAAGAGTAAAGCAAAAGTAAAGAATAAAGCAAGAATAAAGTCAACAAAATCAATATTCCAAATATGGATGTGTCAATTACAATCTATAATATAGTTAATGTTGACAGTCAAGAGGGATCAGTTTT
The DNA here is from genome assembly GCA_029783415.1 of Anisodus acutangulus. Lineage (NCBI taxonomy): Eukaryota > Viridiplantae > Streptophyta > Magnoliopsida > Solanales > Solanaceae > Anisodus > Anisodus acutangulus. The sequence goes on along the minus strand of CM056499.1, from coordinate 33,426,507 downwards.
CAACAACGGAAAGTGATATGGCACAGGTTTCTGGATTTGCTGTCGTTTCCAAAGGTGACCATACATGAAGGTAAGGGCAATATCAAACTTTTAATTCATTATTGAAGGCTCATATTGTTCACAATCTCTGCATATGTTTGTTTTAAGCTAGCTAGCGTGGTATTTTGTATTACGAGGTAGCCTGCAGTTTTTCACTTAATGGGGTCTTATGATTGTTGGTTAAGAAGTGAATTATTTATGTATTAAAATCAGCATAACTAATTCCATGTTTGGTTTCATTTTATTTGTTATGTATAAAATTCAGCATACGAAATACGGTGTTTGGTTACCAATACACAATCCCATGTATAAATACATATGAGTTAATTTATGTAAATTATTCTATAGAGAGCAGAAGATGAAATAACTAATACTATGTTGGCATTAGCAATGACAAGTGTAGGTTTTGATGATCGACAAAGTGAATGAACAGGGCGAATGAACTAGGTCTGTGGACTTGATCTATCCAAGAGACAGATGTAGTACATATGCAAGATAAAGTGAATGAACAAGACACATATGCTTGATCCAGGTCTACGAACATGTTCCATCTCAGACACAGATGTGAGGTATAGTTAACTGAAACATATACTTGAACCACACACAGATGCTTGATCTAGACATATATGCTTGATCCAGGTCTACGAACATGTTCCATCTCATATACAAATGCGAGGTATAGTTAAATGGAACGGATACTTGAACCAGGTCCAAGAACATGTTCCAGCTCAGAATCCTGCTATGAGTAGAATTTGTGTTTTATGGTAAGGACTTGACGGACAAATTGCAGGTTTTTTGCCATACTACCAACTCAAACTCTATTTCTCATGGTGGGCCTACTACGTAGGATTTTGAGTTCTGCCAACTTGTTGCGCAACAAGAGCTATATATACTCAAGTCTTGTCATGAAGAAGGTTTACTCACTCACACAGAATTCGAGCAAATATGTCACTGCATATTGAGTGTTCTGATTCCTGAAGTGCGGCCTGATACAAAGAAGAAACTTGAAGAACATGTCTCATATAGTTATATATGTTTTACAGTCATCAAGTCTAGATTCGTGTATTAGGATTGTTTATCGAGTTGTACCTTTTTCAGTTTTCTTAGAAGTAATTGTCATATGTTTAAACATTTGTCAAATTCAACTTTAAGTTCAAGGCAACTTGGAGTGGGCTCATTAGTCTAGGGAGATTAGTGAGATATGAATTAGAGTTTAATTTCTAGATTACAGAATTTGTAACTTGAATTTGCAAAAGCCACGTGATAGTGAATTTTGGGGAAAATCCTACAGAGGTGGAAGTCGTGGTTTTTCACCCTTTGTGAGCCGGGTGATTTCCACATAAAAATATTGTGTCCTTACTTTCTGTTCTTTATTATTCTGGAAATACTAGCTTAGAACATGTTGAGTACCACTACAAGAAAGTATAGAATTGACAATAATTTTTTAACGACAAAAATGAAATTGTTGCTAAATATCAATAAATGAAAACAACTTTATTTTGTTGTTGCTATATCATAGAACTTTTATCCAAAACTTTTTTGGTTGGCAAATAGTTAAATCTTGTTGCCATCAGTTACTAATAAATTTAAAATTTAAATAAATTTGCAACAATTTTTTGCCAACAACCATAATATTGTTGGCTAAGTATAATAAATGGCAAGACAAATTCAATTGTTGCTATATCATAGAACTTCTAACCACAAATAATTTATTTGTTACCAAACGTTTTAGATAACAGTTTCCATATTTTAGGGATAATATAATGAATATAAAATATAAAAATATTTGGCAACAATAATTTTTTGTTGCTGCCAATACACTTAATTTTCCGAACAATTTATGTGAGTTGTGGCCTGAAGTTTCTTCAAGTTTCCGCCAAAAGCAGACGCGGGAAACGTATATCTCAGTTATTTCCCCAACTTCTTGGTTTTGGAGCGGTATAATGAATAGGGGGTTTTCTGATTTATTTTTAGCCAACCCATCTCTCACAAATTACACTCATTCTTACACTTTTCTTTTCTGCCCCAATAAATCCTATTCCCTACTATTTGGTCTCTATTACCTCTCCTAACTTTTCTAAAGTAGCATCTATTATTTCCTAAATGTTGAGGCCGCAAAGAAAGTGTATTTCACCTCTTTGAGAGTGTGAGGCAAAAATAGCTAATTAGAATTTTATTTATAAGTATTTTTTTTTAAAAAAAAAAGTAAGAACAATCCTCATGTTGAAAATGCAAAAAGAATAAAATTAGCCTTTCAAAGTTTTTCCACCCAGATGTATTTGGATTTGGGCTAGCCACTCATACGACTCGTAAAATCAAAAGAATCTATACTTAAAAAGGAAAATTATTTTTGTGAATTTTTCAGACAGTTAGACACATCTGTAAAGTATCTATTTGACTTCAAAATTAGTTACAATTTTCTTTTATCATTTAAAAGTTACATTAGATATATTTTGAAGTAATGTGAAACGTTAATTAGAACCATTAGTGAAAATAATTTATAGATTTAGAGGCTTAGTTATTAAATGTGGAAGCTTCATCGGCGTTTATGGAATTCCCCGGAGAGAGTAAATGGAGCGGGGTAGTGGTGGCATCGCTTCAACGGCTAAAAGCGGGAGCAACGCCTGAATATCATAAATCCTGTTGGAAATTAGCCTTTGGCGGGAGTTGCGACCGACCAATTTTAACGGCTTAAACACTAGTGTTACGCATATTGGAGAATCCGGTTCTTCACACATGCATGATTTACTAAGTACGTAGATAACCGTAGGGCCAAGAATCGTCAAATTTCATTGAAAAATGAAAGAGATATTGGTTCACGAAGTAAGGTGTTTGAAGAATGGAAAAGTATGGTGTGTGATCAATTCTCCCTCATCGGTAGAGCAAGAAAGAATTGTTGTGTATATAAGACTCGAAATTGGTTTGGTGTTTGGGTCCCCAAGGGGTATCCCATGTGTTTAAAGGAGGGAGGACCTAGATGTGCTTCGGTTCGAGGAAAGCCGCCACGCGCGCCGCCACGCGCCCGTCCCGTCCGGGTTCTCGGGTCGTGGGTTGTGGGTCTTCTGATATTATCTTTTTGGGCCAGAGAACTTTGCCAGAAGTACAGTTTGATCTCAAAAGTTTCAGATGTACAGTTTGGACCAGAATTCTTTCAGACGTACAGTTTGGTCCCTGAAGTTTCAAGATGTACAGTTTGGTCCCTGAAGTTTCCAGAAAGTCAGAATTTGGGCAATCAGAACAGAAACGTCCAGCACTCAATTTAGCCATTTATTTTGGCTGAATTACTCCTCCTATAATGGCCAATCCGTTGGTCTTTCTCACCATTTATGTTGGTGGCTTTACTACCTCCATAATGGTCATTATTTGGCCAATAATGGCTGTTATGGAGGCAGTCAAACAGCCCCTCCCTCACCTATATAAACACCCATCGCACCATTGTTGAGCAACACTTGATATACATGAAAATACACAAGCAGAAAAACAGTTTCTTCCTACAACTTCCAAGCATCATTTCGTTACTCAATATTCTTCACGGTAGCTCTTGAGTTTCCTTTGCTCAATTGTTCCATTGCTGTTTTATCTTGGGAGACGGATTGTCCAGGATGTATAAAGGATACATACGGGACAATATTGTCTTAAGGACAGAGTGCCACACTCGACTCAGCAAAAACAGTTTCCAGTTTTCTTCTTCTACAAAATTGTAATTTCAGTTTTGTTGTTCTATTATAATTTTCAGTTCTTGAATTACTTTGCAGTTACTTGTAATTTTCATTTCCTGCAATCCTTTGTAAGCCAACAACTTAAGACAATATTTGCTTACGGTAACTGCAATAACATGGCTGGAAATATGACCGATGTTGCTGCTACTGCTGATGCCTCTCGAGGCAACGTTGCTGCCTTCCCCGCCATTGCCGCTACTGGCCAAGGCGAACATCGCCGCTTTCATCGCTGCCGCCGCCATCGCTCAAGGCGTGAATAACGCCGTTTTCTTCGACCGCTGGTGATACACCTTCTTCATCACACCACCATGATCGCCCTGAAAAATTCATGGGATCAGAATTTAAGAGATGGCAGCAAAAGATGTTGTTCTACTTAACAGTTATGGGCAAGGCCCGGTTCCTTACGGAAGATCCTCCACAAGCTGGAGATGAAATGGGCTCTTCGCCTAATGAAACGGGTGAAGGGGGCATTGGTATCCATGTCATTAATGGTATGAAGATGGTTCGTGACGCATGGAATCATAGCGATTTCATGTGCAAGAATTATATACTGAACTGCTTAGCAGACCCTCTCTACACGGTCTATTACATCGTTGGCACTGCCAAAGAACTGTGGGAAAAACTGCAAAAGAAGTACAACGCATAAGATGCGGGTATTAAGAAGTTCATCGTTGGGAAATTCTGAAATTCCAAATGGTGGACAACAAGACAGTGATGTCCCAAGTCCAGGAATTCCAAATGATGATACATCACCTGGATTTGGAATGATTGAAACCAAACGAGCAATTTTTTATTGCATCGCTGATTGAAAAGTTACCTCCTTCATGGAATGAGTTTATGAGTTACTTGAAACTCAAGACAAAGGAGATGACCTTTGAAGAGCTTATTATCAAACTGCAAATCCAGGAAGATAACAAGAAGGTCTTACCTAGGGGCAGACAAACTGCTGAGGCCAAAGGGAACTCAAGCAAGAAGCGAAAGTTCCAGAAAGACGGCAAAGCCCCCGCAGTAGAGATGTTAGAGGCAATTGTTATCACTGTGGGAAACCTGGTCATAGGATCAAGGAATGCCGCAAGCTCAATATTGAGCAACAACAGAAAGCCAAGTCGAAAGGCAATGCGCAAGCTAACGTCGTCAAGGACACGCTCCTGGATGACATGATTGAGGATTTCTCGGCAGTGGTGCTAGAAGCCAACTTGGTTGAGAATCCGATGCAGTGGTGGGTGGACACATGTACAACAAGACACATCTGTTCCAACAAAGATGCTGGGGGTTGGAAAGGTGGTCCTGAAGATGACTTTCGACAAGGAACTCACTCTGAAAGAAGTGATGCACGTCCCAAAAATTAGAAGAAATTTAGTTTCTGGACCTTTATTGGTTAACGCTGGTTTTAGGCTAGTGTTTGAATCCAATAAGTTTGTACTCACTAAAAATGGCACATTTGTGGGGAGAGGCTTCGTCTGTGAAGGCCTCTTCAAAGTGAATGTCATGTCTGTATTGCGTCAAGGAAATAAAGTTGAACCTTCTTCTTATTTGCTTGAGTCTTCTAATTTATGGCATCATAGATTAGGACACGTGAACTACAAGTCTATTCAAAGGCTGGTAAAGATGGAGTTGTTGTCGTCTATCGACGTAAACCCTCAACATAAGTGTGAGGTGTGCGTAGAGCCAAAACTCACCAAGCTTCTTTTTCGATCCGTCGAAAGGAATACCGCTCCTCTAGAACTTATTCACACAGATATATGTGATTTGAAGTTTGCACAACTAGAGGGGGGAACAAGTACTTTGTGACTTTCATTGACGATAGCACAAGGTATTGTTACCTTTACATGTTAAAAAGTAAGGATGAAGCCTTTGAAGCGTTCCGACGTTACAAAGCAGAAGTTGAGAACTAACTGAGCCTACGGATTAAATCCATTCGTAGCGATAGATGGGGAGAATATGTAGCGCCTTTTGAGGAATACTGTGCCCAAGAAGGCATTATTCATCAAACGACGGCTCCATACTCACCTCAATCAAATGGTGTGGCGGAACGTAAGAACCGCACATTAAAGAAAATGATGAATGTCTTGCTTATCAATTCCGGTCTTCCCCAAAACATGTGGGGAGAAGCCGTCCTTACCGCTAATACGATTCTTAACAGAGTCCCACATAAGGGTAATGACAAAACTCCATATGAATTATGAAAAGGAAAGAAACCCACCTACAAATATTTTAAGGTGTGGGGTTGTTTGGCAAAGGTTGAAGTACCCAAGCCAAAGCAGGTCAAGATTGGGCCTAAGACTGTAGATTGCATATTCATCGGATATGCAAATAACAGTAGTGTTTATCACTTCTTAGTGCATAAGTCAGATATTCCAGATATCCACCAGGGTACGATTATGGAATCAAGGAATGCTTTATTCTTTGAAGGTACCTTTCCTAGAAAGGAAAAAGACATAACCTCTCGCAAACGAAGTTATGCACAAAGCTCTCAAGAACCGGGAGTCCTTGACTGCCCGGATCTAGATGGTTCAGATCTAGCAAATCTCGAGGTGGCTGGACATCCGGAATCTAGTGTTCCAGATTCTCAGAACTTGGAGACTCCAGAGATGGATCTAAGGCGAAGTAAAAGGGCCAGGAAGGATAAATCCTTCGGTCCTAACTTTGTAGCTTATATGGTAAATGATGAACCAAGGACAATTGCTAAGGCGTTGTCAACTCCAGAAGCACCGCTCTGGAAAGAAGCTATTGAGAGTGAAATAGGCTCCATTCTGCATAACCATACGTGGGAGTTGGTTGATCTTCATCCGGAAAATAAACTGTTGGGTTGTAAGTGGATACTCAAATAGAAATACAAGGCAGATAGGTCTATAGACAAGTACAAGGCCAGGTTGGTAGTCAAGGGCTATCGACTGACAGAAGGCTTTGACTACTTTGATACCTACTCTCCGGTATCCTGGATGACATCCATACGGGTATTCATTGCGATCGCAGCTTTACGTGACCTTGAGATACACCAGATGGATGTTAAGACAGCCTTCCTAAACGGTGATTTGGAAGAAGAAATTTATATGGACCAACCCGAGGGGTATGTGGTTCAAGGGCAAGAGAAGAAAGTTTGTCGGCTTGTCAAATCTCTGTACGGGCTGAAACAAGCTCCGAAGCAATGGCACGAAAAATTTGATAGTACTTTACTATCGAAAGGGTTCGCCATTAATGAGTGTGATAAATGTGTTTACACGAAAGGTAACTCTGACTCATTTGTTATGATATGCCTGTATGTAGACGACATGTTGATCACAGAAAGCAGTCCTAGGGTAATCCTAGAGACTAAGAACATGTTGAAACAATGTTTCGACATGAAGGATATGGGTATCGCAGATGTCATCCTAGGGATTAAAATCTCTAAGACGTATAACGGACTGGTCTTATCTCAGTCTCACTACATCGAGGATGTTTTGAGAAAGTTCAAGATGTTAGACAGTTCACCTATAATGTCACAAATGGATACAAATCAAAAGCTTGATAAAAATCTTGGTGCACTTGTATACCATGAGCGATATGCACAGGTGATCGGTAGTTTGATGTATATAACAAACTGCACCCGACCTGATATTGCTTACGCAGTCAATAAGTTGGCTAGGTTCACCCGGAATCCGAGTGATAATCACTGAAAGGCGTTGAATCGGGTATTACAATACCTGAAATACACGTTAAATTTTGGGTTACACTATTCGAGATATCCAGCTGTACTAGAGGGGTACAGTGATGCAAACTGGATATCTAATATAGAGAACACCAAGTCCACCAGTGGGTATGTATTTACAATTGGTAGTGGGGCTGTGTCTTGGAAATCCTCTAAGCAAACTTGCATCACCCGATCCACGATGGAATCGAAGTTTATCGCTTTAGATAAAGCAGGAGAAGAAGCTGAGTGGCTTCATGACTTCTTAGAGGATGTTTCGTGTTGGAACAAACCCGTACCTTCGGTAATGATCCACTGCGACAGTCAGTCGGCTCTAGGAAGGGCACGGAATACTATGTACAACGGCAAGTCTCGTCATATTCGACGGAGGCATAAGACCGTTAGGCAACTGATCACCACGAGTATAATATCCATTGATTACATTAAGTCAAAGGATAATATAGCAGACCCATTGACAAAGGGCTTACCCAAGGATCAGATGGCTTGCCTGTCTAGGGGAATAGGCTTAAAACCCAAAATATAAGGACCAATACAGTGGTAACCCAACTTACTAACTGGAGATCCCAGTAATTTGGTTCAATGGGAAAACTAAGTTGTAAATGTTCAGTTGATCGCTTCAGTGGAAGCATGAGCACTTCGGATAGTGATTTCTGAAAAGAAACACCAAATCCAAAGTCGTTCCCGTGATAGACATTAAGTGATATCTGTAGTATGGGTAAAAGTTAAGTTTTCAAAACCTGTAATGATCCTCAACAATTGAGGTTAGGTTTTGGGAAACTTTTAATGGTTCCTAACACTTGTGAAGTGGGGTATAGCAGGATACCTTGTAGGAGACCACATATTTAAGTGCGAGGACGGGCCGCCTCAAATGAACGCACTTAAGAATCCAAGACGTTGCCCATGGCCAAAACGGACAAAACATTACGAAGAAGAGAGTAAGGGAATTTGTTGTGTTGGTACCATTGACTTGGCTTACACTAAACACTGACGGTTCAAGACATCACGTTCACCACGCAGTAAGTAAGTCTGATGGTATTTAACTACGGAAGGTTCAAAGCTGAAGCTACCTATCCTTATGCAACATCGGTTCGCTGAAATATTGCTGGAAATGAAAAGACACCATGTGAGTGCGCCAAAATCTCTTTCAAGAGGGGATTGTTGGAAATTAGCCTTTGGTGGGAGTTGCGACCGACCAACTTTAACGGCTTAAACACTAGTGTTACGCATATTGGAGAATCCGGTTCTTCACACATGCATGATCTACTAAGTACGTAGATAACCGTAGGGCCAAGAATCGTCAAATTTCATTGAGAAATGAAAGAGATATTGGTTCACGAAGTAAGGTGGTTGAAGCATGGAAAAGTGTGGTGTGTGATCAATTCTCCCTCATCGGTAGAGGAAGAAAGAATTGTTGTGTATATAAGACTCGAAATTGGTTTGGGGTTTGGGACCCCAAGGGGTATCCCATGTGTTTAAAGGAGGGAGGACCAAGATGTGCTTCGGTTTGAGGAAAGCCCACACGCGCTCCGCCGCCGCCCGCCCGTCCCATCCGTTCCGGTTCTGGGTTCTCTGGTCACGAGTCACGGGTCACGGGTCACGGGTCGTGGGTTGTGGGTCTTCTGATATTATATTTTTGGGCCAAAGAACTTTGCCAGAAGTACAGTTTGATCCCAGAAGTTTCAGATGTACAGTTTGGACCAGAATTTTTTCAGACATACCGTTTTGTCCCTGAAGTTTCAAGATATACAGTTTGGTCCCTGAAGTTTCCAGAAAGTCAGAATTTGGGCAGTCAGAACAGAAACGTCTAGCACTCAATTCAGCCATTTATTTTGGCTGAATTACTCCACCTATAATGGCCAATCCGTTGGTCTTTCTCACCATTTATGTTGGTGGCTTTACTACCTCCATAATGGTCATTATTTGGCCAATAATGGATGTTATGGAGGCAGTCAAACAGCCCCTCCCTCACCTATATAAATACCCTTTGCACCATTCTTGAGCAACACTTGATATACACGAAAATACACAAGCAGAAAAATAGTTTCTTCCTACAACTTCCAAGCATCATTTCGTTACTCAATATTCTTCACGGTAACTCTTGAGTTTCCTTTGCTCAATTGTTCCATTGATGTTTTATCTTGGGAGACGAATTGTCCAGGACGTATGAATGATACATACGGGGCAATATTGTCTTAAGGACAGAGTGTCACACTCGACTCAGCAAAAACAGTTTCCAGTTTTCTTCTTCTACAAAATTGTAATTTCAGTTTTGTTGTTCTATTGTAATTTTCAGTTCTTGAATTACTTTGCAGTTACTTGTAATTTCCATTTCCTGCAATCTTTTGTAAGCCAACAAATCCAACCACTAGTTGTTAAAGAACCAAAAATCCGGCTAGATCTTAAGAAATCCTGCAAGATCCTATGCTCACTAATTTCAGTCAGCAATGGCCATTTTTCGGTAATCACAGTGGCAAACGAAGGGGAGGGGCAGTGACTGGTCGGGAGATGGAGTTCGCCGGAGTTCCGACTGTGGTACACATGAGTAACATAAAGGAAAGAAAAAGAAATTAAAAAATGGAATAATAAATTAGAAAAAGGGAAAGAATAAGAAAAAAAATTAAAGCTTATTTTTAATTGAAATGTACACGTGTTAGCTATGTGCACTTCACCGCCCAACACATATCTGAGTGTTGCTTTTTTAAGAATGTATATACTTCACTTTAAAATAGTTAAGGGCTGTGGTAATAGAGCCATCGCAAGCCATCGCAAAAAATCAGTGTGTAGTTGATAATCTAGTTATATTTTGAAGGGTTTTTGGCCATTTTTTCTATTATTTAAATAATATTTTGGTATAATTTAAGGACATGTTTGTTCTTAAGAATTTTTTATTTTTTTCCAATTTTTTTCACCGAAAGGAGGAGGACGACGACGGAGGGGAGCAAATAACCCATGAAGATCGACAGAAGAAGCCCTGTATTGTACGACTAGTTTCCTTATTAGTATAAATTTGTGAGAGATTTTGGAGAAAAATTATTAGATTGAATTGCTTTTGTGTATTCAATTCTTAATTTTTAATATTTTACTTGTACAATCATACCACCAACATCTTTGATACGTGGAGTAAAGTGTTGAGAGTAAGGCTGGCCAGTGGGCCGGGACGCCCCGATCCCGTCCCGAGCCCGCCCCGGTCCAGCCCCGATCCCGCGTAAAAAAAAACGGTAGCGGGACTCGAACTCGGGACGGGACAATGTCTCGTCCCGCCAGACCCGAGCCCGCCCCAGGCCCGCCCGACCCGATCCCGCCCCGAGCCCGTCCCGAGCCCGACCGCGCCCGAGTGCTCCCCCTTTGCAAATATAACCGTTGCACCAACGACCATTTTAGATTTTGGCCGTTGGGCAATGGCCATTTTAGGCCTCCCCCTTCCCCCAACCCCCCCTATCACTTAATATTTATTTTTAACCCATAAGTTATTATATTTACACTTTAACTCAATTTTTTAACTATAAATAACTCATTTTCTCTTCATCTTTCTCACAAATCTTCCTACAATCTCTCTAATCTCTCAATATATCTCTCTACAAGTCTACATTGTTTGCTAAATATTCAATCTTATTTATTCATTTGAGAATTGGGACTGAAGTTGGCAACTAGCTTGAGGATCTTCCATCGAGCAAAGTTTCAATTTTCAACCTCTCGATTACACGTCGACGTTATGTCAGCGTTTGGTACATTCGTTCCTTCATTAAATTATTATTGTCTGTTTATTTTATTTAGTGCACTTAATTTTATTATCTTTTATTATTTATTATCATAATTAAAATGGAAGGATTAAGAGGTATGTTTAAGGGTAAGGGTGCTTCTTCTAGTAGGGGCAACCAGGGCAATGATACTTCTTCTAGTCATCTTATTCCTACACAGGATGATTTTGTTGATACTCAACATTTTCTTACAATACCATTAGATTTAGACGAGGAGCTATTTTCTGAAACTCAAGAAGACTTTAATTTAGACGATGATCTAGATGATACACCCACTAATGTTGATGACAACACACCAACTAGTGCACCTTCAACTGAAATACCTCCTATTTCCCCTAGCATGAGACGAGGTCCAGCAAAACGACCATTAAAATCAGATGCATGGACATTTTTTTATAGGGACGTAGAGAATCAAGTAGCTATATGTAAAATTTGTAAAAATGTTTTAGAATTTAAAACTGGAAAAGGTCACGGTGGGACGGAGGGTTTAATTAGACACGTAGTAAGTGCTCATCCAGCTAGGTATGCCCAATACCAGGCTTCAAAATCGGGTGCGCAAACGCCCGCTCCATCGGGACAAGGTTCACATACTGATACTGTCCCGGACCAAGTACATGGTCAAATTAACCCTATGACGGGGGGAATTGTAGGCCCTAAATACAATAAACATAGAGATAGGGAAGCAATATCAAAATTAGTTGTTGTGGAGGGTTTGCCTTTTTCATTTCCTTCATCTCCCGATTTATTCATTACATTAGAGATATATATAATCATGCTTTTAACGGTTTTCCTAGATCAACTGTTAAGAGAGATGTATTTAAATTCGCGCATGAATATGAACAATATTTACGATATTCATTATATCATTTTAATGGCAAAGTATCTATCACGTCTTATATAGGTCGTAGTACTAACGACCATGATTATTTAACTGTAACTTGTCATTTGATAGATTATAAATGGTCTATGCAAAAGCGTATTTTAGCGTATAGATATATAGATGATAGGCACACTGGTACGTTTATTGCAGATAATATTTATCAAGTGTGCCATTATTACGGAATAACCGATAAAATTATGACTATTACATTAGATAACGCTTCTTCTAACAATTACGCAATTACAATTTTAAAAAATAGTTTAACTCCATCTTTTCCAGATCATTTTCATATAAAATGCGCGTGTCATATATATAACTTAATTGTAAAGGATGATCTATCACTTTTTGAAGACATTCTTAGTAAAATACAATTTGCTATAAACTTTATTTTTAAAAGTAATAAAGTACAACGTAGAAAAGAATATGAAAAAACTCGTCACGGTTGTGGACTATCTTATAGAAAAATTTCACAAGAATTATCCACTAGGTGGAATTCTTTATACGAGCAACTACTTGTTGCTTATGACTGTTGACACCCAATTTTGTCCCATCTTTTATGATTTTATTCGTAATTTTTAATATTTTTGACACTTTTAAAATAATTTTAAAATATAGGCATATATGTGTGTATCTTCATATTATTATTATTATTCGCATATTTTATATCATTTGCATTTTTATAAAAATCATAAGTTATCCGAAATTTTATATTATTTTATTCTCGCAAAATTGCATTGCATTTCCCTTTTTATTAAGCATTAAGCATTTCGCAAATATTATATTTTTATTATTATCACGTCGTTATGTTATTTTAAATAATTCACATCTTTTACAAAATATATATATATATATATATATAATATATTTTAATATTAAGCCCTTTTTATATTTTTAATCCATAACCCATTTTTATTTTTTCTAACCCATTTTATTTCCTAACCCAATACAATTTCTACCCAACCTAAATTAAAACCCTTTTTTCATCCAAGCCCAAAACTCCCCAATTAAATTCCCTTATACCCAAACCCAAAACAATTAAACCCAACACCACAAGCCCAAACTCCCCAATTAAATCCCCATTTTCGCTTCCCAAACCAATTCCCTGACCAGCCCACTCCCTCACACCCGACCAGTAACCCACCAAATTTATTTGCCCTTTTAAACCAAAACACCCCCAAATCAAAAACCAAAAATCGAAAACCTAAAAACCCAACCCCCCAAGTCGCCAGACACCCTACACTCCCCGCCTTTGCCGCCGCACTCCCTACCCCGCCACTTCGCCATCGCCACCACCCTACCCCGACACCGCCGAACACATGCCCCAAGAAATCGCGCCTAAAATCAGATTTTTGTTCCCCTTTATTTTGAAATTAATTCGTTTTAAGGGGGTATGAGGGGGTTTGAACGTTGGGGTGAGTACCTATAAATACCCCCCCTTGTTCTTCATTTTTTGGGTCCGAAATCTGGTCTTTGGGGTCGATTCTGAGAATTTTCGGGTCATTTTTAGGTCCGAAATTTAAGAAATCCGAAATCTCCTTTAAAGGTTTGGCATTATATTTTGTTGGTGTTGTTCTTCACTAAAAAAAAAGGGAGGCAATCCGAAATCTTTGTTTGTTCTTGCATGTGTTCTTCAACTTAAAGATTCCGAAATATAGGTCGAAATTATTGCTTTTTTTTGTGTTGAAGAATCTGGATTTTTAGCTATTTTTCACTGTTTTTTTTGGTCCGGGTCGGGTCACATTCCGGGTCGGGTCATTCCGGGTCGGGTCAAACATCCGAAAATCAGAAAAACAGAGTCCTATTTCCAGAAAAAATCAGAATTCAAAAAAATCTACAACAAATCAGAATTCTAACATTTCTGAGCGGATTCGACGATTCAAAACACGCCTCGGTTCGCGACCCGGAAAAGGTTAGACTCGTTCCAATTCTTCTGTATTTCTTAAAGCTTAGTTGATTGTGTTGTTTATGCTTGATTTAGTATGATATTTTGCTAAATAATGTAGTCTTGATTAATTGATATGATAATGAGACGTTTTGTATATACGTCATTGGTATATTTCTGACTTCTGATTTTTGATGTTGATATGTGATAGATGATATTACCTCAATGTGTTGGTTAGCTAATTATTGTCATTAGCTTTAGTAAGGCATCTTGGGTTCATTATTAAGTGCAATACGGATAATGTAAGATTAATATGTGTTTGGAAGAGCTACGACGTGATTAAATATTCTTAGGACACTTAACGATTTGTTGATATTCAAAATTATTGTATGTTGTAGTTTGGTCGCTGCCTATTAAATCAAACAATGAGCATACTTTAATTGATTTAAATGGCGATATTTACATGCTATATTCTAGATTAATATGTGCAATTTTAAAAGGAGTATATTATCCATGTCTAATATAATAGTATGTGCGTTTGGTTTAAGTTTATGAATGTCATGTTCCTTTAAGATTAAGATTAGTCCAACGTAATTTATTATGTATGTATACATAATTTATACATTAGTCTTCCTTGCCTCTTTTATTCTTGTTTAAATTTAGAACCGGTTGTGTTAGCATATATTCTTTCTTCGGCTACTTTAACGTGCCAAAATCGATCAAACACATGTCTTTGAATCTATATTTGTAATTACTACTGTAGTTTACAATCCTGTTTCATGTGAGCATGTATAAGATGAGATTAGGTATAGAAACCGCCTAGGAAAAAAAAATAGAAATATTTCCGACTAGGTTCTTGATATAGATAAAAAAAATGCCCATGTTCTTGAATAAGATGCACCTAGACATGTCTAAGCTGCCTATTAAAAGTATATGTAGTTTTCTTTGGTTCGTAAATTGGCCTTCGTGAATCATGTCTACTTGTAAACATATGGAATGAGTATGTGTTAGGGATAGCTTTAATTCTGGGCATGATGCCTTTGTGCAAGTGTGATGTAAAACCATTCTAGACTATTCTTTGTTTTGATTAGCTGTAGGCAAGATATGAGATTTGATTGCCTAAATCAAGTTAATCATGCCATGCCTAATTTAAAGTGTCATTATACCTGGTTGTGTAGAATGAATGTTGTTGCATATTTTTGACTTGATTGACTCCACATTTAAGGAATTGTATAAAAATGATCATATGTGCATTTCTAGGCTTCCATACTCTTCTTGAATTGACTATATATTTGTCTTTACTTGCCTAAGTGTATAATGCCTTCGTAACGACATATCACTTTTCATGAATCATTTATTTATATTCTTCTTATATATATATATATATATATATATATATATTCTCATGTAAGGTCTACTAATCCATTTTTATATATATGAAATACATTGGGAGCAACGAAGAGTCTCGTTATGAGACTCATCATTGTGATCATCGTCAAATGAAGACCCGCATTCACATTCCTTCCATTCTTCGGCCTCGGGATTTCCAAACCAATAGGACGAGATGACATCGTCATCCGCTTTAGTTCCCTTTCATTTGTTATTCTTTATTTTCGTTATTTTTATTTGGGTCTGTAATAATTATCTAATGCTTGTGTGATTGTTAGGATATTTAGAATAATTAGGCCGATGAAATTGAATTCGAGGCCGCGGTTTTGTTTATTGCTTTTTTTTAGTTTATTGATTTAAACATCCATGCCTCGGATACTTACTGTTTTACCGTCTGCCTTTTAATTAAACATCGCACACCGCCGATGAAATTAAATTCGAGGCCGCGCTTTGTTTCTCTGTTTTCGCTTTCTTGTTTTGAGCATCCGTGCAGCGGATATTATCGCTTTATCATTTTTACTGTTTTAAACTAAACACCGCATTTTTCCAACATTGCTTTCTATTTCGCTTCACTTTGACATTCAAATTACCGTTCTCATCGCTTTTGTTTTAAAACTAGACACCGCGTCATTTTGAGCTGTTTTCTGCTCATCGCCATCGCCATCGCTACTTATCGCCATCGTTACCGCTATTGCCATCGCCATCGCCATCGCTATCGTTATCGCATCGCCATCGCCATCGCTATCGCCATCGCTATCGCTATCGCATCGCTACCGCTACCGCTACCACTACCGCCATCGCTACTACTTCATCGCCATCGTTACCGCCATCGCCATCGCTCATCGCCATCGCCATCGTTATCGCCATCGCCATCGCTATCGCTATCGCTATCGCTACCGCTATCGCTACCGCCATCACTCGCTATCGCTACCGATACCGCTACCGCTATCACATCGCATCGCTTTCGCTCGCTTACTACCGCCGCTTCGTTTCCAATTTTATTTTACTGATTTGAACACGATACTACACTGGCCGATGAAAAATACCCGTCGATTTTGAGGCCTACACCGTTGCAAAGACGGAAATATAACTTCTGGGCAATGATGAAGACTTAAACCTTTTTATCCGAGATCAACATGTTTAGTAGGCAAGGTGACTAAAATAACCAACAAGTTATATATTCGCAGCCACGACGTGATTATAGTGATCTTTTCTATTTCACCCGAGAGACCGACACGTTTAGTAGGCGAGGCAATCAAAATAAACTACATTAGTCATATGTTTGCAGCCACGACGTGATTGGAATGTTCTTTTTCAAAATTTAAGTCTGAGCCCTCCGCGATCAAAACATTCACTGTTTTGAATACGGATATGAAGTTATTTGTATTTAATTGTTTCTAACCGTTTGTTCTTGACAGCGTGCAGGGACTAAAGTAAATAAAGGCGATTATTCCTCGGAATTTATTTATTGTTATTTCTTTCTTTAATTCAGCTTTTATCTCGCTTTGTATTGTAATATTGTTTATCGCACTTATGTAATTATTGAAATGCTTAGAATAGGCAAACTTAGGATTTATTCATAGGTTAGTTTAAGATTTGAAATCCGTCGCTAGCTTATTTATTTGTAGGCTCGCAAACTTAGAAATCCTTCGCTAGTTTATTTATTTTAGGCTCGTCACGCTTATTCAAGATTTTAAAACAACTCTTGTCATCTTTATTTGCTTCAATTAATTGCACAAATAAGTTTATCTTTTATTATTATTTTTTGCAACTTGTTGATTTTCGAAAGATTCGCTTCTTTGGCATTATAAAGAATTTATTGTCACAAATGCATGTTTTCTAAAAACTTTACATGTATCTTTCTTTTATGTCATCCGAATACGTACTTGTATAAAATGCATCATATTTACTTATATAAAAAGCATCATATTTGCAAATATCTTTTTATTTATTATACTTGTAAAACATATATTTTTCTAGCAATAATTAACCTGAGTTTTACCGGATAACCGCAAGTTAGCGGATCTTAAAGGATGCCTAACCCCTTCCCTTTAGGATAATAAAGAACCCTTACCTAGAATCTCACTAGTTTCGCAGACCTTAAAATTGGAGTTTACACTGCAGCACTTAGCTTAAATATTTAGGTGTCCTAATTCACCGTAAAAATAATTAGGTGGCGACTCCTCAATCCTTTACCCAGGAATCACCCCATACGTCCGCGCTCCGCTTTGACCCGAGCAGGTCAAAATAGGGCGCTACAGCATGGCGACTCCACTGGGGAATTCAGGTTCTTAACCATAACAAGTTCGGTTAATTATTGCTTTACTTTTGTTCCTTATCTGATTTAGTGCTTTGATGTGTTTTATTTATGAGATTTTTTGCATAAACTGCTTTAATTGCTATATTGCCTTACTGCTTTCCTTAAAATGGCATTTCGTTCATATTTCTTCCACTCTGGAAAATTGACACTATCACACACTACACGCGAGGTGTGTTTTACGCACCCGCAAATTTCTTTCAATCTACCAAAATTTAGGAGAGTTGGCGTATGCGCGGAGTGACCGGACCATCTGGTGGCCGCGTAGCCTTCTCACTCGAGTAGTCCGCTCGGGAACCTTGTGTCTAGTCAGCCAAATCTTAGAAAATTTAAGATAGAGCTATACCACCCTTTATTTTAAGTCATGCATGCATACATCTTAGGTGGGTTGATCCTTGGCATCAACTTCACAAATAAGAAAACCGCCAAAGATGTCTACGGGTCTCACAACCCAACGACCAATCATCATATTATGTGTAGCGTGATAAAAATAGACTAATTCAAGACTAATCATGACATGCTGAAATTGGAAAATGTACATTCATTTTGTCTCATTTCCGACAAAGCATTGCAGTTTAGCAGCTTGGATCAAATCTGTCGTAATCCCGCATATCTGGCGTTTAGGCCCACCTCTGGCATAAGAGAGGCCCCTTGTATATTAGGACGCGCATATACAATTTGCTTGCTATTTTCTACTGCTTTTCACTCTGTGTATATTATTTAAATCAATAATTACTCACCTTATATTAATTTGGTTTTCTTCATTTTTCAGGAGATTCATTTTGCCTTATTTATTTCCCCAAAAGTTGATTCGTGTTGACTAAAACTGGCAGAGCACCCCATCTGTTATTTCCCAATCATGTCTGCCCAAATTGTATTAGTACTTAATGAAGAAGAAAAAAACGCTATTTAAATTGAGGCCTAAATCGCATTTATGCATTCTAATGTATTTTTGCCTCTACCTTTTGAAAGCTTAAAATGACAAATCTGCATTGCTTTTGCTATTATAAAATATGTTTTGTTCAATAATTCTCTTTTCTTTTTTTCATCATGCAAACTAATTTGTCGGCGGTATGTGACATATAATGAAACAAGCAAACAAGCAAGGCTTCGAAGAATATAAGGAAGACTCACAAGCGGAAGAATTGAGGCATTTTTGGAATAAGTCGAAGCCAGATTTGGATGAAACATCAAGATGGTTGATAGTCACAAGCATTGGCACGGACGTTTGCCATTGGTACTCTTGGGCTACCACATTACGATCAGGATTTCTACTGGGGCAATGCTATTTCTTTCGCAACCAAGTGAATACAGAATCATTTACTAAGAGATTGATGAAAGCAGATGGGCCTTGATTGTCCGGGCAACCTTATCAGAATAGAATGGCCAAAAACCATCAATGCAGATGCAGTGAAGAGATACCATATCTAAGATTAGTTATTCTCTATGTAATGCATTTCTTATGTTGTAAAAATTGCGCTCCCAGGCGGGATACGCAAAGGAACCCATGTAGGGTTCCATTTCTTTAGATCACAAATCTCCCCAATCTCTTTTCACACCACCTGAACTACGTTATGACCTGATTCCCTCGGCGGGATACGTAGGCGGCCACATCGGCTTCGGTCCCATCTTTAGAAAAATCCTTACAAATCTCCTTTGCTTACCTGAACTACGCTATGACCTGATTCCCTCGGCGGGATACGTAGGCGGCCACATCGGCTTCGGTCCCATCTTTAGAAAAACCCTTACAATTCTCTTTGCTTGTAATGAACTACGTCATGACCTGATTCCCTCATGGGGATACGTAGGCGGCCTAAATCGGCTTCGGTCCCACCATTAGGAAACATTTTCTCCTTCATCTCACAAAAGACAAAATGCACCCATCTGATCACCCTGATAGGGCAGGCAATCTACACAAGACTCGGTTGTCCGTTCAAAAGATCGTCATTCTCATATATCAGACACTGGGGCATTTTTAAGGGATCACTGCCAGAGGACGCCGATAAACATGGAAAACCATCGGCAAACTAAGTCTTCAGCCAGAAGAATTTTGGATAAGGCGTTTGTTTTGTTTCACTGCATGTCACTGCTCGACAGATATATATATATGTGCAGTAATTTTTATAAGCAAATTATTTTCAACAAACATTTTCATCAAAATTCGATATAATTTTTATGTTTCTATTTTTTAAGATGCATTTCTACAAATTATTTTCGAATGTTTTCATTAACGGCTGGCCAAGACTGGGAAGCAGAGAGGGGCTACGGGTCCGAGTTAGCAGGACATGCAAATACCAAGGCCGAAGCTACAAAGTCAACGCGAATCAACTCCCCCCTCCCAAAACTCATAAATTTATTTGAGTACAGGTTCTTCGGGTCGAAACAAAGCAGGAAGTCGCAACATTTATGAGCAGATTCGCAAGGGCCTCCGTGATCGCAACTCACTACAAGAATCACTTTCCTGTTTGGAGATTGTACAAAGACGTCATGCTAAACTACATGTTCCCAACCGTGTTGTGTCCACGGAAAGAACGGTATTTCGACTTACAGGGTCGCATTCTCATCTACTCAACTTTTGCATCGCTTATGTCCACACATTAACTATCATGGCATGGCAATAAGGCCCCACTTTACACTACTTTTAAATCAGGCGCCCACCTTCTAATGCGGGTATGTTTTAAATCAGGCGCCCACCTTCTAATGCGGGTATGTTTTAAATCAGGCGCCCACCTTCTAATGCGGGTATTTAAATTTCAGTCAGGCGCCCACCTCCTAATGCGGGTATTTAAATTTCAGTCAGGCGCCCACCTTCTAATGCGGGTATGTTTTAAATCAGGCGCCCACCTTCTAATGCGGGTATGTTTTAAATCAGGCGCCCACCTTCTAATGCGGGTATGTTTTAAATCAGGCGCCCACCTTCTAATGCGGGTATTTAAATTTCACCAGCGCCCACCTCCTAACGCGGTATTTAAATTTCAGCGCCCACATTCTAATGCGGGTATGTTTTAAATCAGCGCCCACCTTCTAATGCGGGTATGTTTTAAATCAGCGCCCACCTTCTAATGCGGGTATGTTTTAAATCAGCGCCCACCTTCTAATGCGGGTATGTTTTAAATCAGCCCACCTTCTAATGCGGTATTTAAATTTCATCAGCGCCCACCTCCTAATGGTATTTAAATTTGATCAGCGCCCACCTTCTAATGCGGGTATGTTTTAAATCAGGCGCCCACCTTCTAATGCGGGTATGTTTTAAATCAGGCGCCCACCTTCTAATGCGGGTATGTTTTAAATCAGGCGCCCACCTTCTAATGCGGGTATTTAAATTTCAGTCAGGCGCCCACCTTCTAATGCGGGTATTTAAATTTCAGTCAGGCGCCCACCTTCTAATGCGGGTATTTAAATTTCAGTCAGGCGCCCACCTTCTAATGCGGGTATGTTTTAAATCAGGCGCCCACCTTCTAATGCGGGTATGTTTTAAATCAGGCGCCCACCTTCTAATGCGGGTATGTTTTAAATCAGGCGCCCACCTTCTAATGCGGGTATTTAAATTTCAGTCAGGCGCCCACCTTCTAATGCGGGTATTTAAATTTCAGTCAGGCGCCCACCTCCTAATGCGGGTATTTAAATTTCAGTCAGGCGCCCACCTCCTAATGCGGGTATTTAAATTTCAGTCAGGCGCCCACCTCATAATGCGGGTATTTTATTTTAAACCAGGCGCCCACCTCCTAATGCGGGTATTTTATTTTAAATCAGGCGCCCACCTCCTAATGCGGGTATTTTATTTTTAAATCAGGCGCCCACCTTCTAATGCGGGTATTTTATTTTAAATCAGGCGCCCACCTTCTAATGCGGGTACTTTATTCTAAAGTGTAAACAGGCGCCCGCCAATGCCATCATCTGCACAACGTTAAGCAACGACATCATTTCAACTTACAAAGTCATATTCTCTCATACATATCTTATGCAACTGTTATACGCTAACTTTTATCTTAGCTCTGGTCCACAGGAATTCGAATCGGCGGGAGCTTTCAGCATAACATGGAACTATATCTCACAGCGAACAAAGGCAATTTGGTCAAACGACCTACTTCGAACGTCGATCCGCTCTTTCCCATTAACTTCTCGTGTCTGCGACCAGTGTCATCCTAAGTCGACACTGGGGCATTGTTTCTTGAATGTGCACCATCTTTTTTGCAACTTCTATACCCCTCGGGATTCTATTTCTTACCATGCAGTCCCGAGGATCAGGGCAAAATTGGCTACTCAGTCAACTTTCTTTGGCCGAAAACTCTTTCATCGTCTCCGTCCAAAGAGGGGCATCTGTTGACACCCAATTTTGTCCCATCTTTTATGATTTTATTCGTAATTTTTAATATTTTTGACACTTTTAAAATAATTTTAAAATATAGGCATATATGTGTGTATCTTCATATTATTATTATTATTCGCATATTTTATATCATTTGCATTTTTATAAAAATCATAAGTTATCCGAAATTTTATATTATTTTATTCTCGCAAAATTGCATTGCATTTCCCTTTTTATTAAGCATTAAGCATTTCGCAAATATTATATTTTTATTATTATCACGTCGTTATGTTATTTTAAATAATTCACATCTTTTACAAAATATATATATATATATATATATATAATATATTTTAATATTAAACCCCTTTTATATTTTTAATCCATAACCCATTTTTATTTTTTCTAACCCATTTTATCTCCTAACCCAATCCCATTTGTACCCAACCTAAATTAACACCCATTTTTCATCCAAGCTCAAAACTCCCCAATTAAATTCCCTTATACCCAAACCCAAAACAATTAAACCCAACACCACAAGCCCACACTCCCCCAATTAAATCCCCATTTTAAATCGGCCCAAACCAATTCCCGGACCAGCCCACTCCCTCACCCGACCCAGAACCCACCAGCCCATTTGCCCCTTTTTAAACCAAAACACCCCCAAATCAAAAACCAAAAATCAGAAAACCTAAAAACCCAACCCCCAAGTCGCCAGACACCCTACACCCTGCCCTACGTGCCGCACCCTACCCCCTCACACTTCGCCATCACCACCCTACCCTGACACCGCCGAACACATGCCCCAAGAAATCGCGCCCCAAAATCAGATTTTTGTTCCCCCTTTATTTTGAAATTCGAATTCGTTTTAAGGGGGTATGAGGGGGTTTGAACGTTGGGGTGAGTACCTATAAATACCCCCCCTTGTTCTTCATTTTTTGGGTCCGAAATCTGGTCTTTGGGGTCGATTCTGAGAATTTTCGGGTCATTTTTAGGTCCGAAATCTCCTTTAAAGGTTTGGCATTATATTTTGTTGGTGTTGTTCTTCACTAAAAAAAAAAAGGGGAGACAATCCGAAATCTTTGTTTGTTCTTGCATGTGTTCTTCAACTTAAAGATTCCGAAATATAGGTCGAAATTATTGCTTTTTTTTGTGTTGAAGAATCTGGATTTTTAGCTATTTTTCACTGTTTTTTTTTTGTCCGGGTCGGGTCACATTCCGGGTCGGGTCATTCCGGGTCGGGTCAAACATCCGAAAATCAGAAAAACAGAGTCCTATTTCCAGAAAAAATCAGAATTCAAAAAAAAATCTACAACAAATCAGAATTCTAACATTTCTGAGCGGATTCGACGATTCAAAACACGCCTCGGTTCGCTACCCGGAAAAGGTTAGACTCGTTCCAATTCTTCTGTATTTCTTAAAGCTTAGTTGATTGTGTTGTTTATGCTTGATTTAGTATGATATTTTGCTAAATAATGTAGTCTTGATTAATTGATATGATAATGAGACGTTTTGTATATACGTCATTGGTATATTTCTGACTTCTGATTTTTTGATGTTGATATGTGATAGATGATATTACCTCAATGTGTTGGTTAGCTAATTATTGTCATTAGCTTTAGTAAGGCATCTTGGGTTCATTATTAAGTGCAATACGGATAATGTAAGATTAATATGTGTTTGGAAGAGCTACGACGTGATTAAATATTCTTAGGACACTTAACGATTTGTTGATATTCAAAATTATTGTATGTTGTAGTTTGGTCGCTGCCTATTAAATCAAACAATGAGCATACTTTAATTGATTTAAATGGCGATATTTACATGCTATATTCTAGATTAATATGTGCAATTTTAAAAGGAGTATATTATCCATGTCTAATATAATAGTATGTGCGTTTGGTTTAAGTTTATGAATGTCATGTTCCTTTAAGATTAAGATTAGTCCAACGTAATTTATTATGTATGTATACATAATTTATACATTAGTCTTCCTTGCCTCTTTTATTCTTGTTTAAATTTAGAACCGGTTGTGTTAGCATATATTCTTTCTTCGGCTACTTTAACGTGCCAAAATCTGATCAAACACATGTCTTTGAAGCTATATTTGTAATTACTACTGTAGTTTACAATCCTGTTTCATGTGAGCATGTATAAGATGAGATTAGGTATAGAAACCGCCTAGAAAAAAAAAATAGAAATATTTCCGACTAGGTTCTTGATATAGATAAAAAATGCCCATGTTCTTGAATAAGATGCACCTAGACATGTCTAAGTCGCCTATTAAAAGTATATGTAGTTTTCTTTGGTTAAGTAAATTGGCCTTCGTGAATCATGTCTACTTGTAAACATATGGAATGAGTATGTGTTAGGGATAGCTTTAATTCTGGGCATGATGCCTTTGTGCAAGTGTGATGTAAAACCATTCTAGACTATTCTTTGTTTTGATTAGTCAGAGGCAAGATATGAGATTTGATTGCCTAAATCAAGTTAATCATGCCATGCCTAATTTAAAGTGTCATTATACCTGGTTGTGTAGAATGAATGTTGTTGCATATTTTTGACTTGATTGACTCCACATTTAAGGAATTGTATAAAAATGATCATATGTGCATTTCTAGGCTTCCATACTCTTCTTGAATTGACTATATATTTGTCTTTACTTGCCTAAGTGTATAATGCCTTCGTAACGACATATCACTTTTCATGAATCATTTATTTATATTCTTCTTATATATATATATATATATATATATATATATATATATTCTCATGTAAGGTCTACTAATCCATTTTTATATATATGAAATACATTGGGAGCAACGAAGAGTCTCGTTATGAGACTCATCATTGTGATCATCGTCAAATGAAGACCCGCATTCACATTCCTTCCATTCTTCGGCCTCGGGATTTCCAAACCAATAGGACGAGATGACATCGTCATCCGCTTTAGTTCCCTTTCATTTGTTATTCATTATTTTCGTTATTTTTATTTGGAGTGCTGTAATAATTATCTAATGCTTGTGTGATTGTTAGGATATTTAGAATAATTAGGCCGATGAAATTGAATTCGAGGCCGCGTTTTGTTTCGCTGTTTTTTTAGTTTATTGATTTAAACATCCATGCCTCGGATACTTATCGTTTTACCGTCTGCCTTTTAATTAAACATCGCACTGGCCGATGAAATTAAATTCGAGGTCGCGCTTTGTTTCTCTGTTTTTCGATTCTTGTTTTGAGCATCCGTGCAACGGATATTATCGCTTTATCATTTTTATGTTTTAAACTAAACACCGCATTTTTCCAACATTGCTTTCTATTTCAGTTCATGTTTGACATTCAAATTACCGTTCTCATCGCTTTTGTTTTAAAACTAGACACCGCGTCATTTTCGAAATCGCTCGCCATCGCCATCGCCATCGCTACTTATCGCCATCGTTACCGCTATTGCCATCGCCATCGCCATCGCCTATCGTTATCGTTACCGCCATCGCCATCGCCATCGCCATCGCCATCGCTATCGCATCGCTACCGCTATCGCTACCACTACCGCCATCGCTACTACTTATCGCCATCGTTACCGCCATCGCCATCGCCATCGCCATCGTTATCGCGCATCGCTCATCGCATCGCTATCGCTACCGCTACCGCCATCAAGCATCGCTATCGCATCGATACCGCTACCGCTATCAACTGCATCGCGCATCGCTTCGCTTTCGCTTACTATCACCGCTCATCGCTTCCAATTTTATTTTACTGATTTGAACACGATACTACACTGGCCGATGAAAAATACCCGTCGATTTTGAGGCCTACACAGTTGCAAAGACGGAAATATAACTTCTGGGCAATGATGAAGACTTAAACCTTTTTATCCGAGATCAACATGTTTAGTAGGCAAGGTGACTAAAATAACCAACAAGTTATATATTCGCAGCCACGACGTGATTACAGTGATCTTTTCTATTTCACCCGAGAGACCGACACGTTTAGTAGGCGAGGCAATCAAAATAAACTACATTAGTCATATGTTTGCAGCCACGACGTGATTGGAATGTTCTTTTTCAAAATTTAAGTCTGAGCCCTCCGCGATCAAAACATTCACTGTTTTGAATACGGATATGAAGTTATTTGTATTTAATTGTTTCTAACCGTTTGTTCTTGACAGCGTGCAGGGACTAAAGTAAATAAAGGCGATTATTCCTCGGAATTTATTTATTGTTATTTCTTTCTTTAATTCAGCTTTTATCTCGCTTTGTATTGTAATATTGTTTATCGCACTTATGTAATTATTGAAATGCTTAGAATAGGCAAACTTAGGATTTATTCATAGGTTAGTTTAAGATTTGAAACCCGTCGCTAGCTTATTTATTTGTAGGCTCGCAAACTTAGAAATCCTTCGCTAGTTTATTTATTTTAGGCTCGTCACGCTTATTCAAGATTTTAAAACAACTCTTGTCATCTTTATTTGCTTCAATTAATTGCACAAATAAGTTTATCTTTTATTATTATTTTTTGCAACTTGTTGATTTTCGAAAGATTCGCTTCTTTGGCATTATAAAGAATTTATTGTCACAAATGCATGTTTTCTAAAAACTTTACATGTATCTTTCTTTTATGTCATCCGAATACGTACTTGTATAAAATGCATCATATTTACTTATATAAAAAGCATCATATTTGCAAATATCTTTTTATTTATTATACTTGTAAAACATATATTTTTCTAGCAATAATTAACCTGAGTTTTACCGGATAACCGCAAGTTAGCGGATCTTAAAGGATGCCTAACCCCTTCCCTTTAGGATAATAAAGAACCCTTACCTAGAATCTCACTAGTTTCGCAGACCTTAAAATTGGAGTTTACACTGCAGCACTTAGCTTAAATATTTAGGTGTCCTAATTCACCGTAAAAATAATTAGGTGGCGACTCCTCAATCCTTTACCCAGGAATCACCCCATACGTCCGCGCTCCGCTTTGACCCGAGCAGGTCAAAATAGGGCGCTACAATGACTATAGAAAACCTATAACTTTATTTTTTAACTCTCATAATAAAAATCCAGCTGATATGATTTTAGATAGTGATTGGGTAAAAATTTCCGAACTTATTGTATTTTTAGAGAAATTTTTTCAAGCAACAAAAGAATTTTTCGGTATATATTATCCTACTATTTCAACTATATTGTTTTATATAACTCTAATATTTTTATTACTTAGTGAATATATGGAAAAACCAGCTTATAAGGCAGCTATTAAAAAAATGTTTGTCAAAATAAAAAAATATTTTATTCTTATTCCCACTATTTATATTATTGGTTCTGTATTAAATCATACTATTAAAATAGACGGTACTAAATCACTAATTGAAACTATTTACGATTGTATAGAAGTACTACCACCTCCAAGTCCCAAAAATATAAATCACCCACCACCTATTGAACAAAATAAAGAAGAAGTATTGTCTAGCGTAGAACACCAATGCAAAAAAATATATAGATTTTATCAACAAGAAAATGCTAGTAACTTACCGGCTTCCATACCATCTTCTTCATCTTCAACACAACCTCACAAAAGACATGTTTATGCGGCTAGTATTGAAAGCCTCAGAAATAGAATGTGCAGCCGTACCTCTACTACTAACCAAATTAGCGAGTTGGATATTTTTGTTTTGCAGGGTTCTGTACCGTACCAAGAAGTTATCAATGAAGATGGACATGAAGACTTGCTGAAATACTGGAGGGGGAATGAGAAGACCTTTCCGACACTTTCATTGATGGCCCGAGATGTTTTGAACATTCAAGCGTCATCAACTGCGTCTGAAAGCGTTTTTTCTGCCGGCAGATATCAAATAGGAGACCACAGACACTCATTAGCCGGAGACAGCTTAAAAATTGCAGTATTATTCAAAGATTGGATACGAGCGGAGCGGAGAAGATGCGGTCAACCGGAGAACAACGAAGAAGAAGACGAAAACTACAACGAAATCTTATTCGAAGGTGGTGGAAGCGACGTAGATCAATTTGACCAACAAATACCAATTCCAACTGAAGAACCACAGGAAATCATCAGCAATTAGAACAGGTTTTTTTGAGAATTTAATTTTTTTAATTGTAATTTTATTATGTAATTTGCAACTTTTGGACAACACCACAAAGTTGCAATTTAGATTTTAGACAATTGTATTTGTATTACAAAAAAATCATATGTCTATTAAATAATATAAGAGGCACAAAAACAGTCTTGAGATGTTTTTATTACACTATCTTGTCTTGTTTGTTGAGTTTTTTTATACATATGTTATTTAAAAAAAGAAAAAAGGAAAATCCGCCGGACCCCGCCCCGACCCGATTCCGACGGGATCGGGATCGGGACGGGACTGAAGCAAGTCCCGCCAGACCCGACCCTAACCCCTTCGCCCGTCCCGCCCCGACCCCAACCCCGCCAGACCCAAGCCCGGCCCACTGACCACCTTTAGTTGAGAGCCAATGATATGAATTTTACCGTTAATCTGTGACAAAACACAAATAATGAGATAAATCATTGGTTGATTTTGTTCTTCTCTGTTTCTCTCTAAAAAAATGAAGATTTCCGTAGAAATGTCATGATCACAATGGGTAATTCAATTTTTTTTGTTTGTGAAGGGGAAAGTCCCGAAGGTGAAACCCCCCACCCCACCAGTACCAGAGGCCTCTTGACCAGGTGGGATGTAAATCTAGGGATATGCGCGAGTGGCAGCCCTGCAAGGGAGAGGACCAACGGGACACGAACCCAGCAACAACCCTTGCAATATTTCAGCAAAGACTGTCACCACACGGATTCGAACCCGCGACGTCGGAGTGGTTGTACCCCAATCACCTTGCCACTTACCAACTCCCCAGACTCCACGACGTCAGAGTGGTTGTACCCCAAATTTTTTTTTTCTATTCTATCAACTGTGTATACTTCTCACTAACATTTTGATTATTTTGCAGTGGGTTAGATTTTTTGAAAAGCATACTCTAGATATCCAATTGTTTTAGTTGAAATACTACGGGAAAAAAGCGTAAGTATACACCATTTTTGAAATATTTATAATTTTTTAGCAGGGTTACTTAATTTATTTTCTTTAACAACACATATATGTGTTTTATACCAGTATTTTTATTAATCCCGTATCTCCATCTCGAACCCAACGAAAATTCAAGTTACATTGATTATCCCAATAACCTTATCCCTATTTTCAACCATAAATTTACCTTTTCTCTCTTTCAAATAATGATTTTGTCAACTAACATAAAAGATGATTTAATTGGTAATGGTAATTTAACTTTTTTTTTCTCTTTAATTTTTGTTATATTTTCCTTCTTTATTACTATTATTAAAAAAATGAGGTGCATTAAGCTCCCGCTATGCGCGGAGTCCGTAAAAGGGCCGGACCGCAAAGGTCTTTACTCTTTATTACTATTATTTGAAGACAGACTCTAGAATCTAAAGGATTTAGACTGAGTAGGACCAAGACAGAATACTTGGAGTGCAAGTTCAGTAACGGGAGCGACCTTGAGACAGGCGTGGAGTTGAGGCTTGGTACTCGGGTCATTCCAAATAAAGGAAGCGAAGTTGAGATGATTTGGACATGTGCAAAGGAGAGACACAAATGCCCCAGTGCAGAGGTGTGAGATGTTGGTTATGGACTAGTTCAGGAGGGGTAGAGGTAGGCCAAAGAAGTATTAGGGAGAGGTGATTAGACGGGATATGACGCATATGCAACTTAATGAGAACATGACCTTAAATAGGGGTTGTGGAGGACACAGATTATGGTAGAAGGGTAGTAGGTAGTAGGTAGTCCAGGATAGTCCTACTCACGCTTGCAAACTGGTAGGGGTTGTTTTTATTGTATGTCTGCTTAGCCTATCATACAAATAGGCACAATATTGATTTATAGTCACTTATAGCTGGTTTTCTGCTGATATGTGTCCTTTAGTATACATTGTTTCGCTTATTTACATGCGCTAGTTAATGCATACTTTTTCGGAATGCCCTATCATGGCTTATTCACTTTTGATACCAGCAATTTTCATACTGCTTTAAATTTTTCCTAACCGTTGCTCTTGCTTGCTTTACTCTTGCTTTGGTTTTGTTTTGCTTGTGCTTATGCTCTATCTTCAGCCGAGGGTCTCTCGGAAACAACTGTTCTACCTACCAAGGTAGATGTAAGGTCTGCGTACACTCTACCCTCCCAGACCCCACACTGTGGAATTTCACTGGGTATGTTGTTGTTGTTGTATTATTATTATACATATAATATTATTAGTATAATTGGTAATATACATCATTATACTCGTAATATCATTAGTATAATTAGTACGAATAAATATTATTATATTCATAAATATAAGTAATCAATACTAATATTTATTATTATACTCATAATATAATTGATATATATTATTATATTCGTAATATTACTCGTATAATTAATAATATATATTATACTCATAATATTATTAGTAATATACATTATTATACTCATAATATTATTGGTATAATTCTTGATATACATTATTAAACTAATAACATTACTGATATATCAGTCATATGCATTAGATTGAGTATAAGAAAGCTAATAGGTTAATAGCACACAAAGTTAGGAATAAATGATGGTTTACAGTACAAATCACGTACAATTAATTATGTTATATAGTCTTAAAATAAATCACTTAGAGAACAGAGAAAATGGATAAGAAAGAGTAAAAAAAAAACAATAATATTGTTCCCTGATTTAGTGGGACTATAACTGTACACGTTTTCCCCTAAACTATGGGGAAAGAGTTATAAAAACTGTTATTCTTGATGTATTTTAAGAATAGTGCTAATTACGTGCTTAAATTTAGAAGCGTGATATACGGTGTAATTTTTTCAAATACTACCATGTAAAAAAAATTTAACATACAATATTTTTCATTCTTTATTTATTTGTTTTTTCATTGATTGATTTTAGTCTTTACTCTTTATTTCTATTTATTATTTATCATTATTTAAGGACTTGTATGGTCATAATATTTTTTCACTTTTTCGACTTTTTTCATTCTATTTTTAAATCAGTGTTATCATGAAATTTCAAATCAATATTTTAATTTGTATTTTGAATTTGAAAAACATCTAAAAATCATGTTTTAACTTTTTTAAACTTTTAGTACATTCAAACAACTAAATATTCTTTGCAAAAATCATAACCAAACACAATTTCATCTTTACCTCCAGCTTCAACAACTTTAAAATTTCAAATAAGTAAATTATTTGATTTTCATGGCAACACACCTACGAAGTTTGAATATTTTATTCATTTGTTAGGTCAAAGTAAGGGTGTCAGGCGGACCGAATCAGGCCAATCTAATAAAAATACAATTCCGCTGGTCCGGGGCTCAAATTGAACACTATGGTAGTTTGTTTTTATGTTTTGTACTTTAATAAAGATTAGTTATAATTTAAAATTTTTTAAATGAAAATAATTTATAGTCACTAAAATTTCTATAGCTTATTTTTGGCATAACTTTAAAAAAATTCCTTTTAAAAAAAATTGTGTCAAATCAAACACTTTCATATAAATTGTGACGAAGTTAGAAGTAAAAATACTTTCAATAAAAATCTATATCAAGTATATATACATACATGCTATGACATGACGTTCAACTATACTAATATCTTTATAAAAGTGTAATCAAATTAGTTGCTTTAGATAAAATTAGAAATAAAGTCAAAAGATTTTGTCCTGGTGTAACTTTCCTAACTGCTTGTTTGCTAACTGTCACGCATATTTATTCAAGGTAGATAAAATTAGAGTTGGTGTTGATGTTTTACAACTTCTCATTTGCTTCATAGAGTTCGCTGTTAGGGCTTCATGCGCGAAAAATGATTGCAAGGATAAAAAATTGCTGATTTCATAGACCAGCGAATTAAAATACTTTGACTCACAAATTTTCATTAAATAAGAAAGGAAAAAAATTAAAAATCAGCGATTTCAGAAGCAAAAATTAAAGACCAGTCAGTATGAAGTACAATCCGCGCAAAAAGTTGCTCCAGGAATCATAGGCGAAACTTCACATATCCAAACAACCGACCAACCAGCGCATCACGAAATCCTACCATATTAGTTTCAAAAAATTGCCACGGTTTACCCTTCAAATGGGATGGTCTTTAATTTTTATCCCTCAAATGGGTCATAAGTTCTTTACGAAATTCGGCACAATTTATATCAAATTCCGTAAAGAACTTATGCGCGGGAGGCATAAGTTTCACTTGAGTAGTAAAAATTAAAGATAAGTACAAAATAGGAGAAAAAGTGCAAATGATCCTATTAGTTTTAGATCAATAAGCCAATCAGTCGAAGAGATTGCACGGTTTCGCCTTCAATTGAGCTGGTCTTTAATTTTTTCCCTTCAAATGAACTGTTTAATTTTACTCTTTAAAATTAAACTTATGTCTAGTTGGACAAATTTTTTTTAAGAGCACGGGACATAACTTATGAAATATTATAATGTGAAAACATAATCTTATGTTACGCGAAAAAATTATTCGCTATGAGGGACAAAAATTAAAGATCATCACAAAAACATGGTCAAAAGTGCAAATGACCCAAACCAATCCTCTCTTATTTTAAACCATAAGAGTCTGTTTGGATAGACTTATAACATACGACTTATAAGCCAAAAATCATAAGTTAGAAATTTTAATTTATAATTTTTGCTTATTTTTATTAATTTGACTTAAAATAAGTGCTTAAAAGTATATTTTTAAAATTTTACTCAAACACTACAAAAGTATTTAAAAACTATTCTGATTTAAAAGCATCTAAAATAAGCTAATCCAAACAAACTCTAAGCTTGGTCCATTAAGGTCTGTTACTTAGATTTTAGTCAGGGTTAGAAAATTATTTAAAGTTTATTTAGCCACTAAGATTCTTCCTTAAATTGTTCACCTATACGTGGCCATATAAAAAATTACAAAATGTTTAGTGGATTGACCTATTATATTTAACAACTTAGTAATTAAAGTGACTAATGATGATAGTATGATCATTTACTTCTTGGGCAATATAAGATGGATATGATTAGCATTATAATTAATTTATTTGTAAATTAATCTTGTGACATTTTCCATATCTGGTCGAGTTTCGGACTTGAAATTGGTATCCTATGACATAATTCACTAATAAATTAAACTCTTAATACTGTTGGAAATTTGCCTTTGGCGGGAGTTGCGACCGACCAACTTTAACGGCTTAAACACTAGTGTTACGTATGTTGGAGAATTCGGCTATTCACACATGCATGATCTACTAAGTACGTAGATAACCGTAGGGCCAAGAATCGTCAAATTTCATTGAGAAATGAAAGAGATATTGGTCCACGAAGTGAGGTGTTTGAAGCATGGAAAGTGTGGTGTTGTGTTCAATTCTCCCCCATCGGTAGAGGAAGAAAGAATTGTTGTGTATATAAGACTCGAAATTGGTTTGGGGTTTGGGACCCCAAGGGGTATCCCATGTGTTTAAAGGAGGGAGGACCTAGATGTGCTTCGGTTCAAGGAAAGACCACAGGCGCGCCGCCGCCGCCCGCCCGTCCGGTCCGGTTCCGAGTTCCGGGTTTCGGGTTCACGGGTCACGGGCCTTCTGATATTATCTTTTTGGGCCAGAGAACTTTGGCAGAAGTACAGTTTGATCCCAGAAGTTTCAGATGTACAGTTTGGTCCTTGAAGTTTCAAGATGTACAGTTTGGTCCCTGAAGTTTTTAGAAAGTCAGAATTTTGACGGTCAAAGCAGAAACGCCCAAGCACTCAATTCAGCCATTTATTTTGGCTGAATTACTCCTCCTATAATGGCCAAATCCGTTGGTCTTTCACCATTTATTTTGGTGGCTTTACTACCTCCATAATGGTCATTATTTGGCCAATAATGGATGTTATGGGGGCAGTTAAACAGCCCTCCCTCACCTATATAAACACCTCTTAC
The DNA here is from genome assembly GCA_029783415.1 of Anisodus acutangulus. Taxonomy (NCBI): domain Eukaryota; kingdom Viridiplantae; phylum Streptophyta; class Magnoliopsida; order Solanales; family Solanaceae; genus Anisodus; species Anisodus acutangulus. The sequence continues at coordinate 33,392,545 of CM056499.1, read as the reverse complement.
ACCATTGTTGAGGCACAAAGAAAAATATACTTGCAATATACACGAAAATACACAAGCAAAAGCAGTTTCTTCCTACACCTTCATTGCATCATTTCTTGCTCAATATTCTTCAAGGTAGCTCTTGAGTTTCCTTTGCTCAAGTGTTCCATTGCTGTTTTATCTTGGGAGACAAATTGTCCAGGACGTATAAATGATACATACGGGGCAATATTGTCTTAAGGACAGAGTGCCACACTCGACTCAGCAAAAATAGTTTTTTCAGTTTTTCTTGTTCATCGTTGTAATTTTCAGTTTTTCTAGTTGAATTGTAATTTTCAATTATTACATTAGCAGTTACTTGTAATTTCCGTTCCTGCAATCCTTTGTAACTCCTCCAAATACTATGCTTCCCTTCTAATTATATGGATTAAGGCAAAGTGAAATGAAATGGAGTATTGTATTATCGATGTGTGTGTAGATCGATAGGTAACATCCCGAAATTTTGGACAATGATTTGAGCACCTAAGCGTAATGAGTAGACTCGGGCCTCGGGGATTTTATGTGATATCACGTATGCTAATAAAGAGACTAGAATATAAAAGAATTAGACCTCGAAATAATTTTGAACGTAACAAATGTGACGACGAGGATTGAGAATAATTTTGGAGTATGCGTAAAGAAGTTATGGACTAGTGTCATATTACAAGAATTATGACATTGAATATACGAAGGTCTTATGAGTTATTAGGATTTAAATTAAGTGGGTCTAGAATTAATTATGTGTGTAATTGATTAATTATGAGGTAATTAATTATTAACGGGGAGACAAGACTTAGTGGGAATTAGGTACGTGTAGCGGTTTGGGAAATTACCTAATGACTAGATTAATGTAGTGGGTGTAGGTGTCAATTAAATAGCAAATGTTGTGTGTGTGGCAGCTAAATGTCGTGTGTGTTAAATATTTAAGGGTGAATGGTAAGTCATTATGAGACCAATTTGGAGGCATTTGTATTTGTGGATTGGGATATGACTCAGCTTGTGATAACTATAAAATCCTTAAGATTGATTGCACACCATACTATGAAATTCTAGTGTTGAAAAGTGGTTCTTGGAGAAAATTTCGATAACCATCCTAATATCCTACTGGCATTTACCCTGTGTTGTCTAATATGGACTCTTTGGCGCTTGTACTTGGAGCATTTCATTGGCTTGGGCCGTCAGTGAGTAATTTTGTGGTTTCATTTAGTATTTCAAATATGGTGTACGGAGAGATACCAAGGGACTGGTTCCGTTATTAATCGAGGTATGTTAAGGCAAATTATTTCTTTCTTTTGGCATGTCCCATGTAACGAAATATAACCGTGATATTGCTCCATAATTTATTCTACTCCTAGTAGTTAAGAATATTCATGTTATTGATTCCTATGTTAAAATCATGTCTAAATATACTCCTAAGTCCTTATTAAGGCATACGGAAAAGATGTTAATATTTACGGCGTTAACCGAAGGTACAAGGAAATTATGTCATTCAGGATATTTTATTGTGATTCATGCATTTTCATTTGCATTGCATTCAAATTTACCCAAGATCGTATATTGGGGACGGAAAATGAGAAACGCAGACCACCTGATCAGCTGGGATATGATAATGATAAAGCATGTGTGGCTTAATGAAGGAAGATGCCTGATTAAGGGCCAATATATATATATATATATATATATATATATATATATATATATATATATATATATATATATATATATATATATATGTTGAGGGGAGGAAGATGCCCTTGTGTGGCCAGTATATATGTATTTACCGCATTATGCATGACATTTAGACATATTATATCCGCAGAGGCCGACATGAAATGATGCCCGTAGAGGCCGACATGAAATGATGCCCGTAGAGGCCGACATGAAATAATGCCCAAAGAGGTTGTTATGGTGAGGAAGATGCTCAATGGGGCCGATGTATATGTATACCGCATTGTGCATGATATTTAGGCATATGTATTAGGACCCGCAAAGATATGTACTATTGGTCAGTTGTTCCTGTTTCAGTTGTTGTTATATCTCTGTTATACTCATCGTTCATGCTCGACATACTCAAGACATCGATCGTCGACGTCCCCTTTTGTCGGGGGACGCGGCGTTTCATGCCCGCAGGTTCAGTTAAAGAAGGTGACGGTTCACGCTAGTAGGTTGCTGGGTTCAGCTGATATTGGAGCACTCTATTTGTTTCAGAGTTGCAGTCGGGTCTTGATATAATATTTTTTCATACATATATGGGTATGGCGGGGTCAGGTCCCGTCTTTATGACGTCATGTATTCTTTAGAGTCTTGTAGACAGGTGTCCTGTGGTTAGTTGTCATGTGTGGCCTTGTCGACTTTGGTATGAGTATGTGTATATATAAGACGGTTACTTGTTTTTTCATAATTTTCTTTCGGCTTATTCCGTAATTAATGATGATTAGGTGGTAAATGTACGATTGGTGGTATCCGGCGGGTAGGGTCCGAGTGTCCGTCGCGGCCCTCCGATTTGGATCGTGACACGATAATAGAGCGTTTTGCAAGTTTGGATATAGATTTCACTTTATCGCAACACTATGATCTTAATATAGTATCATCAAATTTGTATGAATATAGATCTATTAATACTTATAGTCCAAAAATATATCTTCATGTTTGCATGGTTATAAGAACTTCACTTGAATAAAATCGTGGTCTATTCTATAAGCAAAAATTAGATATCAGGCAAGATATATATTTGGTCCTGCAAAATAACACACCAGTAACATGAATAATAATATCTGCATGACTAATATATATATATATATATATATATTCTAAACCAAACGACCCCTTAATTAACTCGGGCTAAGCAACGCCCAAAAGTAAAGTCTGGGTCTTTCTTGGATGATAATTTTTTAAAGATAGAGATAGTCCTAAATAAAAATATCAATTAGGAATCAAACCAAGGAAATCTAACATTACTGAAATAGAGAATCACACTTACAATTAAAAAATTTTGAACTTGTGCAATGTTTTAATCTTTATAAAAGAATGACAGTCGACAGTCATACATATGTTATTCATCCATTCCGTGTCATTATTTTTCTTTCTTTTATTCAATCTTCGTTCCATGAAGTTATAAGAATGTATTGATTTTGCTATTTCTTTCCAAAAATCAATTCTCATTATTAGAATGTTCTTCAGGGTGATTAATAACTTTCAGGCTGGTGATTGCAATATCTTCTTTTTTGTGTATATTTTTTTCTTACTACTGCTTCTAAGTTTCTCTATTGCTTCGCTAGGCGTAAACTGAAATAAAAAGAAAAAAATAGAGCAAAGAATGACATTGTAGAGCACAACTCCATAATTAAAATTGGGGAAACATCATTACAAGTACGTGTCCATAAGCTAGGATAACATTATATATTAAGTCCAATATATATATATACTACTCCATATTTAAATTCTAAATAATGAGATTAATATTGACCAAAGTCTAGAGATCAGGAAGAAGAAACACATACCTAGGTATATAGTAGAATGCATCACATATATAATATATAAATGATTGAAAATCACATAATTAAACTACGAATGATTGCAGCTTCTGGACTGTCAGCATCAATGGTGGACAATAACTGAGAAAGTCGATCACTGAGATCATCCACCTCTTTATGCAAGTTTCTAATGTAGTTGCATGTTTCTTGGAGCACCTTAGATGCTGATGCCTGCAATATAAATTATCCACCAATATCAGAATAATTTATCAAATTTTCGTCTTAACAATTGTTTAATCTATTTACGAGCAGTCTGATGATTCGTAAATTCATTATCGATTTCGATAATAAAAACGAAACTTAAAGCATCCAGTACTGTTAACTCAAATCTCTAAAGACAATGGGCAACATTTTGACATAAATTTTAGTGCACAAAATTTAAACCCGTATACAAAATATGCCTTAATTGGTGAAACGAGGCGTTGCAGATCTTGAAAAAAAATCTTGACTTGCACTCTAAATTGGCTCTATGCCTGAACAATAATGGGACCCAAATAGGGATGGTGACGGTTCGAATCTAGACCGGATCCTACTATATTCAGATCCAAATTCATTTTTCACACTTGGATCCAGATCCATCGGGTCCATAAAAATCATATTCAAATTCGGATCCATCGGATCCACCGGGTCCACGGATCGGATCTGGATCTACATGTAAATTTTTTTGGCTTGAATAATATTTCCATATGTTGAAACTTTTATGAAAAAATGAAACGCAATCTGATTGAAAAAAATGATTGAGTTCATTCAATCAACCTACACAAACATGACACCATTCTTTCAAAATACTGAACAAAGTTTTAGCATCACAAGAAAATAAAGACGATTGACTTCATTAGTGATGCTGAACATGTTGCAACTTTGAGCTAATTTTTGGAGGCTTTAGTGATGCTCCACTTGTAATTCTACTGATTGACTTCATTAAACAACATAAAACAATGTCAGTCATATATCAAAAGTCCCAGTTTTTTTTTTTGCTAGTAAAATAAATGAGAGAAAGATACTTAAAGCTTACGGCTAGCAGATTTAAGAAAGGGAAATTTAAAGAAAAGTGATAATTTTTTCTTTTTATAGAAATGAAAATATTGGAAACTGCAGAGACCATATAAGTAAAAGAAATGAAACTTCAAAGACAAATTACATGGCTGTGTGACTTATGCCTTATCTTGATTCAACCCTTTATCCAATACATAAATTATGAAAAAAAATTAAGAAAATAGTTATAAAATTACATTTTAGGTTATGAATATATTTAATAAAAAACGAATCCACAGATCAGATCTGGATCAAATACGGATATCAAATATAAGATCCAGATCCGATCTGTCAGAAACGGATTTGGGTCCGATCCGAATCCGTCGGGTCCAAATTTTGAAAATCCATATCTTATAAAACGGATCTGGATTCATCTGGTTCAAGATCAATTGCCATCTCTAGACCCAAAGCATCATTTTGGTATTACGAAAAAGATTATGAACATAATAATTTTCTCCTTTTCAACGACAAACTTTTACTCTTTCCAGATTGTACTTGTAAAGCGAATTAAGAAACCACTCTATTAATCAGTATTATAATAGTGTACGGCGATTCAATGTTCTACCATACAAAGTACTCGTTTTTTCTCTTTTTTTTTTTTGGTAAACCAAATTGGGATACGTGGGAAAATGGGTCCGGTCCATAGATAATTAATTTTCTACTCATGTAATTGAAATATAGTTATTATCATAAAATTTCAAATTAAACCTTTGAAATTTCAAGATATTATCATATGAAGTTTCATTCATTGAATTTGACACTTCATGCCAGTGGGCAGTGACTATATCAAAGGTAGGGTAAAAAATGGCAAGTGAACGCCGTTTCTAAGTTAAAAAGCTGGGACGTTCGGATGTACCAAATAGACAAAAGCTTAAAGGTCTACAGTGGAACATCCTACCTGAAAAAATAAGTGAGATAACCTGCTATATTAAGTTAATTAAATTATACATATATTAGTATATATAAATTAAATCTTAAATTTATGTTTGATTAATACTTTTTCTGTCTTAAATTATTTATCACTTTTTTAGTTTATACATCCTTTAAAAAATATTAATTAGCTAAGATGAGTATTTAACATACTTTATCTTTATTTATGTCTAAGTTATAATTTATTCTTCATTAAATATTTACTTTATTAATTATGTGTCATCTTCATTAATGACAAAGGGTAAAATGGAGAAAAAATAATTATTTATAGTAATCACGACAAATAATTTGAGACGGATGAAGTATAATGAACTAGCTATAAAACTGTTCGTTCAAGTATAATCAATGGGAGTAAAAACACAGAACCAAAGATCCATATGGCACCAAATGTTTTAACTCCGGCTAACTGGCATTACTGCGTATGACTTCTACGAGTTCAGCTCCAATGGCGGATACACTTTTCTACAATTGTCGGGTCATTCGACATCATTTAGCACAAAAATCTTCACTAATATACATAAATAGCATTTTCTTCTAAAATTCATCTCTCTCTCTCCATATATATATACTATACAGTTTAATACACTTACATGCATCACTTGAAAATAAAGTAAACATCAACTTGGTACAAGAATTAAATAAAACATTTACAACTCCAGACTCAAACCTACATATAAGCTAAATTATGATATAGGTCAACAATGTTGAAGACATAATAAGTACCGATTCAAATTATAATTTTTCTAACAGTTTAAGCTTTTAGATGAAATTATCACACACTTCACATACTATATTGGCATAGAATTTTGTCTAAAGAACTTTGACTGACGTCTACATATATAGTGTATCATTAACTTTATGATGCAAGATATTCAGTTGAACTTCATATTTATGACAATTGACAAGGAAGGAGAAGAAATAAAAGCTAGGTTAATAAGATGAGAATATATATTGCCAGAGTAGTACAGTAATTGATAAAAACCTTGTTGGAGCGACGATTGCGAATTTCAGGAAGAAGTTGCTGCAACTTGGAGACAAGTTCGATGATCTGATCATCTGAAATCCTGGATGTCCCCTCTGCTGACTGCCTCGACCTTCTCCCTGACATAATTCTCTTCAACTATAGTAATATTTTTTCCTCTTCTTTTTCTTTGTTGATACAAGTCAAGTCAATAGCTTAAGCTTGTGTTGAATAGCAAGTGGGAAGTGGAAGAACAAGAAGTAGTAGACTAGTAGTAGTACTGGTAGTTAGAAAATAGGAGGAGAAAGAGAAGTGGTAATGATGAAGCTATAAAGGAGGGGTAAGGACCACAAACAATGAAAGGAGATGAAATTAGTAGGAGAGAGAGAGAGAGAGTGATGGTACACATATACAAAAAACATAGACAACGATGTTGGATGTGAAGAAGACAAGTGCATGGGAAAAAGGAGCCCAAGAAACCTTCTTGTTATGTCACTGCTACTTTTCTACATAGCTCATCAACTACCACAAACTTCTAGAGTACTATACTTCTGCTACATACTACGGCTATTCTGGTATTGTATTTTTCAACTTCCAAACCAAGAGGCTCACCAAGACGCGGAGGCACAACTTAGATTGAATTAAGTTCAATTGAATTTAGTATTTTTCGTATGAAATATACAAAATTTAAGTTTGAACAGAAGAAATAACCTTATACGAAAGATTAATGTAATGGGTCACAACCAATTGACCCGAAATATATGTGTGTGAGAAAAAGTTAAAATGATAAAAATGGTCCTTATGTTAGGAGGTAAGTTCAAATTAAAGTAGTCCCTAAAATATATTTAGATCGATTTTGACCCTTTAAATTTGTCAAAAAGTCAAGACTTTTGATTTTCATCAATTATTTTAATTAACAAACTCTTTCAGTAAGATAGAGAGGTAAGATATGAGAGGAACTATGAAAAAATGGCTTAATTAGAAATATAAAAAAAGTCTCATCAAATCCTAGAGATTGCAACACAAAAAACGGCCCTAGACACCAACAATATGCCTTCATAACATCAATTACCTCAAAAAGCTACACCAGATTCTAGAACGCTACACCATACTGTAGATAATAGACTAAAAATAGTAGAAACAACAAAAACTAGACCTCGATATGTGAGTTCCTGCTAAGTTTTTCATAGTTCCCGACTTCCCGTCAAATCTAACAAACAAAACTTGTTAAATACTTGATGGAGATAAAAAATGCTCACTTTTGAAAAACTTAAATTAAAGAACCAAAATTGCTCATGGGTATCTTAAGAGATTACTTTTGTTATTTTCTCATGAGAAAAGCTATTAAAACTTTAATAGATAAATACTAAATGACCCCATAATATTAAAAGTACAACATGATTGTTTGAATTTATTAAATTTAAATTTTAAAATACATTTCGAATATATATGATTGAATTCATTAAATTTAAATTTGAAATACATTTTGAATATATAGAGGGAGGAGGAGAGGGACCGGGTAAGGGACGCTTTGTTTGGGGAGGCCGGGGCCTAAACTTGGATTTGAAGTAGGTGTTTATGTGGTTCCAAGGTTGGATTTGATCTCAAGTGGGCTTAAATATGTTTGTTATTGTATTAACATGCTGTCCCTCTTGTGCATGTCTTCGTGTACAACATCACGTGTTCGTTTTTTCCCTCATCGTCCCCTTTCTCTCTGGGTAAAAAATTATCTATATCGGATGTTTGCATCCATCCGATAAATAAATAACACATGTCACTTTATTTAACTACAATTATTAGTATTTAATCATAGTTTGTATTTACAAATGATCTTAAAATAATATTACTATAACGAATACTTAATAATATCTTGCGAATCACCGTTAGGAACATAACATTAATGTCAAGTAAATCGACCAAGGAATAACAAGAAGTTATAGAAAACCCAGAAACCAATTGGGAAAAACTCAAGACTCTTTTTCTACCCATAGGCAGACATTTATGTCAAAAGTTATCCACAAATTGTACAAGAAAATGAAGATGAATTTTATGACGAATTATTGATGAGGAAAAGAAGAAGACTACTTCTTCATCATGGCACTTTCATGTACTCAATACAAATATAAAAAAAATTCCACACTTAAGAAATTATATTTGTAATTTATTTTTTCTTACTTCTTAGCAACTAATAATATCTAACTTTTTCCCAATCCATACCCTCGATTGAGTTTTTTTTGCATAATACTGTATAATAGTTTCTAGTTGTATCTTTGAAAAAGTAACATAAGTTATCATGAAATCACCAACGGATACATAATGCTAGAAGAGAATTGCGGAAAATAAAGAAAAAACAACACTGGTGGCAATTCTAAAACTTTCAATCTTACGTTATTATTATACTCTCCTTTTAATTTTTTATTTGTAAAAATAAAACTTGTTAATAGATTGTAGTTTGTCTTCTATGATTAACTTAACTAACTTGGGTATAAACACCCGGTGCGAATAAAATTTTACCCTCGGCCTATTTCCTTACAAAGACTTACCTTGCTCAAGAGACTTTCTCATTGTAACTTGTATACATTGAAAATATAATTTTTTTTATAATATTAATATAATTTAACTTGTTATATTTTTTTTGGTGACCTAATAGTATAAATTTAATTTATATTATTAGTGTGTAGAAGTTAAACTCATAAAAATTGTATTGGGTAAGAACGCCTCTGGGTGGATTAGTGTATCCGGATGTCCCAACGGCTCTGAAGTCTCCACACAGTTGTCCCCAACTCCGAACAACTCCCATCACATCTGTCTTCCTAAATCAGAGCGTCGTGACGCACATGGGTACGATGACGTTAGCAAGCTCACGTCGTCATAAATTTAGGAGGGCATAATAGTCTAGTTTTATCTTATATATGTGAGACTTAGAAGGGAAGGAACTAGACATTGTATCTTCTAAGCTCACACTTGTAACCTAAGTCATATTCTCTCCCAGAGCAATACATTGAAAGAAGCATTTGTCCATTATTTTCTATTACTAGTTCTGAATCAAAACTTACTTGTTCATATTATCTACTTATCCATTTACTTGCTTATTTACTTATTGATCACCTATTATATAATTTCAGACTCATTGAGGGGTTCACCGAATCGGATACAACTCACTTGTCTTTAAACCCTAAAAAATAAATCTCTAACTGTGTTTTTCGTTAAACCCGATTTCTCCAAAAAATAGTTTGGCGTCGTCTGTGGGGATAAATAGTTGTGTGTTGTCTCGATCTGTAGTTGAGCTCCTTGAAAAAAACAAATGAAATCACTATACTAAAAAAATCATGTCAGGATAGAGGAGTAGTTCCCATAGATCACATGGACTCAGAGAGGACCGGATACCCGTCGACAATTGAGACCTGATAGATCCTTTAGTAGCACTACGAACGGAGCCAGAAGAGGAGCCCGAGCAGGAGCAGCTAACGATCTGTAGTTGAGCTCCTTGAAAAAAACAAATGAAATCACTATACTAAAAAAATCATGTCAGGATAGAGGAGTAGTTCCCATAGATCACATGGACTCAGAGAGGACCGGATACCCGTCGACAATTGAGACCTGATAGATCCTTTAGTAGCACTACGAACGGAGCCAGAAGAGGAGCCCGAGCAGGAGCAGCTAAACAACAAAAATAGACCCCCACCAAAGCCACCCGACAAAGAGTGGGGTAAAGGAATCTCGGATAACGAAGACACAAAATGAGCCTGGAAGAGGACACCCAAAGGAAGGAGCTCGGCTAAATCTCAAACCGGTAAACCCAAACTCGCTGACAAAGAGGGTCTTTGACGAAGGATATGATCGAAGCCGCTCTCAAAGCACCGAACGAAATGATGCTGCACATGGAGAGAGCAGTGGCCGCTATAGCCACTCATTCCAGGGTCGGGATTCTAGGATCGAACTAGAATGCGGCAAAGACCTCAGCATCGCCCGAAACTAACAGAAAGAGGATTTATAACTTTAAGGACCGGATGGATGCATTCACGGAAGGACTGCGTCGGGTGGAAAGAGAGATGTATGAGCGGATGAATCAGATACCAGGAGCACATGGGTTTCCTTGAAAAATGGAGTCTAGGGTAAAGAAAGAAAGGTAGAGTGGGCACACTTTTCCAGTGCTTGGATTGTTACACAACAACCCTTTAGAGGAATAGCCAAATAGGAGGGACAGCGGGTAGGAGCCTCCGCCCGTGATAAAGGGCACAAGAGCCAGAAGATATGGGGTGTTGCCGTATTTGGAAAGCGTGGCTCCCATCCCCATCCCGAAGAAGTTCAAAATGCCTGACATACCAAAATATGATGGCACCACCGATCCAGATGAGCATATCGTGACCTTTGAAACATCCATCACCAGACACGATCTCAAGCAACATGAAATCGAATCTGTTATGCTAAAGAAATTTAGCCAAATGCTCATAAAAGGAGCATTTTCGTGGCATACTCACTTACCTGAAAATTCTATTGATTCTTTTCTACTCATGCAGATACTTTTGTCAAGGCTCATGCAGGGGCCCGAAGGGTGAAAACACATAAATAGGATGTGTTCACGCTAAAGTAGCGGGGAGATGAGCTATTGCGGCAATTTGTAGACAGGTTCCATAGGGAACGGATGTTGTTGCCAGCCATCTCAAAAGATTAGGTAGCGACTGCATTTGTAGATAGTTTGAGCCCGAACAGTTCGAACGCTTACAAAAAGTTGAAGGAAAGTCTGAGTGAGTTCCCATCAAAAATAATAGAGCGAGATAAACCTCAGATATATATATCCAAGATGCGAATCGAGGAGGACCAACGAGTGGCAGCATCAACATACATAGGCAGCTGCCCCCCAAGAAGGCCAGGTCAAGGGTTCAGTTCCAATGCCATAAATAGGGGATGGTTTGAGTTGTATGGCACCAGAAGATTCCCCAGCACGGGAACAAGTCGAGGTAGTACCAGGAATCACCAGGGGCTTATTGAGCGATGCCCTCCACCATCAGAAGCGTCCACATCGAGAGGGGCTGGCCCTCCAAAACTATCTGACCACAACTTCAGCATAAATACAACGGAAGTGGTGGCGGTAATGAAAACCATGAAGGAAGCCAGGTTCCTAGATGATGTACATATAAATCTGGAGAAAATGAACACATGGTTGTGGTGTCATTTTCACAGCACGCACAAGCACACCATGGAAGATTGTGGTAACTTAAGAATCGAAGTGGTGCAGCTATTGCACGCGGGACACTTGAAAGAATACATCAGTGACCGAGTGAAATTTAATCTGAGCAGAAATTCTGACAGAAACAAAACCAAGCGTCTCCGCTTACTCACACCATTAATATGATCTTCGAAGCCAAGATAGTGAATAAGGTTACATACACATCAATGAGAAAATTTAAGATCTTTGTCACAACCACGAGTCGCATCCGGGAACCCGTGGAAAGCCGAGATATCATATTATTCTACGATGACTTACAGACCTCACCTCATCTCGCAACAAAGCCCTGGTAATATCTGTACAAATTAATAAATCTTTTATTAAGCATGTTTTTGTTGACCCAGGGAGTTCAGCAAACATCATCCAGTTATGCTTCCTAAAAGAATTTCGGGTGGACAAGTCCATCACCCTAATAACAAAGGTGTTGGCAGGTTTCAACTTGTCAAGTGAGCTAACAAGGGGGAGAAGTTGAATTAACGGTTCACACCTATGGCGTGGAATAAGATATGACCTTCGACATCGTGTCTGGCAATATAACATACAGTGTAATCTTAAGACGGTTATGGCTATATGCAATGTAGGCGGCAAAGATAGGGGCATAAGCGCAAAAGGTTTCGATCTTTTTTTTGCTGTTATAAGCATAAGCTCTTGTTCCGAGTAGCTAGCGAAACCGCAAACTAAGAACTACTTCTTTTTTTTATGTGTTGAAGTGTATAAAAGCACAATCTTCATTTTCGTTAGACCACTAAAGTAGGACAACCTATAGGGTCTAACTCCTCGTGGCCCATCTTCAAATTAACACATCATATGTTAGTGTGGAAGCCCACATAGCCCATATAAGGTGAAAAGCCATTGTCCCTTCAACTTACTACCAGAAGGTCAAGTTCCCCACGCCCTAGGGGGTTGGATAAATCAGAGGAAGCGGTAGTTATCCCCGGTTAGAGGATGCCTTGGTAGTGGTAGAACCACAGGGACATGAGATGGGTAAATAGCAATTACAGACATCGAGCCGAAACAGGGTGTTCGGAGGAAAGAAAGAACAATATGCGGGGGAAGAACATCCGGATTAGGCCATTCCGAAAGGCTTAATCATGTCATTAGATAATGACCCCATAGACTCCACCGTAGAAGTACTAGATAGCGCAATGGTTTTTGAAGAGTATCCAAAAAGGTATACCTGGGCTCGGAGCTCTCGCCTGAGCTCAGGAATGTATTATTATAATTAAAAGCTAATTCTGATTGTTTTTCTTGGTCTCACCTTGACATAACAGGGATCCCCCTCCCCCTAAAATAGTTATTCACCGGTTAAGCGCTGATCCTAATCACCCCTTGGTGAGACAAAGGAAATGACCAATATCTGCCATTAAAGACCAATTCGTGAAGGAAGATGTGACATACTTACTTAATATAGGGTCAGTACAGAGGGTCGAAGACCCCGTGTGGCTGGCCAATATTGTGGTGGTCCCCAAGAAACTCAACAAAGTCAGAATATGTGTGGACTTCAAGGACCTAAATGAAACATGTCTTAAGGATTCTTTCTAGTTGCCACATATCAATTAGACGATTGATGCCACGGTAGCGAATGAATTGCTCAACTTCTTGGACGCATTCTCCGGTTACAACCAGATCAGCCTACATCCGAAAGATCTGGAAAAAACCTCACGGTAATTTTTGTTATAAGATAATGTCTTTTGGTCTTAAAATTCCATAAGCGACTTACCAAAGATTGGTAAACAAAATGTTCAAAAAACAAATCAACCATACCATGGAAGTCTACATCGATGATATGCTGGTCAAATCTCGAGAAGCTGAAACTCACCTGGCTTTCTTAGTAGAGACTTTCGACATCTTACGTTGCCACGACATGAAGCTAAATCTAGAGAAATATGCCTTCAGAATCAGGTCTGGGAAGTTTTTGGGTTTCCTCATCTCCCATTGCGGCATTGAAATGAACCCTAAGAAAGTTAGGATCATCTAAGAAATGTTAGACACATTGAGTAACATCAAGATGGTACAGAGGTTGACGGGAAAGGTCACGACCCTAGAGAGATTCGTATCTCGATCGACTGACCGGTGCCATGATTTTTTTAAACTCATGAAATAGGATCATCATTTTTTATGGACGCAAGAGTGTTACTAAAGCTTGCAAGACCTCAAGGGTTACCTTGCCAGCCCTCACATAATGGCCAAACCAAAAGGAGAAGAACAATTGCTCGTACATGTGACAGTCTCGTTAATATCAATCAGCATTGCCCTGATAAGGGAAGAAGGAGAAGCACAACTCCCATTTATTATATAAGCAAAATGTTGACCGGGGAAGAGTCCCGATATTCAGATACCTAAAAGCTGGCCTTGGCCCTCGTCACAGCCACACAAAAGTTATGACCATACTTCTAGTGTCATTCGATAATGGTCATCATAAGTGCCCCACTGCAAACTCTATTAAACCTCACGAGATGACTTTCTAAATGGTCGGTCAAGATAAGTGAGTACGATCTGACATATAAACTTCACTCAACGATACATATGCAAAGTTTTTCGGAATTCTCATATGATTTCCCCCCTACAATACGACCTTGAAGATCACATGTATGGTTTCGCCCTCTTTCTTTTTTTCCTTTTTTCCATTTTTATAACTTTTTGATTGCAGCGTTGGGACTCAGAGTCAAGACTAGGACTATTTAAAGGAATCATGTACCTTAGGGGCAGCAAGTGAATACTGGAAAATATGTGTTGCACTATTTTCCTTGACCGACTTTTTTCCCGACTAGGTTTTTGCCGACAAGGTTTTTAATGAGGCAACAACTGTAAAGTGTATTAACTAGAATAACTCTCCTTGGTATTTCAAATTCAGAAGAAGATGATTCACTCATGTATTGGGTAATAACGGCTCCGGGTGGATTAGTGTATTCGGATGTCCCAACGGCTTCGAAGTCTCCACACAGCTATCCCGCACTCCTAACAACTCTCATCACATCAGTCTTCCTAGATCAAAGCATCACAGCGCGCATAAGTATAATGAAATCAGCAAGCTCACATCATCATAACTTTAAAATGGCATAATAGTCTAGTTTTGTCTTATATATGTGAGACTTAGAAAGGAATGAACCACATATTGTATCTTCTAAGATAACACTATAGAAGGAGCTCCACGAGCAGATGAGTCAAATACTAGGAGCCCATTGCATTGAAATGGGCTGGGGCAAGAAAGTACGGGAAGATACCTTACAGAGAGGAAGAAATTCAAAATGCCTAACATACCCAAGTATGACAACACCATAGACCCGGACGAGCACATCATAACCTTTAAGGCTGCAATCACCGGGCATGACTTGCAACAACACCAGATCAAAACCGTCATAATGAAGAAATTCAGCTAAATGCTTACAAAGGGAGCACTCTCTTGGTACACTCTATTACATGAAAATTCTATAGATTCATTTACTTCTCTCGCAGATTCATTCGTGAAAGCCCATGCAGGGGAGAGAAGGGTTGAAAACCACAAGGAGGACATCTTCATCATCAATTAGAAGAAGGACGAGTTGCGTCACAACTTTGTGGAACAATTTCAACATGAGAGAATGTTGTCGCCCACTATTCCTGAAGATTGGGTTGCCATAGCGTTTATTGATGGCCTAAATGTCAATAGTTCGGATGCATCGAGGAAATTAAAGGTGAGTTTAAGAGAGTTCCCGACTAAGTTTCGTAATAAAGTGAACAACCGATATACCTTCAAAATAAGGATAGAGGATGATCACCGGTTCGACGCCTGAATGGAAGTCAGATGAGGACAATAGGGGAAGTCTTGGAATTTTCCCCCGTACAGACAAAGAGACCCAAGAAGTTGGTACAAACCCTATTCAACTCGACTACCACCCAAGCATGAAAAGAGGTCAAATGGTCCAAAATATGATCAAGGTCTGCCCATAAGAGATAGAGAGGTACCACAGAAGAGGCCCAGAAATGACTCATGACCCCTGAACATGGCCTCTTACAACATTAATGTAGAGGTCATGGATTTGGTCACGACGATGAAAAACATAAAGGAAACTTGTTTCCCATTCACAACACGGTACAATCCGAATAAATGAGGTGCAGACGTAGAGCTTTGGTGTGAGTTCCATGGGATTCTGCTGAGGAGGGGACACTTGAAAGAATTCTTTAGCAACCGGTTCAAGTATGTCTGAGAAAAGGAATCTGGGACATAAAAGAATCTCTGATTTATGCCTTCAAGATGTGTCTCTAATGGGCTCTCAACTTTTAGGTGAAGTAAAAACTCATCATTGTTGTCGATTTGAGCTTGTTTTTCATTAATATTCTGTTGATAACCTTATTCATTCCTTACATATGCTATTTGAGTTGGTGGTATGTCTGGATCTGAAAATCTTTGATGGATTCCTCGATGTTGAGCTTTCACACTTTTGAGGTATGTTCTTGCCTAAAACTCTATATTTTTGCTTCTATTTGTGTTCATCTATGATGATGTTGTTGTATCTCTGTCGAAACCTACTTGAATTTGTAATCGTTTTACAATACTTCTACTTGTGTTGTGATAAATACTATATTTGCTACAATATAATGTATGCATATACTGTAATAAATCACCATTTAGTGTTGAAATCTGATTCTCATATATGATATTTGAGTTTTATCACTATTTAGGGTTCTTCTTAAGTCAATTTCTAAGTCTTGGAAGTTTTGACAGTCAAAAGGATCTCATATCCAGTGCTTGATTAGCCAATTCATCTGCTAATTTATTGCATTTTCTTAAAATATGTGTGAAAATCACCTCTATGTTACTTGCAACCTCATTTGCTTCATCAACCCAATTAACAATATGTCATGGTGGTTTCCATCCTTCAGCCATAATCTTCTATACCATATGTGAGTCTATTTGAATTATTACCTTAGTTAGTCCATTCTCTTTGCAATATCTTATAGCTTCATTGATTACCATCATTTCTATTTCTGTATTTATTGTATTTCTAATTTTCTCATCCTTAACATAAATCATATCGCCTTCTTCATTTCTCACACAAAAATCACATGCACTACTCCCTAGATTCCCTCATGAGGCTTCATCTATATTGCAAAGAAACCAACCTGTTAGAGGAGGCTTCCAAATCACCTTAGTAACCTTTAGTTTAGCCCTTCCACTCTCTATTATCTGTATCAATTCACTCTATCTATTTGGTATGTTGCTGAGAGAAGGATTTCTCAACTGTACATGTCTTTGTATGGTTGAGTAAACCTGAAAGATAACTTTATTCCTGATCTGTTCTCTACATGATTAATGCAATTCTTCTTTTCCATAATTCCCATAATATAATAGCAGTCACTGCCTTGTATAGATGCTTTAAACTTCCAGTCACAGGTGCCAACCACCATTTAACAATTAATTGTTGCACTTGTAATCCTTCTATGTTAATACCTGCATAAGAATAAAAATAGGACTAAGTCATGTTAGCTATAAAAGAATTGATGAACAAATGTTGGAGTGTCTCCTCCTGAGGATTTGAACAACACCAGAATTTGGACACCATGTTGTAGCTCATTCTCCTTAGAACATCATCCAAAGGCAACTTATATTTCTAACACCTCCACAAGAAAAAAATATCTTGAAAAGCAATCCTTTCACCCACATAAATTTATATTTGTCCATCTCATGCCCCTCAATCTAACCAATTCCCATGCTGATTTTACTATAATGTCTCCATTATTATTCAACGACCATGGTTTATCCACTTCTATTTCTACATCAGGGGGTACAATGGTACTTGTAATGTGGTGAACAATCTCCTCTGGCAGCATCTCATTCAACTTGTTGGTATTCCATCTTCCATTTTCCACAACCTCATAAACATTTTGAATATTGGCATCCCATATGTCTTCTGCACATACAAAATACAGAGCTCCCATTCCAATCCAATTATCATACCAAAACTGGGAATTTCCCATTTTGGTTTTACACCAAATTTGATGTTCTATTAAATTCCTTGCCTGTAGCATTTTCTTCCAAGTTTGTGATCCATATTTGCATGGAACATTATCTGTATTCTCCTTCTTACAGTACTTGTTGCTTAAGAAAGCACTCAACATGGATGGTTTTGTTATGAAATTCCACCATAGTTTGCAATAAAGAGCCAATGAAACATCATGTAGTGATCTGAATCCTAATCCTCCTTCACTTATTGGCACACATTTTATGCCATGCTACCCAGTGTCTACTCTTCCCCCAATAGTGTTGCTCCAAAAAAATTGGGCAAACATCTTGTGCATCTATTTATTGATCCCTTTTGGTGGATAAACTGTAGAAAGCAAGTGCATAGGCAGGCTTTGTAAAACATGCTTAATAAGGATTGCTCTTCCTACAAATGATAACATCTTTCCTTTCCATGCCTGTAACTTATTCATAATCTTCATTAATATAGCATTGAAAAATTCCTTCTTCCTCCTACTGTGATAGATAGGATAACTAGATATACAAATGGGAAATTCTTTCTAATTATGCCAATCATAATTTCCACTGTAATGCTTATAACCCCTGGTACATTTTTGTACATATATACTGCACTCTTGTCTATATTGATCTTTTATCCAGAAGTTTTCTCATACTTCCCCAATATCTCCATAACCAATAACAAAGATTGCACATCTGCTGAGGTAAAAATAATCATATCATTAGCATAAGCTAGATGATTCATCTTAGGACTCCATTTAGACATTTCAAAATCCTTAAATTGAGGCACTTTATGTTGATGATTTAGATTTTTGGACAACACCTCTGCTACAAGTATGAAAAGAGTAGGTGAAAGCGGATCTTCTTATTTCACACCTCTTGATAACTGAAAGAACCCTTGTTGTTATTCTGAATACCATGTCTATTAACCTTTCTGAAAATCTCAATTTCATCAATACTTTTGTCTAGAATAGCTAAGATACCTTATCATATGCCTTTGTCATATCCAATTTCATGACAACATTAGCCTCTTTAGTTTTCAACCTGATGTTTGTAATGATTTCTTGTGTTATCAGGATATTTTCCACTTTACTTATATCCTTCACAAAACCAGCTCGGTTTAATGAAATTATATTCTCCAATCTGTCCACCAATCTTTCATGTAAAAGCCTTGAAAAGATTTTATTAACAAAATTACTCAGGCTAATAGGTCTCATATCAGAAAATGTGTTAATTACATCCCTCTTTGATAGTAAAACCAAATTAGTATGAGTAATGAACTTGGGAAGCTCAGTACTACAGAAAAATTCTCTCACCATATTATATACATCATCTCCAATGATTTCCCAATATGATTGATAGAACATTCCTATAAAACCATCTGGCCAAGCAACACTCTCCCCATTAAGTTTAAATACCACTTCCCTAACCTCATCCTTTTTAGGCATCTGTTCAATCTCCAAAATTTATTCTGTTGTGAAAAGTTTTGGGACATGTTCAAGCATTTTAAATTTTGTTGGATCTTTTTTCTTTGTAAACTGCTCCCTAAAAAACCGGATAGCTTCTTCTGAAATTTCTTCTGAATCTTCTAGCCAATTCCCCTCTTCATCCTGAATTCTTTTTATTTGTAATCTATTCCTCTTTCCCTGTACATATGCATGAAAGAACCTAGTATTTCTGTCACCATCCTGAAACCGTTGCATTCCATCTTTTTGCTTCCAAATTCCTCCTCCAAATGAAGATATTTGTTCAAATCAGCTTGGACTCTGTGTAATCTTTCTCTGTTTGCTTGAATAGGCATGATTCAAATTGAATATTATAAACCTTTATGACATCCTCCAAAGCATGTATTACCCGAAATATATTACCACATATATGCATGCTCTATTGTACCAATGCTACCTTCACCTTTTTCATTTTATGATGAAACAATATGAAAGAATTTGCCATGAAATCTGTTGACCAATGGTTCCTTACTGTATCTAGGAATGATTCATGGTTTGCCCTAAACATAGAAATTTAAAGGACTTTTTCACTGGCATAGTATCTCCAGCATATGATATTAATAAAGAAGCAAGATCAGATCTGGTTCTGAAAGAGATCTCTATGCCAGGGCAATTCAATTGTAAAGTATGATTACCCAGACATCTATCAAGCCTTTTGAAAATACAATTATCACCATTTTGACCATTCCACCATGTATAGTTTCTTTCCTTGAATCTAAGATTTGTAACTCCACAATTCTGAATATAACCCCTGAAGTCCTAAACTTCATTAATTGTAACTGGAAGTCCACCATATTTCTCATATTCTGAAATTATAACATTAAAGTCTCCCCTTATTAACCATGATATACATACAGTTGTTGTCATATTTTCCAATGAAGCCTATAATTCCATTGTTTCTTCTTGTCTACATTTAACATATACAAGAGAGACTATCATCTCATGTTAAGCACCTATCATACCTAACTTTAGGGCTAAGTACTGAGGATGATCAACTAGGATTTGGCAATCAAAGGTATCTTCCACAAAACCCCACATTTTGCCAGAATTATTAGCCACAACATGTTCCAATCCAATCTTTCTCTTGTATTCTTCAATTTTGTTAGCATGTTGAAAATGTTACATGAGCTTAATGAAACCAAATTGATATTATTGTTGCATCTTAATTAACCTTGTAAAAGATTCCAATGTGTTAACAGATCTAATATTTCATATGACTGCATTCATCATAGTTTATTAGATTTACTAAAATTGCTTCTATTTTGAACTCCACCAGGTGAAGCACTGTGATCTCTCACTTTCATCTTCTTGACTTTTCACCTCCTCTGTCAAACACTTTAGGAGATATATCCCCTGCCTTTGTAATATGTTATTTTTCTCTATAGAATGAATATCCAAATCCTTGCCTCCATGGTTGTTCACCATTTTCTCCATTGACTTCTCATTCCCTGTAGCAACAATTATTTGGCATGTATCTTTTAGTTCTGCTATGTTGGATGTATACTGTGTTGAATCAATTAAGTGTGACTCAATTGTTTGCTTCTCCTTGCTTGCATCTAACTTGTCTCATTGGATTATCTGATCATCTATCCCCTCCTTCTCCTCTACTGATTTATTAGAAGTCTCTATCCTATTATCCTTTATCATTGGTGTTGGCCTATCCATCCATTTATCCTTGTGTTGACTATCCTCCAATCGTGTTACTGATTCTGGGCTATTACATGTTCTCATTGATGAACTACTCTCTTGTTGGATATTGCATTTGATTAGGATGGTCTTTTGTCTGTTTATATTCCCCTTATTATTGTTGTGGCTAAGTGTTGTATTGCCTTCTTGTTATGATATTTAATGACTTTGTGATTTTTGAGGCATCTCCACATGCTCTGTCACTTCTATAGTATTTTTATGATGTTGCTTGGTTATGTGGCATTCCCTTCAGCATCTTCTCCCTCCTCTAGGGCTTCAAAAGCATTTTATATTTTTACTCCATTTTGTGGCTCTTGATTTTCATCTACTTCCCAAATTATGACCCCACTTTTATCCTTGATATATTTATTTCTCCTTCTCAACATCCAGTCCTGTTTTGATTTTTCCATATCCCCATCCCCTTTCATGTTCTCCATTTCTCCTTGGTTGTATTACCTGATCAGTTTGAACATTTTTCTTTTCTTTTGCAATACCTTTTCTGATTTCCCCCTGTATTATTTCTCCAGCTCTCGATGCAAGGCTATATATTAAGTTTCATCATGACCCTGTAGCTTTCAATGTTTATAGTATTTTGGAAGGTAATCATATTGTATGTTTATCCATTTAGAATTAATTTGTCCCTTTTCATCATCTACTTCTGCTATGTTAATTCTTTTTGGATGTTCAACTAATAGATCTATCTCCACTTTAACTTTTGCACAACTAGGTCTTGTATTGTTTGTTGTTGCTAGATCCATTGTTAGAGGTTTTTCAACTGCTGAGGCCATTGAAAAAATAGCCTCCCTTGCAAAGAAGTTTGGTGGTAACTCGGGAAAGCTAATCCACGCAATTGTAATAGAAGTCTCCTCATCATGCTTAAACCAATTATTCCATATGAGTGGTCTCATCTGGCAGTACCTAGAGTGTACTTTAATGTAATAAGATGGATTGGACATTATTTTTACATAATCCTTAAATAATAATAACCTTATCAGAATATGTCTATCTTCAATCACTCCAATTGTGCATTTCCCTTAATTCCACAAATAATACATTGTAAATCTTCTTTCAAAATCAGTTGTTTAATTTCTGTTGAATTCCAGGTAATATATGGTTCTCCTTCTATGTAAACAACTGGTTTTTGTGGTACAACTTGGGTATTGACTAACAAAATATGCTTCAGCATATTTGCATAGTTTGGATTCAACAAGTTGTTTGGGTTGGTGTTTGGTTCTGGGTTTGTATTACTTGTGTCATTAGGAGTACTGTTTTGAGGCTCAGTGGATGGTATATCGGGTGTAGCACTAATAGGCAAACCATTAGGTTTATTGGAGTTTTGTATACTAGATTTAGATTGGTAGGCTTCAGATAGAATTGGATATGGGTTATGAATGGTCATAGCAGTTGTTGTTAAGGGTGGTACAACCCCGTATGAGGTTTCCCACCGGCCGTATTGATCATGGTGGCCGGCGGCTTCATGGTGAAGAGTTGTGAAGATAGTGGCTAAGCTAGGGTTTCTAGAAAGCGTTTTTTGGCTGTTCAGTCCCTTTGTCATTTGCCAAGATAGATTGTAGATGGATTTTTGTCTCCCCTCCAATCTAGATTCCCACTCCATGTAGGTTTGGAGCATTTCTTAGACGATTTTAAATCTGACACTTTGTCCATCATTTTTCATGTCATTGTTCCTATCAAACTCAAAAGCACAACTAGCATTCTCGTTAAAACAACTTGAGGGAGGGGGAGCAAAATAGTTGGGACAATCACACCAATGTTCATCTAGACCACCACACATATTGCAAATATTTCCATCATAAGAGTGAGACGGTGCACACATCTTTCTCCAGGGAGCATTTTCACAATCTTGCCAAAAGTGAGGTCCTCCACAATATGAACATGGGTCATCAAATAAGGGTTACAACCATAAAATTCATTTTTCAATCCATTATTCCATGACGACACAAGTAAAAAAAACTAGCAAACACAAAGAAACACAAAAAATCACAAAGACAATTTGGACAAAGCCTTTTCAGTTTACTTCCTAAACTAACTCAATACGCCAATCATTCCCCGACAACGATGCTAAAATTGATGACGTCTAAATCCATTCCTCAAAGAAAAAGTGTAAACGATCATCGCAATATAATTTACCCAACTAGGAGTCGGGGTAGAATCGATAAGGAATAATATACTTGGGCAATTAAGTTAGTTATGAAATTGTCACCAATTAAGCTAAGCCAAATGATTTTCAAATATTTGATTTTGTTTAGAAACTAATAATGATAAAACTAACTAATAGGGAGCACAAGCTATGGAAATTCGGGATTTTGGAACATAATAATTTAACTTAAACTCAATAATGATCCATTGCAAGTAATTATCTACCACTAATTAATCATGAATCAAGCAAATTAACATTGGAATCTCAATTACTCACTAATGCCTCTCGACTATTTAACATGTTTGTCTTAGCTTATTCTCTCAAAACAAACTAAGAAGCATTAATCGCATTCTAATTTTAGGCTACACTATGATTTTTCATGTATAAAGGTTAAACTTATTAGATGAGGGATAAAGCCTCAAATCGTGATAATCAATCTAACTCAACCCCTAATTTCCTCTCTCAAGTTTAATTAAGAATAAATAGGCAAGTTATAGGGTTAGCTAATCCCTTTGGAAACATTCAAGAACAAGATTAATTAAATAAGCAAGAGACCCATTTCATAAATAACAAGAAATAATCAATACAAAAGCAACAAGAGTTAAATACAAATACTACTTAACAAGTATTTACGACTTTATTGTCCAAAGTCATCACTCACACCAAATATGACAATACAAAACAAGGAAATAAAGAGATGAAGTAAGAAATTCTCATTAATGGCTTCAAGTCTTCACTTCCAAGGTGATGGGTGATGAAGCTCTATCCTCCAAAGCTTGTTCTCCCTCTTCTGAGCTCTCAAATGTGTTGGAGAATGATTCTTGAGATTTTGGTATGAGTTGGTGTGTTTCTCCTTGTTGCTAAAATGACATAATGTTGTATCTATAGCCCAAAGAAAATATTTTACAAAATCTGTCAAAAATGCCCTTCTGTCCCATTCCGCTACCCATTCTGTGGCCAGCAGAACGGTTCTACGGTCAGCAGAATGGTCAGCAAAATGGGACAGTGACTTTTGTCCCATTCCGCTAGCCATTCTATGGCTAGAAGAACGGTTCTGTGGTCAGCAGAATAGGACAGTATTAGCAAAACTTCCTATTCCATTCTGCTATCCATTTTGCTACCCATTCTGCGGCTAGCAAAATGGTTCTGCGCCAGCAAAATGGTTCTGCGGCCAACAAAATGGTCACAAAACAGTCTTTTTCTCATTTTCTTGTGATTCTTGACACTTTAACACCAAATTCCTACAAATACAAAATAAACATAAGAAATTACATTAAAACTTACTTAAAGGTCTAGAAAAGCATACAAAAAGGTATAAAAGATCCGTAATTTCATCGCACATCAGTGGATATTGATCATCAAAAATCGATCACACCATCCTCGGTCGTGATCATCTTCAACGTTGGTGATGAGGGCTCTGGAGCCCCGGAAAGCCAAGTTTATTATTCCCCCACGAAACACTTGGAGGCGTAAAGATGGATCAAATGATTCAAAGTTAAGATGGGCAAGATCTGCCAAATCTCGCACACAATAAACTATTCTCCAAGTCTGAGGGGTCAACTGCCCCACACAAATGTTGCATCGACAACAAAAGGCCTCAATAACCCGATGGACTGGGAGGCCAAAACTAATGGTAAATGGGTAGGTGTAAATCAGAGACATCCCTAGGATATGCTGAGTGATACTCGCATTGGCGGGATGAGGAAATATGGATACATCAAGGCCTCATCGACAGTCGATGCAGACGTGGAGAATGATAGAGTGATCAATCAATAAGGATATACCCTTCATAGACTCATAATATAAGTTGACTCGAAAATCCCTCTCAAAATTAAAATTGGAAAGGATAATCTCAGAGGTAGAAGAACCCAGGTCGATGGCCCAGGTAATACCGGAAAACGATGGATGGCGGTGAGAAAAAGTCACCGTGGTAGCGCCAAGTTCTCATCGCATTCTGGTGAGGTAAGGTCATATGAAGAAAATGAAGAAGTAGAAGAAGACATAATGGAGATGAGGTTTGATTGAGAAAGAAGATGTGTTTGCTCGTAAAAATGAGATAAAGAGTAAGAGTGGGAGATCATGATCGGGGTCACTGACTTAAAGAACCTGTTGGAGTAATGATTAGCTTTGGAAAATGAGTGAGGTAACCTGTTGTTAGGAAGCACTAATCAGTGTCTCCAGAAGGGAACCGTTGAATGAGTGACTGAACATATAAAATGTCTAGGGGACTATTTGTATTGGATAAAAACGCCTTCGGGTGGATTCTTGTATTCGAATGTCCCAACAACTCTGAAGTGTCCACACAACTGTCCCCACTCCGAACAACTCCCATCACATCAATCTTCCTAGATTAGAGCACCGCAGCGCGCATGGGTATGATAACATCAATAAGATCACGTCGTCATAACTTTATAAGGGGGATAATAGTCTAGTTTTGTCTTATATATGTGAGACTTAGAAGGGAAGGAATCAGACATTGTATCTTCTAAGCTCACACTTGTAACCTAAGTCCTATTCTCTCTCAGAGTAATACATTGAAAGAAGCATTTGTCCATTATTTTCCATTACTAGTTCTGAATCAAAGCTTACTTGTTCATATTATCTACTTATCCATTTACTTGTTTATTTACTTATTCATCATCTATCATATAATTCTGAACTCATTGAGGATTTCACCAGAGCAAATACAACTCACTTGTCATTAAACCCTAAAAAATAAATCTATAACTGTGTTTTTGGTTAAACCCAATTTCACCGAAAAACAAATCCTATTTTCGAGAGTCGGCGACCTTTGCTTAGTGTACTTTCTTATTTTTTGTTGAAAACACACATGTACTCGGGTTTACATATCAAATGCAATGAATGAAAACATGCTTTCATTTCTCTCCTTACACTCAAAATTTGTTGATACGAACACGTCCTCCTAGACTCAATAATATCCACCACGATCACACGACACAACCTGTAGGCCTCAGAGCATGAAGGAAACATAGCTTTATGCCAATATAAGATGATGTCGAAAAAAAGGGGCCATCTTTTTATTATGAATTGGACGATTTTATTTCCCAATCATAAAATATGCAGCCGGAAGTAATATTCCCGTATTAGGGGAAGCAATTGCTCAAAATTTCTCATGCATTAAGAAAAACCAAATGCAATTTTGGAACTTAAATACTAGCGTTCGAATTTGCCATAGAGCATAATCCCGATAAGAGGGTCCTTGGGTGGAAGGATCCCTATGATTGAACTTCTCCACTTCAAAGGACTGGGTAATCTTCACACCTGGCTATAAATCATACCAACATAATTAGAGTAACAAGCAATAATATGAGCCTCCACGTGGGACCTAAATAATACAAAAATGCATACAAATTATCATCAAAAGAGAGGTCCAAAATGTAGGCAATACTAGTAGCAAGACAAATATTTTCCAAAAATGAGGAAACATGATAACATATCAAAAATATTAAAACTCCGCACAATGAGTGCTGAAATCAAGTAATAGCTGCCAGAGCATCGGATGCTTCGGTAGGGGCATTCACATTCGGAGCAGAGGTAGGTGGTTGGTCTTTGGGAAGAGTCTCCTCCACTTCACCTTTTCTGCTTCCGCTCTCAGCTGTTGAAACCTCAGTAGGATGCTCCTCGTATCCAGCTGGAACTTCCCATTCGCCTTTGTGGGACTAGCGTTCACTATCTGAAGTCTGAGCCAAATCCTCAAATGGGGGTCGAATAGGCAGAGCATCATGGGACACATCTTCCACAGGCAAAGCGGCCGCCAGTACAGTGTCAATATTAATTAACCCATCCAGGACCTCCTGAAGGGCCATCATTCGGGCCTAAAACACGGTATGAGTTTTCTCGAGGATGAAGTCCATTTTCAGTTGTTGAATGGTTACATCCCTATCAGATGTATGGACCTTTTGCAGCGCTTCCTGAAGAGAAGTGTTGGTCTCGTTGAAGTCTTTGTTATTCTTAAGTTGATCCTTGTATCAGACCATCATCATCTGATACCTCCCATCAAGAAGACTCAAATCTTTCTCGGCAGAAGCCTTGTCCCTCTGGCAAGCGTCCTATTCAATCCACATAGTCCAAACTTGCTCTGCTAGAAGTTTCCCTCTAGACCACGGTGGCCAAATGATTCTGGTGTTCGACGCACTTCTTTTGCAGCTCCAGAAGCTTAGCATGAAACATTACCGCTTCTTCACTATGCATCCTCTTATCCTACTCCATCTGGACCAGCCTGGCCTCTAATTCCTCCATAGAAATCAGTTGGCTCTTGTCATGCCCCAAACCTGACCCTGAACATAACATGCATCTGATGCTATGAACAACACTAGAAGCACCTTATAAAATATTTAAATAATCATTCTAATTCATTATCTATTTATAATAAGTCGTATAAAGATTAAAACATGGACATGTTCAACTTAATAGAACCAGCGGAAGTCTAATATAGATATTAAATCATAAAATGTAGCAAAACCTCACCAAGTCATATTTTATATTCATTTTATGTTGGAATTAAGTTTTGATTGTTGGAATCGATGTGTATCAAAATTTATGATCTGTAGCAACTTGAATTGTCGAATTTCGACACCGTATGGGGGAGTTATAGTCATTTTAGTTCTGAGGAAAATTGCTGGTTCAGATGGGTTAATTATACTTGTCTTTGTGATTATTCTGAGGAATCGTGGGAAATTTGACAGACTTGGGTTTAGGTGCTTCACCATAGGCTATGATTCATTGATCTTTCTGTACTTGAGTGGCTATTGTTGGACCGTGTTATGTTGTACTTGATTGCGAGCATGTCTATTCTTCAGTCTCTTACTTTATATATGTTAGCTAACTATTATTGGGCGATGATACCTACCAGTACATAGTGTTTGTATTGATACTACTCTTGCTACACCCTTTTGTGGTGTAGAGTTATTGCAAATACATGAGCGAGGTTTGATTAGCCTTCAAAAATCTCGTGGCGTTTATCTAAACTTCTCTGTTTAATTCTCATTCTAAATTGAAGTTGTATTCAGGTTGTAGTTGTAATTTGTATTTCAGTTGTATACTTAGAAGCTCTTGTACTATTCAAATTAGATTTCTTGGATAGTGTTGTATTCTGCATTATCATGTATCTATGTTTTTAGACTTCTATTGCTCTTATTACTTATTTATGTTATTGGATGAATCTGTACGGGATGGGTTCACCTACCATGTGGGAAAATGGTAGATGCCCGCACGATAAGTGGTTTGGGTCGTGACATCCTTGCTGGCATCAGACGCCAAATTGATCGCAACTTGAGGAGAGACGGGAGCTACCGAGGTTGGCCTTTGCTTATCTTGCTCCTGGACATCAGGTTTACTCTTCTTGATCGGAGGAGGAGAGGGAGGGGATGATAGTCTTTTTTATTCGACTGAAAGAACCGACCCCAAACTCCAGCCTAGCTGGGACGCAATTTGAATAACTTGTTGCAAAGTAACATCCGAATCCTAGGGAACTTCATCCAAAGTCCGGACCGATGCTCCTTTAGGAAGACCATAATTCTTAGCCTTCCAATTATTCATTTCCGCGATCTCCTTCCACGTGTGAAGAACAAGTGGTACAGAATCAAGAATGTTCTGGACCCATCGTGCTAATATTGGCACTGAATCTAGTTTCCACGCTATATCTTAAAGAGAAAAAAGGCAGAATTTAGAAATTTCACTAAAAATTAAAATAGCGAAGCACAAGCAAAAGACTCACGATGAAAATTCCATTATTCCAGGATAGGGGCCGACGGCTTGGCTAAATCTGCTGTCACAATAATGATCTATCTCTTCATCCATCTGTGGTCAGAGTCGTCATCAATATTAGCAATTAAAGCGTTTTGGCCATGGCGGGCCAGCTGAATAACCCTTGCCCTGAAAATCTTGGGGGAATAGAGGTGAATTAAATGGGAAAGGGTGAAATCCTCCCTAGATTGAGAAGAGAGATACCGAAGACACGCGACTGTCCTCCACATTGTTGGTCCGATCTGAGCCAGACATATGTTATATTTCTGAAAAACTTCCAGGATCACGGAGTCAATAGAGTCGCTCACCCTCAATGAAAGGGGTAAGTATACACAAAGGAGTTCCTCTGCCGGTGAAAAGTAATGTTTTCTCCTTTCTTTGGGAAGAGCACCTCGATGGCTGTCTAGCCGCAATCTAACTTCACTTGAATTAGATAGCGATTGCAAATAGAAGACTTATACATAATGGCTGGCTAGTCCCGCTCGTGTTTGGAATCGGTAGAGGTCCTCCATTTTTAAGGTCTTTAAAGACAGACCAATTATAGGGAATGTACGAGTTGGCGTGTTGAGAGGAGAAATCAATTGATGGAGCCTTTCTCTTGGTGAATGGAGACATCAGAATCACTATGGGTAAGGTTTTGGGCCCGGGCAGTAGCACCATCAGCAACGGAATAATCAGAAGACATAAGTTGAATATTTGAGAAAAAAAGGTGTAAGGTCGGTTTTTTTTTTTTTACAACGGAAGAAAATGATGTAAATTAGAATAAAGTGAGTAAGATTCTCGGGATGTTGAGTTTTATATGAGGAAACAAGGTAAGATACAACGTCTCTCTTAAAATGAAGGGAATCAAGTCATCATTATGACACCAATTATCGAGCGAAGGATGTGGACGAGCATACGACGCGTGTAAAACGGATGGCATAGGGGCGACAGAGCATTTAATGAAAGGAGTCAGCGTGCGGAGAAGGTTAATCGGTTGGACTGACACACCAATTTTAAGGAACATCATGACGAGGCAAGTATTGATGGTCGAAAAACTCTTCTACTTCTCGGGTCCATGAGTTCAAAGGGCTCGAAAAGTGGGGGACTATCTGTATTGGGTAAGAACGCTTCCGGGTGGATTAGTGTATCCGGATGTCCCAACGGCTCCGAAGTCTCCACACAACTGTCTCCACTCCTAACAACTCCCATAACATTAGCCTTCCTAGATTAGAGTGTCGCGGCGTGCATGGGCACGATGACATCAGCAAGCTCAGTCGTCATAACTTTATGAGGGCATTATAGTCTAATTTTGTCTTATATATGTGAGACTTGGAAGGGAAGGAACCACACATTGTATCTTCTAAGCTCACACTTGTAACCTAAGTCCTATTCTCTCTCAGAGTAATACATTGAAAGAAGCATTTATCCATTATTTTCCATTACTAGTTCCGAATCAAAGCTTACTTGTTCATATTATCTACTTATCCATTTACTTGCTTATTTACTTATTCATCACCTATCATATAATTTCGGACTCATTGAGGGATTCTACGGATCGGATACAACTTACTTGTCTTTAAACCCTAAAAAATAAATCTCTAACTGTGTTTTTTTGTTAAACCCGATTTCTCCGAAAAACAAAAATATTGATCAAAAGATATATACCCCACTATGAAAAGATGGATTCACCCATGCTACCAATATATTTGAACTGTTGAACCCTAATCTAAACGTTGCAGTGCATAATAACGTGAGAGTGAGATCGAATTTAACTTGTTTGTTTGTGAATTATGTTGCAAATTAAATTGATGAACATTCTACAATATTCACGGATGTCACGGGCTCACGGCAAGTTATTAATGAGTGTCGTACCAGAAAATAGAATTCGTGGTGGCATATATTTGGCAATAGGAATGATCCACATTCTACCTATGTGTCTTTGGTACGAACAAATTTTTTTTTCGATAAAAAATAAGTAATTTTTTTATTTATTTTTTGGTGTTTCAGTAAACAGAAAATATTGTCTCAAGAGTATAATGTAGATAAATTCTATGAGATGGGATGTAGGCCGGTGGTGGGTGGATGGGTATTGGGGGTGGGAGGAGACAATAAACACGGCATATTATTTATTGAACTTGTTTTTCCTAATTCCTCCCGGAGGCCAGAAAATCATTTTCGAACATTTTAACCTATCCAACGAAATATTGTAAAGACATTCTTTCGTATCAAACACACCCTTATGGTAGCTAATTACAGGCAACACAATGTTTTTTTTATATCCAGCTTCTCGACTTACGTCAGACTATTCCTGGAGATAGTAGTCCCGGTCCCTCAGCATTACTATCAGTAAATCGTGGAATGTGCCTGAATAAACAGAGCTTGAAAACATAGCAATTGATATCACCTACAAGGTCCTACCCCAAAAGAGAACAAATTACTCCCACTAAAATTCGAACTCACGCTTCAGACCTCCAACTAAATTTTAAGTTTTCTTCCTTTACCATCCAGCTATGACCAAGACATGTCCTAGATATTTTTATGTTTGTTGATAGACAGGGCAGCCGCCATATTTGACGAGTGTCAATGAAGTGAGTGTGTGAGTGTGTGTGTTTTCTTCTCTCGACCGACACCGCATGTTTGCCAATTAATGACCGATGAATTAACTCGCAATATGGCCAATTGCCAAATTACGTAGAAGTGAAAAAATTATATTGCAAACGCGGAGAACCTAATATTAAAATTATAAGAGTCAATTAACACATCCCTTTGTTCGTGAACATGTATAGATATCTCACTAATTTAACATCTCCCTGTTATGCAGTACATTGTCTTAACTTACCAGCTAAGTACAATTAAGCACAGTCTAGCGATAGAGGGTGGATTTAGAATATTAAGTAATTTTATTGATTCGACTTTTAAAGATTTTAGCATTGAACACTTTATATTCTTAAAGTTATGAATTCATACGGCATATCTACTATTTATTGTAAATTTAATAGATTTTTACATATAAATTTATGTCCACGTCAAAAGTACTGAATTGAGATGAACGTGATATTGTAACCGTGCATCTGCCCCTGACTAGAGAATCAATACTGTATATCTTCTTTTTTTTTGACAAGTACAATATATATTTGAAAACTTTTGAAATTAGGTATTTATACTTTATATTAAGCTTGAAACTGATGTCGCGTGATAGTAGTAAAGTAAAAAAATACTTGCTCACGTTCAATGTCTACATTAAATCAATAAATATTATAAACATGTTTTTATATATTTATCACTTAATTATAGTTAAGTAATATGTATCTTTTTTTACTGTTATGATTAAACTGTTTGACTGGATATAAAAACTGAATGCATGTAAATGTTTAAGCTAACAGCATTAATCAAGTGTACGATATGGCTTACGCGGCATTGACTTATGGTCATTTATTCGCCGTGTTTGAGAATAGGTAACTAAGGACAATATTCATGTCTAATTAATGTGCTAAACCGACGAGGCATCTTTGCATAATTAAGGAAAATACAGTGACAAAATATTGTTGTACAGTAAGTTAAAAGATTAGGATTGAGTGTGAGTGTAACTGGTGACAAATTAAAGTAAAAGTACACATTATTAATAAATATTTATTTTGAATAAAATAATTTTCTCAGACGTACATTTACAACATTAGGTACGAAGGTGCAATTATATATGTTTGAAGCTATATATATATATATTTATAATTGCAAAAAAAATTAACTTATTCTAATACTAAATTCACATCCAATTTAACAAAAAAAATTAATAGTATTTGATATTTTGTATTCACTAATTTAAAATTTTAAATTCATCTCTGATTAATTAAACCACAAATCGATGGGCGCGCAAAGTAAAATGGGCATTCCTCTTGATTTACGACATAAGCACGAGATGGTACTAGCAAGCTTCATGTCACATGCAATTTCTTCTCTACGAACGACATGATATTAAGTGGCGTACTAGTTATGTTATTTAGGTAAAAGATTTATTTCCAAATAAGGCACACAAATTAAATAACATAGTTTTTATGTACCGTAGTCACATGTTCCGAGCAGGTTTTAGGACCCCTCCCCCGAACCCGAGTTATGTGTCATAATTTAAGATCCTACTCCTTTTTTATCATTCTTTTTCTCTACAAATTTCATAAAAGAATTCATGTTAACTTTATCATAGGATTTCAAGTTAGCTCCTTGAACCCTTTTAATAATCATCATTTAGTAAATCTGGATTTTTGGCCTCAGTATCTCTTTTGAAAACTATCATATTGGTTAAAATTCGCAAATACATTTCTAACTCCTACAATTAAAAAATAATTTCCTATAATTTTACAAGTGTTACTCTAAGATAATATCATGAATTACTTGTGAAATTTGAAATTTTAGGATGAGGAAATGTGATTATAGTGGCCAAATTTTTAAATTAAAGTTCAGATGCTCCACCCGGCCCAAAAGAACTTAAGAAAGAAACATAAAACAATTAATGGACTCACTTTAGCAATAAAGACGAATCCAAGATTTGGAGTTTGTGGATTTCTACGACGATTTCAAGTTAAATGTAACAATATTTGGTTCACAATTTAATATTTATAGCTATTTAATTTGGTAGATTTCTTACAAATATATATATATGATTGGGCAAAATCTATTAGGTTCACGTGAACCCAATGCTTTAAGGCAAAATCGGCCACTGTTTAGTAGTTAACAATTGGCCAAGTTAGAGATAATGATGCTTTTGGTCCCTCGATTATTTATAAATTCTCATTTACCGTCATATGTAGAGTAGCACCACATATATAACAAAATAATAGGCAATTACATGATGTAATGAATAATAATGTGTTGAATTTGTGAAGATTCACAAGCGAATGGATTAAAAATATATATTTTATTTAATCAAAATTATGTACTTAATCATATATCACAAAGATCAAAATTAAAATTTATCGATATTTGATGAACTAAAAGTCCAAATTTTCCAATAAGTCAAATCATCACGAACTAACAACGCGGTTACGGTCTCATGCTACAATTATTATTGGGGTTTACACTAAATGTCAGCCTGTACTTTTAAAGAAATTTTCATTTCTATTTTCTAATCAATATATAATATAAAGCTAGTAATAGACAATCATATGTGACACATCTCTATAGTTAAGGATTTTATTTATCCTTTTTCTCCTTTTCTCTTTTTTATATCATTTTTAATTATTTTATTTTAATTTAAAAAATCATATTCGTAACTCACACCCCTTCGTCTTCATAATTCTATTCATATTTATTTATTTTTTATCCAAATTTTATGTATTTTGTCGTAACAACAATAAATGACTCAATAATCAATACACCACTCTTCTTATTCATGGAGAAATTTATTATTTACTTACACAATGTAGTACTAATTGCGTATACTTATCCAAATTAGCTATTACATTGGCGTATACCTATCCAAATTATTACATTGCGTATAACTATCCAAATTAGCTATTGAGTTAAATGCAATTTGAAAAGCCTTTAATAATTAGAAGAGAATTTATATATAATTATCTTTTTTTCTTTCTTTTTAAGTATTTTTTAATTTGTATAGTATCTATTTGGCCAATGATTCTATTTATCTTTTTTGTTCTTTTTTGACTTTTTCTCTTATTTTTTTATTTATTATAAAAAGACATTTCTTCATAACTCACACTTCTTTATTTCATAACTTCTACTCTTAATTAGTATTAGTAATAATAACCTTTCATGTTTATAACCTCTCAATTATTTAATATACAAGTATATGACACCTTAAAATTACACCACAATGATATTTCTATATGAATAAATTTAGTATGTGCTTGGTTATCTTATATTTTATAGTGCAATAGTCATCAAGAAAGAACAATTGGTTTGTCTTCTTCATGGCATGAATGGAAGAATTCATTCAAAAAATGTTTTCAGTTTCTCTTTCTTTCTCTTTTTATCCTTTAAAGAAATTTTATGGTGACAATATAGTTCTTCATTCTTCTCCGATTCATAAATATAGCACTCTAACATTTTCATTTGATTATTTAACTTTTTTCTTCTATTTTTTTGTTCTTTATTAGTGAGGTTGTCTCCAGGCTATGGATAATGTCGAGAGTGGAAGAAGGAGAAGGAAGCCAGTGTATATGTGCATGCTGCTTAAGGAAGTATATATGACTCTTTTCGCAATCATGTTGTTCAACTTTTGATAAGTCTATTAATTTTTAGAATATAGTTTAACTCATAGAAAAGTTACTTATTAATATGTTAAATTGCAATCCTCAGATTTTTTATTTTATGTTGTTGATAAAAGTCCTCAAGTTTTTAATTGTTTTCATAGATCATTGTTGTTCTCAAGTTTAATTCACAGAAAAGTTATTTATCAATATGTAAAATTGCAGTCCTCAAGTTTTTCAAATTTTCATAGATGTTGTTCGTTCTTAACCATTCAAGCTTACTACTTGAAAAAATGCAAAATTGTAGAGCCAGGGTGAGAATCTATATATTATATAAAGTTGATTTTTGACGAAGGTGATGTGGCACATCGGCCAAGATATGTGTTTATATTTTTTCTCACTTTTTTGCTTTCCCCCTTTTATTTTGCTCAAAAATCTCTAATAATCATCATTCTCGTGGAAGTAATGGTTACACATATTTTGTTTCAATTATATTTAAAAATAAAAAAGAAGTTATTATCACTTACTTATGGAATTTAAAGGGGTACATAAAAACTGAAATCAATTAATTATGAGATTTGAAAGGGTACAACACTTACACATGAATTTGTATTCTCTGGCGTTTGCTATTTGAAAAGGTAATTTTTTATTTTTTCACAAGTGTATAAAAAAGATATAATAAGAGGAAGCAGCTACCAAATCTTTACCATAGAAAAATTCAATGAGGCATGTTTCATCTTTAACACCATCAAAGAAGAGAAAGAAGTAAAGGTTTCATATGAAGATGACGTAGAAAATAACTTTTCGTTTTTTACTCTTCTTTTGATAAATATCTCCTTCTCTCATATTTACTTTGTTCTAATAAAGAACGAAAAATAATTTCATGAGCATCAAAAGCAGAACAAAAGTAAGAAAATATTGACGATGGTGGCGTTACAGTGTTCTACAAAGCGAAGCAAAAGTGTAATTTCTTTAACATGTCTTGACATTTAATTATCTCAATTTTTCTATTAAAGTATTGTAGTTATTGCCAAAATGAAAAAGGACTGACAGTAACAATGAGTTTTAAACTTCTCTATCGTTGATCATGATTGTTGCTATATAACATATTTAAGGGAAGGCAAAACTTTGAGTTGGCGTTAGTAAATAAGGATTGTTCGTTTTTATTGTTTGTTAAAGTTTGTTTATGTTATCTGCGGATTTGGCGGGATGAATAGCATCTTCTATCTTTAATTAGAGATTTCAAGTTCGAATAATAGAATAAATTTTTTTTATAGTAAGAGCTTTTTTCCTTTTAATGAATCTTAAGCAACAGAAATTCAAATTAATCAAGGTCCGCCATCTGCATTGAATAGAGAATCAAAATAAAGTTTATTTTATAGCTTATAGACGTAGAGTATTCTCATAACCGCGCGAAGCATGAATGTCCGAAGCATGAATGTCTAGTTATATATCTTGTTAAGTCCTGCATACCAAATTTGCTTCAATATCTTGTTAAGTCCTGCATACCAAATTTGCTTCAAAATCCCCACATAAATTCATCAGCTTTTTCAAGGGTAAATTCATTTTTTTTTAAAGAAACCTCTGGGAAGTTTCCTTCGTTAGCTATGTCGCTGAGTCCTTCCAAAGAATCAGTGTTACGTGAAAGGGTTTAATAGAAATTATGCAATAACAACGCATATGGATTTAACATTAATTTTTCTTTTTTACATGGGTCTAAACATTCTATATTCTTAGATTAAAATTAAACATTTCGATTTGTTTGTAATATAATCTAGAAGTTTTGTGCGAAATCATGAAAAAAACCCGAATAACATGGAATATGAAACGGAAATCTCAATAGAGCAATAAACTAAATTGAAAATGATTGCTATATTAAAAATTGTAATTGATGAATTATAAATTGTTAATACATTTGAAATATGATAGTTCATTGTTGTTGAAAGAAATAATCCCTTGATTATTTTCATTAATGAAGAGTATATATACAATTTACATTTTTTCATAATAGGAAAATCATATTCCTATTCTACTCCAAAAACCATATTCTAGTTGTACAAGAATCATATAATTATGATAACTGTACAAGCCTAATTTAATACAATATTTACATTCAATTTTGACTTCAAACCCGTGATATACACGGGCTTGTATACCGTGTATACCATGATTTCACATATGGTAAGTTTCCTTGTGAAACCGTGATATACATGGTATACAAACCCATGTATGTCACGGGTATAACTAATAGTTGTATTGGCAATAAATGTACTTGGATGAAAACTTTTTGATCGAACACATTGCAAGCACATAAGGAACTCATAGTCAAACTCGAGTTAGTCGGTTTCAGCTTGGTCAAAGACCGAAAATCCTTAATCATTCGACAACTTAGTCCCATTTCCAATTTACCCATGCCGGATAACATTATTTCGAAATGATATGTCTAGAAGGTCCAAGGTATCCGTACAATAGCCTTCCCAGCGCCGACCAAACTCAGATAGGTGGCTTAATTACTAGCTTACGTTGTATAACTAAGGTAATATTTTATTTTTATGTACATATATAGATTTTGAATCCCAATGTTATTTCTGCTTTACTCGAGTCGATGGTATATCGAAACAACCTCTCTACTTGCAAATGTAGGGGTAAGGTATACG
This sequence comes from Anisodus acutangulus, assembly GCA_029783415.1. NCBI lineage: Eukaryota > Viridiplantae > Streptophyta > Magnoliopsida > Solanales > Solanaceae > Anisodus > Anisodus acutangulus. Next base: position 33,354,925 of record CM056499.1, on the reverse strand, counting down.
TACACTTTACCCTTCCCAAACCCCACTCGTGGGATTACACTGGGTATTGTTGTTGTTGTATATATATATTTTGAATACCTTAAACACAAGACTAGAGGTTGCAGTGGTTAAGGGATTCAAAATTTACCTTGAGGTTCCAAGTTCAAATCTCTGATACTACATTTTTGTTTTTCTAACACTTTTAGTGAAAAATCTGGATCTATCACTGCTTAGGCTTGCATAATATATACTTGGCTCCTCCTTCCCAGGTGAATTTTGTGGACAACTTTAAGAGGCTCTTGATTACTTGAGCCTAGAAAGAATGGCTTTGACATGGTTGGCACGTCTTAAAGGTTGTCAAGTTTTTAATACTTTCTTCGTTTCTATTTATGTCACATAATTTGAATTGACGCAAGTTTTTTAATTATTCTTTTTTTCTTTAAAATTTATGATTTTAAATATGTCATCACATTTGTATGATTATAAAACTTTTAAAATTTATGATCTACATGACATAATGTTTGTGTGCCCATAAAGTTTCTCATTAAAGATAAAACATAAATTTTAAAGTTAAATTATTTTTCAAATAAAAAAATATTGATTCTTTCTGAAACAGACCAATAAAAGATAGTGTCACACAATGAAATAAAGGAAATGGTAATACAAGTATGTCATGCGACAAGTCATATGCTACCAATGGCCGGTGATATTTAAGGATTTGCGTGTTGGTTGGCAATGTAACGAACTTTCCTAAATTGGGCTTAGGACCTTGAGGCTTGAGGCTTGCCATCCTCACTTTAAAAGAGTTGCACAAACTTGCACGGCAGTGACTTTAACATTTACGAGTACTACTTCAGGCTTGATCCAAGGAACCAAAACTCATGGACTTTCTAGAGAAAAGAAGAAGAACCCAATTAGAAGTATTACAACCCCTTAGCAAGCCCAAAATAGAAAGAGCAAATATCTTAACTAAGTGGAAATTACACTTAATGACTTTGAAAATGTGTCTTAAACTTTTGATCCCGCTTGTACTATTGGCAATCCTTCAAGGTAAAAAAATAAGCTTATTAAACTTGAAGTTTTACCCACGTGACAAAAACGATCAAGAGTTCAAAACTATATACTCGAAAGCCATTCTTATAAATCAACCAGACTCTAAAGAAGCTATTAATATCTAATGAAACGAAGTTGAGAGCCATATTTTTTTACTTTTTGTTGTATGTACCAAGTATCCAAAAGCTTGTTGGCCCACCTAAATTTTTGTGTTTTGCTTGGGTAGTAAAAAGGAACATTTTTTTATGAAGAGTCTTTCATTCTCATAATTTAAATTTGAAAACTCGAATTAAAGATATAAAGAGACTACTAATACTCATATTGCTATAACAATCATAGAATGGTTAGTTTATTACTCCGAATTGTTCACTGGTACGCCTACCACTATTTACAGTCATTACCAACATGAGCCTTTTGCAGTGAACTTTGGATTAAAATCAACCTTTGTCATCTGATAGTAGAAAATTTAACTTACAATGTTCTATTCAATTCTACAAAATTGGTCAAATTGACTTATTGTCACGGCCATAAAAATGCATGCCATTTTAGAAGTTCTAATTGCTAGGGAACAGTTTTATAAATTACTATATCTCACGGATTAGATTAGCACATCAAACTAAAACCCTTCGCCAGGAAAATTAAGTTTTATATTTATTGGGAGAAATATTTATGTCACATAGTTCATATAAAATGGCGAGGAATGAGGCAAAACTTGCGGTTACATGGGCGAAAACGGCGGCTTTTGAACGCCTGTATTTAGAATTAGAGGAGAGAGACGGGGATTGGAAGTTGTACAGAGTAGCCAAGGTGAGGGAGAGGAGGGCTCGTGACTTGGATCACGTGAGGTGTATCAAGGACGAGGATGGCAAAGTACTGGTGGAGGACACACATATTAGGCGTAGATGACAATCTTACTTCCATAGACTTTTGAACGAAGAAGGAGATAGAGACATTGTGTTGGGAGACATGGAGCAATCTAGTAGGTATCGGGTTTTTGGGTATTGTAGTAGCATTAGAGTAGAGGAGGTTAAGTGTGTTGTTCGCAGGATGCGCATGGGATGAGCGACCGGGCCTGATGAGATTCCAGTTGAATTTTGGAAGAGCGTGGACATGACATGTTTGGAGTGGCTGACTGAGTTGTTTAACGTCATTTTGAAGACAACGAGAATCCCCAAAGAATGGGGGTGGAGTACAATGATCCCTCTGTACAAGAACAAATGTGATATCTACAGTTGTAACAACTATAGGGGTATCAAACTGCTAAGCCACACTATGAAAGTGTGGGAGAGGGTCGTGGAGATGAGGGTGAGAAGAGACGTGTTTATTTCTGAGAAGAAGTTTGAATTCATGCCGGGGCGTTCGACCACAGAAGTCATTCATCTTATTAGGGGGTTGGTGGAGCAGTATAGGGAGAGGAAGAGAGACTTATATATGGTTTTCATCGACCTCGAGAAGGCATATGACAAAGTCCCTAGGGAGGTTCTATGGAGATGTTTGGAGGTTAGAGATGTACCTATGGTGTACACTAGGGCAATCAAGGATATGTATGATGGAGCCAAGACCAGGGTACGGACAATAGAAGGAGACTCGGAACACTTTCCAGTGAGGACGGGCAGCACTAGAGATCAACTCTTAGCCATTCTTATTTGCCTTGGTGATGGATGGACTGACGCAAAAAATCCAAGGGGAGGTGTCATGGTGTATGTTATTCACAGACGACATAGTCATGATTGATGAGACTCGTAGCGGAGTGAATGCTAAGCTGGAGGTTTGGAGACAGATTCTGGAATCTAAAGGATTTAGGCTAAGCAGGACCAAGACAAAATACTTGGAGTGCAAGTTCAATAACGGGAGCGACCTTGAGACAGACGTGTAGGTGAGGCTTGGTACTTAGGTCATCCCAAAGAAAGAAAGATTTAAGTACCTCGGGTCTATTATCCAATGTAATAGAGAGATTGATGAAGATGTCACACATCATATTGGGGTAGTGTGGATGAAATAGAGGCTCGCATCTGGAGTCTTATACGACAAAAAAATGTCACCAAAACTTAAAGACTAGTTCTATAGGGCGGTGGTTAGACCGACTATATTGTATGAAGCAGAGTGTTGTCCAGTCAAGACTTCGCACATCCAAAAAATGAAAGTTGCAGAGATGAGGATGCTGAGATGGATGTGCGGGCATACAATGATGGATATGATTAGAAATGATGTTATCCGGGACAGAGTGAGAGTGGCCTCGATGGATGATAAGATGCGGGAAGAGAGGTTGAGATGGTTTGAGCATGTGCAGAGGAGAGACACAAATGGCCAGTGCGTAAGTGTGAGAGGTTGGCTGTGGACGGGTTCAGGAGGGGTAGAGGTAGGCCAAAGAAGTATTGGGGAGAGGTGATTAGACGGGATATGACGCAAGTGCAACTTACTGAGGACATGACCTTAGATAGAGGGTGGTGGAGGACACATATTAGGGTAGAACTGTAGTAGGTAGTCGAGCGTAGTCCTACTTACGCTTGCAAACTAGTAGTGGTAATGTTAGTATTGTATGCCTGCTTAGCCTATCATACAAATAGACACATTATGACTTTATAGTAGACCTGTCCAAAGGTCGGGTCGGGTGGTCGGCCGGGTCGGTGGCTTTTTCCTCCTTGCCTCACTGGCCCGAGCTCACGACCCTATATTTTTAAAATTCCGACCCTGGCCCTGACCCTTCGGGGACCCTACGGGTCACGGGTCGGCCCTGACCCGACGATTTTTTTTGGCGGTCGGGGTCGGGCCGAGGTCGGGTCGGGTCGGGTCGAGATTTTTTTTTTTTTAAAATTGAATTTTCAAAACTGAAATTGGTATTCACCCCTACATTATCACGAAATTTCGACGTTGAAATGTATTGTATATCGTGAAATCTTGACTAAAGAAAAAGAGAATTGGAAATCGATTTGGGGAAAAACACAAATTGATTGGAAAAACTGACATTTTTTTAAAAATTGGCTGCGCCAAACCTCCTTATGGAGGTTTGACCGTCCCTGTCTCGAAAAAATATGCAAAATCAAAAAAAAAATTGGATAAAACGGACATCCGAGCGCAGAGTTATGACCATTTAAAGTTTCACCAATTTACAACTACTTTATCTCCCTACATTATGCTTCCATGATATTAACAAAATGACTAATAATATAAATATATAATTAATAATCAGCTACCGTTTTTATCTTATTTTATGTCGAGCTAAATGTAGATTAGATATATATATATATATATATATATATATAAACAGGCATTATATCACTTATTAATGATAAAAATATATATAAGTACAAAATAAATCTTAATGAAGGAAAAATAATATAAATTATATTAAAAATATGCGGGTCGGGTCGGCCGAGGTCGGGTCGGTCGGTCGGGCCGAGGTCGGCCTGGTCGGCCTGGTCGGGCCTGGTCGGGTCGGGTCGGGCCGAGGTCGGGTCGGTCGGTCGGGCCGGCCGGCCTGACGGTAATTTTTCGACCCTGGCCCGACCGACCGCCGGTCGAGTGGCTCTCGGGTCGAGTGGCTCTCGGGTCGACTAAAGTCGACCACAGCCTGTTTTCCGTCGGTCGGCGCGGGCCGGGCGGGTCCCCGACCCTATGGACAGGTCTACTTTATAGTAACCTTAGTTGGTTTTCTGCTAATATGTATCCTTTAGTGTACTTTGTTTAGCTTATTTATCTACGCTAGTTAATATTTACTTTTTCGAAATGTGTTATCATGGCGTATGCGCTTTGATACCAGAATTTTCATACTGCTTTAAAATTTTAATTTTTTTCCGAACCGTTACTCTTGCTTGCTTTACTTCTGCTTTGCTTGTGCATATGCTCTGTCTTGAGCCGAGGGTCTCTCGGAAACAACCGCTCTATCTACCAAGGTAAAGGTAAGGTCTGCGTACACTTTACCCTCCCCAGACCCCACATTGTGGGATTTCAGTGGGTATGTTATTATTGTTGTATAGTTCATAATTTTGAGTTTGTTACTCGTTTTAGCCCATATTTATGTATAGACATATTTTATATACCATTATATATTTTTATATATAATAGTTTTTTTATATATAATATTACATATTGAGTTACGTGACATAATATTTTATGTTGACGGTATATAATTGAAAATTTCCTCTAAAAAAATACTATTGTTTATTATTTAGAAAGATTTTTTTTGTACTTGATGATCAGTTCTCTTCTTTGGAAATATTATGACGTGGCAGATAGAAACACTTTTAACAGGTGAACTTAACATACGAGGATGCCAGAATGTTAGAAGACCCAAAGTAGCTTAGGAAATATCATCGTTTATATACTTTGGTCTCTTTACAAATACATTGGTTGAAGCAAACACATAAAATCACTTCTTCTTCTTCTTCTAGGGTTTCTAAAAATGGTGGTTGACCATGCCAAGAAATCAAATACATCAATTGAGGAAAACACCGATCAAATTGACACTGAACTTGTTTTCTCAATCGAGAAGCTTCAAGAAGTTCAAGATGAACTCGAAAAGGTTTAATTTTTTAAACTCTTTTTCATAATGCATGTTGTTTTATATATTTGATTTGTCTATGAGTCTTTGATTGTGTGGAATTTAGTACAGTACTATTTTTTTAACCCTTGTGTTTCTAGTTGTTACTGCTTTTATATGCTTCTGCAGTATGGGAATTGTGAAGAGGATTTTTTTTTTGCTTAATAGCTTTGATTTGTTGAAGAGAAAGCAAAGACTTGTTTTAGGTTTGTGGCCAAACAGACCAAATTGGCCACTTGATTAATTGATTGATTGGTTGTTGCTATTCCTTTCATTTGTGTGATGTATTAGGATAATTCTTTTTTTGGAATTTAGGATCAGCTTAGATTTTGTTGGAGATATTGTAGAGTGAGTAGACATGTTTAACTGTAAAGAAGGGAGAGAATCTGAAATTTGTTGGTGGACAGAGTTATCCGGTACCTGGTGGGAGGTATCAAGTACCACGTGGAGTGGGTCGAGGTGCGCACAAGCCACAACACAGTTATGAACAAAAGAAAGAAATTTTGAAGCTTGTTACTCCCTCTGTCCCAAAATTATCTGTTGCTTTTTGAGAATCAAACTATGTGAACTATGACCAATAATCCAAGATTGTGTTTTTTGATCTTATTGACAGGAGACGAAGTGAAATTTATAGTACTTTTCATATAGTTTTTGAATATCTAAATTATTATATTAAGATATTGAGTTGATCTAATTCAATTTAGCTTCGAAAATTAGTCAAATTGACTCTCGGAAAGGGGAAACGACACTTATTTTGAGACGGAGGGAGTATTTGTTAAATTCATCTGTAATTGGAAACAATTAGTTGGTCAATTGTCCTTTTGTTTTTTCTCTTAGCGTCGAAAATATATATAGCAAATGTCAGCCTTCAATATGGATAGGTTTTAATACACTTCAACAACAAAAGGGAGCCCTTTCCAAAACATTAACACACATAATCTCTGCCGTTAAAGCTCCTATTCCATTATGACGTGTCACTACTGATGGTGGTAGTATAAACAGGAGTATAATAAATTGTCAGCCGCTTGTTAGAGATTACTATGGTCAGAAGATGGACCTTGGGCCTAACTCAACCCCAAAATCTAGCTTAGAGATAGATTTGCCCTAAACCACATAAAGAGACTACAATCCATACCCTCAACCAATGTGTTACTTTAACACTATCTGATTATCAATGTATTTATATATCTCCTCTATCTTCTCGCTTCATTTATTCTTTTATTCCTTGACCAATTTTCCTTTGTCTCCTTTTTAATAAACCATAATCCCATCTTCTCATAAAAATCTGTCAGCTATCACACATTGTGGCTTGCTAACTGCAATTTTCACCAAATTCACTGTCAGCCACACTCAAAGGGATCCTCTAATTTTCAATGCACTTTATCTTCTTAGAGTTTGAATGAAACTTTCCATATTTTTAATTTTGGCTATTTAGATTTCTGGACAGATGAAATCACACAACAAGTCTTTATAAAATAAAAAGACATCATAGAAAGTAACGTTTTTCCGAAAAGAGGAGAGAATCAGGCGAGTGAATAAAGGTGCGAAAAATGAGCAAATTTGGCTCGTTCACAATTAGCAAGTAAAGACCAATCCATTTGCGCCAATTACTGTAGTGAGCCCAGTGTTTGGAAAAAATCTACACGAAAAGTGTGAAGACTTATAATGGTGATAAATCATGTAATGAACTATGATTGTTAATAACTGATGAATATTATGATTCTTTTCTATTTAAATCAGTTCCGTTTTGAGCATATGGACACGATTGTTAATAATTAGTGAAGGATAGCTTCATTTACCCCTTTCTGGGATAACTGAGAACCCCCCCCCCCTCTCCCCCCCTCTTCCCCGAGGGCTAGCAGTTATGCTTCACTTTCCTATTGGACATACATTTACATAATTCATAAGATCTATTAGCTTTAAATATAGGATTGAGACGTAACTGATTGACATAGCAGGGTATCTCAACTTATGTGTTGTACATTGCAAGTCTGGAACTAAAATCATATAAGATTTTGTTTCAGTATGTCCGACATATTTGCAGACTTTAACTCGGCCCTATCTATGATCCATTTAACATGTGCCCAACCTTGGGCATATAATTGCAAATTGAGATATTTAGTGTATATCTATTTTTGGTATATTAAATGTGATCTTTTCCGGTATGTATTATTTAGCATGTTTACTTTAAGTCCAATGTTTTCCATGAGTCTTTTAGTTCTGTCGAAGATTTATATGTCAGTAGATGAATATAGAGAACTACTAGTGTTTGCTTATTTTTATGTGCAATTCTAAATTATATAATATTGGATTGATATGAGCTCAAATGGAGCGATAGGACATTGAGGATTCATAAAGCGGGCCCCAGTTTGCTCGGGGTTGAGGCATAATAGTGTTGATGTTGTTGTAATTTACATGTTATATTTCCAGCATTTAGCTGTGCTTTTTGGTCCTAACCTTTCAATGAAAAAGTTCTTTTGGAAATTGGAAGTACCTAATGCTCGTGTTATTGACTTATTGACATGTGGCCAACTTCTATGAGTACGTACATATTTTTATGCTTTATAGGTAATGTGTTATCATGTCCATAAAGGTGGCCTAGCTGGAAAATACCTACTAACCATAATAAACTACATCCTGTTTATAAAAAAAAATAATAAACCACCAAAGTTGTTCACCTTAAATGGGTCTCAGCCTCTCAGGTAACAACTTAGTTCATAGGCTAACAGGGTAACATCTTAACCGCCTATCATATTTTCATGGTTAAGTTTGAGTCTGCTAGACCCAATTACTACCATTTATTTTGCAAGATTCATTTGTTTTTCTTTTTTTTGTCATTTTGTTAAAAAGTTGTCTACTAGAGGAGTTGCTTGAACTCACTGCCAGTCTGCCCGGTTGATATTTCGGACAACCAACCATTGACAGATATCATACTTACTTTCAAAAGTTGCTGGCAAATGTGGTGGTGGTTACTCTCTTTTTCCTTTTCTGATCAACATGATTTTACTCTTTTATTTGTGAATACGATATGAATTATTAATGTCAACGATAATGCTTTGAATTTCGTGCTACAAGAGAGAATACAGTTAGACACACTGACCGAGCCTTTTAAAGCCCATATTACTGTAAGGTTAAGGATGACTCCTATAGAGTTACCAAAAGACGAAGTTCTTTTCTCCTTTCTCTGTTTTCTTTTTGGTACTTGGCTTGCCGAGTCAGAGCTTTTCTTGCTGGGCAAGTGCATGAGTATGTTTTAAGATACATGAATTTGAGCACGAAAGAGAAACACTTTAATGGTTTAGATGTGTGTTACTGGGTTTATGGGTTGTTCATCAAGAGTCAAGTTTTTTACTGTGGCTTCAAAATGCTAAGTCCTTAAACACGTGTTTCTTGGTATCTGCTGCCATGTTTTAGCGACATGCATTTGGCAGATTGGAAAGCAGTAAAGAGTATGCATTAGCTAAATTATTCTATGACCATTTTTAGTTTTATCCAGTTCTTATTAGTTCTGTACCAATATGCATTCTTCGAGAATCTGCTTCCCTTGTTTGCTCAACGTAACACTATAAAAGAGTTACTGGCTCAACAAAACTGGTTCAAGTACCTATCAATTGATTGTCTTAATTGCATCTAAATCTGTTTAGTAAATGTTGTAATAGCTTTTGCATTATATCATGATCACCCATTCTTGATTTGCACTGTGCAGGTTAACGAACAAGCTAGTGAGGAGGTATTACAAATTGAACAGAAGTATAATGAGATAAGGAGGCCTGTTTACGAGAAAAGGAATGAGGTCATCAAGTCAATTCCTGACTTTTGGTTGACTGCCGTAAGTCCAATCAATATCTTTCCGGATTTCAATTAGCATCCCTGTGGTGGAAAATTGAGCAATCTGACATTTTATCTGTAAATAACTTTTGTCTATGCAGTTCTTAAGTCACCCTGTCCTTGGTGAGTTTTTGACGGTGGAAGATCAGAAGGTTTGACATGTTATTCAACTTCAATTTTATTGGAGGACTTCCTTCAGAATGTCTTAAATGTTTTGCAATATAGCCATAGTATATTGCCTCTTGTTTAAGACGTTTTTCGTTGATATATTATGTGAGGATGGTATCTTATTTTCTTAACATTCTTCTTCCTTTGTTTTAGATCTTCAAGTACTTAGATGCTCTTGATGTGGAGGATTTCAAAGACGTGACATCCGGTTACTCCTTTACTTTTGTAAGTTTTTTTGTTTTTAAAAATACTCCTCTCTACTGGAAGGTTGTACTAAATATGCAACAACAGCTTGCAACAAGTTGCTGCTGACTTTCTATTTTTTTCTTTCAACCTGCAGAAATTCAAACCAAATCCTTATTTTGAAGATACAAAACTTGTCAAGACATATACATTCCTTGATGAAGGATCAACAAAGATAACTGGTACGGCTATTAAGTGGAAGGAAGGCATGGTAATGGCTACACCTGTGTAATTTCTTATCTGTTAGATCCCCCCTTTCATCTTCCTTTAGACTCCTTTTCCACGAAAACGTGATGAATATCTGTAATTTGAAGGGTGCGGCTAATGGAGGTAATCGTGAGAAGAAAGGAAACAAGCGGCCACCAACAGAGGAAAGGTACTTGTTACTCACTTTCTTGGGTAATTATCTGACCTTCTGGTCTTGATAATCCATGCTTTGAGGTAGGAAGCTTCCTGATTTGACAACAAAGTCTTTGAGTAGTTACAAAGAGTATTCAAGAAAAGATTTGGAAGGAAAATGAAAAGCTGGACTAAGGAAGTTCTTATTTACTGATAGTTGTTCCATACAATGCTTGGTTAAATTTTCTAAGACGTTAACATGTAGTAACTTATATTGATGTGGTGAGAAGAAGTATCTTAGATCTTTGTCTAATCATATATTATATCACCAATAACCATATGCTGATGGATGCAGCTTTTTTAGTTGGTTTTCTGAAACTCAGCTTAAAGATTTTGCGGATGGGCTTAGTGATGAGGTAATTGTTGTATCTGGATGATTGAAACTATTTAGTTTGTTGCATTCATTGCTAATCACTTGATGAGTTCATTATATGGCAATTTTATGTAAACGATTAATGATATAATTTCATCTTTTGTCCTTTCTCTGATTCTTTTGTCAGAAACTTAATGCATTGTATAGTGCAACAACTTAAGCTTATCATAAAGTCCAGTTCTTTCAGAAATTATATATGTTTCCCTGTGACTGCAGGTGGGAGAGATAATTAAGGAGGACTTATGGCCTAATCCGCTGAAACATTTTAACAATGTAATAACATATACCTTTTCTTTCAAGGTTATCTGATGTGCTCTCCTTTCTTCTTCCCTTCTTCAAGTTAAGAGAAATTCGTGCTTTGCTTGTAGGAAGCTGATGAAGAAGATTCCGATGGAGACGAGGACGACGAAGAGGTAAACATTGATGAGATTAGACTATCTCCCTTTCTGAAGTTGCTTGATTTGGACCTTCTGGTTTTGTGCTAAGCTTTTTTGAGATGCCGATTGAATCTTCTGAATTTTTTTTGGCTAAATGTACTACGATGTTGTTTCTGTCCTTTGGTCCATTCCTATCTCACCGTTCCTTGATAAAAGTTGAAACCACCATTCACTAAATAGATGGTGCAGATGTCATGAAGCAAACCTCGAAAGATGCATAATTGAGTATCTCCTGGACATTTTAGTTTTTGGGTTAGCCATTTCGGATCTGAGCTTTTTTCGGCCTTGGATTTTCTCAATCTAGGCACAACTACTCCTTTATCTTGACTCCAATGATATCCGTTCTCTTCAAGATGCTACAGCCAGAACCACACAACTTCAGTAATGGGATGTGGAAACTGATGCACTTTGGTGAATTCAGCTGTGTCTTGGATTGCTTTAGTAATAAATGGTCATAGTACCGGTCAATCTGATGATTAATTAAAGCCTTAGAAGGGAAACAAGGATGTATACATACCAAAGAAAGTGATGGGACATAGACAGCAGGTAAAAAGAGGGCAAGTTTAGGCATTAGGGGAAGAAATCTACACCATTTTTCAGCTGAAGTGGGTAAGAACTCTACACTTTCCAAATCTAGTTCATGGCCTTGTGCTTCCAGGACTTGACATTATTCTCAAACATGCGTGGACTCCGCGCATAGTGGGAGCTTAGTGCACCGGGCTGCCCTTTTTTATGTGTATTCATCTTTTACCCCTAGAAAGTTGTTACATCTTGTAAAGGGGGGATTTCTGAGTAAATTGGGACACAAACTTACTTGGAGTCCAATACATGTAGTCCAAACTTTGTAGAAGTCAAAAGGCTCAAAGTAACGAAATTGCGTATGCAATACCTAATTGTTTATTTGTAAAACTTCTCCTGAGGAAAGACGGCCTAACCTTACCAGAAACTTAGCTGATTACTTCCCGCAATATGTAAATGAAATATGATTTTAGGTGTTCTGAATTGCTAGAAGTTGCCACTCATGTCATCTATGCATCCTGCAGAAAGGAGTTATATGATCCAGACAACAGTCAAATCAGTGATTTACATCTATAAATATGTCTAATATGTGCAAAACTTGTCTTAAAGGCGTTGTGTTGCTTATATAGTCGACATTGAAAATGAATTACCTAAATGGTTATCTCATGCTTTTCAGTATGTATGCTTTTAATTGTTGTTGTATATGCTCTAATTTGAAAACGCTCTGTCAGTTGAAGTTTGATTGTTATAACATCTTATATAATGGGTTTTTGAACTAATCTTTTATTCCCATTGATCAGGGTAACGACGATGACGAGGATGATGACTGAACTCGCTCTTAGCTCTTTGATTTATCCATTCTTCTAAACTTGGCTCATTGGTGTCAAATATTATTTTCAGTTGTTATAGTAGATACTTTTGATGCCCCAAAACTCTTGATAATTCACCTGGGATGGATATAGTAGATACTTTTGATGCCCCAAAACTCTTCAATCCCTGTCTCATTTGGTTGGCAAGTTCTACTTTTCTTTGGTAATATGGTTAAAGGGGGTTCCATGGTGCTCCACAATGTGATAGGTTTAGATCAGTTTAGGAGCCTTTGAATTGCTCATTATATAAAGTTGTGCACGGCTTCGGACAGTTAGGTTAAAATCTGCTCGTTGATCAGTGATTCGTGGAGGAATTTCACCTTATTCTCAAAACTTGGTGGCTCGGTTGATTGGTACTCCGGTAGGCTCATCCACTCTTACCTCCCTACCTGGTTTTGTTTTGTTCTTTTTTTAGAATGCTTGCCCTGCGGTCTCTGCTGTTGTCTGGCCCTGAGAAGCAAGGTCTTTATTTACTTTTTCTTGTTCCCTTTCAAAACTACAAATCACAAACACTACGACAACAATATGTTATCGGTCAAGTGCAGATCCTTTGTACTGTTAGGTTAAAATCTGCTCTTTGATGACGGTTGACTGGTACTCCTATAGGCTCATCTTGATTACAAGTCTTTTGAGGTTTTCTTTGAATAATGTTTGAGCAATTTAGTTTTGGCATGAATGTTTAAGGTGACTTCGAAGTACACTCATTAAAAGAAGAAAAAATTGCATTCAAAAGCTCATCCTGATATTTGATAGAGCAATATTCAATAGAAGACCCTATCCCGATTTTATAATTGTAAAGTGGAGGCCGTATACATCGACTATAGACCGTTTAGTTTAAAATTTTTCTGCAAAGTTTATAACCAAAAAATATTTAAAGCCGTTTGATTAAAAAACATTTAAATTTTCTAAAATCAAACCAAAGTAGACCTTCACGGATCTTTGTCGACAATTCATTGTTAAAATTTATTTGAAATACTCAACATTTACTTAAAAGTGTTTTCCAAAACTAATTTTAAAAAATTAGACAAATTTATGGTGAGAAAAAAAACTGTTTGTGAATAAACCAAGTTAAACTATATTCTTCTCTTGCAACGTCGAGCAAAATTGTAAGAAAACAATCATGCATATTGTCGTACATATTGTTCTTAAGAATGTAAAAATTGACAAATTTCAAATATAGAATAAGATCCTTTGGAAATCATACTATGGATTCACGATCAAGAAAATATATAAATGAAAAAACAAACATAATTTATCCTTGACTAATGCAACGTACTTTTTCCTTAGAATTTAAATAACTTATTTTTTGATGTATAGACAAACGTTGATAAGGTTAATAGCGTCTCTAGCGTGGGACATTTGCAATCAATTAAAATAGAAAGCAGTACCAAAAGAAAAAATAAAATAGAAAGCACATGGAGTATAAAATTTAGAGGAATACTTGCTCAGTCTCAAATGTTGTTTTTTTGATTTACACGCTTATTAAGAAATACTATTTTACTCTTATTTATGTCTAAGTTATAATTTTTTTTATTAAATATTTACTTCATTTATATGTTACCTTCGTTAATAACAAAAGATAAAATGAAAAAATAATAATTAATTATATCTTAAATTTCTAAAATAACAAATAATACGAGATAATAATAATTTGAGGAGCGAGTAGCACGGTTAAAAGTGACATGGAATGAAAATATGGACTCTACTTGTGTAAACCTAATCTTATAAACTAGGTTTTAAATTTGAGTTAAGGCTTAGACTCATTTTAATTTTTTATCCAGCAATGTTGAATCCAAATTATATTATGTATGCGTGGGGAAGTGTCACAATAGTAAATGGAATGACATGTCTGCTTATATGTACTTGGACGTTGAGTTATCCATTCTTTAGAAGCACAAATATCCCAGTCTCTCCCTGTTCACAACTCTTTATCTGGTCTCTACTCTTGATCCACTCTTGCCCAAATTGATTGAGAGAAACAAAATGCAAGTGATAGTAGTATCATCTAACCAAACAATACCTCCTCCTCCAATTGTCAAAAACTCAGTGTTTTTGGGCCGTCGAGAGCTCTGTTTCGATAGCATTTCATCGGCATGCTCTGCTGAGGACCCCATTTCTTCTCCTCCATCTACCTCCGCTTTCACTCCCAGGTACATTATATGAAAAAAGAAAGATCTTGACAAATTAGATGAATATATGTATAACCTTATGTCATTATACAGAGTATCATGTAATCCTGGAATTGTTAAAATAAGGAAATCTGTCAAGTATGTTTGGAACAAATTGGAAAGGGAAAATGTTACTCCTTTTAATTTATGTGTATTAGTTTGACTGAATATGGATTTTAAGAAATAAACTAAAGATATATTTAATGAATCTTGTCAAATTAAAAAAGAAGTGCTCTTTTTTAAACATACTAAAAAATATATTAAGACGGATAAATTGGAATGGAAGGAGTACTATATAAAATGGGGTAAATGGTTAGGTGAAACAATTCATATTTTATATGGTGCAATAACGGGAAGAAGTTTTGGGTTCAATTCTCACCTGAACGTCAACAAAATGCATCCACCTGCTTCGTTGAAAAAGAAAAAAAGTGTCACAATTAGGGGCATGCTATTCCATCTCTATCAGTTTAAACTTATGAGGAGGTTCATTAATATTATGAACCTATTTAATATTTGTTGAAAATTTACTAATGTGGGATTGAGTTTATCCCGTCTTTAATGACTTAAACACGTGGGCCCCGCATGTCGGAAACATCTTTTCTTTGCACATGCCTAATCTACTAAGTGAGTAGATGATGTTAATGTCAAGTATCGTCAAATTTCGTTAAGAAATGAAAGAGATATTGGTACACAAAGTAAGGTGTTTGAGACATGAAAAAATGGAGTGTTTTTTGGCAAAAAATGACAAATCTCCCTCATTGGTAGAAGATGGAAGGATTGTGCAACATATAAACTCTAAATTTGAGTAAGGGTTTGGGACCCTAAGGGGTAACCCATGTGTTTAGAAGGGAGAGGACCTAGGTGAGCTTGGGTTCGGGGCTAAGCTCCACACGCGCACCGCCCGTCTGGTCCGAGTTCGGGTCACGGGCTGTTGGGCTGTTGCATTCTTCCGGAACTTTCTTTTTGGTCCCTGAAGTTTTTCGGAACGTTACAACGGCTCTATCTTCTCCAACGGACACCAACCAACAGACATGACTGTTCAACAGAACAGAACGTTGCTTCCCTTTCTGCTCTTATAAATTGAACATTTTTGTTCAAACTCAAGAAAAGAGAATACACAGAACAACAATACACAGAAAGTCAGATATTCGTTGTATCCTTACACAATTCTTTCATCTGTTCAGTTCTATATAAAAACAAAACACATACAGAAATCAGAAATCAACAATCTGTTCTATATTCATTTACTTCGCTCGGATCAACACAATTTGCTTTGCTTTGTTGATAGTCACTGTTTTATCTTGGGAGACTATTGTCTATTACCGTAAAAGCATATATACGGGGCAATTTTATTTTAAAGACAGATAGTCATCTATCGACTCAGCAAATCATTATTTCTATTTCATCTTTCTGCAACACTATTACCTACAATTTAAGACAAAATTTTTCTAAGTGTTCGAAAGATGTCTGTCAACAGTTGTGTTTCCAGTTCTGGTTTTAATTCTGGTTTTGGCTCTGTTTCTGCCAACTGTTCTTTTGACAGTTCTGTTAACAATTCCGTTCGTAGTTCTGGTTCTACTCTTGTCAACAGTTTTGTTTGTAGTTCTGCTGCTGCTGTCAAAGCACTGCTGGTGTTCAAGGCACTGCCTCTGCTAGTGCTCAAGGAAATGTTGTTGTCCATGCTCCTGACAGTTTCCAAAGCAAACGCCCAGGAAAAGTTCTGGATAACAATTACAACAAGAGGAGACTAAAGATGTTCTATCTTACTGCATTGAGACTGTCACGATCTCAGACAGAAGATCCTCTTTCTGGTGCGGATGCAAAGAACACTCAATCTATCACGACGACTGAAGTGGGCCAAAATATCCAGGTCAGAAATGACCTGAAAGCCAAGAACAAACGCAAGGCAGAGGCTAACGTTGTACAAGACGAGGGTAATCCTCCGGATCTTGACGACAAGATTGTGAATTTCTTGGCAGTGGTGCTGGAGGCAAATATGCTGGATAACTCAAGGCAATGGTGGATAGACACGGGTGCAACCCATCACATCTGCTCTGACAAGAATGCATTCTCCTCTTACGCCCCTGTCACAGGCAAAAAGATGTTCATGGGCAACAACGCCACCTCTAAAGTGCAAGGAGTTGGAAAGGTTGTCCTCAAAATGACTTCAAGCAAAGAGATCACTCTAAAGGAAGTGATGCACGTCCCTAACATCCGCTAGAACTTGGTTTCAGGGCCACTGTTGGTCAAGGCTGGTTTTAGACTAGTTTTTGAGTCCAACAAATTTGTAATAACTAAGAATGGTAATTTTGTAGGAAGGGGCTTCGCATGTGACAACCTCTTCAAAATGAATGTTATGTCTGTAATTCGTTCATCAAATGAAATAAAGCCTTCTACCTACTTGTTTGAGTCCTCTAATTTATGGCATCACAGATTATGACACGTTAACTACAAATCCATTCAAAAGTTAGTAAAGTTGGAATTGTTGCTTTCTTCGACATAAACCCTCAACATAAATGTGAGGTAGCGTAGAAGCAAAATTAACCAAATCATCTTTTCATTCGGTCAAAAGAAACACCGCTCCTCTAGAACTTATTCACATCGACATATGTGATTTAAAGTTTGTGCAAACTAGAGGGGGGAACACGTACTTTGTGACTTTCATTGATGATAGTACAAGGTATTGTTATGTTTACTTGTTGAAAAGTAAAGATGAAGCGTTGAAGCATTTAAATGTTACAAAACAGAAGTTGAAAATCAACTAAACCTACGGATTAAGGCAATTCGTAGTGATAGAGGGGGAGAATACGTAGCACCGTTTGAAGAATATTGTGCTCAATTCGGCATTGTTCAACAAACAACCGCTCCTTACTCGCCTCAATCTAACGGTATTGCCGAGCGCAAAAATCGTACGTTAAAGGAAATGATGAATGCTTTACTTATCAATTCCGAATTAACCCAAAACAGGTGGGGCGAAGCGATTCTTACCGCTAATACAATTCTCAATAGATTTCTATATAAGCGTAATGATAAAACTCCACATCAATCATGAAAAGGAAAGAAATCCACTTACAAATATTTGAAAGTGTGGGGCTGTTTGGCAAATGTCGAAGTACCTAAATCAAAACAGGTCAAAATTGGATCTAAGACTGTAGATTGCATATTCATCGGATATGCAAATAACAGTAGTGCTTATCGCTTCTTAGTGTATAAGTAGGAGATACCTGATATCCACGAGGGTACGATCATGGAATCAAGGAATGCTGAATTCTTTGAACAGATCTTTCCTAGAAAGGAAAAAGAAATAATTTCACGAAAACAAAGTTATGAACAAAATGCTCAAAATCAACAAGACCCGGGAGTTTCTGATTATCTGGAACTAGACGTTCCAGATCTACAGGATTCAGAAGTTACTGACTATCCGGAACTTAATGTTTCAGACCTACAGAACTTAGGGGTTCCAGAGGTTGAACCAAGACGGAGCAAAAGGGCCAAAAAGGAAAAAACCTTTAGTCCAGATTTTCTAACTTATATGGTTGAAAATGAACCGAGGACAATTAAGGAAGCATTGTCAACTCCAGAAGCACCGCTTTGGAAAGAAGCTATAGAAAGTGAAATAGATTCCATCATGCAGAACCATACTTGGGAAATTGTTGATCTTCCTCCGAGAAGCAAACCTTTGGGTTGTTAGTGGATACTCAAAAGAAAGTACAAAGCAGATGGAACTATTGACAAGTATAAGGCTAGATTAGTAGTCAAAGACTACAGACAAAAGGAAGACCTCGATTACTTCGACACATACTCCCCTGTGTCTAGATTAACGGCTATAAGGGTATTCATAGCCATTGTAGCTTTGTGTGACCTTGAGATACATCAAATGGATGTTAAGACAGCCTTCCTAAACGGAGAGTTAGAAGAGAAAATATACATGGAACAACCCGAGGGGTATGTGGTTCCAGGACAAGAAAAGAAAGTATGTCGACTTGTTAAGTCTATGTACGGACTCAAACAAGCCCCGAAACAATGACATGAAAAGTTTGATAATACTTTATTATCAAAAGGTTTCTCCATAAATGAATGTGATAAATGTATTTATATAAGAGGGAACTCTGACTCATTTGTCTTGATATGCCTTTACGTAGATGACATGCTTATCACCGGAAGTAGTCTAAACTTGATCTTGGAAACCAAGAATATGTTGAAATAATGCTTCGACATGAAAGATATGGGTATTGCAGATGTAATCTTAGGAATTAAGATTTCTAAGACAACTAACGGGCTGGTCTTATCTCAATCTCATTACATTGAAGATGTTTTGAGGAAATTTGATGTATTTGACAGTCCCCCATGAAGTCACCAATGGATATGAATCATAGAATTGATAAGAATCGTGGTGCATCCGTATCCCAAGAGAGATATGCCCAGGTAATTGGTAGCTTAATGTACATTACTAACTGCACCCGATCCGATATCGCTTATCCAGTCAATAAGTTGGCTAGGTTTACTCGTAATCCTGGAAATGATCATTGTACTACGATATCTGAAATATTCGCTGACTTACGGATTACATTATTCAAGATATCCAGCCGTACTGGAAGGATACAGTGATGCAAACTGGATATCGGACATAAAGAACACCAAATCCACCAGTGGGTATGTTTTTACAATTGGTGGTGGGGCTGTGTCTTGGAAATCCTCTAAGCAAACATGCATCGCCCGATCCACGATGGAATCAGAGTTTATCGCTTTGGATAAAGCAGGAGAAGAAGCAGAGTGACTTCACGACTTCTTAGAGGATATCCCTTGTTGGGATAAACCCGTACCTTCGGTGATGATTCACTGTGAAAGCCAATCGGCTTTAGGAAGCACGGAGTAATATGTACAACGACAAGTCTAGACATATCCGTGAGAGGCATAAGACCGTTAGACAGTTGATCACTACGGGTGTCATTTCCATTGATTACGTCAAATCAAAGGATAACTTAGCGGATCCATTAACTAAAGGCCTACCCAAAGATCAAATATTCTGCTTGTCTAGGCAAATGGGCTTAAAACCCAAACAATAAGAATCTTTATAGTGGTAACCCAACCTTACTGACCGGAGATCCCAGAAATTTGGTTCAATGGGAAAACTAAACTATAGAGGTTCAGTTTAGCGCTTCACTTGAAGTAAGAGCACTTCGGATTATCATTCTTTAAAGAAATATAACTCCAAAGCCGTTCCCGCGATAGATATTGAGTGCTACCTGCATAATGGGTAAAGGATAAGTTTCTGAAACTTTTAATGATTCATAACACTTGCAAGTGGGGTATAGAAATATACCTTAAAGGAGATCACCAATTTAAGTGCGAAGACATGCCGCTTCAAATGTACGCACTTAAGAATCCAAGCGTTGTCCATGGCCACAACGTACAAAACGATAAGAAGAAATGAATAAGGAGCATTAGGTTAAAAGCCCAATGCTCTACCAACTGAGCTATACACCCCCAAAAAGAGCTATTGTGTTGATACCATTGTCTTGGTTTACACTAAACACTGACGGTTCAAGACATTACGTTCACCGCACAGTAACTAAATCCGATAGTAATCGACTAAGGAAGGTTCAAAGCCGAAAGTTACCTTTCGCAGTATCTTTTCGCTGAAAGATTGTTGGACTTTGGCACCTCGTGTGCACCAATTCTCTTTCAAGAGGGGATTGTTGGAAATTTACTAATGTGAGATTGAGTTTATTCCGTCTTTAATGAATTAAACATGTAGGCCCCGCATGTCGAAAACATCATTTCTTCGCACATGCCTAATCTACTAAGTGAGTAGATGATGTTAGTGCCAAATATCGTCAAATTTCGTTAAGAAATGAATGAGATATTGGTACACAAAGTAAGGTGTTTGAGACATGAAAAAATGGAGTGTTTTTGGCCAAAAATGACAAATCTCCCTCATTGGTAGAAGATGAAAGGATTGTGCAGTATATAAACTCTAATTTTGAGTAAGGGTTTGGGACCCCAAGGGGTAACCCATGTGTTTAGAAGGGAGAGGACCTAAGTGAGCTTGGGTTCGGGGCTAAGCCCAACACGCGCGCCGCCGCCCGTCCGGTCTAGCTCGGGCTCGGATTTGGGTTTGGGTCATGGGTCATGGGTTGTTGGGGTGTTGCTTTCTTCCGGAACTTTCTTTTTGGTCCCTGAAGTTTTTCGGAACGTTACAACGGCTTTATCTTCTCCAACGGACACCAACCAACAGCCAACAGCCAACAGATATGACTGTTCGACAGAACAGAACGTTGCTTCCCTTTCTGCTTTTATAAATTGAACATTTCTATTCAACTCAAGAGAAGAGAATACACACAACAACAATACACAGAAAGTCAGATATTCGTTGTATCCTTACACAATTCCTTCTTCTGTTCAGTTTTATATAAAAACAGAACACATACAGAAATCAGAAATCATCAATCTGTTTTATATTCATTTACTTCGCTCGGATCAACACAATTTGCTTTGCTTTGTTGATAGTCGTTGTTTTATCTTGGAAGACTATTGTCCATTACCGTAAAAGCATATATACGGGGCAATTTTGTCTTAAAGACAGAGAGCCATCTCTCGACTCAGCAAATCATTATTTCTATTTCATCTTTATGCAACACTATTACCTACAATATTTGTATTGTCACATTATTATTTCATGTGCTCTAATGTCACAGGGGTGATGGAGATAATGGCAATTCTTTGAGTGAGCAACTACGAAAAAACTTCCCTTTGGCCACACGGCGAATGTTGTTAACAAGCTTTTTTATGTATTCATGTTATCATCCTTCAAGGTACTTGTCAGGTTCGCACGTTCTTGCTGTTTATTTCTGTTCCTTTTTTTACTTGTCGCCTTTCAAGGCTTTTGCCAGCACTTGAATTGTGTGTTGGACCTCACAATTGTTGGATTAATCTGGGTTTTTAGTCACATATCTTTTAGCACGTTTAACCAAATTAATGCATATATTTGGCATTTTCAGCTCCTTAAGTTGTATTTCTAAATAGCCTTGCTTGAGAAAGAGATTAGTAGTATGTGAGCTTCCCAAAGCATAGCTGATCTCAATACCAGAAAAAGGAGTGGTTACGGGAGGTTAGTAAAACAGTCTAATAGTGATAAATCTCTGAAAGTAATAAAATAAAGCTTGGAATGGATATAGGGATTTGTATGCTAATAGCCTGTTTGGCCAAAAGTGCTTATTTTAGACAGCTGAGGTGTTTGGCCAAGCTTTTAGGAAAAACTTAAGTGCTTTTGAGTTGTAGCAAAAGCTGTTTGCAAAAGCTGTTTGCAAAAGCTAAAGAAGTAGTTTTTCCCCATAATAACTTTTGGAACCTTGGCCAAGCACAAATTGTTGCTCTAATATTGCGAAGTACTTTTTAAATTGATTTACCAAACACAAATTGCTTTATCAAAAAATACTTTATCAAAAATCACATTCTTAAAGTAAACATATTTTAGAAGCTTGGCCAAACACACTATAACTCTGTCCAACTAGAGATATAGTTGATTGCTTATAAGTTATAGCAACAGGGATCTAACTGTGGTAATGAAACCGAGCTAGCCCTCTCCCCCCAGATCTCCAACATTCAAACCCCTATTTTTGTGTGGTTGGCTACTACTGAAAAAATGCAAAACGTCATGATGAGTTTGCTTCCTCCTTTATCAGTTGTTGAGTTTTCGTCCTTTATTTGGGTTCTAATCATGCAAACTACTATCTGATATACAGCACTTGCTTTGGGAGATCCGTCTGTTACAGTTGAACAAGTTACACCTTCTACTTTTCCTTCTGCAGCACTTTTCCCTTCCGAGGTTCAATACCATCACCTGTTCAGCTTGTTCTTTATTGTTTTTGTTATGTTCTGATAAATAGATCACACTTTATTTGGTACGTGTCTACTTGGCAGGAAAGAGTTGTCGAACTCTTTGAGAAGAATACTTACTGTGTCGTCAACATATTTGATGTAACCTTGAGACCTTTGCTTAATGTTACTGGTATGGTCGAGGTAAATTTTAGACATGTGCAAGCATTTACTTTTCCATTTTCAGTGTCATGTTTATTAAACTTTCTGGTAATTAGCTCTGAACTGTCTTGGAAGTAAAGTTTCTTATGTCCATGCATATGGTGTCTCAAGTAACTCATTTTTTTGTTCCTCGATAAGAATCTGTGTTTGGAAGCAGCTATATTCAATATGTTTAAACAATGGCAGATTCCTGAAGGAAATGGTTCGGGGGTGATTTGGGACAACGAAGGCCACATTGTTACTAATTACCATGGTAAGATCACTTCAATATGTACCTGAGTGCATTAGTTATTTGTTTAATATAGTCCCTGCAATCCAGAAAGAATAATGGGGTTTGGAGTATGAGAGTCAAACTATTTAATTTTTTGGTGTAAAATCGGAAATTACTTTTTCTTAAATTTAGGGGCCTAATAAAGGCTTCATCTAAAAAAATAGTATTGAACTCTGACTCAAAAATCAGCTTGAATTTATTGGATGGGCTATGTAATTCTTGGTTAAACAGTTTTCTTTATATGTCCAGTGATTGGTAACTCCCTTTCTAAAAACCCAAGCCGTGGTCAAGTAGTTGCACGTGTTGGTATTCTTGCTGCAGAAGGGTGAGTTCTATTCTATTTTAGCATATACTAAATGGGGATGATGCAGCTTCATCCTACTCTCCATCTTATGCCTTCACTCTGTTTTATTTTGTTTCCTTCTGAAGGGTGCAAAAGAATTTTGAGGGTATATTGATTGGTGCAGACCGTTCCAAGGACCTTGCTGTGTTGAAGGTAAGCATTATTTCCAGACTCGAGCTTTGTTTAAAGCTGGAGAATCCTTAAGTTGATAGGCTATGTTTTCTTTAGTTTTGTGATCATGTTCTTACTTCCCTTGCAATTGTAGTTTGATTGTCAATTTTCTCTATTGTGTTTTTCTTTTCCCTGTTGGCACTATCTCTCTTTAGCTGATAATCCAAGTGAACTTCCAGCTTCAACTTCTGAGTCATGTTCTCATATTAAATTGTAATTCTTCTGCACGAACAATTAAGGATCTGCTGGCACATATTAGAATGCATGGCAATGGTTGTATACGAACCACTTGTTTGGTCTGATTTGTTCATTTTATTTCTTCATTGGTATCACTAAGCGGCGAAAGGTTTAGCTTGAGTTTTACTAGACTCGCGGTTGTCATCTGCTTAAAATGGTTGATAGTTGTTTTAAAGTTAGTAGGAATGACTTCAGTTAATTCTTACAGAACAAAAGGATCTAGCAGTTTGCCGCATATTCCACAGAAAATTTGCTGTAAGGTGAGATGGAAGGGATCTAGAGCAATCTTACAGCGGGATAGTAGTGGAATGAGATGAGCTACAATAATTGATATAAAGCAAAAGAGAGTCAGAGAGATGGGTAGTGAGAATAATGCTGTAATGCATAGTGCTTTGATTGGAAAGTTGAGAGGAGCAGCTGTATGGGGGTGAGGATGTGATTATTGTATTTCCTCTGAGGAGAATAATCCAAGTGCTTTATTTGCATAACGTGATTACGCATCCAGGAGAGAGCCATATGCAGAGGAAAAATTGTTGGAGCTGCTATTGCGAATTGAGGAAGATAGACCAAAGAAATTAAATCCTCCTCCTCCTTCTTCTTCCCCTGGCACTCTATCTCTAAATAAGAAGTTTGAGAGGCTGAGGAAGAATCTGGAGTTTGGAGTGAAGTTCAAGGGAGAGTCAAGCAATAGTGATACGGTGGGTAGAAGTAAGGGTAGGAAGGTCATGATGATTTCTCAATGAAGCTTAAAATTATATGTTGGAATGTAAGAGGGATAAATAGCACATAGAAAAGGAGACTGGTGGATCTTCTTCTAAGAAAGTATAATGCTGATATAGTATGTTTTTCAGAAACTAAAATGCAGAAGATGGATCAGTCATGTATTAGGCAGATAGGGGGCTCGAGGTGGACTGAGTGGGCTGAAGTGGAAGCTCAAGGCAACAGTGGTGGTATTCTGGTTTACTGGGACAAGAGAAGATGGAGATGTTTAGACAAACATTTGGGCAACATTCAATCACTGTGGTTTTGGTGGAAGAAAATACTGATTTTCAATGTGCATTCACAGGTGTTTATGGACCTTGTGTATTTTTGGTGTAAAAGACAAGTTATGGAAAATATGGAGCAATATATGAATTTCCTAGAGGAGATAGGCGGTTTGTAGCTGCCCTGTTATGACAGGGGCTGTTTTCTGTTGTAATTCTGTACCATCTTGGACTTTTTGTAAATAATGGATCTTGGGCCTAACTCAACCCCAAAAGCTAGCTTGTAGGGTGAGGATTATCCAAGTCCATATAAGGAGTCCATGTTCTCATTCCATATCCGATGTGGGACTCTTAACACTCTCCCGCACGCCCAGACCTTGTTAACTGGAGCGTGGATAATATAATTTGGGGGCCCAACATCGGTGGACAGAGAATTGGAATGGATCTGACTCTGATACCATGTAAAGAATGGATCTGGGGCCTAACTCAACCCCAAAAGCTAGCTTGTAGGGTGAGGATTGTCCAAGTCCATATAAGGAGTCCATGTTCCCATTCCATATCCGATGTGGAACTCTTAACACTTTTAATAAAATTTACCTTATCAAAAAAAAAGGAGAGAGCCATATGCCCCATTTTTATTCTTCTTTTTCACTCATATGGAATTGATATATTTATAAGTTCTATTTGCCTGAGGAACTTCCATACATCATAGAAGTTGGTGATGCGCATTTTTGGCTTCTTTTTTTTTTTTTGGTTCCTTTTAACTCAAACTTAATTTTTGACACCTTATGACTTCACATCCTGAAATGCTAGGTGGAAGCTTCTGAAGACCTGTTGAGGCCAATTAGAGTTGGGGAATCTTCTTCTTTAAAAGTTGGCCAGCAATGTTTAGCCATTGGAAATCCTTTTGGGTTTGATCATACACTCACTGTTGGGGTTATCAGTGGACTGAATCGGGATATATATAGTCAAACTGGAGTGACAATTGGTGGAGGAATTCAAACAGATGCAGCAATCAACCCTGGAAACAGGTTTATTTTGCTGAACTTGTACTTCCCTTGGTAGCAAATGCATTGCCTCTGATGCTGATAATCGCTAAAGGTCCTTTTTCTTCCTTTTCTTTTTCAACTGCTGTTCGTGAATAAATGTTTTGTATCTTTCCAGCGGAGGTCCTTTGTTAGATTCAAAAGGAAACTTGATCGGGATAAACACTGCAATATTCACTCAGACAGGTGAATAATTTTTCCATCGTGGTGTGTGTTAGACTGAAGATTGAGAGGAGATGAAAAGAGGCACTTGTTTGAATGTTCGATGTTTATCCTTTCCTGCTATTACTTACTCTTTTTAAGTACTACAGGGACATCAGCAGGTGTCGGATTTGCAATCCCTTCTTCAACAGTGTTGAGAATTGTGCCCCAGTTGATCCAATCTGGAAAAGTATGATTGTTGCTCTATTAATTTGTGTCTTAGTTCTTGTCAGTTTTTGCCTGCTTTTCCAGAATTCCCTTCATTTGCATTTTGTTACAAAACATCTCATCCTGTATTGGCAAAGGTTGCTTCATATTTGCATTTGGAAGGTTGGGGTGGGGGTGGGGGAGATAAAGTGGTTTCGAACTCTTAAGGTTTTTTCATACATTTATATATTTATGTATATGTATGTCTCATGCATGTTAGGTTGTTCGTGCTGGTTTGAATATTGAAATTGCTCCAGACCTGATTGCCAACCAACTTAATGTTCGAAATGGAGCTCTGGTTTTACTGGTACATTTCTGTCACTATGACCCTGCTGGGGACAGTTATCCTTCAGAGTAAAACTTACGACATCTCTTTTGTCTGAATCTATTCCTGCTCTATTTAGGTACCTGGAAATAGTCTTGCAGCCAAAGCTGGACTTCTTCCTACTACCAGGGGTTTTGCAGGAAATATAGTACTTGGTGATATTATTGAAGCAGTGGATGACAAACCTGTGAGTGGTTTCTGACTTTCTGTTTTATGTTAGTCCGCAAGCTTTTCGTTAGTGCAAATTGATGATATGAACTTTCCTTAGGCTTCCAACCTGCAGGTCTAGAGTTTGAATCATGCGGGCAATGAGTGAGTGGGAAACTAGTGTTGGTTCCTTTTAGGATGTTGGGAAAAAAAAAAGAGTTGCCTCTTCTTCCTGCTTAAGCTTGAAAGGATAAGATTTGGTAGGAAATCACGAGTAATTAGGTGATTGGACTGACAAGGAAAGGGAAGCAAACGAATAAACAAGCTTAGAGTTTTAGTTCAAAATACTGACAGTGTTAAAAAATATTTACAGAATAATGTCACTTATAAAGTAATTAATGGTAAATATTTATGAGAAACAAAAATTGGTAACCTGGTAAAAATTATAAATGACCTATTATCACATGTTAAATCTGTACTTAATAGTTAATAGTGTAAAAGATCTTTACGCTGTCAATGTACAAAAACTAAATCCATAGGATTAATTAGTTTGCAACTCTATTGTCTTCTAAGTTCTACCATACTGTAGTCTCTTGAGTTTTTTCCTTCCCACCCTCACTGGTGACATGAGGAACTATGATGATTTTTGTTGCTTCTTGTTCTAAGCAATTATGCATTTCTGAGATGCGCTTCATTTCATGTTGTTGCAGGTTAGGAGTAAAGCAGATTTGTATAAAGCCCTGGATAACTATAACATAGGTGATGAAGTTCGGTTGAAAATCCGTAGGGGTAATGAAAACTTGGAGTTGAGCATAGCATTAGAGGAAAAGGATTCATGATAATAGGAGCTTTGTGGTTTCCAGCTTAATTAGTACTATCGGTTTTCATGTTGTTGTTCCAATCTCTGTATATAGGGGTGTTGACGGTTTGGTTATAAATCGATCCGAACCGAAAACCAAATCAAACCGATTAAGTAAGCTGATATTTTGTTGGGTTTGGTTTTAAATTCTTAAAAACCGAAAACATTTGATTTGGTTTAATTTTATTGAAACAAAACCGAAGAAAAAATCGAATCAAACCGACAAATTTTACATACAAATTTTAATATATGTGTGTATATATATATATATACATATATATAATATTAATTTATATAAATAATTCTAAATACTTGTATACATCTTCGTCAAAATTTTATTTATCTCTAATATGCTAATGAACTCATTTCTTAAAAGAAAGCCACGAATCCAAACCTATTTATTCAAAGAAGCAACTATGGAGTTTACTTAAAATTCTTTTATATTTCTTATAAATTCTATTCACTTGATTAAAACTTATAAATCTTAAGATTTTCTACATAATACAAGAAATTATGGTCATCACAATAGAAGGATGATAACGAATTATAAGATGGAGAAGGATGAAAAAGTCTTTTCTAATTATAGGGAAAAATAAAAATATCATTAAGTTTCTTACAAAATTGAAAAAACAAATCAAACTGAATCAAATTGACTACAACAAAATTGATGGTTGTGTATTATATTCGATTTAATTTGGTTCTTATAATTTAAAAACCGACTAACTTGATTTGGTTTTGATTTTAACTAAAAACTAACCGACTAACTTGATTTGATTTTGATTTTAACTAAAAACTAACCGACTAACTTAATTTGGTTTTGATTTTAACTAAAAACTGACCCAAATCGAACCATGAACATATATGTATACCATAATTAAGAAATGTGGCAGGAATGCCGCCATTCCAATGAAAGGTGGAAATTCGTGGATCATATTCCATTGAAATGCCGCAGCAGAATGTATCCCTTGTAAAGTATTTTAAGTTACCATTGAAGGAGGATAAAATGAGTAATCCTTGAAATTCTTTTAAGCAATGCTTTCTCCTTCGACTTTTGCAAACTTCATGGGAAAGTTTAGGTCATGATATCAATTTATAATAAGGTGCTTTCTCATGGAGTAATTGATTGTGTATAAACAAGAGAGAAGATAGGCAAGTCAATGTTTTTTTCATTTCTGCCCGTATACATCTACACGACGTGCATAGTATATGTACAAATACCTTGCAAGGTCGAGAGTCCTTCGTGAGAGGAAAACAATCAGAGCTAACGACTCAACGGGCTATGTCTTTGAAAGAGCTACACGTAAACCGGAAAGAGAGCAAGAGTAGGTCAGTCAGAGTCTGTTTGGGTTAGTTGAAGCATCAAGTTGTGAAAAAAGCATTTAGGTGTTGAAGCTGATAATAAGCTATAGTGTACAACAACATATCCAGTGTAATCCCACAGTGGGGTATGAGGAGGATAGGGTGTACGCAGATCTTATATCTACCTTAGGAGGTAGAGAGGTTGTTTTAGAAAGATCCTCGGCGAGAGAGAAAACATGACAAAAAAAGTCAGATAAAGTTTGAGGAAGGTAAAGTAAAATAAAATAAAGTGATCATGGCACAACAGATAACAGATAATACCATGAATTAAAGGACAAGAAACTACACGAGTAATACGAAACATGACGTGCCCAACTACCTACTAGCCCTCTATCCTGATCCGAGTCCTCCATACCCTCCTATTGAAGGTCATGCCCTCAATGAGCTGAAACTGCGACATGTATTGTCTAATCATCTCTCCCCAATACTGGTTATGCCTACCTCTACCCCTCCTGAAACCATCCAAAGGAAACCTCTCACACCTCCGTACTGGGGCATCCGCGCCTCTCCTCTGTACATGCCCGAACCATCGCAGTCTTGCTTCCCTCATCTTGTCCTCCACCGAGGTTACCCTCACCTTGTCCCAAATATCTTTATTCCTAATCATGACTCTCATCGTGTGCCCACACATCCACCGCAACATCCTCATTTCCACCACCTTCATCTTCTGAACGTGAGAGTTCTTGACTGGCCAACACTCCGCCCCATACAACATAGTTGCTCTAGCCATCACTTTGTAGAACTTGTCTTTAAGTTTTGGTGGCACCTTCTTATCAGACAAGACTCTGGATGTGAGCCTCCATTTCATCCACCCCAAACCAATGCGATGTGTGACATCATCATCAACCTCTCTGTTATCTTGGATAATCGACCCAAGGTATTTGAAACTTCTTTTCGTTTGAATTGCCTGAGTACTAAGCCTTACTTCCACGTCAACCTCATACGGAACGCTACTGAACTTGCTATAGTGTGTTTGGGTAAAAAAGGCCGCTCAACGTTTTTTTCTATTAAAATGATTGAAATGTCCTAAGCTATTAACAAAGAAATAAATTTAAAAGCTATTTTATATAAAGAAGTACGAGTAATAAAAATAGAATAGAGAGATAATTAAAAGTTATCTCAAGAAAAGTTTATGACTTTTGATCACTTTTAATATTAGCTAAACGTGTACGTAAGTCAAAGAACACATTTATAAGCTTAACCAAACATCTTCTTACGACAAAAAGAGAGTTTATTGGGAAAACATTAAATTGAGGGGCAGTATTAACATTGATAATTCAAAAGGTTGAACATAATAACACAAGTCAAGATGGCCGAGTTGGTCTAAGGCGCCAGTTTCAGGTACTGGTCCGAAAGGGCATGGGTTCGAATCCCATTCTTGACATTACATTTTTCCCCTTCAACCTCTCCTTACATATATACAACTTGCAAATTTTTTTCCCTGACCTTCATGGCATAGGAGACTAATATTAACAAGGGAAGAGCAAAAAAGAAGGATCTACATGTATTTTCCTATGCACAAAACTAATCCTGCCTAATTTATTGTGGCACCAGACTAGTTGATCTGTTGTTAGCCTGGACATGTTGAGAAGCCTAGCTACTAATTTCATGTCTACTTGAGAGAAAAAGTAGAGTACATGATCTGAATCATCTTCTTTGTACTTCTTGAACCTCTTCAATATGCAGCATTCACCTCTCAAAGCATCTTTCAGCTTCTTCTCTTTCTGCATTCCATAGAATTAGGCAATGGTTTAATTTCTATAACTGACAACATAAATGAATTTTTACACTATCAGATCACTTAAAAAATAATTATGGACAACCATCTATATAACAAGTGAGATTAGTATCGCGAAAAATAAGACAAGATATCTAGTACCTCATGCATAGTGCAAAAATTCTTCACAGCGTTAGTTTTAAGTTAAATTCTTAGAGAATCAGTATGAAACTACTCCTTCATCCCAAAATACTTGTCATGTTTTGTTTCTCGACAGTCAATTTGACATATCTTCGGACCTAAATTGATGTTTCGTTTCTCGAGAGTCAATTTGACCAATCTTCAGAGCTAAATTGGATTGGATTAAAGCAAAATTTAGATATTCGAAAACTATATGAAAAGTACTGTTTATGTAGTTTGACTCTCGAGAAGCGAAACGTCACAAATATTTTGGATGGGGTGTAAGAACTTACCTTTTCAAGACTTCTTTTGACCTCCATTAAAAGGTCCGAATCTCCCCGGGCTTTAAGCTCTTGATGTATTCCCTTTTGACTTTTCACCATTACTCTGCAGCACCCTCTATCAGCTCTAACAAATAGCCAAAATATTCGTATTGATTCCTCCAGTATCTCCACTAACATGTCACTTGTAATGCTATATTCACCCTTTTCTCCCCCTCTAGCCTTGTTTTTGTCTTTGATCCTGTCCTCTGTCCATCACCCTCATTATCAGTATATTGAACGATAAAATAGAGTTCAAGGTTCATGCACAGACAGTGTAAAAGCTATATTTACATAATCATGCAACTTGCAAGAATGAAAAATATGTCATTCTTTATACTGTCAGAGTATACAACTTAACTCTAAAATCTTTCGAGAATTGAGACGCTTACCTCTAATGACAGGAACTTGAAGAAGATTACGAAGATCATATCGACTCTTGATGTAATATTGAACTCTAGGCCCTTGAAAAGGTTCATTTTCAATAAATCTTTGCAAGAGAACTTGAAACTGTTGAAACTCTCCAGCAACTTCATTATACGTACGAGTACCACGAGGGTCGGAATCCCACAAATTTAAAGCCTTGTCATATTGCCAGTGCAGAAATTCCCATGAAAGACACATCTGCCCAACATATATCACCTCCAGATCACTCTGCAATTCTTTGATAAACTGTACCACTGGGTCAATATTGTCATGCCTTTTATGTTTGAATAGCCTAATATTTTGTGAAATAAGTAATTTTAGTTTTGGACCTGAACTTCTCTGGCTTGAGACTTGTTGAAATGGATCTTTCAGTGGATCTTTCTGCAGATAACCTGCAAAAATTCTGGATCAGAGCAGCTAAAAGTTTAAAGAATAATACTAACATTGTTTAGGTAACTGTTCATAGCAAACATGATTTGAAAAGTAATCAACATGTTAAATTACATGTGTAGTGTAATTTTTTTTTTATGTTCTTGTTTATTATAATTGTCAATAAAAGAAAAGATGGGATATATGCTAATAATCTTCCTCTTGTTTATGCTAAATGTAAGTAGAAAAAAAGGTTTATGCTAAATTGTCTTTAACTACTGTGTGTTTAGACAGAGTTTTCACCTATGCAAATAGCATTAAACATTAAATGTATTGGTGAAATATTACGTAACAAAAATTATTTTCACATGTGGACAATAAAAAAAAAGGAAAAATAAGGTAGTACGTCTTTTCGCTTGTGCCCACTTTTGTTTGTTACATCATGGATCCAATGCTTTAGATTTCATTTTAGTTCTCAGTTTGGAGATGCCAACTAACCAGATTTTGTGGGTCCTGTTATAAACTTTTGGATAATTAAAGATAAGCTGCTTTATCCATTTCACGTAATTACATTAAAATGAAGATAACTATGAATGACTAATACTAGTTCACCAACTAAGAAAGGGACCAAAAAGAATGATACTTGTTGGTTATTTTTGCTCTATGGTACTTTATAAAGCAGTACGGGAAGTATATAA
The DNA here is from genome assembly GCA_029783415.1 of Anisodus acutangulus. Taxonomy (NCBI): domain Eukaryota; kingdom Viridiplantae; phylum Streptophyta; class Magnoliopsida; order Solanales; family Solanaceae; genus Anisodus; species Anisodus acutangulus. The sequence goes on along the minus strand of CM056499.1, from coordinate 33,322,450 downwards.
CTATTACAAGTATTCGAAAGGATAAACAAATATTCAATAGTTCAACTAGTAATTTGAAATTACAATTGCTACACAAGTAAAAACTGAAAAATCCAGTTTTGTAGAAGACGGAAAAATGTAAATCGTTTTTGCTGAGTCGAGTGTGGCACTCTGTCCTTAAGACAATATTGCCCCGTATGTATCCTTTATACGTCCTGGACAATTTGTCTCCCAAGATAAAACAGCAATGGAACACTTGAGCAAAGGAAACTCAAGAGCTACCGTGAAGAATATTGAGTAACGAAATGATGCCTTGGAAGGTGTAGGAAGAAACTGTTTTTGTTGTGTATTTTGGTGCCTTTGTTTCTGCATCTCTTCTTGTTTTTCGTGCATATGTCTTAGTGCTCAACAATGGTGTAATGGGGTGTTTATATAGGTGAGGGAGGGGTCGCTTTTGTCGCTTGAATCGCCTCCATAATAGCCAAATAATGGCCATTATGGAGGTAGTAAAGTCACCAACATAAATGGTGAAAGATTGCCAACGGATTGGCCATTATTGGAGGTGTAATTCAGCCAAAATAAATGGTCAATTGAGAGCTTGACGCTTCGCTCCGATCGTCGAAATTCCAACTTTCAAAACTTGAGGACCAAATCAGTACATCTTGAAACTTCAGGACCAAACTGTACATATTGAAACTTCAGGGATCAAATCGCACAACCGAAAGAATTCTGGTCCAAATCGCACATCTGAAACTTCGGGATCAAACTGCATTTCGACAAAGTTTTCTCGCCCAAAAGATAATATCGAAGACCACAAACACGTGCCCACGCACTGCGAACCCGTGAACCCGTGAACCCGAGAACCCTGAACCCTAACCCTAACTCTAACACGGAACCGAACGGACGGCGGCGCGGCGGCGGCGCTGCGGTGGTCTTTCCTCGAACCAAGCACATCTAGGTCCTCCTCCTTTAAACACATGGGATACCCTGGGGTCCCAAACCCCAAACCAATTTCGAGTCTTATATACACAATAATTCTTTCTTCCTCTACCGATGAGGGAGAATTGAACACAATACCACACTTTCCATGCTTCAAACACCTTACTGTGGACCAATATCTCTTTCATTTCTCAATGAAATTTGACGATTCTTGGCCCTACGGTTATCTACGTGCATTTAGTAGATCATGCATGTGTGAAGAACCTGATTCTCCAACATACGTTACACTAGTGTTTAAGCCGTTAAAGTTGGTCGGTCGCAACTCCCGCCAAAGGCAAATTTCCAACAATCCCTCTTGAAAGAGATTTTGGCGCACTCACATGGTGTCTTTTTCATTTCAAAGAATATTTCAAATGACCGATGTTGCATAAGGAGAGGTAGCCTCGACTTTGAACCTTCCATAGTTGAATACCATCTGACTTACTTATCAAGCGGTGAACGTGATGTCTTGAACCGTCGGTGTTTAGTGTAAGCCAAGACAATGATACCAACACAACAAATTCCCTTACTCTCTTCTTCGTAATGTTTTGTCCGCTTTGGCCATGGACAACGTCTTGGATTCTTAAGTGCGTTCATTTTGAGGCGTCTGGCCCTCGCACTTAAATAGGTGGTCTCCTACAAGGTATCCTGCTATACCCCACTTCACAAGTGTTAGGAACCATTAAAAGTTTCCCAAAAACCTAACCTCAACTGTTGAGGAGCATTTACAGGTTTTGAAAACTTAACCTTTACCCACACTGCAGATAGCACTTAAAGTCTATCGCGGGAACGGCTTTGGATTTGGTGTTTCTTTTCAGAAATCACTATCCGAAGTGCTCATGCTTCCACTGAAGCGATCAACTGAACCTTTACAACTTAGTTTTCCCATTGAACCAAATTACTGGGATCTCCAGTTCGTAAGGTTGGGTTTCCACTATATTGGTCCGTATATTTTGGGGTTTAAGCCCATTCCCCTAGACAGGCAGAACACTTGATCTCCAGGTAGTCCCTTAGTTAGTAAACAAGGAAGTGACACCCGTGATGATCAACTGCCATACGGTCTTATGTCTCCTGACAAATCCTGACAAATATGTCCAGACGCCGTCATCCGTGTCCTTCCTAAAGCCGACCGGCTAGCCACAGTGTATAACTGCTGAAGGCACGGGTTTCTCCCAATAAGGGACGTCCTCTAAGGAGTCGTGAAGTTACTCAACTTTTTTTTTCATGCCTTGTATAAAGCGATAAACTCCGATTTCATCATGAATCGGTCGATGCAAGTTTGCTTTAGAGGATTTTCCAAGAACCACCATACACATTTACTTGTGGCTTTGGTGTTCTTCAGAACTGATGTCCAGTTTGCATCACTGTGTTCTCTCAGAACCGCTGGACATCCAGAATACTATAATCCGAAGATAAGTGACTAATTCAGATATCGTCATATCCGACTTAACACTTTCTATTGATCATGTATTAAGATCATCAGTGAAACTTAGTTCAACTGATCTGTTTGTAGGTCGATACCAGGTCGGTTGTAGTGTGTACAATACATTGAACTACACGTGACCTGAGCATATCGCTCCTTGTCTATGGGTGCACCATGATTCCAATCAGTTCTATGATTCATATCCATTGGTGGCTTCAACGAGACTGTCAACTATAGGCCAGTCCGTTAGATGTCTTAGAAATCCAATTCCTAAGATGTCATCTGTGATACACATATCTTTCATATCGAGACTTTGTTTCAATATGAGTTTCACTCTCGCATCGCTGGTTTTCCAACCGCTGGTTTTCTAACTTCGAGTTAATGTTTACGTGGTCGATTCATTGTTTCGCTTTATCCGAGACTTTCAGACCAAAATGTTAACATTTCAGGGACCAAAATGAAAGTTCGTAAAGAAGCCCAACAGCCAAAGAAACCAATTTCGATCCTCTTCTTCCAACTCTCCGGTTGGGAAGGCTAGTTCAGCATCCATGCCACGTAAGACTACAATGGCCCTGGATGTTAGGTTGCTCACAGGGGAGCACATTTTACAACCCAAAGGTTCTTTTCCCGGAGGAAGATCAACCATTACGCAAGTATGGGAATATATTTCTCTCTTTAGCTTCTTTCCAAAGCAGCGCTTTTGGAGATAACAATTTTTTTTTTTTTATTTGTCCATGGTTCGTTCTTAACCATACAAGCTAGAAGGATCGAACAAGTCCTTGTCCCTCTTTGCTCCGTCTTGGTTCAACATCTAGAATCCCCGAAGTTCTGCAGATCCGAATATTAAGTTCCGGATAGCCAAAGAACTTTCGAGTCCTGTAGATACGGAACGTCTAGTTCCGGACAGCCAGGCCCTCGCGGGTTCTTGTTAACCTTGAGCAATTACTCCTTTTTCCTCTTCAAGGAAAGTTATCTTATAAGAATTCAGCATTCTTTGACGCCAAGAGGCGATAAGTACTACTGTTATTTACAGATCCAGTGGTTATGTAATCTACAGTCTTAGGTCGAACTTGACCTGTTTCGGTAGTCCAACTTCTACCAAGCCACCCCACATCACAACTTTTGTATGTGAGATCCTTTTCATGTCTCACACGGAGAGTTATCCTTATCCTTATGCGGAGTTCCGTTGAGGATCGCATTAGCGGTAAGGATCGCCTTGCCCCACATAATTTAGGCGTACGGGTTTGCGCTGGCTAACACCGTTAGGTCGAGGTGTGTAATGACCAGTCGTTTAATGAACGCTGCTTCACATTCTCCCCCTCTATCGCTATGAATTTCGCAATCCATAGGCTTAGTTGATTTTCAACTTCTGCTTTGTAGCGCCTATCCGCTTCAACAACTTCATCTTTGCTTTTTAACAAACAAAGGATTCCATACGTTGTACCATCATCAATGAAGATCACAACGTACTTGTCTCCCCCCTCTATTTTGTATAAACTTCAAATCACCCAAGTAGGTGTGACTAAGTTCTAGAGGAGCGGTGCTTCTTTCGCTATTCCCTTGACGGAATTTGGAAAGGTGATTTTGCCTCTTCGCCTACCTCACATTCATTTTGAGGGTTTATGTCGAAAGGATGCAACAATCTCAACATCGTTAGCTTTTGAATGACTTGCTATTTAACGTGTCTTAATCTATGATGGCATAGATGCACAGATTACAAATATATCATTCATTCGCCACACGACGTCTTGTACCATTCTCGCTATTACAGACTGTTGGAGTAGTATCAAACCAGCCTTGACCAACAATCCCCTTAAACCAAGTTAGGAACATGTAACACCTCTTTTTAGAGTGATATCATTCCTTGAAGTCCTATTGAGGACAAACTCTCCAACCCCTTCTATTTTAGAGGTGGGGGTGCTTCACATGAACAACTTCTTGCCCGTGGTTAGGCGTGAACCGGATCATATGTGATCTGGATACTCGCCCACCGCAGCTTGCTTTGCAGGTCGAGTGTCCAATTTCTTTTCTCGCTTTCTTTAGGCCTTCGGATCATTTCAGACTGAAACTCCGCCCACCTTACTAGGTGTCCGTTACTTTTCTTATGAGATGAATTTCGATCCTACTCCAGCCGCCTGAGGCTTTATATGACCGAGTGTCCAATATCATCATATCAAAGAATTTTGGCCCACTCCACGCCTCTGAGGCTTTATATGACTGAGTGTCCAATATCATCCTATGAAGGATCTTCTGCCAAATGGTGTGACAGGCTCAACGTCTTTAACTTTTAGACTTCTTCCGTTATGATTGGTGCCCAGATAATTCTTGGCGCTTACTTAAGAGTGGTAACAGTTTTCGCACAGTTAGTGGATCTCTTTCCATCGTATGTGCGAACATACTTTACACACTTTTAATAATTACTCTTAAAAGAACAGATCTTTTTAAGTTGCTTTACAATCCAATCTTTAAACGGAAAAGAAGATGAGATTAAACTTCTGATTTTTAAAGCGTAAGAAATATAAATTATTTTCATATTCCTCCTTACTTTAATCAATTTTTAATCAGACCTCATTTAATCTTTATTCTTGATAAGTAAGAAAAACTACTTATCCCACTTCGGATTCTCGCTCACTCCAGTCACTTCATCAAACCGAGTGTCCAGCCTTCCTTCTTACCATCATTCAGATCTTTTGTCCGGGATAGATACAGCCTTCACGCAAGATAGAAGTACATCTTCGCCTTCTCCTCTTGTCCCGATTGACATCCTCAGGCTCTCGAGAGCGCTTGTTCCCACCCGCCTTGGTAGCGGTGACAAGATGAGCACGTTCATCATCATCACTCTCTTCTACCGTAAATCCATTGCCATATTGATTTGGTCACACAACTTTTGACCGACATCTTTCGAACACTAATAGTAATACTATACAAATATTGTCTTAAGTTGTTGGTTATTTTTGCTCTATGGTACTTTATAAAGCAGTACGGGAAGTATATAACTATTACAAGTATTCGAAAGGATAAACAAATATTCAATAGTTCAACTAGTAATTTGAAATTACAATTGCTACACAAGTAAAAATTGGAAAATCCAGTTTTGTAGAAGACGGAAAAATGTAAATCGTTTTTGCTGAGTCGAGTGTGGCACTCTGTCCTTAAGACAATATTGCCCCGTATGTATCCTTTATACGTCCTGGACAATTTGTCTCCCAAGATAAAACAGCAATGGAACACTTGAGCAAAGGAAACTCAAGAGCTACCGTGAAGAATATTGAGTAACGAAATGATGCCTTGGAAGGTGTAGGAAGAAACTGTTTTTGTTGTGTATTTTCGCAATCGCTTTTGCCGCATCTCTTACTGTTTTTCGTGCATATGTCTTAGTGCTCAACAATGGTGTAATGGGGTGTTTATATAGGTGAGGGAGGGGCTGTTTTGTCGCTGAATCGCCTCCATAATAGCCAAATAATGGCCATTATGGAGGTAGTAAAGTCACCAACATAAATGGTGAAAGATTGCCAACGGATTGGCCATTATTGGAGGTGTAATTCAGCCAAAATAAATGGTGAATTGAGAGCTTGGACGCTTCTGCTCGACCGCCGAAATTCCAACTTTCAAAACTTCAGGGACCAAATCTGCACATCTTGAAACTTCAGGGACCAAACTGTACATATTGAAACTTCAGGGATCAAACCGCACAACCGAAAGAATTCTGGTCCAAATCGCACATCTGAAACTTCTGGGATCAAACTGTACTTCTGGCAAAGTTTTCTGGCCCAAAAAGATAATATCAGAAGACCCACAGCCCACGACCCGTGAACCCGTGAACCCGTGAACCCGAGAACCCGGAACACGGAACACGGAACCGGAACGGGACGGGCGGGCGGCGGCGCGCGTGTGGTCTTTCCTTGAACCGAAGCACATCTAGGTCCTCCCTCCTTTAAACACATGGGATACCCCTTGGGGTCCCAAACCCCAAACCAATTTCGAGTCTTATATACACAATAATTCTTTCTTCCTCTACCGATGAGGGAGAATTGAACACAATACCACACTTTCCATGCTTCAAACACCTTACTTCGTGGACCAATATCTCTTTCATTTCTCAATGAAATTTGACGATTCTTGGCCCTACGGTTATCTACGTACTTAGTAGATCATGCATGTGTGAAGAACCGGATTCTCCAACATACGTTACACTAGTGTTTAAGCCGTTAAAGTTGGTCGGTCGCAACTCCCGCCAAAGGCAAATTTCCAACAATACTTTCCCCAGCATTCAACAATGTGGTCTAGGGATAGATGGATGAGTCAAAATCATGAGAAATTGGGATTTAAATTGAAGTGATTTTTTTCCTATGGACCTAAGTGAAAGAGAATAATTCTCACATTAATGAAGAGTTTATATACAACATATACAATATGTAATTATGGAAAATAAATCTACATTTTTCTAATACAAGACTATTACCATAATTATACACGTACAAGAATTCTAATAATTATGGTAAGCAAACAAACATGGTTAGGATGATTGGGGTCCCTGAAACCCAAAGGTTGATGCATGTATACTGTCTCCTTGAGATCACCGTGTAAGAAAACATTTTTCACATCCAGCTGATGAATGAGTCATGCTTTCGAGAGAGCCAGACTGAGAACAGTGTGAATGGTTGCCGGTTTGACCACCGGACTAAATGTCTCTCCACAATCCACGTCAACCTGTTGAGTTTTTCCATCACCTACAACACGGGCCTCGGGCCTTATGCCTCTCAAAACAACCGTAAGATTTTTCCTTATGAGTAACAATCCACATAGAACGAATAACATTGATACCAAGCGGACTGGGCACCAACTCCCACATTTTTTTTCTTTCAATAAGAGCATTATATTCATCATTCATGGCCATTTTTCAATTCTGGTCATGAAGGGAAGACATTGAGATTAAAATATCGTTTCGATTTTAAAATACATCGTTGGCTACGAGTAACGAACCCTTGACTCAGAATAGAGGTGGATTGGACCTGGGTCAGTGTTTGGACTTCGCGGGATTAGCCAGCAGGCAGTGGGCCTGCTGGCCGATGAACTCGATTGATGGACTGGGAAATTGGGCCAGCAAGGCAGTGGGCCTACTGGCCGAGACGCTGGACCCGAAAGTGAAGAAATTGGTCTAGTAGACAGTGGGCCTGCTGGCCGAGACACGGGACTGGCGAATTGGAAAATTCGGCCAGCAGGCAGTGGGCCTGCTTGCCGAGAAACCGAACCGAGATAAGGGATATTTGGGCATGCAGGTAGTGGGCCTGCTGACAGAATTGGGTCATGAGTAGGTTGTGGGCCAGCAGGAAGTGGGCCTACTGGCTGATTTTGGTCTCGGGTCTGCTAGTACAGATCTCGAGGCGAGGATCAGACTAAATGGTGGACCACATACGGGAGAGCCCATCATCCAAAAAATTATAAGAATTAGACACGAAATTACACATTTTAGCAAACAGAAATTGAGTTTCATAAAAAATAACATGTCGACTAATTATGATTTTATTAGAGGATAAATCAAAACATTTGTTACCACGGTGATTCGACGGATAACCCAGAAACACACAAGCAGTAGAACGAACTTGAAGTTTGTTAATTGTAGTAGATGGGAAGAGAGGATAGCATAAACACTCAAACACCCTAAGATGAGAATACGAAAGATCTTTATGATAACGAATTTTTAGTGGAGATTGGTATGCTAATCCTTTGATAGGGACTATGTTAAGTAGGTAAGTAGTCATTTGTAACGCATGATGTCAAAAGGAAGGTGGTAATGAAGCATGGACTAGTAAAGTCCGAACAATATTATTAATGGTACGAATTTTTCTTTCGGCTTTCCCATTTTGTGAGGACGTATGAGGACAAGAAAACCTAAAAGATATGTCATTATCATTACAAAATTCCCGAAATGGTCCATTGTCAAATTACCTTTCATTATTACATTGAATGTTTTTAATTTTCCGTTTAAATTGGGTACGGATGAATGCTCTACACGATAGAAAAGTGGAATATACTTGAGACTTTTTAGACAACGGAAAAGTCCACAAAAAATTAGAATAATCATCCAAAAATAACACATAATAACGATGGCCCAAAGAGCTGAAAACGGGAGATGTCCACAAATCACTATGAATAATAATATCAAATGGCATCAAAATACAAGAATTTGAAGCAACAAATGATAACTAAACATGTTTTCCAAGCAGACAAGAAGCGAACAAGAAGGACAAACATTAGTACTAGCGTACTATTATTACACTCAATAAAATTATTATTTTTAAAAGAGGAAATAACAGATGCCCCGGATGACCCAAACGCGCATGCCATAAGGAAGGTGCTAAGGAGACAAACGTTGACGATGTGGCTTGATTAGTGGTGGTGATGGTGGAAGTGGTGATGAGATAAAGCTCGCCCGACTATCACATCTCAAATGGAAATACGACGATAGATTACCTTGTGCGGACGTCATGTGAGAAGTAGCACCAATGTCCATGTACCAATTTGCATCCGGGGGATTTAATCCAAGTGTATGCATCGCTGCCTCGATATCCGTATGTGTCGGGGCTACGGCTGTTGGGCCAGCAGCAGCGAGGGCCTGTTCAGGCCGAGGCCAAGCAGGTCTGCCTGCTGCCAAGAACTGTGCTCTGGCCCATTTGTGTTCTGCCGCTGCTTGCCAGAATTGGGCCTGGCCTAGTGGTTTGAAGGAAATGGGCAGGGCGACATGGGCCACTGCCTTTTGGCCTACGGCATGGCCTAGGGCCATTGCCCAACGGCCCAGGCCTGCTGCCATGGGTTCAGTGGCCCGGTCCCCTGCGGGCTGCCACCACCGCCACCGCGGCCGCCACCCTTACCGCCGTAATTTTTTCTACTGTTTTGACCCTTTTTACCACCCCCGTCGTTACGGTTTTGACCATACTTTTTGGAGAACGATTAAGAGTCATCATTTTAACGGGACGTGGCCACCATCATGGCCGAATTAGCTCTGGTAACCGCCTTTTTAGCGAATCCTACTTCTTCTAAAGTGAGCATGGAATATGCTAGTAGAATGGAGGGAGAGAACTATTTTGACGAAAGAGAGTCCCAACGCCATTATATGCCTCAGAGAGGCCCGCAACCATCTGAAGAACAAGACAATCATTAGTGAGGCGCACCAACATTTTTGAGTTAATCCGACAACTCCTTGAGCCGTTGACAATAGGCGGAGGCATTCGAAAAATCTTCCATATTTATGTGGGAGAATTCCTGCTCAAGAGTCACTGCACGAGAATTTTTGTTGTCTTGGAATATATCACGCAATCTATTCCAAGCTTCCATTGCCATAGCGTCGGGTTCGATAATTGTCTGTAAGAGGTCCGTAGAGATGGTGGAATAGATCCATTGAAGGACCGTCACATCAAGAGCTGCCCACATCTCAATTTCATCATCTGTGGAAGGCATCTTCTCTTTGCATATTTCCGATGAGACGATGTGATGGAGGACTCTATTAGACCGGGTGTGAATTTTGAACAGTTCTTCCCATATCGCGTATTGGGCGTTCTCCATCTCAAGAACAACCGGAATGTAATTTTTGATATTGGAGACTGCAAGGGCAGAATGAAAGGTGTTCTTTGTGGTAGACATGATGGAAGAACAAGAGGAGAATTAAGAATTTAGATAAAATTTGAAGGGAGGGGAGGGGGTCGTCGGCCTGCGGTGGCCGAGAGGCTACTGAGTTAGGGAGGCGGAAGAGAGGTATTGGAGAAGGTAAATTTTCCCTAGACTTCTAATACCATGAAAGAAAATAATCCCCTCATTATTTTCATTAATGAAAGAGTTTATATACAACATATACAATATGTAATTATGGAAAATAAATCTACCTTTTTCTAATACAAGACTATTACATTTTTCTAATACAAGATTATTATCATAATTATACATGTACAAGAATTCTAATTATTATGGTAAGTAAGTATACATATTACATGGGCCATATACGGCCGATATACACGGTTTCTCGTGTATTGTTTTTCACTAAGTTTTCGTTACCATTAACACTCAGGTACCTATGCCGGTCAATGAACTGGCTTAAACCCATAGGAGATCAATGTTCAAATATCAAAAGAGACAAGAAATTATAAGTGATTTTTTTCTCATAGGCTTAAGTCTCGGTGATCAAATTGATCCGGTATCTATGATGGTAGAAAATAACTAGTACTCAATGAAATAAAAGAGATACGTCCAAAGATAACATGGACACAACCCTTATTTTTTTAAAAAAAAATGATGCTTTTCATGGTAATTATGAAGAAAACTTGAAAAGAATGTAATTCATGAAATTGTGATTGTCACTAACCTATTGCATACATCTTCTGGTACGTCAATATGTCAAATTTTCGCATCCTTTCTCTGTAACTCTTGTAGAACTTATGAAGTTCACTCATGCAATCTTCACTTTGGAACTTCCCCTCAATCTTCCATGGCTTCAAATCTTCCATTCTTAGAGTATCCGATTCCTCCAAAATAGTTGGCAGTCCAGTATCTCTAACTTTCCTCAGTTCCATCTTTAATTGTTCAATTAATTCTTGATGTTCCCACAAGGTCTCCAATTTATTTGCATTTTCATCAAATAACTTATCCATATCTTCATGAAAATCATCCTCAGATAAAAATCGTTGTTGTTGATCATGTACTAATTTCCTTAGCTCTTCCATTATATCACTATCACCGTCATCAGATTCTTGATTTTCCTCTGACATTTCGATATCCTTCAAAGCATCATCAAGCTCAAATTCTCCTCCAAAGTCTTCATCTGTCAAGAATTCATCACTATAAGAATCGACTATTTTGTTCATCAGATAACGTATATTCTCAAAACCCATTGACACAGTATCAGAATCAGTAGATATAGAATCCTTCTCAGATGGAAAAAGAGAGTCATCAGTAAAATCTGGTTTCTCAAGAAATTGCTTGTTTCCAGATTCTCTTTTCATGGAATTCATTTCCTCTTCATCACACTTTAAATTACTTAAATCGCCCTTTTCTTCCTCATTAAAGGCTTCACTTTTACTATCAACTTGTTTCAACATCCTCTGTTTCTTCAAATCCTCTGTTTCTGTCTTACATGTAACAACCTCTGTATTATTAAATGTAGAGAGCATCCATTCAGAGATAGCAAATTCACGTTTGTCTTCTTTGCTCTTACAAAATTCTTCATAGGTTGGGAATTTAAATGTAAAACAGAACTCCGTTTCCTGTGTCTCTTCATTATTTTCCGAATATGGGAATTCAGAAACATCCTTAAAATCATCATCCTCAGAATCTAACTGTTGCTCTGTCTCTGGAAAATCATATTTTTCCTGATAGTCTTCTTTAAAGCCTGAATTTTTACTTAAAGGGTCCTTACACCTTTTTAATCTGTGATTCAAAGACATGAAATTAAATTAGAAAAATAATGAGAGGATGAAAATAAAGGCAAATAAAGGGTAATCCAGTACACAAAGCATTCTGCGTTAACAGAGTTCGGAGAAGAGCCGCATCACAAGGGTGTATGTATACAAACTAACCTAATAATACAAGCATTAGTGGATGCTTTAATGGCTCAAACTCGTGACCTATATAAGTCAAATGGAGACCAACTTTACTGTTGTTCCAAAACTCTCCTTCAAATAAAATAAGGGTATTGGCAAAAAATTGAATCTTGATTTACAGGAAGCAATTAAATAAAATAATTAAAATACCTGAGGACGAATGTGGCGATGAAGTTGAAAAGAGGAGACAAATAGAGGGAAACAGAGGCAAATGCAGTAGCAAGCGACAAAAATAAATTTTGATAGAGGAAATGAGAAAGTGAAGCCATATTCAGAGAAGAGAAGAAATTTTAAGAGTAGCCATGGATTTTAATGAGCAATGAAAGCTCAGATGGAAGCTAAGAAGAAGAGTTTGAATTTGTCAAAGCGTGACATAGACAAAGCACCTGTACAAAAATAATGAACCCCATGTCAAAAGATAGCAAGATTTACAAGCAAATCAAGACTAACTGGAAGTAGAAATTCGACCTAACTGTGAAAATGCATGGATTGAACAGATTTACGAGCAAAAAATAGTTACTTGTGAGCGACTTGGCCGAATTGACATCTTTATTCTTGAGAAAAAGAGAGAATTTTTTTATACAAACATGTCCACATAATGGGGAATTGTTAGTTGACAAATTCCTGTTTTTGCTGCATATTCCTTGACATGAGTAGAGAAGGGAAATTTGGGGTAAGATTGAATGATGACGTCTTCTTTGTTTATCCTTGTTTTGAGGAATGGTGGCTGACGTTGCATATTCTTTCTTACGCCAAGTGTCTTTGACAATATGGATTCTTGAAATTCTACGAATTGGAAAATAGTTGATCAATATTACTTGCCATAAAAATATGAAGATGACATTGAGAAAATTAGAAGAAAACTCTTTTTTGTCTCAAGTGTATTGAAAAATTAAGTGTTTGTATTGAAGTCTTACATATATCTAAATTTATGTAGAGAAGTCTCATATTAAGGGATAAAATATTTTTTATAAAGGCGACATCATACTCACGTGTCATGACTCACATCAGACCTCTGAATATGAATGAAAAAGTATTTATCATTTAATCATAATTTTTATTGATAGAAGAAAGCTCTTATAAAATTAATCTAACCTAATTCCATTTTCAAGAATAATCGAGTGATTAGTAAATCACAATTCGAATATATAATCAAAAGTCAATCTACCTTGTGAGTCATCCATTTTGAACCTCTTACTTATTTGTTTTCCTCGTAAGAGTGTGTGTTACTTGTAACAAAAGAAAGCGCAATTTTCATCATCTAATTTATTTAACATAATTAATTGGTGACAAGTGCAACTTAATGTGAAAAACATGAAGCCTAAAATATCAGATTACGTGACAGATTAATCCAAATCTGTTGGCCAGAGAGTTGTTTTAATATTTGAACTTTTCAAACAAAAACATTAAGGGTGTGTTTTGTAGGAAGGAAAATGTTTTTCATGGAAAAAAATTCTTAAAAAATAACTGGGTTTCTTACTTATTTTTTAGTGTTTGATATGTAAGAAAAAAAATATTATTCTAAGAGCATTTATATGTAATCTACCAAAATACTATGGAGGTGGAATGGGTGGGAAGTGGATGTTTTGGGGGTGGTGTGGGTGATATGGTGAAGGGGGTGGGGGTTGGAGGCTTTGGGTGGGTGGGGAAGAGATAATAAATTTGAAATGTTACTTATGAACTTATTTTTTCTATTTTTTCTATAAAATATTTTTAGTCGTACCAAACACACTCTAAATATGTGAAGGTTCACAATGTTAGACGTACTTTTGAAGCTTTTGACTAAAAGTTGGAAAAGAAAAACAAGAGCATATGACACTTTTTTCCATGTACCAACATTGGGAGTGCAAAATCTAAAGGGATTGACCACATTTTCGTTGGCACGACTAGCACTTTGACGTTGTTGTTTGTAAACTGACCATGCCATCTAGAGGATGCGGTTATTAAAGACAACGTACGCTAATTGTAGGGGGTTTAGTGTTTGATGACAGTTATATAGAATAGCTATAATTGAAAGAAATTACTCTCTTTAATCTTTTTTATGTCCATTGAAAAAATATTTTCCACGTTCACTTTTATTTGTCCATTTTTAATTTCGCACTCCCCTTGAGAATGAACAAATAAAGTATGTATTTTACTACAATAATCATATTAATTGGTGTATAGTCTCATTGGACTTGGATAATGATTTGAAAATGAGTAATTAATATTAAGGGTAAAATAAGAATTTTTTTTGTCTTTCCTAGATATGCTAAATTAGACAAGTAAAAGTGAAAATTTTACTTTTAGTATAGTGGACAAGTAAAAGTGAACGGAGGGAGAAATAAATATAAGATATACTATAGTTTACTAAGAAGAACTATTTCTTTAATGTTAAGGGTGTAGTTAAAAATAATATGACAATTTTATTTTTAAATTTCTAAAGTGAAAATTATTTTGGAATAATATTTTAAAGCTAAATCAACTATTGAAATGCACTGAAGGGAGTAAAAGACTTGAGACTTACTATTTGTTATGGAAAACCACCAACCCTAATCTCAAAATTAGTTTTGAAGTAAAGAACCAACCGTGAGAAGCCAATAACTCCTTTAACACAGACCAGCAATTGTAAACACACAACAACAGGGATTGGCCGTAAACTCCTAGGGCTCGTTTGGTTGGGAATGCGTTATCTCGAAATTAATTATCTTGAAATTAGTTATTCCAATCAAATGTGAAATAAATTAATCCTAAATTTAATCTCAAAATTAATTATCCTTTATTCCTCGTATCAAACGAGCCCTTAACAGTTAACACCTCTCTCCCTTACGAGAGAAGACAATGTAACATGGACCAACATTGAAAAACACATGAACAAAAGGATGAGTCTAACTTAATGACATGTTAAAGAAAGTGAATCTTAGGTCTAACTCAATTTAAATGTATAGTTAACTTAGGAATTAAGGGTTCTTAGACTAGGTAGGAAGACAACAACTCGGTCAAACAACCTAGCTCTCACCATTCTTTGAATACTTAATGAGTACTGTTGAGCCCCCTGAAAATCTACCATTCCTAAAAAAAGTTGCCAATCTGCGTGTCAAAACTAAGTTTTTATACCCACAATTTACGCATAAATCCAGTTTTGTTGGATTGAGCTAATAGAGGGGCTGAAAGTTGTATAGCTTTCTCCTACCAAGCAATTTGGGTCACTTCCACTTGTGTCCCTATTTTGTGTTGGTCTTTATTTTTGTCTCTAATAACAAATAAATTTTTCGCGGGGCATAAGTTTATTTTTTCGCATCATAATATTTCATAAGTTACGCCCCACATGACTTCAGTTTCTAAAAGAACTTATGCCCACTAAACATAAGTTCTGTTACGAGGGGCGAAAATTAAAGATCAATCCATTTGAAAGGAAAAAACTAAAGACCAGAGGGAAAATCGTGCAATTTCTTCATTTAATTACACGATTTTCCCTTCAAATAGGTTGGTCTTTAATTTTTTTCCCCTCAAATGGAACTTATGCCTATTGGGGCATAAGTTCTTTGAAGGGTAGACACAAATTGTCAAATTTTTTAAAGAACTTATACCTCAATAGATATAAATTTCATTTGAGGGGGGAAAATTAAAGACCACCATAAAATAGGGACAAAAGTGCAGAAGATCCCAATTTCTTTCATTTTCTTTTTTATGGGTCACAAGATAAATGTCCACCGATACAAATATACAATGATAGGAATGACAACTATTAGTACTACTATTAAGAAGGTGTGAAATCCATGATCGATAGAGCAAAGGACTAAATATTTAGGGCCTAACTAGTTGATACCTAGGATCCACTTTCTTAACATGCCAGTAGACATGAATCAGATAATTGCACGGTGTGTACTTCAAATAGGTTGGTCTTTAATTTTTTCCCTTCAAAATTAAACTTATGACTATAGGGGCACAAATTATTTATATAACTTGTGGATATTAGATGAAGAACTTATGCTTTTATAGGGATAAGTTCAATTTTGAGAGGAAAAAAAATTAAAAACTAACCCATTTGAAGGGAAAAAATTAAAGGCCAACACAAAATAGAAACAAAGTGCAAATGGCCGGACATGAATTCTGATCAATCTGGTACGTCTAGATGGGCTTCATTTTTCACATTCTTTTATGGACTATCACCGAGTCTAATGAGGTTTTTTTTTGCGCGGATTTCCCTTTAAAGGGATTGGTCTTTAATTTTTGTCTCTTAAATTTGAACTTTAATTTTTGTCTTTCGCTCAAAATATTCTAAGATTTTGGGTCGAATTTCTGCTCAGTCAAAAAGTCGAGATTCTGACAGCTCTTCCCCCAGCAAATCATAGCCCTTCCTCACTCTATCAAGTGAGCGTTAAACAATCCTTACTCAAAAGAAAAATAAAAAAAATCGCAATGTTGAGTTTGGACTCGCAAGGCAGAGTTTGTCATATGCTCGAAGGCAAACTCTGCCTTACGGATTTTTTTAAAATTTTTGGCTGAGCGGGGATTTGAACTCAGAACCCAAAAAATTTAAGCGAAAAATAAAAATTAAAAAAATTTAATTCGAGGGATAAAAATTAAAGATCACCCAAAAATAAGGATATTTCTACTAATTGCCCTCTAATGAGTGACATAAAAAATGTTCAAGGTCCAACTATACATTGTACGCGTGGATAGATCCCGGAACAACTTCATATATTGTTGATATATGGCAACATTTCTTCAGGATTTACAAAATCAAATGAAATTAAAGTTCAATAAAAGAACTTGAATTTTCACAAGAAGAAAATGATTATTTGAGCGAAGAAGAGACACACTCAAAACTGGGTCATTTGCACTTTTGTTCCTATTTTGTGTTGGTCTTTAATTTTTGCCACTCATAACAAATAATTTTTTCGCAAGATAAATTTATATTTTTATATTATAATATCTCACAAATTATGCCCCGCACCTTTAAAGAACTTATGACCCGCTAGGCATAAGTTCAATTTTAAAGGGAAAAAATTAGAACCAGCCCATTTGAAGGAAAACAATGCAATTTTATCCTCAAAACTTCAGCTTACTGATTCAAGATTTAATTTAATACATTTAAATGTTTAATTAATTAAATAAATAAAATTTTGAACGCTGAAAAAATAATTTATTGCAAGATATACATATTAGGGAAAAGGGTCAAATTTTCCCTCCAATTATGTTTTATGGAACACATTTGCCCTCCGTTAAATTTTGAGATCAAATATACCTCACAGTTTGCAAACTTGTTAAATTTGCCCTCATTTGGATGAAAAGTTGACGTGGACGCCACGTTGGATCCACATCGGCAAACCACCACCACAAACATCTCCGGCAGACCACCACCACAAACATCTCCGGCAGACCACCACCACAAACATCTCCGGCAGACCACCACCAACCCCACAAGCCAGCCACCCACCTAACCCTTTCCTCTCTCTTCGTTCTTCCCCTCGTCACCCGCCCGTCCACCCACTACCCCCACCCACTACTCCGACGAGCTTCCCTCCTCCCCCCAAACACTCATCTGGCAAAATTAGTTGATTGAAAAGAAATAAAATAGCTAAGAAAAAAAAAGAGTTGCAGGAGAAACAAATTGGAAAGAGGTTTGGAAAAATAAAATGTGGTGAAGAAGACGATGCCGCTGGTTTGAAGGTCGATCAACGGCGAGATGTTGTGGAGGAATTAGAGGGACAAAAAGTCGTGGTCATTCAAACTCCACTACACCTCGCCGTCCGTCATAAAGTGTAGTTTCACTGTGACCGCCGTCCGATTTTCACCGTGAAACCAAAAATTGCATTATCTTTTTCTACACCTCATCATCCGTTTGAATGACGTGTACCAGTGGTGAAACTCCACTACCCTAACCGTGAAAATCGCGCCTTCTGATACGTATCAAATCTGGAAACGCGACGGTTGTTGAAGCAGTGGGGTGGCTGGAAGAGTTGTGGTTGGTGGCTGTGATGGTACATGGGTCGTTTGGTTGTGTCGTTGTTGTGATTCGCTGGAGACGATGGTGGTGCGATTGTAGTTGCTGGAGGAGTGTTTGTTGGTAGCTGTGATGATACAGGGGTCGTTTGGTTGTTGAAGCAGTGGGGTGGCGATGTGGTGTGGTAACAGTGGTTTTGGTAGTGGGGTGAAGGGCGATGGCTCATCGACGATAGCGGTGGAGCGGCGGTTGTTTGGTGTGGGTCCCACATGTGTTTGACTGTCCTCCACGTGGATCCAACGTGGCGTTCACATCAACTTTCCGTTCAAATGAGGGCAAATTTAACAAGTTCGCGAACGGTGAGGGTATATTTGATCCCTAAGTTTAACGGAGGGCAAATGTGTTCCATAAAACGTAGTTGGAGGGCAAATTTGACAATTTTCCCTACATATTATAATATATTCAAATTTGAGTTTTTCCCAAAAAAAAGATTTCACCAAGTATATATTATATTTTAAGTCGTACAAAAAATGTTTATCACATCATTTTCCCTTTTTGTATTTTATAATTAATTAATGCAGGACAATGTCTTATTTCCTCGAACTTGCTATTCTCAGTCACTATCTAATACTAACACAGGGCATATAGTTATTTATTGTTAAGCTCGATGCGTGGACACATTACCAACAAGTAGACAGACAGATGTGTATGTTTTTCTAATATATACAAAAAAACAGGTATTATTGGTACGTTCCCAAAGAGCGAATAATGTACTTGAGTTAATATTATACATGAATTAAGATGATGAAAATGAAATATGTGAGATCAGAAATGAGAAGAAGTTTGATTCAATCAAATTGCATGATAGGCAAATGGAGAAAGGCAAATTGAATGTGGGTAGATCAAGCAGCTCAGCAACACACAGGATCATGGACCACTAATACTGTAGCTACGTTTTTTACACCGAATTTATTCTAACTTTAAGTACTCGGATCGAATCGCTACAGATAAGTATGTAGCGTACACAAAATATTTTGTAGGTGGTGTCGAGTGTTGTTGCTCTATTGTACTTTATAAAGCAGTACGGGAAGTAAATAATTATTACAAGTATTCGAAAGGATAAACAAATATTCAATATTCAGAAATTGAATCTTGTTGAACAAATAGACCAATCTTCAAAACTGCCGCAAGCTTGTTGTGTCTTGAATCTTGATAACCTGAAATCAAGAAACAACTAATTCTGGATGGTTACAATGTTGTGTGTTGAGTCGAGTGATTGCCCTCTGTCCTTAAGACAAGATTACCCCGTATATATGCTTTTACGTTAGCGGGCAATAGTCTCCCAAGATAAAACAACACTTTAATCTCAACGCTACAAAGCCAATAGGTTGAGCCTGATGAAGAAAACAAATATGAATCGACTTGATGAAGATATGGAATAGGAAGGAAGAGTTTCTGTTTACTCTTCTCTTTTGTCTCTGTGTATATAGTGTGTCTCTGTTGTGTATATCTTGTGTATATCACACTGTATTTCATCCTTTGTTTTGCGTTTTTAAGTATTTGTTTTATCTTTGTATTTAAGTATTTGTTTGTGCTTTTTTCACTGTCTATCGTGCTATTTTTTCAGTTACTGAATTGAGCCAAAAGAGGCTCAATATATAGCATGGAGGAGGGGCTGAACAGCTGCCAAAACATGGCTGTTAATGGCCATTAGGAGGGCATTAAACAGCCAAGTAATGGCTGTTTATGGCCATTGAAGGAGGTTGCTCAACTGCCCAAGTAATGGGCTGTTAATGGAGGAGTTAATCAGCCACGTAATGGCTGGTTAATGCTCCAAAACGCAGTCCAACGGTAGGCAGAAAGTTTTCTGCCTTCTGTCACCCCAAAATCAACTTTTCAGAAACTCTTGGGATCAAACTGTAAATATTAAGCAATTTGGGATCCAAAAATATAATATCAGAAAGTCCCCACAGCCCACAGCCCGTGATTGGCGGGGGGCGGCGGCGCGCGTGTGGGCTTAGCCTTGAACCCAAGCACATCTAGGTCCTTCCTCCTTTAAACACATGGGATACCCCTTGGGGTCCGAAACCCTTTACCACATTAGAGACTTATATAGAGAGCAATTCTTCCTATTCCCACCGATGTGGTAGATTTGTCCCACACCATATTTCCATGCATCAAACACCTTACTTCGTGGACCAATATCTCTTTCATTTCTCAACGAAATTTGACGATTCTTAGCCCTACGGTCATCTACTCACTTTGTAGATCATGCATGTGCGAAGAGACAAAGCCTCCAACAAGCGGAACACTAGTGTTTAATTCATTAAATATGTGTGGACGCACCTCCCCGCCAAAGGCAAATTTCCAACATCGAGTTATTATCAATAAAACTAAAAATTTAGTTAATTTGACTCTGGGACTATAGTGATTAATTTAAATCTTTACTACTTGATCTAGATCAATATTTAATTTTTATTGTTTGCAAACGATATGTCTGCCACTGTGTGTATAATAGTATTACTTATTATATACACATAAAAAAAATAGCGAGGTGGTGTCAAATAAAATACTACTTAGTTCACTCTAAAGGGTGTATACGTCATTGTAGATCAAGCGAAAGTTGGCAGTATTCAAAGGATGACCTCAAAAGCTCTTTAAATACAAAGTGTTATAAAATAATAATAAAGATAGAACAAGAATATTGTTGAGAAAGAGAGAAGAGATGAGAGTTCTTATTTCTCATGAGAGATGAAATACAATGAGGGGAACATCTCTATTTATAGGAGAAAATTGACTTGGTCCTAAAGTTATTAGCCCTAATATTTCTCCTAAAGATAGACATCAACAATATATGATAATATCTATAACACTCCCCTTGGATGTCTACTTTGATAGATAATATACATCATTAAAACCTTACTAGAAAAAATCCAGTGAGAAAATTCTAGTGAAGAAAAAAGAATACACATTTTTAATAGTGCACATTTTGGTTGCCTCATTAAAAACCTTACAAGGAAAATCCAGTGGGACAAAACTTTATACGGAAAAAAGAGTACAACATGTATTAACTCCCCCTGATGAAAACTTCAGTCCAAATGCTTGAGTCTTCGTTATTGACACCCAATTTTGTCCCGTCTTTTCTAATTTATTTACAATTTTAAATATTTTTTAACATTTCAAAATAATTTTAATCTATATATATATATATATATATATATATTATTCTCTTATTATTATTATTCGCATTTTTTAATATCATTTGCATTTTTATCATAATCATGAGTTTTATCCGAAAATTCTATGTTATTTTATTCTCGCAAAATTGCATCGCATTTCCATTTTTATAGTATTAAACATTTCGCAAATATTATATCTTTATTATTATCACATCGTTATCTTGTTATTTAAATAATTTACATTTTTTCTTCAATACATTTTTTTAATATTAAACCCCTTTTATATTTTTTAATTCATAACCCATTTTCATTTTCCCAACCCAAAACAATACTAAAACCCATTTCGACCAAGTCCAACCCATCACTCATTCATTTCCCAACCCAAAACAATTTCTACCCAAACTAAAACCCATTTCACCAAAGCCCACCCCATCCCCCATTTAATTCTACACAATCCAAAACAATTCAACTCCCTCTTCCCTTATTTCGCCCACCAAACCCCAAACTCCGAAACCCAGCAGCCCAAGACCCAGGCCCAATCGGCCGACCCACAAGCCCAATACTCACTCCCCTCTAAACCAAAACAAAAACAAAAACCAACAACACCAAAAACAAAAACCTAACACCCCTAACCCTCCCAATCGCCGCCACCCTACACCCCTACCCCCCACGTCGCCGCACCCTACGCCTGACACCACCAATCGCCGACACCGCCGCCTGACACCACCAACCCCATCACCTCTCACCGCAACACACGCCCCAAGAAATCGCCCCAAAAATCAGATTTTGTTCCCCCTTTATTTCAAAATTCGAATTCGACTTTGTAAGGGGTATGGGTGGGGGTGAACGTCGGGGTGAGTATCTATAAATACCCTCATTTTTGTTCTACAAAAGGGAGGATTTTTCGGAGGTCCGATTGAAAAAATATTTTGGTTATGTTCTTGATTTCAAACATTTGTCTTCCTTGTTGTTCAAGAATTAAGTCCGAAAAGGTTTGTTCTCCACTATTTTTGATTCTCCGATTCGGGTATGATTCGGGTCGGGTCGACCCGATTTGGGTAATATTTTCAGAATTCTTGCATTTTATATTTCTGTATGTTGGTTATCTGAAATTGGCGAAAAGATTCAATTTCGGGTCGAGTATCTGATTCGGGTCGGGTCACTGACCCGGGTCGGGTCAACCCGGTTTGGGTAATATTTCCAGAATTCTTGCATTTCATATTTCTGTGTGTTGGTTATCTGAAATTGGCGAAAAGATTTGATTTCGGGTCGAGTATCTGATTCGGGTCGGGTCGACCCGGTTTGGGTAATATTTCCAGAATTCTTGCATTTCATATTTCTGTATGTTGGTTATCTGAAATTGGCGAAAAGATATGATTTCGGGTTGAGTTTCTGATTCGGGTCGAGTCGACCCGATTTGGTTATTTTTCCAGAATTATTGCATTTCGCATCTTGCATATTGGTTATCTGAATTTGCTGGAAAAAATTCGATTTGTTGTTCTTCACTGATTTCGGGTCGGGTCGACCCGATTTGGATATTTTTTTTAGAATTATTGCATTTCGCATCTTATTTGATTGGTTATCTGAAATTGGTGAAAATCCGATTCGGGTTTGAATCACTGATTCGGGTCGGGTCACTGACCCGGGTCGGGTCGACCCGATTTGGATATTTCCAGAATTCTTGCATTTCGTATCTTATTTGTTGGTTATCTGAAAAAATCTGTTTTCAGAATTGGGTCACCTATTCGGGTCACTGTTCATAATCCGGGTTCAATTTTTTCACAAATACTTCTTAATCCTGTTTCAGTTCCAAAAAATTTCAGAATTTAGGTCGGATACTTTAATTGCTCACTGCTCGTTTCTTTGGCACTGTTATTATTGATTGAGCTAATACCGCATTTAGGCCGATGAAATTGAATTCGAGGCCGCTCTTTTTTCATTTCGTTTATCTGTTTTTCAGCACTGTTTTAAACATCCGGGCAACGAATATCTTATTGTTTTACTGTTTTATTATTTTATTAATATCACATTTAGGCCAATGAAATTGAATTCGAGGCCGCGCTTTTTTTTCGTTTCGTTTCTCAGTTTTTCAGCACTGTTTTAAGCATCCGTGCAACGGAGATCTTACTGTTTTACTGTTTTATTGTTTTATTAATATCGCATTTAGGCCAATGAAATTGAATTCGAGGCCGCGCTTTTTTTCGTTTCGATTCTCTGTTTTTCAGCACTGTTTTAAACATCCGGGCAACGGATATTTACTGTTTTTTACTAAACATCCCATCTTCTCGGGAATTGCCTCTCTGTTTTTTTCTATTGCTTACTGTTTCCGATTTAATTTTGCTGATTAGAAAACGGTATTACACTGGCCGATGAAAAATATCCGTCGATTTTGTCGCCTCCACAGTTGTAAAGACGGAGAATATAACTTCTGGACAAGGATGAGGCTTAAACCTTTTTATTTCATCCAAGGGTTCAACATGTTTAGTAGGCGAGGCGACTAAAATAACCAACAAGTTATATGTTCGCAGCCACGACGTGATTATAATGATCTTTTCTTTTTCATTCGAGAGACCAACACGTTTAGTAGGCGAGGCAATCAAAATGACCACCGAGCCATACGTTTGCAGCCACGACGTGATTGGAATGGTCTTTTTCCAAAATTTAAGTCTGAGCCCTCCGTGATCAAAACATTCACTGTTTTGGATACGGATCCGAAGTTATTTGTATTTACTTGTCTCTAACCGTTTGTTCTTGACAGCTTGCAAGGAACAAAGTCAATGAAGACATATACAACTCGGAGTTTATTTATTTTATTTTATTTACTTTCTTTAATTCAGCTTTTATCACGCTCTGTGTTGTAATATTATTTATCGCACCTATGTAACTATTGAAATGCTTAGAATATGCAAACTTAGAATTAATTCATAGGGTAGTTTAAAACTTAGAAATCCTTTCGCTAGTATATTTACTTGCAGGTTCGGTTAATTCAAACTTATAAACCCTTCCCTAGTTTATTTATTTATAGGCTCGTCATGCATTTTTTTTTATTTGCAAAACAAACTTTGATCATCTTCTGGTCACTTTATTAATTGTACAGCTCAAAATGACTTTCAAAAAAAATATTACTTCTTTGCCATATAAGTAGCTCGTTTTTCTCTTTGCTATTAATTGTTAAAAATGCATACTTTCAACTTTACATGTATTTTTCTTTAAAAAAACTATACAAATGCATACTTGTACAAAATGCATTCTTTTACTAAATAATTGCAACATCATTTTTAAGTTTATATTTTAAAACATGCAATTTTAATATAATAATTAACCTGAGTTTGATCGGATAACCGCAAGTTAGCGGATCTTAAAGGATGCCTAACCCCTTCCCTTTAGGATAATAAAGAACCCTTACCTAGAATCTCATTAGTTTCGCAGACCTTAAAATTGGAGTTACATTGCAACATTTATTTAATATTTAGGTGTCCTAATTCACTGTAAAATAATTAGGTGGCGACTCCTCAATCCAATACCCAGGAATCACCGAACACGTTGTGCTCCGCTTCCGACCTCTCGTCAGGGTCGGGTTAAAAACGGGCGCGACAGCATGGCGACTCCGCTGGGGAACTTTCAGGTTCTTAACCATAGCAAATTCAGGTTAATTATTATTGTGTTTTATATTGCTCCTTATTTGATCTATTGTTTTAAATTATTTCCTTTTGAATTTTTGTATGCATAACTGCTTTAGTTGCTATATTCTCTTACTGCTTTCTTTAAATTGACATTTCGCTCATATTTCTTCCACTCTGGAAAATTGACACTATCACACATTACAGGCGAGGTGTGTTTTGCGCACCCACAAACTTCTTTCAAATTTCCAAATTTTTAGGAGAGTTGATATATGCGCGGAGCGTCCGGACCATCCGGTTGGCCACGTAGCCTTCTCACTCGAGCAGTCCGCTCGGGAACCTTGAGTCTAAGTCAGCCAAATCTTAGAAAATTTAGGATAGAGCTATACCACCCTTTATTTTAAGTCATGCATGCATTCACCTTAGGTGGGTCGATCCTTGGTGTCGACTCCACAATTAAGAAATCTACCAAAATTGTCAACGGGTCTCGCAACCCAACGACCAATCAGCATATTACGTGTAGCGTGATAATGATAGACAAATCCAAGGCTAATCATGACATGCCGAAATTGGAAAATGTACATTCATTTTGTCTCATTTCCAACAAAAGCATTACAGTTTAACAGCTTGGATCAATCTGTCGTAATCTCGCATATCTGGCGTTTAGGCCCACCTCTGGCATAAAAGAGGCCCCATGCATATAAGGACGCACATTTAATTTTCATACATTTTTTTTGCTATTTTCTTACACTCTACGCATGATATTTGAAGCAATAATTGCCTGCCTTATACTAACTTGGTGTCTTCATTTTTCAGAAGGTTATTTTTGCTTAAATTATTTTTTCCCGAGGTTGATTTATGCTGACTAAAATCAAGGAACACCCCTACTTCACGAGATCAAAGGCCCGATCATTCAGCAAAATGATTGATTCAGATGCATCCGAACAGACCGGCCTGGGACTTATCGCTATTTCGAGAGATGAACCAGAAGCTTCGAAAAATAGAAATGCTTCCGTCCAAGAAAAATACATCGCCCAACTGTTACAACAAATGACAGCCATGCAGACTGAGATAGAGCGGCTCCAAAATCTCACCAACTTTTGTCCATTAGCGCCAATACCCCACTCCCTGAACAAGGGACGAATGCAACTGCACCACGAACTTTTTCATCTCCTGGATCGCCATTTCCCCAAAACCTCCCCGAAAATTCGCCACCAAGAAAAACCAATCCACAACACACTAACCCACAAGCTAGTCCACAACAAAGCCCACTACAAAATGATCCGACATCCTTCACAACTCCACATACCCAAATTACCCCACTCATCCAAAACACCCCGTCCACGCAAAATCACCCCAGCCTCCCTACTACAATCAAAACAACCAAAGTTCTCAACTTTCCTATTATAGCCCATACGCCCAAAGCCCTCAACCTTATTATCAATACTCACCTGCTCCCTACCATGTCTACCATACCCATCCAATATATAGCCTGCCTCGAGCGCCCGCCTATCCGAATCTCCCATAATATCAGCCCGCATACTTACCTCATCCACAAGTCCATGCACCAAATGCACCCAGACCCCGCGCAAAATACGAAAGAAAGCCAACCAAAACCTATACACCTTTAGCCGAACCTCGAGCCCAGTTATATGAAAGACTGAAAATCGCAGGAATACTCCAGCCCATCCCAGGAAATGTCCCCAATCCTGTTCCCAAATGGCACGATGAGGCTAAGCATTGTGCATACCACTCGGGAATCCCTGGACACGACACTGAAAATTGCTACACCCTCAGAAATAAAATCGAGGCATTAATCAAAGAAGGAGTTATCCAACTGAAAGGACCTTCCTCTAATGAAAACAATAATCGTTCGCCAAATCATGACGATGCCAATGTGAACATGGTTACTGTTGATGAAGAACGCAACTTGGAAGGGACCATTGTGCCAGTCCAGAGAGAGGAAAGGGTTGAATCATCGGCCTTTATCACCCCTATGATTACAGTCCAAGTGAGGGCACCGTTTGGAGTAGAAGTACTTCCTACAAAGCCGCGGATCATGGCACCATCTTTTCCTGAAAAAGTCTTGTCAACCAATCTCCGAAGAAAGAGAGATGCTACTTTACCAAAGTCTGTTCCGCCTCTCAGTCAGTAATTCGTCAAAGCATGCGCCACTCAGGAATCAAAGGAGGACAATGCAGCCAACCTCATTGGGGGATTCAAAAGTTTTTTCATTGTTGAAGAAGAAGCAGGATGCAGTGTGATTCTCGATGATTACGCTAAAGACTCAACCATTTGGGATGCAGAGCAAGGAGATGTTTTGGGAAGATTGGACCTGTGCCCCGACCTTGTTACTCCCGAAAACTAGTTAATTTCGTTAATGTTTAATGAAACAATGCGATTCAGATTGAGGCCTGAACCACATCTATGCATTTAACGTGTTTTGCCTCCACCTTTTGAAAGCTTAAAAAGACAAATCTGCATTGCTTTTGCTATTTTAAAATCTGTTTTGTTTAATACTTTTCTTTTCTTTTTCATCATGCGAACTAATAAATTTGTCGATAATATGTGACATATAATAAAACAAGCAAACAAAGTCCCAAACAACGAACAAGACTTCGAAGAATATGAGAAAGACTCACAACCGGAAGAACTGGGGCATAAGCCAAAACCAGGTTTGGATGAAACATCAAGATGGTTGATAATTACAAAGCATTGGTACGAGCATTTTCTACTGGGGCAACGATATATCTTTCGAAGCCAAGTGGTTACAAAATCATGTACGAAGAGACTGATTGATGAAAAGCAGATGGACGCAGTTTGTCCGGGGCCACTTTATCAGAATAGAATGACAAAAAACCATCAATGCAGATGCAATGAATGGATACCATATCTAAGATTTGTTATTCTCTATGTAATACTTTTTTCTATGTTGTAAAAATTGCGCTCCCTCGGCGGGACACGCATAAAACCCACATAGGGTTTCATCTCTTTAAGACAGAAGTTTCTCAAAAAATTGCATTTTTTTTCTTCTTGACATGAACTACGTTATGACCTGATTCCCTCGGCGGGATACATAGGCAGCCATATCAGCTTCGGTCCCATTTTTTTGAAAAACCTTATAAATCCCTTTTGCTTACAGCGAACTACGTTATGACCTGATTCCCTCGGCGGAATACGTAGGCGGTCACACCGGCTTCGGTCCCATTTTCAGAAAATCCTTACAAATCTCTTTGCCGCATGAACTACGTTATGACCTGATTCCCTCGGCGGGATACGTAGGCGGCTACACCGGCTTCGGTCCCATTTTCAGAAAATGCTTACAAATCTCTTTTGCCGCATGAACTACGTTATGACCTGATTCCCTCTGCGGGATACGTAGGCAGCCACATCGGCTTCGGTCCCATTTTGGAAAAGTTCACAATCTCTTTTGCCGCATGAACTACGTTATGACCTGATTCCCTCGGCGGGATACGTAGGCAGCCACATCGGCTTCGGTCCAATTTTGGAAAACTTCACAATCCATTTTGCCGTATGAACTACGTTATGACCTGATTCCCTCGGCGGGATACGTAGGCGGCCACATCGGCTTCGGTCCCATTTTAGAAAAAACCCTTACAATCTCCTTTGCTTGTAATGAACTATGTTATGACCTGATTCCCTCACGACGATACGTAGGCGGCCTAAATCGACTTCGGTCCCACCATTAGGAAATCTTTTTTACTTTATCTCACACATGAAAAAATGCACCCATCTGATCACCCTGATAGGACAGACAAGTAACCCACACAAGACTCGGTTGTCCGTTCGAAAGTTCATCATCCTCACATATCGGAAACTGGGGCATTTTTTTGGGGATCACTGCCAGAGGACGCCGATAAACATGGAAAAGCATCGGAAAACTAAGTCTTCAGCCAGAAGAAGGATTTTGGATAAGACGTTTGTTTTGTTTCATCGCATGTCACTGCTCGACAGACATTTACATATATGCATACTTTCTTATAAGCAAATTATTTTCAATAAATATTTTCATTAGAATTCGACAAGAACTTTTACTGATATGCATACTTTCTTATAAACAAATTATTTTCAATAAATATTTTCATTAACGGTTAGCCGAGACTGGAAACCAGACAGGGGCTACAGGTCCGAATCAGCGGGACATGCAACTATCAAGAGCAGAAGCTACAAAGTCAACGTGAATCAACCGTCCCTCCCCCGAACTCACAAATTTTTCTTTGAGTATATGTTCTTCAGGTTGAAAGAAGCAGGGAAGCCATATCACTTATGATCAACTTCACAAAGAATTTCTGCATGACGGCTCACCGCAAGGATCACGCTCCTATTTTGCAGCTATACAAAGACATCGTCTTGACCTACAGAGGCCCAACCATTATGTCTGCACAATGATGTTATTTCAAATCACAGGGAGCTTAAACACAACAAACTGATGTAGAACCATCTATTACAGTAAACTGACGGCAAAAACGTCATTTACATCAAACGACGACAAGGATGTCGCATCATATTTTCGTCTGGGTGACATTTTAATTCACAGTCCACAGGAGTTTGAATCAACAGAAGATTCAACACAACGTGGAACCATATTACAGCAAACTGACGGCAAGGACGTCATAACTATCTTTTATAGCATCTCAACGACGTCAACAGCATTACAATGACGTCTTCAGCACATCAACTATCTTTTACAGCATCTCAACGACGTCAACAAAGATTACGTTGACGCTTTCAAACAGATCGCCTATCTTTTACGGCAATGCAAAGAACTATCTTTATCAGATCTCAACGACGCCAACAAAGATTACAATGACGTCTTCAAATAAGAATACCTATTTTTTACGGCAACACAACAACTATCTTTTACCGCATCTCAACGATGTCAACAACATTACAATGACGTCTTCAGCGCAGCATCTATCTTTTACGGCAACACAACAACTATCTTTTACAGCATCTCAGCGACGTCAATAGCATTACAATGACGTCTTCGGCGCAGCAGCTATCTTTTACGACAACACAACAACTATCTTTTACAGCATTACAATGACATCAACAACATTACAATAACGTCATCGACGTTACTGCAACACATCTATCCCTTACAGCAAACATCATTACAACAACGTCATCGACGTTACTTCAGCACAACAACTATCTTTTACAGCATTACAATGACATCAACATCATTACAACGATGTCATCAGCAAACAATATTACAACAACGTCATCAACATTATGGCAGCACAACAGCTACATCTTACAACAGATCGCATTACAGCAACGTCATCAACATTATGACAACACAACAGCTACATCTTACAGCAGATCGCATTACAGCAATATCATCAGCATTATGTCTACACAACACGACTATATGACGACGTCTTTGACACAACACGTCCATACAACGACGTCATCAACAACATTACATTCTTGCAACAACAACATCACAATGATGTTTTCAACACAACACGTCCATACAACGACGTCATGAACATCATTACAACGACGACATCAGCATTACGTCCTTACAACAACGCCATCGTATTACGTTCGTTCAAGGGCATCATTTCGACTCACATGGTCACATTTTTATGTACTCATTCTCTATTGTTTTTGTCTCAGCAATTATGCACTAATTTTATCTTGAGTTGTAGTTTGCAGGGAGCGTTAGTTTGTAGGAGCTTTAATTTGCAGGAACTTCATCACAACTTGGAACTATCTCTTGCGGCGAACCGATGCAATCTTTGTCAGCAGCCTACTTCGAACGTCGTTCCGCTCTTCCCCAATAAGTTTTCACATCTGCAACCAGTGTCATCATAACTCGACACTGGGCATTATTTCTGGAAT
This sequence comes from Anisodus acutangulus, assembly GCA_029783415.1. NCBI lineage: Eukaryota > Viridiplantae > Streptophyta > Magnoliopsida > Solanales > Solanaceae > Anisodus > Anisodus acutangulus. Next base: position 33,291,881 of record CM056499.1, on the reverse strand, counting down.
ATGCACCATCTTTTACAAGTTCTCCCCCCCGTGAGATTCGATTTCTACCAGTGCACCCCTACTCCTCGTTCAAAGCCCGAGGGTCAGGACAAAATTGGCTACTGGGTCAACTTCTTTGTCCGAAAACTCTTTCATCGTCTCCCGCCAAAGAGGGGCATCTGTTGACACCCAATTTTGTCCCGTCTTTTCCAATTTATTTGCAATTTTAAATATATTTTTAACATTTCAAAATAATTTTAATCTATATATATATATATATATATATATATATATATATATATATATATATATATATATTATTCTCTTATTATTATTATTATTCGCATTTTTTAATATCATTTGCATTTTTATCATAATCATGAGTTTTATCCGAAAATTCTATGTTATTTTATTCTCGCAAAATTGCATCGCATTTCCATTTTTATAGCATTAAACATTTCGCAAATATTATATCTTTATTATTATCACATCGTTATGTTGTTATTTAAATAATTTACATTTTTTCTTTAGTACATTTTTTTAATATTAAACCCCTTTTATATTTTTTATTTCATAACCCATTTTCATTTTCCCAACCCAAAACAATTTCTACCCAAACTAAAATCCATTTTGTCCAAGTCCAACCAATCACCCATTCATTTCCCAACCCAAAACAATTTCTACCCAAACTAAAACCCATTTCACCAAAGCCCAACCCATCACCCATTTAATTCTACTCAACCCAAAATAATTCAACTCCCTCTTCCTTTATTTCGGCCCACCCGAAACCCCAAACTCTGAAACCCAGCAGCCCAAGACCCAGGCCCAATCGGCCGACCCACAAGCCCAATACCCATTCCCCTTTAAACCAAAACAAAACCAAAAACCAAAAACCCCAAAATCAAAAACCTAACACCCCTAACCCTCTCAATCGCCGCCACCCTACACCCTACCCCCCACGTCGCCGCACCCTACGCCTGACACCACCAATCGCCGACACCGCCGCCTGACACCACCAACCCCATCACCTCTCACCGCAACACACGCCCCAAGAAATTGCCCCAAAAATCAGATTTTGTTCCCCCTTTATTTCAAAATTCGAATTCGACTTTGTAAGGGGTATGGGTGGGGGTGAACGTCGGGGTGAGTATCTATAAATACCCTCATTTTTGTTCTACAAAAGGGAGGATTTTTCGGAGGTCCGATTGAAAAAATATTTTGGTTGTGTTCTTGATTTCAAACATTTGTCTTCCTTGTTGTTCAAGAATTAAGTCCAAAAAGGTTTGTTCTCCACTATTTTTGATTCTCCGATTCGGGTATGATTCGGGTCGGGTCGACCCGATTTGGGTAATATTTCCAGAATTCTTGCATTTCATATTTCTGTATGTTGGTTATCTGAAATTGGTGAAAAGATTTGATTTCGGGTCGAGTATCTGATTCGGGTCGGGTCACTGACCCGGGTCGGGTCAACCCGGTTTGGGTAATATTTCCAGAATTCTTGCATTTCATATTTCTGTATGTTGGTTATCTGAAATTGGCGAAAAGATTTAATTTCGGGTCGAGTATCTGATTCGGGTCGGGTCGACCCGGTTTGGGTAATATTTCCAGAATTCTTGCATTTCATATTTCTGTATGTTGGTTATCTAAAATTGGCGAAAAGATTTGATTTCGGGTTGAGTTTTTGATTCGGGTCGGGTCGACCCGATTTGGCTATTTTTCCAAAATTATTGCATTTCGCATCTTGCATATTGGTTATCTGAATTTGCTGGAAAAAATTCGATTTGTTGTTCTTCACTGATTTCGAGTCACTGATTTCGGGTCGGGTCGACCCGATTTGGATATTTTTTTTAGAATTATTGCATTTCGCATCTTATTTGATTGGTTATATGAAATTGGTGAAAATCCGATTCGGGTTTGAATCACTGATTCGGGTCGACCCGATTTGGATATTTCCAGAATTCTCGCATTTCGTATCTTATTTGTTGGTTATATGAAAAAATCTGTTTTTAGAATTGGGTCACCTATTCGGGTCACTATTCATAATTCGGATTTGATTTTTTCATAAATACTTCTTAATCCTGTTTCAGTTCCAAAAAATTTCAGAATTTGGGTCGGATACTTTAATTGCTCACTGCTCGTTTCTTTGGCACTGTTATTATTGATTGAGCTAATACCGCATTTAGGCCGATGAAATTGAATTCGAGGCCGCTCTTTTTTCATTTCGTTTATCTGTTTTTCAGCACTGTTTTAAACATCCGGGCAACGGATATCTTACTGTTTTACTGTTTTATTATTTTATTAATATCGCATTTAGACCAATGAAATTGAATTCGAGGCCGCACTTTTTTTGTTTGTTTCGTTTTTCTGTTTTTCAGCACTGTTTTAAGCATCCGTGCAACGGAGATCTTACTGTTTTACTGTTTTATTATTTTATTAATATCGCATTTAGGCCAATGAAATTGAATTCGAGGTCGCGCTTTTTTTCGTTTCGATTCTCTATTTTTCAGTACTGTTTTAAACATCCGGGCAACGGATATTTACTATTTTTTACTAAACATCCCGTCTTCTCGGGAATTGCCTCTCTGTTTTTTTCATCGCTTCACTGCCGCCATCAAGCTTCCGATTTAATTTTGCTGATTCGAACACGGTACTACACTGACCGATGAAAAATATCCGTCGATTTTGAGGCCTCCACAGTTGTAAAGACGGAGAATATAACTTCTGGGCAAGGATGAGGCTTAAACCTTTTTATTTCATCCGAGGGATCAACATGTTTAGTAGGCGAGGCGACTAAAATAACCAACAAGTTATATGTTCGCAGCCACGACGTGATTATAATGATCTTTTCTTTTTCATCCGAGAGACCAACACGTTTAGTAGGCGAGGCAATCAAAATGACCACCGAGCCATACGTTTGCAGCCACGACGTGATTGGAATGGTCTTTTTCCAAAATTTAAGTCTGAGCCCTCCGTGATAAAAACATTCACTGTTTTGGATACGGATCCGAAGTTATTTGTATTTACTTGTCTCTAACAGTTTGTTCTTGACAGCTTGCAAGGAACAAAGTCAATGAAGGCAGATACTCCTCGGAGTTTATTTATTTTATTTTATTTACTTTCTTTAATTCAGTTTTTATCCCGCTCTGTGTTGTAATATTATTTATCGCACCTATGTAACTATTGAAATGCTTAGAATAGGCAAACTTAGAATTAATTCATAGGGTAGTTTAAAACTTAGAAATCCCTTCGCTAGTATATTTACTTGTAGGTTCGGTTAATTCAAACTTATAAACCCTTCCCTAGTTTATTTATTTATAGGCTCGCCATGCATTTTTTTTATTTGCAAAACAAACTTTGATCATCTTCTGGTCACTTTATTAATTGTACAACTCAAAATGACTTTCAAAAAAAATATTACTTCTTTGCCATATAAGTAGCTCGTTTTTCTCTTTGCTATTAATTGTTAAAAATGCATACTTTCAACTTTACATGTATTTTTCTTTAAAAAAAACTATACAAATGCATACTTGTACAAAATGCATTCTTTTACTAAATAATTGCAACATCATTTTTAGTTTATATTTTAAAACATGCAATTTTAATATAATAATTAACCTGAGTTTGATCGGATAACCGCAAGTTAGCGGATCTTAAAGGATGTCTAACCCCTTCCCTTTAGGATAATAAAGAACCCTTACCTAGAATCTCATTAGTTTCGCAAACCTTAAAATTGGAGTTACATTGCAGCATTTATTTAATATTTAGGTGTCCTAATTCACTGTAAAATAATTAGGTGGCGACTCCTCAATCCAATACCCAGGAATCACCGAACACGTTGTGCTCCTCTTCCGACCTCTCGCCGGGGTCGGGTTAAAAACGGGCGCGACATTCGTATTCCAATCTTGTGCACCATCTTCTCGAAAGTTGTAGTTGGTAGAGACTTAGTGAACAAATCAGTCATATTATCACTTGAACGAACCTGTTGCACGTTGATATCACCATTCTTTTGGAGCTCGTGTGTGAAGAACAACTTTGGTGAAATGTGTTCTGTCCTATCTCCTTTTATGAATCCTCCATTCAATTGAGCAATGCATGCTGCATTATATTCATATAAGGTTATGAGTATTTTAAACCATATTTATTTCTAAGCGATTCAAATTAGTCCTAACGTTAATTGAATTTATTGATATTTCTTCATTTTCTTGAATTTGCAGTTCATTGATTTCTTCAAGAATATCACAATTGATCAAATCTTACATTTCTTTATGAGATTCTTTCTTAGTGTCATCTTGACCATTTATTTTTCTTTTTATAGGTTTTCGATCCTTAGAACCCAACGGTCTATCACGCTTCAGGCATGCTTTGGACTCATTTGTTATGACACTAGTAGATGGTTCTACAAGGACATCAATATGAATCGGGACATTCTCTGCAGGGATATGTGATTTGGTAATCCTTTTTAAATCTGTAAATGTGTCTGACATTTGATTTACTATTTTCTGCAAGTGAATAATCTTTTGAAACTCTTTCTCACAAATAGAAGCACATGGATCAATATCAGGCAATGATGGATTATTCCACAAAATTTTCCTTTTTATTTCATTATTCTCTCCACCTAATTTTAGAAAAATCGTCTCATCAAATCGACAATATGCAATTGATCTTAGTTCAGTATCTCCATGTAAGGAAGAAATTATATCATGCTCATAGTTATAACAAGATAAATAAATGCATCAATTGAACAAATATATTGTACTTCAGGACCAATCTAATTTTCTCATTTCAACTTCTTTTAGCAGGTAGTCTACTGCTTTTCGAAAACTCTAAAGCTCCAAAATATTCAAGTCAGCAACTTGCATAACATTATGAAAGATTTTGAATATCATAAAGGGATAAGGGTAAACATAGTCATATTTGTACCCCTCCTCAATAAGTATTTACTAAGATAATTTTAGTATATCAACCTTAGTTCATTTAATCTATTTAAGAATTACAAACAAGTTTTTCAATAACTTGTATATGCTTAAGGTATTTTGAATCCTTCAAAAAATCTCATATAAATTTTGTCACGTAAGTCATATAGGCTGAGACAATTTTCATTTAGTATTTAATTTACATGACATCTTCTGATGTCAGGACTGCAGGTCCAGTAAATTTACCCTTATCAAGATGCATCTATTTGGTAATTATTTCTACATTAACATGCTTTAAGAGACGTAGAATTCAGATCCTCATAATATTGTACAATATTGCGTACTATATTGTATCAAAGATATTGTCGATGAGATATCATTTTGTATCAGTTTGCAATTAGACATAACTTACTGAGATCTTATCACTTCATTATTTTTCAGGTACCTGAACCTCGTATGAGGTTTTATGAAGTGTTATGTCTTAGACTCTTCAAGAGCACATTGCCTTCTTATTATAATCATTTTGATCATTTTCTCCTCTCTTTTTCAAGGATTATTGCATTTGGAACCGATTTGTCTACCATGCTTCACACATGTTGTAAATCCTATCCTTCAGGGACATTTAAGAGCATCTTGTAGCTGGAATATGAAATAGTAGGGTCAGCAAATGCTTCTAGTATTTGACTTGAATTATCGTTTGAACGATGATCATATTGATGATAATTCACAATATATTTCTTAGCTGTTTATTCTCTCCCCCCTTATGTTAGAAAAACTAACATACATTTCCACCTTCTTTGGGGAATCCATCTGTGTGCATCATGGTAGATTCATTAATCATATACCGCACAACAAAAATTATTAGACGGAAATATTTGGTTCCTAACCTTGAACCAATTATGAGGGGAGAATTTATCATAATTTATTGGTCTGAAACATACAAACGTCGTTGTATGCAATATACCATATCTCATACCAACACATGAAACTTTATTCTCATAAGCAATGATCTAGCTATCTACTGGAGGGCATTCAACGCTAAACCAGTTTGAATATCAACCAGCATCATCAAGATGAATTGTCTTGATTACATAATATGCAAATTATGCTCTCAACTCAATTATTTTGAGCAAGCAACTTCGTAAATGTCAAACTGCAGGTTGACAATAAACGCACATGTGACCATCTCATAGATACATCTATTTAAGATATCATATTGCAGGTAAACGAACCCTTATTCACCTATTATATTTTCCAGAATTTAGGGAGTTCAATCCCAACATTAGCTAGTATAATCAACTTATCATGAGAACAAGTAACAAAAATAAATTTTCAAAGAATCTTCTAGTTCTTTAATATATGTCAAGTACTCAATATGCACATCATATTAGAATCGGGATGGACTCATCACTCATACCGACTAATAAAATTATTTATACTAGTAAACTTCGAGTTTACCACACCATGTGCTATTTGTTTTAGTAAACTTCCGGTTTACTATGACATGAATTGTTTTTGTGTACCAATAAACTTCTGGTTTACCATGACATATAATTTCATCATGCTTAATTTGTGTAGTACAATTTGAAGAATAAAGAGGGTAATCATTCACATACAAATTTCTTACCCACTATGATTTTGAAGATATTTAATCCTCCGATTAATTATAGTTTCAATATGATATCCTATTTACTTGAGTAAACTTAGGGTTTACTACAACTTGTGTTTCGATCATAACAACTTTGTATATTGCAATTTAGAACGAATTACATAATAGTATATAAGCTCTTCAGGAGCCTCTAATTTATTCTCCATAATCACACATATTATTTGGACACTATTAGTGTCATGATCTTCTAGATAAATAGTTAGCTCTTCTGGAGCACTTGATCATTAATTTTGTACAACTAAATATTTCTTAGATACTGCTGGTATCATAAAAGAAATTATAGTTAGACACTACTGGTGTCATGAAATAAATAGTAATTAAATGTACATTTAAAGACAACACAATTTATAAATGATGAAAAGTAAGTTCTAAACTTTAGTATTTCAGACATCTCCTTCAGGGAGAATACCATTAACATTCGAATATTTATCATCAAAGGTGCGACAGTAACCATAATATATCAATGTGATTATAGTAGATAGTATTCTACGCAATTTGTATCATTTTGCCTTAGAATGATACATAATAAAAGTTTTCAAGATGATTTGATGTTCGACGTGTACATGAAATAATGACCTTCATACCACAAAATAACATTTATATCATTTGTTATTCAATCTCTGCAGGAGGTGTGTTGTGGTAATTCTTCATTCACTTCGGGGAATGAAACCTGGTCATTTAGATGCGCTTTATACATAATTTTTAATAGCTCATTATTTCACTCAACCACAAGAAAACACCGCTTTAATATATTTCTCAAACATTTTTCCCCTTGTCAAAAATCATACCAATACTTCTAGACCATCAAAATACATATAAAATCATTCCTTAGTAGTACATCCCAACACTTTAAAAAATTACAGCAAATTAAATATAAATATTTCCTTCATTATTTTGCCACCTTATATAACTAAAACTGAAGCTTGCAAGAAAATAAGAAAAATCTTTACATGCATTATAAACTCACAACAGATTTTGGGGAGTAAAAGAAGTAAATTTCAAAGTTGAACCTTTTTTAAAGTAAAATTCAAAACCTTACTACTTGGGGAGTAAAGTTCAAAGGTCTACCACTTCGGGAGTAAATTCAAAGTTCTACTACTTCGGGAGTAAATTTCAGAGACTTACTGCTTCGGGAATAACTTTTGAATTCACTACTTCAAGAGTAAAATTTAAAGTTTTACTTTCAAAGTTCTGCTACTTTCGGAATAGAGTTCAAAGATTTATTACTTAAGGAGTAGAATTTAAAATTTGCTACTTCGGGAGCAGATTTTTGAGTTTGCTACTTAGGGAGCAGAATTCTGAGTTTACTACTTCGGAAGTAAAGTATAAAATATTTAGAATATTTTTCTCAACTATTCTACCTCTTCTGGAGGTGAGTCATGATAACGTCACAACCAAACACAGGTCCGTATATATAAGCTTTACTACTTATCATCACATTCACTTCAGGGAATAGATCTATATTTATAATATTTTCGAAAATTCTCATTTTTCAAGAATGGAACATCATCATCTGAACGTGCCTTAACCATATCAAATTATAATGGCTATAACTTGTTTTAAGACATTGCTACTTTTGGAGCAAATCGCAGCATGCATATAATATAGAAATTTTTTTCTCTAACATATCTTTAATTATAATCACAACATACCTATAAACATATTATCACTTCCAATGGTTATAGGCGTAATTTAGTCTTAAGGAGAATATGATTATATCACCGCTTCGGGTGGTTATATACGTAAATCTTAGTCATTATGAGTCTCCGAAATAAATTGAAAACAAAAAATAGACAGTAACTTAATAAATTGTTAAAAGGATAAATCAGAGAATATTGTGATAATAATCCTTTGTCATGTTAGTAGTTGAACAACCTGTTGGCAATAGAATTGTGGCTATATCACTTGGTAATCATATAGCCATTATTGCCTAACTATGCTCATAGTGATTACTATATTTACATAATTTAGTATGCGTGTTCATGGTCTGGCAAAACATGTCTTTAAACAAAAATCTTCCAGTATCTTTGTATTAGAGATAAAAAAGTAGTGGAACATAGATAACTCAACCGGGGAGATCACTTACCTTGATATCATATTTAGATTTGAAATATCAAATATATCAGTAAACACACTACTTTGATAACCACTAGTTAGAGTCTCGTGCTGATAACGTGTTACGAAATAATTGTAAGGTGAGAATTATCCAAGTCCATATAAGGAGTTCATGTTCTCATTCCATTTCCAATGTGGACTCTTAACACTCCCCCGCACATCCAGACCTCGTTAAGTAGAGCGTGAACAATATAATTTGGGGGCCCAACATCGACGAATAAAGAATTGGAATGAGTCTGGTTTTGATACCATGTAAAGAATGAATCGTGGGCCTAACTCAACACCAAAAGCTAGCTTGTAAGATGAGGATTGTCCAAGTCCATATAAGGAGTGCATGTTCCTATTCCATTTCCAATGTGGGACTCTTAACAATAATAATAAAGCTAGAACAAGAATATTGTTGAGAAAGAGACGGGAGGAGAATTCTTATTTCTTTTAAGGGATTAAATATAACGAGGGAACACCTCTATTTATAGGAGAAAATTAACTTGGTCCCAAAGTTATTAGCCCTAATATTTCTGCTAAAGATATACCCAATAATATCTATAACACAGGTTAATTTACATTCTCAAAACCGAATTATATGTCTAAATTATTGCAAACCTTAAATTAATAAATAAATGGTCCCTCTTTAAGTTTTTAGATGAGCAATTATCCAAATCCAACATTAAAAGAAGTCACATGCTAGAACGGTTCATAATAGCACAATGAGAGGTCATTTCCGAATCCACAAATCTAGCCCTTCAAAATTTACTGTCATTCTCCCCATAAAAATCTACTGTCCTTTCTTTTTTTATTAAATTTACTGTGGACAGCATTTCTTGAGGATTAATGCTAAATATTTATATGGTGGTGGGTAAAACTCCAATTAATTTTAAAAGGTATACTCAGTACTTACCCTTTATCATTGAATGGATGACTATACGGAGGGTCCTGCTCCTGCCTTCTGATTAATAGCATCCATATATGAATGTTTTGTGTCCCTCTGGCTTGTAATAAAATTTGCTACATACATAATGTATACAGTGACTTAGATTTTTTTATATATAGATTTGATGATTTACAATAAGCTGCAAAGATACTATTATAGAATCATTACAGATAAAGTGACGTAATGTAGTTTATCATCATCCTGAAAACCTTAACACTTGAATTTGGATTATCTCCTTAAACATGCTGTTGCAAATAAACTGCAAAAAGCAGAGAAACAGACCTTAAGCGTACGTTGAAAGTGGATTCAATTGAACTCAGTGTTTTCGGCACAAACTATTTGTACAAATACATTTGTTTCTATGTGAAATACTATGTCCACTTTACTTATCATCTTTACTCAAAATAGATAATCCAAAATACTTTCTCCATCTCAAATTATTTGTCGTGGTTATTAAAAATAGTTGTCTCAAATTATTGGTCGTTTTATAAGTTCAAGACATAATTAACTATTTTTTCTCTATTTACCCTTTGTCATTAATAAATATGACACATAAAGAGAATATATATTTAATGAAGATAAATTATAACTTAGACATAAATAAGGATAAAGTGGGTCAAACACCCCTTCTAATTAATATTTCTTAAGAGCGTGTAAACCAAAAAAGCAATAAATCATTTAAGACGGAGGGAGTAGTTGTCATTTTAGAAAATCAAGATACAATTAGTTTCTACCTTTATCCTTACTTAATAAATATGGAGAGAGATTAATATGGTGAAAAAAGAGAGTAGTAGTATTAAATTGAGATAAAAAATAAATAAGAATAGTTTAATCAAATTATCATTTTAGTTAATGTTTTCTTAGGAGCAATGCAAAAAAAAAAAAAACATGACAACTAAAATAAACGGAGGGAGTAACTATTTAAATCACAACACGTTATTTTTGCAATCTGTTCATATAATTAGATTAAAAAGTACTTTCTCTGTCCCAATTTATGTGTAACTCTGTGCATTCCAAGGTTCAAAGTATGTAAATTTTTACCAACATATGTTAAGATGTATTTTTTTCATCATATTGACATGACAAAAATTGCAACTTATAATATTTTTCGTATAGCATTTGAATATCTAAAGTTTAAATTTAAACTATTGAGTTGATCCAATTCAATTTAACTTCAACGATTAATTAAATTAACTCTTAGAAAGCGAAAAGTGCCGTATGAATTTATACTGAGGCCTTTGAACTTAAATTCAGAATTTCAAAAAGTTCAGAACCTTGAATCCATTGAATTTTAATTTTAATTTTTAAATAGCCACACCAAAATAAAAAAACAATGCCCGTTGAAATGAACTCGTTGGAATGAGGAACAAGGTGCTCAGTGACAATGTTGAATGATAAGTAAGGCTGGCCAATGGGACGGGTTCAGGGAGGGTCTCGGCGGCATTGAACCCGACGGGACGGGGTAGGGCGGGACCGGTCTTCCGGCGGGAATGGCGGGATCCATCGATGTCCTGTCCCATTCCTGATCCCGTCGGAAAAGGGGACCGATCTTATCGGGCCGGGGGCAGAGCGGGATTGGGTTTTTCCTTTTTTTTCCACTTAGTTTAAAAAAATAGCATATATAAAGACCTCAATAAGTGAACAAGATAGTGTAATAAAAACATCACAAGGCTGTTTTTGTGCCACTTATATTATTTAATAGAAATATGATTTTTTTGTAATACAATTTTAAAATTGCAATTTTGTGGTGTTGAAAGTTGCAAATAACATGGTAAAATCTAAAATTGCAATTCAAAAAATCACATATTTATAAACACCTTTTCTAGTTTCTTCACAATTCTTGTGGTTCTTCGGTTGAAATTGGAATTTGTTGGTCAAATTGCTAACGTCGTTTCCACCTCCGTCGGATAAGATTTCGTTGTAGTTTTCGTTGTCTTCTTCGTTGATCTCCGGTTGACAGCACCTTCTACGCTCCGCTCGTATCCAATCTCTGAATAAAACTGTAATTTTCAAGCTGTCTCCCGCTAATGAGTGTATGTGCTCTCCTATTTGAAATCTTCTGACAGAAAAAGCGCTTTCAGATGCTGTTGATGACGCTTGAATGTTCAACACATCTCTGGCCATCTTTGATAGTGTCGGAAATGTCTTCTCATTGTCCTTCCAGTATTTCAGCAAGTCTTCACGTCCTTCTTCATTGAGAACTGCTTGGTATGGTACAACACCCTGCAAAACAAAAACATCAAACTCGCTAACTTGATTAGTAGTGGTACCACTAAACATTATATTTCTAAGGCTTTCAATACTAGCCGCAGAAACATCATGTTTTTTTGAGGTTGTATTGAAGAAGAAGATGGTATGGAAGTCGGTTGGTTGCTAGCACTTTCTTATTGGTAATGCGTATATACTTTTTTACATTCATTGTGTATGCTAGACAAAACTTCTTCTTTAGTTGGTTCCTTAGGTGATTGATCATTTGGATTTTTTGGAGTTAGATGTGGAAGTACTGCTATGCAATCATAAATAGTTTCAATAAGTGCTTTACAACTGTCTATTTTAATAGTCGGATTTAATACAACACCAATAATATAAATAGTTGAAATAGGAAAAAAAACATTTTTTTAATTTGACAAACATTTTTTTAATAGGTGTCTTATAAGATGATTTTTCCATATATTTACTAAGTAACAAAATATTAGAGTATATAAAATAGCATAGTTGAAATAGTAGGATAATAAATACCGGAAAAATTCTTTAGTAGCTTGGAAAAATTTCTCTAAAAATACAATAAGTTCTGAATTTTTTTTCCAATCGTTATCTACAACCATATCAGTTAGATTTCAATTATGAACGTTAAAAATAGAGTTATAGATCTTTTATAATCATATGCAACAAGTAGTTGTTCATATAAAGAATTCAACCTAGTCGCTATTACTTCGGAAATTTTTCTATAAGGTAGTCCATAATCGTGACAAGTTTTTTTTATATTTTTTTTTGTATTCTATTACTTCTAAAAATAAAGTTTATAGCAAATTGTACTTTATTAAGAATGTCTTAAAAAGTGATAGACCATTCTTTACAACTAAGTTATAAATATGACACACACATTTTATAAGAAAATGATCAGGAAAATATGGAGTTAATACATCTTTTAAAAGTGTAATAGCATAATTAATAGAAGAAGTATTATCTAATGTAATTGTAATTATTTTGTCAGTTATATCATAATACTCGCAAATTTGATGAATATTTTCTGCAATAAAACTTCGAGTCTGCCTATCATCAATATATCTATATGCTAAAATATGTTTTTGCATAGATAATTTATAATCTTATGACATGTTACAGTTAAATAATCATGACCGTTATTACTACGACCTATATTAGACGTGATAGATACTTTGCCAGAAAAATGATATAATGAATACCGTAAATATTATTTATATTCATGTGCAAATTTAAAAATGTCTCTCCTAACAGTTGATCTAGGAAAATCGTTAAAAGCAGGATTGTACATATCTCTAATGTAATGAATAAAATCAGAAGAGGAAGGAAATGAAAAAGGCAAACCCTCCACCGCAACAAATTTTGCCATTGCTTTCCGATCTCTATGTTTATCGTATTTAGGACCTACAATTCCCTAGTCGTCGGGTTAATTTGACTCTGTACTTGGTCCGGGACACTATGTGAACCTTGTCCCGACTGAGAGCGTATTGGCGCACCCGACTTTGTACCCTCGTATTTATCCCACCCAGCTTTGTGAAAATTTTGCACATGTCTCAATAAATCTCCCATCCCACCCTGGCCTTTTCCCATTTTTACAAATTTGGCATCTAACTACTTGATTCTCTTGGTCCCTATCAAAAAAATTCCATGCAACAGATTTTAATTTTTATTGTGTGGGGCCTCGTCTCATACTAGGGGGAATATGAGGCGTTCCAGTTTCAGTTTGAGGTGCACTAGTGGGTGTGTCATCTAGATTATCTTATAAATTAAAGTTTGGTTGAGTTGCAGAATATATCTCATCGTTTAATGGTAAATCATTAAAACAATCAGTTTCATCTATATGAGTGTAATCAATCAAATCATCCTGCCGAGGACTAGGATGACTAGAAGAAGTACCCCTGCCCTTGTTACCCCTACTAGATGAAGCACCCTTATCCTTACCCTTAAACATACATCTTAATCCTTCCATTTTAATTATGCAAATAAATAGTTAAAGATAATGAAATTAAGTGCAATAATTAAGATAAAGTAACAATAATAATTTAAAGAAGGTACCAAACGCCGACGTAACGTCTACTTATAATCAAGGTTGAAAATTGAAACTTTGTTCGACGGATGATCCTCAAGCTAGTTGCCAACTTCACTCCCAATTTTTTAACTTTGATATAAATGAGCAAAAAAAATATAATATTTAGTAGGCAATGTAGAATTGTAGAGAGATAAATTGAGAGACTAGAGAGATTGTTGGAACATATGTGAGAAAGATGAAGAGAAAATGAGGTATTTATAGTTGAAAAATTAGGTTAAAGTGTAAATATATTAACATAGGAGTTAAAAATAAACATTAAGGGGTAGGGGGAGGCAAAAAATGACCGTTGTACTGAAAGAAATAATCCCCCTGATTATTTTCATTAATTGAAAGGCTATATATACAAGTTACATATTTCCATAATAGGAGAATCATATTCCTATTCTATTCCTAAAACCTTATTCTACCATAATTCTAACTATACAATTATGATAAGTGTATATCCTAATTATGTAACAAATACACTACAATTTACACAAAATATACTTTCCTTAATATACAAATCTGATCACTGATTTGCTGCCCAAATCCGAGATGGGCCTGGACGAGTTGGGCCACTGCCCACTGCTTCTGCTTGTATACCTGTGATATATACTACTGTATATTCAGTGTATATCACAGGTATATTACCTTTGTTTAACACACCCCCGCAGTCATAGCGGGCGGTCTTCGAACGCTGAGACTGTCCCTAAAATCTTCAAAGAGAACCGCTAGTAGACCCTTTGTAAAGATGTCTGCAATTTCATAACGAGATGGGACACGTCATACGCGAACGTGACCCTTTGCAACCTTTTCACGGACAAAGTGAATGTCCATTTCGATATGCTTGGTACGTTGGTGTTGAATTGGGTTACCTGAAAGATAGATGGCACTAATGTTATCGCAATATACCAAGGTTTCCTTCTGAATGGGACAATGAAGCTCCAAAAGCAAATTACGTAGCCAACATGATTCGGAGACCACATTCGCTACCCCTCGATATTCTGCCTCTGCACTTGAGCGTGATAGAGTTGCCTGACGCTTTGCCGACCAGGAGACCAAGTTGTTGTCAAGGAACATACAGTAGCCAGAAGTCGACCGTCTGGTGTCGGGACAACCACCCCAATCAACATTCGTGTAAGAGACAAGTGTGGATGTAGATGAAGGATACAAGTGCAACCCATAGTCCAGTGTCCCCTGAATATACCGAATGATGTGTTTGATTGCATTCATGTGCTCAACTCTGGGATCATGCATGAATAAACACACCTGCTGAACCGCATACGTAATATCCGGTCTGGTAAAGGTAAGATATTGGAGGGCCCCTGCAAGACTGCGATAACGGGTTGGGTCCTCGTATGGTGCACCTGCTGCGGCACTCAGCTTGGGGTTTGCATCAACTGATGTGGAAGTGGACTTACAGGATGACATCCCAGCCCTCTCTATGATCTCGACAGCATACTTTCGTTGAGACAAAAACAAGCCACCTGAATGACGTTTGACGGCAATCCCCAAAAAATAACTCAAAGGCCCTAAGTCTTTCATAGCAAACTCAGAACTGAGCATGGTCATGATAGACTAGCGCAAGGCATCTGAAGAGGCAGTCAAGATGATATCATCCACATACAACAGAATGTAGGCCAAGGACGACCTACGGCGGTAGATGAACAAGGAATTATCTGACCTGCTGTGAGTGAACCCAATAGTGAAAACAAAATCAGCAAACCTCGTGTACCAGGCCCTTGGAGATTGCTTAAGCCCATATAAGGACTTCTTCAACAAACATACATGATGAGGACGGTTTGGATCCCTGAAACCCAACGACTGATGCATATAGACTGTTTCCTTGAGATGACCATGTAGGAAAGCATTCTTGACATCCAACTGATGAATTGGCCAAGTCTTTGAAAGAGCCAAGCTAAGCACAATGCGAATGGTAGCCGGTTTGACCACCAGACTAAACGTCTCACCACAATCGATCCCAACCTGCTGAGTCTTACCATCACCAACAAGTCGCGCCCTATGTCGAGCAAATGTCCCATCTGAATTCTCCTTATGAGCAAAAATCCACATAGACCTGATAACATTAATACCATATAGACGGGGCACCAACTCCCACGTCTTATTATCAATAAGAGCATTATATTCATCAGTCATAACAATTTTCCAATTAGGGTCATTTAACGCAGACACATGATTGTGGGGCAAGGGGGATTTAGAGACATCAGAATGTAAATTAAAATGTCATTTAGGCGTAAAGATACCCCGCTGACTACGAGTGACCGGTCTATGACTTGAGGAAGAATTGAGGGAATTTTGGGAATTTTCTGAGCTCGGGACGGATCGCCAAGCAGCGAGGCCTGGCCGCCCAAATCGAAAAATGACTCATCAATCGACTAGCCTTCGAGGTGGGTGATCGCCCAATTGTTAGGGATCCGGCCAAAGAAATGCTGGCGATGCTAGGTCCAGCGGGCAATGGGCCCGCTGGAGGATTTTGGGTGCGGGAGATGTCCGAAAAATTCCGAATAATATACGGGGATATTTGGTCATCCAAAAAATTATACGACTTAGGCTCAGGAGTATGAACTTTTGCAAAAGGAAATTGGGTTTCATAAAAAATGACATGGCGATTAATTAGGATTTTCTTGGAAGATAAATCAAAACATTTATAACCACGATGATTCGACGGATAACCCAAAAATACACACGGGGTAGACCGAACATGAAGTTTGTTAATTGTGGTGGATGGGAATAACGGATAACATAAGCACCCAAAAATCCGAAGATGAGAATAAGACGGGTTCTTATTATATAGGATTTTGAGGGGGGAAGAAAATGTCAGACCTTTAGAAGGAATTATGTTAAGAAGATATGTGGCAATTTGTAGAGCATGATGCCAAAAATATGGAGGTATGGAGGCATGAATTAAGAGAGTTCGGACAATGTTATTGATGGAACGAATTTTGCGTTCGGCCTTTCCATTTTGTGGAGATGTATGAGGACACAAAAACCTAAAATTGATTCCATTAGTAGCACAGAATTCCCGAAACTCCCTATTGTCATACTCTTTCCCATTATCACATTGAATATTTTTTATGTCTCTTTCGAATTGAGTACGAATGAATGCTCTAAATTTGATGAAGACGGAAAACACTTGTGATTTATTTGCAATTGAAAACGTCCACAAAAATCTAGAATAATCATCTAAAAAGAGAACATAATATCGATGACCCACTGAACTAAGAACAGGAGACATCCATAAGTCGCAATGAATAATGTCAAATGGCATAGAAGTATGAGAATTGGAGTCTACAAATGGCAACTTAACAATTTTTCCTAATGAACAAGACTAACAAATTGGAGTACGACTCGTACCCTTACAAGAGATAAAGCTATTTTATCTAAAACTGATAAAATAGAAGATCTCGGATGACCCAGGCGAGCATGCCACATGGAAGGAGAGATGACTGCAAAAACTGATGGCAAGGCTGGACTCGATGGACTGAAACCGGACATGATAGGATATAGATCACCCCTACTATCACACCTCATGAGATGACTCCCCGTCTTGAAATCCTTCACAGAGAAACCGGAAGGATCAAATTCAACAAAAACAGAATTGTCATTTGTGAACTTTCGGATAGACACTAAATTTTTAATCAATTTAGGAGCATGTAAAGTATTTTTCAAGAGGAGTGGTGGATTGGGGGGAGCCAACGTTTTCTGACCATACCCTAGAATTGGAATAGAACTGCCATTACCAACAATTATCCCCCGAGAGGTGCTCAAATTGGAATAAGATGAGAGAGTACCAGATTCGAAAGTCATGTGAGTAGTGGCACCGGTGTTCATATACCAATTTGGGTCCGATTGAGTTAACCCCAGTGTGTGCATCGCTGCCTCGATATCGGTTTGAGTGGGGCCTGCTGCATGATGGGCTTGCGGAGGTCGGGGCCCAAGAATTCCTGTCCGTGATGGAGCTGGGCCGTAGCTGCCACTGCCGTTCTTCTTTGGGCCATCGCCGATGGGCCGCCATTGCCGGGTGTTGAGCTCGAATCGCTGGCCACCCATCGCCGGAATTTCTGGCCGATCGATAAAGGTTGTTGGCCCACGCCCACTGCCCCAGCCCCACTTCCATGGGCCCCACTGATGGGACTAGGGGGTGGTGGACCACTGTTCCCTGGATGGGGCCCACCGCCTGTTTGCTGACCACAGGAACCGCCACCAGAACCGCCACGTTTGCCCCCGCAGTTTTTATTATTATTCTTACGATTATTTTTGCCGTCACCATGATTATGGTTTTGGCCCGAATTATTAACAAAACCTGAAGAACTAGGAGCGGACGCCATCATGACGATGGGGCTTGCTTCGGTAGCCGCCTTCTTAGCCAAACCGGCTTCTTCCAAAGTAAGCATGGAGCGGGCTTGATAGAAGTCGGGAAGAGGGTTGCTTTGGCGAAGGAGAGTTTCAACACCATTATAGGCCTCCGAAAGACCGGCAACCAACTGTAGAACGAGACGATTATTAGTTATCGGTGCGCCAACATTCCGGAGTTGATCCGCCAACTCCTTTAGTTTATTGCATTATGCAGAAACGTTCGGAAATTCATCTATTCGAACGAGAGAGAATTCCTGCTCGAGTGTGACGACACGTGAATGTTGGTTGTCTTGGAATATATCACGCAATCTATTCCATGCAGCCATAGCCGTGGTATCCAGCTCAATAATCGTCTATAGAAGGTCCACTGAAATAGTGGCGTAGATCCACCGGAGAACGGTAGCATCAAGAGTAATCCATAACTCAGGATCCTCCGCAGGAAGAGGTCTAGCGGGAGGAATGATGTGATGAATAACTTGATAGGAGATAGCGTGAATTTTAAACAACTCCGCCCACGTCGCATACTGGATGTTTTCCATCTCAAGGACAATAGGGATACAATTCTTGATGTTGGAAACCATGAGGGCAGGATGATAATTGTTCTTAGACATATTGAAAGAACAAAGAAGGAGGGGAAATTTAAGAGAGGTTTTTTAGAGCGGCAGACAAAATTTGGGAGAGAAACCCGGGGGGGGGGGGGTTCTCGGCCGAGAAGGTCCAAAAAATTTAGGGAGAGAATTTTTTTTGTAAAACCTAGTCTCTTGATGCCATGAAAGAAATAACCCCCTTGATTATTTTCATTAATTGAAAGACTATATATACAAGTTACATATTTCCATAATAAGAGAATCATATTCCTATTCTATTCCTAAAACCTTATTCTACCATAATTCTAACTATACAATTATGGTAAGTGTATATCCTAATTATGTAACAAATACACTACAATATACACAAAATATACTTTCCTTAATATACAAATCGATCATCGATTTGTCGCCCAATCCGAGATGGGCTGGACGAAGTCACATCGCTTAATCGAAAGCTGGTCAAGCATCGCTGCTTGTATACCTGTGATATATACTGTTGTATATTCAGTGTATATCACAGGTATATAACGACCAAAATATAAAATGGTCGTTGTGTAACGACCATTTTTGCAAAGGGGATCGGGGCGGGCAGAACCGGGGTGGGACCGGGGAGGGATCGGTGCGGGGGCGGGACGAGCTCAGGTCCTGTCCCGGGTTCGAGTCCCGTTTCAATTTTTTTTTTGCGGGACCGGGGTCGGGTCGGGTCGGGTCGGGACTGGGCCGATCCGGCCCACTGGCCAGCCCTATTGATATGTGAAAATTAACTTTTGTACCATAAAAGGTGTGGGGATGGGCTGCTCCTCCTTGATCAGAGATTTCGGGTTTGAGCCATGTGTATGAAAAAATTCTTTGAGTTAGGGAGCGCTTCTCTCGATGGGCTGTACGCGGCTGAATCCAATATAGTCGTGTTCCAATACGGATATTGAACAGCGGACGCGGAAACCAAAAAAAAACTTTTGTAGTTGGTGTTGCATGCTACAGGTAGCAGCTATCTTTACTTGATGAAACAATAGACGTAATAAAAGAATAGAAAGCGCTATTAGGTATTTGCTTAAAAGCAGAAGTAAATGGCAATAGAGAGAACATTGAATGCTACGCGGTTTTGAGGAGTGAGGCTATCAGCTGACTTTGGGCTCAGTCCCAATTGAATGCTCTCACCTTTTTGACTCTTTCACTAAGCTTATTTCATTTCTATATATGCAGATAATAAACCTTAGCCCTTAGACCCTTGTCTCTGCTCTTTTCAAGAAGAGAAGAAAAAGTTGGAATCCATAGAAATAAGCCATCTTTAGAAGCTATCATTCATATATAGAATAGAAGAACAAATTGCAAAAAAGAGTTAGAAGAATATTATTGTGTTTGAGATGGGTAGACTACCTTGCTGTGATAAAGTAGGGGTGAAGAAAGGACCATGGACTCCTGAAGAAGATATTATGTTGGTCTCTTATGTGCAAGAACATGGTGCAGGGAATTGGAGAGCAGTTCCCACTATAACAGGTAAATTTCTTTTGCTTCTCCATTTCTATTTCTATGCAAGAATATTGTGTTTATTTAAAGTGGAAGTGCTTGTATAAGGAATTATAATTAGGGGGTTTAACTGAAATTTGAATATTGATCTAACGCAATTTTTAAGCTAAATTTATCACTTATTTGTTATTATACTAGAAACTTTCCTTAAACGCTTTTGCACCCTCCTAGTTCCGCCCCTACAAGTTTTAGTGGATCTTTCTAAGTGGGATAAATTTTATAACATTAAAATTAATAGAAATGCAAAAATGTTACATCTAAAATTTGAATCTTGATATAAAGTAATTTTTGAGTAACGTTTTCCACTATTGTTAATAGTATACTAGAATCTTTCCTTAACCTTTTTGCGTCCACGTGGCTCTGCCCTTGCTAGTTATTTTGGATCTTTCGGAGTGGGGTAAGTTTTATAAAGATTTGTTTTTTTGTTTTCGTAATTCTTTTCTAGGATTGAGGAGGTGTAGCAAGAGCTGCAGGCTAAGATGGACTAACTACCTAAGGCCAGGGATCAAGAGGCGTAACTTTACAGATCAAGAAGAGAAGATGATTATCCAGCTCCAAGCTCTTTTAGGCAACAAGTATGCTCTTAATCTCTTCATTTCGCCTCCTAAATCTACTCAAAGACGTACCTAGAATAGTTTCTGAGTTCAACTAAATTCGTTGCTTTCCGTATACATATACCAATTAAAAAAAAACTAATTATGAACTCAATGATTTTAAATCCTGGATTTGTAACCTATAACTATTTATTCGTTTACTTCTGGAATTGAATATAGTTAACAGAATACTTATGTGAGTCAGGATCTTCATCACTTGATATATAATTTAGTGAAAATGTGTTTAGGGTTACCTCCTTTGAGTATTTATTCCATACTCGTATTTCTTTTGCTTGGTTTAGCGTCTTGAGTTTAGAGTTTAATTTCTGTATAGTGATTAGTACATGTTTTCACATCATTAGGTCATTTAGAAAAAATATATATAGGTAAATTAATAATCTAATTTAAATGTAAAACTCTAAAACATACTACTACCTACTACATGTAAATAATGTAAAGAATTGTTTTATTGTCTGTATGTATATGTTCTAAAATCCTTGCGTTAATGTTTCTGACTTGGTGTGACCATGTAACAGATGGGCTGCAATAGCTTCATATCTACCAGAGAGAACAGACAACGACATTAAAAACTATTGGAATACTCATTTAAAGAAAAAGTTGAAAAAACTTCAAGAACAATGCTCTGGAGCAGATGATCATTTCTCTGTAGAAAATGGTACTCATTTATCATCTTCAAATTCATCAACTTCTAGAGGCCAATGGGAAAGGACACTTCAAGCTGATATAAACATGGCCAAAAAGGCTTTATATAATGC
The DNA here is from genome assembly GCA_029783415.1 of Anisodus acutangulus. Lineage (NCBI taxonomy): Eukaryota > Viridiplantae > Streptophyta > Magnoliopsida > Solanales > Solanaceae > Anisodus > Anisodus acutangulus. Next base: position 33,270,120 of record CM056499.1, on the reverse strand, counting down.
CTTGACACTGGATAACTCAACAAGCCCATACATTAAACAAGAAAATCCACAAGTTTCTACCTATGCATCAAGTACTGAAAATATTGCCAGATTGCTACAAGGATGGATGAGACCAAGTTTTTCCACAAACAATTCTGAAAGTTCAAAAACTTCATCTAACAACATTGCAACAACTGATTCCTCTTCATGTGAAGGAACTCCAAGTGCTGAAAGCAAAGGTGAAATTTAATTATGTGATCATCTCATTTAAAAGTTAATTTGTTATATAGAGCACATTTTTAATTATTTCATCTGTCTAGTTCTATGTGACACTATTTTCTTCAACTAATTTCCTTCACATTATGTGAGATAGAGGAAGAACTTAATTACGTTTTACATTTTACGTTATGTGCGATTTTAACCTTTTTTCCTGGGTGTAAAAATCGTTTGTATGTTTATACTATTATATTGAATTGTGTGACACTTTCACCAGAAAAAAAATGATTATAAAGAAAACATGTTTTTAATTAACAGGTGGAATGGGGTTCATGGAAGCGTTCGAATCACTTTTTGGGATGGAGTCATTTGAATCATCAAGTTCAGGCCAGTTTTCTCAAACAGCATCTCCCGAGGCTGAGGCTAAAAAAATTGAAATCAAGAAGGAAGAAAATGAACATGTGCCAGTGCCACTATCCATCATATTAGAGAATTGGCTGCTTGATGAAAATACCCTCAATATTCAACCCAAAGACGATTTGACGAACTTCTCCTTTGATGAAACTGCTAACCTGTTCTAGAAGATTTTTTTTTTTATTTGTAAAATTCTTTTGAGGAATTTCTGTAAAACTTGGATGCTTGATCTCTCTATTGTATGCACAATTACTTCAACTTTTTTCGAGGCATAGCGCTGTGGCAGCATCCGTATTTTGTTTTATCTGATGTGGCGATTTTAACAAGTGTACATTTAGTCCATTCTGGTTAGAAACAGATTGCAGAAAATGTAGAAAATCGACTTCACAAGTGAGTACGAACTCTCCCCTTAAGACTATTTTACCCCCATAGAGTGCACCGAAAAGGATTGAATGTCTTAGGGATACTAAGAAGTCTAATCAAATATCGTTTGCACTAAAACAACGTTTGATTCCTACTGTATTGAGAATATTTCTGATTTTTGATTTTTTTTTCTGATGGGAATATGACAATCTATTTATAGATAGATTGTGTCTTTTCATGGTGACTCTTGAGATTAAACCAATGGTTATGAATGTTGTCTTTTCATGATGTCTCTTCAGATTAAATCAATAGTTAAGAATGATGCATTTTCATAATTTTCAGAATTAATTAGTTAATTAATTAATTATGTCCAAATATATATTAACTCATAATGAAGAATTTTCCCTTATAAACACAATAATATAGTATTTCCTCACCAATGTGAGACATTGCTTAGAAATCTTCAACAATCCTCCATCATTTCCAAGCAATACTTAATAACATGATCTTATGCTTAAATAGAGGTCTCTCGCGATTGAACCCCTATATTAGTGAAATGTGTTTTAAGTAATTAGGATGGCATGGTAGACTATGCTTTGAACTAGCGATCCTCTCTTATTACTTAGTTTCAAGTCACACATAAGATATTGTTATTCCCAATACATATAGAAGTTACCGACACTTTTATGGCCATGTGTCATGTATCCTTTTCATGAGCATTAAGAAATCAAGCCTATTTGATTTCCTAAAGCAGTCTCACTTTAAGCTCATATAGGTCAACCTTTCACATACTCCATAATATAGTACACTTGTGGAAATCAATTAAATAATAGATATGAGCACATTTATTAATTTACGATCAAATGTACATATTAACCCAGGCATACTCGGAGAAATATAAAATATATCACACACATCTTTATTGCATAAATATACCACTAAAGGTTCATTAAAAGCAAAAATTTGCTCATCCTACATGCACATTATGGAACCAAGCACAACTTGGGATGGTAAGACAAATGCTTGCAACTACAGAATGATGTACTTGGACTCATTGAACTTAAGACTCGAGGGTTTTATCGAGTGTTAAGTCGAGGTTCCACCATTGGTAGTTAAGAATATAGGCTTCAAACTCATCTCTTTTGTAGTTTTGGTGACTAAATCCCTCGTAAGGCCTTTTGTCAAGGGATCTGCCAAATTCTGATTTGTACGTACAAAGTCCACAGTTATAACACTATCACAAATGAGTTGTTTCACATAACTATGTCATAAACCAATGTACCTTGATTTACCATTATAAACTTCATTGTATGCTTTAACCAACGTAGCCTCATTATCACAATGAATTGAGATAGGTGACATGGGCTTTTCCCACAAAGGAAAATCATACAAAAAATTTCTTAGCCACTTGGCTTCCTTGCTTGCAGACGCTAGTGCTATATAATCAGATGCCATAGTTGAATCTGCAATACAAGTCTGTTTCTTGGATCCCCATGAAACTGAACCCCCACCAAGTGTGTATATCCACCCACTCGTAGAGGAATGATCACTATTAGATATCCAACTTGCATCAGAAAACCCTTCTAATACACAAGGAAATCTATCATAATGTATTCCATAGTGAATAGTTCTCTTAAGATACTTAAGTAGCCTTCAAACCGCATGCCAATGAACATGATTTGGATTATGAGTAAAACGACTCAGTTTTTCAACAACAAAACCAATATCAGGTCTTGTACATGGCATGTCATACATAAGGCACCCAATTACCTTAGCATACTCTAATTGTTTCACAGGTTCTCATGTATTCTTAGATAACACTACATTGTGATCAAGGGGCGTAGATGTAAATTTACAATCACAGTTGTTAAACTTGTTTAACACATTTTCAATGTAATGTGACTGAGTCAAGGACAAACCACTAGTATGTCTAGTAATTTTAATGCCTAAAATCACACCCGCTTCAACCATGTCTTTCATGGAGAAATTAGCAGATAAAAACTCATTTGTGTCCACCACTTATTGGAAATCAGTGCTAAATATTAACATGTCATCCACATATAAATAAATGACAACTCCATTGTTTCCAACAAACTTATTATATACACATGTATCGGCATCATTGATAAGAAATCCATTAGAAAGTACAACTTGATCAAATTTTTGGTGCCATTGTTTGGGAGCTTGCTTAAGCCCATACAATGATTTGATCAACTTACACACTTTGTGTTCTTGACCAGGAACAACAAAACCCTCGGGTTGTTCCATAAACACCTCCTTGTCTAATTCACCATTTAGAAATGCGGTATTCACGTCCATTTGATAAATAACGAGACAAAAAATTGAGACTAATGCAATCAATACCCTTATTGTTGTTGTCCTTGCAACATGAGCAGAGGTATCGAAATAATCAATACCTAACTTTTGAGTGTAACCTTGGCTACTAAATGAGTCTTGAACCTGTCTATAGTTCCATCTACTTTCATTTTCCTCTTGAAAATCCACTTACAACCAATGGGTTTACAACCTGGTGGTATATAATCCAACTTCCAAGTTCTATTACCCATAATCGAATCTATTTCATCATTAATTGCTTCTTTTCAAAAGGAAGCATCTGGAGACTCCATTGCCTCCTCAAAAGTGACAGGATCAACTTCTAAATTATAACAAAAAAGTATGTAATTGTTAACAGAAGACTGATCCGTACTTCCTTCAATGAGAAACATAAAGAAATCATCTCCGAAATCTTTAGCTTTTCGCCTCCTTTTACTTCTTCTTGGTTCCGCAACTTCCTCAATAGTTGAGTTATTATCAACTAAACCATGCTCTTCCCGTAAATGAGAAGTAGATGGTAACGTTGTGTCATGAGATCTAGGAATGATACTAAATCTATTTTCATCGAAAATAGCATCCCTAGACTCAATTATAGTATTAATAGAGTATGAATCATTAGGTTCAATAACCTTAAATCTATATGCTTTAATGTTCATAGCATAGCCTATAAAAACACACTCAATTCCTTTCTCCCCAAGTTTCTTTCTTTTGGACTCTGGAACTTTAACAATTGCTCTACATCCCCAGACTCTAAGATGACTTAGGTTTGGTTTTCTCTTATTCCAGAATTCATATGGGGTAGTCTTACTTCTCTTGCTGGGTACTATGTTAAGAATATAACAAGCTATATGCAAGGCTTCACCCCAATATCTATGTCCTAAACCCGACTTGGATAACATGGCATTTACCATTTTCCGTTAGGACTCTATTTTTCCTTTCGGCACCACCATTCTGTTGTGGTGTATAAGGTGTTGTAACTTGATGCACAATTCCAGTTGATTCAAAGAATGATGGATTATAATATTCCCCACCTCTATCCGATCTAAGACACTTAATAAAGGTTTAACAATGAAGTGCTACATTACTTTTAAACACTTTAAATTTTTCAAGTGCTTCACTTTTTGAATGTAACAAATATACATAACAAAATCTGGAATAATCATCAATAAAGGCAACAAAATAACGTTTTTCGTCTGTTGTGACATTGTCACTCATGTCACATAAATCACTATGAACTAAATCAAGCAATTTCGAATCCTTTGAACAAAAGGAAATGGTAATCTAGTGATTTTAGTGAGCATACATGTTTTACATTTTACATCATTCTTGTCAATTGAAAGAATTAGAGATTGTAGAGTCATATCATTCAACTTTCTAAAAAAAATTACATATCCTAAACGATAATGCCATAAAGAAGAAGTATCAAGAGAGTCCAAGACATAAACAGAAGCATTCATCACTTTATTAATGTTAACAAGGTTCAATTTAAACATACCACAATGTAAATAACCATTTTCTACAAACACCCCACCCTTAGAGAGTACAAAGTTTACAGCCTCATACACTTGTTTGAACCCATATTGGTTCAAAATACTACCAGACATCAGATTCTTACTAACTTCTGGAGCGTGATAAACATCATTCAAAGTTAAACTTTTTCCAGAAGTAAAATCTAATACAATACTTCCTTTGCCTAAAACACTAACAGGAGATCTGTTTCCCATATAGAGAAAAGTTAAATCTTTCATTGATTCATAGGTCTTGAAGTGAGGCTTGTCATTGCAAACATGTCTTGTAGCACCCGAATCAACCCACCAATCATTGTCATCTTGGACCATGTTGATTTCAGAAATCATGACAGTGAAATTTTCATTGCCATCTGCAGCCTTTCAGTTCTTCTGTCCTGAACTCGAACTACCGGGATCATTCTTATTTGGGCAGTCACGTTTCATGTGAGGACCACCACAATTCCAACAAACGAACTTCTTTTTCTTGTTGCTGTCAGTTTTGTTCTTCTTGTTGTTATGCTTGTTTGAATTGAACTACATTTTCCCTTATTGGATTGGCCTTCCTCCACAATGTGGATATCCCGATCTTTGTTTTCTTATTTCCAGAATTCTTCTTCTACACGAAGATGGTTAGCCAATTCCTCAAGAGTAAGATCCTCTTTTTTATGTTTAAGGCTATGTTTGAATTCCTTTCAAGTTAGAGGCAGTTTGCCTATTATACTAGATACAACAATAGATTCATCCAATTTCATGTTATGTTGTTTGAAATTTCCAAGGATGCGTTCAATCTAATAGAATTGCTCCATTACTGGCCTTTTTTCATTCATAGAATAATTGTTAAATTGGGTAACAAGAAATTTCTTACTTGTTGCATCTTCACGCATGTACCTTGCCTCCAATTGATCCCACAATTCCTTTGCATAAGACACGGTCTGGTAAGAATAGAACAAGGCATCAGTTATCCCGTTCAGAATATGACCTCGACATATGTATTCATCATTCTCTCATTTTTTCCTGGCGCGCGTCTCTGCAATGGTCTCATTCTTCTTTTCTTTTGGTTATGGAGTAGTCAAAACATAAGCAACGTTTAATGTGGTGAGAAGAAAGTGCATCTTTTTCTGTCATCTTCGAAAATTACCACCATCAAACTTGTCCAGTTTGACAAAGTTTGATGTCATCTCCCTAATACTAGCCATGAAAATAAATAGTCTTAAGATTGTTAGAAACAAATTGCAGAAAATGTAGAAAATCGATTTCACAAGCGAGTACGAACTACTTCACCCCGATTGTTAGAAACAGATTGCAGAAAATATAGAAAACCGACTTTACAAGCGAGTATGAACTGTCCCCTTAAGACTATTTCACCCCCATAGAGTGCACCGAGAAAGATTGAATGTCGTAGGGATACTAAGAAGTCTAATCAAATATCGTTTGCACTAAAACAACGTTTGATTCCTACTGTATTGAGAATATTTCTGATTTTTTATTTTTTTCTGATAGGAATATGACAATCTATTTATAGATAGATGGTGCATTTTCATGGTGTCTCTTGAGATTAAACCAATGGTTATGAATGGTGTCTTTTCATGGTGCCTCTTGAGATTAAACCAATGGTTAAGAATGGTGCCTTTTCATAATTTTCTGAATTAATTAATTAATTAATTCTGTCCAAATATATATTAACCCATAAGGAAGAATTTTCCCTTATAAACACAATAATATAGTGTTTCCTCACCAATGTGAGACATTGCTTAAAAATCTCCCACTAGCTCAGCCAAGAGTTCTAGAGTTGTTTCACCGACTAGTTTGTATTGTTTTTAAATTTCATTTCGATGGATTTAACTCATGGTGAATTTTAATTTTTACATCAGCAATCAGTGCAATTTAATTGATTGTACTGTCTCTCAGATGTTCTTTTCAAATTTGCTACTTAAGATTTCTTGTTGTTATATATAAACTTAGTCTGCAAATATAAAAGAAAAACCACATACAATAAATCTACAAAACTTAAATCATATTTCTATAGAGAACGCCAAGGATTTGCATTTGCATAACCCTTTTTATGACTCTGATTAATGTTGAGTTTGGTGTTGTGACATTTTGCCCAACATATCATTTTCGGTACTAAGTTAAAATTCAGAAATGTTGGAACAAATGTCACGACATTCTGATCAACATTATGTAAACAGTTTTGCCTTACTTCACGGATTGAAGCAAATCTCGTGGGTTTTTTACCACGATGTAAAAGTGATTTGGCAAGGTGTTTAGGAGCTGATGAAACATGTGTGAAGAATAGGTCAAAGTTGTTGCTAAGCTTGGGGAACAAGTCCAAGAAGTTGAGGATTTTTCTCCATGATCTTCTCCAACAAATCATATCGGCTGCCCATCTTTTCCTCAACCTCCACAACCAATCGATGAGTTTTTCAAGGAAGACTCTCTACTATAAATAGAGAGGCAAGAAGAGTGAATCGATATCCAGAAAAAGATTGCAAAAAAAAAAATCAAGAGAGTTCTCGAGAATTCATATCAGAAAACTAGATCACAAGTATTGCCTAAGCGTGTCGACAACATTCTGTCCAACATTATAATTGCTGCCTAGATTCTAGATTTGTTCTTCATTGAAGCAATTATAATGAGATGTTGTCTCTGTCTATTTAGATAGATTTTTCAGGGAGAAGTCATCTGCGACTTCAACTTTTTAATTTCTTTTGTATTATCTTGTAATATTGTAAAAGAAGGAATTTAGTTAATTGTATATAAATATATACAATAATTTCGGTCACTGGCCGTCATAGGTTATAAAATCAATATAACCTATGTAAATATTAAACATTTGTGTTCTTTATTATTTCCGCTGATATTTACTCTTCAAAGGTTTTTCTGTTTTATCGAAGTGTTGTCACTTGTGTCAGACAATATTATTGTCGACATTTGCAAACTGCATTGGCATTCGATTTGTTTTTACTTTCAGTTTGTGTTTTATTATTCAATAGCATACCCCCGGAACCTAACAACTCCAACAAATATTATATCGGGTAAAAGTTTATTCAATCGGATGTTCATACTAAATTATGTTAATCATCATGTTTAGGTAAGAAATTAAAGTAAAAATATATATTAATTTTGTAATAACAGCATATGTTAAAACATATATTAGGTAGTAGTTTGCTCAAAATAAATACTATGCGCAAATAATTTTTTAGATAGTCTAGAGTCGGACAAAAATCTGGAGTGTTATGCTAATTTATCTTGGCCAGCATGACATCTGAGGACACATGGTAACAATTACTCATCTTTTTGACCTTCAGGACCACCTGCCTTGAGCATACCAAGGATCAAAGTCAACTAGAAACATATATCCTCTGTAATTATCTTTTATCTTAAAGTATAAAAAAAGTAATCCGATGCATTAAGTTTTCGTTACGCGTGAGATTCAGGAAAAGATTAAATCAAAAAGATCTATTGTACGGAGTAACTCCAAAAAAAAATACTGTAATCTTGCTAGCCTCCGACATTTCAAAAACTTCAAACTGAAGTTGAAATGTCATACTAGGCCCTGGCCCTTGGATCAAGTTCCAATCCAGAATGTACATTATTGAATCTTCTACTCCCTATATTATAAGCTAGAGATAGTAACATAATTTTGGTCCCGGTAGGCGATTTTTCTCCTTTTTAAATAAAAATTAGTTATAAAGTAAATGCAAAATATAAAGAATCATAAAGAATGGGTTATTGATCCACATGACGCACCACAAATTAATAAATATATAAATAGATAAAAGGATCACAAAGAATAATAACAGTCTAGAATATCAACCTTATCAAATCAGACATTACTTCTAGAATACCAATTACCGATCCACCCACAGCCATGGCCTGCCGTTCGAATTATGTATGGTTGAATAACTTTTAAAAATAAATTCTTATATGCTATATTTTGTACCAATTTCGATAAAAATATTAGTGCTTGAAGTTATATATCCTTTTTACTAGTTAACTTAAAATTCTTGATCAATTTCTATTCATTCATCTCCAAAATATTAAAGTTGTGATGGAATTTATTTAGAGTCCCTATGGGCTATGGGATCATCCAATAATATCGTTTCGATTACACAAAAGATTACGGAATATTTCATATACTAGTACTGCATAAGTGATAAACTTTATGCTAAATTTCATTCAATTCACACCTTGTGACAAGCTGGAATTGACAATCCCAGATATAGAAAAGTCCCACTTTGATGACTAATAACTTCACATGATTCACTTGTTCACTCATCAGACATTACTATCATTCCATCGCAATTGTATGTGGGCAGCAATAACTTTGGAAATTTGCATGCTTTAACCTTAAATGCTCACATGTGAAGTGCTGCATTTTAAAACTATTTGAATTTGTGGAATGCACAGTAACCGCCCAACTCAATTTGCTACATGACTTTATTTGACATTCACATTTTTATATGAGAATTGATAACGATGCTACTCAGTCATATAAATCCAGATTTTAGATCATTTTGTCTTCTTCTGAATCCCTAGTTTTGATTTAACATATCAAGTATCTTGAATCATTGCGAAAATTATTATTCTAGGTATAAATGGTTAAAATTATTTTTTATGTATATGTAGTAGATGTTGAACCCCTTACTTCTTTGTTGTTTACTTCTTTATATTTTTTAATCCTTAGTGAACATTTTGACTCGGTCACTAAGTCTAGTTGTCCTCTTTCCTAATATCATAGTAATTCCTTATTTATTTTTGAACTGGTGTTCCATATTCTCTTTGGAGCACGACTAATTTGAATTTGGGTCGGAGTTATTTTAATTTACTACTTCCACACAAGAAATAGTGAATGTTTTGACGGGCAATATTGACACTGAAAGAAATCATCGAAAATCCATTAAACAGAAGAATTCTAATTTTTTTTGTATAATCTATTTAAAATTATGGTCGAGAAGATCCATAAAAAAAGTGATCGAAAATTAATATTAGAGAGAACCACACCTAAAAGGCCAAAAATTAGCTATTGAGGTGGGAGGATCTAAGACTATATAACACATCAGCATAGTACAATACAATACTGATGTGGGACTCAAGTCCCCTACCTTGCATTAATAATAAAAATCATTGGCATCAAAATAGCGAGAGAAATAGAGAAGCAAGCTTTAAAATTTCCAGTATAGGACACGCACACTTTGGGCATTCACGGTTAAATATACACAATATATATGTGTATATTGTCTCTTGGAAAGCTCTCCGATTTCAGCCCCTTTGTACCGTGTATATGGGTAGATAGTTTAGTATCATAGTTTAGGTAATATTGTAATGTAATTAGTATTGTACACTTACCATAATAATTGTATTACCATAAATGTATAATTAGTATCCAAGTAGAATAAGGTTTTAGGAATAGAATAGGAATAAGATTCTCCTATTATGGAAATATGTAACTTATATAAATAATCTTTCAATCAATGAAAATAATCAATGGATTATTTTTTTCATGGTATCAAGAGTCTAGGTCTTAAAATCCTCTCTCTAATCTCTTATTTTTTTCATCGACTTTCCTCCACTTTCGAGACGTTTTTCTCTCGGTTTGTGTGCCGACGGGAACCCTTTTCTTCCCAAATTTTTCTCTCAAATCCCTCATTCTAATATAGTTCTATCAATATGTCTACATCCCGGAACACGTTTCATCCTGCCCTTACAGTTTCTAACATCAAGAATAACATCTCCCTCGTTCTTGAAATAGAAAACGTTCAATATGCGACGTGGGCCGAACTGTTCAAAATTCACGCACGATGGCATCAAGTCATCCATCACATAATCCCCGCGGCTCCTGAGGATACGGAGGTGCCAAAATGCGAGAATGATCCTAAGTTGTGGACGACTCTTGATGCTACCGTCCTTCAGTGGATATATTCCACAATTTCTACCGACCTTTTGCAAACAATTATTGAGCCTGACGCTACGACACATGCGACTTGGGATAGACTATGTGATATATTCCAAGATAATCAAAATTCTAGAGTTGTTACCCTTGAGCAGGATTTCTCCCACGTCAATATGGAAGATTTCCCTAATGTTTCGGCTTATTGCAAAAGATTAAAGGAATTGGCGGACCAACTTCGCAACGTTGGCGCGCCAGTTTCGAACGATCGTTTGGTCCTCCAAATGGTTTCCAGCCTCTCCAAGGCCTATAGTGGTGTTGGAACGCTTCTTCGGCAAAGCAATCCGCTTCTTCGGTAAAGCAATCCACTTCCGCAATTTTATCAGGCTCGTTCTATGCTTACACTCGAAGAAGCAGGCATCGCAAAATGAGCGGCTACCGGTGCTAGTCCCGTAGTCATGATGACCGAGTCCACGGTGTATCCTACCGGTTCCAAACACTCAGGCCAAAATCGCAACAACGGTGACAGCAAAAAGGATGGAAATAAGAAAAATAATGGCAAGAACCGCGGCGGCAACAACGGCGGTAGTCGGCAGAATAGTGGTGGCGGTGGGGTCCTCACGGTGGTCAGCAACAACAACAGCAGTTCTGGGGCCCACAGTGGGCCCATATGCAGTAGATTGGGCCTAGCCAGTATGTCCCTCAGCGACAGTTTTAGCCCAACAACTTCTCGCCCAACTGGCAGTGGGCGGCCCAGTAACAGTCCATGCCCAATTCGGCCTGGTCCACATACAGCCAGCAGTCTGGGCTGAGACCGTAAGTAGGGGTGCTTGGGCCTCAGCCCCCGCAAGCCCATCACGCAGAGGCACCCACGCCTACCGACATCGAAGCTGCAATGCACACGCTTGGTTTAAATCCTCCGGACCCAAATTGGTATATGGACATCTGTGCCATTACCCACATGACATCCGATTCAGGTACGCTCTCCTCTTATTCCAATTTGAGCAACCCTCGCAGTATAATTGTTGGTAATGGTAATTCTATTTCAATTCGTGGTTATGGTCATAAGACGTTATCTCCCCCTCATCCACCTTTTATCTTGAAAAACACCCTACACGCCCCCAAATTGGTTAAAAACTTAGTCTCAGTCCATAAATTCACTACTGACAATTCCATTTCTATTGAATTTGATCCACTTGGTTTCTTTGTGAAGGATGTCAAGACGGGGAGTCCTCTTATGAGGTGTGATAGTAGGGGAGATCTTTATCCTATCACACCCAGCTCCGAGCCATCGAGTCAAGCCCTGCCATCAGCCTTTGCAGCCATCTCTCCTTCCTTGTGGCATGCTCGTCTTGGTCATCCGGGATCATCTATTTTATCTTATTTAGATAAAAATAGTTTTATTTCATGTAAGGGTACGAGTCGTACACCAAATTGTCAGTCTTGTTCTTTGTGAAAATTGTTAAGTTGTCATTTGTAGACTCAAATTCTCATATTTTAATGTCATTTGATATTATTCATAACGACTTATGGACATCTCCGGTTCTTAGTTCTATGGGTCATCGGTATTATGTTCTCTTTTTGGATGATTATTCTAATTTTTTATGGACGTTTCCGATAGCGAAAATTTTTTAAGTTTTTTCCGTCTTCTTAAAATTTAATGCATTCATTAGAACCCAATTCGATCGAGAAATTAAAAATATTCAGTGTGATAATGGCAAAGAATATGACAATGGGGTATTTCAGAAATTCTGTGCTAATAATGGAATCAATTTTCATTTTTCTTGTCCTCATACGTCTTCACAAAATGGGAAAGCCGAACGTAAAATTCGTTCCATAAATAACATTGTCCGCACTTTATTAATTCATGCTTTCGTACCCCCATATTTTTGGCATCATGCTCTTTAAATAGCTATGTATCTCCTTAATATAATTTCTTCCAAAGATCTGACATATTCTTCCCCCCCCCCTTCAAATTTTATATAATAAGACTCCTTATTCTCATTTTCAGGTTTTGGGCTGTTTATGTTATCCGTTATTCTCATCCACCACAATTAACAAACTTCAGGCTCGGTCTACTCCGTGTGTGTTTTTGAGTTTTTCATCTAATCATCATGGCTACAAATGCTTTGATTTATCCTCTAATAAAATCATCATTAATCGCCATGCCATTTTTTATGAATCCCAATTTCCATTTTCTAAGGATAATACTCTCGCCCCTAGTTTGTATAATTTTTTGGATGATAATATATCCTCATATGTTATTCAGCATTTTTCGGACGTATACCGCACTCAAAATTCTCCAGCGGGCCCACTAGTCCGTCGCCCCCTGCCTATACCAGTACCACCACTGCACCAGTTCCAGCGATTGGGCCAGTTCTGGAACGGGTCCAGTCACTGCTCCAGATTATCGAGTTGGGCCAGCAGGCCCACTGCCTACTGACCAGTCCGTCCCAAACCCAGCAAATTCCCAAAATCCGTCCAATTCTCCCTCGAGTCATAGATCAGTCACTCGTAGTCAACGAGGTGTTTTTAAACCAAAACGACGTTTTAATTTACATTCTAATGTCCTTAAATCCCTCTTACCCCGTAATCATGTGTCTGCCTTAAATGACTCGAATCGGAAAATTATTATGACCGATGAATATAATGCTCTTATTGATAATAAGACGTGGGAGTTTGTGCCCCGTCCATCTGGTATTAATATTATCAGGTCTATGTGGATTTTTGCTCATAAGGAGAACTCAGATGGTTCATTTGCTCGACATAAGGCGCGACTTGTGGGTGATGGTAAGACTCAGCAAGTTGGTGTAGATTGTGGTGAGATATTTATTCCGGTAGTCAAGCCGGCTACCATTCGCACTGTGCTTAGCTTTGCTCTTTCGAAGGCATGCATATTCATCAGTTAGATGTAAAGAATGTTTTCCTACATGGGACCTCAAGGAAACAGTCTATATGCATCATCCTTTGGGATTCATGGATCTCAAACATAATCATCATGTCTGTTTATTGAAGACGTCCTTATATGGGCTTAAGCAGTCTCCCCGAGCCGGGTATACAAGGTTTGCTGACTATGTTTCGACTATTGGATTCACTCACAGCAGGTCAGATAATTCCTTGTTCATCTACCGTCGTAGTTCGTCCTTGACCTAAATTCTGTTGTATGTGGATGATATCATTTTGACTGCCTCTTCCGATGCCTTACACCAGTCTATCATGACCATGCTCAGATCTGAGTTTGCTATGAAAGACTTAGGGCCCTTGAGTTACTTTTTGGGGATTGCCGTCACTCGTCATTCCGATGGATTATTCTTGTCTCAACGGAAGTATGCATCTGAGATCATCGAGAGGGCCGGGATGTCATCCTGTAAGTCCACTTCCACTCCAGTTGATACGAAGCACAAGCTTAGTGCCGCGGCCAGCGTACCCTACGAGGATCCGACCCGCTATCGCAGTCTTGCAGGGGCCCTTCGGTATCTTATCTTTACGAGACCGGATATTACATATGTTGTCCAGCAGGTGTGTTTGTTCATGCATGATCCCAGAATTGAGCACATGAATGCACTCAAATGCATCATTCGGTATATTCAGGTACACTTGACTATGGTTTGCATTTATATCCTTCCTCGACATCCACACTTGTCTTATATACGGATGCTGATTGGGGTGGTTGTCCATACACCAGACGGTCTACGTTTGGCTATTGTATGTTTCTTGACAACAACTTGGTCTCCTGGTCGGCGAAACGTCAGTCAACTCTATCCCACTCAAGTGCCGAAGCTGAATATCGAGTGGTAGCTAATGTGGTCTCGGAATCATGTTGGTTACGTAATTTGCTTTTGAAGCTTTATTGTCCCATTCAGAAGGCAACCTTAGTTTATTGCGATAATATTAGTGTCATCTACCTTTCTGGTAATACGGTTCAGCACCAACGCACTGAGCATATCTAGATGGACATTCACTTTGTCCGCGAAAAGGTTGTTCGGGATCAAGTATGCGTCTGTCATATTCCATCAAGGTATCAAATTGCAGACATCTTTACAAAGGGTCTTCCCTCGGTCCTTTTTGAAGATTTTAGGGACAGTCTCAGCGTTCGAAGACCGCCCACTATGACTGTGGGGTGTGTTAAATATACACACAATATACATGTTTATATTGTGTATATTGTCTCTTGGAAAGCTCTCGGGTTTCAGCCCCTTTGTACCGTGTATAAGGGTAGATATTTTAGTATTCTAGTTTATGTAATATTGTAATGTAATTAGTATTGTACACTTACCATAATAATTGTATTACCATAAATGTATAGTTAGTATCCAAGTAGAATAATGTTTTAGGAATATGATTCTCCTATTATGAAAATATGTAACTTGTATAAATAGTCTTTCAATCAATTAAAATAATGAAGAGATTATTTCTTTCATTCACATTCTTGATACGTTTTAATTAAGTTATAAATAAGTGAAATTATAGGGATTGTGTAGCCACATGGTTTTGGATCCTACCCTTACTAAACCTCACCTAAAATGGAATAGGTGCAGTAGATAATGAAAAGACAGAGGCGTGTGCTCCATTTGGGACTAGACCTTTACTAGCGTAGTCCCTCCACTTCATGCCTTAAATTTAACTCAACCCATGTAGTTTTCTCATCGCAATTGGAGAACGTGCTTGCCTGCATCCAGCTTATATTAAGTATACTACGTTAGAATTTGAAATTTATGAATAAATAGTTTTATTTATTTTGATTTACTGAGTTTTATTTTGTAATTTATATATATAAATACATCGACATATACATTCTGGCTATGCTGGGATGAAGACCCGAGTACATCTGAAAATAATCGTGCTGATTTATTTAGAGGTGTCGACGGTCGGTAAGAAGTCGACGGGCGGTTTGAAGTCGACGGGTGCTGCTGGGCTAAAGAGGGATCATGAGCATGCTCGTCGGGCTCATTTACTAGACGGAGGCCTTTGCCGCCACCTACTCTGCCACCACCTTAGCCACGATCCCTTCGGCCACGATCCCCTCTGCCACGTCTGCTACCACTGCTTCTATCACCACCGCCTTCACGATCACGACCACGACCATGACCACGAGCTCCCTGATACAACCCTCTATAACTGGCTCATGCATACGTCCGACCTCTTGTGCTTATTGGATATCCGACTCGGCTACATGAATAATCTAGGCTGCAAATTCCGCTGTCTCGGGGATAACCATATGTTGTACTCCCAACTGGTGCATCGTCTGTATGGTCCGTAGCTATATTTTTTTGTAACTATTAATAATTGAATAATTTTTTATGTAATAATTAAGATAATTAATTAAGTTTAAGTGCAGGTAAACTTACCAACACCTCATACTGTCCCGCGAGTGCTGCGTATCCTCGACCATCTAGATCACGTCTATCGGGGTAGCCAATTAAAATACGTGTGATCTGTCGGTACTACTCCATGTAAACCTGGATCAGAGTCGTATGTCCGACCACCGCTGTACTCTCCAGCCTCTGAGCCCAATGATTAAGCTGGGTGTTCATAAAGGCGTAGTATGTAGTTGTGGAGGTCGAACACTCGCCCGCGTATAGCGGAGGTACTCCAAACAATCAGGTCAAGTATATTTTGTACATGCCAAACTATCGTAAAACGCGATGGAACGCGTGATCCTCAACGATCTCCATGTGTATCAACTGATACTGAGACATCCACATGGGCTCACCAGCCCTGCAAAGCGCCGGTAACTGATCCAAAAATTGAACATACGACCTCCATATAAAAACCTGTAAAGAAAATGACCCCAAATTAGTAAACAATAAAGACAAAAATAGTATAAAAAAAGGTAATAATAAATCAAATAATTTTACCCTATCTTTTTTCATATGATCAAGTTGATCCCTGAATAGAAGAATATTGTGGTGCGTATCCACATCTCGAGATATGCCTCCCGTTAATCTCCGCGCGTATGACATGTCATCATCAATGAAGTCAGGCTCAGGGTGCGCAACTACGGGCTGAAAAGGCAGCATCCTATCCCACACCCATAACTGAAAGGGTCATTAAAAATATATTTATTAGTCATCATTTTAAAAAGCTATATTTAGAGTAAAATTACACACTTAAATATATTGCCTGGAAGAGCGCGTGAAACCCAATGTCATCACTCATAGCGTTCATAGATGCTCGACATAAACATCGATACATGTGAGCCATAACAGCACCACCCCAAATGTAATTTCCTAATTGGTTCAGATCGGCGATAAATAACAAATATTTTAAGCTCATATGAGAAATCGATGTGTTCGGGAACATGATGGCCCCGAATATGATGAGTAAATATAGACGGACACGACGATCCACAATCTCTTGATTGGTGTTGTCTGCAATAGGATGTGTCGTGTCTATGAGGTGCAAGTGAGCACAGAGGGAAGACATCAACATCCGATTTTATCCATGGATATCACCGGGTTGAGACATGTATTCAGTGAGCCTAATCAACTCTTGTCATAATGTCGGTTCCTACTGAACATCCTTAGTGTATAATGGGAGTCCATCTACCCATAGTACAAACATGACCTCCACATCCTGAAGCATGATAGTGGCCTCACCAGTGCGGAGATGAAAAGTGTGGGTCTCCGACAACCATCACTCAACTATGGCCGTCACAAGAGCCCTATCATGTTGTACCCGACCAACAACGACGCAACGGTAGATACCGCCCCGATACAGTATCTCTAAGACGCGGAGATGTGGGGGTCAAACCAGTAAAAGATCCTACGCATGTTCCACCATACGGGGATGAAACAACGTACTCATACGTATATCGCCAGTACATAATAGCTCGGACCTATGATTATCCAGTAGACTAAGTACTGATCTATCAATGGGCCTCGGATGATGGTTGGGATCCCTGTAGGTGTCGTATCTGTATTAACAATGTTTAAATTATTCATTAACCTATAATATTAAGTATGCAATCCTTTATCAAAAATTATACTAACTAACTAATATTTTATCGGAAAATTTTATTAACTATCTAAATTTGCGAATTAGAATAATTATGTTGTATTATATTTTTATGATTAATTAGAAAATTCTAAACTAATGATGTTCAATCCTAAACCAAGGATTAACTATTCTAATAATTAATTATTATACTAACTACAATTAATGAAATATTATATTAATGACAGTTTTAATCATAAACTAATGATTTCAATCCTAAAGTAAGGATTAAAGTAATGACAAACTAATTCATTTAACGGGAAATTATATTGAGCAACTAATTAATAATTAATTAAAAATTAACATATAAAATTAGATAACTAATTAGAACATTAATAATTAACATGGAATAAACAATTTTCAAATAAAAAACTTAACAATTAGATAATTAACAAAAAATATTAATTTGTAAATTATTTATGTAATATTAATTATGTAATGCTTTATCAAAAAATTATACTAACTAACTAATTCTTTATCGAAAAATTATATTAACTATCTAATTTTGTGAATTAGAATAGTTATGTTGTATTATATTTTTATGAATAATTAGTAAATCCTAAACTGATGATGTTCAATCCTAAACTTAGGATTAACTATTTCTAATAATTAATTATTATACTAACTACCATTAACGAAACATGATATTCATGATGTTTTTAATCCAAAACTAATGATGTTCAATCCTAAACTAAGGATTAAAGTAATGACGAACTAATTCATTTAACGAGAACTTATATTAAGTAACTAATTAATAATTAATTAAAAATTAACACATAAAATTAGATAACTAATTAGCACATTAATAATTAACATGGAATAAATAATTTTTCAAATAAGTAATTAACAAAACAATTATTAGGAGATTAATATATTTTATAATCAAACAATTAACAAATAATTAACAATTAGGAGATTACTATATTTTTTTCAAATAAAAATATTTTAAAAAATGGGCTGCTGGCAGTGCATGGACACCCCTATTGCGCAAAAATAATTTGCGAAAAACACTTTTTTTTAAAAAAAAAATTGAGACTATGAAACATATATGATGCTTAGGATTATAATGTATTTAATAATATAATTAGAAAGTTCATAGTAAAATACCTAGATTAAAGGTTATTTTTGAGTTTTGAAATCGAGTTATACGGCGCTTTATTCCGAAATTCAAGCTTCGAAACTAGTTCCTTGACTTGAATATACCGAAAATATTGACTTTCGAGTTGAAATTTTAGCCAAAAAATACCTTTTCACGATGTGGGACCTCCGTTATTTTTTGTTAATGGCGGTTTTTTATTTTAAAAATGAAGTGGAGGGGGGCATCGGGGAAGAACCCAATGACATTTCAAATACCCTTATTGCACATAAAATTCGTACGCAAAAGGATTTAACACCACCGTTACTGTTAAGTCATTTTGCATAGTAATTTTTTGCGCAAAAGGTATTAATGTTACAAATTAGTTTTTGGGATATTTTGGTTTACCTCTTTAGTTTTTGAATCATTTAAGTTCCGGACTCATTACATTAGTGATACAAGATTGCTGGAGTTTAAAACTTTCAATTTGAATAAGCCCAAGACTCGAGTGAGATCCAATTGCTCTAGTACTAGATTTTGGTACTAAAGATAATTGAGAAAATGACCTAGGGTACCTATTTAAGACTCTTTATTACAAAATATATAGATAGTTTTCCTTATTTACAAAACATAACGATATATTACGAAACATGACGGGTCTTCATTTTTTTTTCGTTTTTTATTAATTTTTATTTTTAAATTATTTTTAAAAAAATAACTAAATTTTTTATTTTTTTAAAAAAACAAAATTTTAGTTTTTTATTAAATTATTAATCTATTAAGAAAATTAAAAGTTTTTTTTGCTCAAGGCTTAAAAAATTAACTCAATTTTTTTGTGTATGAAATGTGTATATGTGAGCCAAATTTTCAATATAGTTTTCATACACAAATTGTGAGCGAAATCTTTAAGACTTGAATATTGTATGAAAGTTGTATACGATGTTGTTGTAGTTGTATTTTATACACGAAAAATGTCAGCGAAATTCTAAGTCTTGAGCGAGATATACCTTTTTCATACATACACTTTTAAGCGTAATTTTTAAGCCTTGAACGAGATATACACATTTCATACATAAAATTTGAGCGAACTTTTTAAGCCTTGAGCAAGATATACACATCATACGTTTTTCATACACAAAAATTTGAGCGATTATTTTAAGTCTTGAATGTTTTATGAAAGTTGTATTCAATGTTGTATTAATTTTTACAGAAACATAACATGAACTATACACGAAAATATGAGCGAAATTCTAAGTCTTGAGCGAAATATAAATTTCTTACCATTTTCATACACAAAATTTTGAGCGAATTTTTTAAGCCTTGAACGAGATATACACCTTTCATACACTAAATTTTGAGCGAACTTTTTAAATCTTGAGTGAGATATATATATTTCATACACAAAAAATTGAGGGAATTTTTAAGGCTTAAGCAGAAAAAAATTAATTTTTATTTTATAAAAAATATATTTAAGAATTTAAAAATAATTTTTTAAAAAAATTAAAAATTAATTAATTATTCTAAAAAGATTTAAAAATATATTTTTTAAAAGGTTTGTGTGTGACTAGGTTCAGTGTGTGACTAACTTATAGGTCAAAAGAAACAAAGCCTGCATCATTCATGGGGCCAAAGGACAAAAGATTTAACTCTTAATTCATAATCAATGCTTTAATGGTCACAAAAGCTATTTAATTATAAAAAGTAAGAAGTGATTTTCCATGTGGTGGGCGTCAACAGCATGTGTTGTGTTAGGTCAATAACCCTACAAAATTAGTAATAATTCATTATCCCTCCCAGAAGCATAATCATGCTTATCTTTAATTAAGTACCTATCAAACTCAAATTTATTCATCACTATTAATATTTAAAAACTACATTTCTTACACATTTAGTTTACTTAATAATGTCATAATCATAAATCATAATTATAATTCAACTACATTGGTCTCCTCCTTTACCTCCCCTTTTTAAAGCCTTTGAAACATCAAAGAGACTATAAATTCTCACAACTAAGGTTCCTTGTATTGTCAATTTCTCATAATTGAATGATATGTGTAGTCAATTGTTCAGTAATTTTGGATTTGTTAAAATTTAATTAGGAATTTAAAATTAACTTCAAGGAGATCGAAGCATTTGGCATTAAAATAAAAACTTAAATATACTGACAAGACGAAAGAAAGAAAAACTTTCGTGACCAAATTTTGATTGTATCAAGCAATATGGATGCAGGCAATGATGCTTCTAGCAAACAAGTGTATTTTGTTTAATTGACTTGTTGGGATACAATTGTGGCAGGGAACGGAAAGTAAGTAACTATTACAATTGTAAGAAAGGATAAACTAAATATTACAATAAATTGGAAATCAAGAACGTAACAAACTGCTTGTATGATTTGCTGAGTCGAGTGATGTCACTCTGTATTTAAGATAAGATTTTCCCGTATATCTCCTTTACGTTGTCGGGCAAAAGTCTCCCAAGATACAACAACAACTTAACAATTGAGCAAAGGAAACTCAAGTGTTACTCTTGAAGAACTTTGAGTATAGTAACTTTGCTAGAGAGGAAGAAGATGAATTTAGAAAATTCTGGAGTATTTTCTAAGTGTTGTGTAGTGTTCTTCAATTGAGCCAAAGGCCTCAATTTATAGTGTAAGGAGAAGACCTCTCAACTAGCCAACTAATGACCTTCAATAGCCATGTAATGGAACTTAATAGAGGGGTTACATTCAGCCAAATAATGGCTGAATTCATGTGCCAAGTAATGGAGAATCAATGCTCCAAAACCAGCCCAAATGTCAGAACTTTCCAACTTCCCGTCGCAGCATTCTGCTTCCGAAGCATTGCGGCTCTGTGAATTAGCGCCACGGCGCTGCCTGGGAGGCGCTTCGGTGCTTCGGCGCCACTGCTCCGATGGTGTGGCGCCGCGGCCCTTCATGGCTCCGCGACGATTTCTGACTCGTTTCATCTTACACTTCGTACATTTCTTCCTTCGTTTAACAACGTGGAATACTTTGTTATTTGGCCAATAATCGTCCATCATTCTATGTCTCAAACGTATTACATACGTACCAATATCTCTTTCACTAATGAAATTTGCGATACTTGGCACTACGTGTGCACGTGTGTGGAAACGACGTTTCCGACGTGCGGCGCCCCAATTGTTTGAGTCATAAATAATGGGATATAATTAATTCCACATTTATTAAATTTTCAACAATCCCCTCTTGAAAGAGATTTTGGCACACTCACATGGTGACTTTTCCAGCAATCTTTCCACGGACCGATGTTGCATCTGGATAGGTAGCATACGCTTTGAACCTTCCATAGTTGAATACCATCGGACTTACATACTGCGCGGTGAACGTGATATCTTGATCCGTCAGTGTTTAGTGTAAGCCAAGTCAACGGTACCAACACAACAACTTCCTATACTCAATTCTTCGTAATGTTTTATCTGTTATGGCCGTGGACACTTCTTGTATTCTTAAGTGCGTTCATTTGAGACGGTCACTTCAATAGGTGGTCTCCTACAAGGTATCCTGCTATACCCACTTTACAAGTGTTAGGAACCATAAAAAGTTTCCCCAAATCTAACCTCAACCGGTGAGGATCATTAAAGGTTTTCGAAACTTAACCTTCACCCACACTGCAGATAACACTTATAATCTATCACGGGAACGACTTTGGATTTGGTGTTTCTTTACAAAAATCACTATCCGAAGTGTTTATGCTTCCACCGAAGTGATCAACTGAACCTTTACAACTTAGTTTCCCCATTGAACCTAATTCCTGGGATCTCCAGTCAGTAAGATTGGGTTACCACCGTATTGGTCCTTATACCTTAGGTTTTAAGCTCATTCCCCTAGACAGGCAGAATATCTGATCCTTGGGTAAGCCCTTTGTCAGCGGGTCTGCTATGTTATCCTTTGACTTTATGTAATCAATGGATATTATACCCATGGTGATCAGCTGCCTAACGGTCTTATGTCTTCATCGAATATGACGAGACTTGTCGTTGTACATAGAACTCCGTGCCCTTCCTAGAGCCGATTAACTATCGCAGTGGATTATTACAGAAGGTACGGGTTTGTACGAACAAGGAACATCCTCTAAGAAGTCGAGAATCCACTCAACTTCTTCTCCTGTTTTGTCTAAAGCGATAAACTCCGATTCCATCATGGATCGGGGGATGCAAGTTTGCTTAGAGGATTTTCAAGACACAGCCCCACCACCAATTGTAAATACATACCTACTGGTGGACTTGATGTTCTCTATATCAAATATCTAGTTTGCATCACTGTACCCCTCTAGTACAGCTGAATATCTCGAATAACGCAACCTGTAAGTTAGCGTGTATTTCAGGTATCGTAGTAACCGATTCAACGCCTTCCAATGATCATTACTCGGATTACGGGTAAACCTAGCCAACTTGTTGACTGCATAAGAAATATCAGGTCGGGTGCAGTTTGTTATGTACATCAAACTACCAATCACCTGTGCATATTGCTCCTTGCATACGGGTGCACCATGATTTTTATCAAGCTTTTGATTTCTATCTAGTGATGCCTTTATAGGCGAACTGTCAAACATCTCAAACTTTCTCAACACATCCTCGATGTAGTGAAACTGAGATAAGTCCAGTCCGTCAGATGTCTTAGAGATCTTTATCCCTAAGATGACATATGTAATACCCATATTCTTTATGTCAAAGCATTGTTTTAACATGTTCTTAGTCTCTAGAATCAAACTAGGACTGCTCCTATCAATATGTTGCCTACATACATGCATATCATGACGAACGAGTCAGAGTTACCTTTCATGTAGACACATTTGTCACACTCATTAAACTCGAAACCCTTCGATAGTAGAGTACTATCAAATTTTTTGTGTCATTGCTTCGGGCTTGTTTCAGCCCGTACAGAGATTTGACAAGCCGACAGACTTTCTTCTCTTGCCCTGGAACCACATACCCATCGGGTTGTTCCATATAGATTTCTTCTTCCAAATCACCATTTAGGAAGGCTGTCTTGACATCTATTTGATGTATCTCAAGGTCACGCAATGCTGCGATTGCAATGAATACTCGTATGGACGTCATCCGAGACACCCGAGAGTACGTGTCAAAATAGTCAAGGCCTTCCTTTTGGCGATAGCCCTTGACTACCAACCTGGCCTTGTACTTATCTATAGACCCATCTACTTTATACTTCCGTTTGAGTATCAATTTACAACCCAATGATTTATTTCCCGGAGGAAGATCAACCAACTCCCAAGTATGGTTATGCAGAATGGAGTCTATTTCACTCTCAATAGCTTCTTTCCAGAGCGGTGCCTCTGGAGTTGACAATGCTTCATCAATTTTCCTTGGTTCATCATCAACCATATAAGCTACAAAGTCAGAACCGAATGATTTATCCTTCTTGGCCCTTTTACTTCGTCTTAGTTCCATCTCTAGAGTCTCCAAGTTCTGAGAATCTGGAACAATAGATTTTGGATATTCATCCACTTCGAGATCTACTAGATCTGAACCATCTAGATCCGGGCCATCAACGACTCTCGATTCCTGAGAGCTTCGTTTGCTAGAGGTTATGTCTTTTTCCTTTCTAGGAAAGGTATCTTCAAAGAATTGAGCATTCTTTGATTCCATGATTGTACCCCCGTGGATATCTGAAATATCTGACTTATGCACTAAGAAGCGATAAGAACTACTGTTATTTGCATATCCCATGAAAATGCAATTTACAGTCTTAGGCTCAATCTTGACCTATTTTGGCTTTAAATATTTATAGGTGAGTTTTTTTTCTTTCCATGATTCATATGGAGTTTTATCCTTACCCTTATGTGGGACTCTATTAAGAATTGTATTAGCGGTAAGGACGACTTCTCCATACATGTTTTGGGGAAGATCAGAATTGATGAGCGAGACATTCATCATTTCCTTCAATGTGCAGTTCTTATGTTCCTCCACACCATTCAACTAAGGTGAGTATGGAGCCGTCGTTTGATGAACAATGCCCGATTCGACACAATATTCCTCAAATGGCGCTACATATTCTCCCCCTCTATCGCTACGAATGGATTTAATCCGCATGCTTAGTTAGTTCTCAATTTCTGCTTTGTAACGTCGGAATGCTTCAAAGGCTTCATCCTTACTTTTCAACAAGTAAATGTAACAATACCTTGTGCTATCATCAATGAATATCACAAAGTACTTGTTCCCCCATTTAGTTTGTGCAAACTTTAAATCACATATATCTGTGTGAATAAGTTCTAGAGGAGCGGTATTCCTTTCGACGGATCGAAAAAAAAGCTTTGTGAGTTTTTTCTCTACGCACACCGCACACTTATGTTGAGGGTTTACGTCGATAGACGGCAATAACTCCAACTTTACCAACCTTTGGATGGACTTGTAGTTGACATGTCCTAATATATGATGCCATAAATTAGAGGACTCAAGCAAGTAAGAAGAAACTTCAATATTATTGCTTGTACGTAATACAGACATGGCATTAACATTGAAGAGGCCTTCACTGATGAATCTTCTTCCCACAAACGTTCCATTCTTAGTGATTACAAATTTATTGGACTAAAACACTAGCCTAAAACTAACATTAAACAATAAATGACCTAAAATTAAATTTCTTCTAATCTCAAGAACATGCATCACCTCCTTCAGAGTGAGCTTCTTTCCAGAAGTCATCTTCAGGACTACCTTTCCTACCCCCAGCACGTCAGAGGAAGCGTTGTTGCCCATGAACAACTTCTTGTTTGTAACCGGTGCATAAGTTGAGAAGGCATCTCTATTGTAACAGATGTGTCTTGTAGCACCTGTGTCCATCCATCATTGCATGAGATTCTCAACAAGGTTTTCTTCTAGCACCATTGCTGAGAACTCCTCAATCATGTCGTCCAGAAATTTGTCTTTGATGACGTTAACTTGTGCCTTGACCTTAGCCTTGGCCTTCTCTTGTTGCTCAGTCTTGAGCTTGCGGCAGTCCTTGATCATGTGACCAGGTTTCCCACAGTGGTGACAGTTTCCTTTGAACTTCTCCGCCGATTGGGTCTTGCCGTCTTTCAGGAACTTGCGCTTCTTGCTTGGGTTCCCTTTGACCTCAGACAGATTTTCCTTTGCCTCAGCGGGTTGTTTACCCCTAGGAAAGGCCTTCTTATTATCTTCCTGAATTTGGAGTTTGATAATAAGTTCTTCAAAGGTCATTTCCTTTGTTTTGAGTTTTAAGTAACTCATAAACTCATTCCACGAGGGAGGTAACTTTTCAATCAGTGATGCAATCAAAAACTGCTCATTTGGTTTCATACCTTCAAATCTAGGTGATGAAGAATCATTTGGAATTCCTGGACTTGGGACATCACTGTTTTACTATCCACCATTTGAAATTTCAGAAATTTCCCAATGATGAATTTCTTAGTACCTGCATCTTGTGTGTTGTACTTTTTTTGCAGTTTATCCTACAACTCTTTGGCAGTGCCTATGGTGCAATACACCGTGTAGAGAGGGTCTAACAAACAGTTCAATATGTAATTCTTACACATGAAATCACTATGACTCCATGCATCAAGAACCATCTTCATGCCATTAATGACATGGATACCTAGGCCCCCTTTAGCCGTTTCAGAAGGCGAAGGGTCCATTTCATCTCCAGCTTGTGGAGGATCTTCTGTTAGAAAATGTGTCATTCCCATAACAGTCAGATATAATAGCATCTTCTGTTGTCATCTCTTGAAGTTTAAGCCCATGAACTTTTCAGGGCGTTCATGGTGGAATCCAGGGGGTGGAGGAACGACAATGTTCCCTTGAGCGGTAGTAAAGGCGTTGGATGAGCCTTGAGCAACCGAAAATGCATTAGGTGTGTCTTGAGCAGTGGGGAAGGCAGAGGGATTGCCTTGAGTAGCAGCAACAGAAGAATCAGAAGCAATTTGTTCTTTTCCAGTCATCTTTCTAGGTACTTACAATAAAATCTTGTCTTAAATTTGTTGGGATACAATTGTTACAGGGAACGGGAAGTAAGTAACTATTACAATTGTAAGAAAGGATAAACTAAATATTACAATAAACTGAAAATCAAGAACATAACAAACTACTTGTGTGATTTGTTTAGTCGAGTGATGACACTCTGTCTTTAAGACAAGATTGTCCCGTATATCTCCTTTTACGTTGTCGGGCAATAGTCTCCCAAGATACAAGAACAACTTAACAATTGAGCAAAGGAAACTCAAGTGTTACTCTTGAAGAACTTTGAGTATAGTAACTTTGCTAGAGAGGAAGAAGATGAATTCAGAAAATTTTGGAGTATTTTCTAAGTGTTGTGTAGTGTTCTTCAATTGAGCCAAATGCCTCAATTTATAGTGTTAGGAGAATACCACTCAACTAGCCAACTAATGACTTTCAATAGCCATGTAATGA
Source organism: Anisodus acutangulus (assembly GCA_029783415.1). NCBI lineage: Eukaryota > Viridiplantae > Streptophyta > Magnoliopsida > Solanales > Solanaceae > Anisodus > Anisodus acutangulus. Next base: position 33,242,924 of record CM056499.1, on the reverse strand, counting down.
CACTTAATAGAGGGGTTATATTCAGCCAAATAATGGTCGAATTCATGTGACAAGTAATGGAGAATCAGTACTCCAAAACCAGCCCAAAGGTCAGAACTTTCCAACTTTCCGTCGCAGCATTCTGCCTCCGAAGCGTCGCGGCTCCAGTGACTGGCCAACCAATTAGCGCCGCGACGCAGCTCCCACGGTGTGGCGCCGCGGCCCTTCACGGCTCCGCGGCGATTTCCGACTCGTTTCATCTTACACTTCTTCCTTCGTTTACCAACATGAAATACTTTGTTATTTTGCCAATAATCGTCCATTATTCTATGTCTCAAACATTATTACATACGTACCAATATCTCTTTCACTAATGAAATTTGCGATACTTGGCACTATATGTACACGTGTGTGAAAACGACATTTACGACGTGCAGAGCCCCAATTGTTTGAGTCATAAATAATGTGATATACTTAATTCCACATTTAGTAAATTTCCAACATGACTTTAGTAAAAAGGAGAAGAAAAAAATATTTTCGAATACTCCGTTTAGATTATGCATCATCTAGTGTTATAGAGTACTGATTAACTGACACCTTAAAAAATAGGGTCCATTTAATGGACTTAATAATGACAAGATGAAGATAATAGGGTTAAAACTCAAAATGAGGAGCCCATATTCAACTTTCTAGTGGAGGAATAATGTACAAATATTGGATATCAGAATATTTGATGTTATATAAAAACCAATATCATTTCCACTTTCACCGCATCTTAGCTGTTTAAAGATAATGTGGATTACCATGTCACATACATTTTAAGTTTCTAATTAGTGAAAGATAAGACGTACGATTATAGTTATATTCGTGCTAAATTAAATAGGATCTCTCGTATGGCTAACATGTAAACCTCCCGATTACAGAGACGGATGTAGAGTGTATTCGATTGGTTCAATTGAACCTACTTGTTTTTAGCAAACTATATATAGAGAGAGAGATTAATTAAACTTTACGTATCTATAAAATGAATCACATATATTCTCAACTCAAGCACTGGTAAATCCTCATCGTTTATGTTTCCAATTTGGGTCGCTATCCCATGTTCGTTCTTTCTCTATGTTGGACTATATTAGGCTACACCAAAAGAATCTACTCCATTCGTCTCAATTTAAGTGTCTTAATTTTATTTGATACAAAGTTTAAAAAATAAAATAAAATTTTTGAATCTTGTGATCTTAAATTAAAGATGTGTGAGGTCTTTTAAATTTTGTGATCTTAAACTTGTCTTGAAATTGAAAATTTTACTAAATATAGACATAAACACTCTTTTTGGGACAAACAAAAAAAATACACTTGAATTGAAACGGAAGGAGTATATTTTATCTAAGAATCAAAGGCAAGAAAAAGTCGTCATAGAAAATATTGCTCATGACTTATTGCATATCCGTCACCAACGTACGTGAACAACTTAAATTAGTTTTAAATTATACTGTTTTGTTATGTATTTATGAAATGTTGCATATGTTTCTTAATTAACTTGAGATTGTGTTAGAATTAGTGATAGTACATGTTAGTTAATTATGATTGTACACCATAATAGACCCTTGTGGTCCGGTTTCTCTGGACCCCGTGCATAGTTTTTTTTTTTTTAGAGTTAGTTATAAAAGGACACTGTACAATTGTAACTTTCTTTTTCCTCAGAGCAATATACAGAGAAAGCTTCTTCTCCACACCTTAAATATTTCTCTACTGCTCCAATGGCAACTCACAGATCTGAGTTGTTTCCTACTCTCATCTGTCTCCCTCATTTCAAACTTATCTCACTGCCTTTTCTGCTCATACTGAGCCTTCCTCATATTCCCAAGCAATACTGGATAATGGATGGGTTGAGGCTATGAAACTTGAGGTTAAGGCTCTAGAAGCAAACCACACTTGGGAGGTGGTAGATCTGCCTGCCGGTAAGATCCTCATTAGGTGTAAATGGGTCTATAAAATTAAATATCATTTTGACGGCACTGTAGAGAGATATAAAGCTAGGCTAGTTGCCAAGGGGTATTACCAAAAGGAGGGTCTTGATATTCATGACATCTTTCCCCTGTGGAAAAAAATGGTTATTATCAAGATTGTAAGATAGAATAATTTCCCATTGGGATTTCTTTCATTATTCACAATATATATAGTTGTACAGATGTTGATTCCTAATACAATAAGAATCCTAACTTACCTTAAATGGTTGATTCTTAATACAATAAGAATCCTAAGTTACCTTAAATATACATCTATCATAATTATAAAATATACTGTGAATATTCAGAGAATATTCGTTAATACTCCCACTCAGATGGAGCGGGAGGAGGCCGAACGCTAAGGCTGGATCGGAAGTCGGTGAAGAGCTGTCTCGGTAGTCCCTTTATGAAAATATCTGCATACTGATAGGAGGAAGGCACGTGTAATATTTTGACCTAACCAAGGGCGATCTTCTCTCGTACAAAGTGGATATCCATCTCAATATGCTTAGTCCGCTATGTTGGACCGAATTGTGAGACATATAGATGGCAGATATGTTATCATAATAGACTATAGACGCCTTTCGCAGTGGATACTGGAGCTCCAAAAGAAGATTTCGGAGCCAACAGATCTCAGCAACGACATTAGCAACTCCGCGATACTCTACTTCAGCACTTGAACGGGATAGCGTGGTCTGCCGCTTGGCGGACCATAAAATAGGATTATCCACAAGAAATACACAGTAGCCTGAGGTGGTGCGACGTGTGTCTGGGCATCCTGCCCAATCTGCATCCGTGTAAGAGAGCAACTTGTTTGGGGCAGATGGGTAGAGATGTAGTCCAAAGTCCAGTGTGCCCTTAACGTATCTGATAATACGTTTGAGGGCCGCAAAATGGAACTCTCGAGGGTCGTGCATAAACAGACAAACATGTTGAACGGCATATGCAATATCTGGCCTAGTAAATGTAAGATACTGAAGGGCACCTGCAACACTCCGATATAGAGTGGGATCAGAAATTGACGCACCCTCATTGACACTGAGCTTGGATTTCGAGTCAACCGAAGTTGGCATAATTTTACAATTTGTCATCTTAGCCCTGTACACTATCTCTTCTGCATACTTACGTTGACACAAGAACATAGTGGCTTCAGATCTGGTTACTGATATACCCAAGAAATAACTCAGCTTGCCCAAGTCGGTCATAGCAAATTCAGTTTTGAGTAGAGCAATGATTTCATTCTTCAACCCGTCAGATGAGGCAGTAAGAATAATGTCATCCACATATAACAGCAAATAAGCCGTGCTGCTACCTCGATGAAAAGTGAAGAGGGAGTTATCACACCTGCTACATATAAAACCGATCTGCAGAAGATACCTGGCAAAACGATCATACCAAGCGCGGGGTGCCTGTTTTAAGCCATACAATGACTTCCTGAGATGACATACAAACTGCGGGACTGTCGGATGAACAAAGCCAGGGGGCTGATACATGTACACAGTTTCCTTCAAATTCCCATGAAGAAATGCATTCTTGACATCAAGCTGATGAATCGGCCAATGCATGCCCATAGCAATACTGAGAACAGTTTGAAAAGTGGCCAGTTTAACAACCAGACTAAATGTCTCACCACAATCAATACCCTTCTGCTGATTAGTGTCATTGGCAACTAGTCTTGCCTTATACCATTCCAAGTCACCACTGTCTCTGAAGTTGTGACAAAATAGGCACATACACCGGATAACATTCACACCATCCGATCTAGGTACCAAATCCCAAGTGTTCTGCCTGGTTAAAGCGTTAAACTCCTCGCACATGGCCGCATTCCAATTAGGGTCCAGTTTTGCTAGTTTTGGATTTTTGGAATGCGTGATAAAGTTTGTGTGGAGAGGTTGAAGTGAACCTTGAGTTTGAAGATCCCGTGTTGGGCACGAGTCTCCATGCGGTGGGTAGGCAGTAGTGGGAGGTCTGGACAGGGAGGCTGCTGGTTTACTGGTTCTGGAGGCAGCAGTGGTTGCAGGTCGATATTAGGCTGCAGACTTGCTATTTCTGTCGGGGTGGTGGTTGGTCTCGGGGTCGATGGTTGGTCGAGCAGTGGAGGTGTCGAGCAGTGGGGGGTTCGACCGAGAGAGAGGGGGTGTTTGGTTGGCGACACCACCGGACAATGTGGGTGATGTAGCAGCTGGAGCAGTCTGAATCTGAACTGGAAACTGCCGTAGACACATCGACTAGAGTAGAGTAGACAGAGGAGACTCATCGAGAAATGTGTAATCCGTGGTTTGGAATTTTTGAAGGTTTGAAAATGGATAGTTCGCCTCGTCGAATGTGACGTGATGTGAGATGATGATCTTATGAGTGGTTATGTCGTAGTACAAGTACCCCCAATGATTAGGTGAGAAACAGACGAAGACACATGGCGTGGTGCGTGGGCCTAGTTTGTGAGATGCAGTGTAGGCCATGTTGGGGTAGCATAGGCAACCGAAGATGCGTATTTGGTCATAAGAAGGGAACCTACGGTATAAAAATTTAGTTGGGGTCTTGTTTTGGAGAGTGTTGGTTGGTAAAATGTTAAGGAGGTATTCTACCATTTTGATAGCGTAGACCCAGAATGACGGTGGATGACTGGCATGAAAGAGAAGGGTACGCACCATGTTATTGATGGTACAAATGATTCTTTCAGCTTTGCCGTTTTGGGAGGAAGTGTAGGGACAGGAAAAATGGAAAACCATGCCTTGTTTAGAGCAGAAATTGTGAATGCCGAATTATTAAATTCACGTCCATTATCACATTGAAAAGATTTTATAGATTTTTCAAACTGTATTTTGATGAATTTTTGAAATTCAAGGAACTTAACAAACACTTCAGATTTGAACTTTAGTGGGTAGATCTATACAAAGTGTGAAAAATCATCTAATAATACTAGATAGAATTTGTGACTCAAAGAACTGACAACCGGAGATGTCCACAAATCAGCATGAACAATATCAAATGGAGAAAAAATAACACTGTTGGATGACATAAATGGAATACGAATATATTTGCCAAGTGGGCAAGAAAAACAGTGGTGGACAAGATTCCCATTATTACATTAAATACGCTTATTAGTCCTAAGAATATTAAAAATATGATCTCCTGGGTGTCCGAGTCTGTTATGCTAAGTTGACGGAGAGATAGCAGCAAGGGAGACACGTGAATGAGTTCTGACAGCGGAAGATTGAGTGAAGGGGTAGAGGTCTCCCACATTATTGCAGCGCGTAAGAATTTTCCCCTTATTGAGATCCTTCACAAAAAAACCAAAAGGGTCAAATTCGACAGACACATAATTATTGCAAGTGAATTTTCTAACAGAGATTAAATTTTAATGATGTTGGGTGTGTAAAGGACATGATTTAGGGAGAAAGGCGGGTGAGGATGTTTGGTATGTGTGTTACCGTAACCTTCAATTGGAATGCGATGACCATTGCCAACAATAATAAATTGATGACACTTTAACCGAAGCATTTGGGATAAGTTACTTGATGACCGGGTGAGGTGAGATGTGGCTCCGGTGTCTATGTATCAATTATCGTCGGGTTGTTGAAGGTTCACGGTGCTGAAGGCCTGGCCTAAATCAGTGGGGGCCAGGCTCTGCCTTGCGGGTGATGCTGGACCGATGCCAGGTGGGCCTGTTGCTGCTGCTGATGGGCCTGCCTGGTGGCTGGGGTGGAGCCCACAAGATCGGGTGCCTAAGACTGCTGCTGGAACTAGGGTTGCGGTCCAGCCCACTGGAAATAAGGCGCAGAGTTTGGGCCTGTTTGTTGATTTTTGTGGCCCTTGCCGCGGCCCTTTCCTTTTTTATTATTGCCACGAGACTGCTGGTAGTGGTAGTCTTGCGGTGGTAGCGGGGTGGTGTTGGCCACCGATAGTGTCATCCCGTCAATGGCTAACGCCTTTTGATTATGCTCTTCTTGTTTAGCACGTCGGGTTTCTTCCAACAATAGTTGTGACCGTGCCTTGGTGAAACTTGGTAGTGGGTCGGCCTGTTGAATCATCGTTGCAAGTGTATCGTATTCACCTTTCGGTAAGCCAGCAACTAATTGAAGTACCATCTTGGTTTCAGAAACAGATGTCCCGACGTTGAAAAGTTGGTCGGCTATGATTTTCAATTGTTTGCAATATTCGGACATGTTGTTAAAATTCTCGAGACGCGTATTGTTGAATTGCTCCTCCAAATACACGATCGAGTATTTTTATTATCCTGAAAGATTTCTTCCAATCGTACCCAAAGGTCACGTGACGTAACATCTGTTTTTATGATAGTACACAACAAATCTTTTGAGATGGTGCTGTGTATCCATTGTTTGACGATGGCGTCAAGGCGACGCCATGTCGATTCAGCAATATCGGTGGGACGAGGAACAGAGTCATCAATATGGTCGAGCACGTTGTACGCACATGCATTAATATAGAACAGTTCTGTTCACATGGAATATAGAAAGTCTTCTTAGTCAAGAATTATAGGGATAGAGTTCTTGATGTTGGTAATGGCGAAAGCCGGGTGAAAAGAAAATGATGATCGTTGAGAGGGGTTGTCAAAAGTGTCAGTGGAGGAACCGAAATTTATGAGGGAAGACATGGTGGCAGCCGATCTTGCCGTCGACCGAAGGGAAAAATCGAGGGGGAGGGGGGTCGGCGGCTGTTTTTTTTAGAGAGAGGAGAGTATGGATTAGGGTTAGGCTCCTGATACCATGTAAGATAGAATAATTTCCCCATGGGAATTTCTTTCATTATTCACAATATATATAGTTGTACAGAGGTTGATTCCTAATACAATAAGAATCCTAACTTACCTTAAATGATTGATTTCTAATACAATAAGAATCCTAACCTACCTTAAATGGTTGATTCCTAATACAATAAGAATCCTAAGTTACCTTAAATATACATTTATCATAATTACAAAATATACTATGAATATTCGGAGAATATTCGCTAATAAAGATTGTTATTGCCCTTGATGCACATAATTCTTGGCCTCTATTTCAAATGGATGTTCATAATGCCTTCCTCAATGGTGATTTGACTGAGAAAGTGTATATGTCTTTACCCCAAGAATTTGACAGTCAGTGGGAGCATTCTACCAAAATCTGCAGACTGCTCAAATCCTTGTATGGATTGAACCAGGCTTCCGGACAATGGAACCTAAAACTAACAGAAACTTTGGTGCAATCTGGTTTCTCTCAAAGCAAATATAACTATTTTCTGTTCACAAAATTTGTTGGTGCTAAGTTTGTTCTGATCCTAGTATATGTAGATGATTTGCTTTTGAGAGGAAATGATCATCAAGAAATACAATAGGCCAAAGCTGAACTGCAAAAGAAATTCAAAAATGAAAGATCTAGAAAACTTGAGATCTTGTTAGGGGTAGAACTTGCAAGGTCACCAAAGGGGATAATTATGTCACAAAGAAAGTTTGCATTGGGACTGATCTCAGAGTTGGGGTTATCAAGATCAAAACCTAAGAATGCACCTATGGAACATCATGTTAAGCACACTAGTGAAAAATATGATAGTTCTATGGAGCAGCATATGAAGCAAACTAATCAGGAGTATAAAAGTTGTGTGGGAAATGTTGCATTAGAAGATAGAGGGAGCTATCAAGGCTAATAGGTAAATTACTCTGTCTCACCATTACAAAACCAGACATATCTTATGTTGTGCAATTTTTTAGTCAATTCATGGCAGCACCAAAGCAGTCTCATTTTGATGCAACTGTAAATGTAGTAAAGTATGTGAAGAAACATCCAGGTTTTGGTTTGTTCATGTCTAGTAAGGGATCAAAACATGTATTTACTTACTATGACTCAGATTGGGCCTCTTGTCCAATATCAAGAAGATCAATAACGGGTTATTGTGTGAAGATTGGATCCTCATTAGTCTCTTGAAACTCAAAAAAATAAAGCATTGTCTTTAAAAGCTCAACAGAAACTAAATACAGGTCTATGGCTCAATTAGTTTTAGAGTTGGTGCAGATTGCAGGTGTGATGAAGGAGTTACACATTTACATTGAACTGCCCATAGATCTTTTTTGTGATAATAAAGCAGCCTTGCAAATTGCAGCCAACCCTATATACCATGAAAGAACAAAACACATAAAGATCGATTGTCATTTCATAAGGGACAAGTTACAAGAAGGTTTGATTAAGACTGATTATGTGAATACTGGGATCAGCTTGCATACATTCTTACAAAGGCCCTTGGACATCAGCAGCATGCATACTTACTTTCCAAGTTGGGAATGAAAAATATTTTTCATTCACAACTTGAGGGGAGTGTTAGTATTAGTGATAGTACAATTAGTGATAGTGCATGTTAGTTAATTATGATTGTACACCACGAGTTGGTTAGATATTTTTAGTTTGTTAGAATTAGTTATAAAAGGGCACTGTACAATTATAACTTTCTTTTTCCTCATAGCAATATACAGAGAAAGCTTCTTCTCGCACCTTAGATATTTCTCTAATGCTCCAATGGCAACTCACAGATCTGAGTTTTAACAGATTGCATGCATTACTTCTGATCAGACATAACCCAATATTGTGTAGACATTATATTATAATATAATATACTAAGCTTGACATTACTATCTACATGTCAGTGAACTAAAAAGAAGGCAAAAAGGTCTGTCCACACAATTTTGGTAGGACCGTTATCGACTTTTATACAATTTCGAAGAGGCTAGCTGCAATATATTCTAGTCACTGCTGGGCTAGAAATACCAGTGATAATCTTAATTTTACTATCAGTTCTGAGGGCCACATTAAATTTGGCCTCTAAGAATGCAAAGTTTAGCTGGTCATCTATAATTAGAAACCACTCATGAGTCACGTTGCAGGGTAATTGACTGAAAGATGATTTTGTTTATATCTTCTATAAAAGAAAAGGAAGAACAAATCTTTTTTAAGCTAAGCAAACTTTGTACGTAATTGGAATTAGCTGTTGAGCAATCAATTCACAACGACCCATTCTAGAGAATTTACCAAGAAAAGACCCCAATTGATATGAATGAAAAAATAGCAATCCACGAAGAAGAATATTTTAGTGGGGCTGCTGGCTATAAAAGGGATTTAAGTTACTCCCTCCGTCCCATCTTAACTGCCGTTTTAGTTCAAAAAGTTTTTTCAGAAATAATTACTATCACTTTAAAAATTTCAAGACAAAAGTAGAAAATTATTTTCAACTATACCCTATTAAAAAGTATGCACAATATCTAAAAAGAAAAATTAGTCTATCTTTATTAAATAAGGTAACTTAGTAAACTATAGCTTGTATTTGTTGTTGTTCTTAATAGGTATGTAAAGAGTTAAAATGACCGTTAAAATGAGACGAATGAAGTAAATAATATGATAGAAAAAACAATTTTTACATCAACTACGCATTTAAATATGTTATAATAGGTTAGTTACCACTTTTATTTAGTTTTAATTAATATTTATTATAGAAGTTTACCTATAATTACTCAAATGATATCTACAAATAAGTCTCTTTATAATATGAACGGTAAAAGTAATTATTGTAACATAAATTAAAACTCCTTATGCCAATGATGTATATAACTTAAATTCTTTAGTTTATGAATCATTTGATTTTGTAAATATTTTTATACTATTAACTTAAACTCTATAAAATATGTCTTCTAGGGTTAGGGTTTGCTGAAGAACCAAGAAACACGAGCTATTTATATAGCTATATAACCGCGCGATTTAGCTTCATTCTCCAAATCTCCCAAATATCTTCCACTCATATTCCATCAGTCATTTTTTATAGTACTCAGGAAAATTAAAGATGAGAAAAAATCAACTAGTTTTGAAGACAGACTCCTCCTCCTCATCAGAAAACTCTACGAATTCAGCCTTTACTATGAGGACAGTGAGATATAAAGAGTGCCAGAAGAATCACGCTGCGAGCGTCGGAGGATATGCAGTCGATGGCTGCCGAGAATTCATGCCGAGTGGTGAAGAAGGAACAAACAACGCCTTTATTTGTGCGGCCTGTGGCTGTCACCGTAATTTCCATAGAAGGGAAGTGGAAAATGAAGTTGTCTCTGAATGTTCTTCTTCCCCTTCTTCCTATACCACATAGAGTGAGCTTTGCTAGTATACCTTTTGGGAGGGATTTAACTTATTTACACTGACAGTGTAACCGGTAACGGATATTCACACTATTGGTATATTTTTTGCCTATTGTAATAGGTAACTCAAATTGTTTTACTTTCTTAGGGACGATTAAGCAAAGTTTGGGGTTGGGTTTGGTTATGCTTTTATGTTTGAGGATGAGTGGATGTTATTTTGGAAAGGAAGGCTTCAGCTTTCTTTCATTTTGCTTTCCGTTTTTGGCTTGTGTTTGATTTATATATGTGAAGGTGAGATCGTTTGTAATGATTTGCATGGTCGTTGGTCAAGAGTGAACTGTTTTATTATGGGCTTTTAATTACATATTCGCCTAGCTATTTTCTCAATTTGTCTGTGAAGGTTATATTTAGTACATATATTTTGTTGTTTCAAATCTTTCATTGTACAGTCAACAGTGATAACCGTTTATATGCGTAATGTAACATATATTAACCCTAAGGAAATGCAGCAGATGCCGCGAGACTGAGGGATGTATTTAGTGAATCCCAGCTTCTAGCTAAACTACCACAGTAATTAAGATAAGCATCACACACACACACACAGTGTATGAAGGAATTCAAAGAAATTCAAACAATGGAGAAAGGAATTGGGAAATTTTCTGCTGTATATTTATCTGTATACCAAATTGTATACAAGGCTATGTCTAAATATATACTACTAAACTAAGGACTGAAAAGGTAAATAAATAAAATAAAAGTGTAACAATACTAACTAACTTTGTACAACTAATCAATCTTCTAGAATAGCCTAAAAGTATCCTATACAAGGTGTCATTTATACTATACGATGATGTGTATATTACTTATGCTGCGTATGAGTATAACATGACTCGTTGAGGAGCTTGGGATGATCTGCAAATATTTCCTCCAAAGAAGTGTGAGCCCAATTACCTGAGAGTGGCCCAATAATTTGTATGGCCCAAACTAAATAGAACCTTTTATGTCAAAACCATTAGAACAAGTTCCTTTTTTATCCGAAGTAAGTCATTGAGATGTGAAGAATATTTCTCTTCATCTTCTTCCTTGAGAGCCATAGAATCTAGGGTTTTATCATCCCCTCAAGTTGGTGTCTGGTGATCGGATGTCCAACTTGCCCAAAAATTGTGGATGTAAGGGTCCGGCGAGAGCCTTGCTAAAAAGATCGGTTATTTGAGAGGAAGAAGGTATGAAAGAAAGAGAGATAAAATCATCGAGCAATTTTTCACGGACGAAATGGTAATCAAGCTCGATATGCTTGGTTCGTTCACCAAAAACTAGGTTCTTTGCGATATGAATGGCGGATTGGTTATCACAGTGCAAAGAAACAATAAGAGAATTGAAGGAGAAATTGCAAGATTGGAGAGAAGACAAATAATCCAAGAAATTTCGGCGACTAGACGTCTCATAGAGTGATACTCAAATTCCGCCGAAGAAAGAGAAACGACGGGTTGTTTCTTGGATTTCCAAGAAACTAGAGAACCCCCGAGCCTAATGTAGTAACCACTAACAGATCGTCCAGTATCGGAACACGAAGCCCAATCGGCATCACAATAACCAAGGATTTGAAGTGACGAGGAGGAGTTCATGAAAAGGCCTAAACTTGGGTCTCATTATAAATATCTGAGGGCATGAAGAGCAGCTTAAAAATGTCCAGAACGAAGGTTTTGCATATACTGACTGAGGGATTGAACTATATAGGAGAGATCTGGACGTGTGTGGGTCAAGAAATTGTGTTTTCCCAACAAACATCGGTAAGAGGTTGGGTTAGGAAGGAGCTTACCTAATTCCATAGTAAGCTTGAGGGTTGGATCCATGGGAGTGGAAGTTGGGCGAGAAAGATGATTAGGGTGTTCCAACAAAAGATCTAGAGCAAACTTTCATTGAGTGACAATCAGACCATCTAGTAAGTGCAATATTTCCATTTCGAGAAAGTAATCGGCGATTCCCAAATCTTTTATCTTAAACTCACTATTGAGAAATAGCTTGAGCTCATCAATTTCTTGTTGATTGTTTCCAGTCAATAAGATATCATCAACGTATACAGCCAGGATGGTGACAAGAGATCCAGATGATATATGAAAGAGAGTAATTGTTCAAGGATGATGTGAAACCACGAGTCCCTAGAGATGAGGATAATCGGGCATATCATTAGTGGGAGGCCTATTTGAGCCCATTGAGGGATTTTCGCATATGACACACATGAGAATCAGACGGAGGAGTTAAACGTGGAAGAAACTACATAAATACTTCTTAATCCAAATCGTCACGTAAAAAGACGTTATTTACATCCAATTGAAACAAAGGCCAAGTGTGTTTGACTGCAACAGCAAGAATACATCGTATGGTGGTCATTTTGACAATAGGTGAGTAAGTTTCTGTGTAATTGATGCCTTCACGTTGTATATCCCCCCCTTACTACCAAACGAGCTTTCAATCTTTCCAAAATTCCATTTGATTTCAATTTAACCTTGTAAACCCATTTGTAGTGCAAAGGTTTCTTTCCCTGAGGTAGAGGAACTACACCCCAAGTAGAATTTGATCTAAGAGCTTGGATTTCATTGTCCATGGCAAGTTTCCAACTAGGATGAGCAACTCCTTGGTGGTAAGAGACTAGTTCTTTAATCTTGTCAATAGAATGCAAAATTTGTTTATTGTGTGTACTTAACAATGCATAAGAAAAAGAATGCAATGGTAAAGTAGGAGGATCAGGGAAAATGACTGAAAAAGCAGTGTCACATATAAAGTAAGACAAATATGAAGGAAAAACAAACCTTCTAGTTAATCTGCGCAAGTCATTTACTGTAGGTAACACATCTGTAGGGGTAGGTGAATTAGAGGAAGAATTAACCATAGGAATGTCAGAATTGTCAAGAGGTGATTGCTTTGGAGAATTAGAAGAAATGGGCTGAGAAGGATCTATAGGAAGGGGTGTAGGGACATACGGAGGGGAAGTAGTGGGTTATGAGGTAGGAGATGATGGTGGAGAAGGCTGAGAAGTAGACATAATAGGAGATTGTGACTCTTTGTCATAGGAAATGGGATTACTAGATTTGAAAATTCCTGGGAAGAGTTTGAACATAGAGATTGTATGAGCAAAAGGAAAAATAGATTCATAAAACTTTACATTTCTACTAGCAATGACTTGTTTGTTGATAATGTTTAAGACCTTGTACCCCTTCTTCCCAAAGGGATAAGTTAGAAACACCCCAGGAATAGCTCTAGGAGACTATTAGCAGATAAAATAGAAATGAAACACAAACTTCCAAAAGCCTTAAGATGAGTGTAGGAAGGTGGTTTCTGAAATAATTTCTCATAGGGTAAAAAAGTTGTTTAGGACTTTGGAAGGCAGAATGTTAATGATATGAGTGGTTGTGAGTAATGCTTCACCCCAAATATCTAGATTTTAAGTGAGACTAGTACATGAGAGCCCTATAAACTTTCAGTAGATGTTTATGTTTTCTTTCAGCTACCCCATTTTATTGTGGGGTAGCAACACAAGATGTTTGATGTACAATTTCCTGTGAAGAAAAGAAATCAGTAGGGAGATTGTCAGAACCTAGTTCATAAGCATTGCCTGATCTCACAATCTTAACTTTCTTGATAAACTGCCTCTCAACATAGGCTAGAAAGGACTTTAAAATGGGAAAGGCATTAGGCTTGATGGATAAGAGATAAGTCCAAGTTATTCTAGAAAAATCATCAACAATAGTTAGAAAATATTTTTCCCCTCAATAAGTCTGAGTCTTATAGGTTCCCTAAGTGTCTATATGAATCATGTCAAACCATTCATGTGAGGAAATACTACTTGTGGGAAAGGGCAATTTAGATTGTTTAGCCATGGGACAAATATCACAAGGGAAATCATCTATTTTGCATGGGATATTGTGATACCATTCATCTTTTTCATGGAAGCATAAGGTAAGTGCCCCAATCTATAATGTCAAAGTTTGTTAGAAACAAACTTCTCAAAACTAGATTTCATTTTATTAATAGGAATAGAAGTACAATCATCAGGAACAACTCTTGGAAAAGAAGAAAAAGACTCAACATTAGACACAACATGACTTTTAGGAGAAAATAAACTAGACATAACAACTGAAGACTTTGATGATTGTGGAGAGCTGGATATGGGTGTAGATGTGTCACTTTTTAGCAAATATAGACCTGCAACAGCTTCACCAAAAATTTGCCTCTTCAATATTGAATGGCCCTGTATAAAAAACTATTTCTTAGTAAAATAATTTCTAGTTCAGTTTTCTGAACATACTGGCTGACAGAAAAGAGATTGTGTTTGAAAGAAGGTACATAAAACACATTTGTCAGTATAATATAATGAGTCAAAATAACATCTCCTACAAACCTGGTTGTTACCTTGTATGAATTAGGTAAAGTGACAGAAATGGGATGAGGAAGTAATTTGAAATTATGAAATAGAGATTTATTAAAAGTCATATGATGTGAAGTTCCTGTATCTATTATCCAGGGGCTTGATTTGAATTTTATCAAGTATGAAGTATAAGTTGTGAAAAAAATTAGAAATACCAGCCATATTAGCACTGTGTTGCTCCTTGGTACTAGTTTCATTTTGTACTGATTGGAACATCTCAATCAATTGCTGACATTGACCCTTTGAGAAATTCTGAATATTGAAGACAAAAGACTTGTTTTTTTCCAAAACAATCCTAGAAATTGGAAAATCAGCTCCACCACCAAATACTTCTTCATTTCCTGAAACTGTGCCTGAAGCCATACCTTCCTATGTGGTAGCAACATTAGCTCTAACATTGTTAAAGGTAGGGGTGAGCACGGGTACAGGGTACAGGGTACCCAGATACCCGACCGGAACCGACACTAACGGGTAGGTTCCGGGTAGATATATTATAATAACGGGTAGGGTCCGGGTAGTAAAATTAGGAACCGATCAATGTCGGGTCCGGTTCCGGTTCCGGCAAATAAAGACAGGGTACCCGGACCCGGAACCGATACCTGGAACCTATAAAATATTAAATATTTTTACTTTTTTTAGAAACATTTGGATCACTTTTAACTTTCTCCAAAATTGTTTGTTGCACGCCTACACATTGATTTTCCCCACCCCAAGACGTAAATATTTTAGCTTTTTCACCCTTTATTCTAGAATTCTCTTTGTGCCCTAAGAGAAAACACTCAAAACTCTCTCAATAACAATGGCGTTTTAGCTACACCACCGAGCTTCATCGTCGTCGTTGTTGAAGCTTTCTCTCAGGTACTTTCATCGTTGTCGTCATTGAAGCTTCACCTTTGCCTCTTTCTCTCCCTTGGTTGTGTTCACGTCATTCCTAAAATGCATATGGGTTCATATTTAACTCTTCAATTTCTTTTTAATATCATATGCTTCTGTTCTATTTCAGGCGATACTCATCTTCAATTTGTATTACTTTTTTATTTGAAATGTAAATCTATTTTTAAAATTTGTGTATATTTTTATAGTTGTGAAGATGAAATTTAGGGATTTACTAGTATAATAAAGCTTTTCTTTTGTATCGAAGAGCTTATGAACACGAAAATAAGTTTAATTCAGATATTTTCAAATTTATTTTGAAATCAACATGTTCAATTAATTGAGTGTCAAATTTGGCTTGTAATTTTAGGTTTTGGTTACAGAATTAACTTTTCTAAAATGAATAAGTTTTCTAAAACTTCTTATAAGGGTACTAAAAACTCCGATTGCAGGCTAAAAAACTACTTGATGAAATTATTTTAGAACTCTTTTATTCTCATAGGCTTAAAAATTGTTGCTTAATTTGTGTTTTTTATTTACAGGGTACCCGGAACCTACCCGGACCCAGGTTCCGGGTAGTGATTGCTACGGGTAGGTTCCGGGTAGTAAATTTAGGAACCGATCTTTTACCGGGTAGGGTCCGGGTAGTTAAAAAATGTTAGGGTACCCGGACCCGCTCACCCCTAGTTAAAGGGCTTTTTAGTTTT
The DNA here is from genome assembly GCA_029783415.1 of Anisodus acutangulus. Taxonomy (NCBI): domain Eukaryota; kingdom Viridiplantae; phylum Streptophyta; class Magnoliopsida; order Solanales; family Solanaceae; genus Anisodus; species Anisodus acutangulus. The sequence goes on along the minus strand of CM056499.1, from coordinate 33,226,823 downwards.
TGTAAATTTGAAATTTTGAGGGAAACCTATCAACCTATAACAGTTGTCCTTAATGTGGTTTGTTTTCTTACAGTAGGTACAAAACAAATTGTTTACTGAGCTGTTATTTTGGAAATTTCTGGGCCTAGGGAAATGGTCAGATTGGAAATTTATGGGATTAGAAAACTGGGTAGGGATCTGGTTGTTTCTTTTTTTAGCATAAAAAATTCTTGGATTATTTGACTTAGATACACTGAAAGCAGATGAATCAGATGTTATCATGTACCCAGAGTGCACCTCCCTTCACTCTCCCTTTGTGCTTCCTCATTGAGGATGATAGAAATAGCCCGACTAGTAGAGGGAAGTTGTTTCATCATGAGAATGTTTCCTCCAACTGTTAAATAGACTTCATTCAAGCCCCTCAAAGATTGTACCAATTTTACATCATTCATTTTGTGGTTATGACCCTTAGCCCCACATTTGCAATCACAACTACACACCAAAAAAGTGTTGAACCTTTAATAGATCTCATAGTTTCTTAAGCTTATTGAAATAGCCTACAATATCACTTGTTCCCTGATTAATATTGTTGAGTTCCCTTTGTAGTTGAAATTACTTTGAACCATATGGCTGATCATATCTCTCTTGCAGCTCATTCCACATATCTGAAGCTGTTTGAGAGCAAGTGACACTCTCTGCAATGTCTTTGTTTAGAGAATTCAACAATCATGCAATGACCATCTTCTCCACTGCTCAAAGAGTGGTGAGTTTTCTTCTGGAATTTCAGCTTTTTCATTTATGAAACACGATTTGTTTTTGGCTGAGAGTGAAATAAGAATTCCTCTCTTCCAGTTTTCATAATTGGTGCTATTAAAACTGACATTCAATATATTCATTCCAGGTGAATCTGAAGTATTGAGATAATAAGGATGATTGGAAGGAATAATATCAGGTGCTGCTTTCTCTGTAAATCCACTAGAAAGATCAGTGGGAGTAGCACTAGGATCTGATGCCATTTCTTAGATCTGGAAGGAATTGAGAGGACAGTTTAGAGAGATAGATGAAAGAAAGAATGTCGAACAGATTCTTAATCAAACCTGCTCTGATACCATGAAGGAATTCGAAGAAATTCAAACAATAGAGAAAAAAGAATTGGGAAATTTTCTGTTGTATATTTCTATGTACCAAATTATATAAAAGGCTATGTCTAAATATATATTACTCAACTAAGGACTAAAAAGGTAAACAAATAAAATAAATCTGTAACAATACTAACTAACTTTGTACAACTAATCAATCTTCTACAATAGCCTAAAAGTATCCTATACAAGGTGTTATTTATACTATAAGATGGTGTGTATATTATTTATGTTGCGTATGCGTATAAACATGACTTGTTGAGGAGCTTGGATTGATCTGCAAATATTTTCTCCAAAGAAGTGTGAGCCCAATTACCTGAGAGTGGCCCAAACGAAATAGAATATTTTATGACAAAACCATTAGAACAAGTTCCTTGTTTTATCCGAAGTAAGTTATTGAGATGTGAAGAATATTTCTCATCATCCTCTTCCTTGAGAGCCATAGAATCTAGGGTTTTATCATCACCCTCAAGTTGGTGTCCAGTGATCGGATGCCCAACTTGCCCAAAAAATGTCCATGTAAGGGTCCGGCGAGAGCCTTGGTGAAAAGATCAGCTATTTGAGAGGAAGAAGGTACGAAAGAAAGAGAGATGAGTCCATCGAGCAATTTTTCGCGGACCGAATGGCAATCAAGTTCGATATGCTTGGTTCGTTCGTGGAAAAATGGATTTTTTGCGATATGAATAGTGGATTGATTATCACAGTGCAAAGAAACAAGAAGAGAATTGAAGGAGAAATCACAAGATTGGAGAGAATGGAAAATCCAAGAAATTTCGATGACTAGACGTGATATTCAGATTCCACCGAAGAAAGGGAAATGACGGGTTATTTCTTCGATTTCCAAGAAACTGGATAAACCCCTAGCCTAATGTAGTAACCACTAACCGATCATCTAATATCAAAATGTTAATCCTTTCCATAAAAAGAGAAACAACAAAGAGTAAGAAGGATAAAAGATTGGACACTGCTAGTGATAGACTAAATGCAGGGAAATGACATAGCAATATCAACGTGGGTACTAAAGCAATTTTGCCCTACTAACTATTTTCATAAAATGAACCGCCCGTTAAGGCTCCGCCCTGCCTGCCCTATTGGCATCCCTACACCTAGGCAATTCCAGCTAAGTAAATGAGGATGTTAATTAAAAACGGCACGGGAGGAAACATCATCTAAACATAAAAAATAAAAAATCCATCTATTTGCTTGCTTCATTTAATTTTCTGCTGTAACATCACGAAAATATATCCCAAATGAGATGCAACATTTTTGTTGTCTACTGCCTGCAGACCAGAATTAAGGTCCAATCCTTTTTCCTTCTGACAAGTGCTCCCCAGACATTGGACATGCACATTATTTCAAATATATTTTTTTTTTTGATGATCCAGGTCTCCAGGCTTGCGACTGACTACGTCCTGGAGGTAATAGCACCGGTCCTTCAACACTATTACCAGGTAAATCGCGGAATGTGCTCCGGTGGCCAGTTTTCTGAGAGCGTACAACTGATCAATAAGACAAGGTCAAATTCCCCAACATGCAGAGTTTCTTCGTGCTTGCGGGGAATCGAACCCACACTGTCCCATGCCAGAGCGCCTTATAGCGCCCAGGAGTTGCCACTGGACTATGCCCGGGAGGACCACATTATTTCAAATATTTGAAATGATATTTGCTAATTAGTGTTTAGTTCATCACGTTTTTGTCCATTATTTCAACTTTTACTTGAAATGAAGAAATCTAAATTTGAAAACTGATTTATTCACAATTGAAAATAGCCAAATAATAGAAGCTTTACAAAAAATGAAAAGAGTAAATGCAATAATAGAAGATGAGCCAGACAGTGATATAGAAGATGATTACAATGGACATATAGAAACCGAAATAGAATCAGAAAATATAATCAATGAAGATGCAGACGACTATCCAGAGGAGGATTTAATAGACCCAAATTTGAAAGTAATAACCAGAAGGAATACCAGACTACCTGATCATATACCTATAGGACAGCAAGCTGAATTTAAAGAATTTGTAGGATCAATGACCCAAGGAGTAAATTATAACGGATATTTTCTAGATTTAGATAATGTTTATGATGAACAAGAAGTAGGAAGAAGAATAATGATCGAACTTAGGAATGTATATTGCATTAATGAATAGCACGCAGACAGAAAACCTAGATTACATGTATGATTTAATATCAAAAACTCTAATTGGAAAAGCAAGATAATCGATAGAATCAATTGCATATCAACTAAGAGGAGAAGTATTAAGTTATGCAATGATTGGAAATCAATGCTAATGATATTTGATTTATTGTTAAAAAGAGAATTCTTAGGTAAAAATGGTTAGTAGCCGAGAAAATGTTTTAGCAGTAAAGAAAACAGAGATTATCATGAACCTGAATAACATGAAATGTTGTAAGATAAATAAACTACCGTAATATACGATTAGCTTTAGTAAATTCTTTTATGAAGCTAGATTCCTACCGTAAGAAGGAGTAATTTATCGTGATTATATTATGATCATTTGCCTGCACCATACAATATTGAGATATCTAAAGAATACGCATAACTAGAACCTAAGGAAAATACCCTAGGAGAAAGAATACGAGTATTACGAGCATATCTAATGAGAAAGTGCGAAGAATATCGACATAAAGAAAAGATTAAAAAAGATAAAAAGATAGGATTGAGAGAAATATGTGGATTTACTGAGCGTAGATTAATATTTGGATGCGATGATAATGTAAAAGAAAAGAAGTATAGGAAGCATAAAAGACATAAAAATATAAAGATAAGTATGAGAGAAACTACTGAGATAAGAAATATAAAAATATAAGAAAAAACCTTATTACAAATCCTATAAGAAAAAGAGATTTAAACGATATAGGAATAATCAAGATACAAGAAATAAGTTTAGATATAAAAGAAAATTCAAGGCGAAGAAATGTAAACCCTATAGAAGGCACAAGTCCAAGACTAAAGAAGAAAAGGTTAAAGAATGCAAATGTTGGAATTGCAATGAGAAAGGACACTATGCAAACAAGTGCCCAAAGTTAAAGAAAACAGAGTAAAATATGTAAATACAGAAAAATTTATAATGAGCTTACAATGATTAAAGAAGATAATAATAAGTGGTATGATTATGAAGATTTCTATGTTAGCGAAATAGATGAAGAATCGGAAGGTAAGGAGTAAGTTACATTAACCAATATTCAGAGAGTGAAGACAGCTTCAATAAAATGAATACACTAGAAAGACAGAAAAGAGTATTGATAAGAGAAAGAGAATACTGGATACAATGCGAAGAATATACTCGATTTAAAACTAATAATAACTTCAACAGTTAGTGAAACAGGTAGTATATATTACAATGATAGGTACAAAAAGATTACCAATCGACTATCAAAAATAAGAGAAGAAATGAATAAAATACATTGGAAACAAATGGAAATAGCAAGACTCATAGAAGAGTCACTAAGAAATGAGGAAATGCGACAGGAAGTACAAGAATATGAACAAGATGAAGAACTCCGCAGAAGATTGAATGAACCTGACTAAAATGGTAGCAATTCACATAGAAGCCCATATAGAATATAAATCTAACAAGATGGTAAAGCAAAAAATATTTATAGATAGTGGAGCAGATATATGCCTAGCAAGAAAAGATGTATTAGAATCACATAGATGGAAAAGATCAAGAATACATAGAGCTAAAGTATCAGGATTTAATGAACAGTCTAAAGAATTAGATATAATAGCAGAAAATATGAGAATTGTTTTAGGAAAAACCATTTTCAGATTACCAATAGTATATCAATTAGATAACATGAAGCAACAAGTGTTATTAGGAAATAACTTCCTAGATTACTTTAAAACTCAAGTGATTAACAAGAATACATTTTGTTTACAATCCCCCTGTGATAAGTGGATTATATTAAAAAGAATATTACCAGTAAACACCATAAGACTATGTACTATAAAAATGGATAGGAATAATAATCTAGAATTATTAAAAGAAAAATACTTAGGTATGTTAAAAGAAAACTTCGGAGAAAATCCGATGCAACTATGGGAAAAGGAAAAAATATATGGAGAAATAAAATTGATAGATCCCAATGATTTAGTCAGAACAAAACCAATAAGGTATAGCCCAACAGATCAAAAGGAATTTGAAACCCAGATTAAGGAATTACTAGAAATGAAAGTAATAAGAGAAAGTAAAAGTCCTCACAAGAGCTTTTTAGTAAGGAAACATAATGAGCTAAAACGAGGAAAAGCCAGATTAGTGATTGATTATCGCGAACTTAATAAAAAGACTATTTTTTATGGATACTTTTTACCCTATAAAAGGAACCTGATTAACCGATTAGGAAACAAAAAATGGTTTAGCAAATTCGACTGTAAAAGTGGATTTTGGCACATTAAACTGACTAATGAATCTAGAGCATTAATAAGCATTTAGTGCCCGCAAGGACACTATGAATGGAATGTATTACCAATGGGATTAAAAGATGCACCACAAATCTTTCAAAGAATAATGGATCAAGTATTTAGAAAGTTTGCAGTCTTGTATTATATATGTTGATGATATATTAGTTTACGGAGACTTGGAAGACCATATTAAACATGTGGAGCAATTTATTGAAACGATAAACCAACACGGAATACTTTTATCGTAAAAGAAATCAGAAATATTCAAGAATACTATCGAATTCCTAGGCTATATTGTAGATAGTGAAGGAATACAATTGCAGGAACATGTGGTAACAAAGATTAAAAACTTTAAAGAAAGATTAGAAAACAAAAGAGAAGTACAGCAATTTCTTGGAGTAATAAACTATGCAGCAGACCACATAAAAGATTTACCATATCTGAGAAAACCATTGCAGGATTTGATTAAAAAAGATGTAACCTTCGACTGGAAGGAAGAGCATACCAATGCGATTAACAAGATTAAAGAAAAGGTAAAATCATTACCAAAACACAGAGTACCTACAGACCAAGATCAATTAGAACTCTTTACAGATGCTAGTGACATAGGATGGGGAGCAGTCCTAATAGCATATGATAAAGAAGATGTTGATAAGAAAAAAATGTTAATTTGTGGATATGGAGGTGGAACGTGGAAGCCTAACGAGAAGAACTACCATATCAACGAAAAAGAATTATTGGCAGTAAAATTTGGAATTAAAAGATTTCATTATCATTTACTACCAGTAAAATTCATTGTTAGAACTGATAATACTCAGGTAAAGGCATTCATCACAAATCGAATAGATCCTTTACCAGAACTGAATAAAAGAAGAAAATGACAATCATTTTTCTGTTGTTATGACTTTATTGTTAAGAATATATCTGGAACTAAAAATGTTTTAGCTGATTTTCTTAGCAGATGTAATGTCAATTAACAGCGAAGACTTTGAAGAATACATAGCCAAGGCTATGCAACAGATTATTCAGACCAATGAAATAATGATTACAAGATTACAGGAAAATACCCAAAGTATCAAACAACTGACAGAAGCTATACAATACTTCTCGAAACTGAAGATTTTGAAGAATGAAGAAAAGCAAAAAACACCGATTACAATGCCACCACCACAGCAAAAAACTTTTCAACCATTCTTGTCAAAATTAGCAAACATGCCATCAGCAATACCCTCAACATCAGCAGCGGTATCTATGGCAGATACACTAAAATTCAGACCAGAAGTAATTTGTGCTTATGAAAAGATTAACAAATTTTATAATTATAAGACTAACGCTGATATTGTACGCAGTGCTAAGTTGAGTAAATATCCAAGGTTTATTTGCAGTGAAAGAGCAAATCCGAGCATTGTGGAGCGATTATTCACATACGGATTCATAGACAAGATTGTCACTGACGAAAAGATGATTAACCTCACCAAATTGCCACCGATTATCACCCGATCAACGGAGCTAATGATGGAGTCCTTTGGGAAAGGAATCTACGGGATACAAATCCTAGATGTTTCGACAGATTTAAAAGGAAAACCAATCGTCATATGTCAGATATTCAAAACAGGAAGGAACAGCACCATTAGCGGGGATGACAAGGATTTGAATATGAAGATCCCCTGTACACTGGAGAAGTTCCAAAACTGGATTAGCGAAAAAAGAGTATTCGGACTATTGACGTTAAAAACAAGAATAGAAGACATGTTGCGAAACCAGAAGGCATCTGTAATAGGAACTTCCAAAGGAGGAGATGTGGAAGAGATTATGACCCTATATTATGACAATGATGTAGCGGTTAAAGAGACTACGGAGCTACTGCAATTATTAGACAGGATTACCAACCTAAAGCATACCCATGCCGAAGAGACTATCCGCCATTACAAAATTATGGCAGAACAAAAGAAGAGACCAGTGATTAAAACCGAGACAACAACATCATTGGCAAAGGTAAGTATAAAAAAAGAACAGTCTCCTGATCCTTTTGAATAAGGAGGGAAAGTTAATTAATTTTTACAGGTACAATGTAAAAAGGTAAAAAGAGGCCTTACGGTCCAATCAGATTATGACCCAAGGTAGTATTATATACTACGAAAAGGTCCAAAAGATTATGGCCTCATGGCCCAAAACAGATTAGGAGCCTCACGGCCCAACAGGACTATCAAACTGGTAACCCAGTACAAGAGGTCTTATTGACCCAACAGAATAAATTAAAATGTGTAAGTTTTATTTACACAGATCCTATGGATCCAAACAAAATTAATTACTGTTAACTCAGAAAAGAGGTTATGACAGACCCAACGGACTATGGCCCAACATAGTTTAAACTATGGTAAAGCCCAAACAAAAAGAGATCCTATAGATCCAAAAAAGACTATAAATCCGGTAACACGGAAAAGAGGTCTTTCTGACCCAGAAGAATATGGCCCAATGTAGTTTAAACTACAAAAAGCCCAAACAAAAGAGGCCTTAGTGCCCAAAATCAGATTATGGCCTCACGGCCCAAAAACGATTATGAAATCACAATTGACCGGACAGCTAAGAGAATAGCCAAAATCAAGACGCCAGCTTTACGGAAAAGAGCGGACAAAGCACTGCAGCCTTTACGACTTTTTTGGAAAGCACAAGAAAAGACGACAAAACAACTTTACGGAAAGTAGCGGACAAGGCACTGTACCTACTGTAGCCTTTATGACTTTTTGAAAAAGTATTTTGTCTAGGACTATTTGTACACTGTTTACTTTACGACTTTAGAAAAGTAATACTGTTTACTTTTAAAAAGTTTGGAATAGTGAATAGCCGAGGTTATCTATATAAGGAGCCTCTTGTAAAGACGAAGGGGATTCGAAAATTCTGAAAGAAAAACCTTTACAAACATTCTCTCTATGTTTAGCTAAAGCACCCTTTTAGTCTATAATCGAATATCACCAAGAACAGAATAAGATTAAATCAACTATTATCCAAGAACAACATAAGAATAATTTAATATCCACCAGCTAGTATCATAATAATAAGAGTATAATACTTTGATAACTTATGATTAGAACCATATTAGTAAGAATACAACATCTTTTTAAGGATAGTCAGAGGATACCCGTAACTGACTCCCAAGCTCCCAGGCGACAGAGTACCCGCGGCAGGAAGGCAAAGGGGAAATACAGGCCAAAGGAGGGTGAGACTACTTCGGTGATCTGAATATCGGCTTAAAGGTATGTATTCCAACTATGTGTTTCTAATTATGATTTTGATAAGTATATTACCTTGTTGATATGATGCTTAAAAGTTGATATTAGATTATTGTTATAATGTTTAGACGATTGATAATTGATTGTTCTTATGATGTTTGGATTGCTGATAGGAGATTATAGACTCAAAAAATTAAAAATGAAATTGAACCTAAGATTACAACTCAGATTATTGCATGTTTGTTATTTGATTAACTCTGAAAAAAGTTTGATTAAACAGATTACCATCTATGTTCTAGCCTCTAGGGGTATAGAGATGATGAAAAGATCCGCATGACACCCAGTCCGAAAAATGGTATCAGAGCTTGTAATTAGAATAAAAGTTTAAAAAATGCGAACACATCCATCGTTTAGACAAGTTAGATCCTTAAATCAGATGTTATGGAGATGTAGAGAAATGAAAAGAGATTTATTAGAAATGCGAAGGCAGAATACTATAATAATTGAATCCCAGGAAGACTGGACGATAGAAGATATGGCAGGATTAATATATAATGACGATCAATTAGAATTAAGAGATCGAGCAAATAGGCAAGCATATAGAAGATTAGTAGAAATAAATACTCGTATATATGAAATGAACGACTTTATAGAAAGAATAAAATCAGATTTAAGAATGGAAATAGAACACTATGGATGAAAATAGATTAGTACAACAACAAGAACAAAGAGTACAATTGGAAAGAGTAGCAGAAAAATCGCTTACATATAATAGGGATATAAATCAGCATATTATAAGTTGTAGAATAGGAATAAAAATAATTGAAGAAAAGGATAAACAGTTATTAGAACAACATATAACAATGAATAAACAGGAAGAAAAAATAACATTTTAGAGAAATTTATCAAATTTCTAAGAGAAGAAAGAATTAGGCAAAAAGAAGAAGAAATTGAAAAAATTAGAGAAAAGAATTTAGCAAAAGAAATAAGAAATGAAAATGAGATTAAAGATTTAAAAGAAATCATACAAGAGCAATATCGATATATTGATTTATTAAAATAATTCACAAAATTTCAATTGTTTTTCAAGTGAATTCATGTTCGAACAAAAGTACTACTCCACTTCTAAATATATTTTTTTCAACTTTAAATACTCAATTTTTGGTCGACTGTCAAAATGCCTACTAAGACTCTCTCACACACAAAAAGTCTTGGACATTAATGTTATTAGTCTGTATTCCAAAAAAAAAACCAGTAAATAATAAACACTGAAAATAAACAAAATCAGTGTTGAAAAAATAAGAATAATTTTTCCAGAATATAATCGAGCCCACTTAGTTCAAAGTGTGTCCTTAAGGAAATTATTCCCCTCACAGTACTCGAGGTTGATGGAATATCCCCTCCCAGGATAGAACGATTATCTTACCAGAATAGTAGTACTCCAAACTCTGGTAGCGGCGAACCACTCAACAGTAGTATATCACATGCATTGATTCGTGCGTAAGAAGAAGAAGATTTTGTAGTTCGTAAAATTAGTAAGTAAACTTCAAGAATCAAATGAATTTATAGCCATGGAAGTATCAAGCTTACAAGGTTTGCAACCCTTCTGAACAATCACTAAAACTGGTGGGAAATTTAAATGTGGGAAAGAAACCGGGTCGCGGGTCAGGGTCACTAACGGGTAGGATTGGATAAGTTAATTAATTTAATTAAATAATAATTAATTAAATAATTAAAAATTAAAGAAAATTTGGTCCAAAAAGATTATCAATCAATCAGATCATTTGACCAAATCCAAATCCAAATCCAAATCCAAATCCAAATCCAAATCCAAATCCAAATCCAAATCCAAATCCAAATCCAAATCCAAATCCGAAGCCGAAGCCGAAGCCGAAGCCGAGCCGAGCGAGCGACGACGACGGCGCGAGGGGTCCTTGCCCCCTCAACCCTTTTACTGACAAGAAGGAGTAATTCTACTTATAAGTAGAAGAACTTTTCTTTCCACTACCGATGTGGGACAACTCCCACTTTTCTTTCCACTACCGATGTGGGACAACTCCCACTTTTCTTTCCACTACCGATGTGGGACAACTCCCACTTTTCTTTCCACTACCGATGTGGGACAAATGATTATTTTATAGAGCAAGAGGGAACTCCCTCCATTTCCCATTCAATCTATCATTTAATCCCAACAATCCCCCACATGAATGGGGAATGGCTATAAGATAAAGGAATGCGCTGACAAGTGTGATATACAAGCGAGAATTGACTGCATCTGGATAAGTAGGTTTCCCTTTGAACTTTCCGTAGTGAACTTATATCGGATATACTCGATCAATCGGTAGATTTGATATCTTTGAACCGTCGAACTTTGTTGTATACCTAGACAACATAAGTCACACAATCAACCCTCAACCGTTTATGGTTCTCACGGTTGTGTTCGTTTCAGCCATGAACACCTCCTGGTTTCATGAGTGTGTAGAGAATGGGCCTTTACTGTCATTCCCCTTTAAAGCGGCTTACACTTAACACTCACATAGGTGATTTCTAAACATGTGGTCCTATATCCACATTATCTGGTCATACACTGCCAGATTTAGATAATCATTAAAGAACCTTAATGCTTTATTAACTCATTAACAAGCCATAAGGTTTTATCCTTATTTCGAACATTGTCTTCATCCGAAAATGGGTTGAGTTATTTGACAATGTTGACCCGTCGATCCACAACTTTGTTTGATCTCCTTGAACCTAGCTCTTGGGATCTCCGGTCACGCTAGGTAGAGTTACCGCCATGATGACTTGTCCTCGGCCTTAACCCCATTCTCATTGATGATCTACTAACTCCCTCTCTAGATAAGCCTTTGTAAGCGGATCCGCCACGTTATCTCTTGACTTTACATAGTCAATCGTGATAACGCCACTAGAGAGGAGTTTTCTAACGGATATTGTGTCTTCGCCGTATGTGACGAGATTTTCCGTTATACATTACGCCCCCTGCCTCTACCTATTGCCGCTTGACTGTCACAATGTATACATATAGGAGCCAAAGGTTTGGGCGAGAATGGAATATCTTCTAAGAAATGCCTGAGCCATTCAACCTTTCTTCACCGGCCTTGTCTAAAGCTATAAATTCAGATTCCATTGTAGAGCGGGCGATGCATGTCTGTTTTGATGATTTCCAAGACACTGATCCACCCCCAATTGTGAAAACATAACCACTCGTGGATTTAACTTCAAATGACCCGGTGATCCAATTTGCATCACTATATCATTCGATCACGGCGGGATATTTGTTATAATGCAAAGCATAGTCTTGGGTGTGTTTTAAATACCCCAAGACTCGTTTCATTGCCATCCAATGAGTTTGATTGGGATTACTCGTGAATCGACTCAGCTTTCTTATAGCACATGCTATATCTGGTCGTGTACAATTCATAATGTACATCAAACTTCCCAAAACTCGTGCATAGTCCAATTGTGAGTCACTTTCACCTTTATTCTTTTGAAGTGCAAAACTTACATCAATTGGAGTTTTTACAACATTGAAATTTAAATACTTAAACTTGTCAAGTACTCTTTCAATATAATGAGACTGCGATAATGCTAGACCTTGTGGAGTTTTATGAATTCTGATGCCTTGTATCAAATCAGCAACTCCTAAGTCTTTCATATCAAATTTGCTAGCCAGCATACGCTTTGTAGCATTTATATTGGTAATATCTCTACTCATTATCAACATGTCATCAACATATAAACAAACAATGACTTCATGATTTGGAGTATTTTTAATGTAAACACATTTGTCACACTCATTAATCTTAAATCCATTTGCCAACATTGTTTGGTCAAATTTCGCATGCCATTGTTTGGGTGCTTGTTTAAGTCCATAAAGTGACTTAACAAGTTTGCACACTTTCCTTTCTTTACCAGGAACCACAAAGCCCTCAGGTTGTTCCATGTAAATTTCTTCCTCCAATTCTCCATTTAAGAAAGCTGTCTTGACATCCATTTGATGGATTTCAAGACCATATACGCCCGCCAAAGGATACTAACACCCGAATAGATGTTATTCTTGTTACCGGCGAGTATGTGCCAAAGTAATCAAGGCCTTCTTTTTGTCTATAACCTTTGACCACAAGTCTTGCCTTATATTTGTCAATAGTGCCATCAACTTTCATTTTCCTTTTAAAAATCCATTTTGATCCTAAAGGTTTATTTCCAGGAGGAAGATCAACCAATTCCCATGTATGGTTGTTCAAAATTGATTCAATCTCACTATTGACTGCCTCTTTCCAAAATGCTGAATCAGAAGAAGACATCGCTGCTTTAAATGTTTGAGGCTCATTTTCAAGCAAGTATGTCACAAAATCTGGTCCAAATGAGGTAGATGTCCTTTGACGTTTGCTACGCCTTGCATCCGCTTTACTTGGTGTATTTTCCTTTGGTTCTTCCCGCGGTCGTTTAGATCTTTCACTTGACGACTCACGTTCAGTTTTATACGGATAAATATTTTCAAAGAATTCAGCATTATCTGATTCAATTACCGTATTTACATGAATTTCGGGATTGTCCGATTTGTGAACCAAAAACCGACAAGCTTTGCTGTTTGTAGCATAACTAATAAAAACACAATCCACAGTTTTTGGTCCGATTTTTACCCTTTTGGGCAAAGGAACTTGGACCTTTGCTAAACACCCCACACTTTGAAATATTTCAAGTTGGATTTTCTTCATTTCCATAGTTCATATGGAATAGATTGTGTTTTGCTGTGGGGCACCCTGTTGAGTATTCGGTTAGCTGTAAGGATAGCTTCCCCCCACAAGCTTTGCGGTAAACCGGAACTTATTAGTAAGGCATTCATCATTTCCTTTAATATTCGGTTTTTCCTTTCCGCAATTCTATTTGATTGTGGTGTGTAAGGGGCAGTAGTTTGATGAATAATTCCATATTCTAAACATATCTCTGCAAAAGGAGATTCGTACTCTCCTCCCCTATCACTTCTAATCATTTTTATCTTTTTATTCAATTGATTTTCCACTTCATTTTTGTATTGCTTAAATGCATCAATTGTTTCATCCTTACTATTAAGCAAATACACATAACAATATCGAGTGCAATCGTCAATAAAAGTTATAAAATACTTTTTCCCACCGCGAGATGGTATTGACTTCATATCACATATATCTGTGTGAATTAAGTCTAAAGGATTTGAATTTCTATCAATAGACTTATATGGATGTTTAACAAACTTAGATTCGACACAGATTTCACATTTAGATTTATTACACTCGAATTTAGGCAATACTTCTAAATTAATCAATTTCATGAGGTTTTGTAGTTGACATGTCCTAAACGAACATGCCATAAATTATTTGACTCCAATAAGTAAGACGGTGAATTCTTATTAATACTCTCAACACCCATTACATTGAGTTTGAAAAGGCCCTCAGTGAGGTAGCCCTTTCCTATGAACAAATCATTCTTACTTATTACACTTTTCTCACTAACCAACACACATTTAAACCCGTTTTTGACGAGTAGTCCTAATGAAACTAAATTCTTCCGAATTGTTGGAACGTGCATAACATTGTTGAGAGTCGACCTTGCCTAAGTCATCTTCGAGTATCTTCCCATATCCTTCAACCTTGATCAAGGCGATTTCCCATAAACAAGCACCTCTTCTTGGTCCAATGAGCATAGGTTGCAAATGCTTCTTTTGTAGAAGAAACATGTCGAGTGGCACCAGAATCAAGCCACCACTCCTTTGGGTTTCCAACCAAATTGCACTCAGATAGCATTGCACACAGATCATCCATATCATCATTTTTTTCCACCATATTGGCTTGTCCTTTTCCCTTGTTCTTTTTCGGGAGACGACAACTGGGCTTTGTGGCCACCTTCCCACAATTAAAGCAGCGGTTGCCCTTGAACTTTTTCTTGTTGGAATCCTTCTCCTTTCCGTAAGGCCTCTTCCTTTTCTTGTTCTTTTTCGTGAGCAAAGATCTTCAACGATGTTTGCCCCTTCAATTGGTGAAGTCTTACGGTACCTCTTCTCAACGGTTTTGTTATCTTCCTCGATCTTGAGACGAATCACAAGATCTTCCAACTTCATTTCCTTTCTTTTGTGCTTAAGATAATTCTTGAAATCTTTCCATGAGGGCGGCAACTTCTCAATCATTGCAGCCACTTGGAACGCTTCGTTTAGTACCATACCTTCAGCATTAAGGTCATGGAAGATAAGTTGAAGCTCTTGAACTTGGGTTCCAACGGTTTTTCCATCCATCATTTTGTAGTCTAGGAATTTGGCAACCACAAACTTCTTCAAGCAAGCATCTTCGCTTTGTACTTCTTTTCAAGTGCACTCCATAGTTCTTTGGAAGTCTCTACTTTGCCGTAGACGCGTTGTACAAGTCATCTTCTAAGGCACTCAAAATGTAGCCTTTGCACAAAAAGTCACTGTTTCCAAGCCTCGGTAACCATGAACTTTTGGTTGTCGTGCATGTCGGCGCAGCACGGAGGGTCCTCATTGGTGAACTTTTGCATACCAAGGGTGGTAAGCCAAAGAACATTCTTTGTCGCCATCCTTTAAAGTTGGCACCGTGAACTTCGCGAGGTTTCTCACCGGTGGCAATGATGTACGGTCGTAGGAGTAATCCGTGCAAGAATTGCGAGGTAGTTCCAGTCTCAATTGCCATTATTCGCTTGTCACCTTAAATCGACAAACCGCTTTAGTTAATAAAACCATAATAGCAATTCAATCACAGACTTAAACGATGAAGATTTTATTTCTTCAAATTGCAGTATAATTATGAAACTTTAGTATTCCAACGAAGTTTTTATATCTTCGAGTCAGAATACTAATATTCATATGGAGTAGAAAACTGCACAAGTTTTAATCTCCAAACCAGAATACAACAACAATGAAGTTTTTATGTTCTTCAAATCGTTGTACAAGTATGAACTTTAATATTCCAACGAAGTTTGTATGTCTTCAAGTCAGAATATGAAATTTCACACGGAGTAGAAAACCACACAGGTTTTAGTCTCCAAAACAAAATACAGATTACTCTAAAAATATAATTTCCTTAAGATTCTTATTAGTCTGTATTCCAAAAAAAAAACCAGTAAATAATAAATACTGAAAATAAACAAAATCAGTGTTGAAAAAATAAGAATAATTTTTCCAGAATATAATCGAGCCCACTTAGTTCAAAGTGTGTCCTTAAGGAAATTATTCCCCTCACAGTACTCGAGGTTGATGGAATATCCCCTCCCAGGATAGAACGATTATCTTACCAGAATAGTAGTACTCCAAACTCTGGTAGCGGCGAACCACTCAACAGTAGTATATCACACAGAATTGATTCGTGCAGAAGAAGAAGAAGATTTTGTAGTTCAGAAAATTAGTAAGTAAACTTCTGAAGAATCAAATGAATTTATAGCCATGGAAGTATCAAGCTTACGAAGGTTTGCAACCCTTCAACAATCACTAAACCGGTGGGAAATTTAAATGTGGGAAAGAAATCGGTCGCGGTCGGTTAATCCGCCGGTCGCGGTCGTGGTCACTAACGGGTAGGATTGGATAAGTTAATTAATTTAATTAACCGAAGCCGAAGCCGAGCGAGCGACGACGACGGCGCGAGGGGTCCTTGCCCCCTCAACCCTTTTACTGACAAGAAGGAGTAATTCTACTTATAAGTAGAAGAACTTTTCTTTCCACTACCGATGTGGGACAACTCCCACTTTTCTTTCCACTACCGATGTGGGACAACTCCCACTTTTCTTTCCACTACCGATGTGGGACAACTCCCACTTTTCTTTCCACTACCGATGTGGGACAAATGATTATTTTATAGAGCAAGAGGGAACTCCCTCCATTTCCCATTCAATCTATCATTTAATCCCAATAATTAACCTGACAAACGGATCAAGAACTTCGGCCGTGTGAGAATTCAAGGATATGACATAGGCATTGTTGTATATCATTACAAATAATTTTGTATCTCATTGTGTATGTCAGAGCGTGAATTAGTGAGCATATCAACAAGAATAAACTAACATCAATGAAGTTTTTTATGTATTCAAGAAACTAAATGAGAGATACAACTCAACAACCACCGGAACTAAGATGTAACTCCATAATCGTATAGATTAGAATGGATCGGATGGCATTTAAAGGAGGAGAAATTGAAATACAATCTTCTGAAGTGTACAAAGAGGAAAATATAGAATAAAGACACTTAACTCCAAACTGTATCTATCTATTATCATCAGTGAAATTTGGAGTATAAATTGGAATAAAATCTTAAATGAAACACTATTAAATAAGGGGAGAGAAACCAAAATTTATAGCAATTTTAACAGGTTAAACTTTTGGCCATACAATGCCAATTTAAAATAATAGTGGGTTAACCGAGTGTTAATTAAAAAAGGCAGGCTGTTTTGTGCCAAGTATTGGGCCACATTGATATGCCATACTAATTTGGGCCGAGACACCACATAATTTTCTCATAATAACAATTAACAAGTGAGACCATTAGCAATGGTCGAAAGAGGGAGAGCTCAACTTGTATCGACGTGATTGAAGCCCAACAACCAAATTACTTGCAAAGTACAACTCACAATTTAAGATTACTTGGAGAACCCAAAGGTTGCAAATAAAGTATCTGATGGACCCAACTAGGAAAATAAGTAGTATATCTTTAGTGATAAAATAACTTTTTTGCCTTTATAACTTCGTAAAACTTAAAGATGAATTAATAACGAACATTTTATATATAATAATAAATGATATTGTAAGATGAGTAATAGTATAAAGGAAATAATGGAAAGAGATATAAGCACAAGAAAAGCTTTCCAGAATTGGCACCGGCCTGCAGTTTGTATGTTGAAAATGAAGGGCATATACACACTTTGAAATGAAATCACGCGGACAACAATTCATAATTAAATTTGAAGGAGAATTGATATTGCTTCCATTTTTAGTTAAATCGTGTCTTTCTCATTCTTACTTTTAACACATGGGTTCTAGCTAGCTTATAAATTATTACACAATATACATGTGTATATTGTGTATATTAACCTCTCGGTTTTAGTGTACAAACCGTGTACATGGTAGATAAATTAGATAAGGTTTTAGTCTCCTAGTTTAGGTAATGTTGTAGTGTAAATAATATTGTATACTTACCATAATATTGTATTACCATAATTGTATAATTAGGATCCAAGTAGAATAAGATTTTAGGAATAGAATAGGAATATGATTATCCTATTATGGAAATATGTAACTTGTATATATAGCCTTTCAATCAATGAAAATAATCAAGGGATTATTTCTTTCATGGTATCAGAAGTCTAGGTCTTAAAATCCTCTCCCTAAACTCCTATTTTTTTCCGTCAACTCCCTTGCACTTCCGAGACCTTTGCTCTCGGATTGTGTGCCGACGGAGGGTCTCTTCTTCCCAAATTTTCTCCCAAATCCCTCAATCACATATTGTTCTATCAATATGTCTACATCCCGGAACACGTTTCATCCTGTCCTTACAGTTTCTAACATCAAGAATAACATCCCTCTCGTTCTTGAAATAGAAAACGTCCAATATGCGACGTGGGCCCAAATGTTCAAAATTCACGCACGATCCCATCAAGTCATCCATCACATAATTCTCACGGCTCCTGAGGATACGGAGGTGCCAAAACGCGAGGATGATCCTAAGTTGTGGACGACTCTTGATGCCACTGTCATCCAGTTGATATATTCCACAATTTCTACCGACCTTTTGCAAATAATTATTAAGCCTGACGCTACGGCACATGCGACTTGGGATAGACTGCGTGATATATTCCAAGATAATCAAAATTCTAGAGTCGTTACCCTTGAGCAGGATTTCTCCCACGTCAATATGAAAGATTTCCCTAATGTTTCGGCTTATTGCAAAAGATTAAAGGAATTGGCGGACCAACTTCGCAACGTTGGCGCACCAGTTTCGAACGATCGTTTGGTTCTCCAAATGGTTTCCGACCTCTCCGAGGCCTATAATGGTGTTGGAACGCTTCTTCGGCATCCGCTTCCGCAATTTTATCAAGCCCGTTCTATGCTTACACTCGAAGAAGCAGGCATGGCAAAAAGGGCAGCTATCGGTGCTAGTCCCGTAGTCATGATAACCAAGTCAATGGTGTATCCTACAGGTTCCAACAACTCGGGCCAAAACCGCAACAACGGTGGCAAAAAGGGTGGAAATAAGAAAAATAATGGCAAGAACCGCGGCGGCAACAACGGCGGCAACCGGCAGAATGGTGGCGGCGGTGGGGGTCCTCGCGGTGGTCAGCAGCAGCAGTTCTGGGCCCACAGTGGGCCCCTATGCAGTGGTAGTGGGCCCCACAACAGCAGTTTGGGCCCAACCAATTTTCCCCACAACAACAGTTTCAGCCCAGCAAATTCTCGCCCAACTAGCAGTGGGCGGCCCAGCAGCAATCCAGGCCCAATTCGGATTGGTCCACATACAGTCAGCAGTCTGGGCCGAGACCGCAAGCAGGGGTGCTTGGGCCTCGGCCCCCGCAGGCCCATCACACAGCGGCACCCACGTCTACCGACATCGAAGTCGCAATGCACACGCTTGGTTTAAATCCTCCCGACCCAAACTGGTATATGGACACCGGTGCCACTACCCACATGACATCCGATTCAGATACACTCTCGTCTTATTCCAATTTGAGCAACCCTCGTGGTATAATTATTGGTAATGGTAATTCTATTCCAATTCGTGGTTATGGTTATAAAACGTTATCTCCCCCCTCCACATCTTATCTTGAAAAACACCCTACACGCCCCCAAATTGATTAAAAACTTAGTCTCTGTCCGTAAATTCACTACTGACAATTCTGTTTCTATTGAATTTGATCCATTTAGTTTCTCTGTGAAGGATTTCAAGACGGGGAGTCCTCTCATTAGGTGTGATAGTAGGGGAGATCTTTATCCTATCACACTCAGTTCCGATCCATCGAGTCATGCTCTGCCATCCGCATTTGCAGTCATTTCTCCTTCCTTATGGCATGCTCGTCTTGGTCATCCGGCATCATCTATTTTGTCGTCTTTAGATAAAAATAGTTTTATTTCATGTAAGGATACGAGTAATACTCCAAATTGTCAGTCTTGTTCTTTAGGAAAAATTGTTAAGTTGCATTTGTAGACTCAAATTCTCATACTTTAATGTCATTTGATATTATTCATAGCGACTTATGGACGTCTCCTGTTCTTAGTTCTGTAGGTCTCGAATTATGTTCTCTTTTTGGATGATTATTCTAAGTTTTTATGGACATTTTCAATAGCGAAAAAATCTCAAGTTTTTTCCGTCTTCTTAAAATTTAGAGCATTCATCAGAACCCAATTCGATCGAGAAATAAAAAATATTCAGTGTGATAATGGCAAAGAATATGACAATGGGGTGTTTCAGAAATTCTGTGCTAATAATGGGATCAATTTTCGATTTTCTTCTCCTCATACGTCTTCACAAAATGGAAAAGCTGAACGCAAAATTCATTCCATAAATAACATTTTCCGAACTTTATTAATTCATGCTTCCGTACCCCAGTCCTTTTGTCATCATACTCTACAAATGGCTACCTATCTCCTTAACATAATTCCTTCCAAAGGTTAGACATATTCTTCCCCCCTTCAAATTTTATATAATAAAATTCCTTCATATTCACATCTTCGGATGTTTGGGTGTTTGTGTTATCCGTTATTCTCATCCACCGCAATTAACAAACTTCAGGCCCGGTCTACTCCGTGTGTGTTTTTGGACTTTCCATCTAATCATCGTGGCTACAAATGCTTTGACTTATCCTCTAATAAAATCATCATTAATCGCCATGTCATTTTTGATAAATCCCAATTTCCATTTGCTAAAGTTAATACTCTCGTGCCTAGTTCGTATAATTTTTTGGATGATAGTATATCCCCGTATATTATTCAGCATTTTTTGGACATCTTCCGCACCCAAAATTCTCCAGCGGGCCCACAACCCGCTGGCCCCATTAGTCCGTCACCCACTGCCGGTCCCACCCAAACATCGGGCCGATTGTCGCGATTGGGCGATCCAGCCACTCGAACCGGTCCAGCCTCGCCCAGCTTACCAATTTCGCCAAGAGCCCATCGCCTGTTGGCCAATCCGTCCCGAGTCTTGAAAATTCCCAAAATCCACCCGCATCTGCCCCGAGTCATGGACATGTCACCCGTAGTCAATGGGGGATTTTTACACCAAAAAGACATTTTTATTTACATTCTAATGTTCTTAAATCACTCTTACCCAGAAATCATGTGTCTGCATTAAATGACCCGAATTGGAAAATTGTTATGACCGATGAATATAATGCTCTTATTGATAATAAGACATGGGAGTTGGTACCCCTTCCATCTGGTATTAATATTATTATGTCTATGTGGATTTTTGCTCATAAGGAAAATTCAGATGGTTTATTTGCCCGACATAAGGCGCAACTTGTGGGTGATGGTAAGACTCAGCAGATTGGTGTTGATTGTGGTGAGACGTTTAGTCCGGTGGTCAAGCCGGCTACCATTCACACTGTGCTTAGCTTGGCTCTTTCGAAGGCATGGCCTATTCATCAGTTAGATGTAAAAAAATGCTTTCTTAGATGGTGATCTCAAGGAAACAGTCTATATGCATCAGCCGTTGTGATTCAGGAATCCCAAACATCCTCATCATGTCTGTTTGTTGAAGAAGTCCTTATATGGGCTTAAGCAGTCTCTACAGGCCTAGTATACGCGGTTTGCAGACTATGTTTCGACTATTGGGTTCACTCACAGCAGGTCGGATAACTCATTGTTCATCTACCGTCGTGGTTCATCCATGGCCTATATTCTGTTATATGTGGATTATATTATTTTGACGGCCTCTTCCGATGCCTTACGCCAGTCTATCATAATAATGCTCAGCTCTGAGTTTGCTATAAAAGACTTGGGGCCCTTGAGTTACTTTTTGGGGATTGATGTCATTCGTCATTCCGATGGGTTGTTCTTATCTCAACGGAAGTATACAGCTGAGATCATCGAGTGGGCTGGGATGTCATCCTGTAAGTCCATTTCCACTCCAGTTGATACTAAGCCCAAGCTTAGTGTCGCGGCCGGCGTACCCTACGAGGATCCGACCCGCTATCGCAGTCTTGCAGGGATCCTTCAGTATCTTACCTTTACGAGAACGGATATTACATATGCAGTCCAACAGGTGTGTTTGTTCATGCATGATCTCAGAATTGAGCACATGAATGCACTTAAACGCATCATTCTGTATATTCATGGTACACTTGACTATGATTTGCATTTATATCCTTCCTCAACGTCCACGCTTGTCTCATATACGGATGTTGATTAGAGTGGTTGTCCAGACACCAGACGGTATACATCTGACTATTGTATGTTCCTTGACAACAACTTGGTCTCCTTGCCTGCGAAGCGTCAGTCGACTCTATCCCGCTCAAGCACCGAGACTCAATATCGAGGGGTAGCTAATGTGGTCTCGGAATCATGTTGGTTACGTAATTTGCTTTTGGAGCTTCATTGTCTCATTCAGAAGGCAACCTTGATTTATTGCGATAATATTAGTGTCATCTACCTTTCTGGTAATCCGGTTCAACACCAACGCACTAAGCATATCAAGATGGACATTCACTTTGTCCGCGAAAAGGTTGCTCGGGGTCAGATACGCGTATGTCATGTCCCGTCAAGATATCAAATTGCAGACATCTTTACAAAGGGTCTTCCCTCGGTCCTTTTTGAAAATTTTAGGGACAGTCTCAGAGTTCGAAGACCGCCCGCTATGACTGCGGGAGTGTGTTAAATATACACAATTTACATGTGTATATCAGCCTCTCTATTTTAGTGTACAAACCAGGTACATGGTAGATAAATTAGGTAAGGTTATAGTCTCCTAGTTTAGGTAATATTGTAGTGTAAATAGTATTATATACTTACCATAATATTGTATTACCATAATTGTATAATTAGGATCCAAGTAGAATAAGGTTTTAGGAATAGAATAGGAATATGATTCTCCTATTATGGAAATATGTAATTTGTATATATAGCCTTTCAATCAATGAAAATAATCAAAGAATTATTTCTTTCAATTAGGAATAATAACTTTTTTCATGCTTCCCCATTTTCAGATGTGTTGAAGTGCTTCATATATATTGAAACAAAAGGTACTTATATATAGACTTTATACTTTTTTCTCTTTAAAGGAAGCCAAACTAGGTGATTTGAATTTTAATTAAACCAGAAAAATGAGAAAAAGAATGCGAGACGTACATTTTATCTAACATCACTAGCTAAGTGTTCATACTTTTATGGTTGGACCCTCTGACTAAGCATAACTTCTTGTTGTAAGATCTGATGCTAATTTCCCTCTTTTAGATTATGGGTCTGTAGTGGGCTTTCCTGCTATTTGGTTTTCATCTTTGTAATTTGGGACCCACCTTTTGTCTAGAATTTATAGAATATTGTGTATTTGTGTATACAGGATCTAGGAAAAATAAAACGAGTGGAGTATGTCGTTTTCACGAAAATAAAACTCATTCAAATGAAATATTCGCTCGTACCAACCCAATTTATATCACTTTTTTTTAGTAATACTAAACAAAAGTACTAACACAATTCTATATTTAATAATAATTTAGTTCTAAAATTATAATTTACACTTAATGAAACTTTCAACAAACTGAGCTCATCTTTAATGGTGAAGCTCGGAGATGATCGCAACAAGAGAGATGAGAGAACAATCTAGAGAGAAATATCTGAATTTGGAGAATGAAAACTATAATTCCATTCATGAATCGGTTGAATATACACAGAATCAAAATGCTGAATGTTGAAATATCTAAACTAACTAATTGACAGCTAAGCTAGGCCTAACTAACTGACTACCCAATGACACCTAAGCTAACATAATAACTAATCATATGTTGACTCAACATTACAAGAATAAATATCAATCTTAATATCTCAATACCCCCTCAAGCTGGAAGTGAGGGGAGCACAACCAGCTTGCCAAGAGCACTTGAATGCTTGATTCCAGTGAGATCTTTTGTGAGAATATCATCCAATTGTTGATCAGTCCCAATGTGATGAAAAGATATAAATCCTTCATGTAACTTGATTCTAACAAAGTGACAATCAACTTTAATATGTTTAATTCTCCCACGGAACACATGATTTCTAGCAATGTGAAGAGCAGACTAGCTGTCATAGTAAACAGAAATAGGGCAAGGAAAATGGATGTCAAATTCACTAAACAATCTACTCAACCAAACAAGTTTCCCTACCACCTTTCTCAGGGCTCTGTCTCTGCCTTAACTGAGGACAAAGATATAGTCTCTTGCTTCTTAGAGTTCCAGCTGATGGGGCTATCACCAAGAAGTACAATGTACCTTGATACATACTTTCTTGTGTCAGGGCATGCTGCCTAGTCTGAGTCACAATACGCCTTGATGTTGTAGTTAGGACTGTTAGATAAGAAGATCCCGAAATTATGATCTTTCTTTAAGTATCTGAGCATGCGTATTGAAGCTTAGAAGTGAGGTTGTCTAGGTTCTTGCATGAATTGGCTAAGGTGTTGTACCCCAAAAGCAATGTCTAACCTTGTGTTTGTAAGAAAGTTGAGCTTGCCAACTAGCTTTCTATACTGAGTTGGATCTGTCAATAAAGTACTTTTTTTAGCTTTCAGCTTCATGTTAGGATCAAGTGGAGAACTAAAATTGTTGTATTGGTGGCAATTAAACTCTTTGAGCAAATTAAATAGAAACTTTCTTTGGGAGATGATCTCCTTATACAAGATCTCCAATCCCAAAAAATAGTGCAGGCTTCCCAAATCTTTAATTTTGAAGGTACCATGAAGAATTGCTTCAAGTTGGTGATCTCAGCTTTGTTAGTACCAGTGATCAAAACATCATCCACATATATGGCCACAAAGAAAGATGAATTTCTAGATTTCTTTTAGAATAGAAAGTAGTCATACATGGAGTATGTGTATCCTTTTGAGCTTAGTGCCTTCGTAAGTTTTTCATATCATTGACTGCTGAGTTGCTTCAAGCCATAAAGAGACTTGTTCAACTTACATACAAGATCTTTACCACCAGTGTCTAAGCCTTGATGAATATACATATATACCTCTTCGTGTAGAACCCCATGCAGAAATACATTATTTACATCAAGTTGGAAAATGTCCCAATATCTTTTAAGTGTTGTTGCAATGAAAGTTCTCATAGTTGTCATCTTGACAACTGGTAAGAAAATTTCAGTATAGTCAATACTAGGGTGTTGTGTATTGAAAGAAATAATCCCCTTGATTATTTTCATTGATTGAATAGCTATATATACAAGTTACATATTTCCATAATAGGAAAATCCTTTTCCTATTCTACTTCTAAATCCTTACTCTACCATATTTCTAACTATACAATTATGGTATGTGTATAACACTAATTAAGGTAACATTTACACTACAATATACTACAAATATATATACCATATATACAATATTGTTTTGTAATTAATCTGGCCGAGAATGGCCGAGCCCATCTTTGAGCATTCTTGAGAGCCCACCGTTGGTCAAGATCGCCGGTGGCCCAACCGCCGTGACCGCTTTAGTCCATCAATATGTTGGGTCGTGACCACTGGTGGCCCAATTTGCCTTGCTTTAGTCCATCAATATACATGTGATATACACTGCTGTATATTCAGTGTATATCACATGTATATTGCTTTGTTTAACACACCCCCGCAGTCATAGCGGGCGGTTTTCAAACGCTGAGACTATCCCTAAAATCTTCAAAGAGAACCGCTGGTAGACCCTTTGTAAAGATGTCTGCAATTTGATAACGAGACGGGACATGGCATACGCGAACTTGACCCTTTGCAACCTTTTCACGGACAAATTGAATGTCCATTTCGATATGTTTGGTGCGCTGGTGTTGAACTGGGTTACCTGAAAGGTAGATGGCACTAATGTTATCGCAATATACCAAGGTTGCCTTCTGAATGGGACAATGAAGCTCCAAAAGAAAATTACGTAGCCCAACATGACTCGGAGACCACATTCGCGACCCCTCGATATTCTGCCTCTGCACTGGAGCGTGACAGAGTTGCTTGATGTCTTGCCGACCATGAGACCAAGTTGTTGCCAAGGAACATACAGTAGCCAGAAGTCGACCGTCTAGTGTCGGGACAACCACCCCAATCAGCATCTATGTAAGAGACAAGTGTGGATGTAGACGAAGGATACAAGTGCAACCCATAGTCCAGTGTCCCCTGAAGATACTGAATGATGCGTTTGATTGCATTCATGTGCTCAACCCTGGGATCATGCATGAATAAACACACCTGCTGAACCGCATATGTAATATCCGATCTGGTAAAGGTGAGATACTGGAGGGCCCCTGCAAGACTGCGATAGCGGGTCGGGTCCTCGTATGGTGCACCTGCTGCGGCACTCAACTTTGGGTTTGCATCAACCGGTGTGGAAGTGGACTTACAGGATGACATCCCAGCCCTCTCGATGATCTCAGCAGCATACTTCCGTTGAGACAGAAACAAGCCACCTGAATGACGCTTGACGGCAATCCCTAAAAAATAATTCAACGGCCCTAAGTCCTTCATAGCAAATTCAGAACTGAGCATGGCTATGATAGACTGGCGCAAAGCATCGGAGGAGGCAGTCAAGATGATATCATCCACATACAACAGAATTTAGGCCAATGACGAACCACGGCGGTAGATGAACAAGAAATTAGAAGTAGACCGAGCCTGAAGTTTGTTAATTGTGGTGGATGGGAATAACGGATAGCACAAGCACCCAAAAATCCGAAGGTGAGAATAAGAAGGGTTCTTATTATATAGGATTTTGAGGGGGGGAAAATATGTCAGACCTTTAGACGGAATTATGTTCAGAAGGTAAGTGGTCATTTGTAGAGCATGATGCCAAAAATATGGAGGTATGGAGGCATGTATTAGGAGAGTTCGGACAATGTTATTTATGGAACGAATTTTGCGTTCGGCTTTCCCATTTTGTGAAGATGTATGAGGACATGAAAAATGAAAATTTATCCCATGAGTAGCACAAAATTCTTGAAACTCCCTATTGTCATACTCTTTCCCATTATCACATTGAATATTTTTTATTTCTCTTTCGAATTGAGTACGAATGAACGCTCTAAATTTTATGAAGAAGGAAAACACTTGTGATTTATTCGCAATTGGAAACGTCCACAATAATCTAGAATAATCATCTAAAAAGAGAACATAATATCGATGACCCATTGAACTAAGAACAGAAGATGTCCATAAGTCGCTATGAATAATGTCAAATGACATAGAAGTATGAGACTTGGAGTCTACAAATGGCAACTTAACAATTTTTCCTAATGAACAAGACTGACAAATTGGAGTACGACTCGTACCCTTACAAGAAATAAAGCTATTTTTATCTAAAGCTGATAAAATAGAAGATCCTGGATGACCCAGACGAGCATGCCACATGGAATGAGAGATGGCTGCAAAAGCTGATGGCAAGGCTAGACTCGATGGACTGAAACCGAGCATGATAGGATACAGATCCCCCCTACTATCACACCTCATGAGATGACTCTCCGTCTTGAAATCCTTCACAGAGAAACCGAAATGATCAAATTCAACAGAAACAGAATTGTCATTTGTGAACTTTCTGACAGACACTAACTTTTTAATCAATTTAGGAGCATGTAAAGTATTTTTCAAGAGGAGTGGTGGATTGGGAGGAGACAATGTTTTCTGACCATACCCTAGAATTGGAATAGAACTGTCATTACCAACAATTATCCCGCGAGGGGTGCTCAAATTGGAATAAGATGAGAGAGTACCTGATTCGGAAGTCATGTGAGTAGTGGCCCCGGTGTCCATGTACCAATTTGGGTCCGGTTGAGACAATCCCAACGTGTGCATCACGGCCTCGATATCGGTCTGAGTGGGGCCTGCTGCATGGTGGGCTTGCGGAGGTCTGGGCCCCGAGGACTCTGGCCGTCTTTGGAGCCGGGCCGTAATCGCTGTGGGTGCCGTTCTTTGGGCCATCGCCGGCGATGGCCCAATCTTTGGGTATTGGGCCTGGGCTGTTGGCGACCACCAGCCGAAACCGCCGGAGGTGCGGGTTCCACTGCCAATGGCCCCACTGCTAGGCCCACGGTGGTGGTGGCCCACTGTACCCTGGATGGGACCCACCGCCTGCTTGTTGATCACCAGAACCGCCTCGTTTGCCCCCGTGGTTTTTGTTATTTTTGCGATTATTCTTGCCGCCACCATTATTATGGTTTTGGCACGAATTATTAACAAAACCCGAAGAACTGGAGAGGATGCCACCATGACAACTGGGCTTGCTCCAGTAGCCGCCTTTTTAGCCAAACCGGCTTCTTCCAACGTCAGCATAGAGCGGGCTTGATGAAAGTCGGGAAGAGGGTTGCTTTGGCGAAGGAGAGTTCCAACACCATTATAGGCCTCCGAAAGACCGGCAACCAACTATAGAACTAGACGATTATTTGTTACTGGTGCGCCAACATTACGGAGTTGATCCGCCAACTCCTTTAGTTTCTTGCAATATGCAGAAACGTTCGGAAATACGTCCATTCGAACGAGAGAGAATTCCTGCTCGAGTGTGACGACACGGGAATGTTGGTTGTCTTGGAATATGTCACGCAATCTATTCCATGCAGCCATAGCCGTGGTATCGGGCTCCATAATCGTCTGTAGAAGGTCCACTGAAATAGTGGCGTATATCCATCGAAGAACGGTAGCATCAAGTGTAATCCATAACTCCGGATCCTCCGCAGGAAGGGGTCTAGCGGGAGGAATGATGTGATGAAGAACTTGATAAGATATAGCGTGAATTTTAAACAACTCCGCCCACGTTGCATATTGAACGTTTTTCCATCTCAAGGACAATAGGGACACTTAGCTTGATATTGGAAACCGTGAGGGCAGGGTGAAAATTGTTCTTAGACATATTTGAAAGAACAAGGAAGGAGGTTAAATTTAAGAGAGGTTTTTGAGAGCGGAAGACAAAATTTTGGAGAGAAAACCCGAGAGGGGGGGGGGGGGGGGTTCTCGGCCACAAGGTAAAAGTTGAGAGAAAACTTTTGTGTAGACCTAGTCTCCTGATACCATGAAAGAAATAATCCCCTTGATTATTTTCATTGATTGAATAGCTATATATACAAGTTACATATTTCCATAATAGGAAAATCCTTTTCCTATTCTACTTCTAAATCCTTATTCTACCATAATTCTAACTATACAATTATGGTATGTGTATAACACTAATTAAGGTAACCTTTACACTACAATATACTACAAATATATATACCATATATACAATATTGTTTTGTAATTAATCTGGCCGAGAATGGGCTGAGCCCACTGCTGGGCATTGCATTAATCTGGCCGAGAATGGGCTGAGCCCACTGCTGGGCATTGCTGAGAGCCCACTGTTGGGCTGCACTGGCTGGTGGCCCAGCTGCTGCACTGCTTTAGTCCATCAATATGTTGGGCTGCACTGGCTGGTGGCCCAGCTGCTGCACTGCTTTAGTCCATCAATATACATGTGATATACACTGCTGTATATTCAGTGTATATCACATGTATATTGCTTTGTTTAACATGTATATCTTTTCATTACCAACCTAGTTTTAAACCTTTCTATGAAACCATCTATTTTGTGTTTGACCTTGTACACCTATTTACACCCAATGTGCTTCTTTCTGTTAGGCAGTAGAACTAAACTCCAAGTATTGTTAGCATGAGGAGCTTCAAACTCTTGTGTCATAGCGGTCGGCCAAGCAGGATTTATTATTGTTTTCTCATATGTAGATGGCTCACAATCATGACAGATGTTTCTCACAAAATGCTGATTATCAGAAACTAGTGCATTAGAAGCTATGTGATTATGCAAGGAAAATGAGACATGTAATGGTGATGGAAAATCAATAAAACGGGATTCACTAGGCTTAAGTTGAGGTAGTTTTTGTACATAATCTTGCAGATAGGAGGGCATCTTAGGTATCCTAGAAGAAGTTTTATTTTTTTTATAGGTGTTTTATACGTATTCTGAACTTGCATGTGTGGTGATGGTGATGATAGTGGTGTGTTTATTGCAGTACTTGTAGGAGATGATGGGCTGTTGTGATACTGTTGCGCCCTGAAGTATGTGGTGACATGGTAGGGCTTGCAACACTAACATTCCTATGATTATTCTATATAGCACTAGAAATATTAAAATCATTAACAAAAGACATAACATCAGGAATTGAAGGAAGTTGAGAAGATGTTGCAATGTTAGAAAAGGGGAAAATATTTTTATGGAAGATCACAACCCTAGAGAAACTCAGCCTTCCTGTGGTCAGAATCAAAACCTTATACCCGTTCACTTCAAAAGGATAACCAATAAATACATGGGGTGTTGTTATGGGATCAAATTTGATTTTGTGAAATTTCGATATGGTGGGAAAGCACATACATCCAAAACTTTTCATATGAGCATATTTAGCTTTCTTTTTATATAGTAACTCAAAAAGGAATTTATTATGAAAGAGGATAGTAGGCAAACTATTTATGATGTATGTTGTTGTAAGTACATATACCCCCAGTATTTCAATGGGAGTTCTTTTACTGTCTCAAGAAGGTGTTTGTATTTTCTTTCCATCACACAATTCTATTGTGGTGTGTATGAACAAATTTTTTGGTGTAAAATTTCTTTGGATTGAAAAAAAGAATGTTTCTTCTTGACTGGTAAATTTCAGACCATTTTCTGTTCTAATTATCTTAATAGATGTGTTGAATTCAATTTGGACCATAAGCACAAAAGCCTTTAATACATGTAAGGCATTACTCTTACAACTGAGTAAATGAGTTCAAGTGGCTCTACTATAGTCATCTATTATGGTGATAAAGTATTTGTAATTCTCATGTGTGTCCACGTGATATGGACCCCATAATTTCACATGTACAAGTTCAAAGATGTTTGAAGTAGTGATTGTTCTACTAGGAAAGGGTAACTTAGTTTGCCTAGCCATGGGATATATTGTGCACACAAAAGGCTGTTTGGGAGAAAATTTATTGGGAGATGGATTCCTTTCATTTTGACAAAGGGTACATGCCCAAGTCCGAATTGTCACTATGATAAGCTTCACCATTATAAGAGAATGGAGCACTGTTTTTATTATCATTGGTCATGGAACTATTTACAACAGGGGAATGAAAGGAATGGAAATGATAAGCACAGTGCATACTATTTACAGGACTAGAATTACAAGAAAAACTAGAAGCAAATAATTTTGAATTTGTAGCATTTTTTTCTTTCTTCAGAGCAAAGAAGATAGAGTCCATCAAGTGCACTACCAATCTCCAGAGGCATCTTCGGTGAAGGGGCATGCAGCAGACAAGCAGTGTCAGTAAATGAAACAATACACCTAAGGTGTACTGTTAGAGAACTGATGGAAACCAGATTATATTTGAAAGAGGGAACAAATACGACCTTATACAGTATGATCGTAGGTGTTAGCACTACATTTCCTACCTCTGTTACTCTTACTTTATAATCATTTGGCAGTTTCACTAGCAAAGGATAAGGCAATGTCAATTGTAGAATAAGTGATCTTTTTAAAAATCTTATGGTGGAAAGCTCCTGAATCTAGGATCCATAAGTCATCTCTATCTTTTAAAACATCCACATGAAATTTTATCAAAATCTATAGAAAAAGTGCAAGTAATAGTACCTGCAAAGTTGGTTGCTCAACAAATTTGATGGTTATTAGTTCAATGCTCTCATAAACGGTTGTTGTTGAACTGCTGAAGTAAATATATCAATTGTTCATATTGTTCCTTGGATGAGTTGTTATTCTGAGTATTCTATGCTTCATGTTGATTCTCATTGCTGAAATGTCTGTCATCTGTGGTCATTCCATGTCTTTTTCCTTTGTTGTTGAACGTGTTGTTGTAGTTGTTATAAATATTGTATGGAGCCCTTGAATTAGATCCATTTTGAAATTGAGAATTTCTCTGGGATCTAAATTCATTGTTGTTATAATTTTGATTGTTTTGATTAGGATATCCATTAAGTTTGTAGCATTTGTCTTTGGTATGTCCTAGTTTCTTGCAATGTTTACAGAATGGTCTAGGTCTGCTATAGTGTTGTAGTTTGTTCTAAAATTCTTAGTTCCTGAAGAACTTACAATAAGGGATGTGGGATCTGCATAACCTGCATCATTATGATCTGTTCTGATATTCTTAGTTCCTGAACCAATGATGTACACTCAGTAAAAAGTTAATTGTGTGGTCTCATCTCCCTTTGTTTTTCCTCTTGCACAAGCAGTGCAAAGGCTTGTCCTATGGCAGGTAGATGATTCATCATCAATATGCTACCTCTAATGATAGTGTACACCTCATTTAATCCCATTAGAAATTGGATCAATCTTCGATCTTGTTCTGTCTTCTGCATAAGCTCCTTAACTCCACACACACATTGACAATTGGAAACATGTCTTGCAGACAAATTACTCAATTTTCCAATAACTTCTTCATCCTAGTGTAATAGCAGTAATATCTAGAGTTCCTTAGTTTACGTCATTTATTTCCTTTTGGATTTGGTATAACTTTACTTCATTGGTTTGATTATATCTATCATGTAATTCCTTCCATAATTCCACAGAATCAATGACTTATTCTAAACGAACTCCTATCTCTCTCGATAATGAGTTCAAAATCCGAGATGTGATCATATCATCACACTTTTTCCATTGCTGAAGCCTCACAAAGTCAGTATTTGGCTCATTACACTCTCTGGTAACAAAACCTAGTTTATTCTTTACGGATAATGACCTTAAGACACTTCTCTTCCGTGAACAAAATCCTATACCGTCAAAAGGTACTGGTACTAACACATCACCGACATTATCAGAAGAATGTATGTACAAAGGGCTACTCACATCGATTGTGATTTCATTGTCCTCTACTGTTCAATTCGCCTTTTCTGAAATTTGATATTCGACAACCATGATGATTGATTGCACTTGCTTATTACGATTTCAGTTTCAGATATAGAATTGATCGAGACTTCAATTTTGAGAGAAGATAAGGTAACAGATGAATAAAACCCTAAATTCTTTGAAGTATCCAAACACTTATCGACCTAAACAAATTGATTGAGTGAAAATCAGCACTAAGTCAAAGAATCGCACCTTATAGTTCTGATACCATTTCAACAAACTGAGCTCACCTTTAATGGTGAAGCTCAGAGATGATCGCAACAAGAGAGGGAGAGATGAGAAAACAATCTAGAGAGAAATATCTGAGTTTCGAGAATGAAAACTACTATTCCATTCATGAATCAGTATATACATAGAATTAAAATGTTGAATGTTGAAATATCTAAAAATATATAAACTAACTAATTGACAGCTAAGCTAGGCCTAACTAACTAACTACCCAATGACACCTAAGCTAACAGAATAACTAATCATATGCCGACTCAGCATTACAAGAATAAATATCAATTTTAATATCTCAATAGAAATGATTTCTAGCCACAAAATTTTCTTTGAGTTATTTTAGATCATAGAATTCAAAAGTCTTTCTTTCATTCTTAAATTTCGTGTCGAATTAAACACCCTCATATAAATTAAAATAGAGAGAGTATAAAATATTTTAATTATTAATTATATGTAGTTTTGATAACAATGAGCCCTTGAAGTAATTTATGCAAGTTAAACACCAACAAAATAAAAAGTAGGTTAGCTCGGTATTCACTGCACCCAACTATTTCAACTTTTTGGAGTCAAATGCTTGTGATTTGGTTGTTTTTTTCCCGGTCATTCGTCGTTAAAGACCTAAATTAAGGAAGTGACAAGCTGACAATTAAGTAATTCCTCTCTTCCACGATAAGTGGGTGCTTAAGTCTTTCAATTTTTTCTAAAATAAGTATTTTTTAGAATTTCAAGAATATTTAAGAATGTTCTTCCAAAATTTCTCTTGTTTAAATAATTAATATTCATTAATTATATTTTTTTTTAGGTATTGATTAGAGATAAATTAATAAAAATACTTCTAAATTTTTTTAAAATTAACACTTTATTAAAGAGTGTGCACAACTTAAAAGAATCATTTATTATGAAATCGAATTAGTAGTCAAAGTAGTTTACGTAATCGTACTTTGTGTTCTTCTTTTAAGTTAAAAAAGCGTGAACAATGGGAACTAATAGTACGTGGCAGCTTTTAGAGATAAATAATCACGTCCACGTGTTGGAGCAAAGCACACGTGGCTGGTTTTGAGGAGTTAATCATACTTATTTAATTGCTAAATACTCATGTTTCATGCACTAAACTCCAAAAGGCTAAGAGGTTAAACTCCGAGGTTTGTACGCTATCTGTCCAATGTTGCGGAATTCTAGTATTTTATCCTTCCCGATAAAAATGCTTTTTAATTGGAGTTATGGTAAATCTACGGCTGTTTTTAAAAGACTATTTTGACAAGATAAGAGTTTTGGATTTTCTTGATTATTATAACGTAAAAAGGAGAAGGGAAGTTTTGGCATTGAGAAAGTTATTGCTCATGTGATTAGAAAATTATGAGTTCGAGTCTTGAAATAATATTTTGTAAAAATATAAATAAAATTGTATATAATAGATTATTTCGCATAGCGGGAGCTTGGGTTAAGGGTAGTTTTGGGTATAATTAGGGGTGAGCACGGGTATAGGGTACCAGATACCTGATCGGAACGGACACTAACGGGTAGGTTCCGAATAGATATATTATAATAACGGATAGGTTCTGGGTAGATATAATATAATAACGGGTAGGTTCCGGGTAGTAAAATTAAGAACCGATCAATGTTGGTTCCGGTTCTGGCAAATAGAGACAAGGTACCCGGACCCGGAACCAATACCCGGAACGTATAAAATATTAAATATTTTTCCTTTTTTAATTGTTAATAAAATCAATTGTAAAATTAGAAAGCAATAAAGATTTTTATAAAATTAATTAGTCAAATTATAATTTTAAGTCCATACAGTATTCGGCCCAGAAAAGTGCTAAAAATTTGTTTAGAGTTGCGGCCTATTTAGAATTCTCCAAACTTGTGGGTCTGAT
Source organism: Anisodus acutangulus (assembly GCA_029783415.1). Lineage (NCBI taxonomy): Eukaryota > Viridiplantae > Streptophyta > Magnoliopsida > Solanales > Solanaceae > Anisodus > Anisodus acutangulus. Next base: position 33,191,868 of record CM056499.1, on the reverse strand, counting down.
TTAAAACTTTACAAATATAGATACAATTTTTAATAGAAATCGAATTTATGTGTTTTCGGACGAAATCAATGAAAGTATATTTATGTCCTAGAGACAATCTGTATTAGGACAAATGTACTTTATACACATTCGTATTATTATTAATAGAGATTAATATTTTGGCATTTGCAAATTATTGAATTATTAATTGATTGTTTGTAATATTCTATAATATGCATCTCTGGAGGTTACGTTGTTATTAATAGTGTGAGTAATTAATATTATAACGTAACTCTTAAAATAGCCTCGACTAATGATCATCGAGAATGTAATATCGATGATATGTGATAAGTCGACATGTGGTCTGCATCACATCTTTAGAGGATGTAGTATGTCTCACCTGTTACGAGTAATGGCTACTCGTGATGGACACATGGATACTTTGAAAGTATTGGTATACCCGGCTGATATATTGTTTGTTATACTTGTCTAAAGTATGATCAGTGTGTGGGAGATAGAAGTCCTTAGACTTGAGGTCAATACGCGCCTTGTCTACAAAGTAATGTACTTTGATCCTGTCCTAAGCTCAAATGCCTTATAGATTGAGATACGACTTGTATTGGGTACATTACGATGTGGATTAAAGGTGGTAGTTGAACCAAGATTAGGATTCATTCCTCGAATGTATATTCGAGAGAACACTCGGATTCTCAGTGATATTAGGTTGACTAAGTCGTTGGCGAACGCAATAGACGTATTTAGAATATGGTCTAGTTGTCAACTAATATAGATGAGATATAGTGATTAAGTCATTTGGATAGACACTTGACAAATCCTAAGCTTGATCGGGTGTGTCGTGAATGAATTGATTTTATCTTACCACATAAAGGTTAAGTTTACTGAATTCGCGTAAACGTACTTCACATATTGAGTTCATCTTGCGGCGCCGTCTAGGAGTTCCGCGTAGACCTTAATTTGATTAATATCGATATGAGAAGGCATGTAGGGTCACACTATGTCGATTGTCCTTTCGGTCTAAGGATGTATTGAGAGAGTAATTAAATGTTCGATTTAGAATCGAGATATTTAAATGAATAATGATTATTTTAATTAAGTCAAAATTGGATTTTGGATTTAATTAAGAATGCGCAGAAAATAAATTGAAACAGTGCAGGAACATGTCGAGCGCCGCGGCGCCTCTGCCTCGATTTTTGGGCCAGGTCCAAGGTCAAACCCTAATCCGATTTGACCTAATTTTCACCTATAAATAGTGGCATTCTCTTCATTATTCACACACCAATTTCAGATTATCATTCTAAGCCTTAGAGACTTAGAATCAAAACTCTCTCGAACCTCTGCCGGATTTCCTAGCTTTCCGAAAGAGAAGTGCATTGAAGCTTGGAGCTTGCAGTCGAAAGGGCAACCGCGTGTCAACCCTATAGTAGATAAAGATTTCAGATACTATAACCTATAAGTATTATGTTTTATGTTACAGGTTTGATTGTTATATAACCATACCAGAAACGTTGTTGGGGTAAGTAAGAAACAAAATTTTAAACTTCCGTTGTGCCTTATGTGTTTTGAACCCAACAAAACCCTACAGTGGTATCAGAGCCCAAGATAGTTCAATGGTTATATAACAATTGAATAAAGTAATAATATGGGTTAAACATAAAATTGGATTAAAATAAGATTTCTTGAAATCTTACATGTCTTGAACGAATGTTGACCTTTTCATATCACCCTAAATTATCTCCTACACTAACTCGAGGAAGTCATTCCGCTCTAACTCGAACTAAGCCATAAGTGTGTTATCCGGCTCATTGCACGGTGCACGGCTAAGAATGGATAATGGTCGATATGAGCGTTATTGATAATGGTGGATGGTGATAAAGGACCTGTGAATTGATCCCTAAGTTGTATTTAGGGGTTGAATGATTTTGAAAAATCAACACAGAAACGTTTGTCAGGACATCGGCGTCGCGGCTCCATGGTGGAGCGCCGCGACGCTAATGTATTTGCAGAAGCAGAAATGTTTCTGTCTCTGCAGCGCCGCGACGCTAATGCAATTGCAGAAGCAGAAATGTTTCTGCCCTTGCAGCGTCGCGATTCCATGGTGGAGCGCCGCGGTGCTAATGCATTTTGCAGAAGCCGATAGGCTTTTGCCTCAGTGGCGTCGCGACCCTAATGATTAGCGTCGCGGCCCCAGCTGTCCAAAAACAAAACAAAAAATATTTTTCAGAGTTCAGAATGTTTAACCCAAGATTATTATTATACGGTATATTATTTGATAAGTATACTGTTTATGTGCTAAATGTCAAAATGTTTGTCATTTACATTTCTAGAATAGCGTCTGTTATAACTGTCTGGGCAGGCGGTGCCAAGTATTTGATTAAACCATCTTATATTATGCATATTGGGTTGACGGTTCCCAACTATATGTGTCATTAGTTTGCATGATGTTAAGATGACATATTGGATATGGTGTAAAACAGTTAATCTTGGTTAAAACCATGAATTAAAATATTCTCCAAAACTTTAAATACAAGTCTAAATTAAAACGCGTCGTCCATTATAATTGTTAGAGTGCAAAATCCTTTTCGGCTATACGAGTATTTATGCCAAAGCATTTGCTCTAAGTCTACGAGGACCCAGACCTTTTCATAGATGTGTTTTTAATGTAAAGGTAAACGACAAACGTTTGTGGGTATTTACACCAAAGTGTTTGCTCACAAAGGCCAAATTTACTTAGATAAATAAACGCAGTCGTGTAATGGGGTTGACTTGCTTAGACAAATCTTGGTGCCAAAGTGTCGGACTAATCTAAGAACGCAAGATTAAATGTAATATTTAATCAATCAAAAGTTGCAAATAAGTTTTGCAATTGGTTTAGAACCTACCAAGATGTGTTATTGAAGTTATCAGCCAAAGCAAACGCGGAGATAGCATAAGCTTGGATCTTGGCCCATTATGACCTCAATTAAAATAGGTATGTATTCTACTATGGGGTCGTACAAGTATGTTAAAATAGTGGGAGCTAATTAAACAAAAGGTCATGTTGAATAGCCTAAATGAATGTGTATAATAGGAAATAGATTTTGAGTTTGATTTCCAGTATATCTAATTCTTCAGATTATAAAAAATGTCGAGCTTATCATTGAAAATGTTGATTGAGATGAACAAACATACTGGACCGAACTACCTTGATTGGCTAAGGAATTTGGGAATAGTGCTGAGACAAGAGAAAATAGAATACGTGTTGGACACGGTGTTCCCAACAGTCCCTGCGATAGACTCTGCTGAATATGCCTCTTTTGATAAGGAAGCTTACTAGAAACACCTAGATGATGTCACTTCAGCGCAGTGCGTGATGTTGTCTTCCATGTCTATGGAACATCAGAGACAACATGAGAACATGGGGCCCAATGAGATGTTCGAACACTTGAAGAGTCTCTATGACTCACAATCCCAGACTATGAAATATGAGTTACTAATAGAACTATTTAAGTGTAAGCTCAATGAAGGGGGCCAGGTCTCACAGCATGTGTTGAAGATGATAGGGCTGATAGAGAGGCTTGCTTCAATTGAAACGAAACTTGAAAAGAATGTCGCTACCACCTTCATCCTGAACTCTCTCCCTCGTTCTTTTGAGAACTTTATAGTGAATTTTAATATGAATGGAACGAAGGCGACTCTGCCAGAGTTGCACAACATGCTCAATACCTTTGAGTCTTCCACTTCCAAAGGCAAAGTTGTGCTCATGGTGAGCTCTTCTATCCGACCCAAGCCAAAAGGCAAGGAATAGCAGAAGAAGAAAGGCAAAGCAGTCGCTGCGCCCTCAGCTATGAAGCCTAAGGCATGTGTGAAGAAGAAGGTAAATCCGGCTAAGGATGAATGCCTCAACTGCCACAAGAAGGGGCATTGGAAGAAGGACTGCACGGCACCAGGAGGAGGAAAAGCACCAGGTGCTCCTGCCTTTGGTGGACAAGGTATGTACCTTATTGAAATAAATATGTCTATAAATAACTCTCATTCCTGGGTATTGGATACCGCTTGTGGCTCACACATTTGTACAAATGTGTAGGGGCTAACTGATAGTAGGAAGGTTGGACCAAGGGAGGTAGACCTACGCGTTGGAAATGGAGCACGAGTAGATGCTGAGCGCGTAGGGACTTATAGATTAAATTTACCTTTTGGCTATTGTTTAGTGTTGAATGATTGCTTCTACCTACCAGTGGCACTGCAGACTTGTTCATATCAATGAATCAAGGATAGCAAGGTTGAGGAAGTTAGACTACCTCGAACCATTTGACTTGGAGTCATATGGTAACTGTGAATCTTGTTTGAGAGGAAAGATGACCAATAAACCACTTTCTGGGAAAGGTGTGCTAGCCAAGGAGGTGCTTGAGTTGGTCCATACTAATGTATGTGGGCCGTTCTCAACTCAAGCTAAAAGAGGCTTCCCATACTTCATCACTTTTACTGACGACTTCACAAGGTATGGGTATGTGTATCTTATGAGACACAAATTCGAGACTTTTGAGAAGTTCAAAGAGTACAAGTCGAAAGTAGAGAAGCAACTTGCAACAAGTATCAAGACCCTTCGATCGGATCGAGTAGGTGAATACTTGAGCAAGGATTTTCTAGATTACTTAAAGCTACATGGAGTCCAGTCAGAATGGACACCTCCTGGAACACCACAGATGAATGGTGTTGCCGAAAGGAGAAACCGAACCTTATTGGATATGGTTCGATCCATGATGAACTTCTCAGCTCTACCTACATACCTTTGGAGACATGTTATACAAACCTCTATTTTGTTCTGAACAGGGTTCCTTCCAAGTCAGTAGAAAAGACACCCTATGAGATATGGTGTAGCAAGAAGTCACCTCTTAAACATATGAGACCCTGGGGGTGCCCTGCATATTGTAAGAAGATGTTCACTGACAAGTTGGAATCTAAACGTGAGAAATGTTACTTCGTGGGGTATCCAAAGGAAACTAAGGGATACTACTTCTATCTTCCTGGAGAACATAAGGTCATTGTTTTCAGGAACACAACTTTCCTTGAAGAAGAATATATCTACAAGGAACATAACTGCACAGAGATAGAACTTGAAGAAATTCAAGAACCACAAGATAACACAGAAGTTGAACCCTTGTCGAATGACCTAAACAAGGATTCAATGGGAGTATCTGGTGAAGATTGGGTACTTAGAGTACGCCTTTCAGCCAGTAGGAGTGCTGTGAGAGATAGTGCAGAAATGCAAGGCTCTCATACACAACCAATGGAAGATGATACAATAGTTGTACATCATTCCATTCATGAAATCATGAAAATGACATTCCTGAAAGCTCTTAAGGTGATGGATTGTCCAACACACAAAGACCTTCTCACAATCAGAATGTAATAAGCACTGAAACGCAGAATAATCAACTCCGTAGGACCACTAGGAATCATCATCCGCCTGAAAGACTTAATCTCCTTGTTGAAACACACAATGAGATAGATATTACTGATGATGATGAACCTACAACCTACAGCGAAGCTATGTTAGACATTGATTCGTAGAGATGACATGAAGCCATGAAATCTGAGATGGACTCGATATACATAAATCAAGTTTGAAACTTGGTTGATTTGCCAACAGGGATTAGACCCATATGATGCAAATGGATCTTCAAGAAGAAGATTGATGCATATGGCAAGGTACAGACTTATAAAGCAAGATTGGTGACTAAAGGTTACAATCAACGGCCTGGGGTCGATTGATGAAACATTTTCACATGTTGCTAAGATTAAGTCCATTTGGATTTTGCTTGCAATAGCTGCATATTATGACTATGACATTTGGCAGATGACGTCAAAACTGCTTTCCTCAATGGTAATATAGTTGAGGAGGTGTATATGATACAACCTGAGGGTTTTATATCCAAGAATAAGCCCAAAGTAGTATGCAAGCTACAGAAGTCCATTTATGGACTTAAGCAAGCCTTATGGAGTTGGAATATTTTCTTTGACAAAGCAGTCAAATCGTTTGACTTTGTTAAAAGCAAAGAAGGTCCATACGTTTATAGTAAACGCAAGGAATGGAGTATTGTCTTCATTATCATATATGTAGATGACATATTAATAATGGGAGACAATAAGACTCTCCTACAGTCAGTCAAGGAGTGGTTGTCCAGTACCTTCATGATGAAGGATTTAGGTGAAGCCTGTTACATTCTGGGGATTAGAATCTATAGAGATAGACCTAACAGATTGTTGGGGTTGTCACAGTCAGTTTACATAGACAAAGTGCTTAGACGTTTTTCTATGGAAAATTCCAAGAAAGGCGGTCTACCTATGGGACAAGGCATCAAGTTATCTAAGAAGGATAGTCCTTCTAATACTTATCTATAAAGGTTAAGTTTACTAGATTCGTGTAAACGTACTTTACATAATGAGTTCGTCTTTCGGTGTCGTCTAGGAGTTCTGTGTAGACCTTAATTTGATTAATATCGATATGAGAAGTCCTGTAGGGTCACACTATGTCGATTGTCCTTTCGATCTAAGGATGTATTGAGAGAATAATTAAATGTTCGATTTAGAATCGAGATATTTAAATGAATAATAATTATTTTAATTAAGTCAAAATTGGATTTAATTAAGAATGTGCAGAAAATAAATTGAGACATTGCAGGAACACGTCGAGCGTCGTGACACCCATACCCTAGAGCCGCGGCACATCTGCCTCGATTTTTGGGCCAGGTGCAAGGTCAAACCCTAATCCGGTTTGACCTAATTTTTACCTATAAATAGTGGCATTCTCTTCATTATTCACACACTAATTTCAGATTATCATTCTAAGACTTAGAGACTTAGAATCAAAACTCTCTCGAACCTCTGCCAGATTTCCAAGCTTTCCGAAAGAGAAGTACATTGAAGCTTAGAGCTTGCAGTCGAAAGGGAAACTGTGTGTCAACCCTATAGTAGATAAAGATTCCAGATACTATAACATGTAAGTATTATGCTTTATGTTACATGTTTGATTGTTAAATAACCATACCAGAAAAGTTGTTGGGGTAAGTAAGAAACAAATTTTTAAACTTCCGTTGTGCCTTACTTATGTGTTTTGAACCCAACAAAACCCTACAATCAACACCGCCATATACAAAATTTTCAGCAATTTGAATTATCTTCGTCATCCATTATCGCTCAACAGAAACACATGTGTGGAACCCTAATTTTTAAAATTTTTTACTGATTTGTTCGTAGTATAGTGCATTTGTATGTTTAATTTTCAAGATTTGATTATAGTTTAGTCTAGTTTTAAGTAGTATTTTTCTTCGATTCCCTCTTTCTTGACCCTAGGGTTTTCTATCACGGACTTAACAAATTAAAGCAATGAAACAGTATTATGGGACAGATTTTTGGGGGTTTTCTATTAACTCAAAAAAAAGGAATTACAAACTAAATGTAGAAAAGGAAATGAAATAGCTAAAATGTTGTGAAATCATGGCGTAATATCTGCACAAAAATTTACAGGGTGCCCGGGAACCTACCCGGAATCGCAGGGTCCGGGTAGGTTCCAAGTAATGATTTTTATGGGTAGGTTCCGGATAGTAAATTTAGGAACCGATCATTTACTGGATAGGCTCCGGATAGTTAAAAAAATTAGGGTACCCGGACCCGCTCACCCTTAGATACAATGAGCTGTTGAGAGACTAAGAAATTTCTTTGCTCGACATAAATAGTATATAAAATCATGCACAAATTTTGTCAGTACTGCTATTTGAAGCTTTGTTATATCGAAAATCAAATATAGCTTCAGCAATATAAATAGTTATTCTCAAATACTATACTTTTGTTTCCCTTATTTTACCTTTAAACGAACAAGCTCTATTAAGTGTGGTTCACTCATAAGATTTGGTAAACGAATCACGAGAAATAAGTGTATAGTATACTTAGATATATATAAAGCAGTACGGGAAGTAAATAAATATTACAAGTGTTAGAAATGATAAACAAATAGCCAATATTCAGAATTGCTGCAAGCTTGTTGAATGTTGAATCTTGATAACCTGAAATCAAGAAACACTAAATCTGAATTGTTACAACTGTGGTTGAGTCGAGAGATGGCTCTCTGTCTTTAAGACAAGATTTTCCCATATATATGCTTTTACGTAAATGGGAAATAGTCTCCCAAAATAAAACAGCAACTAATCAACACTACAAAACAAATAGGTTGATTCTGACAAAGAAAACAAACACGAAATGACTTGCTGAAGAATGGAAAATGAAGGAAGAGATTTCTGTTTTCGTCCACTGTTTATGCTTACGTTTTGGACAGAATTTGTGTTGTTCTCTCTTCTGTTTTGCTTCTGTGTAGTATATAGTAGTAGTCTTATAGTCTCAACAATTGAGTCAAAAGGCTTCAATATATAGCATAAGAGAAGGGACTTCTCAATTGCCAAGTAATGGCTGTTTATGGCCTTTAGTGATGGAGTTAATCAGCAAAGTAATGACTGATTTAATGTGAAACATAAAGAAGCTTTTAGGGAGGAGTTATGAGCAGATTAATGGAGTTTTTAACGTTCCAAAAACCAACCCAAACGGTAGGCAGAAACTTTCTGCATTCCGTCGTTCCCAATTTCATCTTTTCAAAAACTCCAGGGGCCAAACTATAAATATTAAACAATTTGGAGGTCTATCAGAAGAGGCCCAAGGCCCAAGACCCATGACCCTTGATCCGTGACCCGAGACCCGAGGTGGCGCGCGTGTGGACTGAGCCTTGAACTCAAGCACATCTAGGTCATCCCTCCTTCAAACACATAGGTTATCCCTTGGGGTCCCAAACCCTTAGACAATTTTGAGACTTATAAAGAGAATAATTCTTCATTTTTCCATCGATATGGTAGATTTGTACCACACCATATTTCCATGCCTTAAACACCTTACTTCGTGGACCAATATCTCTTTCATTTCTCAACGAAATTTGACGATTTTTGGCCCTACGGTAATTTACTCACTTAGTAGATTATGCACGTATGAAGAGATAAAGCCTCAAACATGCGGAACCCTAGTGTTTAAGTCATTAAATATGGGTGGACGCACCTCCCCACCAAATACAAATTTCCAACAATCCCTCTTGAAAGAGATTTTGGCGCACACATAAGGTGCCTACTTTCAGCAATGTTTCAGCGAAAAGATATTGCATCAGGAGAGGTAGCTTCTGCTTTCAACCTTCCCTAGTTGAATACCACCGGACTTAATTATTGAGCGGTGAATGTGATGTCTGAACTGTCAGTGTTTAGTGTAAGCCAAGACAATGATACCAACACAATAACTCTCCTTATTCGTTTTCTTCTTATTATTTTGTCCGTTGTGGCCATGGACACACTTGGATTCTTAAGTGCGTTCATTTGAGGCGTCCTATCCTCGCACTTAAATAGGTGATCTCCTACAAGGTATCATTCTATACCCCACTTCACAAGTGTTAGGAATCATTAAAAGTTTCCCCAACCTTAACCTCAACCGTTTGAGGATCGTTAAAGGTTTGGAAGCTTAACCTTTACCCACCATGCAGGTAGCACTTTAATGTATATCGCGAGAACAGCTTTGGATTTATGTTTCCCTACAGAAATCATCATCCGAAGTGCTCTTGCTTCCACCGAAGCGCTCAACTGAACCTTTTGTAGCTTAGTTTTCTCACTGAACCAAATTCTTGGGATCTCCAGTCAGTATGGTTGGATTACCACCGCAAAGGATTGTATTGTTTGGGTTTTAAGCCCATTTCCCTAGACAGGCAGAACACTTGATCTTCAGGTAGTCCCTTAGTTAAATGGTCCGTTATATCATTTGATTAGTAATCAAGGAAGTGGCACCCGTGATGATCAACTGCCATACGGTCTTATGTATCTGACATATATGTCTAGACGCCGTCATCCGTGTCTTTCCTAAAGCCGACCGGCTAGCCACAGTGTATAATTGTTGAAGGCACGGGTTTCTCCCAATAAGGGACGTCCTCTAAGGAGTCATGAAGTTACTCAACTTCTTTCATGCTTTGTATAAAGCGATAAACTCTTATTCCATCATGAATCGACCGATGCAAGTTTGCTTAGAGGATTTTCCAAGACCCATCATACACATTCACTTGTGGCATTGGTGTTCTTCATATCTGATGTCCAGTTTGCATCATTGTGTTCTCCCAGAACCGCTGGACATCCAGAATACCGTAATTCATAGATAAGCGAACATTTCAGACATCGTCATATCCACTTTAACGCCTTCTATCGATCATTTTCAGAATCACGAGTGAACTTTAGTTCAACTGATCTGCTTTGTAGGCTGATACCAGGTCGATTGTAGTGTGTACAATACATTGAACTACATGTGACCTACACATATCGCTCCTTGTCTATGGGTGCACCATGATTCCAATCAGTTCTATGATTCATATCCATTGGTGGCTTCAACGAGACTGTCAATTATCTCACAACTGAGTTTGGAGTTAGACCAGTCAGTTAGATGTCTTAGAAATCCAATTCCTAAGATGTCATCTGTGATACCCGTATCTTTTGTTTCAATATAACTTCCACTTTCAGACTGTTGATTTTCCAACTGTTGACTTTCTAACTTCAGAGTCAATGTTTCTGTGATCAGATTCATTGTTTTTGTTTTATCTAAAACTTCCACGACCAAAATGAAAGTTCAGGAAGAAGCCCAACAGTCCAGCAAACCAACTCTGATCCTCCCCTTCCAACTCTCCGGTTAGGAAGGCTGTTTCAACATCCATACCACGCAAGACTGCAATGGCCCTGGATGTTAAGTTATTCACAGGGGAGCACATGTACAAGTAGCCGAGGCCTTATACTCGTCAGTGGATCCATCTACTTTGTACTCATTTTTCAGTATCCTCTTTCACAACCCAAAGGTTCTTTTTCCGGAGGAAGGTCAACCATTACACAAGTATGGTTCCATGTGATGGAATCTATTTCTCTCTCTGTAGCTTCTTTCCAAAGCAGCTCTTTTGGAGATGACAATTCTTTGTTAATTGTCCATGGTTCGTTCTTAACCATACAAGCTATAAGGCCTGGAACAAGTCTTTGTCCCCTATTTGTTCCGTCTTGGTTCAACATCTAGAATCCATGAGTTATGTAGATCTGGAATATTAAGTTTCGGATAGTCAGCAACTTCCAAGTCCTGTAGATACGGAACGTCTAGTTCCGGACAGTCAGGCACTCGCGGGTTCTTGTTAACCTTGAGCAATTACTTATTTTTCCCTTCTCAAGAAAAGTTATCTTCAAAGAATTCAGCATTTTTTTACACGAAGAGGTGATAAACACTATTGTTATTTGGAGATCCAGTGGATATGTAATCTACAGTCTTAGGTACAACTTGACATGTTTCGGTATTCCAACTTCTACCAAGCCACCCCACATCACAACATTTGTATGTGAGATCCTTTCCATGTTTTACACGGAGGGTTATCCTTATCCTTATGCGAATTTCTGTTGAGAATCACATTAGTGGTAAGGATCGCCTTGCCCCACATATTTTGGGCATACAGCTTTGCGCTTGGCTAACACCGTTGGACTGAGGTGAGTAATGAGCAGTCGTTTAATGAATGATGCTTCACATTCTCCCCCTCTATCACTACGAATTCCTCAATCCGTAAGCTTAGTTGATTTTCAACTTCTGCTTTGTAGCGCTTATCAGCTTCAACAATTTCATCTTTGTTTTTCAACAAACAAATGATACCATACATTGTACCATCATCAATGAAGGTCACAAAGTACTTGTCTCCCCCCTCTATTTTGTATAAACTTCAAATCACTCATGTAGGTGTGACTAAGTTCTAGAGGAGCGGTGCTTCTTTCGCTATTCCTTTGACGGAATGGAAAGGTGATTTGAAGCTTATACAAAATAGAGAGGGGAGACAAGTACTTTGCCTATTCGCCTACCTCACATTCATTTTGAGGGTTTATATCGACAGAAAGCAACAATCTCAACTTCGTTAGCTTTTGAATGACTTTCTATTTAACGTGTCTTAATCTATGATGGCATAGATGCACGGATTACAAATATATCATTGTTTTGGCAAAGACATATTGTATCATTCTTAGTTATTATAGACCTGTTGGACTAGTCTCAAACCAGCTTGACCAACAGCGTCCTTTAAACCAAGTTTGGGACATGTATCACCTCATCTTGGAGTGATCCCATTCTCTGAAGTCCTATTGAGGACAACCTCTCCAACCCCTTCTACTTTAGAGGTGGCGTTGCTTCACATGAGCAACCTATTGCCCGTGGTTAGGGCGTAACCAGATCATATGTGATCTAGATACTCTGGCCCACTCCAGTTGCTTAGGCAGACTGAGTGTCCAATTTCTTTTCTGCCTTTCTTTTGGCCTTCAGATCATTTAAGACCTGAAAACTCTGGCCCACCACACTAGGTGTCCATTACTTTTCTTATCAAATGAATTCTGGCCCCACTCCCGTCGCCCATAGGCTTTGTATGACTGAGTGTCCAATATCATTCTATCAAAGGAATTTTGGCCCACTCCAGTCGCATGTAGGCTTTGTACTACTGAATGTCCAATATCATCCTATCAAATGAATGATCTTCTGTCAAATAGTGTGACAGGGTCAACATCTTAAGATAAGACATTATCTTTTAGTCTTCTTCCCTTGATATTGGTGCCCAGACAATTGTTGGCGCTTACTTAATAGTGGTAACAGTTTTCGCACAGTCAGTGGATCTTTTTCCCTCGTATGTGCGAACATACTTTACACACTTTTAATAATTACACTTAAAAGAACAAATCTTTTTAAGTCGTTTACAAAATCCAATCTTTAACGGGAAGGAAGATGAGATTAAACTTCTGATTTTAAAGCGTAAGGAATATAAATTATTTCGTGAAAATATTTTCATATTCCTCCTTACTTTAAGCCATTTTTAATCAGACATCATTTAATCTTATTCTTGACAAGGAAGAAAAATTACTTATCCCAATTTCGGATTCTGGCCCACTTCGGTCACTTCATCGGACTGAGTGTCCATTTTCTCCTTACCATAATTCGGATCCTTTCTCTGGGACAGATATAGGCCCTCTGCTACAAGACAGAACCACATCTTCAGCCATCTCCTCTTGTCCCAGTTGACATACTCAGCCTCTCGTAGGCAATTGTTCCCACCACTCTCGGGAGCGGTGACACCATGAACACGTTGACCTTCAACAGCATAATCACAAGTCTCTTCTACCAGAAAACCACAGCCATATCCATATTTGGTCACACAACTTTTGACCCACATCTTTCGAACACTAATACAATCTTGTCTTAAACTTGTTGGATATGTAAAGCAGTACGGAAAGTAAATAAATATTACAAGTATTCGAAAGGATAAACAAAGAGCCAATATTCAGAACTGCCGCAAGCTTGTTGAATGTTGAATCTTGATAACTTGAAATCAAGAAACACTAAATCTGGTTTGTTACAATTGTGGCTGAGTCGAGAGATGACTCTCTGTATTTAAGACAAGATTGCCCCGTATATATGTTTTTACGTTAACGGTCAATAGTCTGCTAAGATAAAACAGCAACTAATCAACACTACAAAGCAAATAGGTTGATTCTGGCGAAGAAAATAAACACGAAACGACTTGCTGAAGAATGGAAAAGGAAGGAAGAGTTTTCTGTTTTCGTCCACTATTTCTGCTCACGTTTTGGATAGAATTTGCGTTTTTCTCTCTTCTGTTTTGCCTCTGTGTAGTATATAGTAGTAGTCTCAACAATTTAGCCAAAAGTCTTCAACATATAGCATAAGGGGAGAGACTTCTCAACTGCCAAGTAATGGTTGTTTATGGCCATTAGTGAGGGAGTTAATCAGCCAAGTAATGGTTGATTTAATGTGCAACATAAAGGAGCTTTAGGGAGGAGTTATGGGCAAATTAATGGAGTTTTTAACGTTCCAAAAACCAACCCAAACGGTAGGTAGAAACTTTTTGCCTTCCGTCGTTCCCAATTTCATCTTTCCAGAAACTCCAGGGACCAAACTATAAATATTAAATAATTTGAGGGTCTATCAGAAGAGGCCCAAAGCCCAAGACCCACGACTTGTGACCCGTGACCCGAGACCCGAGGCAGCGGCGGCACGCGTGTGGACTTAGCCTTGAACCCAAGCACATCTAGGTCATCCCTCCTTCAAACACATGAGTTACCCCTTGGGGTCCCAAACCCTTAGCCAATTTTGAGACTTATAAAAAGAACAATTCTTTCTTTTTCCACCGATGTGGTAGATTTGTCCCACACCATATTTCCATGCCTCAAACACCTTATTTCGTGGACCAAAATCTCTTTCATTTCTCAACGAAATTTGACGATTCTTGGCCCTACGGTCATCTACTCACTTAGTAGATTATGCACGTGTGAAGAGATAAAGCCTCTAACATGCGAAACCCTAGTTTTTAAGTCATTAAATATGGGTGGACGCACCTCCCCACCAAAGATAAATTTCTAACAGATATATGTTGTGGTTGAATAATATTATTAGAAAAGTATATTCGTACTAATTTTATGCTTTTATTCAGTAATTATTAATTGAACATAATTACTGATGAATTTCCTTATCTTATATTGATGGTGAGTTACTTAAAATTCAGAACCATCCTAATACCGATCACATTTTGGTGCCGGAAAGTGAAAAGGGAAGAATTTAAGGACATAGTGAAATGGTAAATGTTCTCCTTAACATGAAATTTCAAATTTAATTGATGAAAATGAAATTTTATTTCATAAAAACATTAAAATCTTCATAGTGTATTGTCGCGCCCGTTTTTCGACCTTGCTCGGGTCAAAGCGGAGCGCGGACGTGATTCCGGTGATTCCTGGGTAAAAAGGATTGAGGAGTCGCCACCTAATTATTTTTACGGTGAATTAGGACACCTAAATATTAAACTAAGTGCTGCAATGTAAACTCCAATTTTAAGGTCTGTGAAACTAGCGAGATTCTAGGTAAGGGTTCTTTATTATCCTAAAGGGAAGGGGTTAGGCATCCTTTAAGATCCGCTAACTTGCGGTTATCCGGTCAAACTCAGGTTAATTATTGCTAGAAAAATGCATGTTTGATATATGAAGTTAAAGATGTTTTCAAATAATTAGTAAATGATGCATTTTTTAAAAGAAAGATACATGTAGAGAAAAAATATGCATTTGTATGGTATTTAAAGAGAAATACATGTAGAGTTGGAAAAAATATGCATTTGTCAATTGAGAGTAGAAACAAAATTATTTATAACGCCAAAGAAGCGAATCTTTCGAAAATCATCGAGTTGCAAAAATAATAATAAAAAGATAAAACTTATTCGGTATGATTAATAAAGCAAATAAAAGATGACAAAAGTTATTTTGAAAATCTTGAATACGCGTGACGAGCCTAAAATAAATAACTAGCGAAGGGTTTCTAAGTTTGAATTTAACCGAGCCTACAAATAAATAAGCTAGCGACGGGTTTCAAATCTTAAACTAACCTATGAATTAATCCTAAGTTTGCCTATTCTAAGCATTTCAATAATTACATAAGTGCGATAAATAATATTACAATACAAAGCGGGATAAAAGCTGAATTAAAGAAAGAAATAACAATAAATAAACTCCGAGGAATATTTGTCTTTATTTGCTTTAATCCCTGCAAGTTGTCAAGAACAAACGGTTAGAAACAGTTAAATACACATAACTTCATATCCGTATTCAAAACAGTGAATATTTTGATCACGGAGGGCTCAGACTTAAATTTTGAAAAGAACATTCCAATCACGTCGTGGCTGCAAACATATGACTAATGTGGTTTATTTTTTATTGTCTCGCCTACTAAACGTGTTGGTCTCTCGGGTGAAATAGAAAAGATCACTATAATCACGTCGTGGCTGCGAATATATAACTTGTTGGTTATTTTAGTCACCTCGCCTACTAAACATGTTGATCTCGGAAAAAGGTTTAAGCCTCATCATTGCCCAGAAGTTATATTTCCGTCTTTGCAACTGTGGAGGCCTCAAAATCGACGGATATTTTTCATCGGCCAGTGTAGTATCGTGTTCAAATCAGTAAAATTAAAAATGAAACAGTAAACAGTAGGCAGCAAGCAGGAAAACAGAGGAAGAGAAAAAAGAGTTACCGAAAATGACGCGGTGTTTAGTTTAAAACAGTAAAACAGTAGAACAATAATTTGGAACCGAGCAGTGAACTGAAATAGAAAGCAGTACCCGAAAAGATGCGATATTTATTCAAAACAGTAAAAACAGTAAAACAGTGAGATATCCGTTGCCCGGATACTTAAAACAGTGCTAAAAAAAACAGAGAAACGAAACGAAAGAAAAGTGCGGCTTTGAAGTTAATTTCATCGGCCTTAATGCAATATTAATAAAATAATAAAACAGTAAAAGAAACGAGCAGTGAGCAATTAAAGTATCCGACCCAAATTCTGAAATGTTGGAACCGAAACAGGATTAAGAAGGAATTATGGAAAAATCCGACCCGGATCATGAACAGTGACCCGAATGAAATCAGAAATTCAGACTTTTTCAGATAACCAGCAACAGATATGAAAAATGCCATAATCTGGAATATACCAAGACCGGGTCAGTGACCCGACCCGAATCAGATTTTTTTTTCATCTTTTCAGATAACCAATAATAACAACAGCAACAATGCAAGAAATTTCGAAATTCAAATCGGGTCGACCCGACCCGAATTGGAGATTCAACCCGACATCAAATAATTCCATCAATTCCAGATAACCAACATACAAAAGATATGAAATGCAAAAATTCTGAAAATAATATCCAAACCGGGTCGACCCGATCCGGGTCAGTGACCCGACCCGAATCGGAAACTCAACCCGAAATCAAATATTCACCAAATTCAGATAACCAACATACAAAAGATATGAAATGCAAGAATTCTGAAAATAATATCCAAACCGGGTCGACCCTATCCGGGTCAGTGACCCGACCCGAATCGGAAACTCAACCCGAAACCAAATATTCACCAAATTCAGATAACCAACATACAAGAATATGAAAAATGCAAGAATTCTGAAAATGTTACTCAACCCGGGTCGACCCGACCCGAAATCAGTGAAGAACAACAAGAAATGCAAACAGATTTTCGGACTCGATTTTTCAGAAACCGAATAGAGGTATTTAAAACCCAAGTTCAAGAATGAAACTCACCTCCTTTCTTTCGAATCTTGGGCCTATTTCGGACTTGTATCTTGGACAACAAAGAAGGCAAATGCTTTAAAAATCAAGAACACAACAAATATTTTATGTATATATGGGATAGTCTTCCGAAAAATCCTTTGAAAATCTATTTTCTCTCCCCGAAAATTCTCCCCCAAAATGAAGAACAACATGGGGTATTTATAGGTGGATTCCCCCCCCCCCAAGAACGAGTTTGAAATTTGAATTAAAGGTAAAGATTTCGCGGATTTGAGGGGCATGGGTCGCGGATTTTATGGTGTCGGCAATGCAGAGGGGTCAATGAAAGGCGGAGGGTTGGTGGTGGCGAGGCGGTGACCGGCGACGTGGGGTCGCCAGATGGGTGGGTCGGCGGCTTTGGTTGAGAGGTTTAGGTTTAGGGTTTTTTGTTTTTTTTTTTATTTGGTTTGGGGATTAAAAGAGAGGGGGGAAGACGAGTTGGGTCGGGTCGGGTCGGTCGGGTGTGGGTGGGTTGTTTTAATTTAGGGATTGGGCTTGTGGGTCACCGATTGGGCCTGGTGGTTTTTGTTTTGTTTTGTGGGTTTGGGTATAAGGGAATTTAATTGGGGAGTTTGGGCTTGGGCTTGTTTGGTGTGGGCCGTTTGGGTATAAGGGAATTTAATTGGGAGTTTAGGCTTGTTTGTTTGGGTAGAATTTGTATTGGGTTGGAAAAATGAAATGGGTTAGAAATTGTTTTGGGTTATGAAATGAAAAATGGGTTATGGATTTAAAAATATATAAGAGGGGCTTAATATTAAAACATATTTATATATTTTTTGTAAAAGATGTGAATTATTTAAAATAACGTAACAATGTGATAATAATAAAAATATAATATTTGCGAAATGTTTAAAAATAAAAAAATGTAAATGCGATGCAATTTTGCGAGAATAAAATAACATAGAATTTTTTGGATAAAACTTATGATTGTGATAAAAAATGCAAATGACAGTAAAAAATGCGAATAATAATAATAAGAGAATAATATATATATATATATATATATATATATACCTATATTTTAAAATTGTTTTAAAAGTGTCAAAAATATTAAAAATTATGAATAAAATCATAAAAGATGGGACAAAATTGGGTGTCAACAGATGCCCCTCTTTGGACGGAGACGATGATAGAGTTTTCGGCCAAAGAAGTTGACTGAGTGGCCAATTTTGTCCTGATCATCGGGACTGCATGGTAAGAAATAGAATCCCGAGGGGTATAGAAGTTGCAAAAAGATGGTGCACATTCAAGCAACAATGCCCCAATGTCGACTTAGGATGACACTGGTCGCAGATGCGAGAAATTAATGGGAAAAGCGGATCGACGTTCGAAGTAGGTCGTTGACCAAATTGCCTCAGTTCGCCGTAAGAGATAGCTCCACGTTGTGATGAAGTTCCTGCAAATTAAAAACTCCTGCAAACTAAAGCTTAAGATATAATTAGTGTATAACTGCTGAGAAAAATTATAGAGAAAATAACTTGGAAATACCCGCATTAGGAGGTGGCGCTGGTGATATTAAAATACCCTCATTATAAGGTGGGCGCTGATCGAAATTAAAATACCCTCATTATAAGGTGGGCGCCTGAAATGACGTCGTTGGATTGACGTGTTGTGTTGAAGACGTCGTTGTAATATTGTTGACGTCGTTGTAATGATGTAAAAGACAGTTGTTATGTTGCATGTAACGTCGAGGACGTTGTTGTAATGTTGTTTTGCTGTAAAAGATAATTATTGTGCTGAAGACGTCGTTGTAATGCTGTTGACGTCATTGTAATACTGTAAAAATAAATGTTGTGCAGAAGACGCCGTTGCGTAGGCGTGTTATTGATGACGTCGTTGTATGGGCGCGTTGCTGATGACATCATTGTAATGTTGTTGATGTCGTTGTAATGCTGTAAAAGATAGTTGTTTTGCAGAAGACGTCATTGCGTAGGCGTGTTGTTCATGACGCCGTTGTATGGGCGCGTTGTTGATGACGCCGTTGTATGGGCGCGTTGCTGATGACATCGTTGTAATGTTGTTGATGTCGTTGTAATGCTGTAAAAGGTAGTTGATTTGCAGAAGATGCCGTTGCATAGGCGTGTTGTTCATGACACCGTTGTATGGGCGCGTTGCTGACGACATCATTGTAATGTTGTTGATGTCGTTGTTGTAAGAATGTAACGCTGGGGTCGTCGTTGTATCGACGTGTTGTGTTGAAGACGTCATTGTGATGACGTTGTTTCAAGAATGTAATGATGTTTGTTGCAAGAGATAGGCGTTGCGTTGAAGACGTCGTTGAAATGTTGTTGACGTCGTTGTAATGTTGTAAAAAGTCAAGGCGTCTTTGTCAGAACGCCGTGGGACGTTGTTGTAATGTAGTTTTGCTGTAGAAGGTAGATGTTGAGCTGAAGGCGTCATTGTAATGTTGTTGACGTCATTGTAATGTTGTTGACGTCATTGTAATGCTGTAAAAAATAGATGTCGTGTTGCCGTAACGTCGTGGACGTTGTTGTAATGTAGTTTTGCTGTAAAAATAGCTGTTGAGCTGAAGACGTCATTGTAATGTTGACGTCATTGTAAATGCTGTAAACATAGATGTCGTGTTGCCGTAACGTCGTGGACGTTGTTGTAATGTAGTTTTGCTGTAAAAATAGTTGTTGAGCTGAAGACGTCATTGTAATGTTGTTGACGTCGTTGTAAATGCTGTAAACAATAGTTGTTGTGCTGAAGGCGTCGTTGTAATGCGATTGAAGATAGTTGATGTGCTGCAGTAACGTCAATGACGTTGTTGTAATGCTGTAAAAGATAGTTATTGCGTTGAAGACGTCATTGTAATGCTATTGACGTCGTTGAGATGCGGTAAAAGATAGTTGCTGCATTGAAGACGTCATTGTAATGTTGTTGACGTCGTTGTAAAGCTGTAAAAATGATTGTCGTGCTGTCATAACGTTGATGACGTTATTGTAATGTTGTCTTGTTGTAAGAGATGTAAGTGACGTCCTTGCCGTCAGTTTGCTGTAATAGGGTTCCACGTTGTGCTGAATCTTCTGCCGATCCAAACTCATGTGAATTGAAATGTCATCCTGGCACGAGCGAAAATGTGATGCGACGTCTTTGCCGTCGGGTTTGCCTTGTTGTCGTTCTTTGTGATTCGAAATAACATCTTTGTGCAGACATAATAGTCGGGACCCTGTAGGTCAAGATGATGTCTTCGTATAAATGCAGAACAAGAACGTAATCCTTGTAGTGAGTTGTGGTGCCGAAATTCTTTGGGAAATTGATCATAACTGATGTGGCTTCCCTGCTTTTTCAACCTGAAGAACCTGTAGTCAAAGAAAATTTGTGAGTTTGGGGAGGGGCGGTTGATTCGCGTTGACTTGGTAGCTTTGGCTCTTGATAGCTGCATGTCCTGCTGATTCGGACATGTAGCCCCTGTCTGGTTCCCAGTCTTAGCTAACCGTTAATGAAAACATTTGTTGAAAATAAGTCGTTTATAAGAAAGTATGCTTATCATTAAAAAGTTCTTGTCGAACTCTAATGAAAATATTTGTTGAAAATGATTTGCTTATAAGAAAGTATGCATATTAGTAAAAATCTTGTCAAACTCTAATGAAAATATTTGGTGAAAATAAATTGTGTATAAGAAAATATGCATATTAGTAATAAAAATCTTGTCAAACTCTAATGAAAGTATTTGTTGAAAATAAATTGCTTATAAGAAAATATGCATATTAGTAATAAAAATCTTGTCAAACTCTAATGACAGTATTTGTTGAAAATAAATTGCTTATAAGAAAGTATCCATATATGTAAATGTCTATCGAGCAGCGACATGCGGTGAAACAAAGCAAACATCTTATCCAAAATCCTCTTAGGCTGAAGACTTAGTTTGCCGATGCTTTTCCATGTTTATCGGTGTCCTCCGGCAGTGATCCCTTAAAAATGCCCCAGTTTTCGATATGTGAGAATGACAATCTTTTGAACGGACAAACGAGTCTTGTGTAGATTACTTGCCTGTCCTATCAGGGTGATCAGATGGGTGCATTTTGTCATATGTGATATAAAGGAGAAAATATTTCCTAATGGTGGGACCGAAGCCGATTTAGGCCGCCTACGCATCCCCATGAGGAAATCAGGTCATGACGTAGTTCATTACAAGTGAAGGAGATTTGTAAGGGTTTTTCTAAAGATGGGACCGAAGCCGATGTGGCCGCCTATGTATTCCGCCGAGGGAATCAGGTCATAACGTAGTTCATGTCATTTTCTATTCTGATAAAGTTGCTTCGGACAACTGTGTTCATATGCTTTTCATCAATCAACCTCCTTGTGCATGATTCTGTTATCCACTCGGCTGCGAAAGATATAGCATTGCTCCAGTAGAAGTCCTGATCGTAGTGTGGTAGCCCAAGAGTACAAATGGCAAACGTCTGTGCCGATGCTTGTAACATCAACCATCTTGATGTTTCATTCAAAACTGGCTTTGGCTTATTCCAAAAATGCCTCAATTCTTCCGGTTGTGAGTCTTCTTTATATGCTTCGAAGTCTTGCTTGCTTGTTTCAAATGTGTCACACATTATGGACAGATTAGTTTGCATGATGAAAAAGAAAAGAAAATTATTAAACAAAACAGATTTAAAAATAGCAAAAGCAATGCAGATTTGTCTTTTTAAGCTTTCAAAAGGTAGAGGCAAAACACATTAAATGCATATATGTGATTCAGGCCTCAATCTGAATCGCATTGTTTCATTAAATATTAATGCAGTTAACTAGTTTCTGGGAGAAACAAGGCCAGGGCACAGGTCCAATTTTTCCAAAACATCTCCTTGCTCTGCATCCCAAATGGTTGAGCCTCTAGCGTGATCATTGAGAATCACATTGCATTTCGCTTCTTCTTCAGCAATGAAAAATCTTTGGAATCCCTTCACGAGGTTGGCTGCATTGTCCTCCTTTGATTCCTGAGTGGCGCATGCTTTGACGAATGACTGACTCAGAGGTGGAACAAGCTTTGGTAAATGAGCATCTATCTTTCTTCGGAGATTGGTTGATAAAACTTTTTCAGGAAAAGATGGTGCCATGATCCGCGACTTTGGAGGAAGTACTTCTACTCCCAACGGTGCCCTTAATCGGATCAGAATCATAGGGGTGATAGAGGCCGGTGATTCAACATTTTCCTTTCTCCTGATCGCACAATAGTCCCTTCCAAATTGTGTTCTTCATCAACAGTAATCATGTTCACATTGGCATTGTCATGATCTGGCAAAGGGTTATCATTTACATTAGAGGAAGGTCCTTTCAGTTGGATAACTCCTTCTTTGATTAATGCCTCAATTTTGTCTCTGAGGGCATAGCAATTTTCAGTGTCGTGCCCAGGAATCCTCGAGTGGTACGCACAATGCTTAGTCTCATCGTGCCATTTTGGAACAGGATTGGGGACATTTCCTGGGATGGGCTGGAGTATTCCTGCGGTTTTCAGTCTTTCATATAATTGGGCTCGAGGTTCGGCTAAAGGTGTATAGGTTTTGGCTGGCTTTCTTTCGTATTTTGCGCGAGGTCTGGGTGCATTTGGTGCATGGACTCGTGGCTGAGGTAAGTATGCGGGCTGATATTGCAGGGGATTTGGATAGACAGGTGCTCGAGGCAGGCTATATATTGGTTGGGTGTGGTAGACAGGGTACGGACCAGGTGGGTATTGATAATAAGGTTGAGGGCTTTGGACGTATGGGCTATAATAGGAAAGCTGAACACTTTGGTTGTTTTGATTGTAGTTGGGAGGCTGAGGTGATGGCATTTGGTAGGTTGATATTTGATTTGGCCTATGTTTCTGAACCGTCATGACAGGGGACACTCCGTCCCTCTTCTTCTTTATTATTCCCCCAAATGAGTCCGACTGGATTGCCTCACTCGTTGCTTGCAACACTGCCAAGTTTGCAATTCTCCCAGTTTTGATACGTTCTTCTATGAAATCTCCCATCATTACGACTTCAGAGAAACTTCGTCCTATGACGCTTATCATTCTTTCATAGTATGTTGCATCTTTCAAAGATTGTACAAAGAGAGTGGCCATTTCACTTTCCGTTATCGGGGGTTGAACTTTTGCTGCTTCTGCCCTCCACTTCATGGCATATTCTCTGAAGGTCTCTGTGGACTTTTTCTCCAACTTCATCAAATAAAATCTATCCAAGACTGTGTCGGTGTTAAATCTGAACCTATCCACGAAATCCTGTGCTATTGTGCCCCAGTCATGCCATTTTCGCGGGTCCTGGCTTGTGTACCAGTCTAGTCCTTCTCCTGTCAAACTCCTTATGAACAACTTCATTATGATGGCCTGATTTTTACCTACCCCAATCAGTTTGTCGCAGTACGATCTCAAATGAGAGTAAGGATTTCCTTTCCCATCAAACAAGTCAAATTTTGGCATTTTATATCCGACAGGCAATTCAATGTCGGGATGCATGCACAAATCTTCGTACTCGAGTCCTTCATGCCCCTTGCTGGTTTGGATATTCTTGAATGTTTCTTTCAGGCTATGAATCTCTCTCGCCACACTTTCACCGGTTCTGATCCTCACCTGCCTGTCCATTTCTTTACACTGGCCAATTTCCTGAAGAGTCATGTTTGGTACTGTGGTAGTAAAAGGTTGAGCTTCTGTTGCATATACTGGTGGCACATGCTGCTCGTTGGGATCAGCGACGTGTGCCATCAATATGTGTTGGGTTGCCTGGTGATTTTGCATGGAAGAGGTGTTTTGGATGAGTGGGTTAATTTGGGTATGTGGAGTTGTAGGGTCAGTTTGTAGCGGGCTTTGTTGTGGACTTGCTTGCGGGTTAGTGTGTTGTGGATTGGTCTTGTTTAGTGGCGAATTTTCTGGGAGGTTTTCGGAAAATGGTTGTTCATGAGATGAAAAAGTTTGCGGTGTAGTTGTATTCGTCCCTTGTTCAGGGAGCGGAGTATTGACGCTAATGGACAAGTTTGTGAGATTTTGGAGCCGCTCAATCTCGGCCTGCATGACTGCTATCTGTTACCTTGATTGGGCGATGTATTTTTCCTGGACGATAGTATTTTCCCTTTCTGAAACTCCTGATTCATCTCCCGGGAGAGTGATTAGTCTCAGACCAGTCTGTTCGGATGCACCTGAATCAGTCATTTCGTTGAATGATCGTGTCTTTGACCTCGTGAAGTAGGGATGTTCCGCCAGTTTTAGTCAACGCAAATCAACCTTTGGGGAAAATAATCTAGGCAAAATAAACCTTCTAAAAATGAAGAAAACCAAGTTAGTATAGGGCGAATAATTATTGCTTCAAATAATATGCACAAAGTGAAAAAGCAGGAGAAAACAACAAAATGATTGCATGACAATTAAATGAGCGTCCTAATATGCATGGGGCCTTCATTATGCCGGAGGTGGGCCTAAACGCCAGATATGCGGGATTACGACAGATTGATCCAAGCTGCTAAACTGTAATGCTTTTGTCGGAAATGAGACAAAATGAATGTACATTTTCCAATTCGACATGACATGATTAGGCTTGGATTAGTCTATCCTTATCACGCTACACATAATATGATGATTGGTCGTTGGGATGTGAGACCCGTAGACATCTTTGGCGGATTTCTTAATTGTGAAGTCGATACCAAGGATCGACCCACCTAAGGTGTATGCATGCATGACTAAAAATAAAGGGTGGTATAGCTCTATCTTAAATTTTCTAAGATTTGGCTGACTAGACACAAGGTTCCCGAGCGGACTACTCGAGTGAGAAGGCTACACGGCCACCGGATGGTCCGGTCACTCCGCGCATACGCCAACTCTCCTAAAATTTGGTAGATTGAAAGAAATTTGCGGGTGCGCAAAACACACCTCGCGTGTAGTGTGTGATAGTGTCAATTTTCCAGAGTGGAAAAAATATGAGAGAAATGCCAATTTAAGGAAAGCAGTAAGAGAATATAATAATTAAAGCAGTTTATGCACGCAAAATTTCACAAAGGAAACAAATCAAAGCATACATCAAACAAAGAGTGAAAGTAAAGCACAAATAATTAACCTGAATTTTGCTATGGTTAAGAACCTGAAAATTCCCAGCGGAGTCGCCATGCTGTCGCGCCCGTTTTTCGACCTTGCTCGGGTCAAAGCGGAGCGCGGACGTGATTCCGGTGATTCCTGGGTAAAAAGGATTGAGGAGTCGCCACCTAATTATTTTTACGGTGAATTAGGACACCTAAATATTAAACTAAGTGCTGCAATGTAAACTCCAATTTTAAGGTCTGCGAAACTAGCGAGATTCTAGGTAAGGGTTCTTTATTATCCTAAAGGGAAGGGGTTAGGCATCCTTTAAGATCCGCTAACTTGCGGTTATCCGGTCAAACTCAGGTTAATTATTGCTAGAAAAATGCATATTTGATATATGAAGTTAAAGATGTTTTCAAATAATTAGTAAATGATGCATTTTTTAAAAGAAAGATACATGTAGAGAAAAAATATGCATTTGTATGGTATTTAAAGAGAAATACATGTAGAGTTGGAAAAAATATGCATTTGTCAATTGAGAGTAGAAACAAAATTATTTATAACGCCAAAGAAGCGAATCTTTCGAAAATCATCGAGTTGCAAAATAATAATAAAAAGATAAAACTTATTCGGTATGATTAATAAAGCAAATAAAAGATGACAAAAGTTGTTTTGAAAATCTTGAATACGCGTGACGAGCCTAAAATAAATAACTAGCGAAGGGTTTCTAAGTTTGAATTTAACCGAGCCTACAAATAAATAAGCTAGCGACGGGTTTCAAATCTTAAACTAACCTATGAATTAATCCTAAGTTTGCCTATTCTAAGCATTTCAATAATTACATAAGTGCGATAAATAATATTACAATACAAAGCGGGATAAAAGCTGAATTAAAGAAAGAAATAACAATAAATAAACTCCGAGGAATATTTGTCTTTATTTGCTTTAATCCCTGCAAGCTGTCAAGAACAAACGGTTAGAAACAGTTAAATACACATAACTTCATATCCGTATTCAAAACAGTGAATATTTTGATCACGCAGGGCTCAGACTTAAATTTTGAAAAGAACATTTTAATCACGTCGTGGCTGCAAACATATGACTAATGTGGTTTATTTTTTATTGTCTCGCCTACTAAACGTGTTGGTCTCTCGGGTGAAATAGAAAAGATCACTATAATCACGTCGTGGCTGCGAATATATAACTTGTTGGTTATTTTAGTCACCTCACCTACTAAACATGTTGATCTCGGAAAAAGGTTTAAGCCTCATCATTGCCCAGAAGTTATATTTCCGTCTTTGCAACTGTGGAGGCCTCAAAATCGACGGATATTTTTCATCGGCCAGTGTAGTATCGTGTTCAAATCAGTAAAATTAAAAATGAAACAGTAAACAGTAGGCAGCAAGCAGGAAAACAGAGGCAGAGAAAAAAGAGTTACCGAAAATGACGCGGTGTTTAGTTTAAAACAGTAAAATAATAGAACAATAATTTGGAACCGAGCAGTGAACTGAAATAGAAAGCAGTACCCGAAAAGACGCGATATTTATTCAAAACAGTAAAAGCGATAAAGCGTTGAGATATCCGTTGCCGGATACTTAAAAGCGATGCTAAAAAAGCGAGAAACGAACGAAAGAAAAGCGCGGCCGAAGTTAATTTCATCGGCCTTAATGCAATATTAATAAAATAATAAAACAAGAAAAAAGCGAGCGATGAGCAATTAAAGTATCCGACCCAAATTCTGAAATGTTGGAACCGAAACAGGATTAAGAAGGAATTATGGAAAAATCCGACCCGGATCATGAACAGTGACCCGAATGAAATCAGAAATTCAGACTTTTTCAGATAACCAGCAACATATATGAAAAAATGCCATAATCTGGAATATACCAAGACCGGGTCGACCCGGCCCGGGTCAGTGACCCGACCCGAATCAGATGCCAACCCGAATCAGATTTTTTTTCATCTTTCAGATAACCAATAATAACAAGAGCAACAATGCAAGAAATTTGGAAATTCAAACCCGGTCAGTAACCCGACCCGAATTGGAGATTCAACCCGACATCAAATAATTCCATCAATTCCAGATAACCAACATACAAAAGATATGAAATGCAAGAATTCTGAAAATAATATCAAAATCGGGTCGACCCGATCCGGGTCAGTGACCCGACCCGAATCGGAAACTCAACCCGAAATCAAATATTCACCAAATTCAGATAACCAACATACAAAAGATATGAAATGCAAGAATTCTGAAAATAATATCCAAACCGGGTCGACCCGATCCAGGTCAGTGACCCGACCCGAATCGGAAACTCAACCCGAAATCAAATATTCACCAAATTCAGATAACCAACATACAGGAATATGAAAAATGCAAGAATTCTGAAAATGTTACTCAACCCGGGTCGACTTAGGCCGAAATCGATGAAGAACAACAAGAAATGCAAACAGATTTTCGGACTCGATTTTTCAGAAACCGAATAGAGGTATTTAAAACCCAAGTTCAAGAACGAAACTCACCTCCTTTTCTTTCGAATCTTGGGCCTATTTCAGACTTGTATCTTGGACAACAAAGAAGACAAATGCTTTAAAAATCAAGAACACAACAAATATTTTATGTATATATGGGATAGTCTTCCGAAAAATCCTTTGAAAATCTGTTTTCTCTCCCCGAAAATCCTCCCCCAAAATGAAGAATAACATGGGGTATTTATAGGTGGATTTCCCCCCCCCCCCCCCAAGAACGAGTTTGAAATTTGAATTAAAGGTAAAGATTTCGCGGATTTGAGGGGCATGGGTCGCGGATTTTATGGTGTCGGTATGCAGAGGGGTCGATGAAAGGCGAGAGGGTTGGTGGTGGCAGGGGCGAGGTGACCGGCGACGTGGGGTCGCCGGTATGGGGGTGTGGGGTCGGCGGCTTTGGTTGAGAGGTTTAGGGTTTTTTTTTTTTTTGATTTGGTTTGGGGATTAAAAGAGAGGGGGGAAGACGAGTTGGGTCGGGTCGGTCGGGTGTGGGCTGGGTTGTTTTAATTTGGGGATTGGCCTTGTGGGTCGCCGATTGGGCCTGGTGGTTTTTTTTATTTTGTGTGTTTGGGTATAAGGGAATTTAATTGGGGAGTTTGGGCTTGGGCTTGTTTGGTGTGGGCCGTTTGGGTATAAGGGAATTTAATTGGGGAGTTTGGGCTTGTTTGTTTGGGTAGAATTTGTATTGGGTTGAAAAAATGAAATGGGTTAGAAATTGTTTTGGGTTATGAAATGAAAAATGGGTTATGGATTTAAAAATATATAAGAGGGGCTTAATATTAAAACATATTTATATATTTTTTGTAAAAGATGTGAATTATTTAAAATAACGTAACGATGTGATAATAATAAAAATATAATATTTGCGAAATGTTTAAAAATAAAAAAATGTAAATGCGATGCAATTTTGCGAGAATAAAATAACATAGAATTTTTTGGATAAAACTTATGATTGTGATAAAAAATGCAAATGACAGTAAAAAATGCGAATAATAATAATAATAAGAGAATAATATATATATATATATATACCTATATTTTAAAATTGTTTTAAAAGTGTCAAAAATATTAAAAATTACGAATAAAATCATAAAAGATGGGACAAAATTGGGTGTCAACATGTATATTATATTACAAAAATCTATAATAATTTGTGTGTAAATTTCGAATATCATATGCTTGTATTTAGATTTATATAAAAGAAAAAATACAGGCGGAGCCACCCAAGTCCACAACCGATGGCCTCCAATGAGTCGTGATCTTATAGACCTTGATATGGAGGGCCCATTTGGGGCTAACAAGTCATGATCTTATAAATATTGGCAGAGAGTGATTTCCTCGGATGGACTCTACACAATGTAAATTTAGGTATAATCGATTTTAATGTGAATACCAAATACCAGATAAAAAATAGATCTGGAATGCTCTTATGTCAGGCTCTGCTTTTCCAACTAACAACTTTGACAAATAAGGTTGGTTCAGTAAATGCATAAGATGTGCAGTAAATTCTAAACCTATGCCTAAATTACTCTCAGAAAGCAACCCACAGTACTGGCTATTAAGTCTTAACACTGATGGGTTATCCCTACTTAATTATGGGATACCCACATATAATTGGATTTCTCTAGAAATGGATTTCTCTAGAATGAGATTTCTCTAGAGTTGAATTTCTCTGGAATGACTCGTGCATTAATTACTAGTTTGTTGGGAGTTGAATTTAGACAACCTTGAGAGTCTTCTAGCATGCTCATTTTGGCCATATAAATACGAGTACTTGGAGAAGGCTTGGGTATCTACATTCACAAGTTTTGAACAACATCTAAAACACAATCCACTCTAGAGTTTGAGAAAAAGCCACTTTCATAGTGCCCGCTTGAGAAAAATTCTCCATTTTTCTCAAGTTACTGAGTGTTCCACATAAATTATTATTAAGAGAGAAATATTGTTATCCATCCAATTTGGGTGAGATCTTCTAATGCTACTATCATCTTATAGTCGAAGGATTTGACTACTATTCCCGCGGTTTTTCCCTCATTTTTGGGTTTTTCGCGTAACCAAAAATTTTCGTGTTTCTTTGTCTATTATTCTCATAATTTTTGTTCGCAATTTTAATTTCCATCCAAATTACACAAAGAGGAAAAATACAAGTTTTCCCAACAGTGGTATCAGAGTCAGGTTCAACGATATACTCTTATTGTGTGAATTACGATGGAGCCTACCATCACTCATGATGGTGACATGTTCAAACTCACAGCGGAGAATTTTTCTTACTGGAATCCATTGATGGAGGATCACTTATATTGCAAGGATTTGTATTAGCCAATCACAAATGCATATAAACCGCATGAGAAATCTGACAAAGAATGGGAGCTCTTAAATTGAAAAGCAGTTGCCATGACCCATAAGTATATTGATCGAAGTTTATTTGAGCATGTGTCCACTTACACTAATGCCCATGAATTATGCACAAAACTTGAGTCCATGATTCAAAATAAGACCCCCCGAAACAAAGCTCGTCTAGTAAGATGGTTGATCAAGTTGGAATACAAAGATGGTCAAGGCATGATTGATCACTTGAACACTTTCAAGGGACTAGTAAACCAGCTAACCAAGATTGAGATAAAGATCGATGATGAGTTGCCAGCCTTGCTACTTTTAAGCTCTTTACCTGAGAGTTAGGATACGTTGGTTGTCACTCTCAATAACTCTACTCCAGAAGGAAAGCTCATTATGGATGGTGTCGCCGACAGCCTTCTAAATGAAGAAGCAAAGAGAAAGGAGTGTGGCATATCAACACAAAATGAGGCTAATATAGAGGAGAATAGAGAAAGAAGTGAAAGTCGTAGAAGGAACAGAAACAAAATACGTGATAAGTCAAAAGGACGATCCAAGTCCCGCTCAAGAGTCACTTGTTATTATTGTGGCAAATCGGATCATAAGAAATCTGAATGTCATAATCTCAAGAGAGATCAGAAAAACGGTACTGTCAAACCAGACCAAGGAGTTCTTACCTGAGGTGAAAGGTAAAACACTTGATCCTTGCACTGATTGTTTAGCTGGCAAGCAACATAGAGTTTCATTCCATAGATCAAACCGTCCCTCTAGAAGAAAGCATGTTCTTAATTTGGTACATACCGATGTTTGCTCCATGACTGAAAAATCTCTTGGAGGTGCATTATATTTTGTGACTTTTATTGATGATCATTCGAGAAAGGTTTGGGTGTATTTGTTGAAAACCAAAGACCATGTACTTGAGGCATTCAAGGAGTTCCATGCCCTGGTGGAACGTCAGACGGGAAAGAAGTTGAAGTGTGTCAGAGACAATAATAGTGGTGAATATCGTGGTCCATTTGAAGATTATTGCAAGACATTTGGCATCCGACTTGAGAAAACACCTCCAAAGACACCTCAGTTAGACGGTGTTGCTGAGAGAATGAACCGAACTATTGAAGAAAGAGTTTGATGTATGCCATCTCACGCTAAGCTCTCTAAGTCATTCTGGGGAGAAGCCGTGAATACTGTGGTTGATATCATCAATATCTCACCATCAGGTTCTTATGATAGAGGTATTCCAGATAAAGTTTGGACTGAAAAAAAGGTGTCTTATGGTCACTTCAAGGTGTTTGGTTGTCGCGCATTCGTCCATATCCCTAAGGACGAACGAGCCAAACTTGACTCAAAGACCAAGCAATGCATTTATCTTGGTTCACCAAAAGATGAGTTCGGCTACCGATTGTGGGATCCAACTAAAAGGAAAATTGTGAGAAGTCAAGATGTTGTTTTCTTTAAGGATCAAACTATCAAAGATTTCAAGAAATCATAGAAGTCACAGCCCTGTAGATGAGTCTTCTATTTGTTGCTCAGTATTCTCATTTAGTTCTACAGGTGCATCATAATCCATTCTGACTATACATCATTCCCTGCGATGCGAGATGATACATGGGGAGAAGAGTTAGAGGCTAATCATGATGCACCTATAGAACTAAATGAGAATACTGAGCAACAAATAGAAGACTCATCTACAAATGAACAATCTCAGTCAAATGAAGAAGCGACAGGGGAAACAAATGCTCCAGCACAACCTCAGCTATGACGCTCTACTAGAGAAAGACATCCCTCCACCAGATATTCTCGAGATGAGTATGTGGTCCTCACTGATGAGGGGGTGCCTCAACATTATGAATAAACCATGAGCAGCAACCACAAAGGAGAATGGGAAAAAGCTATGCAAGAGGAAATGAAATCCTTGCATGACAATTATACATATGATCTAGTAGAGCTGCCTAAAGGGAAACGAGCTTTGAGATGCAAATGGGTGTACAAGCTCAAGACAGAGGAGAACAATCCTAGACTGAGGTATAAAGCTCGAATTGTTGTAAAGGGATGCAATCAGAAGAAAGTTATTGATTTCGATGAAATATTTTCCCCTGTGGTGAAGATGTCATCTATTCGAGTTGTAATGGGTCTACCTGCCAGTCTAGACTTGGAAGTCGAACAACTCAACGTCAAGACTGCATTCTTACATGGAGACCTAGAAGAAGAGATCTATATGGAGCAACCCGATGGGTTCATAGTTCCGGAAAAAAGAGCATCTAGTGTGTCGTCTCAAAAAGAGTCTCTATCGTCTAAAATAGGCACCATGTCAATGGTATACGAAGTTCGACTCTTTCATGACGCAACATGGATTTAAGAAGACTCTCAACGACCATTGTGTATACATGAAGAGGTATGCTAGTGGTGATTTTATTATACTTTTGCTATATGTTGATGATATGTTAATTGTTGGGCAAGACAAGAAGAAAATTGCAGCTCTCAAGAAGGCTTTGAGCAAGTCTTTTGCTATGAAAGACTTGGGACCGGCAAAGCAGATCCTTGGGATGAAAGTCATTTAAGATCGATCTAAGAGACTATTGTGGCTATCCCAAGAAAGATACATTGAGAAAGTTCTTGAAAGATTTAACATGCACAAAGCCAAGACGGTTAGTGTACCACTTGTTGGACATTTCAAGTTAAGTAAGAAGCAAAGTCCAAAAAGTGAGAAAGAAATGGATGAAATGAAGAGTGTCCCATATTCTTCCGCGGTTGGCAGTCTCATGTACGCCATGATATGTACACGACCCGACATTGCTTACGCAGTCGGTGTCGTGAGTCGGCATTTGTCAAATCACTGAAAGGAACATTGGGCCACAGTCAAATGGATATTTCGGTATCTCGGGGGAACAATCAAGAAATGTTTGTGCTTTGAAAAAGAAAAACATGTGTTAAAGGGTTACACAGACGCAAATATGGCAGGAGATGTCAACTCTAGAAAATCGACATCAGGATATTTGACTACATTTGCACAGGAGTTGTATCTTGGCAGTCTAAGCTCCAAAAATGTGTTGCCTTGTCTGCCACCGAGGCGGAATACATTGTAGCCACGGAAGCTTGCAAAGAGATGTTGTGGTTGAAATATTTTATGCTAGAATTTGGTCAAAAGCAAGAAAAATATGTTCTACTTTGTGATAATCAGAGTGTTATTCACTTAGCTAAAAACTCAGCCTATCATTCCCGATCGAAACATATTGATGTTCAATATCATTGGATCCGGGATGTGTTAGAAGAAAAGCTGCTACAACTTGATAAAGTTCACACTGATGATAATTGGTCGGTCATGATGACCAAGGCTATACTGACTAAGAAATTTAATGATTGTTGTGATGGTGCCGGTGTGGTGGTGCCCCCAATTAAGTCAGGAAGGGGGATATTTGTTGGGTTATCCCTACTTAATTATGGGATGCCCACATATAATTGGATATATCTAGAATGAGATTTCTCTAGAGTTGTAATTCTCTAGAGTTGGATATCTCTAGAATGATAGAGAGAGAGCCACTTTCATAGTTAGGATGTTTGTTAGTGAGTGTTCCACATAAATTATTATTGAGAGATAAATATTGTTATCCATCCAATTTGGGTGACATCTTGTAATCCTACTATCATCTTATAGTGGAAGGATTGGACTACTAGTCTCGCGATTTTTCCCTCATTTTTTGGGTTTTTCGCGTAACAAAAAATTCTCGTGTTTTTTTATCTATTATTCTCATAATTTTTGTTCGTAATTTTAATTTTTATCCTAATTACACAAAGAGGGAAAATACGAGTTTTTCCCAACAAACACAACCCTCAAATTAGTTTTCCTTTTTTTTCTTTTTTTTTTTGTATCAGTTTGTATAACTCTATTGATTATATCTACCTAACACATAATCACGTCCTAACAAATAGCTGATTAATCAAAGCAGTGTTACCACTATTTGAAGACACAGCAATCTGATCAGTAAGCATATCAAATAACTTGTGGGTCTTCTGTATCAATACAAAGTAGTAGACGGGACACCCTATAATAAGCAACGTTGATAGTAATTA
Organism: Anisodus acutangulus; assembly: GCA_029783415.1. Classification (NCBI taxonomy): domain Eukaryota; kingdom Viridiplantae; phylum Streptophyta; class Magnoliopsida; order Solanales; family Solanaceae; genus Anisodus; species Anisodus acutangulus. The sequence continues at coordinate 33,157,735 of CM056499.1, read as the reverse complement.
GTCGCCTAAAACCCTACTTAACCAAGGTACCTAATTAATTAAATTCAATTTTACTACTACTTTTTTGCCGATAGTATGATAAAGAATTAAATTTGTATGCCACTCACTTAAACAATTGATTACTTAAGTATGATTGTCCAAAATGAGAAGGCGACAAGAGTATTGCCATAAGCATTTAACTGATCAGTGGTATTTATTACACACTATGACAGTAGACACCCAAAGACTAATACCAGCAAGTTGGGTGGTGGGGTCAACAGCAGCAGCTACAGATTAACCATAGATTAATTATATTAGGAACCAACGTCAAATAACACCAGTAGTTAACAAGGACAACCACAAAAACCAAGATTTTTATTACTACATTCCTCTTTTCCTCTCTCTTTAACTAAAGCCTCTTCCTCCTGTAAAGATAAAAGATGCTTCTTTTTTTGGCCCTAAATCTAATCATCAACTCTTAAAGAGCAAAAAAGAGAAAAGATAACAAGTATTGTTGTAGATGTTTTGTTTCATCAGTCATGGACTTAACCACCACCAACACAACAACAACTATCAAAACCCCAGAATTAGCTGAAACTGAAACCCCAACTCGGATCCAACAACTCAAATCCTTTCCTTTCAGTAATGGTGTCCTTAAACGGAAAAATCACCCTTCCCTTAACCATCATCATCATCACCCTGTGGTAGTTATTTACAAAGAATGTCTCAAGAACCATGCTGCTAGCATAGGTGGTCATGCTGTTGATGGGTGTGGTGAGTTTTTGGCTTCTCCGACAGCTAATCCAGTTGACCCAACTTCATTAAAATGCGCCGCGTGTGGCTGTCACCGCAATTTCCACCGACGTGAATCGGACGAACCAGTTGTGATCCCACCACCACCTATCACCACCGCAGCACTTGAGTACCAACCTCACCACCGCCACCATCCTCCACCTCCACCACGTGGGGACCACAGTAGTCCGAATTCCCCATCTCCACCACCTATTTCTTCAGCTTATTACCCAGCTTCTGCACCACACATGCTCTTAGCATTAAGTGCTGGATTTTCGGGTGATAAAAACCCAAACCCGAACCCGACTTTTGCTCCGGTAGTTATTAATTCTAATGGGAGGAAGCGATTTAGAACGAAATTCACACCAGATCAGAAGGTTAAAATGCTGGAATTTGCTGAAAGAGTTGGATGGAAAATACTAAAGCAAGATGAAGATCTGGTAAGCAATTTTTGCAACGAAATTGGAGTTGAAAAGGGTGTGTTAAAAGTATGGATGCATAATAACAAAAATACTTTTGGGAAGAAATTAGATCAACACGTGGACGACAATAACAACAATGGTAACACTAACAACGTTAATGGGTTTTGTATTGTTAGTGGAAATAATAACACTGACTTGAAATTTCACCTTCACCACGAAAGCAGCAATGTTGAGGACAAAAAAGACAATTCAAGTTTTGGTGCTAATAATGTTGTTGCTACTAATGGGTCTTCTTCTTCATCTTGATTTAATTAGACGGATGGTTGGAAGATGCACAAATAAAGTTTTTATTAGAATTAGGATTAGTGCAAGGAAGAGAAACTTTGAGGCTGTACTAGTAATCACGTTTATTTGTATTTTTAGACCAGTTTTTCTTTGTTCGTAAAGATTATTGCTTAGCTTTGATGATGATAACAATGGATATTAAGATTGTTCCAACAAGCAATTTAATTTGTTAATTTTTCGTTTTGCCTCCTGCCTTTGTACATTATGGTACTCCCATCTTAATTTAAGTTTCTTACTCTCATTTTTTGTCCGTCCAACATTTTTTGTCAGTACAGAGCATATCTTTTTATATTTAATAATTTTTTCAATTTCAATATTGTACATGATAAGTTTAAAATTACAAAATTTAAAAGAGTGCACACATTATTATTTCTTAAATTTCGTATCAAGTAAATCTAAGACACTCAAATTGAAACAGAATGGAGTACTACTTATTACTCTCTTTATCCCAATTTATGTGACATTTTTCGCTTCTCAAGATTCTAACTTCATGAACTTTGATCAATATTTTAAGATGTATTTTTTATCAAATTAATATAAAAAGTTGCAATTTATAATACTTTTTATGTCGTTTTTAAATATATATATATATATATTAATTTTAAAATATTGAGTTAATTATCTAATTTAATTTAACTTCAAAATTTGATTAAATTAACTCTCAAAAAGTAAAAAAACAAAAAGTGTCTATAAATTGATACGGAGTAAGTATCTCATTATTCAGATGTGTTCTTAATTTTAAATCTTCCCTAATTAACCCTCTTCCCCAAGTTTTTGCTTGACATGATAGCTGATGGACATTGAGTTATTTTCCTTCTGTTCTGTTTAGTCTTTTTTTTCCTGTTGTTTGCATTAAGTTTTTTCAAATTTGCATGTCTGCAATTAGATACTGTATTAATTTCTGTGACGATGAGTCAGAGAAAAGAGAGAGAATGCCAGTATTCATTTTGAATGTTGTATTGTATGTTATGAAGAAGCAGAAAGTGGCTTAACATGCATTTGGGGTGATTATGGTTAATAATTTAATGATTACGGTAGCTAGCTTTACTTTAATTGTTGCTTCATAAAATAACATTGCATAGACTGCTTGTTAATATTAATTTATCCTCTTTAAAGGTGCAGCACTCTTCTTTAGACCGTACTTATATTACACAAAAATTTACTCGCGCTCAGTGATCATATCATACAATAGACACAAGGCAAGTGTCTTGCATATTATCACTTAATTATATGTATTTTTACTTAATGTTGAATTACTAAATTAAATTGTTTGATTTAGTGTTATTTATAAGTGAGTAACTTAACAACTAGGCCTAATAAGTATTTGGTCTCCAATGACCTTCTTTGGGTTTAGTTATAATGTGAATAAACCTAAAGGACTATTGTATGTTTGTCAACCATGGCAAAAGGACAGTCAACACAGTGTAGGATGTGTCGGGCTCCTCCTATCGTATAGTCTACTTGTAATAATTTCCTCTTATGACTTAAATTCCTAATCTAACTAATTGTACAAATACTACTTTATAGGTTGGTACTATCGGATATGGTAAAGCAGTACGGGAAATAAATAAATATTAGAAGTGTTCGAAATGATAAACAAACAGGACAATATTCAGAACTGCCGCAAGCTTGTTGAGTCTTGAATCTTGATAACCTGAAATCAAGAAACACTAAATTTGGATTGTTACAACTGTGTGCTGAATCGAGAGATGGCTCTCTGTCCTTAAGACAAGATTGCCCCGTATATATGTTTTTACGTTAACGGGCAATAGTCTCCCAATATAAAACAACAACTAATCAACACTACAAAACAAATAGGTTGATTCTGACGAAGAAAACAAACACGAAACGACTTGCTGAAGAAATGAAAAAGGAAGGAAGAGTTTCTGTTTTGTCACTGTTTCTGCGGACATAATCTGTGTTGTTTCTCTTTTGTTTTTGTCTCTGTGTGTATAATGTGTCTCTTTTTTTCTGTGTATATATCTGTATTTTCGTGTCACACAATTGAGCCAAAAGGCATCAATGTGTTTATGTCCATTGAAGGAGGGAGTAATTCAGCCAAGTAATGGCTGTTAATGGAGGGAGTTAATCAGCCAAGTAATGGTTGGTTAATGCACAATAATGCCCCGAAAAATCAACTCCAACGGTAGACAGAAATTTTCTGCCTTCCGTTGTTCCCAAATTCAACATTCCAGAAATTCAAGAGACCAAACTGTAAATATTAAATAATTTGGGATCCAAAGAGATAATACCAGAAGAAGTCCAAGACCCAAGACCCACGACCCGAGCCCGGACCGGATGGAACGGGCGGGCGGCGGGGGTGCGCGTGTGGGTTTAGCCTTGAACCCAAGTACATCTAGGTCCTCCCTCCTTTAAACACATGGGTTACTCCTTGGGGTCCCAAACGCTTAGCCAATTTTGAGACTTATAAAGAGAACAATTCTTCATTTTCCCACCGATGTGGTAGATTTGTCCCACACCATATTTTCATGCCTCAAACACCTTACTTCGTGGACCAATATCTCTTTCATTTTTCAATGAAATTTGACGATTCTTGGCCCTACGGTCATCTACTCACTTAGTAGATTATGCACGTGTGAAGAGATAAAGCCTTCAACATGCGGAATCCTAGTGTTTAAGTCATTAAATACGGGTGGACGCACCTCCCCACCAAAGGCAAATTTCCAACAATCTCCTCTTGAAAGAGATTTTGGCGCACACACAAGGTGCGTACTTTCAGCGAAAAGATATTGCATCAGGAGAGGTAGCTTCCGCTTTGAACCTTTCCTAGTTGACTACCATCAGACTTACTTACTGCGCGGTGAACGTGATGTCTTGAACCGTCAGTGTTTAATGTAAGCCAAGACAACGGTACCAACATAATACCTCCCCTTTATTCGTTTCTTCTTATTGTTATGTCCGTTGTGGCCGTGGACACACTTGAATTCTTAAGTGCGTTCACTTGAGGCGGCATGTCCTCGCACTTAAATAGGTGATCTTCTACAAGGTATCCTGCTATACCCCACTTCGCAAGTGTTAGGAATCATTAAAACTTTCCCCAACCTTAACCTCAACCGTTTGAATATCGTTAAAGGTTTGGAAGCTTAACATTTACCCACCATGCAGGTAGCACTTTAATGTCTATCGCGGGAACGGCTTTGGATTTATGTTTCTTTACAGAAATCATCAGCCGAAGTGCTCTTGCTTCCACCGAAGCGCTCAACTGAACATTTTGTAGCTTAGTTTTCCCATTGAACTAAATTCTTTGGATCTCCAGTCAGTATGGTTGGGTTACCACCGCAAAGGTTCGTATTGTTTGGGTTTTAAGACCATTCCCCTAGATAGGCAGAACACTTGATCTCCGAGTAGTCCCTTAGTTAAAAGGGTCCGCTATATCCTTTGATTAGTAATCAAGAAAGTGACACCCGTGATGATCAACTGCCATACGGTCTTATGTCTCCGACAGATATGTCCAGACGCCGTCATCCGTGTCCTTCCTGAAGCCGACCGGCTAGCCACAATGTATAACTGTTGAAGGCACGGGTTTCTCCTAATAAAGGATGTCCTCTAAGGAGTCTTGAAGTTACTCAACTTCTTTCATGCTTTGTATAAAGCGATAAACTCCGATTCCATCATGAATCGGGCGATGCAAGTTTGCTTAGAGGATTTTCCAAGACCCACCATACACATTTACTTGTGGCTTTGGTGTTCTTCATATCTGATGTCCAGTTTGCATCACTGTGTTCTCCCAGAACCGCTGGACATCCAGAATACCATGATCTGTAGATAAGCGAATATTTTAGATATCATCATATCTGACTTAACGCCTTCTATTGATTATTTATTAAAATCATCAGTGAACCTTAATTCAACTGATCTACTTTGTAGGTCGATATCAGGTCGGTTGTAGTGTGTAACATACATTGAACTACATGTGACCTGCGTATATCTCTCCTTGTATATGGGTGCACCATAATTTCAATCAGTTATATGATTCATATCCATTGGTGGCTTCAACGAGACTGTCAACTATCTCACAACTGAGTTTGGAGTTAGACCAGTCCGTTAGATGTCTTAGAAATCCCAATTCCTAAGATGTCATATGTGATACTCATATCTTTTATATCGAGACTTTGTTTCAATATGACTTCCACTCTCAGACTGTTGGTTTTCCAACTGTTGGCTTTCTAACTTCAGAGTCAATGTTTCTGTGGTCAGATTCATTATTTATGTTTTATCTGAAACTTCCAGGACCAAAATGTAAACATTTCAGGGACCAAAAGGAAAGTTCAGGAAGAAGCCCAATAGTCCAGCAAACCAACTCTGATCCTCCCCTTTCAACTCTCCGGTTAGGAAGGTTGTTTCAACATCCATGCCACGCAAGACTGCAATGGTCCTGGATGTTAAGCTATTCACAGGAAAGCACATGTATAAGTAGCCGAGGACTTATACTCGTCAGTAGATTCATCTACTTTGTACTCACTTTTGAGTATCTTTTTTCACAACCCAAAGGTTTTTTTCCCGGAGAAAGATCAACCATTACGCAAGTATGGTTCTATATGATGAAATTTATTTCTCTCTTTGTAGCTTCTTTCCAAAGCAGCGCTTTTGGAGATGACAATTATTTGTTAATTGTCCATGGTTCGTTCTCAACCATACAAGCTAGAAGGCCTGGAACAAGTCTTTGTCCCCTCTTTGCTCCGTCTCGTTTCAACATTTAGAATCCCTGAGTTCTGTAAATCTGGAATATTAAGTTTCAGATAAACAGCAACTTCCGAGTCCTGTAGATACGGAATGTCTAGTTGCGGACAGTCAGGCCCTCGCAGGTTCTTGTTAACCTTGAGCAATTACTTCTTTTTTTCTTTTCAAGGAAAGTTATCTTCAAAGAATTCAGCATTCTTTGACACCAAGATGCGATAAGCACTACTGTTATTTGCAGATCCAGTGGAGATGCAATTTACAGTCTTAGGTCCAACTTGACCTGTTTCGGTATTCCAACCTCTACCAAGCCACCCCACATCACAACATTTGTAAGTGAGATCATTTTCATGTCTCACACGGAGGGTTATCCTTATCCTTATGCGTATTTCTATTGAGAATCACATTAGCGATAAGGATCGTCTTGCCCCACATATTTTGGTCGTACGACTTTGCGCTTGGCTAACACCATTGGACTGAGGTGAGTAATGAGCAGTCGTTTGATGAACGATGCTTCACATTCTCCCCCTCTATCACTACGAATTCCTCAATCCGTAGGCTTAGTTGATTTTCAACTTCTGCTTTGTAGCGCTTATCCGCTTCAACAACTTCATCTTTGCTTTTCAACAAGCAAATGATGCAATACATTGTACCATCATCAATGAAGGTCACAACGTACTTGTCTCCCCCCTCTATTTTGTATAAACTTCAAATCACTCATGTAGGTGTGACTAAGTTCTAGAGGAGTGGTACTTCATTCGCTATTCCTTTGACGGAATGGAAAGGTGATTTTGCCTCTTCGCCTACCTCACATTCATTTAGAGGTTTATGTCGACATAAAGCAACAATCTCAACTTTGATAGTTTTTGAATGACTTTCTATTTAACGTGTCTTAATCTATGATGGCATAGATGCACGGATTACAAATATATCATTCATTTGGGTACAGACATACTGTACAATTCTTTGTTATTACAGACCTGTTGGACTAGTCTCAAACCAGTTTGATCAACAACGTCCTTTAAACCAAGTTTGGGACATGTATCACCTTATTTTAGAGTGATCCCATTTCGTGAAGTCCTATTGAGGACAACCTCTCCAACACATTCTACTTTAGAGGTGGCGTTGCTTCACATGAACAACCTCTTGCCCATGGTTATGGCGTAACCGGATCATATGTGATCTGGATACTCTGGCCCACTTTAGTTGCTTTGGCAGACTGAGTGTCCAATTTCTGTACTGCCTTTCTTTTGGCCTTCAGATCATTTAAGACCTGGAAACTCTGGCCCACCACACTAGGTGTCCATTATTTTTCCTATGAAATGAATTCTGGCCCTAATCCAGTCGCCCGTGGGCTTTGTATGACTGAGTGTCCAATATCATCCTATCAAAGTAATTTTGGCCGACTCCAGTCGCACGTAGGCTTTGTACGACTGAGTGTCCAATATCATCCTATCAAAGGAATTTTGGCCCACTCTAGTCGCCCGTAGGCTTTGTTTGACTGAGTGTCCAGTATCATCCTATGAAGGATCTTCTGCCAAATAGTGTGACAGGCTCAACGTCTTTAGCTTTTAGTCTTCTTCCCTTATGATTGGTGCCCAGACAATTCTTGGCGCTTACCTAAGAGTGGTAACAGTTTTCGCACAGTCAGTGGATCCTTTCCCTCGTATGTGCGAACATACTTTACACACTTTTAATAATTACACTTAAAAGAACATATCTGTTTAAGTCGTTTAGAAAATCCAATCTTTAAACGGGAAGGAAGATGAGATTAAACTTCTGATTTTAAAGCGTAAAGAATATAAATTATTTTGTGAAAACATTTTCATATTCCTCCTTACTTTAAGCCCTTTCTAATCAGACATCATTTAATCTTATTTTTGACAACAGGAAGAAAAATTACTTATCCCAATTTTGGATTCTGGCCCACTTCAGTCACTTCATCGGACTGGGTGTCCATTTTCTCCTTACCATAATTCGGATCCTTTATCTGAGACAGATATAGGCCTTGTACTACAAGATAGAACCACATCTTCAGCCTTCTCCTCTTGTCCCAGTTGACATCCTCAGCCTCTCGTGGGTGCTTGTTCCCACCACTCTCAGGAGTGGTGACACCATGAACACGTTGACATTCAACATCATAATCATCACTATCTTCTACCAGAAAACCACAGCCATATCCAGATTTGGTCACATAACTTTCGACCGATATCTTTCGAACACTAATAGAAATCTTGTCTTAAGATTGTCGGATATGGTAAAGCAGTACGGGAAGTAAATAAATATTAGAAGTGTTCGAAAGGATAAACAAACAGGCCAATATTCAGAACTGCCACAAGCTTGTTGAGTCTTGAATCTTGATAACCTAAAATCAAGAAACGCTAAATCTGGATTGTTACAACTGTGTGCTGAGTCGAGAGATGACTCTCTGTCCTTAAGACAAGATTACCCCGTATATATGCTTTTACGTTAACGGGCAATAGTCTCCCAAAATAAAACAACAATTAATCAACACTACAAAGCAAATAGGTTGATTCTGATGACGAAAACAAACACGAAACGATTTGCTGATGAAATGGAAAATGAAGGAAGAGTTTCTGTTTTGTCACTGTTTCTGCTGACAGAATCTGTGTTGTTTCTCTTCTGTTTTTGTCTCTGTGTGTATAATGTGTCTCATTTTTCTGTGTATATATCTGTATTTTTGTGTCACACAATTGAGCCAAAAGGCATCAATATTGTTTATGGCCATTGAAGGAGGGAGTAATTCAACCAAGTAATGGAGGGAGTTAATCAGCCAAGTAATGGCTGGTTAATGCACAATAACGCCCCCAAAAATCAACTCCAACGGTAGGCAGAAACTTTCTGCCTTCCGTTGTTCCCAAATTCAACATTCCAGAAACTACAGGGACCAAACTGTAAATATTAAACAATTTGGGATCCAAAGAGATAATACCAGAAGAGGCCCAAGACCCAAGACCCGAGCCCGGACCAGACGGGCTGGAGGCGCGCGTGTGGGCTTAGCCTTGAACTCAAGCACATCTAGGTCCTCCCTCCTTTAAACACATGGGTTACCCCTTGGGGTCCCAAATCCTTAGCCAATTTTGAGACTTATAAAGAGAGCAATTCTTCTTTTTCCCACCGATGTGGTAGATTTGTCCCAAACCTTATTTTCATGCCTCAAACACCTTACTTTGTGGACCAATATCTCTTTCATTTCTCAATGAAATTTGACAATTCTTGGCCCAACGGTCATCTACTCACTTAGTAGATTATGCACGTGTGAAGAGATAAAGCCTCCAACATGCGGAACCCTAGTGTTTAAGTCATTAAATACGGGTGAACGCACCTCCCCACCAAAGACAAATTTCCAACCGGTACCACTATGAAAAAGTCTCATAAATCAAATTCCGTTTGCTCGATCTCTTAATTGATTTTTAATCATTTTGGGGGGTTTGGTGGGCTTTATTTAGGCAAAATGCTATCCATTAAGATAGTGTTAATTCTTAAAGGAATATACTAAGAGGATTATTAAAGTCTGGATAGGAGTCGGCTTTTAAAAAACTTTCCTTATAAGGGAAGTAATCTAGATCTAGCAAGTCAAATAATTAAGTGTGACTTTAACTTTTATATTAAAAAGGAAGGTTTTACTTTACCTATAAAAAAATATGGTCTCCTAAAAGACAATTATCCAAGTAACTGCAAGTAATAAGTGCAATCAGTTACCTAAGAAATAAAGCCGGATATAATCAAAGGCAGATATATTGTGTATTTACTTTGGGTTATAGCTTGTTTGGTCAAGCTTCTCAAAAACTAAAAGTACTTATTTTATTTTTAAAGAGTATTTAGTTTAGAAAATTGACGTGTTTGGTCAAGTTTTTTGAAGAAAAAAAAAACTTTTGAGTAATAATATAAATTATATTCCAAGTAAATTGTCCAAAATCACTATTGAGCCTTTGGTCAAACACAAATTTCTATTCTAATATTAGAAACTATATTCGTAAAATTAATTAAAGATAATCTTCAAAAATAGTTTTTCAGAAAAACATATTTATGATTGAAAAAAATATATTTTAAAATTAGCAAATCTTGAAAGTTTGGCGAAACGTTATTAGACCTTGTATATATGTTGAAAGTTTTATTAAATATATACATAGAGTTAGTACAAACCAGTAGCATGTTCGGTGACAAGCTAGTATTGTCAGAATGGGTTCAACGTACCCGCAAGGGTAGTCAAGTTGGTGTAGCAGTAGAGCGCGGGACCGCAAGTTCACGAGTTCGATCCCCTGCATAACCTTCTTGGTTGAGCCTGTCACACATGGCTTGCTAAGTGTGGTTAATCGGCTGACGTGGTTTGCAGGCTATTGCGTCAGTCCGGGGTTTACCCTGTGCGCACTCGAGAGAGTAGCGGCTGCGGGTTCCTTCGTCAACAAAAAAAAAGAATGGGTTCAACGTACCCGCAAGGGTAGCCAAGTTGGTGTAGCAGTAGAGCGCGGGACCGCAAGGTCACGAGTTCGATCCCCTGCATAAACCTTCTTGGTTGAGTCTGTCACACATGGCTTGCCAAGTGTGGTTAATCGGCTGACGTGGTTTGCAGGCTATTGCGTCAATCCGGGGTTTACCCTATGTGCATTCGAAAGAGTAGCGGCTGCGGGTTCTTCGTCAACAAAAAAAAAGAACGGGTTCATCGTAACTGAATTGAATAATTTTGGCATACACCTTATATAAGTGTCGTAGGATGAATTAAATATATACACATACTAAACACAAACCCAGTAAATTAAAATAGGTCGTAATTTGGTGGCAAGTAAATAATTATTATTAGAATCGATAAACTTCAATTCGTGAATATGCCTCTAAATATAATATGCGATAATAAATAAGATTAGACTAAATCGAATAAAAGTGAATAATCTAATTTTCTCGAAATGTGGATCAACTGATATCATGTCTAGGATTAAGGAGATTGAGATTCAACAACCTAAGCATGGGGTCGATTGGGTCAGTTGGCCCTTTCATAAATGCTGTGAGGGGCTGTCACGTCTGTTTATTACATAAGTGCTATTCCAATACATGATTGACTGTTTCCTTTATTCGGTAGATTTGAAATCATTATTTTGATTACAATGAGTAGATCTAAATTATGAGGTCAAAAAGTAATACTAATACTAGTCCTATTCTTCTCTCTGCCTAATCACCACATGCAAACTTGTTTCCTGTCTTCTCTTTGTGAATGGGAAAGTCCCGAAAGCGAAACTCCCACCTGTATCAAAGGTTTCTTGGTTGGGTGAGAGGTAAATCGAGGGATATGCTGAGTGGCAAATTGCAGGAGAGGACCTAACGGGACACGAACCCAAAGAATGTACCTTGCAATATTTCAGCAAAGACTGTCACCACAAGGATTCGAATCCGCGACGTCGGAATGGTTGTACCCCAATCACCTTGCCACTTACCAACTCGTCTGTGCCCCTGGGGGCTGTTTCCTGTCTTCTCTATTTGGTTAGGGATAACAACTTCCTGACAGATGGAAATCTCTCTTGATTAATACAAACTTAATACTCCCACGGTCAAAAAGAGTGTTCATTTATAGTATAAAAGAATGTTTACTTACTAAATCAAGAAAAAAAATTTATTTTTCCAAATTTACCCGTATTAAGTGTTAGGTCACCACATGTCAATACTTATTTAATTAGGGGTATTTAGTCAAATTACTTATTGTTACCTAGAAGTTAGTATTTTCTTAAGGGGTGTGCAAATAGATAAGTGGGCACTCTTTTTTATCCGGATGGATTAAAAAGAAGACAGGGTTAACAAAAAAATTTTAATTCCCATTTACTTTGGTCTTTGTAGTATTTTATTAAGCATATTTAACCTTCAAAATTAAAATGTGCATTTTTTATCTCTATGCGTGTGAATTTTGAAAATTTGTAGAACTATTAATTGTTTTACTATTTAATTACTTATTATGTACTCTCTCCGTCTCATAATAAGTGTCACCTTAGCAAAAAATATTATCCCAAAATAAGTGTCACATTATGAATTCAAGACATAAATTGATTGTTTTTTTTCTACTATACCCTTAGACAAAAACTGACAAGTTCTTTATTCAATAAACATTACTGGCAAGTTCTCTATTCAAGATATAAATGATTAATATTCATGCATGTTTTAATCAAAAGGGAAAAGTAATCTATTTTTATTAAATAGAAATTTGGTAAACTTTTAATTGTATTATTGATTTCTTAATATGTGTTGGCTAAGGTAACACTTATTATGAGACGGGGGAGTATTATGTTAATTTATAATATTACTCCATATCATATTAGGTTAATATAGTTCTGAAAATGGTCAATATATACTAACATATTTCTTATATATAGGGATCAAACACACATTTTAATTAATTAAATAATATTTAAAAATTAAAATTGTGTTTGAATATTTATTTTATTTAAAAAACAATTGTGAGTAGAATCTAAACTTACGGAAAATTGTTCAAAACATATATTTCATATTTTAAACTACATCTTAAAAAACTAACCAAGAAACTATTCTAAAGTAAATCCAAATAATGTTTTCAAAAATAAATTTAATTTTTTTTAAAGGAAGAGAAATCATATCCAAACGGTTCCTTATTTTGATATATATTGGATTGATTCTTTTGTTAGTTTTTGAACTTGCCTAAACATAATTTCAATTTCTACATACTGTTTTTCAATTTCAACCTTAGAAACTCTGTTTTTAAAGTTTTAACTAAATTTATATCCAAATGACTGATTAATTTGGATTTATATTATTACCTGACGTTTGGATAATTTTAAAGAATCTCTAATTTATTCTAGTCACGTATTATTTACCCGTATCCCGGCCCGTGCGATAGAGACATCTTTGTTGTTGTTTACTGAGAGAGACCATGCGAATTATTGCACGAAGAAGAGTTTATTCTGCTGTTTTGGGGAGTATGGTGTGTGGTGAGGCGTTTTAATTATATGAATAAAGTTATAAAAAATAAATGTCTTACAAGTTATTTTAACTTAATTGGAGAAAAAAAGTTGTGTCACAAAGGTGCGTACCCAATATTGTGTATATAAGATGTCGGTCAATTATTACAACTCAATTTATATCTAAGTTTGAACCCAAATGTAGAATTTGTAATACTTTATTGTTTGTCCCGACGGACATGTATTTTGTAGTTAATTAAATCTCTTTATAATTGTCATTCGTTATAAAATCATTTCACTATAACGGTCTGATTTTATTCGGATTCGATTTTTCATGTAATATTTTACTTCTCTATCATAGCATTCTATCTATAACAGTAGTGACATTTATTATAGCGATACACTCTTTGTAAAATTACCTCTCTATACCAGTCATATTCAAATATTGTGTAATAATATTTTATAAGAAATACATTATGTACAAAAATAAAATATTAAAATATTTATGTTAAGCTCTTAGACAGTCTTCAAGCGAAAGTTATTGAATTTCTTTTTGCTTAAAGTTTAGACAAAATTATTTGTCAATTCAAGCGTTATATTAATTTTTTTATTTTTTAATTAATGAAATATGAAAATCATTTTTAAAATTAACAAGTATATTATTTTCATTTATAACATAAAAATAAGGAAAAATATTTATTTGCGATATTTTGTTTATAACAGCTAAATGATATCTAAATATCAAATGTCAATATACATACATAACAACACTTCACTATAATAGCTATGACATTTTTCGGACAAACGTTGTTATTATAGAGAGGTTTTACTATATTTAAGTTTTGGATTCATCAATTTGATGGCTTTATTTTATGAAAGTGAGATGTGTGATTTTGGTAGCGGTAAAATATTATCACGTTATTTACATGGCTGAAAATATCACTTAAATGTAGTAAGTGACTTCGTGTGTGGAATGACAAAAATAGAGTGATTTTTCTGCTACAAATAATAATAAAAAAAAGTAATTTTGTGTGTGAAAAAGCAAAAACAGAAATTGAGTTTTCTATTATAAAATAAGAAAAATGACTTTCTTGGAAAAAGAGATTAGTTAAGTGATCATTTGAGTAATTACCTCTAAATTAAACTAAAATTACTTTGGAAGAGAAAACTAGATAATTAATGGAAAAAGAAAAAGGTGGCAAATATTTGAATGCAAGTTCTGAAGTCATTACTGCAATTTAGAGAGCTCACCTGCTTATTCACCAATGTAAATTATAGTAATAAGCGAATGAATTCATTCTTTTTGGCACATTGTACAAGCCAATAATATGTATGGTAGTTTCACCTATATTTTAATTTACCCAATTAGGTAATTAGGTTTCACAACTAATTACTAAAATGACTAATTTTCTTCCCACTCCACCAATTCCCTTGCTTCACGGGTTTCCCATTTTGGACTCAATCCCTTAATTAACTAATTTCTTTGCTTCACAAGCAATTGTCTGCAGACATACAAGTACATTTTTTACATTGTTTGACAGTTTAACTTATTTAGTGTGTTGGTTATTATTTTTATTATGTTAGCAATTAATATTTATTATAGTGATTAAGCTGTAATTATAACATACATTATTCCCCACAATATAGAATGATGATTTTTCACTTACCCTTAACATAAGTAGGAGAACCCTTGTGTTTTAGTTGAACCTATTTAGTATTGTATAGCCAGCTTCTCTGTACTTTATCGGCAAATTGGATTAATAGGTACCATCTTTCTTCTTGACTTCTAATTTAACTTTAAAATAATGAGATAGGAGGAGGAACAGCAGTAGTCTAGTTGGTCAAACTTTTTGGAAGTATATTTCTGAATATTTGAGGTATTTGGCAAAAAAAAGTAAGCAGCGCAAATACAATTTTTTATTGCGGAGAAAAGTCGTAAATCCTGAAATAGAAGCAAATAATTATTTCTATGAAAATAAAAATATTTTATAAGAAATTTATATTTATCAAACTATTCCTCCTTAATTTGTCTGCTGGTCTCTCAAATATAAGTAAAATTATTTACTACTTTTCCTTTTTTGTTTCTACCTTCAATGCCTTCTCCGGACGTGGATTTGTAACGTATATTAATATTATGTTTTGGTATAGTTAAATTATTTGTAAAAGAACTTGTAATCATACAATATCCAATATTATTTCTCTCTTATATAGTTATAATAGACTCTTGTGATCCGACCCTTTTTCGGATCCCGGGCATTGCGGGAGTTTAGTGTACCGAGCTGCCCTATATAGTTATATTGATAAAAAACTTTAACATGTACTTTGCATTTTTGTTTTATATTTTTTCATGTAGGAGTTTCACACCGTGTTAGAGGTTTTTTGTTAAGGATAGTTTTATCCAAACATTATTTTCGCATTAAGAATAATTATTTTTTAAATTATTTTGCTGAGCTAACTATTTTTCAACTATAAATTCACAAAGTGGCTAGTTCGCTCTATTTTCAAACTAATTAGTGAGACCATCAATGAAGTAGAATGATCAAAAGAGGGATCATTCGCACTAATGCTCCTATTTTGGGGTGGTGTTTAAATTTTGCTCCTCAAATTTGGGGTCTTTAATTTTGTATCTTTGACATTTTAAGTAATAAAAAGGTGGCCGAAACTACCCATGCCATAAAATAAAATAAAAAAAGGATTCATACGACATAAATTTATATTTTTGTATCATAATATAACACAAGTTATGCCGCTTAATTCCTACAGAACTTATGTTGATGCACTTAATTCCTCAAAAAATCTGCCAGACAAGGCAATAGTTCTCTAAAATTATGCCTTACGAAATTAGGTCATATATAAGAATACTTTGACCCACAAAATTTCATTAAACAAAAAATAGGAGCAAAATTTAAAGACCATCATATTTGATGGAAAAGACTGTTGGATATGTAAAGCACGTACAGGAATAGTAAATAACTATTACAGTGATCGAAAGGATAAACAACAAAGATTACAACAACAAGTTGTCAATCTCTTGATCTTGAATTGGAACTTCAAATATGGATCTTGTATTCGGAAATACAAGAACATGAACTGCTACACTTGTGGCTTGTAGATCCGCTGAGAATCTGAACGGTTAGAGTCCTTTGAGATTCAAGTTCCCACCTGAAACACTTAGCAAGCAATTAGATAATCACAACACCACCGGCTGAGTCGAGAGATGACTCTCTGTCTTTAAGACAAGATTGTCCCCGTATGTAGGCTTTACGGAAGTGTGGACAATAGTCTCCAAAGATGAAACAGCAAACTATCAAATGTGCAAAGCCTACACAAACGATCCCAACAAAGAACACGAATAATGAAGATTGCCAAGAGAAGGATTGTTTATCAGAAAAACTGATCTCTTTGTGGTGTTGTTAACTTGTAAGTATGTTCCCTTGTTCTCCTATAGAATTGAGCCAAAGGGCTCAATTTATAGGTGTGCAAGATGGCCTTTCAAATGCCCCATAATGGCATTCAATTGCCATGTAATGGATGATATTTAACCCCAAGTAATACATCAACATAATAAGGGACATCATCTAAGGAGTCGTAAAGTTACTCAACTTCTTTCATGCTTTGTTTAAAGTGATAAACTCCAATTCCATCATGAATCGGCCGATGCAAGTTTGCTTAGAGGATTTTCAAAGACCCACCATACACATTTACTTGTGGCATTGGTGCTCTTCAAGTCTGATGTCCAGTTTGCATTATTGT
Source organism: Anisodus acutangulus (assembly GCA_029783415.1). Classification (NCBI taxonomy): domain Eukaryota; kingdom Viridiplantae; phylum Streptophyta; class Magnoliopsida; order Solanales; family Solanaceae; genus Anisodus; species Anisodus acutangulus. The sequence continues at coordinate 33,140,808 of CM056499.1, read as the reverse complement.
GTTCTCCTAGAACCGCTGGACATCCAGAATACCGTAATTCGTAGATAAGTGAACATTTCAGACATCGTCATATCCGCTTTAACGCCTTCTATCTATCATTTCCAGAATCATGAGTGAACCTTAGTTCAACTGATATGTTTTGTAGGCTGATATCAGGTCGGTTGTAGTGTGTACAATACATTGAACTACATGTGACCTGCGCATATCGCTCCTTGTATATGGGTGCACCATGATTCCAATCAATTCTATGATTAATATCCATCGGTGGCTTCAACGAGACTGTCAACTATATCATAACTGATTTTGGAGTTACACCAGTCCGTTAGATGTCTTAGAAATCTCAATTCCTAAGATGTCATCTGTGATACCCATATCTTTCATATCAAAACTTTTGTTTCAATATGACTTCCACTTTCAGACTCTTGGTTTTCCAACTATTGGCTTTCTAACTTCAGAGTCAATGTTTATGTTGTCAGATTCATTATTTATGTTTTATCTGAAACTTCCAAGACCAAAATGTAAATATTTCAGGGACCAAAATGAAAGTTCAGGAAGAAGCCCAACAGTCCAACAAATCAACTCTGATCCTCCGCTTCCAACTCTCCGGTTAGAAAGATTGTTTCAATATCCATGTCACGCAAGACTGCAATGGCCCTGAATGTTAAGATATTCACAGGGGAGAACATGTACAATTAGCCGAGGCTTTATACTCGTCAGTAGATCCATCTACTTTGTACTCACTTTTGAGTATTCACTTTTACAACCCAAAGGTTCTTTTTCCGGAGGAAGGTCAACCATTACACAAGTATGGTTCTATCTGATGGAATATATTTCTCTCTCTGCAACTTCTTTCCAAAGCAGCGCTTCTGGAGATAACAATTCTCTGTTAATTGTCCATGGTTCATTCTCAATCATACAAGCTAGAAGGCCTGGAATAAGTCTTTGTCCCTTCTTTGCTCCGTCTCGGTTCAATATCTAGAATCTCTGAGTTCTATAGATCTAGAACATTAAGTTCTGGATAGTCAGCAACTTCCGAGTCATGTAGACCAGGAACGTCTGGTTCCGGATAAACAGGCACTCGCGGGTTCTTGTTAACCTAGAGCAATTATTTCATTTTCCTTCTCAAGGAAAGTTATCTTCAAAGAATTCAGCATTCTTTTACACCAAGAGGCGATAAGCACGACTGTTATTTGCAGATCCAGTGGATATTCAATTTATAGTTCAACTTGACCTATTTCGGTATTCCAACCTTTATCAAGACACCCCACAACACAACATTTGTAGGTGGGATCATTTTCATATTTCACACGGACGGTTATCCTTATCCTTATGCGTAGTTCTGTTGAGAATCGCATTATCGATAAGGATCGTCTTACCCCATATATTTTGGGCGTACGACTTTGCGCTTGGCTAACACCGTTAGACTGAGGTGAGTAATGAGCAATCGTTTGATGAACGATGTTTCACATTCTCCCCTTGTATCACTACGAATTCCTCAATCCGCAGGCTTAGTTGATTTTCAACTCCTGCTTTGTAGCGCTTATCCTCTTCAACAACTTCATCTTTGCTTTTCAACAAATAAAAGATGCAATACGTTGTACCATCATCAATGAAGGTCACAAAGTACTTGTCTCCCCCCTCTGTTTTTTATAAACTTCAAATCACTCATGTAGGTGTGACTAAGTTCTAGAGGAGCGGTGCTTCTTTCTCTATTCCTTTGACGGAACTTGTTTCCCTCTTATTTTTTACAAATTTCAATTCATCCATGTAGGTGTGACTAAGTTCTAGAGGAACGGTGCTTCTTTCGCTATTCCTTTGACGGAATGAAAAGGTGATTTTGCCTCTTTGCCTACCTCACATTCATTTTGAGGGTTTATGTCGACAGAAGGCAACAATCTCAACTTTGTTAGCTTTTGAATGACTTCCTATTTAACGTGTCTTAATATATGATGGCATAGATGCACATATAACAAATATATCATTCATTTAGCTACATACATACTGTACCATTCTTAGTTATTACAGACTTGTTGGACTAGTCTCAAACCAGCTTGACCAACAGCGTCCCTTAAACCAAGTTTGGGACATGTCTCACCTCCTTTTAGAGAGATCCCATTCCCTGAAATCCTATTGAGTACAACCTCTCCAACTCCTTTTACTTTAGAGGTGGCGTTGCTTCACATGAACAACCTTTTACCTGTAGTTAGGGCGTAACCGGATCATATGTGATCTGGATACTCTGGCCCACTCCAATTGCTTTGGCAGACTGAGTGTCTAATTTCTTTTCTGTCTTTCTTTTGGCCTTTAGATCATTTAAGACCTTCAAACTCTAGCCCACCTCGTTAGGTGTCCATTAATTATCTGCCTTTCTTCTGGCCTTCAGATCATTTAAGACCTGAAAACTCTGGCCCACCTCACTAGGTGTCCATTACTTTTCTGCATTTCTTCTGGCCCTTAGATCATTTAAGACTTGGAAATTCTGGCCCACCTCAGTCGCCCGTAGGCTTTGTACGACTGAGTGTCCAAAACCATCCTATCTAATGAAGGATCTTCTATCAGATAGTGTGACAGGTTCAACGTCTTAAGATAAATCATTATCTTTTAGTCTTCTTCCCTTGAGATTGGTGCCCAGATAATTCCTGGCGCTTGCTTAAGAGTGGTAACAATTTTCACACAGTTAGTGGATATCTCTCCTTAGTATGTGCCAACATACTTTACACACTTTTAATAAAAACACCCAAAAAAATGGATCTTTTAAGTTTTGTTTACAACAGTCCATTCTTTAACCGGGAAGGAGGGAAATTCAATATCTGATTTTAGAGTGTAGGGAATATAAGTTTTTAATGAAAACACTTTCATATTTCCAGCCTTGCTTTACACAATTTTATTCAATTATTAACTAAACACATTATAAATAATGAAGGATAAATTAACTTAGACCTTTGGATTCTAGCCCACTTTAGTTAGACTGAGTGTCCACATCCTCCTTACCATAATTCGGATCCTTTATCTCGGACAGATATAGGCCTTTTGCTACATAATAGAACATCATCTTCAACCTTCTCCTCTTGTCCCAGTTGACATCCTCAGCCTCTCGTGGGCGCTTGTTTCCACCACCATCGGGAGCGGTGACACCAACACGTCTTTGATCTTTAGCCATACTAGCATGACTATCAGCAGTATCTTGAAGCTCAGCATCAGATCCAGAGATCTCACCTTCGACGGAAACAAATTTGTAATTGTCGTCAAAGAGAGAACCAACACTAGGACCAGATTTGAAAGCACGGTTATTGACAGAGACAGTCTTTGAACTGTTAACAGAACTATTTTCAAGAAGAAAATCACAGCCAGATTTGGACTATATCTGTTGGCACACATCTTTCGCGCACTAATACAATCTTATCTTAAAATTGTTGGATATGTAAAGCACGTACTGGAATAATAAATAACAATTACAGTAATCGAAAGGATAAACAACAAAGATTACAACAACAAGTTGTCAATCTCTTGATCTTGAATTGGAACTTTAAATATGGATCTTGTATTCGAAAATACAAGAACATGAACTGCTACACTTGTGGCTTGTAGATCCGCTGAGAATCCGAACGGTTAGAGTCCTTTGAGATTCAAGTTCACACCTGAAACACTTAGCAAACAATTAGATAATCACAACACTACCGGCTGAGTCGAGAGATGACTCTCTGTCTTTACGACAAGATTGCCCCCGTATATAGGCTTTACAAAAGTGTGTACAATAGTCTCCAAAGATGAAACAGCAAACTATCAAATGTGCAAATCCTACACAAATGACCTCAGCGAAGAACATGAACAATGAAGATTGCTAAGAGAATGATTGCTTATCAGGAAAATTGATCTCTTTGTGGTATTGTATACTTGTAAGTATATTGTGTACATTTCTGTTCATCCTTTTTCATCTATAGAATTGAGCCAAATGACTCAATTTATAGGTGTGCAAGATGGCCTTTCAAATGCCCCATAATGGCATTCAATTGTCATGTAATGAATGACATTTAATCCCCAAGCAATGCAGCAACATAATGGTCCAAGTAATGGTCATTATTAGGTGGATTCAATGCCATTGAAACCATCTTAACAACCAAACTTTTGGAATTCTAACGAACAGTCACTGCATGGGAAACGTCGCTGCTCTAATTAGCCAGAAAGCTTACTGCTGACCAGGCACCGCAGAGCTGCTTGGGGGGCGCTGCGGCGCTTCGACGCCGCGGCCCAGTCCGGACCTCGTCGCGGCCTTCTCGGCCCCGCGACCCTTTTCCGACCCGTACCATCTTACACTTCGCACAATCCTTCCTTCGTTTACCAACGTGGAACACTTGTTATTTATCCAATAACCGTCCATCATTCTATGTCTTAAACATTTCACTTACTTACCAATATCTCTTTCATTAATAAAATTTACCATACTTGGCACTAAGATTGCACGTGTGTGGAAATGACAGTTCCGACGTGCGGGGCCCCAATAGTTCGAGTCATAAATAATGGGATAAACTTAATTCTACATTAGTAATTTTCCAACAAAGACCACCCGAAATTGGGACAATCTGCCCAAAAACTTCTCAAAAGAGAACTTATTTCCAAAGTAAGCGCAAGCGAACTTGCATCAACGTGAAATGATAAAGCCCAACACTCAATTTGAAAATTAATTGCAAAACAAAGAAAAAGAAATTTAAAATTATTGGTTTGGACATAAACAGAATTTTCTAGCCAAAAAATAGGTTGGGTGGATTTTTAGATCAAACTATGGAAGTGAGATATTTATGAGCCATTTTCATACGTTAAAGATATTTTTTAGCCTTTTTCGTATTTTATATTATACATGTCTATTTCATTTTTAACCCAATTAACCAATCATCTATCAAAAAAATAATTCACAAAATAAATCCGTTGTTGTTTAGTCATCATATTGAATCCTCATATTATAATTTTGACATAACTTGTTTCCAAACTTAATTGACCCCGTGATAGAAAAGTTTTGCTAATAGGTAGAACGCCATATTTAAGGTGTCTTATAGAATACCTTTTTGCCTTTATAGTTTCGTACAATTATATAAGAAGACTCAGCAGAGGAGATTCTAGATAATTGTAGTAATAAATTTATAAAAAAAGGTTTAATACCTCGAAATAATTGATAAAAATGATATTATTAATATTCACCCCAACTATGACCACTTTAGAATTTTCGGTTGTCTATGTTACCAAAATATGACATACACGGCACCTCACAAATTAGCACCCCGATCTATTCTGTGCACCTTTCTAGGTTTCCCGTAAAACCATAGGGGTACTTGTGATATGAGCTCTCCACCGACAAAATTATAATTTCTCACCATGTCACCTTTGTCGAATATGTCTTCCCGTTTGACAACCAAAAAATTCAGAGTCACTGATTACCAATTCCTCGAAGATTCGAGCCCATCACCGCTTCTCCAACAGGCATTCCATCAGGCGGCCACTGTTCCGGCGGCGGCTGATGCACCAACTGCCACCACCGGCAGTACAGTCACTGGTGATGCCACCACCACCCCCACTGTCCCGTCACCGTCTGCCACCACCGAAAATTGCCCCACTGCATCCCTATCACCTTCTCGCTCTCTGTCACGACCGTCGCCGACTGCCACCACCACCGGCAGTCGGCTTGTCGACTCGGTATCACAACCAGACATCTTCCATACCGATGTGTTGTCACCCCAGACAGACTTCGATCCACCGTCCCATCACATTCCAACAAGCCCACCGACTACCAGAAACCCAGGCTGCACCACCATTATAACACCACCGACCCACCCCTCCACTCCCAAACCGCTCCCGACATCCTACCCTACAGCACCCATCACCACCCGCCTCGTTCTACCCAGACCAGTGCTACCACCGACCCCACTGTCAACCCTAGATGTTCACCACTACATCGTCCCTCCCTCCCAGAACCCGATTCCACCACCACACCTAGTCTCGGACCCAACCCCACTATCTGAACCCAACCCGCAAACCAGACCCGAAAATCATACTACCCCTGCCCCCCTCACACAGTATGGAAACCCGTGCCCAACACGATATTTTCAAACCCAAAGTCCAATTTAACCTATCCACACAAACCATCTCCCCAATTCCCAAAATTCCAAAATTTGTCAAGCAAGACCCTAATTGGAATGTTGCCATGTGTGATGAATTTAATGTTTTAACAAAACAGCATACTTGGGATTTGGTTCCCATACCGAAGGGGGTGAATGTGATCCGATGTATTTTGTTTTTTCGTCACAAATTTATAGACAATGGTGACCTAGAGAGATATAAGGCGAGACTTGTGGCTAATGGTACAAATCATCAGGAGGGTATTGATTTTGGTGAGACATTCAGTCCGGTTATTAAATCGTCTACCATTCGCACCGTTCTGAGTATTGCCATGGGTAAACATTGGTCCATTCATCAACTTGATGTAAAAAATGTGTTTTTATATGGGGACTTGAAAAAAACTGTTTACATGCACCAACCGCCTGGTTTTGTCCATCCAGCAGTCCCTCAGTATGTATGTCGTCTCCGTAAGTCACTTTATGGTCTGAAACAGGCCCCTAGAGTATGGTATGATCGTTTTGCACAGTATCTTATGCGGATTGGATTTGTATGTAGCAAGTGCGATAATTCTCTCTTAATCTTTCATCGAGGTAACACCATCGCTTATTTATTATTATATGTGGATGGCATTGTGCTTACTGCCTCATCTGATTTGTTGAACATGAGATAATTGCATTGCTCAAAGCGGAATTTTCCATGACCGACTTGGAAAAGCTAAGTTATTTTTTTGGGATATCAGTGACTAGATCTGCAGACTATGTTTCTATGTCAGCGTAAGTATGCATAAGAGATAGTACACAGGGCTAAAATGGAAAACTTCGAGATTATGTCCACTCCGGTTGACACTAAATCAAAGTTTAGTGTTGTTGATGGTAATCTGGTGTCCGATCCCACACTTTACATGAATCTTGCAAGTGCCCTACAGTATCTCACATTCAGCAAGCCTGATATTTCTTATGTTGTTCAGCAATTGTGTTTGTTCATGCATGCCCCCAATGAGCCTCATTTTACTGTCCTTAAATGTATCATCAGATACATTAAGGGCACACTTGATCATGGATTACATTTATACCCCTCTGCACCTACCAGGTTACTTTCATATACGGATGTGGATTGGGCAGGTTATCCGGACACGTGACGCTCCACCTCCGGCTATTGTGTATTCTTAGGGGACAATCTAGATTCATGGTCTTCCAAGAGACATGCCACACTATCTCGTTCGAGTGCAGAAGCAGAGTACAGAGACGTTGCAAATGTTGTTGATGAGATCTGTTGGCTCCGAAATCTACTTTTGGAGCTTCAGTGTCCTTTGCGTAAGGCGTCTATAGTCTATTATGATAACATATCTGTTGTTTATTTATCTCACAATTCGGTTCAGCATCAGCGAACCAAACACATTGAGATTGATATACACTTTGTTCGTGAGAATATTGCTATCGGACATGTCAAGGTATTGCATGTACCTTCTTCATATCAGTATGCAGATATATTCATTAACTATCCCGTTCGAGTGCAGAAGCAGAGTGCAGAGGCATTGCAAATGTTGTTGTTGAGATCTGTTGGCTCCGAAATCTACTTTTGGAGCTTCAGTGTCCTTTGCGTAAGGCGTCTATAGTTTATTGTGATAACATATTTGTTGTTTATTTATCTCACAATACGGTTCAGCATCAGCGAACCAAACACATTGAGATAGATTTACACTTTGTTCGTGAGAAGATTGCTATCGGACATGTCAAGGTATTGCATGTACCTTCTTCATATCAGTATGCAGATACATTCACTAAAGGACTACCTAGACAGCTATTCCTCGACTTCAGATCCAGTCTAAGCGTCCGGCCTCCTTCCGCTCCGACTGAGGGGGTGTATTAGTGAATATTAGTAGAATATTCATCATATATTTTGTAATTATTAGTGTTGTATAATTATGATAACTATAAAATCCCTTTTGTATTAAAATTTCACGTTATACACTATATATATATATATATATATATATATATATATATATATATATTGTAATAATGAGAAATATTCCCAAGGTAGATTAACACATTCTTACAATTATCATATGAGTTATAAGTATAGTATAGCTCGAAATAATTGATAGAGATATATCAGCATATGAAAAAGCTTTCCAATTCCAGAATTGGCATCGACATGCACGTTTATAGATAAGTTTGTAAGTTGAAAATAAGGTGCATATATATACAAGATTTTAAAATGAAATCACATGACCAACATTCCATTTATAGTTGAAATTTGAAGGAGATATAATATTGCTATACCTCTCAGCTTCCCTTTTTAGTTAAAAACGTGTTTTTCATTCTTATTTTAATTAATACATAGGCTCTAGCTAGCTTCGCAACATGTTGAATGGTTCTTATTTTTCCCCATTTATCAAAAGTGTTGAATGATTGTATATATCTTGGAACAAAACGTGTTCATATTCTAGTTTTAATGCTCTTTTGCTTTAAAAGAAAAGCGCTGGTATATGACCGGTTACAACTTAAATAGCATAACTCTACAAATATCTCTTTTATTATACTATTTATCATATTTTTTTTGTAATCAAAGCGATATAACTAAAAAATTATAATCATAAAATTGAACTTCTCCGAAGATAGCTAAGTTTTTCTAAACCAGAAAGATAAGAGAGAAAATGTGAGTCACAACATTCAACCGAGAAAAGCCTCAAAATAGTCCTTCATCTTTGGGCTTAATTAGACTCAGTCATCATTGTTCTTTTACATGAAGCATTAATAGTCCTCCACATTCATAATATTGGTATACTTTTGGTCTTCCCAAACTTTCGTCTATAACATTGGAATGTCCTTCACAATTTAGTATACAGAATATTCAGTTATCTTCCTTTTTGTTTAGTGGAAACAAAAACCTCACATGAGAAAGGTGAGAAGAAGAGTGATGCTTGTTTTGCTCAATACAAACATCACTGTCTTAATTAATCAAGAATGTGTGTTGAGTTTTTTACTATTCTCTGTATATTCCAAGCATTGCTTGAAAAATATTAGCGTGAAATTCTCATGTTTTGCGATAAAAAAAAAGTTTCAAATAGATATATGAAGAATTATTGAAATTAACACTTACAGTGCAAGAATCAAAGTAAGTTGAATGGAAACAGTAAGAACACACAACTATGAAATACACGCAGTAGTGAACATTTCGTTGAGCTAAAGAAGAAGGGAATAAGAAATATATAGAGAGGTCATTTCTTATTTCTTGTATCGAATCAACGAATACAAGAAATCATGATTGACTATTTCCTTTATTGGGTAGATTTGAAATCATGATTTTGATTACAATGAGTAGATCTAAATTATGAGGTCAAAAAGTAATACTAATACTAGTCCCATTCTTCTCTCTGCCTAATCACCACATGCAAACTTGTTTCCTGTCTTCTCTATTTGGTTAGGGATAACAACTTCTTGACCGATGGAAATCTCTCTCGATTAATACAATTAAAAAGAAGATAGGGTTAACAAATATTTTTAATTTCCATTTAATTTGGTCTTTGTAGTATTTTATTAAGCATATTTAACTCTTTACACCATATATATATATATATATATATATATATATATATATAATGTATCATACTAACTCCTTACAACTAACTCTTTAACTAACTTATGGTAGTTAATAACTAACTAATTGTGTGTGGTAGTAATAAGACTAATCTGCCCTTGTGTACATTTTATTATTCTACACTCCCCTCAAACTAGATGGAGGGAATATGTTTACAACTCCTAGCTTGGACAAAAGATATTCATGTTGTACCCTGCTTAGACATTTTGTTAGGATATCTACAGGTTGGTCTTTGGTAGAAATGTACTGAGTTGAAATCAGTCCCTTTTGTAGTTTTTTCCTTATAAAATGACAATCAATTTCTATATGTTTGGTCCTCTCATGGTAGACAGGATTTACAACTATTTGGATTGTTGCTTTACTGTCAATGAAGATGTTTATAGAAAGTTCAATTTCTGTATTCACTCCTTTCAGTAAACCAATAAGCCAAATCAATTCAGATATTGTTGTTGTCATGCTTCTGTACTCAGCTTCAACTGAGCTTTTTAAGACAATAGTATGCTTCTTAGCTTTTCAAGAGACAAAAGACTCACCCATCTTAACAATGAATCCAGTTACAAACTTTCTAGTTAGGGGACATACTGCCTAATCAGCATCACAATATGCTGAAAATATAGTATTAGAATTACTAGATAATAGGATACCTAACCTGGCTGGGTTTTTTTTACATATCTTATGATTCTAAGAGTTGCTTCTAGATGAGATGTTTTAGGTTGTTGTAAGAACTGACTCAAAGTCTGTACTCCAAATGCAATATTTGGCCTTGTCATAGTTAAATAGAGTAGTTTTCATATGATCCCCTGATATTGTGTTTGATCTGTCAAGGGATCATCAGTAATTTGGTTTTCTTCTTGTACATGTGCATCATATCGTATGGATGTCTTTCACATTGATGTCAATAGGTGTTCCAGTTGGTTTTGATGTTGACAATTCAGTTTCTGAGATTAGTTTTAATGCGTACTTCCTTTGATGCATAATATTTTCTTTATCAGACCTGGCGAATTCTATGCCCAAGAAATATTTTAATTCACCAAAGTCTTTCAGTTTAAAAGATTTATGAAGTTCTTGCTTGGTTTCCTCAATTAGTTTCAGAGAACTTTCAGTAATTAGCATATCATCCACATAAACTAGGACTATGACTATTCCTTGACTAGTTTTTCTAACAAACAATGAATAATCATACTGACTTTGATCAAATTTCATATTAACAAGTGCTTCTGAGAGCTTAGCATTCCATTCTCTTGGAACCTATTTTAATCCATAAAGGAGTTTGATTAGTCTGCATACCTTCCTCCCTTGACTATCAAATCCCAGATTCATGTATATTTCATCATGTAAGTAACCTTGTAAGAAGACATTATACATATCCATTTGGTGTATATGCCAATGTTTTGAAGCTACCAATGTGAGAATGGTTCTGACATCGACCATTTTTACTACTGGTGAAAAAGCTTCTTTGTAATCTATACCCTCCTTTTGGCTATATCCCTTAGTTACTAATCTAACCTTAAATCTCTCCATTTTCCCTGATGCTTTATATTTAATTTTATAAATCCAGTTGCAACCAATTGGTATTTTTCTTGATGGTAACTACATTCCAAGTATGATTGCTTTCCAAAACATGTATCCCAGCCTTCATAGCATCATCCACTTGGAATCTTTACTTGCTTATGAGAAAGTCACACATTATGTGAGAGTAGAAGTAGCAGCTATACATGCTTGATAAGTAGAAGATATATGACTATAACCAACATAATTAGCTATAGGATACAATACATCTTTATGAACATTTAGAGAGACAAAATCTCTCATCCATACATATGAGGCTTTTCCCCTACTAGATTTTCTAGTCTCTTTAACAGACTGAACTGGAGAAGACTCAGTATGTATCACATCTTGCGTCTGTTCTCCACTTAGGTTTGGAAAAACTTGCTCGTCTTATGTAAGTGATAGATCATTATGGCTACTATGTTCATATGTAGCTGTGTGATCTGAAGTTGACTTACTCATCTCAAGCTGAGTAGTATTTTGTACAGTATCTCTTTGTAAAGATGTATTAGATGAAGTAGAATTAGGTTTAAGTCTTGAAGTGTCCGACTGACCTTGGTGATACATCTCATGCATTATATTTTAATTAGTTAATGTATCTAAGAAAATAGAAGGATCTTTCCTTCCTAGTTTTGAGAAGGGAAAAATATTTTCCTTAACGATCACATCTCTATTGACAAAGATAGATTTTTTATCTATATCATACAGAACATATCCCTTTTGTGTCTTTAAATAACCAAAAAATACAGACATTTTTGCTCTTGGCTTGAGTTTGTCTATTTCTGTTTAACACGTTGGCAAAGCATAAACAACCTATGACCTTAAATGAGTTATCATAGATTTTTTTTATATAACCTCTCATAAGGAGTCTGATCACTAATCACAGAACTAGGCATTTTGTTGATCAAATATACTACAGCCAATACACATAATCTCCTAAATTTAATAGGAATTTGAGCCTGAAATCTCAAAGCTCTTGTAACTTCTAGAATATGTCTGTATTTTTTTCTGCAACCCCATTCTGTTGGGGTGTATATAGACATGATGTCTGATGTACAATGTCTAATTGCTTAAACATTGTATCACATATTGAATTGAAAAACTCTGTTCCATTATCTGATCTTAAAACTCTCACAGTTCTATCAAACTGTGTTTTCACAAATGCAATGAATTGCTGAAGTGCAACACAAACGTCTGATTTACTTGATTCTTGTATTGAATCAACGAATACAATGTAGAAGATTACATCATATATATATATATATATATATAAAATGTATCCGCCTAACTTCTTACAACTAATTATTTAACTAACTTGTGATAGTTAATAACTAACTAACTAATTGTGTGACATTTTATTATTCTACAATTATAAATGTGACATAACAAGACAAGCTTGAGTCGAGCACTACAATCAGAAGCATGTTGAACGAGCTCCTAATAACCCTTAATTTTAACTAAGGTCCCGTTTGTACATGATTTGAAATTAGGATGATTTGAAGTTGAAGTTTTGTTTGGACATGCAATTTGCATTTCTTAAGTTGTATTTTTTCTCATAAACATAGAAAACCCAACAAGTTGTGAAAACCAACAAAATTTTCTAATTCTAATATAATCTCACCAAATGAGTAAATCATAGTTTATAACAAAGTTAATACGCTACTAGAAGATCTTTCTAAAAAAGAGAACATCTATTAATCGAACTTTAGTTCAATAAAAAGAAAAAACATGAGTTGTAGAAGTAAATTTAGTTGGTAAGACTAAATATAAACTTATGAGTCAAGTTTTACACTTAAAAAATAAAATAAAATCATGATTTGAAATTCCAAATCATGCCTTTTTAGAGAATTTGGGATTTGAAATCATGATATGAAGTTGAAGTTGAAATTTGTGCAAATTTCATAAACAAACAATTTAAAATTAAAATATGAAATCATGATTTCATATCGCATGGCAAAACGCTTACAAAATATATAATTGGTATTGGTGCTAGTTTGGTTTAACAAAGAAAAGCCAATAATCACGGGGAATATAAAGTTTTCATGAGGCTGATCTTGAGCCGCCATCCAAACACGAATATCTTTATTTAAGATAACATTTTTGGTGTAAAAAATCTCAGATTCGGGATCTTCAAAGCTAACAACGGGCACATTACATCGTAGATCCCACATGATGGCTCGTCTTCTATTCGTTATTGTCCCATAAGATGTAGAACTTTTTTTTTACCGGAAGGTATCACCTTGGGGATTGGAGGGAAGGAAAAGTAAAAAGAAAATAGAAATTCAAAGTTTTCACACTAACCAAGTGGTTTACAACCCGAATTCTTATTATTTTCCGTATGAAGAAAACATATTTATGATATGTGTTTTATTTTTAAATTCTATACCAATTGATTGTAGATAAATAACAATGTTGCGAACATGAGTGACTATTAATGTATCGTGTAAAAGAATAAGGATAATTTTAAGTTTATGCCCAAAAATAAAGGACTATTTTGAGTTTTTTCTCACATTCGACCTAACCTCATTAGTTCTATTTATTTTTCTGTTTCAAGAATTACATTTTGACAAATCTTTTTGCAAAATTCGTACCTCGTCTATAGCGATTCTTTTTAACCCAGATGCTGATATGAATTGTGATATGCCTTGCCAATTTTTATGTGTTGAGTATAAATTTTTGTATCCATAGGTGCAACCAATTCTCTGTTTCTTTTATAATTGACAAGTTAAAATTTAATTTGAAGCATCACAAAGCTAGTAAACAGGACATCCGAATCGATAAAAACATAAAACGAATAATAGGTTGGGCCAGACTCTTAGGGGAATTCCATATATTTAACAGCATGGAATTGATTGACAATTGAGAAAAATGCAGGCCACATTCAATTAGATGTGACCTCTAAATTTGTAGGACCACATTTGAAAACGTAAGAAAGTGCAGTGCCCTTTATTCCCATAATAAAATACGAGTGGTCTGGGGCCTCTCTTTCTAGTTTCTCCGGGCAGATTTAGGTCGAAAAGTGAATGAAAATTAGGAAAGCGTATTATGACTTTATTGCCGTCATATAAAGGATAGACAGATTTCCTCAGTCTAACTTTTTAGTTAATCTTGCAACTTGTAAATATGGAAACTAAAGGAATATGTTTCCCTCCCTTTTTATTATTATTATGTATAATATATATATAATATTATATAATTATTTATTTTTTTATAAATTAGGTAATTAATCTTCCTAATAATAATTGAACTATACTTCTTAATTATAATTGGACTATAATTTTATCTAATATAGGAGATGTACAAAGAATATTCTATCACACTCCCGCAGTCGAAGCGAGAGGTTCTCGTACGCTGAGACTAGCTAGAAAATCATCAAAGAGTATGGCGGAAGCCCTTTAGTAAATATGTCAGCAATTTGATATCAGGAAGGAACATAAAGAACACAAACTTGTCCACGAGCAACTTTCTCACGTACAAAGTGAATATCTATTTCAATGTGTTTAGTGCGTTGATGTTGAACAGGATTGCTGAAAAGATATATCGAACTTACATTATCATAATAGACCAATGTAGCCTTATGGATGAGGCAGTGAAGTTCCAGGAGAAGGCTGCATATCCAACAAGACGCATAGACAACATTCGCTATACCTCGGTACTCGGCTTCGGCACTGGATCGAGACAGAGTAGATTGTCTTTTAGAAGACCAAGAAATCAAGTTATCTCTGAGGAACACACAGTAACTCGACATGAATCGACAAGTGTCAGGACATCCACCCCAGTCAGCATCAGAATAAGAAGTGAGGTCAGAGAGTGAGGACTTGTACAGGTGTAAGACGAAATGAAGAGTACTTTGTATATATCACAAAATTCGTTTGAAGGCATTCATATGTTCATTCGTCGGGCTGTGCATGTGTAAGAATATTTGTTGCACGACATATGATATATCTGATCTCGTGAAAGTGAGATACGGTAATGCTCCTGCTAAACTGCGATAGTGAGTCGGGTCGGCGTATAGAGAACCCGAAGAGGCACTAAGTTTGGAACTAGTGTCCACCGGAGTGTGGACCGGTTTTTAAGACGTCATGCCTGCTCGGTCAAGGATCTCTTCATCGTACTTCTTTTGACAAATAAATAAACCATCTGCATGTCTCGTAACAGCAATGCCCAAAAAATAGCTTATGGGGCCCAAATCCTTCATAGCAAACTCAAAGGCAATGAGTGATATAATGGATCGGCGAAATGCATCAGAAGATGTCATCAACATTTAACAGAATGTATGTCATGTCATTACCCTTGTTATAGATGAAAAGTGAGTAATCAGATTTGCTATCTGAAAAACTGATAGAGGATACAAAGTCAGCAAATTGTTGGTACCACGCACGAGGAGCCTCTTTCGGTCCATAGAGCGATTTCTTCAAATGACACATAATCTGGATGGACTGGATTCCTGAATCCCAAAGGTTGATGCATATACACAGTCTCATGAAGGTCTCCGTGTAAGAAAGTATTTTTGACATCCAGCTGATGAATGAGTTATGATTTGGATAAAGAAATACTGAGAACGGTCTGAATAGTTACCGGTTACACCACCGAGCTGAAGGTTTCATCACAATTCATGCCCACCTGTTGAGACTTGTCATCACTATAAGATGGGCCTTATGCCTCTCAAAAGAACTGTCATATTTCTTTTTATGTATAAAAATCCACATATAACGAATAACATTAGCATCAGAAGGACGGGGCACTAGCTTCCACGTCTTATTTTCAATAAGAGCATTATATTCGTCAATCATGACAGATTTTCATTTAGGATCGGACAAGGTATTTTTCGGGTTGCGAGGAAGAGGTGAAGGGGCAACCGAATTCGACAAATTAAATTGCCATTTGGGTATGGAAATGTCGTGCATAGCACGAATTCCCATCGTCCGTGTGGGTGTCGCGGGAGGTATGGCGGTATCGGGAAGCAGCTGGGGTAGAGTTGCAGGGCAAGAGAGAGCAGCGGAATCGGGGAGAAGGGGCGGGGGCAAGGAGGGCACGAACTACGTTGTTTATGGTCCTAATTTTTCGTTCAGCTTTGCTATTTTATGGAGAGGTGTGGGGACAAGAAAAATGAAAAAGAAGGTCGTTTTTTAGCAGAAAAAATTGAATTGATTATTAACGAATTCCATCACACTATCACATTGAAAACCTTTGATATTCTTTTCAAATTGTGTCTTAATGAAAGCGCTAAATGAAGAAAAAATAGAATATACTTTGGATTTATTTCCAAGGGGAAAAGTCCACAGAAAGTTTGAATAATCATCTAAAAACAACATATAGTATCGATGCCCGGCTATGCTTAAAATAGGATAAGTCCATAAATAATTGTGTATTATATCAAATGGAATTAAAGTACATGTAGATGAAAAATAAAATGGCAACTTGACATGTTTTCCAAAAATACAAGATTCACAAACAGGAGGATAAGATACATGTTTGCAATCTATAAATTTATTTTTGTGAAGGGAGCGTAAAATAGAGTCTCCCGGATATCCTAATCTATATGTCATAAAGAGGAGAAAATAGCTGCAAGAGACGACGGAGAGAATGCTGGATGACCGACGGTGGTGGTAATAGGATAAAGGTCACTTGTGATATCACATCGCATTATTCGCATCCCTATCATAAGGTCCTTTACAGAAAAATCAAAATGATCAAATTCAAGAAAAATATTTTTGTCGGTTGTGAAAAGATGCACATAGGTTAGATTTTTTATAAGTGTCGGGGCATGGAGGATATTTTTTAAAGCTAATGGAGGGTGTGGTGGGGATAGAGGCGTCATTTAAGAAGTCATAGAAATTCTAAGGTGGAAAATTAAGTTTGGTAAAAAAAATTGAGACTCATCAAATATTACATGATGAGAAATGATTATTTTTTCGGGTGGACATGTCATAACAATGTAACACGATGATTAGGGGTAACCCAGAAATAAAAATGAGGATGGCCTAGAATATGACTAATGTTCTCACTTTATTTAACGCAACCAATAATGCTATCAATGGAGCAGTGTCATTTTTCCTTTTCAGATTAAGTTTTAATACTTAATTTAGTTCGTTTTCTAACTCCACTTATTATCTCAACTCATATATATTTAGTATCTTCCAGAACCTTATTCTATTTTATTGATGGAGAAGTCTGAAGTCCCATATTTTGGGATGGATGGACAAAAAGCAAATCACCTCAACTTGCAAAACAGTACAATTTGAAGGCTAAAAATGCCCCCAACATGTCCTACTCCTCCTCTACTAAAAGAGCACAGACACCTTAAATTACACAACAAATTACCCCCCTCCCCCTGCCCCCTTGGACCTTATCATATGTTGAATATTTGGGTGAAACTCACAAGTATTCATTTTTAAGTCATGTACTGTAATTGAAAATTATAAACTTTTGTTGATTTCAAATTTACATGTGAAACTTCAAGATTGTACTAGAGAAATATACTAAATTTACCTGTAGAATTTGAATTTTGGTAATTGTGATTATGTTTTAAGAGATTGTTTAGTACGCGGACTAAGTTATCCAGAATTATAGTCCTAATTATGATCCTTTCTACTTGAACCGCTTTTCTCTCCTTCAGACATCACCACACACCGAATTAGTAAATCAATTTTTCCAGAATTAAGGGTTAATCCTCCATGGATTCTTTACTTCCATTCGAACTAATTATATTCTTAAGCTAAGTTCGTCTTAATTAATTTGGATGGACTTCTATTTCTATTAATTTATTATGACAACTTCCTATCCTAACCCAATTGAGAAGACTAAAAACAAGCATACATGTGGTGTTTAGGCAGAGAGCTGGAATGCTGGTATTATTAGTTCTTGACCTCAATGATCTTTTAAGAGAAATTTACAAATGTAGTCCCTTATATTGAGAGGTATATTTAAAATAGTCCCTTAGATATACTTTTAAACATTTTAAGTCATTTTTAATTTGTCAAAAGTGAGCACTTTTGATTTTCGTCAAATATTTAATAAATTCTGATCGTCAGATTTAACATGAACTTCAAAAGGAAAGATTTAATCATAAAAATCATGAAAATAGCGTCAAATCTCATAAACTACAACAGCAAAAACTTCACACCGAAACCATACCAAAATAAAAAAAAATTACTTTAAAAAATTGTACCAGACACTAAAAATTGACAAAAAGCAGAAATTATAAAAACTGCACAACCTTTTTTTCTTGCACTTGATCTAACAAACAAATTTTGTTAAATAACTTTATGAAAGAGTACTCAATTTCACAAACTTTAAAGATCAAATTTCTAAAAAATATAGTTAAGGAAATTATTTTGAACCTAACTACAATAAGGAACTCTGTCGTCATATTGATTTAGGCCTGTTAATCAAAATCATGATTAGAATTGTGCCGAATAAAGGAAAGAGTCAATTATATGTGTAATCCAGAGAGGACAGCTATACCCAACCTTCTCCTCCAGCATTTATGAAACGGCCAAAGTGACCCATATGCTTAGCTTTGTTAAATTGAAACGATATGATCAAATTGATGCACATTTCGAGAAAACAAGATTACTCACTTTTTATCAATTAGTACACACAGAACCTAAACAAAAACACCCACCATGAGCTACACTAGTAGGGTACCCTTAAAAAGGAAAAATGTTTTATATATGGCTCCCTCTTAACCAGACTTAGAATTGTTTTTTCTTATATACTCCCTCTGTCCAATTTTATTTGATTTTTAATTGAATGTATCCAAAAGTAAGGTTTAGAAAAGAAATACCAAAGGATATGATCGCACCAGATGAAGTTGTTCCTCCCTTAACTAGTGATCTCAAATTCAAATTTTGTGTATGGAGAAATCCTTAACAGGGAGCGTTTCCCTAAATGAGCCCTACGTGAATACGAATTCAAATATAATCGGGCTCCAATAAGAATATATCGAATACCGCGTGCGAACCAAAAAAAATTACTGAGAAAGAAAGATTTTTGGTTTTATGATTTAAATAAGGGGATGGAATTCATAAATATCCACTTTTTACTTTTTGTAATAGAAAAAGATCATGACTGTTTACTTAAATAAAAAATAATCAGTTTACGCCATTTTATTAAAATAAGTCATGACATTTTTCTCATTTTAAATTATTTTATTAAGAATAAAATAAAATTAGAATTAATTTTGTTTTAAATATAATAAATATAGTAATTATTTAGAACAAACAAAAAAGAAAAATGTGCAATATAAATCGGAAAAAATAAAATAATACTCCTAGGTTTTGGTCAGCTTGTGAGTATACATAAACAAAATAATTATTGAAATTGTTAATAGCTTAAGTCACAACCTTAGACGTTAGCTAGAGTTTAATTGTCTCCTACGCATATATTCCTTTAATTAAGACTATCTTAGTGGATAGAGTTTTGTCCGTATCAAGCCCACCAAACTACACTTTGCACATAAACCCAAAACGCTTATATAGCTAAATTCGATATCATGCAAGGAATTTTCTTTATTAAACCTCTTCAAATTACTACTACGTACCAACCATTAAAGTATTAGTAATACGATTAGTTAACAATTAAGTCATCAAGTGATTATTATACGAGGAAATCTTTAATTAGACAAAATTCAATAGGAGCCCACAGCCCCCCACAGCCTATACTGTGAAGACTATACTTTTAGTATGGTGGACACAAATAAAATAGACCTCCAAAAATCTAAGACGAAAAAAGAAAGAGTTCAAATTTTGTGTACAAATACCGTATATTTAGTAGATGCAATAATTAATATGTAACTGTTCAAAATAAATCATAATATGGTAACTTTAAAAAAAGTTAAATCAATTGCAACGACATATCAAATTATAATGTCAATATGTATAACCGTTTAACTTAAACCCACAAAAAAGGTCTAAATAATAGTGCTGTCTAAAGTAAAATGCTACTCCTTTAAAGATGATATAGAACCGTCCCGATTGATGTAATTTCTCAATCTAAAATGAATTAATGATAAATTTAATATTTTAAAATTAAAATATTCAAAAATCTAAGTGTGACATAAAACTGTTAAGAAAATACACTATAAATATTTAATTATATTTTCAACGATTTAAATCTAGAAAAACTTAAAAATTATCACATACTATAAATTAATCACGCAGATAAGCATTGCTATTTTGTCAAAGACGAGCCAATGTGATCATTCAATTATTATTCGTAAATCTCCCTAAATTAATGCATGTTAAGTCGTTGTATGCTTCTTCATCTCAGACAAGAATCGAGATGAACACTGCCCTACCCCTCAGTCCATATAGTCCCTACTACCCCCTGCCATTCCTCTCTCTTTTATCTGACAAATAGCAACAGAAATTCATACAGTAGTACCTTATTGCAGACATGCAAATTTTTTAAGTTAAAAAAAAAAAGCAAACAACAGAAAAAAGAGTAAAAGATAAACAGAAGGCAAAAAGGAATCAGTGCTCATCACGTATCATGTCAAAAAAAAATAAGGAAAAGGGGGTAAAGGAAAGATTAAAAAGCAGGAGTATGTCTGAATAAAATGAGATATAAGTAGGCATAGTACTAATAAATAATAATTTACAAGGCCAGCAGTTATAAGCAAAAAAGAAAAATTAATAAAATTAAATTGCTCTTTTGGAACAATCATGATTTCCATTGTTATACTCATCAAGCAGAACACTAATCTTTACGAACGAAGCATAAAACAGCTCTAATTTAAAAAAAAAAAAACGTGACTAATTAATAGTACCAGCCTCAAAAGTGCACTAATTTTAGCTAAAACCTTATTTGTCGTCCTAGATCAAGATGAAGAAGAAGACCCATTAGTAACAACAACACTATCACTTGTGTGAAGATGGTGAATTATGCCAGCTTGAACATCCTTTTTGTTGTCACTGTTGCTTTCATGATGAAATACTGAGTCGATGCTGCTGTTATGATGAGTGTTATTATTTTTACTAACAATACAAAAACCATTAACGTTGTTAGTGTTACCGTTGTTGTCATCCACATGTTGATCTAATTTCTTCCCAAAAGTACTTTTGTTATTATGCATCCATACTTTTAAAACTCTCTTTTCAACTCCAATTTCGTTGCAAAAATTACTTACCAGATCTTCATCTTGCTTTAGCATTTTCCACCCAACTCTTTCAGCAAATTCCAGCATTTTAACCTTCTGATCTGGTGTGAATTTCGTTCTTAAACGCTTCCTCCCATTAGAATTAAGAACTACCGGAGTAGAAGTCGGGTTAGGGTTTTTATCACCCGAAAACCCAGCACTTAGTGCTAACAGCATATGTGGTGCAGAAGCTGGGTAATAAGCTGAAGAAATAGGTGGTGGAGATGGGGAATTCGGACTACTGTGGTCCCCACGTGGTGGAGGTGGAGGATGGTGGCGGTGGTGAGGTTGGTACTCAAGTGCTGCGGTGGTGATAGGTGGTGGTGGGACCACAACTGGTTCGTCCGATTCACGTCGGTGGAAATTGCGGTGACAGCCACACGCGGCGCATTTTAATGAAGTTGGGTCAACTGGATTAGCTGTCGGAGAAGCCAAAAATTCACCACACCCATCAACAGCATGACCACCTATGCTAGCAACATGGTTCTTGAGACATTCTTTGTAAATAACCACGATAGGGTGCTGATGATGATGGTTAAGGGAAGGGTGATTTTTTCGTTTAAGGACACCATTACTGAAAGGGAAGGGCTTGGGTTGTTTGATCTGAGTTGGGGTTTCAATTTCAGCTAATTCTTGGGTTTTAGTAGTAGTTGTTGTGTTGTTGTTGTTGGTTAAGTCCATGACTGATGAAACATCTACTCTTTATCTCTTTATTAAGAGTTAGATGATTAGATTTAGGTTACAAAAAAGGAACCATCTTTGTTCATGGGGAAAGGTTAATATGGAAGTGAGAAGAGAAGAGAAGAGATGAACAAGAGAAATGAAGGGTTTGTTTTAGGTTTTGGGTTTGGGTTGATGAAGACGATGATAATGAGGATATGACTTGTGATGACCTTAGATAATAAAAAAGGTATAGGATTGTGTTTTTGATCCCTCAACTTGTGACATACTTTAACTTTGGTCCTTATGATATTTTACAAAACACAATCAACTTTAAATTAATTAACATTTTTTTGTTCTTTATGATAAGAAAGTATGCTAATATTTAGATTATTTTTGAAACTCTATTATCTTCAAATAAGAAATATCAATACATATTCAACATGAAAACATAAACAATTAAATATTTCAACAGTGAAGATTCGCAAACATAATGATAAAATATGGGTATGTTAATTAGTTGAATGTTAAATATATTTAATTAGATATATAAGGATTAAATTAAAATATATCAATATTTTGAGGACTAATAGAGCAATTTGTTTAATAAAAATCTTGATTTTGTGGTTGTCCTTCTTAACCATGTATTTTTTGACCTTGGTTCCTAATCTAATCTGTGGTTAACCTGCAGCTTCTGCTGCTGACCCCACCACCCAACTTGCTGGTATTACACTTGGGTATCATGTGTGTAATAAATACCTCTGATCAGTTAAATGCTTATGGCAATACTCTTGTCGGCTTTTCATTTTGGATAATAATACTTAAGTAATCAATTGTTTAAGGTAGAGGAATACACATTAATCATACTATAAGCAATATACTTTATCTGATAATGTCCAGAGTAATTAAAAAGAATATACAATGTTGATTGACTTATTCAAGATATTTCATTGTATTTGGAAAAATGGACTAGTGTGTATTGAATTTAATCAATTTGGACTCCATAGTTGAGTACGGTCATTTAGGGGACTGATTACTGTCATTGTTTAAATTTGGGGTGTCCTAAAGGAATATGTTTCCATGTTTTTTATTGATTATGTTGTACAATATATATATTATTACGTAATTATTTACATGGCTATAAATTAGATAACTAATCTTTCTAATTATAATCGTAATATAAATTTACCTAATATAAAAGATATACAAAGATATATGAATATTTTGAAAATATTATATCACACCCCGCAGTCGAAGCGGGAGGTTCTCGTACGCTGAGACTGACTCGAAAATCATTTAAAAGTATGTGCGGAAGTCCTTTAGTAAATATATCAGCAATCTGATACCTCGAAGGAACATGAAGGACACGAACTTGTCCACGAGCCACTTTTCACGTACAAAGTGAATATCCGATCGTGCTTAAAATAGGGGAAGTCCATAAATCACTGTGTATTAAATCAAATGGCATTAAAGTAAAAGTGGTTAAAGAATAAAATGGCAATTTGACATATTTTCCAAAAACGCAAGATTCACAAACAGGAGTATTGGAGATATGTTTGCACTCAATAAATTTATTTTTTCTAATAGAGCGTAAAACAGAATCTCCCGAATGTCCTAATCAATTATGCCATAAAAGAGACGAAAGAGCTACAAAGGTTGATGGAGAGGAGGCTGGATGGCCAACGGTGGTGGTGATAGGATAGAGGTTCCTGACGTTGTCACATCTCATTATTCGCCTCCCTGTCATAAGGTCCTTCACAGAAAAATCAAAATGATCAAATTCAAGAAAAACATTATTGTCGGTTGTGAAATGACGCACATAAATTAGATTTTTGATAAGTTTCAGGGCATGGAGGACATTGTTTAAAACTAACAGCGGATATGGTGGGGAGAGGGATGATTGTCAGTAACCTCGAATGGGAATGTCTTATACACTATCAATAATAATATTTTGATTTAAATTGCTTATATTGAAATAAGATGAGAAAGTGTCTTGGGATGCCGTCATATGAGATATGGCGCCAGTGTCCATGTACTGACCGCCATTTGAAACATTGAGAGATATCATGTACATAGTCGCCTCAATATCTGTCGGGTGTAGGTTGAAGGAGGAGAGACATGTGCACTGTATGCCTGCTGAGGATGCCGGGATGGGGGATGTCGGGCCGAAGGTGGGGCTCAAGAGGACGTCTAGACGGTGGAGCAGCCCAAGTCGGCTGGGCCCACGCGGCCATGATGGGTAGGCAGCCCACGGCGGTATTTGCGTTGGCCGTGGCCCGTTTGGTTTTTTGAGTTTCTTCAAGAATGAGTCTCGAACAGGCTTCATAAAATGGAGGCAATGGCATGATTTGTTGGAGGATTGTAGCGACACCGTCATAGGATTCATTCAAACCCGCAATGAGTTGTATCACCATTCATTGATCGGTGACCGGTGCACCGACGTTGGAGAGTTGATCGGCAATCATCTTAAGTTCTTGACAATAGGCCGACACATTAGGAAAATCGTCCTGCTGAATGTCCTTGAATTAATTTTCTAAATACAAGGCACGTTGTGTCTTGTTTTCATGAAAGATATTTTCCAATCGCTCCCAAATTTGTTGTGCAGTAGCGTCGGTTTCAATAATTGTATGCAATAGATCATTCGAGATTGTGCCGTAGATTCATTGTAGAACAACCGCATCTAAACGTGACCAAAGTTCGTCATCATGATTCTTCAGGGTTCGACAGTGGGCTTTGATTTTGGAGGGATGATGTGATCGATGACTTTGTAGACACGATAATAGATCTTAAACAATTTCGCTCAAGAGGAATAATGAATTTTTTCCATCTCAAGAGTTATGGAAATGAATTTCTTGATGTTGTTAACATCAAGAGCATGATGAAATTTGAGTTGTTCAACCATTGAAAATTGGGGAAGAAGAAGGGAGGAGGTCCGCTGAGAGGGAGAAAAGAGAGGGGGAGGGTGGCGGTCGAGAATGATGGCCGACGGCTAGGAAGAAAATTTAGAATTTGGCTTCTGATACCATAAAAGAATATGTTTCCCTACCATTCATTGATTATGTTGTACAATATATATAGTGTTACATAATTATTTACATGACTACAAACTATGTAACTAATCTTCCTAATTACAATCGAAATATAAATTTACCTAATATAAAATATATATAAAAATACATGAATATTCTGAAAATATTCTATCAGTCCCATCTGCTGACTTTAAATTGACCTACCAGTACTAGCTATAAGTGTAATTTTGACTAAACTCTTCGGTTGGGGGAGCATGGGGAGGAGTTGCAGTAAACGACTATAGTATATGTCTACATTGATTAAGGGCATGAGCAATTGTTTTATGGTATGGTTTTGGGTAATTTTCATCTAATTATATGTTAATTTTTGAAAATGAATCACGCACAATATTTATTTACTTTTATATAGCATCAAAAAGCTTTATCTCTATTTTTACTTGTCCGATATCGGATTCCCTCGTTATATTGTCCGTGCACTAATTATCCAATCTTGAGTGTTCAAAGGATGTCAAAGTGACATTGAGGGTATGAGCGGCTAAGTTATAATCTTTTTAGTTTGTAATTAGATTAGGCTAAATGTTCATTTTTCTTACCATATGTGTATTTTTTTTGTTTATTGATGGTTAGAGCAAAGTCATTGTCACGGTTAAGTTAATATAGTACCTGTTTATCTATTTTGCAGATTGCAGTGTCCTTGTTATAAGTTCAAACAATGCTTCTGCATTAGTTGATTAATCAGCCTACTTGTTAGGACATGATTATGAATTAGGTTGAGATAATTAATTATCGATTGAATAACAACGACCGAACTATAAAATGGAATTTACTGCAATTCTTTTTTTTTATATTCAGATTCCCACCTTACGTCAGACTATTTCTGGAAATAGTAGTTTCGGTTCATCAGAACTACTACCAGTAAATTGCGGAATGTGCATGAATGACCAGAGTTTGAGAACATAACAACTGATATCACGTATAAGATCCTACCCAAAAAAAAATAAATTACACATATCAAAATTCAAATACACGCTATAAACCTCCAACTGAATTTTAAATTCCACTCCTTTATCATTTAACTATGGCACAGCGAATTCACTGCAATTCTGATAGTAGCATTTACTGAACCAACCATATTTGTCAAAGTGACAGTTGGAAAAGCAGAGCGTAAACCCATAGCTCCCAATTTTCCAAGACCTTGACTACATGGTTAAAATTATTATACACGTTACCGACTTACTGACAAAAATACTATTTTAGGATTATGTGTTACTCCATTATTGAATTTCAATATTTGCAAATATGTTTTGTTACTTACAAATATTAAAATATTGATTTAAATGTGTATCTCCGGTAAGATAATCACTCATTAATTCTCATTTCTCAATTTTCAAGTTAATTCCATATCCAAAATCCCTTTATTTTAGAAAACTAAATTAACTCAAATATCGTTCAAATGTTTGCCTGTATTCTTTGTTGTTTTAGTCAACTTACATTATTTGGTTCACAAACGAATTATCTATAAATTATTTATGACGTATGCGATATAAGTAGCATATAGTGTAGATAATATTATACATTGAATCCTATTTTATAATTTACATATTCTAGCATAACGTATCAATGCGGCAAAGGAAAAGCTGTACTATTAAAAATATACCGTAATTATTTCTTGTACAAATATCCAATAATCTTTTAAGCATCATTCTCATCTGGGGCGGTGAATACTGAAATTCTGTAACAGTTGACGCTTGTCCAGGAAAGAAACAATAGTCCCTCTCGCACTGTAGCAGAGCCAAACAGAAAACACGGTGTAAATCTTACGTAAGAAGCGTACAAACCTCGAATTTAACTTTTTTCGCTTTTGAAGTTTAGTGCATGATAAACGAGTAGTTAGCAATTAAATAAGTATGATTAACTACTCAAAACCAAGCCACGTGTGTGTTGCTAACAACACGTGGACGTGATTATTTAGCTCGAAAAGCTGCCACGTACAATTAGTTGCCATTCTTTTACGTCTTTTAAGCTTAAAAAATAACATAAAGTATGATTACGTACTAAGTTCGAATTTCTTAATTGTCAGCTTGTCACTTCCTTAATTTAAGTCTTTTAAACAACGAATGGCTGGGAAAGAACAAAGTAATCACAGATCTCAAGAAGAGTAGAGGAGCATACATCTTAATGATCTCATCATTGTTAGTAATTTTATATTTGCTCTTTTGACTCCAAAAAGTTGAAAACGTTGGGTACACTATATATATATATTATTAGTGTAATTTAATTTATTATAAAAATTTAATTATTATTTTTATCCTGTTAACAATTATTTAACCCTAATATTTCATAAAATTAATAAGATAATTGTAGATAAATTTGATGGGTGTCAAATGCTATGGGAAATAAAAACAAGAGATGAAATAAATCGAATGTCAATTCTGTTTTCGAATGTCGCCAATTATGTCGTCTGATACCAGTAACAACCCTCTGCAAAATAGAAACTTTAAAAAGTAAATGCAGCGAAATTTAAAGAAAATAAAGGTTTAAATTTTCATAAGTTATATATATTTGGTCAATGACCAAATGTATTGTATATATATTATATACAAAAGTACAAATTTTTTTCTTTATAGATTTACAAGATAAAACAGAAGGAATTAAAAGTTGAAGTCGCAGATGACTTCTGTCTGAAAAATCTAACTAAGTAGACATAGACAACCTCTCATTACAATCGCTCCATACAAAACTAATCTAGAATCTAAACAACAATTGTAATGTTGGACAGAATGTTGTCAACACACTTAGGCAACACTAGTGATCCAGATTTCTGAGATGAAATCCCGAGAGCTCTCTTGGTATTTTTACTTTCTGGTTCTGAATATTGATTCATTGTAGTAGCCTATCTATTTATAGTACAAAGTCTTCCTTGAAAAGCACATCGATCGGTTGTGGAGGTTGAGCAAAAGGTGAGCAGCTGGTAGGATTGGTTGGAGACGATCAAGGAGCAAAAACCTCTAACAACTTTGACTTGTTCCTCACGAAAAGCAGAAGCCTTGACTCGTTCTTCACACGTGTTTACTAACTCCTTTTTACATTGTCAAGTCATATTTATTATTTAGTAATCATTACGTGAAGTAAGGCAAAATCAGTTCTAAAAATGTTGGTCCGAATGTTGTGCAACATTTGTCCCAACATTTTTATACATTCAAACCAATACTTCAGGAGATATGTTGGATCAAATGTCACAACATCAAATCCACTATTAACAATCTCCCTTTTTTTGTCTTTCTTCACAAAACTCGTTAAAATGTAAAGTTGACTTATGGTGTTGTCACAAATGTTGTCCGACATATGTGATCAACAATTTTAAGGTCATGTTCCCCCTTAACCTGTGATGACATACAAGCAACCATGTGTATACCAATTCATAAGATTAAAAAAATATGAGCATATATATACACATACCATCCAATATATACAAAACACGAATAGAAATAAACCATTGTTAACAAATATCCACATCAACCCATCAAACCATTGAACAAACATTTACAGCTTAGGTTCAACACCATCATTCAGTTTCCTCCTTGCTCATCATACATCAGCTTCCATCAGCTTTCTACCCCTGCATAATAGCTTCAGCTTCCTTTGTAGCATAACAACTTTAGCTTCTTCCTCCTACATCAGCATCATCTCCCCTTTTTTGTGAAGAAAGTAGCATAATAAAATAGTCTCTATCTTGTATCAGGGCATTCCCTGCAGCATCAACTTCAACAATTTGTTGGTTGATTTTTGCAATTTGATCCACAAGCCATTCTGTAGACAGTGTAGATTATCTTGGACCAGTGTTTCTCAGAATGTTGGTGACATTTCTTGCAACATTTTCACTTTTAGCTTCTTTCTTCCAGGGCAAGTCGATGACTATGTCTTTGCTCTTCAAATTACTTTATTTACAGTGCAAAGCTCAGGAGCCTTCCCTAAAGTGTCTTCTCTCTTAGGCTCCAAGCCTTGGGTGGTTAATATTTTGTAGATTAGAGAGGGAAAAAGAATGATTGAAGTTGATTCTTTCTCAGCCAAGTTGGCAATTTGATAAAATATATTTTTTTCCAAATCAACTTTCAACCTTTTCCAACTTTATACAACATGGTGGCTTGTTCATATGTCACAATTGACTCATTCATTTAAGGAAGTCAATTGTGAATTACAATTTTGTGGAGGGTAAAAAATAGGGCTGTTAGTTTGGAGGTTGGACATCTAGGGATCCACTTCTTCATTATACCTCCAGTGAGATATTCAATTACTTCATCCCTATTATTTATCACATGTTCAGCTTCTCTAACATTATCTCCAATATTTTGGCCAATACATTGATTTATGATAGCAGGCGTAAAAAGATATACCTTCCCAAATTTATTTGAGGAGATATCTTCTATAGTAGAGCTTAAATTAGCATAAAACAGCCTTACTATCTCATTAACATATGGTTCTTTTTCAGTGACAGAACCAAGAAGATGTATGTCCTTTAAGAATTCTACCAAACCATATTCAGTACAGAAAATAATATTTAACACTTTCTCAGGCCTAATTACTTTACTCTTGTAAAAATCCCACATATCATGGTTAGCTTTAGAATAAAATTTATTTGAGAAAGCATATAACTCAATGTCTGAACTGACGAATTTGGTACTGTTGGAAGATGTTATGGCGTGTGTCTCTTCGGATGTTGGCTGAAATGTTGCCTGAGATGTTTAGGCATCTGTGGCAACATTTGTAGCAACACTTGTCCTTGTAGTCCTGGAAACTCCCTTTGGAAAAAATTATTTCAATGGGGTTTCATCCGGGATTTCCCATTTTTGAGGCACACTGGGTTGTTCAGAATCAGATGGTTCTTCCTCAGTTGAGAAAACATAGTCCGTATTTTCACTATCACTGCTCGAGTAAGCGGGTTTAGATGTTTCACATTTAGTCCTTTTGCTACTCGAACCTTCTTAGACTGTTTTCTCAAACACTCTACTCGATCGGCGAGTAGGAAAGGTAGATGGCCTTGGCCTTTTACCCAGAGATAAGAAATTAAAAGTTTGATCGACATCTATAGGGTTATTATTATCTCCAAGATAGCTAATATCTAAAGGTTCATCAAAACCTTTAAACACTATTGCTTTAGAAAGATCCTCAGAGAGATTTGAGGAAGAAGACTGGCTCGATTGCTGAGGTGTATTCGACGGAGAGCTAATGCTCATGGGAGTGTTGGATGGAATGTTGGTTGACATTTGTTCTGACATTGGAGAAGTTTCCATCGGTGAAAATTGAGAAGAGGATTTTGAGGAGTTAGGGTTTCTGATTGAGATGGGAGTTTGATTTGGTGAGTCCATCGGGTAGGTAGGTAGATGTATACCCGATATGATTTTCCTTTTTTTTTTTAGGAAAATCATAAATGATAAAAAAATAGTAAATGAAAGGAATATTTATATAATGGAAAATCTTTTCTTAGCAACAAGAATTCCTTAATTTTAGGTGTTTTAATTTTACACAATAACTTACACCTAAAATATTGGGATAAACGTCACAGTAGAAATAAAATATAATCTTATCATTTTAAATTTTGAAATTCCTGTAAACAAAACATATAATAAGGAGTAGGATCTGATATTTCAAAGATCAGATAAGAACAACATCCCAACATATATCACATTCTGAAAATATCAACATCAATGTTGGCAACATTTTGGACGACACAAGAATTTTGATCCCACAAGAATTTTTCATTTTAGCAACAAATTAAGATATGTTTTATACGTATTTTATGAGTTTGACCACTGGACAAATGTAACATTTTTCCATCGTGTCCTTGATCTAATCATATAACACATACAAAAGAATTTTTCGTGTCAAAAATAAGAATACATATTTAGTATTCTCAAAATCCTTTTGAAGCACTCGATACTCCTATAGAATAGGAATGATATCTTTTCAAGGGCTTTGCCCATTTTTCACAGTTGCCAAATATTTGTAAAGGCTTTTCTTTATTTTGATACTCCCTTTTTATGATATATATATATATATATATATATATATATATATATATATATATATATATATATATATATATATATAATCGCAGAGAACGGTATCACTTTGAAAACACATTCTTATTGAAGAATCATGATTGTGTGACCAAAAGTTATGCACCATACAACAACAATAATCAGTTAGTGATGTAACATAGGTAAATGTCACCCAAAATGTTAGACAACAGTTCAACCGATATTCACAAAAATTGCCTTTTCAGAGATTATAAAGACCAAGAGATTTCTTGAAACTAGAAAATCTCTCATGGTCCAAAGCTTTTGTAAAAATATCAGCTAGTTGATGAAGTGTGTCAACATGTTCAATTTGAACTAGCTATTTTTCAACTAAATATCTTAGAAAGTGATGTCTAATATCAAATATGTTTTGTACGTGAGTGCTGAACTGGATTTTTGAAAATATTTATATCACTCAAATTATCACAGTACAAAATCAAAATATTGCTAGTTAATCCATAGTCGTCTAACATGTGTCGTAACCATATTAATTGAGAGAACAACTTACAACTGCTACATATTCAGCAGTTGAAAGTGAGACACCATTTTGCTTACGACTATACCATGAAACAAGGTTATTCCCAAGATAAAAACATCATCCACTTGTACTTTTTCTATCATCCACATCTCCAGCCCAATCTGAGTCACTAAATCCTATCAAGTTAGAATTAGTGTCTTTGAAATACCAGATTCCCAACTCATATGTGCAAGCAACATATCGAATAATATGTTTCACGGCATTTAAATGGGACATTTTGGGACAGGCTTGAAAACGTGCACAAACACAAACACTAAGCATAATATTTGAGCGACTAGCAGTAAGATAAAGAAGGCTACCTATTATAGATCGATATAATGTTGGGTCGACATTTTCACCAATATTATCCTTACATACATTCTGCGATGAATCCAATGGTGTTTTCATCTGTTTAGCGTTCTCCAAACCAAATATATTAACTAGATTCTAGCATATTTACTTTGTGAGATGAAAATTACATCTTCACTTTACTTTATCTGCAAGCCTAAGAAAAAAGTTAATTCCCCAATCATGTTCATTTCAAATGTCGATGACATAGCTTCAACAAATGAATTTAGGTACGACTGTGAAGTCGATCCAAAGACTATGTCATCAACGTAGATTTGAGCAATTATAATATCTACACAATGTCGTTTAATAAACAAAGTACGATCAGTTTTGCCATGGTTAAAACCAAATTTAAGAATAAAGCTAGTTAAACGACCATACCATGCACGATGGACTTGTTTCAACCAATACAAAGCCTTTTTAAGCTTGTACACATAGTGTGGATGGTAAGGATCTTCAAATCCTTTTGGTTGTTCAACATATACCTCCTTGTCTAGATAACCATTTAAGAAGGTACCTTTTACATCCATTTGGTGTAAAGTAATTTTCAGATAACAAACAATAGCGAGTAAAAGTCTATTCGACTCAATTCTAGCTACATGTGCGAAGGTTTCATCAAAATCCATTCATTCAACCTGAGTATAACTTGTGCAACTAGACGTGCTTTGTTTCTAACAATTGTTCCCGATTCGTATGATTTATTTTTAAAAATCCACTTAGTTCCAATTACATTTGTATTATTTACACGTGGAACCCCCTATCTAAGGTCAACTACTTACTACCCTAATCCTTGTCCTCCACAACCCCCTATCTAAGGTCATGTCCTTAGTAAGTTACACATGCACCATATCTCATCTAATCACCTCTCCCCAATACTTCTTCGGCTTACCTTTATCCCTTCTGAACCCACTCATAGCTAACCTCTCACACCTCTGCATTGGGGCATCTGTGCCTCTCTTCTGCACATGCCCGGACTATCTCAACCTCGATTCCCTCATCTTATCCTCTATCGAGGCCCCTTATACTTTGTCCCAAATATCATCATTTCTAATCATATCCCTCATTGTATGCCCACACATCCATCTCAGCATCTTCATATTCTCAACTTTTATCTTTTGGATGTGCGAAGTCTTGACTGACCAACACTCCGCCTCATACAACATAGTCGGTCTAACAACCACCCTATTGAACTTACCTTTAAGTTTTAGTGGCACTTTTTTATTGGATAAGACTTCAGATGCAAGCCTCCATTTCATCCACCCCTGCACCAATATGACGTGTGACATCATTATCAATCTCTCTATTACATTGGATAATAGACCCGAGATACTTAAAACTTTCTTTCTTTCGAATGACCTTAGTAACAAGCCTCATATCCACGCTTGTCTCATAGTTGCTCCCATTATTGAACTTGCACTCCAAGTATTCTGTCTTGGTCCTACTCATCTTGAACCTTTTAGACTCCGGAGTCTGTCTCCAAACCTCATGCTTAGCGTTCACTCTGCTGTGAGTCTTATCAATTAGTATTATGTCATCTGCGAATAACATACACCATGGCACCTCCACTTGAATTTGTCGTGTCAGTCCATCCATCACCAAGGCAAATAAGAATGAGCTAAGAGATGATCCCTGGTGCAACCCCATCATCACAGGAAAGTGCCCCGAGTCTCCTCCTACTGTCAGTACCCTGGTCTTGGATCCATCATACATATCCTTGATCGCCCTAGTGTACTCCACATGTACCCCTCTAACATTCAAACATCTCCATAGAACCTCCATAGGGACTGTGTCGTATGCCTTCTCGAGGTCGATGAAAATCATATGTAAGTCCCTTTTCCTCTCCTTATACTGCTCCACCAACTCCTAATAAGATAAATGACTTCTGTATTCGAATGCCCCGGCATGAATCCAAACTGGTTCTCAGAAATAAACACGCCTCTTCTCACCCTCATCTCCACGATCCTTTTCCAAACTTTTATAGTGTGGCTTAGTAGCTTGATACCCATATAGTTGTTGCAACTCTGGATGCCATCTTTGTTCTTGTACAAAGGAAATATTGTATTCCACCTTCATTCTTCGGGCATTATTGCCGTCTTAAAAATGAGATTAAACAACTTAGTCAACCTCTCCAAACCTGGCATGCCTGCGCTCTTCCAAAATTCATCTGGGATCTCATCAGGCCCAGTCGCTCATCCCATGTACATCCTGCGAATAACACCCTTAACCTCCTCAACCTTAATACTCCTACAATATCCAAAATCCTAGTACCTTCCAGATTGCTCCAGATCTCCCACCATAATATCATTATCTCCTTCTTCGTTCAAGAGTTTATAGAAGTAAGATTGTCACCTCCGTCTAATAAGTGCGTCCTCCACCAGTACTTTGCCGTCCTCATCCTTGATGCACCTCACGTGATCTAAGTCACGGGTCCTCCTCTCCCTCGCCTTGGCTAGTATGTATAACTTTTTATCCCTGCCTTTTTCCTCGAATTCCACATATAGGCGTTCAAAAGCTGCCATTTTTGCCGTCGTAACCGCTAGCTTTGCCTCCTTCCTCGCCATCTTATATAATTTCTTATTTGTCCACTTCTCCACCCCATCCTTGTTTTCTACCAATTTCTCATATATTACTTTCTTTGCTTTCACCTTCTCTTGAACTTTACCATTCCACCACCAGTCCCTCGATGCCTACCACGGCTACCCCGCGAGACCCCTAACACTTCTCTACCTACCTCCTGAATACAACTGGCCATCCTATCCCACATATCGGTCGCATCCCCACTACTCCCCCAAGCCCCATGGCCATCGACCACTCCCAAGTCTCCTGTGCACTAGCCATGGTCAAACTTCCCCATTTAATTCTTAGCATGTCATCCACAACCCTCATCTTCTTCTTCATCTTGATCTCCAAATCCATCACCAAAAGCTTATGTCGGGTTATAAGATACTCACTCGAAATAACCTTACGGTCTTTACAAAAACCGTTATCAACCTTCATAAGGAGCAAATAGTCTATCTGAGTCTTAGCCACTTAACTACGGAAAGTCACCAAATGCTCTTCCTTCTTCAAGAACCTCGAATTGGCTATCACCGTCCTAAAAGCTTAGTAAACTCCAAAAGTGAGACGCCTCCCCCGTTCCTGTCCCCGATGCCAAAGCCTCCATGCACGTCGTCATAACCCCCCAGAAGTGACTCGATATGTCCATTGAAATCCCCTCATACAAATAATTTCTTAGTGGGTGGTATACCTCCCTCCACCTAGTACAAATCCTTCCCAAAGCACCTCTTCTCCTCCTCGTCCAATCCCGCCTGCGGTGCGTAAGCACTAATAATGTTCATAGTGAACCCTCAAACTACCAACTTAATCGCCATCATCCTATCATTGGCCCTCATAACCTCTACAATCTGATCCCTTAGCTCGTTGTCTACTAAAATTTCCTAAAGAAGAACTTCACCGTCGGAGACTACTGTTCCCCGCCGGATATCGGAAACTACTGTTCACCATCGGAGTCTGCCAAAAAATATGGGTACCAGTGCAGATGTGATCGGAAACCTACCGTAGAGTGGTTTCCGATGGCAGAGTAGAGGAGAAAAGAAATAAAAGGGAGAGAGAAAAGAGAAAAGAAAATGGGGAGGAGACAGATCTGGCCCGAAATAGGTCTCCGAAAAAGCTTAAGCTAAAAGAAAGAAATCATGATGAGAATTCATCCAATTACAAAGTATTAGTTCTTCTTACCATATATTTGAGGCTTTGACGTGCTATTCATTATACGTTTCAAAATTTAAAGCATTCTAGGAATAAGAATTGATCATCCAAAGTGTTTGGCCCAGTGGCCAATACATTAGGGTATTGCTGTCTGAGGTTCCGTGTTCGAGTCCTCTGATCAGCGAGAGTGGAACTGTGTTCCCTCAAAAAAATCCCTCCATACGCGTAGGGCCAAGCGGTGTATACTAATCCGTAGGGCCAGGCCGGAGGTGGGGTTTTCTGGGGTATGGGGCCGTAATGCGGTGGGACCAGTCACTTTAAAAAGTTTACCCTACCTTAGTTTTAGTTCGCTTGGGCAACTCAATTGGTTTCAAGGGGGATATTTGGAATAAGAGACCAAGGATCGAATCCCGTCAGCGGCAGTGTGGGGGTTTCTTCTTGAAATAAAGGAGGGCCCCTTGTGTGACGTGGTCTTGGTCTAACCTTTGAAATCAATTAGTCGCATGATTTACCTCCTTCACAGACTGGGTGGGGTGTGAGCTCACAGGGTGGGAGATTCCACCTTTTGGAATAAGGAATAAGAATTGATCCAATTGCAACATTTTAAAATTATACTAGGTCCCCCCTCTGACAAAAAGAACAACAACAAAAAAAACTGCTAGGTCTCCTCTTTCGTCCTGTCTACAAATACTCATTCATTGTAGACTAAAACATGGGCCCCAAATTACACATATGAAAACCAAATACCAGTAAAGTCCACTACAGACCCATAACTTTATAACATGGATCAACTCATGGGCGTACCTTTTTTAAAAACAAAATAAAATTACATAGCTATAGGCTGTTTAGATTTTAGAGTGCCGTATTGTTTTTTAGGACAATTATATTATTGAATGAAAACTTAAGCTTTATGACTATCGATAAAAAAAAGAAAAAGAGAACAAATTCAAAATTTTCAGAAACGACGAGCTGTCGCATTCGTGATTAATTCTTACGTGATACTATCAATTATCAAGAAGCACCAAAAGATATTAGAACAGTAGTTTGTTCACGCTACAGTTCTGTTTTCTCTTTAATTTCAAATTTAATTTTAGCATCCCAATTGATAACAGGGCGTAAGGTTATAATTAATCACTTCTAGCTTGTTTGATCAAGCTTATTAAATCACCTTATTTTGATTTTTGAAAAGTATTTCTTTTAAAAGTGCTTTTTAAAAAGCTCTTTTCACCAATAATTAGTGTTTAATCAAATTTTTAAAAAATGCTTCTTCTAAGTGTATATTTCTCAAAAGCAATAATTAGTATTTGGGCCGAAGTTATATTTTGTAGCTTTTAAAAAACTGTTTCTACTACTCACCAAAAATACTTGCCAAACACCTCATTTTTAAAAAATAAGTACTTACTAAAAAAATACTTTTTTAAAAAAATAAGCTTGGCCAAACAGATTATT
This sequence comes from Anisodus acutangulus, assembly GCA_029783415.1. Lineage (NCBI taxonomy): Eukaryota > Viridiplantae > Streptophyta > Magnoliopsida > Solanales > Solanaceae > Anisodus > Anisodus acutangulus. The sequence goes on along the minus strand of CM056499.1, from coordinate 33,103,623 downwards.
CTTTATGTACATAAAATTAAAATATTTCACTAGCATTAATTTGTATTTCACTTTTCTTTCTTCCTTGGTTAGTCAACAAAAGAATCTTAAATTTGAAATTTGAGCATGGCAGATCTCATAAATGACCTGATAAAAGATACTGCAGTCTGGAAGTTGGATCTAGTGACGAAAGTACCCTTACATTAAACAACAAACTATGGAAAACAAATGGATACTGCTCTTACAGTAATCTCCAATTTTCAGAAGAAAAAAAAATAGTAAAAAGGTGACAAGCATTGGAAATCAAGGTGTGCAGTCAATACTACAATTTTGAGAGGTCATCTGCCTAATGTACAAACGAAATTAAAGAATGATTCTTTTTGGCACCAATCGATGGTTAGTTCAGTTCAGAATCTTTGTATATTTTAATTTACCAAATTAGGTAATTAGGTTTCACATCTCATTACTAAAAGGACTCATATTTCTTCCCACTCTCACCAATACCCTTGCTTCACGGGTTTCCCATTTTAGATTCTGTCCCTTAACTAATATCTTTGCTTCGCAAGCAATTGTCTCCTTATCCTCTACAATTTCCTTCTTGATTTAAATCATATAAATTAGTGATGCTTAGTTTGAAATTTACCACTATTTGTGGTAAGGATGGAATCTTGGGCCTAACGCAACTTCAAAAGCTAGCTTGTAGGGTGAGGATTGTTCAAATCCATATAAAGAGTTCATGTTTCCATTTCATTTCCGATGTGCGACTCTTAACACTCTCCAACACGCTCAGACCTAGTTAACTGAAGCGTGAACAATATAATTTGGGGGCCCAACATCGACGAACAAAAAATTAGAATAGACCTGACTCTGATACCATGTTAGGAATGAATCTTGAGCTTAACTCAACCCCAAAAGCTAGCTTATAGGGTGAGGATTGTCTAAGTCCATATAAGTAGTTCATGTTTTCATTCCATTTTCGATGTAGAATCTTAACATTTGCTTTATTAATCACCTAATTACATTTTTTACACTATTGGTGCACATTTTCCTCATCACAAGAGAATGGTTGTTTCTCACTTACCCCACATAACTAGGACCCTTAACCTAAAAATTAGAGATGGAAGTGCTTAGTCCTTTAGATTCAATTTAATGGTATAATTTCAGTAGATGTATAATCCAGAAATAAAATTAGGAGAAGTGAGTATAATTTAGCCGGTAGCTACAAAATCTAGTTTTTTTTTTCATTTATAGTAAATGTTGAATTACAAGTTACCCACAAAGAGACATATCAAGTTAAAATATTATAATAATGCAAACTTGAGACTTAAACTTACTCATATAAGTGAGAAGAATATTTAGAACACATGATCTTGGTACCTCAACCTTATCAATTAAATTGGGCCTCGTTGAGAGTCACTAGCGGAGAAGTACATAAATAGGCCGTTTGAAGACGGTAGAAGAGTTAGTTAGTAGGGACTAATGTGTAATTAGGTTAAAAGAGTTAGTTAGTTTGTTATTTTAGTTACCTAGATATTAATGAGTTACTTAGTGTGTGTATATACCCCTACAATGTACAGATTTCCATATGTTTTTCTCCCAAAACTTGCTCACATAACTGCTTTATTCTCTTCTTGTTTAAGAGCTTCGAATGTCCATGATCATGGCTGAATCATTAACATGGTATCAGAGCCCATTGTTACGCTCATCACGATCAGTAAAATCATGATTCGGAGCTAGATTTGTGATTTTTTTACGCAATTTTATGCATTGTTTGTATTGCTTGATTTTGAAGCAATTGTTCTAGTTTCTTCTATTCAATTGAGCAATCAAAGCTTTATATATGTGTGTAGTATAGAATTCCGCAATTTTCAGTTCGATTTGAGTGCATTTTGTGCATATTTCTGCAATTTTTCGAACAACAACAATGACGAACAACGGAGAGAATGTCTCGAGTGAAGCTACTGCAATTGGAGGCTTAACAATTGGTACATCTTTAACAGAACAAGTTGATCACAATCATCCCTTGTATATTCACCCTTCGGATACACAAAGTTTGATTCTTATCTCAATTAAACTTCAAGGATCTGAAAACTATTCATTGTGGAGCAAGTCTATGAAATTAGTGTTAAGAGGAAAAAATAAACTAGGTTTTGTGTTAGAAACCTGAAAAAAATACATGTATGATGAAGAACTACATGAACTCTGGGATAGATGTGATGTTACAGTTTTAGCTTGGATCATGAATACTGTTTCTAAGAATTTGATTAGTACTGTGATTTATGCCACTGATGCACATAAGATCTGAGAAGATTTGAGAGAAACGTTTGATAAGGTGAATGCTTCTATCTTCATAAAGAGATAGCTACATTGACACAAGGTGTGAACTCTGTGTCCGTATACTTTTCTAGGTTAAAGGAATTGTGGGATGAATTTGAGGCATTAATACCTCATTCTGGTTGTGCTTGTCCTGAGTCCAAGTAGTATGCTATACACTTTCAATCACAGAAGTTATGACAGTTTCTCATGGGCCTAAATGAGTATTATTCTCATGCTAAGAGTCAAGTATTGACGACTATACCAACTCTTAATATAAATCAGGCATATGCTATGATCCTAAATGTTGAAAGTCAAAGGATGAATCAACATGGCAATAGCTCTGGTGTTCAAGGTGAAAGTAGTGAACAAACAGCCTTGATGAGCAACATATATCCAAACAAAGGTTTCAAGTCTAAAAATCATTATGAGAAATGTAACAATTATCCTAAGCACAACAACTATTGAGATAGATCTCAACACAACAATTATGTAGACAGATCTCAGTTGCAATGTGACTATTGTCATCTCAAAGGGCATATAGCTGTTTTCTGTCATAGACTTCATAAATATCATGTTGACTACAAGTTCAAGAAGAAAAGTGGAGCACATGCTAATAATGTCTCCAATAGTGGTCACCAAACTCCCGAGTCTCAGTAGCAGTCTCAGAATTACTCTCCAAATATGTATCATCAACAACCAAACTTTACTCAGCAGCCTTATCCTCAGCCTTCCTACACTCAACCACCTTATCCTTCACCATATTATCCACAACAACAACCACTTAATCCTATTCCTTCTATTCCATATGTTCCATCCTTTACACCTGATCAGTACTCTTAAGATTTTACATATGCTAGACAAAGGAAAATGACCTAGCGCTAATGCTGCTAGTCATGCTGGTACTACAGGTGCAAGTATTCTTACTGCCCTTCTATCTAGTCTAGTTGATTATAAATGGATAGTAGATACAGGTGCAACCAATCACATAGTCCATAATGATAAACGCATCACTAGAATGAAAGAGTTAACTGATATGGTAAAAAATAAGGTTCATTTGCCTACTAGAGAACAAGTTCCTATTACAAAAATTGGTGATGCATGTGTTTTCAAGAATCACTTGATACAAGATGTGTTGTATATTCCTGAGTTCAAATACAATCTACTGTCAGTCTCTAAGATCACAAAGGAACTCAACTGTTTTGCTGCATTTTATCCTGATTTCTGTGTTTCAGAAGCCCTTCACTGGGAAGGTGATAGGGATTGGTAGAGAAGATGGTTTGTATCTACTGGATGGAAATGGATCTTTTAGTGGAATCACTTTGCAGTCAAGTTCTGGAGACTCTGTAAGGTCTTCTATATCTAGTACTGATAGTTATAGTATCAAGGCTAATAATAGTTTGAATAAGACCTATGATTCATCTTCATTGTTGCATATGAGACTAGGACATGCACATCTTAGAGTACTTAAGAAAATAAGTAGTCTGAATAATGTACAGCGGCAAGATCACTCATGTACTGTTTGTCTAATTGTTAAACAAACAAGACTACCATTTTCATTAAGTTAATCTCATACTTCAGCTTGTTTTGATTTAATTCATGTGGATGTATGGGGACCCTACAGGGTTCCTACTCATGATGGTAAGAGATACTTCTCAACTGTTGTTGATGACTACTTTAGGTATACTTGGCTTTTCTTGATGACTACCAAAGCTGATACACTAGTAGTACTTAAGGAGTTTTTTTGTGATGGTGAAAACTCAGTTTCAGTGTAGTATCAAATGTATCAGGTCTGATAATGGCTCTGAGTTTTTAAATCACCAAATGTCAACCTTACTAAAGGAATATGGTACCTTTCATTAAAGTTTCTGTATCTACACACCTCAACAGAATGGGGTGATGGGGTGATTGAGAGGAGACATAGATATATCTTACACATGGCTAGAGCTCTAAGATTCCAAGCCTCAGTTCCACTTAGATTTGGGGAGAATGTGTCTATATTGTTGTCTATTTATTGAATAGAATTTTAAATGTGCTATTAAAAAATAAATCTCCCTTTGAAAATTTCTTTAGTAGAATTCCTTCTTTAGATCATTTCAGGGTCTTTGGTAGTTTAAGTTTTGCTACAAACCTCAAAAATCCAGACAAATTTTCTCCCAGGGCTATTCCTGCTGTTCATTTAGGATACTCTTCATCTTAAAAAGGTTATATCTTGTTTGATCTAAGTTCAAAATCTCTATTTGTCAGTAGAGATGTTCACTTCCAAGAGTATGTGTTTCCTTTCACAAACCAACAGTCCATTTCATCCCCATTATTTTTTGTCTTATAGAATCATGTCTCTAATGATGATGTTCTTCCTCATATATTATCTACTTCTTCTCTTCATTCTATATCTTCTATTCCTTCTTTTATTCCTCATATGCCTTCTACTTCTCCTAGTTCTTCTCTTCCTTCTGATATTTCAGATAATATTGACCTTCCATATGAAACTCCTCTTCCTTCTATGCCTTCTACCACTACTATTGAGCCTAGGAGATCCACTAAAGACTCTAAACCACCTGTGTGGATAAATGATTTCTTTGTTCCCACTAAGAAGTCTAGCCTTTATCCTATTTCTTCCTATGTCAGTTATGATCATCTTACTCCCTCCTATAGAGCATCTTTAGTTGCTTTCTCAGCTATTGTTGAACCCAAGTCCTTTGTTGATACTAGCAAGGATCCTAAGTGGGTTGAAGTCATGCAACTTGAAATTTATGCACTTGAAGCAAATAAGATTTGGTCTATTATTGATCTTCCTTCTACCAAAGTTCTTATTGGGTGCAAATGGGTGTTTAAGGTGAAGTATAAATCTAATGGAGAGGTGGAAAGGTATACAGCAAGATTGGTTGCCAAGGGGTATATTTAACAAGAAGTCTTGGATTACATAGAAACATTTTCTCCTATTGCTAAAATGGTTACTGTCAGATCAGTGATGGGTCTTGCAGCTTCTTCTCATTGGTACATCTTTTAAATGGATGTACATAATGCTTTTCTTTAAAGAGATCTTCTGGAAGAGGTATATATGAAGGCACTTGAGGGTTTTGCAATCCAGAGGGAGAATTCAGTGAAGGCTTACAGATTGCACAGGTCATTATATGGCCTTAAACAGGCTCCTAGGCAGTGTAACCTTAAACTTACTGAAGCTTTGCTTAATATGGGGTTCTGTCAGTCTCATTTTGATTACTCCTTGTTTACCAAAAGGGTTGGTTCAGATATGGTGATTGTCCTAATGTATGTTGATGACCTATTGGTCATTGGCAACTCTTTGGTTTGTATCAATCAAGTGAGAAAGGATTTGCAACACTAGTTTAAAATGAAGGATCTTGGAGAGCTCAAGTACTTTTTGGGCATTGAGTTCTCAAGGTCAGAGAAAGGCATTCATATGTGTCAGAGGAAGTATGCCTTGGAGTTAGTGTCAGAACTAAGCTTATCAGGAAGCAAACCAGTGTCTACACCTTTGGAGTTTAATCACAAGTTGATTTCTGTAGAATTTGATAAACTTACAAAAAAGAAAGATGAAAAGAGTGAGAAATTTGCAAAAGATGATCCTCAGCTTGAAGATAGAGGTAGATGTTAATGAATAGTGGGAGATTACTGTATTTAGCCATGCAATGACTGATCTAACCTTTATGGTTCAGGTGCTAAGCCGACATATGCATGCACCAAAGCAAAGTCATTTAGAAGTTGTATTCAGAAGTGTTAAATATATAAAAAAGATGTCCAGGACTAGGACTGTTTATGTCATCTACAAAGAGCTCAACACTCACAACATTTTGTGACTCAGATGGGGGAGCATGTGTGGAAACCAGAAATTCTGTGACTATCTATGTAATTAAATTTGGTGATACACTGATCTTATGGAAGTCTAAGAAATAAAGCAATGTCTCTAGAAGTTCCGCTGAATCAGAATTCAGAAGTATGGCAACCACTGTTGCAGAAGTTACATGGTTAACTGGGCTATTCAAGGAGCTGGGTTCTACTGTTATATTGCCCGTTAGATTGTTTTATGATAGCAGAGTTGCTATTCAGATAGCAGCCCATCCAATTTTCCATGAAAGGATAAAACACATTGATATTGACTGTCATTTTGTTAGAGAGAAGATCCAAGAGGGATTGATATAGACATAGTACATTGGGACAAAAGAACAACCAACATATTTGTTGACTAAGTTTATGCGCACCCCAATATGAGTATTTGATTGCCAAGTTGGGATTGAAGAACCTATTTTCAACCATCAGCTTGAGGGGGAGGGTAGAAGAGTTAGTTAGTAGGGACTAATGTGTAATTAAGTTAAAAGAGTTAGTTAGTTTATTATTTTAGTTACTTAGATATCAATGAGTTAGTTAGTGAGTATATATACCCCTACAATGTACAGATTTCCATATGAAATGAGAATATATTTTTCTCCCAAAACTTGCTCACATAACTGACTTCTTCTCTTCTTGTTTAAGAGCTTCGAATGTCCATGATCATTACTGGATCATTAACAACGACCACTATTTAAAACATAAACAAAAGGCACAAAATATAAAAATTAAATTTAAACCACTTGGAAATCAAATTTCAATCTTTCAAGTCTGAAGTTGGAACTGGACAAGTTTAACTTCTGATCTTAGGTTTGAAGTTTGAATGACAGACTGAACTTCAAATCTTTTAGTATTGAAAACTTTGGCTCAAAGGTCTAAAGTTAGGAATTGGCCCGAAGGCTTGAAATTCAACCTATTATTAATAAAGTTGATTTTGGTTCAAAGTACTAGATAAAGAAAGAAATGATTGAAATTACTCGTATTGTTGGAGAAACTTGGAAGTGAAAAATGGGTGATATATGGAAGAATTAATTAATTTTTCTCTGAAACGTGATGCCTCTATGTGGTGTCTTTGAGTTTTAGGAGCTAAAGGTTTGGTAAGGCGTCTATGTATCTTTATCCCATTTATGTGTCAAAATGTGAGCTCATTAAATATGTTATTAGAGTATACTGATAGTTTTACCAATATAGTGGCATTCTATAGTTTTGAAACACGATAAATTAGAATAGTTTATCTTACGACATTTCAAACTATGGACTAGGAGGAGGAGGAGAAGCAATGATCTCGTTTGGTATGAAGTTTGCCCTTTATAGACTAAAATTTAGATATATTTAAAAAAATTGACCAAGTATAAATAACACATGTAAAACCCAATATCTGGTGCAAATTCTACAAGTAATAATTATGGCAAAATTGTTAGATGATATTAATCTCCCTTATACAATAGGAATCATAAGCCTATACAAAAGAGGAATCCTAGTCTTACCATAATTATATTTACACAATTTATGAAAATATTCTAATTATGGGTAGAGAATATATTGTTTCCTATATTTACACGTTTACACACCCCCTCAGTCGGAGTGGGAGGTCGGACGCTGAGACTGGATCTGAAGTAAAGAAATAACTGTCTGGGAAGTCCTTTGGTAAATATGTTTGCATACTGATAGGATGATGGAACATGTAACACTCTGACATGGCCTAACACAACTTTCTCACGAACGAAGTGTAGGTCTATCTCAATATGCTTGGTTCGCTGATGTTGAACCGGATTATGAGAAAGATAGATGGCAGAGATGTTATCACAATACACAATAGATGCCTGACGCAAGGACACCAAGTTCTAACAAGAAATTTCTGAGCCAACAAATCTCGGCTACTACATTTGCAACGCCTCAGACTCAAATTTCTAAGATCGAGTGAGATAGAGCGACTGCCGCTACGAGACCAAGAAATCGATTATCCCCTAAGAAAACACAAAAGCCGGAGGTGGAGCGTCGCGTGTCCGGACACCACGCCTAATCTGCATCCGTGATATGAAAGCAACCTGTCTGCAGTGCGAGAGGGTATAGGTGCAAATCATAATCAAGAGTGCCCTTAATGTATCGAATGATACGCTAAGAGCGATGAAATGAGACTCCAGGGCATGCATGAATAAGCACACCGCCGAACAAAGATAAGCTATGTCCTGGCCTGGTGAATGTGAGATCTTGAAGTGCACCGCAAGGCTCTTATACTGAGTAGGATCGAGACTGGAGCACCATCCATAGCATCGAGCTTAGATTTGGAATCAACCTGGAGTAGGCACTCTTTGCGCTCGCCATCTTAGCCTCAGACACAATCTCTTCTCGTGATACTTACGCTGACACAAGAACATATGATTGGCAGACCTGGTCACTGATATCCCCAAAAAGTAACTCAGCTTCCCCAAATCAGTCATTGCAAATTCGGACTTGAGCAAGACAATAATCTCATTTTTCAATACGTCGGAGGAGGCAGTAAGAACAATATCATCCACGTAAAGTAATAGGTAAGCAGTTCTACTACCTCGATGAAAAATAAAAAGTGATGTATCACTATTGCTGCATACAAGCCCAATCTGCAAGATATACCTGGAAAAACGATCATACCACGCACTGGGGGCCTGCTTCAGGCCATATAGTGACTTACGAAGATGGCACACATAGTGAGGAACTGCTGGATGGGTGAACCCTGGTGGCTGATACATGTAGACTGTCTCTCGCAGATCCCCATGTAAGAATGCATTCTTCACGTCAAGCTGATGGATCGGCCAGTGTTTGCCCATAGCTATTTCAAACTGTGCGAATGGTAGCCGATTTGACAACCGGGCTGAAGGTCTCACCACAATCAATGCCCTCATGCTGATTTGTGCCATTAGCCACAAGACGGGCCTTATACCTCTCAAGATCCCCATTGTCTCTGAACTTGTGACGAAATAGCCACATACAACGAATGACATTCACCCCCTCAGGTCTAGGTACTAGATCCCACGTGTGCTGTTTAGTTAAAGCATTGAATTTCTCATACATAGTCGCATTCCAATTAGGGTCTTGTTTGGCCAATTTTGGGTTCTTTGGAAGTGGAGAGATGGTTTGGGTAGACAAGTTGAAATGGACTTTGGGTTTGAAGATTCCATGCATTGAACGAGTTTCCATTGGATGGGTAGGGACAGTGGGTGGCGGAGTGGTGTCTGAGATGGGGGGTAAAGTCGGATAAGGAGAAGGTGGGGGTGAAGCTGTCGGAGGCGTCGCGGCTCCTGGATCGAGAGTCGCGGCGCTAGAAGGTTGACAGGCTTCTCTGAAGTTTGGGCGCCTCAGCACAGGGCCGCGGCGCTGTGGACGGTGTTTCAAAAGATTGCTCTCTGGAAATCAGGCGCCGCGGTGCCTCCCCTCGAGGTCGCGGCTCTGACGACGGAACAGAGGATGTGAGTTGTTCGATTATGAGGGGAGAGATGGCAGACTCGTCAAGAAATGAGTAGTCCTGTTTTTGGAATTTTGGAAGAGTCGAAAACGGGAATGTGGTCTCGTCGAATGTGACGTGACGAGATATGTGGATCTGACGAGTCGATAAGTCATAGCATAGATAGCCCCTATGGTTCGGCGGGAATCCTAGAAAGACACATAGAGTGGACCTAGGAGCGAGCTTGTGAGGGGCGGTGGAGCTAAGGTTGGGATAGCACAAATAACCAAAAATCCGTAGATGATCATAAGAGGGGATTCTATGGTAAAGAATTTCGGTAGGGGTCATATTGTGAAGAGTGCTAGTAGGGAGAATATTTAGAGTGTATTCTGACATTTTAGCAGCATAGACCCAGAAGGGTGGAGGGAGGGAGGCATGAATCAATAGGGTGCGAATCATATTGTTAATGGTGCGGATGATTCTTTCAGCTTTACCGTTTTGTGGTGAGGTGTGAGGGTAGGAGAAACGAAAGACCATGCCATTATTGGTACAAAAGTGGTGAAACATAGAGTTATTGAATTCACGACCATTATCGCACTGAAATGATTTTATGCCTTTTCCAAATTGTGTTTGAATGAACTTGCGAAACTCAAAAAATTTGACAAACACTTCCGATTTAAATTTAAGAGGGTATAACCAAACGTAGTGTGAAAAATCATCAAGCAACACAAGATAGTATTTATGACCGAGAGAACTAGAGATAGGAGATGTCCATAAATCGGCATGTATGATATCAAAAGGAGCAAATGTAACACTAGTAGATGATTTAAACGGAAGACGAATATGTTTGCCTAAAGAGCAAGAAACACAATTTTGGGCAAGTTTCCCATTACAAGCAATGAAGTTGTTACCTCTAAGAAAATTAAAAACTGGGGCTCCTGGATGACCAAGTCTATTATGCCAAGTTGAAGAAGAAACAACCGCTAGAGTGACGGGAGAGCAAGATCTGGCAGCGGAGGTGGAAGTGAATGGATAGAGCTCCCCCGTGCTATTGCATCTCGTAAGAGGTGTCCCCGTATGAAGATCCTTCACAGTAAAACCAAAAGGGTCAAAATCCACGGAGACAGAATTATTACGAGTAAATTGGCGGACATATATGAAGTTCTTAATCATGTGTGGGGATATAAGGTATTTTTTTAGGGAGAAGGGTGGATGAGGATGTTGTGTGTATGAGGTACCATAACCCTTAACTGGAATGCGTTGTCCACTACCAACTGTAACATATTGAGGATGCTTTAACCGAAATAGTTTAGGAATAGTACCTGCAGACTGGGTGACGTGAGATGTGGCGCCTGAGTCCATGTACCAAGTATTGTCAGGCTGTTGCATAGAGAGGGTGTCAACGCCGACCCAACTCGATGGGTGTTATCTTGGGAGGAGGCTGCAGGATTTGACCTTGCATGAAGTGGGCATCTTTGTGGGGCTGGGCGGGGCCTAATAAACCGGTAAGAATATGGATTGTATGGGCTTTGGTCGAATGGACTTGGCGCGACTCTGGCCCAGGGTGTCGTGGCTCAGATCTTTGAAGCGCCCTTGTGCTGTAAACCAGCCGAGAGCCGCGGCCCGATTGTTCTGCGATCTCTGTTGTTATTCTTCTTTGTTGGTTACGTTGGCCAGCGACCACGCACCCACGACCACGGCCTCCTCTACCACCGCGGCCTTTTCCACCACTGCCGTCGCGGCCACCCATCATTGTTGGGAGTTGTCTGGTGGCGTCTGATCTTGGGGTTGCGTGTCGACAGCTAACACCTGCTGGGCGTGCTCATCCTGCTTAGCACGATGGGTTTCTTCGAGCAACAATTGTGAGCGAGCTTTGTTAAAACTCGGTAGCGGATCTGCCTGTTGAATAATGTGGCCAAAGTATCATATTCACCCTTAGTAAGGCCAGAAATCATTTGTAGCACCATTTTATTGTCAGTGGCGTGCCGATGCTGGAGAGTTGATCCGCTAGAAGTTTAAGTTGCTTGCAGTACTCAGAGACATTGGAGAAGTTTTCAAGACGTGTTTTGTTGAACTGTTCTTCCAAATACACGGCACGAGTGTGCTTGTTGTCCTGAAAAATTTCCTCCAAACGATTCCACAAGTCAAGGGCTGTGGAGTCAGATTTCATGATAGTAAGGAGCAAATTCTGAGAGATACTACCATAGTCCATTGTTTGACGCCGGCGTCGAGACGATGCCAGATAGAATCATCAACCTCCGTAGGGCGCGAAATAGTGTCATCAATATGGTCAAACACGTTATAGAGACATGCATGATTGCGAAAAAGTTCAACCCAGGGAGAATACTGGTTGTTTTCTTGATCAAGAATAATGGAAATATGGTTCTTGATGTTGGAAACAGTAAGGGCGGGATGAAACGGGGGTGATGACTTTGTGGTGGGATTTGTGGAGGTAGAGGCTTCAGAAAGTGTGGAAGAATCAGGGATAGCCATTTAGAGAAGAGAAGAAAGGAAGAACAAAACCCGAAAAACAAGAAGAAAATCCGGGAGGGCCACAAGAGAGAGGGCAAAATGTGTGGAAGAGAAAGGTTTTTAGGATTTTGTTTATTTGGCTCTTGATACCATGTTAGATGATATTAATCTCCCTTATACAATAGGAATCATAAGCCTATACAAAAGAGGAATCCTAGTCTTACCATAATTATATTTACACAATATATGAAAATATTCTAATTATGGGTAGAGAATATATTGTTTCCTATATTTACACGTTTACAAAAATCATTTTTATTTTATATCCATGTATCGACTTGAGATCAATTGGGTCAAGCAAAAGTCCAAACCAAGCTCACACTCCTTAGATATCATCCACAGGGGCAAGCGCTTGCACATATAACTACTGGAGGGCCGCTGTTTACAGTATAGTCGAAATTTATAAATTTTTGCAAATTTAATTGCTTAAAAATTAACTTTAGACATACTGGATTAAAGCTTGAAATATGGGTTCGAAGTCAGACATGCCAATGCCTAACTTCAAATAAAATGTCTAAAGTTTTGACATATCACTCTCGTTCCAGCTTTAATGAGAGGATTATTTTACTCATTAAGTACCGTTGTGGTGTACTGACGCTCCATTATTTTTAATTTTTTTTTACATTGGCTTATGTTAATATAGGCACAAATCATTTAGAAGACTAGACTATAAGTTAGGTGTTCCTCCTAATCCAGCAGCTTCTTAGGGAGCTCAAATCCTAACCATGGAGTCCATTGCCTTTGACTTAAGTCTTTCACCTGTATTTGTTTTAGTTGAGGATTAGCCAGTGAGTTATGTTACGAGCAATCCGCCAAATTTCTTTAGAGGCTTTATAGACGTAATTGAGTAAAAAATTTAAAAGTTTAATAAAAAGGGCAGCTCAGTGCACTAAACTCCAGTTATGTGCGGGATCTGGGGAAGGGCCGGACCACAAGGGTCTATTATACGCAACCTTACTGTTAAACATAGCAATATACCCGTGATATACACCCGATATACAGAAGTGTATATCACGGGCAAATGAAACAAAGAAGTAGCCCATTGACCCGATCCACGGTAGCGATGAAATTTGGAGCAGTCTGAGCCCAACAATCTCACGAGCAGATTACATAATGTAATCTTGTATATATGGTACATATATTTGATGTATATTATAATGTATTTGTTACCTAAATTAGGATGATTCACCTACCATAATTGTATAGTTAGAATTATGGTAGAATAAGGTTTTAGGAATAGAATAGGAATAAGATTCTCCTATTTTGTAACTTGTATATATAGCCTTTCAATTAATGAAAATAATCAAGAGGATTATGTATTTCATGGTATCAAGAGACTAGGTCTAAACAAAAGTTTTTTCTCTCCCAACTTTTGTACCTCTCGGTCGAAACCCCCCCCCCCCCCTTCGGGTTTCTCTCCCAAATTTCGTCTTCCGCTCTCCAAAATCTCTCTTAAATTTTCCCTCCTTTGTTCTTTCAATATGTCTAAGAACAATTATCATCCTGCCCTCATGGTTTCTAACGTCAAGAACAGTATCCCTATTGTGCTTGAGATGGAAAACGTCCAATATGCGAGGTGGGCAGAATTGTTTAAAATTCACGCTATCTCCCATCAAGTTATCCATCACATAATTCCTCCCGCTACACCTCTTCCCGGGGAGGATCCTCAGTTATGGATTACGCTTGATGCTGCCGTTCTCCAGTGGATCTATTCCACTATTTCGGTTGACCTTTTACAGACGATTATTGAACCGGATACCACGGCTATGGCTACTTGGAATATATTGCGTGACATATTCCAAGATAACCAACATTCACGTGCCGTCACACTCGAGCAGGAATTCTCTCTAGTTCGCATGGAAGAATTTCCAAACGTATCTGCATATTGCAAGAAACTCAAGGAGTTGGCAGATCAGCTTCGTAATGTATGTTGGCGCACCTGTAACAAATAATCGTCTGGTTCTACAACTGGTTGCTGGTCTTTCTGAGGCTTATAACGGCTACTTTTGAAGAAGCCGGTTTGGCAAAAAATGCGGCTACCGGAGGGCTGAGATGTCATCTTATAAGTCCACTTCCACTCCAGTTGATGCAAAACCCAAGCTTAGTGCCACGACAGGTGCACTATACGATGACCCGACCCGTTATCGCAGTCTTGCAGGGGCCCTTCAGTATCTGACCTTTACTAGACCGGATATTACGTATGCTATTCAGCAGGTGTGTTTATTCATGCATGATCCCAGAGTTGAGCACATGAATGCAATCAAATGCATCATTCGGTATATTCACGGGACACTGGACTATGGCTTGCATTTGTATCCTTCATCTACATCCGCACTTGTCTCATACACAGATGCTGATTGGGGTAGATGTCCCGACACCAGACGTTCAACGTCTGGCTACTATATGTTCCTTGGCAACAACTTGGTCTCTTGGTCGGCGAAGCGTTAGGCAACTCTATTATGCTCAAGTGCAGAGGCAGAATATCGAGGGGTAGCAAATGTGGTCTCCGAATCATGTTGGCTACGTAATTTGATGTTGGAGCTTCATTGTCCAATTCAGAAGGCAACTTTGGTATATTGCGATAACATTAGTGCCATCTACCTTTCAGGTAACCCGGTTCAGCACCAACACACTAAACATATAGAAATGGACATTCACTTTGTCCGTGAAAAGGTTGCTAAGGGTCACGTTCGCGTCTGTCATGTCCCGTCTCGTTATCAAGTTGCAGACATCTTTACGAATGGTCTACCCGCGGTCTTTTTTAAAGATTTTAGGGACAGTCTCAGCGTTCGAAGACCGCCCGCTATGACTGCGGGGGTGTTAAACATAGCAATATACCCGTGATATACACCCGATAACCGATATACAGAAGTGTATATCACGGGCAAATGGAACAAAGCAAGAGTCTGACCCTTTGCCCAAATTTCAAACGGTAGCGAAATAGCTGGTCGAAATTCACGCAGTTCAACAATCTCACGAGCAGATTACATAATGTAATCTTATATATATGGTACATATATTTGATGTCTATTGTAATGTATTTGTTACCTAAATTAGGATGATACACCTACCATAATTGTATAATTCGAATTATGGTAGAATAAGATTTTAGGAATAGAATAGGAATAGAATAGGAATAGGATTCTCCTATTTTGTAACTTGTATATATAGTCTTTCAATTAATGAAAATAATCAAGGGGATTATTTCTTTCACTTACTTCACATTTCTACGAGAGGTTGTTTTCACGGCTTAAACCATAACCTCCTGGTTACGTAGCAACAACTTTAATTTTTAACATTAAACATTAAAAAATTAAAGTTTAATATTATCATATTTTATCAGATATTTATTTCTTAAGTTGGATTATGCTGAATGTTTTCAGAATAAGTTTTCTAAACTTCAAGAAAAATGTTTGTTTTGGTTTTACATGTTGACCTACTTGATTGGATAGAAAGCACATATTTTTTTTTCCCGAACCATTTCAAGATCCCAACTGGGACCCTAAGTTTATTCCATTTCCGCCAAAGATGTTACAAAGAGGAGGGGATTGCCTACCTCTTTTATTACAAGTTTTAGAGGTAAGAATCTTTATACTTATGACTCAATTACTGCAGTTAGTAACTGAGTCCTACTACACAAAAAACTATCCTTAACAGAAAAGAAACCATTCTAAAGTTACATCTTCCTTCTTGGTCAGTTATCACTTGTGACGGTAAGGAAACAACTTCAGTGAAGAAATACTTCCTCCTAGGTTCTTCTCCCCAGTTTGCCATGATATCTGCAACCATATTACCTTCTCTCCAAATATGAATAAATTTCATATTAGAAGATTTGGCCAGAGATCTGATTTTTTGGATCACATAAAAGAGCTGCCAGTGGGTTTTTGTTTCATCAGTGACTAGTTGACTCACCACTTCAGAATCTGTCTCCACCACCAGGTTGTTATAATTGTTGTCCTTCCACCATTTGATTCCCATTAACATAGCCTTGGCCTCCACTATAATATTTGAACATCTACCAAAAGTATGCTGAGAAAGCCATTATGAATTGCCTACTATGATCTCTAAGTATCCATCCTCCTCCTTCCCTTCTCGGATTCCCTTTACTACAATCATCTACATGCAGTTTTACCCATCTCGCTGTCTTAATGACTAACCTTTGCTGCAGGTTCTCAATCAAGCACATAGTCTTGTTCCAATTTCCCGGAAATTCAACAGTTGGGAAAGCACTATGCAGCAGCAGAAACATGAGCTGACATGAACTCTGAATGACCTGTCCAGCATTGGATCTCATATCCTCAAAAACATAACTGCACATTGCTTTCCATATATGCCAACATATGACAGTAGGCAAACATTGCAACACCAAGGCATGAACCCTGTTCTTGGGTTTGGTTAACCACCTCCTCATAGATATAGCTCTCACATTGTTGTATTGCGAATTCACACCATAAGCATTACAAAAAAAGAATTCCATACCTTTCTTGCCACTTGACTGTCAGCAAAAATATGGTCAATTGTCTCACATGCATGTATAACACAACAAGAGCATCTCGATGTGCAAGAAATCTGAAATTTCTTGGTGATTACCTCATCTGTTGGTATCCTTTTTTTTTTTAAGCAATCTCAACATGAAAAATGATACTTTGAAAGGAAGCTTCGAGTGCCATATCTTGTTACCAGTTAGAGACTGATTTCTAGCATCTCTGCTCATACCATGCTGATTTACACGAGAAATTGTTGATTACAATGGTTGCAGGAAACGGGAAATAAGTAACTGCTAAGTATTACAACAAAATGAAATTACAACAACTGAAATTTCAATAAACTGAAAACAAGAAACTGAGGTTACAAGCACTTTGATTTGCTGGGTCGAGTGATGACACTCTGTATTTAAGACAAGATTGCCCCGTATATATCTTTTCTACGTTCTGGACAATAGTCTCCTAAGATAAAACAACAACTCAACAAATGAGCAAAGGAAACTCAAGTGTTACTTTGAAGAACTTAGTGTAATGAAATGATGCTGTAAAGTAGTAGGAAGATTTCTGTTTTTTTGTTTTTGTGTAGTCTCAACAATTGAGCCAAAGACTTTAATATATAGTGCATGGAGGGGACTTGTCAACTGCCCAACTAATTGTTGTTAATGACCATGTAATGGCAATTAGTGAGGAGTTATTCATCCAAGTAATGATTGAATTGATATGCAGATTATCTGAAACTTCAGGAATCAAACTGTAAATATGAAGCAATTTGGGTCCAAAAAGATAATATCAGAAAAGCCAAGAAGCCCGAAGGGTGGCGGCGCGCGTGTGGGCTTAGCACGTGTGGGCTTAGCACATCTAGGTCCTCCCTCCTTCAAACACATGGGTTACCCCTTGGGGTAACAAGCTCTTAGCCAATTTTGAGACTTATAAACTAAACAAATCTTCATTCCCCCACCGATGAGGGAGAATTGGTCTATACCACAATTTCATGTTTCAAACAACTCACTTCGTGGACTAATATCTCTTTCATTTCTCAACGAAATTTGACGATCCTTGGCCCTACGGTCATCTACTCACTTAGTAGATTATGCATGTGTGAAGAATCAAAGTGTCCAACATGCAGAACCCTAGTGTTTAAGTCATTAAAGATGGGTGGACGCAACTCCCACCAAATGCAAATTTCCAACAGAAATTCCCTGTAACTTCCAGTGTCCAAGCTGGCTTGTTCTCTTCCATAGCAAGAATTTTGATGCTTCTTACCAATCCCACCAGATGATTAGGTAGAATATTCTGAAGTCTATTAATGTCCCACCTGTTCTCAATAGTGATGAGATGATGGACTAACACCTTTGGGGGCAGGTTCTTGCACTCTCATATTGGCCAAACCTCCATGACCAGTCCAGTTGTCCCACCAAAAGGACAACTCTCCATTTCCTACTTTTTATAAAATGAACTTTTTCAGCTTTTCTTTGATTTTCAATTGTCTTTTCCAATTCTGTGATTGACCTGATCTCCAAGTATAAGCAACTGGATGATTTCTTTTGCAATATTTAGCCTCCAAAAAGGATTTAAATATTGTGTTTCAGTTCTAAACTTCCACCAGCTTTTAACAGCAAAGGCCAAAAGCATTATCATGTAAGCTTCTAAATCCAATTCCTCCCTCTGAAGTTGGATAACATAGTTCCTCCCATGATTTCCAGTGATATTTTCTATCCCCATCAGCTGACCCCCAGAAAAATCTAGCAGTGAGTTTCTCTACATTGTTGATCACAATTTTAGGAGGATTAATAGTAAAACGATATAAAGGTGGTGACAGAAAAACTGACTGTATTAAGACTGCTTTCCCACCAAAGGACAATATTTTTTCCTTGCCATAGTTGGATCCTATTGGCCACTTTCACTATCATATCATTGAAGTACACAATTTTCTTAATTCCCAAATAAATTAGGCAACCAAGGTACTAGAATGAAAATTCTGCATTTCTGAAGCCCGTAAGCCTTCTGACCTCTTCTGATCTTTCTACCTCTGTGCAAGAGCCCATTAGGAACCATGATTTTTCCCTGTTGACTAACTGACCAGAGACAGGCTCATATGTAGCCAATTTATCCATCATAAGTTGAAGGGATTATTGATCTCCTGAAGAGAATAAAATTGTATAATTTGCGTAACACATGAGTAATCACAGGCCCTCTTCTATCAACAGAGTGAGGTATGAATCCCTGGTCAATGATCTTATCCATGAACCTTGAGAACAACTCTGCACAAATTACAAACATTGATGGAGAAAGTGAATCACCCTATTTTAATCCTCTGGATGAACTGAAAAACCCATGTTTCTATCCATTAATGATTATAGAATACCATACATTTTCTATCAACCTCCACTTCACTAAATCCCACTTGTCTTAAGACTTGACGTATATAACTTCATTCAACTCTGTCATAAGCCTTTGTCATGTCTAATGTCATCACTATATTTCCCCCTATGTTTGGCCTTCTAATGTTGTGTACCAGTTCCTGAGATATCATTGCATTCTCAGTAATACTCCTTCCCTTTATGAAATCAGTTTGGTTAGGAGATATCAATTTCTGCATGATAGGTGATAGTAGGGCATCAGTTTCGAGATAATCTTACAAGAGAAATTACTCAAATTAATTGACCTGAACTGATTGAATTCCTATGGGTTGGAACATTTGGGAATCAACACCAGACAATTATGAGAAAGTTCCATAGGTACTTTTGTACCTGCAAAAAAGGAAAGAATCATTAGTAGTAAATCCCTAAAAATGATTTCTCAGCAAACTTGGTAAAACTTTGCTAAGGTGTCATCTGGTTCAGGAGCACTTTATGTACTCATAGAAAATAACACTTCTTTCACTTCATTCATCTTTGGAAGGGTGATCAGTCTCTTGTTATCCTCAGCATTAACCACTTTAGGGAGGCAGTTAAGTACTTAGAAATCCCTCTCTTTAACATCACCGCTGAACTGGTTTTCAAAGACAATTACCGCTTCATCAGCCAACTATTGCTCCCCTTCTATCCAAGTTCCATCTTCTTTCTTCATTCTGGAGAGTTGTAACCTTCATTTCTTCCCTTTTATCACTGAATGATAGAACTTTGAATTAATCTCTCCTTCCACAAACCATTTAATACCTGCTTTCTGTCTAAGCAACTTATCTTCCACTTTGTTATGCCTTATCAGTTAAGCATTAGCTTTGTTGAGTGCCATCCTATGATTATCATTGTTGTGGACAATCATCTGCTCCTCCATTAGCCTAACACTTTCTTCCAATTGCTTTGTTTTTTAAAAATATTCCCATCTACATTCTTAGACCACCAGGACAACTTTTTGCAAGTGTTTTTGGGTTTCATGTGGAACTTCCTCATAGGATTTTCTACCACCTCTACTTGCCAAGCTTCAACAACAGTCTCCAGGATGATTGGTTCATCCACCCACAAATTCAGGAACTTAAAGTACCTAGGAATTTTATTCACCAGAATTTTAGCTTGAACATACAATGGTGAGTGATCGGAGCCTGTCCTTATTAGGTGGGTCAGAGCAGTTATATCAAAATGTTGTAACTATTTTTTATTCACCAAAATTCTATCCAATCTTTTCCACACCCTCTTACTAGCTTCCCATCCATTGCACTAAGTGAAAATAGACCCATGACACCCAATATTCATATGGTCAGTATCAATCATGCAATTAAGAAAATCCATACTCTTTGTCATTCTATGTACAATGCCTGCTAATTTTTCTTTAGGAGCAAAATACAATTGAAATCTCCACCTACCATCCATGGTAAGTCAAACCTACTAGCTATGCTCCTAATATTATCCCAAAGCTCGTGTATGAGTTGAGCATCACACTTGGCATAAACTACAGTTGCAAGAAACTTATTACCATCCATAGTCAATAAGCAAGTCACATGTTGCTCAGTATCCTCTAGAATCTTACGCTCCAACCAGTCTTTACAGAAAATCTAAATCTTGTTATTAAAGTTTGTATACCCAAAACCACAACCTAATCTGGCCCTACACCTCCTCATTTTCTTAAGCTTGCTAAATGGTCCATAAGAGCAATGAAAGGAATTTGATGAACTTTTTTCATTCTTAGCAATCTCTCAAAGGCACCATGGCTTCTGGTACCCCTTATATTCCAAAAGATTGACTTAATCATAAAAAAATTGTTTAGGGGTAACCTTTGACTGTGATTGGTTCACAATTGATTGTCCACTTGATTTTCCTCCTTTGCCTCCTCTACCTCCTCTATTGGTTCTGCCTCCTCTACTTGCAGTATGCACTCTAGGAGATAAGTGACCTTGATCAATCACATCCCTAAAAGCTCTATCAACTTCATTGTCGGGGGCTGATTTGGAAGTGAATACTTCAATTAGTTTGTCAGCAGTTTCATCATCTGAGTTGGAATCTTCCTCCGCACTATCTGAATCTTCACTTTTAGTCTCTTCCTCATCAAACTCTTGATCAGAACTGTCTTGTTCCTCTTCTGTTTAACTATCACTTATCATATCAACCTCCTTATCAGGGATGGTATTACCTCTCATGACTTGCATAGCTATTGATGATGTTGGTTGTGGAATGATATGGTTTTTTGGTGGTTCAGGTGATTTAGGAATCATTGATAGTGGGGCCTATTCGGTGTCTTCTGTATCTTGTGTACAGTCATGGAACATCTTTTGTGTTTGACTTCCTTCATGTGCACTTGTATCTGGCTTCTCTCCCCTCTGAGTTGAAGTTTTCTGTTGTCTCTATGACCCTTAGTTTTCCTTTTGCTGCTTGTTTTCCTTATGAATGTCCCCTCTTTTAGATTTGTGTTGTATTGTTTTGTTTACTAGCTCTACAAATCGCTTGATTTCCTTGTTTCTCCTTTGCATTCTTCACCTTTTCCTTGTTGTTGCTTCCTAGATCTACTTTGTTCCATTGCAACTTTCCCCCCCCCCCCTATGTTTCTTTAATCCTTGTAGTTCTACCCTGATCTGATCAGATTCATTTATCACAATCCCCTTGCTTTGTCTTGTTCCTTGTTCATTCTATGTTATAGGAGCCTTCATGTTTTCCTACTATTATTCATGTCTCCTCTTTCCATATGGTTCTTCTTCCGGCTTCTCTTCTTTCTTTTTGGTTGCTTCTTGGCTGATTTATTTTCCCCTTCTTTGCTTCCTTTTTCAGAATTGACATTCCTGATTTTTTCTTCCTTTTCCAACTTGACTCGGCATTGTTTCTCAGAATGACCTTGTAAATATCATACTGTGCAATAACTAGGTACTCCTTCATAGTCTACGTTGAACCATTTCCCATCTTCTGAACCTTCCAATCTATTAAAACCCAATCAAATCTGATCTAGTCTCGGTTTCAAAAGGTCTATTTCTACCTTAATCTTTGCTACATTTTCCCCCGTCTTTGAAAATGTTGCCTGGTCTGGAGCAAGAGCAACACCAATATATTCAACTACCTTTGACACCACATCCCATCTAAACATGTGCCAAGGTAGTTGATGAATTAGTATCCACACAAGTACAATGAAAGTCTTAAAATCTTTGTTCGGTCAATTAAAGACATCGGTGCTTGTCACAACTCGATAAAAAATATCTAAAATTAGGGGTAGAACTCATAAAATATATCTTAAAATTGAATCCCTTTATCATTCTTTTTCAAACTACTGAAAAATTAAACATACTAGGGAGAATCACATCGACTGCAGTCTGACACCATTTGCATAATGGACGCTAGCACATTAATTTTAATTTCTTGAACTGTTCTAAAAGATTTTTTAAATAGGTCCTTAATATTGAGAAAAGTGAGTCCTTGTTGGTGGAAGAGTTTCTCTCACAATTGCTAGAATGTAACCACCAACCTTTTATTTTTAGTATTTACTTTCCAAATAATGAGCAAACATCGAAAGATTAAATTAAATGTCTTGTTATTATGAAATTTATCATCAAGATGGATCGCCCTTAGGCGATCAATAAACTCATGTGTTTTTTCCTAGTTAGGCGATCAATAAACTCATGTGTTTTTTCCTGTAAACTAGGGCAGAGGCGTATCTAGTCTTGTAGGCTAGGGTTCTAACTTCCGACGCAGAGCATAAATTTATGTGTAAAAAATTACTAAAATTGTAAAAATAGCATATACGATACGAACCTATAACTTTAAAAAATAATGGATTCATGCTAGGTAACCCGCAAAAATACTTTTTGGGTGAGTTCTGGTAAACCTTAGTCCTAGTGCAATGACTGGTAAACCTTAGTCCTAGTGCAATGTAAGGCTGGTCAGTGGAACGGGTCGGCCCGGCTCCACCCCGGTCCTGCCCCGAACCCGACCTTTTTTTTAAAAAAATCTGTATCGGGACTCGAACCGGGACGGGACATGGTCTCGGCCCGCCAGTCCTGACCCGATCCCGCCCGAAACTCCCCCTTTTGCAGAAATAACTGTTGCACCAATGACCATTTTACATTTTGGCCGTTGTGCAACGGCCATTGTTGACCTCCCCCTCCCCTACCCCCTTAATATTTATTTTTAACCCATAAGTTATTATATATCCACTTTAACCCAATTTTCCAACTACAATACCTCATTTTCTTTTCATCTTTCTCACAAATCTTCCTACAATCTCTCTAGTCTCTCAACAATCTATTTCTCTACAAGTCTACATTATCTACTAAATATTCAATTTTATTTATTCATTTGTGAATTAAGAGTGAAGTTGGCAACTAGCTTGAGGATCTTCCATCGAGCAAAGTTTCAATTTTCAACCTCTCGAATACACGTCGACGTTACGCCGTCGTTTGGTACATTTGTTCCTTCATTAAATTATTATTGTCTGTTTATTTTATTTAGCTCACTTAATTTCATTTACTTTAATTATTTATTAGTATAAGTATAAATTTATAATGAAATGATTTAAACGTATGCGTACGGGTAGGGGTCATGCTTCTTCTAGTAGGGATAACAAGGGCAAGGGTCCTATTTCTAGACAGAATCATATTCCTACACATGATGATTTTGTTGATACTGAACATTTTCCTACAATACCATTAGATATAGACGAGGAGCTATTTTCTGGAACTCAAGAAGACTTTAATTTAGACGATGATCTAGATGATACACCCACTAATGTAGATGACAACACATCCACTAGTACACCTTCAACTGAAATGCCTCATATTCCCCCTAGTATGAGACGAGGTCCAGCAAAACGAACATTAAAATCAGATGCATGGACATTTTTTTTATAGGGACGTAGAGAATCAAGTAGCTAGATGTAAAATTTGTAAAGATGTTTTAAAATTTAAAACTGGAAAATGTCACGGTGGGACGGGGGGGTTTAATTAAACACGTAGAAATGGTTCATCCAGCTAGGTATGCCCAATACAAGGCTTCAAAATTGGGTGCGCAAACGTCCGCTCCATCGGGTCAAGGTTCACATACTGATACTGTCCCGGACCAAGTACAGGATCAAATTAACCCTATGACGGGGGGATTTGTAGGCCCTAAATACAATAAACATAGAGATAGGGAAGCAATAACAAAATTAGTTGCTGTTGAGGGTTTGCCTTTTTCATTTCCTTCATCTCCCGATTTTATTCATTACATTAGAGATATGTATAATCCTGCTTTTAACGGTTTTCCTAGATTAACTGTTAAGAGAGATGTATTTAAATTCGCACATGAATATCAACAGTATTTACGTTATTCATTATATCATTTTAATGGAAAAGTGGCTATCACTTGTGATATAGACCATAGTACTAACGACCATGATTATTTAATGGTAACCTGTCATTGGATATATTATAAATGGTCTATGCAAAAATGTATCTTAGCATGTAGATATATAGATGATAGGCACACTGGTACTTTTATTGCAGAAAATATTTATCAAGTGTGTGATTATTACGGAATAACTGATAAAATTATGACAATTACATTAGATAACGCTTCTTCTAACAATTACGCTATTACAATTTTAAAAAATAGTTTAACTCCATCTTTTCCAGATCATTTTCATATAAAATGTGTGTGCCATATATATAACTTAATTGTAAATGATGGTCTATCACTTTTTGAAGACATTCTTAGTAAAATATAATTTGCTATAAACTTTATTTTTAAAAATAATAGAATACAACGAAGAAAAGAATATAAAAAAACTTGTCACGATTGCCAACCACCTTATACAAAAATTCTAGAAGAAGTACCCACTAGGTGGAATTCTTTATACGAGCAACTACTTGTTGCTTATGACTATAGAAAATCTATAACTTTATTTTTTAACTCTCATAATCAAAATCCAGTTGATATGGTTGTAGATAGCGATTGGGTAAAAATTTCTGAACTTATTGTATTTTTTGAGAATTTTTTTCAAGCAACAAAAGAATTTTCCGGTATATATTATCCTACTATTTCAATTATGTTGTTTTATATAGCTCTAATATTTTTATTACTTAGTGAATATATGAAAAACCAGCTTATAAGGCAGCTATTAAAAATGTTTATCAAAATAAAAAAATATTTTATTCCTATTCTCACTATTTATATTATTGGTGTTGTATTAAATCCGACTATTAAAATAGACGGTACTAAATCACTTATTGAAACTATTTACGATTGTATAGAAGTACTACCACCTCCAAGTCCCAAAAATCCAAATCACCCACCACATATTGAACAAACTAAAAAAGAATTGTTGTCTAGCCTAGAAGACGAATGCAAAAAAGTATATAGGTTTTACCAACAAGAAAGTGCTAGCAACCTACCGACTTCCATACCATCTTCTTCTTCTTCAACACAACCTCACAAAAGACATGATGTTTCTGCGACTAGTATTGAAAGCCTCAGAAATAGAATGTGCAGTCGTACCGCTACTAATCAAATTAGCGAGTTTGATATTTTTGTTTTGTAGGGTTCTATACCGTACCAAATAGTTCTCAATGAAGAAGGACGTGAAGACTTGCTGAAATACTGGAGGGGGAATGAGAAGACCTTTCCAACACTTTCAATGATGGCCCGAGATGTTTTGAACATTCCCGCGTCATCAACGGGGTCTGAAAGCGCTTTTTCTGCCGGCAGATATCAAATAGGAGAGCACAGACACTCATTTGCCGGAGACAGCTTGGAGATTGTAGTATTATTCAGAGATTGGATACGAGCGGAGCGGAGAAGATGCGGTCAACAGGAGATCGACGAAGAAGACGACGAAAACTACAACGAAATCTTATCCGAATGTGGTGGAAGCGACGTGGATCAATTTGACCAACAAATATCAATTACAACTGAAGAACCACATGAAATTATCAAGAAACTAGAACAAGTTTTTTTCAGAATGTAATTTTTTTAATTGCAATTTTACTATGTAATTTGCAACTTTTGAACAACACCACAAAGTTGCAATTTTGACAATTGTATTTGTATTACAAAAAAAATCATATGTCTATTAAATAATATAAGAGGCACAAAAACAGCCTTGAGATGTTTTTATTACACTATCTTGTCTTGTTTAATTATTGAGTTTTTTATATATATGTTATTTTTTAAATTAAGTGCAAAAAAAAACGCCCCGGATCTCGATCCCGATTCCGACGGGGGCGGGACTTCGACAAATCCCGCCTATCCCGATCTTGCCTGACTTGACCCGACCAGACCCGATCCCGCCCCTTCCCATCCAGCCCCGTCCCGACCAGATCCCGCCAAGCCCGGCCCGACGGTCCCGAGCTCGGCCCACTGGCCACCCCTAGTGCAATGACCCGTAAATCACATAGGAGATTGTGAAGGATAACACTGAGGGCCCAATCACTTGAAGACACTTAGGCCTACTTATTCATCCGGACCCATCCCAAATGTATTTTACACTTGTTGTGTAGTCTTTAATTCATTAGATTGATTTTTGTATATAGACATATATTTTGTGATGAATAAGACAACTGTTCATTTGCTTTATTTGCACCGACTTGTTTCACTCTCTTTCTTCTCAACTCGTTTGGGTTTTTCAGTCAATTTTCTGCCATTGTTGCTCGATTGAGCAGCTTAACATGGTATTAGAGTGGAGCATGGGAATCACCTAGTTGTAAGCTCTCTTCCGATAGTAACCTCGAAAGTTCTTAGTGATTTTCTCGAATGTTTGAATTTACCGCTCATCTAGTCTTTTAGTTCCATCGGACGAGGGTTTTTCTTCTGGTTCTTTCTCGGATGTTCCTGAGCGTCGTGATGATTTCAATTGTGCAGTGGTTCTCAATGATTTTGGTATTTTGACGGTGTTTAAGGTTTCACAGTTGAACAAGGCTGGTGTTGAGGGTTTCACATTAAGGCCTTTACTTCTTAAGGTTGTAGAAAAAGTCTGGTATCATCTTCTTCATATATCTCTTAGTGACTCATTGTATATCATCTACTATTTTTTTAATTTTTCGCTGCTTTTCCTGAGTTATGTGTTTCGTATAGTTGGTATTTCCTTGTTTGCGTGTAATCATGAGTTCGATTCCAAACAATATTCATGGTAATGCGGCTGGTAGTTCGATTAACCATAGTACTAAATGTTTTATCTCTTTCACACTTGATCCCTCCCATATTTACTATGTACATCCTTCTGACAGCCCTAGTAGCCAGCTAGAGGATATCCCTTTCAATGGATGTGGCCTTGTCACCTGGAGGAGTAGTATGTTGACCTCCTTATCTGCTAAAAATAAACTAGGGCTTATCGATGGTAGGACTAGCAAACCTACAACTGATTCTCCATACTTTCTCTACTGGGAAATGTGTAATGACATGGTGAAGTCTTGGATCACTAATTTTGTCTCTAGGGAAATAGCTACAAGTGTGATGTGTATGAAAACTGCTAAGAAAGTATATGAGGATATTAATCAAAGGTTTGGGAACTCTAATGGTTCTAAGTACATATAAATTCAAAGAAAAATTACTCTTACAACTCAGGTTTCTTCTGACATAGCCAACTATTTCACCAAGCTTAAAAGTTTATGGGTTGAACTCAACTGTGCATATGTTGGACCAGTGTGCACACGTGGGGCATTATCTAAGTTCATAGAGGATCAACAACTTTTTCAATTTCTAAGTGGATTGAATGAATCTTATTCTACTGTTAAAAGTAACATCCTAATGATGAATTCCTTTCCATCCATAAGCAAGTCATATTAACTCTGACAACAAGATGAGAGTTGGAGAGAAGTCCCTTCTTCTGCTCCTCGTTTTTTGAATGACTGTACTGCTTCTATCACTTCTGGTCCTCACACTGATGGTAACAAATTCAGTCAAAAGGTGAATTTTGAACCAAGGAGAGGTATTGGGGTTGGTGTTCCTCCTAGAGATCTTTTTTGCAAGTACTGAAAAAGACAAACCATACCATTGAGAAGTGCTATAGATTGCATGACTTTCCATTTGATTTTAAGTTCACAAAGTCCAGAAAGTCAGCTTCATGTGTTCAACCTGAGGTACTTCCACCTAGTCCTTCATCTTCTCAGAATATTTCTTTAGCTTCAGCTCATGGTTTCACTCAGAGCAAATGCAACAACTTCAGACTATGTTTCAACAAGCTCAAGTCTCTCTTAGTTACAATTTAAATCCTGCTTCTTCAGAGGATTGATGTCTTACTTACTTTGCAGGTCTGTTTACTGCCTATGCTGTAAATTTTGTAAGTTCTCATGTGTGTGCAAATTCTCAATTAGGGGTTAGTCCTTGAATACTAGATTTTGGAGCTGCTAACCATATGACTCCTCACAAGCATTTACTTTACAACATCTCACCATTACCAAAACCTTTTCTTGTTACTCTTCCTAATGGATACAAAGTAAGAGTGATATATCAACTGGATCTTTACATCTCAGAAAGGATATAACCTTGCTAAATGTCCTCTTAGTTCCTTCTTTTCAATTTAATTTGTTTTCCTTGCATCAGCTCATTTCTTAGTTAAATTGTATAACCTTACTTACCACACATCATTCTTATTTACATGGCTCTTATCAAAAGAGGCCACTGGTAATTGGTAAGGCTGTTGGGAGGCTCTATTATATTCATCAAGATGCTGACCTATTTCCATCTTTATCCACAGATTCATCTCATTTCTCTACTGCATGTAATGATTCTACTTTCCTTACAAATGTATGTCATAATCTTAGTTCTGCCCATTTTTCTGAGAATTCTCCTTCTA
The DNA here is from genome assembly GCA_029783415.1 of Anisodus acutangulus. NCBI lineage: Eukaryota > Viridiplantae > Streptophyta > Magnoliopsida > Solanales > Solanaceae > Anisodus > Anisodus acutangulus. The sequence goes on along the minus strand of CM056499.1, from coordinate 33,074,865 downwards.
CTTGTGATAAAAGTTTTGAGACTAGTTCTACTCCGCTTCAGTTGATTGTAATCATTCTAATTCTGCAAATATTTCTCTGAATTTCAATTCTACTTGTAATCATAATTTTATTGTGAATAAAATAGATATGTTTTGGCATCAAACGCTTGGGCATATGCCTTTTCACAAAATGAAATCAATTTCTTATCTTTCAGATAAATTTTCTTCTAAACAACCTTTTGTTTGTCATGTTTGCCCTATGGCTAGACAACAAAGGTTACATTTCTATGATGCCACAATTCATACCATAGCCCCTTTCCAATTGGTACATGTAGATACATGGGGACCTTACAACACTAGAACTTATAATGGGTTCAGGTATTTTTTTACATTGGTGGATGACTACACCAAAGTCACCTGGACCATCTCCTTTTTTGAAAAAGCAATGCTCTTGCAATCCTCAAAGCTTTTAATTCCACGGTCAATGTTCACTTCCACTCTAAAATTCAAATATTTAGATCAGACAATGCCTTTGAACTTGGCAGTAGTGCTGAGGCCATTGCTTTCTTTTCTTCCCAAGGTATTCTCCACCAAACTACTATTCCACATACACCACAACAAAATGGAGTTGTGAAAAAAACACAAACATCTTCTTGAGGTCTCTAGAGCCCCCCTTTTCTAATCAAACCTTCAACTTAAATACAAGGTGATTGTGTGCTTACTGCCACATACATCATCAATAGAATGCCTTCAGCTCTTTTGAACCACATTTCCCCTTTTCAGAAACGTCATCAAATCTCTCCTACTTATGAACATCTATGATCTTTTGGTTGTCTCTGTTTTGCCACCTCTCCCAAGGTTCGAAGGGACAAATTCCAATCTAGAGCTATTACACATCTTTTCTTGGGTTATCCTTGTTGCAAGAAGGGCTATATACTTTTGAATCTCTAATCTCACTCTATTTTTTATTCTAAAGATGTAATTTTTCATAAGCGCATTTTTCCGTATACTTCTCCTGCTTCATCCGTTTTCCCCTGATTTGAGACATGTTTTTGTGGGCCCTATACCTAATCATTATGATTTCCCTAATTTTGCTCCTTCTCATGACACTGATCCTCCACCTTCTATACACCAACCTCTATCTCATTCTCCTTCATCTCCTATGCAACAATCTCCATCTCCTCCCCAACATTTTGTACCCTCAACACCTCCTGATTTTCCAGTTTGGCCTTCACAACTTCCTTTAATTCCTCTCGTCATTCCTCCTAGAGTTTCTACCAAAACTAAACATCAATTATCCTATCTATCTTATTATGGCTGCTCCTCTGTTTTTGTTCCCTCCAAGGTCCCTTCTAGTGATATTCACATGCATGAACCTCAGTTTTACCAATAGGCTGCTACATACCCTGCTTGGCAAGAAACCATGCTAAAAGGAATTTTAAGCACTTGATACAAATCACACATGGGATATTGTTCCTCCCTTCTTACAAGAAAGTTATTCCCTGTAATGGGTATACAAGATCAAACAAAGGGCGGATGGGTCCACTGAGAGATACAAAGCTAGGCTTGTGATTAAGGGAGACGCTCAAAGAGAGGGTATTGACTTCACTGAGACTTTTTCTCCTGTCATTAAGCTTACCATAATATAATATTTACTCACTCTTGCTGTTAAATGGGGTTGGACAGTTTTTCAACTTGATGCGAACAATGATTTTCTTCATGGTAATCTCCATAAAGAGGTTTATATGAAGGTCCCTCCCGATCTTGATATTTCTTCCTCTACCTCCTCTTCTACCCCATTGGTTTGCAAACTAAGAAAGTCACTCTATGGCCTTAGATATGCTTCCAGACAATGATTTTCTAAACTATCTGAGGCACTGCTATCCATAGGCTACACTTCCAGTATGAATGATTATTCACTATTCACCAAGCAGTCCTATGGTTCCCTGATTGTACTGGCAGTATATGTTGATGACATACTACTAGCAGCAAATGATCTAGCTGAACTTAATTCTTTGAAACAGTTCTTGGGTGCTCAATTTAAAATTAAGGATTTGGGGCATGTTCATTATTTTCTTGGTCATGAGATTTCCCCTACTTCTCAAGGTTATATCATGAGTCCACACAAGTATAATACTAATTTGCTTCAAGAGTTCAATTGCCATCATTTCTTTTCAGTGGTCACCCCCTTAGATTCCTCTTCCAAGCTCACTTTGGACATGGGGGAACCTCTGGCTGATCCTAGTATTTACATAAGATTGATGGGTAAGCTCAATTTTCTGTAATATACCAGACCTGACATTTCTTTTTCTGTTCTGCATAAGCTAAAATTTGCAACATCCTTAAGTTCCACATATGTCTGCATTACATGTGTTTCGGTCAATCACGTGACTGTCAATCATGAATTAAAGGTAAAACGAGATTGTCAGTCGCATATTTATAAAATTTAGTCACGGGCAATCGAATCCTGCAAATTTAAAATCTTTCTGATTGATTTACCTATAAAATGTTACTGAGAGTTACGTATTAATATGAAAATGTGACCTTCAGTAACTACACTGCTAGAAGTCTCTTCCTCGTCCTTTTTCAAGCTGACCACGGATGATTATTAAAATGAATGTATGTGACGAATTTCAGCACACCAAAAATTTTCGGCAAAGTTTCTGCTTGTGTGACCCATTGTTGGAACATTCACAAAAATTCAACAGGTATGATTTAAATATGGCGTAATATGTTTAAATAAAACTATAATTTTTATATTATTTTTATGTGATACTAATTATAATAAGTGTCTTATTTTTGCATGTAGGAGTAAAGATGGCCAGTTTTGAACATAACGTGATGGTTGCTCTGTATTGGGGTGGCGAAATAATTACTGAAATGAGCGGATTCAGGTACACTGAATGTGCCAAAATGATTGTTAGCATATGTCTATTTCTACGAACTATGCTGAATTGGTTGGATTGTTGCATGAGAAAATGGATACAAATATTGAAAATATTCAAATGGATATTTCTGGAAAATACCATGCTCATTTCAAGGTAACAATACAATGTTCATTGAGTTTAAAATTGAGAATGATCAGTCTTTGGCACAATTTTTTGCCATACCTCAAAAAATTGCGGATAAGATTGATATAAATATTTTGGAGATGTATATAAAGACCAAACCAACAAATCAAAATAATGTGTTTCAAGTGAGTGGTCAACATGGTTATCACATGAATTTATTGGCTCAAAATTATGAATTTGTCATGGTTAGTCAACCTCATTTTGCAGAACCGATTGTTAAACCTGCTTTTCAGCAATTGCCAATGCATGACAATCCAAATTTTCATAATCAATCTCACATCAATGTGTCGTCATATAGTGCCACACCTCATTTCCGTCAATCATTTGGTGTAGATCCTAGCAGGCGTGGCTATCGATCATTTGATGAAGGGTCAAGTAGTCCTTTACATATTAATAGTAACCACAGAATATGAGGCCAGGTAAAGCAACTACCTTATATTTTTTTGAATTTTAATATAATAATTTAAAGGAAAATTTGTGCATATTTGAATGTATAGCTATTGTTCATAACTTACAGCATCATCTTTCCTTTTTAACTTTTTGAACTTAGATAGTTTATTTTACCTATTTAAAAAATCTCTAGAATCTAACTAATTTTTTTTAACGATGCAAATACTGAAATTAATGATGAAAGTTCAGAGGAAGATGAACCGTCAGAAGATGATGAAGAGAGTGGAGCCATACAAAGTGAATCAGATGAAGATATCGATGGAGATTAACCTCAAATTGATATTGCTGTAAATCCTTATAGTCAATTTGGCCAAGGTGTGTCTGAAATGCAAAATCATGATGTACCCTACTTTACTACATTGGATAACGAGGAAGATATTTTCATCTCTACACGTGAATCAGAGACGAAACACTGTTCAGTTTGGTCCGAAGATGCCAATCAAGTTTTGGAAAAAAATATGTATTTTAGCAGCAAATTGAAACGGGTTGTGACGATTTGGAGTTTGCGCAAGAATAAAGAGTTTAAGGTGGTAACGTCAACCAAGAGTCTATGAGTTGTGAGATGCAAGTTTTATAATTCATTGGGTTGTCTATGGTTTCTTCAAGGCCGAAAGGTTGGAGATAACCTTTGGAGAATAGGAAAGTATATTGATAATCATAGATGTGAGACCGAAGGTTGGAGAATAGGAAAGTATATTGATAATCATAGATGTGAGACCGAAGGGCTTGCGGCAGGTCATGCTAACCTAGATACCACTTTGATTGCATCCTTGTTTCTAAATCAGATGCGATAAAATCCCAAGCTGTTGGTAGTAGATGTCATTTCTAAGGTTCACGAAAAATTTGGTCAGCAAGTGACATACAGGAAAGTGTGGCTTGGACCTCATAATCATCAACAATTTCTTATCATTCTGATGTGGACCTCATCAACTCATCCCCAAGTACCAGATCAGCATTCATGGGTAAGCCATATAACACCTCTACATCCTACAAGGTGATCGTCGCCTCACCCGTCCTAAAGTGAAATGTATGGGTTTCAGGATGCCATCTCTCAACTAGTGAAGTTATCAAATTAGAGTCTACAATAGACCGCTGAGATCTATAAACACCGTACAATTCAGATAGTCTAATCACTTCTAAGACTCGTGGTTGGATGGGATATTTATTTATGAGGTTCCAAAAATTTTCGTCACACCTCCTAGTATTCAGAATGATATTACCATTGCCTTCCCATATGGCTCGTGACCTATGGGTGAGTTGTTCAGTTAATACAGACAGATCAAATGGACCGGGATCAAGCTAGTATGCATTATTACTAGCCATAAAAGAAAATACCTACACGCAAGTGAATATTTTCAAATAATAAGCAAATTAACCAAAATGCCAAAAACATTCTTGAATGGCAGAAACCTCAACTTCATATCCTAACTAAGTCAATTAGTTGCAAAAATCTCAACTTCAACTTCATAAAAGAATGTTAAATTGCATAAACTAATTGGTAATCAATAGAGCTAACAGAATAAATTAAGTCAATAGCGCTACAACTTCATATCCTAAGTCGAAATAAATTTTGCAATATGAAATTATCAAAGTTCAAGGGTGCTATAATGCTATTGTTTATAGAAATATAGGATAATAAGTCGAACACAGTACACTAAAATAACAAAGAAAAAGGGTATTTCTTGATTTTTTTAAAAAAGTACCTGAATTGCAGGAAGAAAAAAGATTCGGAGCAAGGTGAGATGAGATCCAAAAACTGTATTCCGGCAGATCTTCGCGGTTGGGCTTCAACGTTGGTTGGGCGGTGTTGGAACCCTATGTTTTTCAGCGGTAGCTTCGAGAGTTGGGTTGTTTGGGGATTCCGATGGAGATCTCTTGGAGAGAAAAAAGTGTCTTTGATTACAGTTAGAGAGTAATGAAGCCCTAGTAACATATAAAGCCTAGATTAGAGTTGGAGAGTAATGAAGCCCTAGTAACATATAAAGCCTAATACGTAACAAGGGATAACAATTTAATTTCTTAATAATCTCTTTACTAGCATATATGTGATGTTACTCTCAGTAACGAATTGAGGATAAAATATGACTGAGAGTAACGTCTCTATATCACGCATACGCTGTAAACGTTAGTTTTTCCCCGTTGAATTTTTTGAATAAAATATAGGCTAATACGTTACTGTCAAATACATCTATTTTAGTTATGTAAATTTTCAAAAAAAATATTTTTGTGAATTGGTTTAAATAATGGCTTACTTTGATAAAAAAATTCAACACATTGAGAGACAAAGCAATTGATCTCGTCTACAAGTCAACGCATATATTCATAAAATAAATTCCTATACATTATTATTTCAACTTTTGTGCATGATTGTGATGTAATGATATTGTAAAAATGATACTCCCTATATTTCATTAATTTTCTATGGCACTTTCCCCTTGGAATCGTTTCAAAAGATTAACGCATTTATATATACTTTAAGATTCTTTAACTTTAAACTTTTCAATTCACCTTAAAGACATAATCTTATAACAACAAAAATGTCATTACATATTTAAAATCACAAATTTTAAAAAAATTCAAAAAAAACATGAGTACCCTTCAGACTTGAGTCGGATTTCAGTTTCACACATTAAAAACCCTTACATAAAAATAATTGATATTTTTATTTTGTATAATAAAAAGTTCTCTTAGATTCCGCACCTTATATTGTCATGATAAATATGTATCCGTACTCGCTGTTTATGCCTAACTATGTAAATTTTATTACAAGTAAGTAATTTAATGAAGTATAATATAGGTTAATTAACCATAGTTAAGTATTAAAATTAATGGAGAGATCACAAAAATACTAGAATCCCATCATATGTAAAAGACTAGGCTCTACCGTGGGACCCCAAAAAGGAAAGAACAACTACTTGTAAGGATTTTCACGGTTATAATTGTGAAACATAAACAATCTAATTGAAAGCCCGACATGATTTTAGTATCGTGAAATTTAATAATTTTCATAGGACACTAAGTAACATTAGTTTAACCAAGAAAATATACCTAAATACATAGCATTTTCTTGAATTATCTTCAGCGAAAGTGATTGAACTTTGTGAGAAATTGATTTCTTTCCTTTGCACAACTCTCTTTCTCACGTTATTTAATAGGAATAACTGTGAACTGGTTGAGAGAGCATCAATTTCTTAAAGATATAAGTATCTTAAGGCCACTTTATATTTCAATTACACATAAAATAAATATATATAACTAAGATACTATTTACTGTGTAACAATGATGTCATAATGAGCTATTTATAAATGAAGGAAAATTGAGCAAGCATGATGAAATCACGACATAAGTATGACACATGCATGACACCTCACATGTATGTTTGACACTTGTCAAAGAGGCCGTGACACCTCCTCTTGTGTGCTTGACAAGTGTCAGACATGCAAACCCTTTTATGCACGTGCGATAAATATCCATCATGCATGGCGCGTGTCATACGATGTGACACGTATCATCTTGACCAATCATGATGACATGTGTCGTGTTTCTCGACCACTTTATCGTACATGTACGCCTCCTAAACATGAAGTAGCCACTTAACTCTCTACATTTCATAAAAGTGAATTTACTTAATTGCCTTAAAACTAATCCAATAAGTTTTGACCAATATTCTCTAATTAGCCCTTTTATTTATAAAACTCAACTTGATCATGTAGGGCATATATCTTACATTCTCTCAGTTGGCGCACGTGACTTAATGAGTTCATCAAACCTCTTACATTATGTGCAAACTATGGGATAAAATATTTATATTGATTTCATTAGTCGTTATTATTAAGTAACAAATTAGTACGAGTCATGGCATTTGTAAGTAACTTTATTCGACATAATTCTTTCATGTACTGCAATACTAATCAATTACGCAATACAATTAATAAGTGGGAAATACATTATTGATCAAACGATAACACAAATATCTTCATTTAAGCAAAAACTTATCATCATCATTATCAACATTATGTATACAAGAGAAAATAGATAACAACAAAAACATATATATAAGAGAGCTCAATATGTCAATTGCATAAACATAATAAAGTCTTTACATAAAGTTATTCTTCGCTATCATTAATGCCCATTCTTTCATTATGTTCTATAGATCTTTTGAGCGGTAATCCTTTTATCAAATGATCATCAATCATAAGTTTGGTGCTAATATGTTCGATTGCCACTTTATGTTTTTGTATTTATTTTAACGATAAAATATTTCTTTTTCATATGTTTATCACCCTTTGAATACTTATCGTTTTTAGCAAAGAAGACTAATTATCACAATAAATTTTCAGCCGCTTGGCAATACTGCCCACTAATGAAAGTTTCAAAATAACGTTTCGTAGCCAATTACCTTGGCTGTGACCTCAAAGCATGTCACAAACTCAGCTTTCATGGTGAATGCAACAACTATCATAAACAGTTTCGCACTCTTCCATGATATCCTCTAGCTAATAGGAACAAATAATCAAATGTGAATTTTCTTGTATCCCCATAACCAACATAATCTGAAATCCGATCACAGTAAGATGATCAAGTATAAGTATATGTTTTTTCATTCCTTGTAAATATCTTAATACTTTCTTTGCAGCTTTTTAGTGGTTCATTCCTAAATTACTTTGTTATCTGCCCAATATTCCAACAACAACATTGATGTTTGAATTAGTAAATGTCTTGACATACATTAATCTCCCAATTAAAGATGCATAAAGAATATCTTTCATTTTCTCACGCTTCAAATTGGATATTGCATGGATTCAACTTATCTCCTTTCTGAATCGGAACGAGACTCGATGATCATTTTTTCATTCCGGATCTCTCTAACACTTTATTAATATAGAATTTATGAGGAGATTCCAATGATTCTTGTGACCTGTTCCGAAATATTTCTATTCCTATCACATATGATGCGTCTCTCATATCTTTCATTACAAAATTGTTAGAGAGAAATGTCTTGGTATTATATATCATACCAAAATTAATATTTATGGCATTTGCAATTATTGAATTATTATTTAATTATTTGTAATTATTCATTAATATGCATACCTTGAGCTTACGTTGTCATTAGTAGAGTAGGATATTGATGATAGGGCGTAACTCTCAAAATAGCCTCGACTAATGATCATCGAGACTGGGATATCGATGATATGTTATAAGTCGATGTGTGGTCTGCATCACATTCTTGGAGAATGTAGCATGTCTCACCTGCTATGAGTAATGCTTACTTGTGATAAACACATGGATACTTTTAGAAAGTATTGGTATACCCTGCTGATAAACTATTTGTTATAAATGTCTGGAGTGTTATCAGCGTGTGGGAGATAAAGGTCCTTTGACTTGACGTCAATACGCACCATGTTTACAGAGTAATGTACTTTGACCCTGTCCTAAGCTTAAACTACTTATAGGATAAGACGCGGCTTGTGTTGGGTGCATTATAATGTAAACTAAGGTGGTAATTGAGCCAAGAATAGGATTCATTCCTCGATTGGATATTCGAGAGAGCACTCAACTTCTCAGTAATATTAGGTCGACCAAGTCATTGGCCAATGCAAGAGACATATTTAGAATATGGTCTAGTTGTCGACTAATATAGATGAGATAAAGTGATCAAGGCATTTGGATAGACACATGGCAGATCCTAAGCTTGATCGAGTGTGTCGCGATTGAAAGGAATTTATTATCTGACATAAAGGTTATGTTTGCTGGATTCATGTAAACGTACTTCATATATTGAGTTTGTCGTACGGCGCAGTCTAGGAGTTCTGTATGGACCTTAATTGGATTAGTGTTGATATATGAAGGCCTATATGGTCACACTATGTCGATTGTCTCTCGATCTAAGGGTGTATTGAGAAAGTATTAAATATTCGATTTGTAATCGAGATAATTAAATTGATAATAACTATGGGATAATTTCTATTAGATGGAAATTATTTAATTAAAAATTAGATTTTGGATTTAATCAAATGTACTGAATATATATATTAACGAAATGGGAACGAAAATGACGTAAGGCGCCACGGCGCCTGCTAGGCTGAGCCGCCGTGCCAACCCGGCAGTGGGCCCAGTAAGACTGGCCCACTGCACCTCTATTTTTGGGCCAAGCTTAGGGCCCAATCCTAATTCATTTCTGACCTAATTATAACTATAAATACAGCTCTAAACCATTGTTATTATATACCAATTCTCATAAGCAAATTCTAGACTTAGAGTCTAGGATAAAACTCTCTCAAACCTCTGCCAAGATTTCCTGGCTTTCTTGACATAGGATTACACTGTAGCAAGGTGCTTGCAAACGAAGGGTACATTCGCGTGTCAACCCTTTAGTAAAGACTCCAGTTATTATAATCTGTAAGTGTTCATGTTTTATGTTACAAGTTTTTATTGTCATATAACCATACCAGAAGAAATTATTGGGCTAAGTAGAAAAAACTTTTAAACTTCCGATGTGCTTTACTTATGTGTTTTGAACCCAACAAAACCCAACAGTGGTATAAAAGCTCAGGCTGGTTCAATGGTTATATAACAATTGAAAGAAATAATAATATGGGTTAAACATAAAATTGGATTAAAACAAGGCTTCTTGAAATCATACACATCTTGACCGAACAGTTAACCTTTTTGATATCACCCTAAATTATCACCTACGCTAAATCGAAGAAGTCATTCCGTTCTAACTCGGACTAAGCCAAGTGCAGATAATCGGTTCATTACGAACATGGTGCACGTTGAAGAACGGGTAGGAATGGATGATGGTCGATATGTGCGTTATTGATTATGGTGAGTGATGATAAAGGATCTGTGATCTGATACCTAAATTGGATTTAGAGGTTGTACGATTTTTAAAAAATCAACACGAAAACGTTCTGTCAGAAAGTAAGCGATGCGTCCCTATGGAAGGGCGTCGCGGCACCTTCTAGGGTTTCGGGGCGGCGCTGCGGCTCCATGGTGGAGCGCCGCGGCGCTGGTCACGGTGACAGGCAGGGGCCGCGACTCCTATCTGAAATCTGTAATTAAAAGCTTCATTTTAAAATTCTGGACTTACTGGACAGTATGTGCCGCGGCCCTAATGAACTACAGAAGACGAAAGGTTTCTGCCTTGCCAGCGTCGCGACGCTAATGCATTGCAGAAGCAGAATTTCGGCTTCTGCCTCACTGGTACCGCGACTCTAATGATTAGCGTCGCGGCCCTATCGGTCCAATTTTTTTTTCAAAGTTCAAAATGTTTAACCCACGATTATTATTAAACAATGTATTATTTGATAAGTATATTATTTATATGCTAAATGATTGTCATTTAAATTACTATAATAGCGATAATTGTCTAGGTAGTCGGCGCTCGGTATGTGTTTAAACCGTTTAATATCATGTTTGGGGAGGCGGTATCCAATGTGAGCTTAGTTTTGCATGATAGTTAAGATGCTATATTTGATATAGCATGCTAGAGTTGATCTTGGTTAAAACCATGAATTAAAATATTTCCCAAATTTTAATACAAGTCTCATTTAAAATGAACGCGTCGTCCATTATAATTGATTGTAGTGCAAAATCCTTTTCGGCGAGATGAGTATTTATGCCACAACATTTGCTCTAAGTGTACGAGGACTCAGACTCTTTCACAGATGCATGTTAAATGTAGAAGTGGGTGATAAACCTTCATGAGTATTTACACCACAATGTTTGCTCTATAAGGCAAAGCTCACTTAGATAAATAATTGCAGTCGCATAACGGGGTTGATTTGCTAGGTTGTCTTGGCGCCACAGTGTCGGACAAGCCGAGGGACGCAGATCGATTGTTTAGAACATTCGGTCAAACAAGAGTTACAAATTGTTTGTAATTGGTTTGGTGACCTACCGGGTTATGCTATTGAAGTTATCAGCCACAACAAACGTCGATATAGCATGAACCTGGATCTTGGCTCATTATGACCATATTTGATATGAGTTCGTATTATTCTTTCATGGGGCCAAAGAGTATGTTAAAATAGTGGGAGCTAATAAAACTAAAGGCCATGTTAATTAGTTAACGAATATGTTCAATAGAAATTATATAAAAGTTTAAATTTCAAGTATATCTATTTCTTCAGACTATATAAAACGTCGAATCTATCACTGAAAATGTTGGTCGAGACAAACAAGTTGACTGGAGCAAATTACCCTGACTGGTTGAGAAATCTGCGATTGGTATTAAGACTAGAAAGAATTGAGTATGTGTTAGACACAATGTTCCCCACAGTCCATGTTGAAGATTCTGCTGAGTATGCCCTGTTTGACAAGGTGGCTTATCAGAAACATCCAGACGATGCTACCTCGGCACAATGTGTAATGTTGTCCTTCATGACCTTGGAGTTACAGAGGCAACATAAAAACATGGGCCCCAACGAAATGCTAGAACACTTGAAGAGTCTCTATGACTCACAGTCTCAGACAATAGAGTATGAACTGTTGAGAGACCTTTTCAAATGTAAGATAAACGATGGGGGTCAAGTGTCAGCGCATGTTCTGAAGATGATTGGGTTGATAGAAAGGTTGGCTTCGATTAGAACGAAGCAACTTATAAATGTCTCTGTCAACCTGATCCTGAATTCACTTCCTGGTTCATTTGAGAATTTCATTGTGAACTTCAATATGAATGGGACCAAGGCAAGTCTTCCAGAGCTTCATAACACGTTGAAGACCTTTGAATCATCTACCTCTAAAGGTAAAGTTGTGCTCATGGTGGGCTCTTCCAGCAAGTTCAAACCCAAGCGTAAGAACATGCAGAAGAAGAAGGGTAAGACAGTTGATGCACCCACAGTTTTAAAACCTAGAGGAGGTGTTCAGAAGAAGGCGAAGGTAGCTTTAGATGTGTGCCTCAACTGCAAGAAGAAGGGGCACTGGAAGAAGGATTGTATAGCTCCAGGAGGAGGTAAAGCACTAGGTGCTTCTAACTCTACTGGACAAGGTATGTTTGTCATTGAGATAAATATGTCTATAAGTAACTCTCACTGCTGGGTATTATATACCGCTTGTGGCTCACACATTTGTAATAATGTGCAGGGTCTGTTTGATATCAGAAAGGTTGTACCTTGGGAAGTAGACCTGCGCGTAGTAAATGGATCACGAGTGAATGCTGAACGTGTGGGAACTTATAGACTAGATTTACCATCAGGCTTTTGTTTAGAACTAAATAATTGTTATTTTATTCCCTCATTGACGAGGAATATTATTTCTATCCCAGTGTTAGACATTGAGGGGTTTTCCTCATTTATTGTCAATGACAGTTATGTACTATTTTTAATGGTTTTGTTTGTGGAAATGCTCCGCTTGTGGATGGATTGTATGTTCTAAACTGTAGTCGTGAAATTTTTAATGTGCAAGATAAACGAGCTAAGATAAGTAATTCAAGAAACTCAACCTACTTATGACACTGTAGACTTGGTCACATCAATGAATCAAGGATATCAAGATTAATGAATTTAGACTATCTAGAACCATTTGACTTGGAGTCCTATGGTAACTGTGAATCTTGGTTGAGAGGAAAGATGACCAACAAGCCACTTTATGGGAAAGGGGTGCGAGCCAAAAAGGTACTTGAGTTGGTCCATACTGATGTATGTGGGCCAATTTCAACTCAAGTTAAGGGAGGCTTCCCTTACTTAATCACTTTTACAAACGATTTTACAAAGTTTGGGCATGTGCATCTTATGAAACACAAGTCTGAAGCCTTTGAGAAATTCAAGGAGTACAAGTCAGAAGTAGAGAAGTAACTTGAAACAAGTATCAAGACCATTCGATCAGATCGAGGAGGTGAATACTTAAGTAAAGAATTTCTGGATTACTTGAAGTTTCATGGAGTCCAATCACAATGGACAACTCCTGGAACGCTACAAATGAATGGTGTTGTTGAAAGGAGAAATCGAACCCTATTAGATATGGTTAGATCCATGATGAATTTCTCAGCTCTACCAACATACCTTTGGGGCTATGCATTCCAAAGCTCAATTTATATTATAAACAGGGTTCCTTCAAAGTCAGTAGAGCAAACTCCATATGAGATATGGAATGGCAAGAAGCCAACACTTAAACATATGCGACCCTAGGGGTGCCCTGCATATGTAAAGAAGATGCTTACTGACAAGTTGGAACCTAAAAGTGAGAAATATTATTTTGTGGGGTATCCAAAGAAAACTAAGGGATACTATTTCTATCTTTCTGGAGAACATAAGGTCATTGTTTCCAGAAATACAACTTTCCTTGAAGAAGAATATGTCTACAAGGAACAGAGCTGCAATGAGATAGAACTTGAAGAAATTCAAGAACCACAAGATAACACAGAAGTTGAACCCTTATCGAATGACAAAGATTCAGTGGGAGTATCTGGTGAAGATTGGGTACTTAGATTGTGCCCTTCAGCCAGTGGGAGTGCTGTGAGAGATAGTGCAGAAATACAAGGCTCTCATACACAACCAATGGAAGATGATACAATGGTTGTACATCATTCCATTTAGGGAATACATGAAAATGACATTCTTGAAAGCTCTCAAGATGGTGGATTGACCAGCACACAAAGACCTTCTAACAATCAGAATGCAAAAAATATTAAAACGCAGAATAATCAACTCCGTAGGTCCACTAGGACTCATCGTCCGCCTGAAAGACTTAATCTCCTTGTTGAAACACACAATGAGATAGATATTTCTGATGACGATGAACCTACAACCTACAGTGAAGCTATGTTAGACATTGATTCGCAGAGATGGCAAGAAGCCATAAAATCTGAGATGGACTCGATGTACATCAATCAAGTTTGAAACTTGGTTGATTTGCCATCAGGGGTTAGACCCATATGATGCAAATGGGTCTTCAAGAAGAAGATTGATGCTTATGGCAAAGTACAGACTTATAAGGCAAGATTAGTGGCTAAAGGTTATAATCAACGGCCTGGGGTCGATTATGATGAAACCTTTTCACATGTTGCGAAAATTAAGCCCATTCGGATTTTACTTGCAATAGCCGAATACTATGATTATGACATTTGGAAAATGGATGTTAAAACTGCTTTACTCAATGGTAACCTAATTGAGGAGGTGTATATGATACAACTTGAGGATTTTATATCCAAGACTAAGCCCAAAGAAGTATGCAAGCTACAGAAGTCCATTTATGGACTTAAGCAAGCCTTAAGGAGTTGGAATATTTGCTTTGACAAAGAAGTCAAATCGTTTGACTTTGTTAAAAGCAAAGAAGGTCCATGCGTTTATAGTAAACGCAAGGAAGGGAGTATTGTCTTCATTGTTATATATGTATATGACATATTAATAATGAGAGACAATAAGACTCTCATGCAACCAGTCAAGGAATGGTTATCCAACACCTTCATGATGAAGGACTTGGGTGAAACCTGCTACATTCTTGGAATTATGATCTATAGAGTTAGACCTAATAGATTGTTAGGGTTGTCACAATCTGGATATGCATTCATTTTCAATGGTGGAGCATTGAGTTGGAAAAAGGTTCCAAGCAAGAAACCACTGCTGATTCGATGACTGAATTCGAGTACATTGCTAGATGGAAAGCTTGTAAAGAAGTTGTCTCGATATCTGAGTCCTTAAAAGAACTAAGGGTTGTTCCAAGTGCCACTTGTCCAATAACAATTTATTTTGACAATACTGGTGCGATTGCGCAACCTAAGGAACGAAGATCGACATATAGAAACAAGCATATACCAAGGAAATACCACATACTCAGGGAGGCTGAAGAAATAAGATTAGACTATGTTCCCACAGATGATAATCTAGTTGATCCACTTACTAAACCATTAAGCTTAGTTAAACATAATGGTCATTTTGAAAACATGGGTATTAGATATATTAGAGATTGACTCTAGGCCAAGTGGGAGATTGAAAGTATGTATGTCCTAGAAACAATCATTATTAAGGACAAAACATATTTGAACACATTCGTATTATTAATAAGATTGATATTTATAGCATTTGCAATTATTGAATTATTATTTGATTGTTTGTAATTATTCATTAATGTGCATCCATTGAGCTTACGTTGTCATTAATATAGTGAGATATTGATGATATCGATGGTATGTTATAAGTCGATGTGTGGTCTATCACATTCTTGGAGAATATAGCATGTCTCACCTGCTACGAGTAATGGTTACTCGTGATGGACACGTGGATACTTTTGAAAAGTATTGGTATACCCTGCTGATAAACTATTTGTTATAAATGTCTGGAGTGTTATAAATGTGTGGGAGATAAAGGTCCTTTGAATTGACGTCAATACGCACCATGTTTACAGAGTAATGTACTTTGACCCTGTCCTAAGCTTAAACTACTTATAGGATAAGACGCGGCTTGTGTTGGGTGCATTATAATGTAAACTAAGGTGGTAATTGAGTCAAGAATAGGATTCATTCCTCGATTGGATATTCGAGAGAGCACTCAACTTCTCAGTAATATTAGGTCGACCAAGTCATTGGCCAATGCAAGAGACATATTTAGAATATGGTCTAGTTGTCGACTAATATAGATGAGATAAAGTGATCAAGTCATTTGGATAGACACATGGCAGATCCTAAGCTTGATCGAGTGTGTCGCGAATGACATGAATTTATTATCTCACATAAAGGTTATGTTTGCTGGATTCATGTTAACGTACTTCATATATTGAGTTAGGTAAATGCAGTGAGTCTAGGAGTTAATGCGGACCTTAATTGGATTAGTGTCGATATATGAAGGTATATAGGGTCACACTATGTCGATTGTCTTTTCGATCTAAGGGTGTATTGAGAAAGTATTAAATATTCGATTTGGAATCGAGATATTTAAATTGATAATAACTATGAGATAATTTCTATTAGATGGAAATTATTTAATTAAGTCAAATTGGATTTTGGATTTAATCAAATGTGTTGAATATATATTAACAAAACGGGAACGAAAATGACGTAGCGCATGGCAAGGCCCGACAAATGGGCCCAATCAGACCGCCTCATCAGCACCTCGGTTTTTGGGCCAGGCTTAGAGCCCAACCCTAATTCATTTCTGACCTAATTGTAACTATAAATACAGCACTAAACCATTGTTATTATATACCAATTCTCATAAGCAAATTCTAGACTTAGAGTCTAGGATAAAACTCTCTCAAACCTCTGTCAAGATTTCCTGGTTTTCTGACAAAGGAATACACCGTAGCAAGGTGCTTGCAATCGAAGGGTACATTCATGTGTCAACCCTTTAGTAAAGACTCAAGATATTACAACATGTAATGTAAGTGTTCATGTTTTATGTTACAGATTTTGATTGTCATATAACCATACCAGAAAAAATTGTTGGGGTAAGTAGAACAAAATTTTAAACTTCCGTTGTGCTTTACTTATGTGTTTTGAACCCAACAATTAGTTGGTTCGAACTCGGTCATAAATTAGCATTTTACTATCAGGATACTCCAGCATAGAGCCAAAATTCCATAATCTTTGAATTAGTATTACCAGGGTTCAGAATCCCTTTAAAGGTGGGAAGAAATTATTGATACATATAATCCAATTACCCATACACCAGAAATTGAGAATCAAGTTATTATGTAGCTAATTGACACAATTAATTAGTACTAGGGGACTTGG
This sequence comes from Anisodus acutangulus, assembly GCA_029783415.1. Lineage (NCBI taxonomy): Eukaryota > Viridiplantae > Streptophyta > Magnoliopsida > Solanales > Solanaceae > Anisodus > Anisodus acutangulus. The sequence continues at coordinate 33,057,689 of CM056499.1, read as the reverse complement.
TACTCCCCTGACCCTGTCCAAGGCATTCTAGTTTACAGTCTGAGCTTTTGCAACCTGAAGTAGCAGAACCATCTTGTGGATTATTAGAGACACTGAATTTGTTTTAGTAAAATTGCAATTAAGCTAATTGATCTATTCAAGATAGAATCCTAAACAAGGCATGAGGGGTACTCACGCGGATCCATGATTGAAGTTTATGGGTTCCTACAGAGACCTCAAGTAAACATATAACAGTAACTGAGTTCACATTCAAATATTTATAAATATTTAGTAGATATTTTAATACATTTGAGCAAAAACTATTTGGGTTCCAATGAACCTGCAAGTTGCACTCTCCATCCGCCACTATATTCACTAGTGAAGGCGAATACAGAATTTAGATAAAATGCACTCAAAATAAGTACAATCTTGTTATATGTATGCTATTTATTGTTTTTGCATATGTACACATAATTTGAACTGAAAGCAATTGGTTAAACTGAACCTGCAGAAGATCTAACCTTTACACATGAGACAATCTATAAGCTGATACATATGACCCAAGATAAAAGTAATTATTCACACTATGTTGATCATATTGAACCATCCAACATCCAAAGTTCTGACACTTTTCAAGAAAAATTGCATATTAAGCACAACCAAGATCAAGTCAAATAGTTGCACTGGCATCTACTGGAGCTATGTGCTTCAGAGTGGTCCATTGCAGTCATGGTAAAGTGAATTCTTTAGCAGAAAAAGTGCTGATGTCAGAAATGCAATCTAAAGACATTCCAATCTCAATAGAAACCCCATATGAATTCTGTTAGGAAACTTGCTGTAACCTTCTTTAAGAAATTATTTTTTCCTAACCATATTAAAGTAAAAATTCGAACATGCTTCCCATTCTCAAAATATGGAAGGGAAGGAAAAAACACTACAGAAATATTCTATAAAGATCCTGCTAAAGAATCAAACAGACCACACAAAGGCCACCTACCGTATTCACATAATTGAAAGGCGAAGAGCCCCAAAACAAGAATTGATTTATCTCAATTTTCTTGTTAATAAACATTCAAGCAAACATCCAGACATCAACTGAGTAGAAAAAGCTGCCGGGCAACAGGCTGAAGCAACTTACAGATTGGAAAGACAAAACTGAGCAGTTAGAAACATTCTTTTCATTTCAAATTGTCGAAAAACATGAGCTAAACCTCCGTTTCTTGAGTTGAGAAATTCTGACAAAAGAATTGGCAATTCCATATGTAGCAATAGTTGTTTCATTCAGTAGTTGTAGCACTAGAGGGATCTAAACACACTTTAAAGTTCAAGAGTATTTTGTGAGCATCTTGATCAAGAATATAGTGTAGGAATATATTGAAACATATCAAGAAAGAAGCATAGTTAAAGCCTAGTTGCTGCAATTTAAATTCTCACTATTTTCTTAACCTTGGTCATAATACTACCAAAGTTAATGTTGTAAAAGTCCAGCAATCAAAATTCAGATAATGAACAATAGTGGTAGCTTGGGAAAAGATTGATATCATACCCTCGAAGACATAAAGTGTAGTTAAACTAATGCCACACAGAAAGCAAATACCACTACAGTAGTGGCATAATTAAAATGAAAAAGCTAGAAACAAATAAGATTCTAATATACACACTACAAATGACTTTTAAATATAATCCATTAGATTTATTTCAATAAGCTTATCCAAGGAAATAGTATCTTCTTATCATCTGATCATTAGGCCTACTTCATTATAAAATAACTGCAATTTTATTTCATCAAGGGTCCAGTATCAATCTTTTCCCAAGCTTATTCCACTACAGTACTAACATAATTAAACCATAAAGCTAGCAAGAGAAATGATTCTGATTTACATACTACAAATGACTTGTCTATATAATCCAATAGATTTATTTCAATAGTATCTTCTTATCATCTGATCATTAGGGCTACTTCAGTATAAAACATGTTTTACAGATAAACATTACTCCTAATTCTTAACCTTTCGAGTCTTTTTCGGTCCAGGCACTTCCATTGTACCTACAGAGCATCCACATCTACCTCGAAATATCAAAACAGCTCTTCCATTAGGAGGTGCCATCCTTTTAAGCTCAGCTTCCAATTCTTTATGATGATCGCGAGGTAACTCGAATAATCCCTTCTTATTAACCCCATCTTTTGCTGCACAGTTTGAGTTCTTAACACAATCTGCTGTCTCTAATTGTATATCAAATTCAGCAGCTTTCTTAAGCCCGCGACAACCCGGTTTCTCACATCTCCTTCCAGTACATACTGCAACTGCACAAAGAGCTATTCCAGCAAATAATATACTAAGTCCTAAACACATGTATACCATTGGAGCTTCAAATATTTCCTCTTTCACCTCAGAACTAATTAATCTAACAAATTCAGCTATTTTATTCACCAAAAGATCAGAAGGATACAACAGAACCCCACAAGCACCAATCACAGCAATCAAAATCATTACATCAATTAAAGCATAACCAGATTGCTGACAAGCAGGAATCCTTAAATGATTCTTGGAATTGAGCATGTTCTTTTTCTTTTGCATTTGATTGATTTTCCTCAAATTCTCGGATTTGGCTAAGGTTGTTATTAATTGGTCAACTGGCAGTATACAGACCATTCGGGTTAAATCAAGAAACTAATAAAAATCAAATCTTTAACTTAAAACCAACAACAATTAACACAATCCAGATCAACCCATGTTCTATAATTCAGTAAAAAATCAAGAATTGGCAAAATTTGACAATTAAATCAAAGTGAATTACAAGACTTCATATAGGGGAGGAAAAAGACTGGATTTTTTTACAGTTAATGAAGGGATATGGTGTTTGGGGTAGCAGAGACGGCAAGGAAGATTTTTAACAAATCAAAATAGTTAAAACCATTTTTATCAGTTTTTAGTTTTTAAGGTATGAAAGAGTTCATGTATTGCTATGGCCAGATGGGCCACATACTGGGTCCCACACGTTATTACAAAGCCCAGACTTTACTTGATTTGGATCTCTTGGGAACAGGATGGAATAATTATTTGGCATTAATAATAATTATTTATTAATTTATTTATATTTAATAGCTATACAACACCAATAACATACCCAGTGAAATCCCACAACGTAAGATCTGTGGAGGGTAGAGTGTACACAGACCTTACCTCTATCTTGGTAGGTAGAGCGGCTGCTTCCGAAAGACCCTATGCTCAAGACAGAGCACAAGCACAGGCAAAGGCAAAGCAAGAGAAACGGTCAGAACTGGTCAGAAAAAATTTAAAGCAGTATGAAAATGATGATATCAAAAGCGAATAAGTCATGATAGTGCATTCTGGAAAAAGTAAGTAGTAAATAGCGCAGGTAAATAAGTTAAACAAAGTACACTAAATGACACATAGAAGCAGAAATCAAACTACAAGAGACTATAACGCAATAATGCGCCTATTAGTATGATAGGTTAAGCGGGCCTACAATAATAACACTACAACTACCAGTTTGCAAGCGCAAGTAGGACTACGCTCGACTACCTACTACCCTTCTACCCTAATATGTGTCCTCCACAATCCCATATCTAAGGTCATGTCCTTAGTAAATTGCACATTCGCCATATCCCGTCTAATCACATCTCCCCAATACTTCTTCGACCTACCTCTACCCCTCCTGAATCCGTCCATAGTCAACCTCTCACACCTCCGCACTGGGGCATTTGTGTCTCTCCTCTACACATGCCCAAACCATCTCAACCTCGCTTCCCACTTCTTATCATCCACCGACGCCACTCTCACTCTGTCCTGAATATCATCATTTCTAATCATATCCATCTTTTTATGCCCGCACATCTATCTCAGCATCTTCATCTCCGCAACTTTCATCTTTTGGATGTGCGAAGTCTTGACTGGCCAACACTCCGCCCCATACAACATAGTTGGTCTAACCACCGCCCTATAAAACTTGCCTTTAAGTTTTGGTGGCACCTTTTTGTCGCATAAGACTCCAGATGCGCGCCTCCATTTCATCTACCCTGCCCCAATACGATGTGTGACATAGTTATTAAAATCTTCATCCCCTTGGATAATAGACCCGATGTGCTTGAAGCTTCCTTTCTTTGGAATGACCTAAGTAACAAGCCCTACCTCCACGCCTAGCTCAAGGTCGCTCCCGTTACTGAACTTGCACTCCAAGTATTATGTCTTGGTCCTACTCAGCCTGAACCATTTAGATTTCAGAGTCTGTCTCCAAACCTCCATCTTATCGTTCACTCTGCTACGAGTCTCATCAATCAGGACTATGTCGTCTGCGAATAACATACACCATGGCACCTCCCCTTGGATTTGTCGCGCCAGTCCATCCATCACAAAGGCAAATAAAAATGGGCTAAGAGTTGATCCCTAGTGCAGCCCCATCATCACTGGAAATTGCTTCGAGTCTCATCCCACTGTCTGTACCCTGGTCTTTGCTCCATCATACATATCCTTGATCGCCCTAGTGTACGCCACAGGTACACCTCTAACCTCCAAACATCTTCATAGAACCTCCCTAGGAACTTTATCGTATACCTTCTCGAGGTCGATGGAAACCATATGTAAGTCTCTCTTCCTCTCCCTATACTGCTCCACAAATCTCCTAATATGATGAATGTAAAGTCCCAAATTAAAACAAATTTCAAATATATGGCATTAAGGCCATGATCTGCACGCCCCCCCCCCCCTCTCGTCTCCCTCAACCTCTTCTCCTTCCACTTCCCACAAGTTACACACACACAACTCACTATATATCTGAATAGTACAAAAGAAAAACACTTAGCACAAAGAACAAAAGTTCAGAAAAGTACCAAGAGCAAAAAAATCAGAAAAATAGAAGAAAACAAATATTACCTTTAGCAATCAAGTTTGATAGTTCTTTCGTGGTCACGAAGCGGGAAAAAAAGGTGAGTTTCTCTCACTCATAACTCTTAGTACAATCCCTTATTTTTAAGTTACAATACATATTAGAATATGATCCGGATGTTGAAAGAATGATCATGAAATTATTGTTAGTAGGTTATTTAATAACTAGTTTGCGTCATGAAATTACAATCTGTTTCGCTGAGTTATATCTGTTAGAATTGGATGAAGTTTTACAGGGTTGTAGATATCTCCTTCATGATCAGATTTAGCCCAAGCGGGGCTAAAACCGACATACGGTTTGAGAGTTATCGCAGTTCAAATTTCTGCCTCGGATCGAATGAAATCCGGAAGGCAGAACGTATAACGAAACAACTGTACATATCGGTGAGGAATCTGAAAAGTTGTGCTGAATAAAAGTTCTAGATTTCTATGTTCTCGACAGTTTGAGACTTTACAGATATTAATCCAACTTACGGATAAAAATTTAAGACTATTTTAAGAATGTGTTTTGTTTTACAAAAATCTGGCGAAATGGTTTTCTGAGAGTTGTTAAAATAAAAGAACTGAATGTTTTGGTGAGGAATCTGAAAGGTTGTTCTGAATAAAATTTCTATATTTATCTGTTCTAGACAGTTTGAGACTTTACGGAGATATATCCGACTTACGGATAAAAAGTTATGACTGTTTTAAGATTATATTTTTTTTCAAAAACATTCTGGCGAGACAATTTTCATAAGGTTGTTTATTGTGTGAATTGGTACTAGTTATACTAAGCATTTTCAGAGGAAACTTGGGATAGTGCTAGATCCCCGTGTTACCTTCGACTCGGCATAAGAAACACCTTATTTGAAGTTATGGTTCGAGAGTTATAACCCTTACAAGTGGGAAAGGTGAAAAGTTGAAAGAAGAAAATATTATTTTAGTCTTTTGAACATATAGCATATATATACAAATATATAAATGCATTGAATTGGGTTGCACGTACCGCAACAAATATATAAATGCATTGGATTGGGTTGCACGTACCGCAACGAATATATAAATGCATTGGATCGGTACCACAACAAATATATAAATGCATTGGATTGAGTTGCACGTACCGCAACAAATAGATAATATAAATGCATTGGATCGGGTTGCACGTACCGCAATATGTATATAATATGTTATATGGGATAAAGCAGGGGTACTGGTTAAACTAAGTATTTTCCTAGGACGAGTGGGGAGGAGATCTTGCACGTAAATATTTATTGGCTTATTTAATGAAAGTATTGTAGACTATTTTTTTCACAACATGCTTATTATGTCTATAATATGAGTGTAATTAGAATATTGTAATATTACTTTGGATTGTAAGGCGACGTTATCACTCAGCCCCGTATGGTAGGGCTGACTCTTTTAACTAACATGTTTCAGAAAAGCGCGATAAGGGGAAAGTTCTGCAACAGGGCTAGCGATCGTCCCTTAGTCCCATTTGTTCCACCAATCCATTGCTTCGGACTTGGTGACTTTCGTTCTTAAATAAGTAGGTGGAGGAAGTTAGTCTCATTATCTCGGGGGAGATGTGAGATGGTTTCCTTTCAAACTTCGAACTTTCTATTTCCATACGTGGAATTTCCATTGAGTCTAGGTAGAAGTTATGGTTGTACGAGCATGGGCTCGCGCTCTTATTAATTTAGTACATGACATTTTTTTTACTTTTACCTTTATTACTACTTCCGCACTTAAATACAGGTTTAATTTGGAAAGAAGTGTATTAAAATGGTTCGCCTGGAGGAAAATGGAAGGTTGTCCAGGTGCCATCACGCCCTAAGTGAAGACTTGAGAAAAGTCGGGGCGTGACAAGTTAGTATCAAAGCTAAACCAAGTTAGGAGATTCTAGGAAATTTCTTTGAGTTGGGTGCTTGACCGGCTACTTATTGCGACGGTGTGCGCGCCACCTTAGTAATAAGTGAACGGGATAACATCCTAAACAATTTCACTTTCTGCATACTCTCCTCGTGTCTATCTTGAGTCTTTTCAAAGACTTGGTTCTCGTATTACCTCATTCAAACGGATTAGGAAGGAGATTGTACAACGATAAACTAACTAACAAGTATTTTTTTAGATATGGTTACAATACGAGTTCCAACAAAGAGGGAAGTGCTCATAGAAATGAAAAGGATAATGCGAGCTCAGGATGAGTTCATGGACCGTAGGATAGTCCCAGAAGACGATTTTGGCACGTATATGGATGACACAATCACACGTTGTATGGATTTGCTTAGGGCTAGACGGAAGAGGCATTCATTTGACCCGACCTTTTTTGACTATCCGATTGAAGTCATACTACAGATAATAGTCAACTCCATTCCGAGAGATTTCCACTCCTCGTTTAGAAGAGCAAAGATGCTATGTGGAGATAGTAAAGAAGGCTCCTTCGAAATTCCTATGTCAAGTGAAGAAAGTCTGAAAGATAAAGGAAAGAATGGACGATAGGGAAAGGGAGGCAAGGAACAAGGTTCACAAGAAGCTGAATGCCAACCTGCGGAATAGATGAGTCACGCGGTTAAGCCCTTTAACACGGGTTGTAGTAAATATAATTTTGAGTTGGAGATCTACAATGGATGACGGAGAATTATCTGATAAGATTTAGTATAATGATTATGTTATGATGGAATGAAGTGTTATGAATGCAAGAATGAAATAATATCATTTTTTTCTATTTTTCTTGTAGTGTTGCATGCTTATGAAGTGTAAGAAAATTTTGGGGAGTTAAAATAGACGTCATGTCTTCTAAAATATGGGCGCGCTTGTCTTTACAGAAAATGGTAGACTCACAAGTACCGGTGGTGCGAAGGTCGATCAGAACTACCTGGGGAAAAGCGAGGGGACATTGGCAACTCCCAAGAGTTCCGGCATAGGAACCGAGGGTTTAAGAGGAGGTTCACCACGAAGCTCCTATACCTCCAGTTGAGAGAGTGGTGTCTGGAGATAGCATGGAAAATGTTGAAGAAAACGAGAGTCAAACACCCTAGGAAACGGTGGGACAAAAATTAGATAGACTCATAGAGTTGATGACAGTTGCAGTCTCACACATGGTTCAGCCTACAACTAGTGTCTCAATCATGGACCCGATCCAGAACCATTGGCCCAGGAACCAGTTGTGACTGCACCACTGGCCAAAAATGTGGGAGCTCAGGCAGTACCGGATAGGCTATGGGCGAATTTTATGAGAAGAAGGGAACCTATCTACTCAGGGAAGGACTCCAAGTCTGGCCCGATAGTGTTCCTCGATGAGGTAGAAGACCTAATATTTACCTTATGATGTGTGGAGACGCATGGCGTCAATTTGGTAAGCGCACATTTAGTGGATGACGTAGGGGTGTGGTGGAGGAATTTTAGAAGAAATCGTTCTCCGATGTCACCACCAATGACGTGGAGGGGAGTTCAGAGCATCATTCATTGAAAAGTATATGCCTAACACCCGAAAAGATGAGCTCAGACGTAAGTTTGAACAGTTAAAATAAGGGGACCGCAGTGTGCAAGAATACAATACCCAATTTATGAGATTATCGACATACAACGCACACATTATTCCTATGGAAAGGGAGAAGGTCAAAAGATTTGTTGAGGGTTTAAACCCAAACCTGGCGGAGAAGGTAGTGGCATTAGCCAATGATCGGACTTACCTTCAGATCGTCGACATGGCTATGAGGGTAGAAAGTTTTGCTAAAGCAAAAAGAGAGTATTCGCAGAAGAGGCTTCGATCGTCAAAATCCTTTAATCAGAATCAGAACAAGAGGCAAGAGGGCAGTAAGGGTTTTTCAAAATGAACCAGTCAGTAGGCCAGTCTCATTTCAAGCCCCAAAGGCATAGATAGGTCAATCATCAAGGTGGCAAAGTCAAGGTCACCAACCCTAACACATGAGGTGACAAATCGGTCTATAAGGTTTGTCAAAAGAAACATGTTGGAGAATGTTAGTTCTCACCGAAATAATTTTACAACTATGGAGAACCAGAATACTATGCCAGAGATTGCAAGAAGAGAACCCAAACTCAATTTTCTCATGGGAGGTCAGAAACAACCACAGCTGCCCACAAAAGGAAATCAAGGAAACCAGTCCCGACAGAGTCAGGGAGGTCAACAGTCCAACAATCCTAACAGGCTCTACACTTTGCTCCATAGGAATGAGGCGGAGGCATCCAATGCGGTGGTCATATGTATTTTGTTGGTCTCAAGTATTCCTGCACTTGTATTATATGATCCTGATTCTACATTTTCATAAGTGTCGATGGGTTTTGCTAAGAGTATACATGTAGAACCTTCCTATTTTAGTGAACACTTTGAACTCGTGACACCAGTAGGGGCCTCAGTTTGGGCCTCTCGAGTAAATAAAAATTTCTGTTAGAGGTAAATGGTATAGGAACAATAGCAGACTTAGTATTACTTGATATGGTAGACTTTGATATTATTTTGGGTATGGATTGGATGTCAGCATGTTATGCCACATTGGATTGCCGGCAAAAGGTTGTAAAATTATCTTTTTTCGGGGAACTAGAAGTTTTTATAATGGGTAGGATTGGGACACCCCCCAAGTTGGCTTATTTCCTACCTTGGGGCTCAAAAGTTATTAAGGAGTCACGAGGTGGAATACTCTTACCTAGCGAGTATAATGGATACTCAAAAAGAGTCCCCAGAGGTACATACTATCCCTATTGTTCGAAATTTTTCGGATGTGTTCCCTGAAGATCTCCTAGGCCTTCCTCCGGACAGAGAAGTGGAGTTCGCTATCCAATTAATTCGGGGTACAAGACCCATTTCCATTCCTTCATATCGAATGGCCCCAGCCGAATTGTGAGAGTTAAAACAACAATTGAAAGATCTTCTGGATAAAGGCTTTATAAGGCCTAGTATTTCTCCCTGGGGTGCACCAGTCTTTTTTGTGAAGAAAAATGATGGTTCGCTCTGAATGTGCATCGATTATCGATAACTCAATAAGGTCAGGATCAAGAACCGGTACCCATTACCAAGAATCGATGATTTTTTTTACCAACTTCAAGGAGCCAACTATTTTTTCAAAATTGACCTCCATTCGGGATATCACCAGCTGACAATAAATCATGATGATATATCCAAAATAGCCTTTAGAATCCGATATAGCCATTATGAGTTTTTGGTCATGTCCTTCGGGTTAACCAATACCCCAACAGCTTTTATGGATCTCATGAACAGAATCTTCAAACCAATCTTAGATTTGTTCGTGATTGTATTCATAGATGATATTCTAATTTACAACAATATTGTTGAAGAACATGAAGAGCATATGAGGGTAGTGTTTCAAGTCTTAAAACATGAGAAATTGTATGCTACATTTTGAAAGTGTGAATTTTGGTTGGAAAAGGTAGCCTTCTTAGACCATGTTGTGTCAAGGGATGGAATTATGGTAGACCCCCAAAAGATAAAAGCAGTGAAGAACTGGCCAAGACCTACCACTCCGACAGAAGTTAGGAGTTTCTTGGGTTTGGCTGGGTATTATAGAAGATTTGTAAAAGGTGGCCATACACGACTACTATACATAGGACAACTGTCTACAAGTCTCTGAAGAGTACGTAACATCAAAAGGTCAGGACAGGGCCCCGCCATACCCATATGCACATGTAAAACTACCGTACTAGGATTAGACCACAACTCTGAAACAAGTGAAGTGCTCCAATATCCGTTGAGCCAGTGCAGACCGTCACCTTGCCTACCTGAGCCTGCGGGCATGAAACACAGCGTCCCCGACAAAAGGGACGTCAGTACGAATGATGTACCGAGTATGTCAGGCATGAAGAATAGCATAATAGAGACATAAAAGTAACATGAGACAATAAATAATCAACATGTACCGAATTCCTCTGAGGGCCATAATATGCCTAAGTGTCATACTTGTGCAGAATGCCTCTAAGGGCCATAATATGCCTAAATGTCATGCACAATGTGGTCATACATATACATATGTGTATGTAACATCATCAAGCCTCTGTGGGCATCCCATCATATCATATCAGCCTCTGTGGGCATACTCATCATCATATATATACCAGTTGTAGGTGGTGGTGGGTAAATAACGCCTTTCCTTTTCCCATACCCCATACATATATATAATTCATATCATATAGTAGCGTATATAATGTCTTTGAGGTCAAGATTTATATATGTATATAACACATGAATGATATGATAATAAGACACTATAAGTTTGTCGGAGTGATGTAATGTAGCTTCACCTCCGATTAACGTTATGAATACTAACATCTTTCCCATAAACCTCAATAAGAATTTAGGAACATATTTAGACATGCTTTGAACATAGGAATGAATAACATCAACATCCTTAACTACTTAGAGTAGAATCATTTATGGGATAATATTATATTTCGTTACATGGAACATGCCAAAAGAAGAAAAGATTTACCTTAACATACCTTTAACGTCAACTTCCTACTCACTGCGGTGACCAATCTCCTATATGCCTCAATCTTATATGCCAAGAACTATTCTTCTTCTGCCTTACTTCACTTCAAAGACAACCCAAATTCAACAACGCAAAAAAAGGAACAACGGGATCGAAGCGGAGAATAAAATCCGTAAGTTGTCCTTAAGAAATATTACAATATTATTTTTTATCCCCCTGAAATGAAGAACATGCCACTGTTTTTAGAAGCTAAAGAGTTGTTGTTGTTCGAAGAGTTGAACATGTTACTTCCTGCTAATATGTATTTGCAGCAAATATTTTTTTCCTAAAGTAAATTGCTAACAAATTTATATAGGACACATAATGAATCTTTCATCCTTATATGTGGGGCTCTATGGTCCACAACTTATTCTTGTTAATCACTAAATGTGCCCGCACTTATGTAAATTTGTATGCATATCATTTTGATGCCACCTATCCCTCAATCACATAGGTATGTCCCCTTAAAATTTATCCTACTCCACTACAATCCCTTGTTTAAATAATTACACCCATAATTAATTTTCAATGACCGTCGTCACACTTGTTAAGTTCTAAATCATTTTGGGTCTGCATCTTTTTATATACTAAGCTCTTCATTTGCGTACGTGAATATGACATAAATCTTCCAAGGCTCGGGTCTACTTGCATACGTCTAGATGTTCAAATCATCGTTCAAAAGTACGGGATATTTCATTATTTCCCCCTTAGGAACATTCATCCTCGAATGCTGGGGTGACATATCTAATCCTCGTCACATAGCTAGAAAATACAACTACTTCTTCACGGGGCTATATAATATAACATACATTGAAATAGAACTCACCTTATGCTTCTCTCGGAACCTCGGTGTTGGTCTGAAATAGGTAAGGATATTTGTGCTTCATCTCCTCTTCTACCTCCCATGTTATTTCTTCTACATTCTTATTCCGCCATAGAACTTTCACCGAGGCTACTTCTTTAGTCCTCAATCTGCGGACTTGTCGATCTAAGATAGCAATAGGAACCTCTTCATATGATAGGTCTTCTGTAACCTTCACATCGCCATCGGTACAATCCTGAAGGACCCCAATACACGCTCTTAACATAGAAACATGGAAAATTGGATGAACAAATTCTAACTCCGAAGTTAAGTCCAATTCATAAGCTACCTGACCGATTCATCGAATTATGCGATATGACCCAATATACCTTGGGCTGAGCTATACCTTGGGCTGAGCTTTCCCTTTTTCCCAAACCTCATTACACCCTTCATAGGCGAAATCTTAAAAAAAAATCAGTCATCTACTTGGAGCTCTAAGTCCCGTCGTCGCACATCTGAATATGACTTTTGACGACTTTGAGCGGTTAACAGCCATTCTTGGATAAGTTTCACCTTCTCTATGTCTTGGTGCACTAGGTCAGGCCCAAATAATTTTAATTCTCCTACTTCGAACCATCTGATAGGAGATCTACATTTCCGTCCATACAAAGCCTCGTATGGAGTCATCTTAATGCTAGCATGATAACTGTTATTGTACGCAAATTCATTAAGGGGTAAATGATTCTCCCAACTTTCCTTAAAATCCAGTACACAAGTTTGTAGCATGTCCTCGAGCATTTAAATCGTACGCTCGGCATGTCCGTCTATCTGAGGGTGGAAAGTCGTGCTAAGATTAACTTGGGTTGCCCAAACCTTTTTGAAATGATTTCTAGAAGTTAGTTGTGAACTGTGCACCTCGATCGGATATAATAGAAATAGACACACCATGAAGGCGAACAATCTCCTTAACGTACAACTTCGCGTAGTCCTCGACTGTGTAGGTAGTTTTGACCGCCAGGAAATGAGCTGATTTGGTCAGTCTATCAACAATTACCCAAACAGAATCAAACTTATGATAAGAGCAAGGTAAACCCGTAGCAAAGTCCATATTAATCATTTTCCATTTTCACATTGGAATCTCAATGTTCTAAGTCAAGCCATCGGGCTTTTGGTGCTCTATTTGCTGAAAATTAGGACATTGAGGTACAAATTCCGCAATGCACCCCTTCATGTTGTTCCACCAATAGATACCTTTGAGATCATGATACATCTTAGTAGTTCCAGGGTGAATGGAATATCATGAGCAATAGACCTCTGTCAGAATTTTTCTAATAACCCCCTACATCTTGAACACATAAACGACTCTGGTGCTTGAGGACCCTATGTTCGTCAATCTCAAATGTTGTAGTCTTCTTTTGTTGGATGCTCTCTCTGATTTTTTCCAAACTGGGGTCTTCCCACTGACGTTCCTTAACTTCCGATATGAGGGACGACTCTGACATATTCTGAATCACAAAACCACCATCCTCCGAATTCGTTAGTCAGACTCCAAAACTAGCTAACTCATGAAGCTCTCTTACTAACTCCTTCCTCTCGACCTGCACCGGCACCGAGCTGACCATCGACTTACGACTGAGCGTGTTTGCTACAACATTCGCTTTACCGGGATGGTATAAGATATCCATATCATAATTCTTTAATAATTCAAGCCACCTCTTTTGTCTCAAGTTCAACTCTTTCTGTTTAAATATGTATTGCAGACTTTTATGATCCGTGAAGATGTCTACATGAACACCATACAAGTAGTGCCGCCAAATTTTCAGTGCATAGACTGTTGACACCCAATTTTGTCCCATCTTTTATGATTTTATTCGTAATTTTTAACATTTTGACACTTTGAAAAAAAAACAATTTTAATCTATATACATACATGCGTACATATATATTATTATTCTCTTATTATTATTACTATTCGCATTTTTTACTATCATTTGCATTTTTATCATAATCATAAGTTTTATCCAAAAATTCTAGGTTATTTTATTCTCAATTGCATTGCATTTCCATTTTTTATTAAGCATTAAACATTTCGCAAATATTATATTTTATTATCACATTGTTATGTTATTTTAAATAATTCACATATTTTACAAAATATATATATATATATAATATCTTTTAATATTAAACCCCTTTTATATTTTTCAATTCCTAACCCATTTTTTCGTCCAAGCCCAACCCCAATTAAATTCCCTTATACCCAAACCCAAAACAATTAAACCCAACACCACCACTGACTCCCCAATTAAATTCCCACCAACCCAAATCGCCTCTAGCCCAATCCAACCTGGCCGGCCCAAACCTCTCCCCTTTAATAACCCACACCCGTCGGCCCAGGCCCACTCACCCGACCCGTCGCCCCAGCCCAAATCCCTTACCCCTTTTTATCCCCCCCCCAACCAAAAATCAGAAAAGAAAAAGGGGAGGGGACCGAACCCTACCCTTACCCGAAAGCCGCCGACCACACCCCATACCGGCGACCCCACGTCGCCGGTCACCTCACCCCTGCCGCCACCAACCCCCCTCTGTTACGCTGACACCCCTAAGACCCGCGACCCATGCCCCTCAAATCCGCGATTTTCTTTACCTTTAATTCGAATTCAAACTCGTTTTTTTGGGGGGGAATCCACCTATAAATACCCCATGATTGTTCTTCATTTGAGGAGGAGATTTTTCGGGGGATTAAACAGATTTTGGGAGGATTTTTTGGAGTTCTTTTCGGGTCCAAAGAAAAACACAAAAAAAGGGGTCGATTTGTTCTTAATTTTCTTGTTATAAAATACTCCTTTTGGTTCTTAATTTCAATCCGAAAATCCCTTTGTTCTTCACATTTTGGTTCGATTCGGGTCGTCGATCAAGGTCGGTCGATCTTAGGGCAGGTCGATTCAGTCGGGTTGAACATCGAAATGCAATTCTATTTGAGAGGAAGATCGAATTGAAAATCTACAACAAATCGGAATTCTAACATTTCCGAGCGGATTCGACGATTCAAACACGCCTCGGTTCGTTGTCCCGGAGAAGGTCAAGAAACACATTCCTCTCGATTTGTTTTCTGTATTTTTGTGTGTTTGATGCTAATTACTGTCGATTATTCATGTGGTTGTGTTTTAATGCCTAAGTGTGTTAAGTGGTTAGCCCTGTTTAATTACCTATTAAGATTTAGAAATGTCATGCCTGTATTATTAAACTTATGCAGATTATGATATGAGGTGTATGTTGTCGATACTTGTTTAGGAGAGTTATGAATAGTTAGATGTTTGTGTGTGATACATATAGTGTTTCCACTGTTTAAGTTCATGACTAGTATTACATTTAACACAATATGTTAAGAATGTTGTTCAAAGATCCTGCTCAAAGGAAGTTATGATGTAAATTAGTTATATTTTATCATGACTAATATGATAAGGTCATTGTTCTGCTTTAAAGGTCATGATCTGTGGTGATTAAGGTCTGAATATATGGTTATGCTTTGGTTTTCCTTTACATGTCTGTCTGAAATCAATGTTAAATAGGAATAAAGTTTGGTCTCTGAGAAGATTTAGATGTATGTCAACTTTTGCATATTTTTATCAAATGAGTAAGTGTTTAGATAGGTCGGGTTTAAATTCCTACTTTCTGCTTAAATCTGCAGGCCTGAGTTCAGGGTAGTAAAATGGGATAAAGAAGTATTGTGTGTATGTGTATGGTTTCTGGATTTTTGAGTTTCTTTTAATTGATTCATTCCTAATAGATGATCAGTTGTTTATCAGTTGTGGTATATGAGTATTTGACTTGTAATATACTAGATAATCAATCCAAGTATTTATGCCATGAGAATCTGCCTACTTATGCCCAACACTTCATATTTAATCTTAACTATGTATGTGTTGACTTAAACTATGAAATGGTGACCTTTGGTGACTAGCCATGCCTACTTCATAAAGTGTGTTGTATGACCATCTGCATTATCCTCGATAAACTATTGTCTTGCTCATGTGTGTACCTGCTTTATGTGGATTCTTATGTGTCCATCCTATCCATGATCAAGATGCATGCCCTCATTGTTATCCCTGAGTAAACATTTGGTCATCTCTGTCTGCCCCATATGTCCATTAGACTAGTATATGCTTATCATATCTGCCTAAGTAATACCATACTTAGTGTATAACATAACTGAGACCCTGTGTTCATGCTTTGGTTTAAAAATGATCCTGTATGTTTGGAATATCATATGTGGCTAGTGGTATAATTCATTTCTATGTGCTTTAAAGGGTCACCGAATTGTATGCTAGCCTGATTAAGCGATGTTACGCCTCAAAGATGTTACATTGACTAGTGTACAAGCATGAATATGCCATATATGTGTAATTAGACCACCCGGTGGTTCTGTATAATCTAAGATATTATTTCCAAAGAGTCAGTTAACTATTTCTGCATGTTAGTTATGTGTGATGAACTGAATATACCTTTGCCTTGCCTAGTAAGTCTAATAAGTATGATATATTATGAGTTATTCCTCTAAGTGTCAATATGTCCAATACATAACAGAAAAATGGTTGTGTGTGCTTAGTACAGCTTAAATGATTCTGTGCTCTTTGAAATTTTGTCTTAAATGAATATTTGCCCATCTCCATGTCCTAAATGTCTTCTGAACTAATCATCTATATGTCTTTTATCTATCTAAATGCTAGATTGCATCCATGACAACATATAATTCCTTCTGAGTCATTTGGTTTACCATATTAGTATGTTAAGCGATCCGGGCACATGTGTGTATTTAGCCATTCCCAAATTGATAGTTCCCTTGTTTGAAATTTTCTATTATATTGCTTAGCCGGCTGAAAGTCGAGGCAAGCTTCGGGTTGGGTTTAGCCTTCTTCGATAGCCTGCCATGCCTAAGGTTCTAGAAACCTTTCGAATCTTGTTGCGGCATCGGAAATGAATGGTGGTAGCCCCCCCCTTGATCTTCTTATCTTTCAAATTTGAAGTTTAGAGTGATTGGTCTTTAAGTTGACCTTCCCCTTTGTCTTTTGTTTGCTACCAATAGTTGTGGTATCCAAATGCACCTTGAGATTCTGGATATATGTCATCTTTAAATAGTTACGGTTATGGGTTTTGTTGCATTTTGGTCAGCTGATTACGAGACCGCCAGCTTGCAATACTTGGGCCGACATCGCACTTTTGAGTCATTATTCGCTGCTGCGTTTGTCGCGCACATTACCTGCAATCTGGACCATTTACACTTCTTTTCTAAGCATTTTATCGCTGCATTTTGAGCTCATTTGATGTCTTATCAACTGCTGTGTTTTCAACACAATTGTCTTTATTTTCTTGGCTAAAAGCTCGCTACTTTAGGTCGTTTGGACAGCCCACTACTTCTGCGTTTCTAACCCACTCATGCGTTATTTTTAAAACCCAATTGTCTTCTGTTTTTTCTCGGAAAACAATGGTTCAAAACCGCTTTGGACAACCGCAATATTTCGACTTTATCGCTTTTATCGCTTTGAATAAATACCGCGTCTGTTCGGCGCTGTTTTTCTCGCTTGCTTGCTCCCGCTTTGATTACCCATCGCTTCTGCGTTTCCAGCCCATTATTGCGTTATTTTAAAACCCATTTCTTTCTTTGTTTCTTGGTAAAAGCGATCGCTTTAACATTGTTTTTCTGTTTTGATTCAACCGCTCGATTTCAGACATCAAGCATCGTCTTTACCGCTTTTCTTGTTTTAAAATAAACACCGCACCTTTCAGATATTGCTTTCTGTTTGATCCACTGTTTGACATTAAAATTACCGTTCTCTTTGTTTCTTGTTTTAAACTAAACACCGTCATTTTGAGCTGTTTTTACGCCTCTGTTTTTACGCTCTGCTTCATACATTCGATTTAAAATTTTACTGATTTGAACACGATACTACACCGGCCGATGAAAATATCCATCGATTTTGAGGCCTACACAGCTTGCAAAGACGGAAATATAACTTCGGGCAAGGATGAAGACTTAAACCTTTATCCGAGATCAACATGTTTAGTAGGCGAGGTGACTAAAATAACCAACAAGTTATATATTCGCAGCCACGACGTGATTATAGTGATCTTTTTTATTCCACCCGAGAGACCGACACGTTTAGTAGGCGAGGCAATCAAAAATAAACTACATTAGTCATATGTTTGCAGCCACGACGTGATTGGAATGTTCTTTTCAAAATTTAAGTCTGAGCCCTCCGCGATCAAAACATTCATTGTTTTGAATACGGATATGAAGTTATTCGTATTTAATCTGCTTTCTAACCGCTTGTTATTGACGACTTACGGGGACTAAAGTAAATAAAGGCAATTATTCCTCGGAGTTTATTTATTGTTATTTCTTTCTTTAATTCAGTTTTTATTCCGCTTTGTATTGTAATATTATTTATCGCACTTATGTAATTATTGAAATGCTTAGAATAGGCAAACTTAGGATTTATTCATAGGTTAGTTTAAGATTTGAAACCCGTCGCTAGCTTATTTGTAGGCTCGCAAACTTAGAAATCCTTCGCTAGTTTATTTATTTTAGGCTCGTCCCGCGAATTCAAGATTTTCAAAATAACTTTTGTCATCTTTTATTTTACTTTATTAATCATACTGAATAAGTTTATTTTTTGTCAATTTACAATTTCATGATTCCCAAAATTTTGCTTCTTTGGCATTATAAAGAATTTATTGTCACAAATGCATGTTTTCTAAAAACTTTACATGTATCTTTCTTTTATGTCATCCGAATACGTACTTGTATAAAATGCATCATATTTACTTGTATAAAATGCATCATATTTGCAAACATCTTTTATCTATTATATTTGTAAAACATGTATTTTTCTAGCAATAATTAACCTGAGTTTTACCGGATAACCGCAAGTTAGCGGATCTTAAAGGATGCCTAACCCCTTCCCTTTAGGATAATAAAGAACCCTTACCTAGAATCTCACTAGTTTCGCAGACCATAAAATTGGAGTTTACATTGCAGCACTTAGTTTAAATATTTAGGTGTCCTAATTCACCGTAAAAAAATAATTAGGTGGCGACTCCTCAATCCTTTACCCAGGAATCACCCGGATACGTCCGTGCTCCGCTTTGACCCGAGCGAGGTCAAAATCGGCGCGTACAGCATGGCGACTCCGCTGGGGATTTTTCAGGTTCCTAACCATAGCAAATTCAGGTTAATTATAATTGTGCTTTACTTTCGCTCATTTTGATGTAATGCTTTGATTTGTTTCCATTACGAAATTTTTTGTATGCATAACTGCTTTAATTTCTATATTTTTTACTGCTTATCTTAAATTGGCATTTCGCTCATATTTCTTCCACTCTGGAAAATTGACACTATCACACACTACACGCGAGGTGTGTTTTGCGCACCCGCAAATTTCTTTCAATCTACCAAATTTTAGGAGAGTTGGCGTGTCTTGTGAGTGTCCAGGACCATCCGGTTGGCAGCGTAGCCTTCTCACTCAGCGATCAGCTCGGGAACCTTGAGTCTAGTCACCAAATCTTAGAAAATTTAAGATAGAGCTATACCACCCTTTATTTTAAGTCATGCATAAATACACCTTAGGTGGGTCGATCCTTGGTATCGACTCCACAATTAAGAAATCCGCCAAAGATGTCTACGGTCTCACAACCCAACGACCAATCATCATATTATGTGTAGCGTGATAAGGATAGACTAATCCAAGACTAATCATGACATGCTGAGATTGGAAAATGTACAGTCATTTTGTCTCATTTCCGACGAAGCATTGTAGTTTAGCAACTTTGATCAAATCTGTCAGAATCCCGCATATCCGCGTTAGGCCCACCTCCGGCATAAGGGAGGCCCCATGCATATTAGGATGCGCATTTAATTGTCTTACAATCATTTTGTTGTTTTCTACTGCTTTCCACTATGTGTATATTATTTAAATCAATAATTACTCACCTTATACTAATTTGGTTTTCTTCATTTTTCAGGAGATTCATTTTGCCTTATTTATTTCCCCAAAAGTTGATTCGTGTTGACTAAAACTGGCAGAGCACCCCATCTGTTATTTCCCAATCATGTCTGCCCAAATTGTATTAGTACTTAATGAAGAAAAAAAAAACGCTATTTAAATTGAGGCCTAAATCGCATTTATGCATGCTAATGTATTTTTGCCTCTACCTTTTGAAAGCTTAAAATGACAAATCTGCATTGCTTTTGCTATTATAAAATATGTTTTGTTCAATAATTCTCTTTTCTTTTTTCATCATGCAAACTAATTTATCGGCGGTATGTGACATATAATGAAACAAGCAAACAAGCAAGGCTTCGAAGAATATAAGGAAGACTCACAAGCGGAAGAATTGAGGCATTTTTGGAATAAGTCGGCCGATTTGGATGAAACATCAAGATGGTTGATAGTCACAAGCATTGGCACGGATGTTTGCCATTGGTACTCTTGGGCTACCACATTACGATCAGGATTTCTCGGGCAATGATATTTCTTTC
Organism: Anisodus acutangulus; assembly: GCA_029783415.1. Taxonomy (NCBI): domain Eukaryota; kingdom Viridiplantae; phylum Streptophyta; class Magnoliopsida; order Solanales; family Solanaceae; genus Anisodus; species Anisodus acutangulus. The sequence goes on along the minus strand of CM056499.1, from coordinate 33,036,983 downwards.
GCAACCAAGTGAATACGTAATCATTTACTAAGAGATTGATGAAAGCGGATGGACGCAGCTTGTCCAGGCAACCTTATCAGAATAGAATGGCCAAAAACCATCAATGCAGATGCAGTGAAGAGATACCATATCTAAGATTAGTTATTCTCTATGTAATGCATTTCTTATGTTGTAAAAATTGCGCTCCCAGGCGGGATACGCAAAGGAACCCATGTAGGGTTCCATTTCTTTAGATCACAAATTTCCCCAATCTCTTTTCACCACATGAACTACGTCATGACCTGATTCCCTCGGCGGGATACGTAGGCGGCCACATCGGCTTCGGTCCCATTTTAGAAAATCCTTACAATCCTCTTTTGCTTGTTATGAACTACGTTATGACCTGATTCCCTCGGCGGGATACGTAGGCGGCCACATCGGCTTCGGTCCCATTTTAGAAAATCCTTACAATCCCCTTTTGCTTGTAATGAACTACGTCATGACCTGATTCCCTCATGGGGATACGTAGGCGGCCTAAATCGGCTTCGGTCCCACCATTAGGAAATATTTTCTCCTTCATCTCACAAAAGACAAAATGCACCCATCTGATCACCCTGATAGGGCAGACAAGAAATCTACACAAGACTCGGTTGTCCATTCAAAAGATCGTCATTCTCATATATCAGACACTGGGGCATTTTTAAGGGACCACTGCCAGAGGACGCCGATAAACATGGAAAACCATCGGCAAACTAAGTCTTCAGCCAGAAGAATTTTGGATAAGACGTTTACTTTGTTTCACCGCATGTCACTGCTCGACAGATATATATATATGTGCAGTAATTTTTATAAGCAAATTATTTTCAACAAACATTTTCATCAAAATTCGATATAATTTTTATGTTTCTATTTTTTAAGATGCATTTCTACAAATTATTTTCGAATGTTTTCATTAACGGTGGCCAAGGCGGGAAGCAGAGAGGGGCTACGGGTCCGAGTTAGCAGAGTTAGCAGGACATGCAAATACCAAGACCGAAGCTACAAAGTCAACGCGAATCAACTCCCCCCTCCCAAAACTCATAAATTTATTTGAGTACAGGTTCTTCAGGTCGAAAACAGCAGGGAAGCTGCAACATTTATGAGCAGATTCGCAAGGGCCTCCGCATCGCAACTCACTACAAGAATCACTTTCCTGTTTGGAGATTGTACAAAGACGTCATGCTAAACTACATGTTCCCAACCGTGTTGTGTCCACGGAAAGAACGGTATTTCGACTTACAGGGTCGCATTCTCATCTACTCAACTTTTGCATCGCTTATGTTCACACATTAACTATCATGGCATGGCAATAGGGCCCCACTTTACATTACGTCAACACGACGACACAAATCAGGCGCCCACGTTCTAATGCGGGTATGTTTTAAATCAGGCGCCCACCTTCTAATGCGGGTATGTTTTAAATCAGGCGCCCACCTTCTAATGCGGGTATGTTTTAAATCAGGCGCCCACCTTCTAATGCGGGTATGTTTTAAATCAGGCGCCCACCTTCTAACGCGGTATTTAAATTTGATCAGCGCCCACCTTCTAATGCGGGTATATTTTAAATCAGCGCCCACCTTCTAATGCGGGTATGTTTTAAATCAGCGCCCACCTTCTAACGCGGGTATGTTTTAAATCAGCGCCCACCTTCTAATCGCGGTATGTTTTAAATCAGCGCCCACCTTCTAATCTGGGTATGTTTTAAATCAGCGCCCACCTTCTAATCGCGGTATGTTTTAAATCAGCGCCCACCTTCTAATGTGGGTATGTTTAAATCAGCGCCCACCTTCTAACGCGGGTATGTTTAAATCAGCGCCCACCTTCTAATCGCGGGTATGTTTTAAATCAGCGCCCACCTTCTAATCTGGGTATGTTTTAAATCAGCGCCCACCTTCTAATGCGGGTATGTTTTAAATCAGCGCCCACCTTCTAATGCGGGTATGTTTAAATCAGCGCCCACCTTCTAACGCGGGTATGTTTTAAATGGCGCCCACCTTCTAATGCGGGTATGTTTTAAATCAGCGCCCACCTTCTAATCGCGGTATGTTTTAAATCAGCGCCCACCTTCTAATCTGGGTATGTTTTAAATCAGCGCCCACCTTCTAATGCGGGTATGTTTTAAATCAGCGCCCACCTTCTAACGCGGGTATGTTTTAAATCAGCGCCCACCTTCTAATCGCGGGTATGTTTTAAATCAGCGCCCACCTTCTAATCGCGGGTATTTAAATTTCATCAGCGCCCACCTCCTAATGCGGGTATGTTTTAAATCAGCGCCCACCTTCTAACGCGGGTATGTTTTAAATCAGCGCCCACCTTCTAACGCGGTATGTTTTAAATCAGCGCCCACCTTCTAACGCGGGTATGTTTTAAATCAGCGCCCACCTTCTAATGCGGGTATGTTTTAAAATCAGGCGCCCACCTTCTAATGCGGGTATTTAAATTTCAGTCAGGCGCCCACCTCCTAATGCGGGTGTGTTTTAAATCGGGCGCCCACCTTCTAAGGCGGGTATGTTTTAAATCAGGCGCCCACCTTCTAATGCGGTATGTTTTAAATCAGCGCCCACCTTCTAATCGCGTATTTAAATTTGATCAGCGCCCACCTTCTAATGCGGGTATTTAAATTTCAGTCAGGCGCCCACCTCCTAACACGGGTATTTAAATTTCAGTCAGGCGCCCACCTCATAATGCGGGTATTTTATTTTAAACCAGGCGCCCACCTCCTAATGCGGGTATTTTATTTTAAATCAGGCGCCCACCTTCTAATGCGGGTACTTTATTTTAAAGTGTAAACAGGCGCCCGCCAACGCCATCATCTGCACAACATTAAGCAACGACATCATTTCAACTTACAAAGTCATATTCTCACATACATATCTTATGCAACTGTTATACACTAACTTTTATCTTAGCTCTGGTCCACAGGAATTCGAATCGGCGGGAGTTTTCAGCATAACGTGGAACTATATCTCACGGCGAACCAAGGCAATTTGGTCAAACGACATGCTTCGAACGTCGATCCGCTCTTTCCCGTTAATTTCAGATCTGCGACCGGTGTCATCCTAAGTCGACACCTTTGGGGCATTGTTTCTTGAATGTGCACCATCATTTTGCAACTTCTCTTCCCTCGGGATTCTATTTCTTACTATGCGATCCAGATGGTCGTGACAAAATTGGCTACTCAGTCAACTTCTTTGGCCGAAAACTCTTTCATCGTCTCGCCCAAAGAGGGGCATCTGTTGACACCCAATTTTGTCCCATCTTTTATGATTTTATTCGTAATTTTTAACATTTTGACACTTTGAAAAAAAACAATTTTAATCTATATACATACATGCGTACATATATATTATTATTCTCTTATTATTATTACTATTCGCATTTTTTACTATCATTTGCATTTTTATCATAATCATAAGTTTTATCCAAAAATTCTAGGTTATTTTATTCTCAATTGCATTGCATTTCCATTTTTTATTAAGCATTAAACATTTCGCAAATATTATATTTTATTATCACATTGTTATGTTATTTTAAATAATTCACATCTTTTACAAAATATATATATATATATAATATCTTTTAATATTAAACCCCTTTTTATATTTTTCAATTCCTAACCCATTTTTTTCGTCCAAGCCCAACCCCAATTAAATTCCCTTATACCCAAACCCAAAACAATTAAACCCAACACCACCAGCCCCAACTCCCCAATTAAATTCCCACCAACCCAAATCGCCCCAGGCCCAATCGGCGCAATCTGGCCCAAACCTCTCCCCTTTAATAACCCAATACCCGTCGGCCAGGCCCACTCACCCGACCGTCGCCTCACCCCAAATCCCTTACTCCCTTTAATCCCCCAAACCAAAAAATCGAAAAAGAAAAGGGGAGGGGACCGAACCCTACCCTTACCCGAAAGCCGCCGACCCCACACCCCCATACCGGCGACCCCATCGCCGCCGTCACCTCACCCCCGCCACCAACCCCTCTCTCTACGCTGACACCCCTAAGACCCGCGACCCATGCCCCTCAAATCCGCGATTTTCTTTACCTTTAATTCGAATTCAAACTCGTTTTTTTGGGGGGGAATCCACCTATAAATACCCCATGATTGTTCTTCATTTGAGGAGGAGATTTTTCGGGGGATTAAACAGATTTTGGGAGGATTTTTTGGAGTTCTTTTCGGGTCCAAAGAAAAACACAAAAAAGGGGTCGATTTGTTCTTAATTTTCTTGTTATAAAATACTCCTTTTGGTTCTTAATTTCAATCCGAAAATCCCTTTGTTCTTCACATTTTGGTTCGATTCGGGTCGGGTCGTCATCCGGTCGGGTCGATCTGCGGGCCGGTCGATTCAGTCGGGTTGAACATCGAAAGCAATTCTATTTCAGAGGAAGATCGAGTCGAAAATCTACAACAAATCGTAATTCTAACATTTCCGAGCGGATTCGACGATTCAAACACGCCTCGGTTCGTTGTCCCGAGAAGGTCAAGAAACACATTCCTCTCGATTTGTTTTACGTATTTTTGTGTGTTTGATGCTAATTTGCGGCCGATTATTCATGTGGTTGTGTTTTAATGCCTAAGTGTGTTAAGTGGTTAGCCCTGTTTAATTACCTATTAAGATTTAGAAATGTCATGCCTGTATTATTAAACTTATGCAGATTATGATATGAGGTGTATGTTGTCGATTACTTGTTTAGGAGAGTTATGAATAGTTAGATGTTTGTGTGTGATACATATAGTGTTTCCACCTGTTTAAGTTCATGACTAGTATTACATTTAACACAATATGTTAAGAATGTTGTTCAGCATCTGTTCAGTGAAGTTATGATGTAAATTAGTTATATTTTATCATGACTAATATGATAAGGTCATTGTTCTGCTTTAAAGGTCATGATCTGTGGTGATTAAGGTCTGAATATATGGTTATGCTTTGGTTTTCCTTTACATGTCTGTCTGAAATCAATGTTAAATAGGAATAAAGTTTGGTCTCTGAGAAGATTTAGATGTATGTCAACTTTTGCATATTTTTATCAAATGAGTAAGTGTTTAGATAGGTCGGGTTTAAATTCCTACTTTCTGCTTAAATCACAGGCCTGAGTTCGGAGTAGTAAAATGGGATAAAGAAGTATTGTGTGTATGTGTATGGTTTACGGATTTTTGAGTTTCTTTTAATTGATTCATTCCTAATAGATGATCAGTTGTTTATCAGTTGTGGTATATGAGTATTTGACTTGTAATATACTAGATAATCAATCCAAGTATTTATGCCATGAGAATCGCCTACTTATGCCCAACACTTCATATTTAATCTTAACTATGTATGTGTTGACTTAAACTATGAAATGGTGACCTTTGGTGACTAGCCATGCCTACTTCATAAAGTGTGTTGTATGACCATCTGCATTATCCTCGATAAAATATTGTCTTGCTCATGTGTGTACCGCTTTATGTGGATTCTTATGTGTCCATCCTATCCATGATCAAGATGCATGCCCTCATTGTTATCCCCGAGTAAACATTTGGTCATCTCTGTCGCCCCATATGTCCATTAGACTAGTATATGCTTATCATATCCGCCTAAGTAATACCATACTTAGTGTATAACATAACCGAGACCCTGTGTTCATGCTTTGGTTTAAAAATGATCCTGTATGTTTGGAATATCATATGTGGCTAGTGGTATAATTCATTTCTATGTGCTTTAAAGGGTCATGAATTGTATGCTAGCCTGATTAAGCGATGTTACGCCCAAAGATGTTACATTGACTAGTGTACAGCATGAATATGCCATATATGTGTAATTAGACCACCAGTGGTTCTGTATAATCTAAGATATTATTTCCAAAGAGTCAGTTAACTATTTCTGCATGTTAGTTATGTGTGATGAACTGAATATACCTTTGCCTTGCCTAGTAAGTCTAATAAGTATGATATATTATGAGTTATTCCTCTAAGTGTCAATATGTCCAATACATAATGTAAAAATGGTTGTGTGTGCTTAGTACAGCTTAAATGATTCTGTGCTCTTTGAAATTTTGTCTTAAATGAATATTTGCCCATCTCCATGTCCTAAATGTCTTCTGAACTAATCATCTATATGTCTTTTATCTATCTAAATGCTAGATTGCATCCATGACAACATATAATTCCTTCTGAGTCATTTGGTTTACCATATTAGTATGTTAACTGATCTGGGCACATGTGTGTATTTAGCCATTCCCAAATTGATAGTTCCCTTGTTTGAAATTTTCTATTATATTGCTTAGCCATTTGAAAGTCGAGGCAAGCTTCGGGTTGGGTTTAGCCTTCTTCGATAGCTTTGCCATGCCTAAGGTTCTAGAAACCTTCGAATCTTGTTGCGGCATCGGAAATGAATGGTGGTAGCCCCCCCCTTGATCTTCTTATCTTTCAAATTTGAAGTTTAGAGTGATTGGTCTTTAAGTTGACCTTCCCCTTTGTCTTTGCTGTGCTACCAATAGTTGTGGTATCCAGCTGCACCTTGAGATTCTGGATATATGTCATCTTTAAATAGTTCTCGTTATGGGTTTTGTTGTATTTTGGTCAGCTGATTCTGAGATCGCCGATTCTTGCTGCAATACTTGGGCCGACATCGCACTTTTGAGTCATTATTCGCTGCTGCGTTTGCCGCGCACACCGCTGCAATCTGGACCATTTACACTTCTTTCTAAGCATTTTATCTTTGCATTTTGAGCTCATTTGATGTCTTATCACCGCTGTGTTTTCAACACAATTGTCGCTGCTTTTCTTGGCTAAAAGCACGCTACTTTAGGTCGTTTGGACAGCCCACTACTTCTGCGTTTCTAACCCACTCATCAAGTTATTTTTAAAACCCAATTGTCTTTGTTTTTCTACCGAAACAAATGGTTCAAAACCGCTGGACAACCGCAATATTTCGACTTTATCGCTTTTATCGCTTTGAATAAATACCGTCTGTTCGGGCGCTGTTTTTCTGCTTGATTTGCTCCCGTTTGGATTACCCATCGCTTCTGCGTTTCAGCCCATTATTGCGTTATTTTAAAACCCATTCTTCTTTGTTTCTTGGTAACTTGATCGCTTTAACATCGCTTTTCTGTTTGATTCCATCGCTCGATTTGACATCAAGTTCTTGTCTTTACCGTTTTTCTTGTTTTAAAATAAACACCGCACCTTTCGAGATATTGCTTTCTGTTTGATCCACTGTTTGACATTAAAATTACCGTTCTCTTTGTTTATTGTTTTAAACTAAACACCGCGTCATTTTGAGCTGTTTTTACGCCTCTGTTTTTACTCTGCTTCTTTGCATTCGATTTAAAATTTTACTGATTTGAACACGATACTACACCCGATGAAAAATATCCGTCGATTTTGAGGCCTACACAGCTTGCAAAGACGGAAATATAACTTCTGGGCAAGGATGAAGACTTAAACCTTTTATCCGAGATCAACATGTTTAGTAGGCGAGGTGACTAAAATAACCAACAAGTTATATATTCGCAGCCACGACGTGATTATAGTGATCTTTTTTATTCCACCCGAGAGACCGACACGTTTAGTAGGCGAGACAATCAAAAATAAACTACATTAGTCATATGTTTGCGACCACGACGTGATTGGCATGTTCTTTTCAAACTTTAAGTCTGAGCCCTCCGCGATCAAAACATTCATTGTTTTGAATACGGATATGAAGTTATTCGTATTTAACTGTTTCTAACCGTTTGTTATTGACAGCTTGCAGGGACTAAAGTAAATAAAGGCAATTATTCCTCGGAGTTTATTTATTGTTATTTCTTTCTTTAATTCAGTTTTTATTCCGCTTTGTATTGTAATATTATTTATCGCACTTATGTAATTATTGAAATGCTTAGAATAGGCAAACTTAGGATTTATTCATAGGTTAGTTTAAGATTTGAAACCCGTCGCTAGCTTATTTGTAGGCTCGCAAACTTAGAAATCCTTCGCTAGTTTATTTATTTTAGGCTCGTCACGCGAATTCAAGATTTTCAAAATAACTTTTGTCATCTTTTATTTTACTTTATTAATCATACTGAATAAGTTTATTTTTTGTCAATTTACAATTTCATGATTCCCAAAATTTTGCTTCTTTGGCATTATAAAGAATTTATTGTCACAAATGCATGTTTTCTAAAAACTTTACATGTATCTTTCTTTTATGTCATCCGAATACGTACTTGTATAAAATGCATCATATTTACTTGTATAAAATGCATCATATTTGCAAACATCTTTTATCTATTATATTTGTAAAACATGTATTTTTCTAGCAATAATTAACCTGAGTTTCTGGGATAACCGCAAGTTAGCGGATCTTAAAGGATGCCTAACCCCTTCCCTTTAGGATAATAAAGAACCCTTACCTAGAATCTCACTAGTTTCGCAGACCATAAAATTGGAGTTTACATTGCAGCACTTAGTTTAAATATTTAGGTGTCCTAATTCACCGTAAAAAAATAATTAGGTGGCGACTCCTCAATCCTTTACCCAGGAATCACCCGGATACGTCCGTGCTCCGCTTTGACCCGAGCGAGGTCAAAATCGGCGCGTACATAGACCACCACGGCCAACTCCAAATTGTGCGTCGGATAGTTTTTCTCATGTTTCCTCAATTGCCTTGAAGCATAGGCAATCACCTTGTCATGTTGCATTAGCACGCATCCAAAACTTGCTCCCGAGGCATCAAAAAACACAATGTAGCCTTCTGAATCCTCTGGGAGAGTAAGAACTGGTGCCGATGTTAGTCTGTCATTTAACTCTTGGAAACTCTGCTCACAACCATCGGACCACTGAAACTTTAATACCTTTTGTGTCAAATTTGTTAATGGTGCTGATATGGTAGAGAATCCTTATACAAACCTCCTATAATAGCAGGCTAAGCCTAAAAAGCTACGAATCTCTAATGGAGTCGTGGGCCTCGGCCAATTCTTCACCTCTTCAATCTTCTGAGTGTCAACTCTTATACCTTCATCTGACATTATATGACTAAGGAAAGCCACTGAATTCAGCCAAAACTCACACTTAGAGAGCTTAGCATACAACTTATGATCCCGGAGCGTCTGTAGTACTACCCGCAAATGCTCCACATGCTCCGCCTCTTAGTGAGAGTAAACTAGAATATCATCTATAAATACTATCACAAATACATCCAGATATGGGTGAAACACGTTGTTCATTAGATCCATAAATGTTGCTGGCGCGTTTGTGAGCACGAATGACATCACTAAGAACACGAAGTGCCCATACCTTGTTCTGAAAGCCATTTTCGGAATGTCCTTCTCATTTACCCTTAGTTAATGGTACCCCGACCTTAGGTCGATCTTTGAGAAATATTTTGCACCTTGTAACTGGTCAAATAAATCATCAATTCTGGGAAGATGGTACTTGTTCTTGATAGTGACTTTGTTCAGCTGCCGATAGTCAATACACATCTGTAACGATCCATATTTCATTCGTACAAACAATACCAGCGCACCCCAAGGGGATATGCTCGGCCTAATGAAGCCTTTCTCAAGAAGATCTTTCAATTGCTCCTTTAATTCTTTCAATTCAGCTGGATCCATTCTATAAGGAGGAATAGATATCGGCTGAGTGTCTGGCAATACGTATATACTGAACTCAATCTCCCTCTAGGGAGGAAGGCCTAGAAGTTCATCTGGGAATACATCAAGATACTCACTAAGCACCAGAATTGATTGAGAAGTAGGTGGTTCGGCATTGACATCTCTAGCCCGAACAATATGGTATATATAACCTTTGGAGACCATCTTCTTTGCCTTAAGATATGAAATAAACATACATTTTGGCGTCGCGGTATTACCCTTTCATTCAAGAATTGTCTCGCCTGGAAACTGAAATCTAACAATCTTTGTTCGACAATCAATTAGTGTAGCACGATGCCAGTCAATCCATGCCCATAATAACATCAAAATCAACCATTTCTAATTCTACCAAATCTTCTAAGTTCTGATGGCTACAAACTAATATTGCACAATTCTGATAGACCCGTCTAGCAACTACTGACTCACCAACTGTGTAGATACCATAAATGGATCTCTTATCAACTCAGGCTTCATACCAAATTTACAAGCAATGAAAGGGATGACATATGATAGATTGGAGCTTAGAACTAACAACGCATATACAGCATGTGAAAAGACTAATAATATACCTGTAATAACATCAGGTGAGGACTCCTGATCCTGTCGACCCATCAATGAGTAAATGCGGCTATGGCCACCACCGAAGCTAGTTGCCCCACCCCTACCTCTACCTCGACCGGATGATGTCTGATGACTTTGCCCTAACGGGCGTACTAAAGACGATAAAGCTGCTACAGATCCAACCAGCTAGGCCCTAACTCCTCCGCCTCTTGTCCGGCATTCTCGCATAAATGACCAGGATGACAGCAAGAATAACACCCATATGATCATTGTTGACACGATCCCGAATGGACCTTTCGACACTACTCGCATCGAGCCAACGGCGGCCTCATCTGATGCTCATAAACTCTGACCTGGTCCAGATTGAACAAACTGATCAACTCTCGACCTCGAAAATGGTAATGATGCACTAGCTGCCGGGTATGATGGGTGTCTATAAGACTGTGGCGTAGGCCCACCTCGGTACTCTCCTATGTTACATACGGATCGGGCCCTTTTATGCTGGCCCATGTCACGCTCACGATCTACCTGTTGTTATCTCTTACGATCCTCCAGATTCTGTGCATAATCCTGAATGCGAGCAATATCCATATTCAGATTCAGAGAAGCTGTAGTACACGCATTGACCAAGTGCGGCCCTAAGCCGGTAATAAACCTATGTACCCGGTCACTCATCTCAGCTATAATCGTAGGAGCATATCTGGTCAATAAATTAAACTGCAAGCTATATTCTCGAACACTCATATTGCCCTGCTCAAGATGTAGAAATCTATCATGCCTGGCCCGTCGGAGTTCGACTAGCAGAAAATGCTATAAGAAGGCCTCTGAAAACTCTCTCCATCCTGCCAGTGGAGCACGAGATCCCCTAGAATGCTCTCATATCTCATACCAAGTCACCGCGACATCCCGCAATTTATAAGAAGCAAACTTTACCAACTCAGTAACGGTAGCATCCATCACCCGCAAGGTGCGCTGCATTTGATCCAAAAAATTATGTGAGTCCGCATTCAGGTCTGATCTCGTGAATACCGGAGGGTCTAGGTTGATGAAATTTTGAGCTCTTGCGCTAACAACTCTATCAGAAGGACTAGGAGTCTAACGCCGGGCCCGAGCGGCCACTAATCTAGTCAATAATTGTACAACACTTCGCATATCAAGATCCTCATCTGGAGTATCAGGTGGAGGAACTGGAGGTACTGCAACCCCACTACGCTCCTCTATAGGTGGTGGACTGGGGGAATCATACGAAGGAGTCGCACTGTAGGTCTCACTTTGGCCCTCGCTAGCGGGTGGCACTCGGCTAGTACCTTCGCCTGCAGCCGTATCTAACGCCCTCATACTCTTGAACTTCTTCCTTGCTGTAGGCATTGCTGGAATCATAAACACGAGACGTATTATGAGTGGAATGATCATAACTCAACTCTAATGCACGATCTAGAACAAGAAGGAAAGGTAATCATCATCCTAAATGCCCTGTAGCCTCATGTCTATAAGTGTGGTGCTCAACACACCCAAAAATAAGACTCTACTAGACACGGCTTGTAGACTCCCTAGGACAGACCTGCTCTGATCCCAAGTTTGTCACGGCCCAAAATGGAGGGTCATGACGAGCACCCGGGCCTTACTTACCGAGTACCACTAATCACGTTTTTACCACCTAACCGTAAATAAGCATGGGCCATGAGGGTCGTTACAAGGCAATGTGTAACAAATAGAAATGATAAACTGGAACGGAGCTACGTAAAATCTTACAAACAGAAGAACCCAACCTACGCTTATATACATACTAAGGCCGACAAGGCCATACACAACTACTATACATAGGACATCTGTCTACAAGCCTCTAAAGAGTACGTAATATCATAAGGTCAGGACAGGGCCCCGTCATATCCATATGCACATGCAAAACTACCGTACCAGGATTAGACCGCAACTTTAAAAAAAATGGAGTGCTTCAATATCCGATGAACCAGCAAATAGTGCAGACTATCGCCTTGCCTACTTGAGCCTGCGGCATGAAACGCAGCGTCCCAGACAAAAGAAATGTCAGTATGAATGATGTATCGAGTATGTCAGGTATGAATAATAGCATAATAGAGACGTGAAAGTAACATGAGACAAGAAACAATCAACATGCACTGAATGCATCTGAGGGCCATAATATGCCTAAGTGTCATACCTGTGCAAAATGCCTCTGAGGGCCATAATATGCCTAAATGGCATGCACAATGTGGTCATACATATACATATGTGTATGTAACGCCATCAAGCCTCTATGGGCATCCTATCATATCATATCGACCTATGTGGGCATCCCATCATATCATATCGGCCTCTGTGGGCATACTCATCATCATATATATACCGGTTGTAGGTGGTAGTGGGTATATAACGCCTTTCCTTTTCCCATACCCCATACATATATATAATTCACATCATATAGTAGCGTATATAACACCTTTGAGGTCAAGATTTATATATGTATATAACACATGAATGATATGATAATAAGACACTATAAGTTTGTCATAGTGATGTAATGTAGCTTCACCTCCGATTAACGTTACGAATACTAACATCTTTCCCAGAAACCTCAATAAGAATTTAGGAACATATTTAGACATGGTTTGAACATAGGAATGAATAACATCATTAACTACTAAGAGTAGAATCATTTATGGGATAATATTATATTTCGTTACATGGAACATGCCAAAAGAAGGAAAGATTTGCCTTAACATACCTTTAATGTCAACTTCCTACTCACTGCGGTGACCAATCTCCTATATGCATCAATCTTATATACCAAGAACTATTATTCTTCTGCCTTACTTCACTTCAAAGACATCCCAAATTCAACAACGCAACAAACAGAACAACGGGATCGAAGCGGAGAATAAAATCCGTAAGTTGTCCTTGAGAATTATTACAATATTATTTTTATCCCCCTGAAATGAAGAACATGCCACTGTTTTTAAAAGCTAAAGAGTTGCTGTTGTTCGAAGAGTTGAACACGTTACTTTCTGCTAATATGTATTTGCAGCAAACATCTTTTTTTCTAAAGTAAATTGCTAACAAATTTATATAGGACACATAATAAATCGTTTGTCCTTACATGTGGGGCTCTATGGTCCACAACTTATTCTTGTTAACCACTAAATGTGCCAGCACTTATGTAAATTTGTATGCATATCATTTTGCTGCCACCTATCCCTCAATCACATGGGTATGTCTCCTTAAAATTTATCCTACTCTACTACAATCCCTCGTTTAAATAATTACACTCATAATTAATTTTCAATGACCGTCGTCACACTTGTTAAGTTCTAAATTATTTTGAGACTGCATCTTTTTATATACTAAGCTCTTCATTTGCGTAAGTGAATATGACATAAATCTTCCAAGGCTCGGGTCTACTTGCATACGTCTAGATGTTCAAACCATCGTCCGAAAGTATGGGGTATTATAGCCCGTGACCCAAATAGTCTCGATTCCGACCCACCGTATGGAAACCTTTGCCTTGCATGGGGTTTTCAAACCAAAAGTCCATTTTAACCTCTCCACTCAGACTATCTCATTTATACCTAAAAACCCAAAATTAGTCAAGCTTGACCCGCAATGGAATGCGGCCATGCGTGAGGAATTTACTGCGCTCACTAAACAATGCACTTGGAATCTTGTCCCGAGACTAGAAGGGGTGAATGTGATTTGTTGCATGTGGCTATATCATCCCAAATTCATAGATAATGGTAAGCTTGAACGCCATAAGGAGAAACTTGTGGCAAATGGAACGGGGCAACAAGAGGGAGTTGATTGTGGTGAGACCTTCACTCCAGTAGTTAAACCAGGCATCATTCGCACTCTTTTGAGCATAACTATGAGAAAGAACTGGCCGATTCATTAACTTGATGTGAAAATGCGTTCTTACATGGGGATTTGAAAGAAACCGTATATATGTATCAACCGTCTGACTTTGTGCATCCAGAGTCTTCTCGGTATGTCTATCGTCTTTGAAAGTCACTATATGGCTTAAAACAAACAAGCCCTTAGGGCTTGGTATGAACACTTTGCCACTTTCATCATGCAGATCGGGTTCGTCTGCAGCAAAAGTGATAATTCACTTTTTATTTTTCATCGAGGTAGTGACACTGCATACCTTTTACTCTATGTGGATGATATTATTCTGACTGCCTCATCTGATGTGATGAAACACAAGATCATTACCCTGCTCAAATTCAAATTTGCTATGATAGACTTGGGTAAGTTGAGTTATTTTTTGGGGATTTCAGTGACTAGGTCCGAAAATGCAATGTTTCTGTGTCAGCATAAGTATGCCGAAGAAATTGTTTACATGGCTAAAATGACAAACTGCAAGATCATGTCCACTCCAGTCGACTCGAAGTCGAACTTAGTGCCGATGATGGGAATCTGGTTCTCGATCCTTCTCTTTATAGGAGACTTGCTGGTGCACTCCAATATCATATCTTCACTAGTCCCGATATTGCTTATGTCGTTCAGCAGGTGTGTTTGTTCATGCATGCTCCCAGGGAGCCTCACTTTACCGCTCTTAAACAAATCATTCGGTACGTTAAGGGTACTCTTGACTACAGATTACATCTTTATCCATCTGCACCGACCAGGATGATATCGTATACGGACGCCGATTAGGGCAGCTGTTCGGACACACGTCGATCTACTTTCGGCTATTGTGTATTTTTGGGTGATAATCTCATCTCGTGGTCTGTCAAAAGGCAATCCACACTTTTCCATTCGAGTGCAAAAGCAGAATATATAGGTGTTGGAAACGCTGTTGCCGAGATCTGCTAGCTCAGAAACCTTCATCTAGAGCTTCATTGTCCCTTACGTAAGGCATCTTTTGTCTATTGTGATAACATAACTGCTATTTACTTGTCTCATAACCCGGTTCAGCATCAACGAATCAAACATATTGAGATGTATATTCATTTTATTCGTGAGAAGGTTGCCATGGTCCATGTTCTGGTGTTACATGTTCCTTCTTCCTATCAGTACGCAAATATATTTACTAAGGAACTTACTCGGCAGTTGTTCCTTGACTTCAGATCCAATTTAAGCGTCCGACCTCCTCCTGCTTCAACTGAGGGGGTTTGATAGAGAATAAATAAATATTCTCCATATATTCTGTAATTATTATTCTAGTGTAACTAGGTAAAGTAGAGATCATTATACAATTATGTTTGTAAATGTAAACACCTATATATATTGCATAAATTAGAAGCATCCAACGAAGGATAATTACACTATTCTACACCCGAGGCTAAAACCTCCATACACGTCGTCATAATCTTCCGAAAGTGACCCAATATATCCATTTAATAGCTATAATAATTTTGTATATTACTATTTATAGTTATACCAAAATATATTAGGTTTATGACTTGTATTTCTCCTTCACCTCTCTCTTTAATCCTTTATTGGTCGTCGACGGTTATGAGAAACAAAGGTAACATATTTTCTTTAACTTGTTTCAGTCTCTTCCACAAAGATATACTTCCATTCAAAATTTTATCAAATGAGAGTTCTTTTTCTCAATAAATGAATAAATCAACTGTACAATGTTTTCTCAGCCACTTTTCGTCGATCTTTCTGGTTCAGCATTCAGCGAAGATTCCATCTGAAGCAGATAAATTTTTCGCGCAAATTGGGGACATAGAGCAACACGTTTGTAGATCTGAGCGTACTCAACTGGAGATTGGATCAGAATTCATGGCTTGTATATGTGTGTTCATCATTTTGAGTGTATTTTTTGTATTTGACCGAAGATTTCACCTAAATTAATGACTTCTTCTCCTTCTTGTATCTCAGATCTGAATGTATTTGAGTATATTTCATCATTTTTTTGGCGTAATTACTCTCTTCTTGTATATCAGACATGAGTGTGTATCATTTTTTTAGTGTATTTTTTTTGTATTTGAACGAAGATTTCATCAGAATCAATGTCTTCTTCTCCTTCTTGTATCTCATATCTGAGTGTATTTGAGAGTATTTCATCATTTTTTAGTGTAGATATAAGTTTAATATATTTAGTTGATTGTATTTTGGGGCAAACTCTATGTATTTAATAGTATGTGTTGTTTGATTAAGGTTACATGTATTCAAATACAATCGAATACACACGACATCAGATATAATATACAAAATACATGTATTTAAATATAATCAAATTTCATCCAAAAATATCATAAAAAGCTACTGTGATAATTTTGAAAAAATAGCTATAATTGGTTAGAAATCTACAAAATATAGTAATTTATGTAAGTTTCCCAACAGGGATTTTGGGAAAGCTTTTTAAAAAAAAGTTTTAGAAAAGTTTTATTTATTAGCAAAAATAAAAGTGTTTGGTTGCTTGACTTGTTTAAACTTACCGTTTGGGCAAATTTGAAGTTGAAGTATGAAAAATGGAATAATTGCACTTTTGGTCTTTCAGTTATTAAAAAAATTCTGGTTTTGATTTTTGTAATATTTGATTAAGTAGATGTAATCTTTATTTAACTAAGATGTGTTTTTTGTGTCTTTATCTAAGAAATATGTGGTATTTAAATTATTTTAAGGATTAAATTTCCTCAAATATGCAATAAGAATGTAAACTTAATATGATACATCGATACTTGAGTAATTAGCAGTTACTTATTAATTCATTAAATTTATAAAGATTCATAATTAGAGGGTTAAAAATGCAATATTAATTAATAGAAGGTTAAATATGTTTAATCAAAACTTATAAGAACTAAAGCTAGAATTATCGATATTTTCTGGATTAAAAATGCATATTTAATTATTTAAGGTTGAAGTTGGACAGAAGTTTATGGAAGTTGTTGTGCTTTGTTAGGCGGTTTTGGGAGAAAATATGTGAAAAAAATCATAAAATTTTTGAAAACTTCATTTGAATTACACCTTATGACCACAAATTTGGGCTTGAAGAAAGAAATTCCAAACTTAAGAGGTCATTTGAATTAATTGATTATAAATATTTATAAGCACGAAGTGTGAAACTGATTTTATAAATAATCAATTACGTATCTGGATAGAAGTGTTGAAGCTGATAATAAATCGTTAACATAAATTTGTAAAAAATGTTGATTACCTATTCTTTTCATAAAATGATTAAAATACCTTTAATTTGTTTTTACAGTTTCAAATTTAAAAATATACCCAAGATAGAGGTAAAATTTGTGTACGCTTTACCATTCTCAGACCCCGTCGTGTGGAATTACATTTGGTATGATATTTTTATTAAATTAAAAAATATATTTGTAAGGAAAAGTAAGAACAATGAATATGAATTGTAAAAGAAGCTAAGGGTGTTATTTTGGAAAAGATACTTTGAGAATTAAAAAGAGATAAAGATATTTTGAGAATTAAAAAAGAGAAGGTATAATAGTAAAATTCTTGAGCTACAAAAATTACGTAATAAATTGAAAAATAGTAAGTAAGAATAGCCAATAGTTTAAGTTTTGCCTAATAAGCACTTAGGTATTTTTACCAACCGTATAAATTTAAAAGTTAATCCTTAAAAGAGTATTTGGAAATAGCCTACTTTTGATGTCGTTTAGAAGGTTTCACGTCCGTCGAAAATCGTCAGAGAATGTTTGGATTGACTTTTTAAAAGTAGCTTATAAGTTAAAATGTTAAAAGTCATAAGTTGGTAATATCCAATTTTTTACTTATTTTTATACTTTTTTGGCCTAAAAATAAATGTTTAAAAGTACATTTTTTTCTTTTCTAAACATCATAAAAATAAAATAAAAACTTAAAAATCAATAAACACCTAAATAAGCCAATCCAAATATCCTCTAGGTCTTCCATGAAATTGGTCGCTACTTTCCAATAGGGCTGTCCAACGGGGTGGGTACCGGTGGGACGGGGGAGGGTCGAAACTCGAGTTTCGGTGGGCCAGGCGGGCCGGGATAGGCGGGAAGGGAAGAGGTCCCTTCCCGTCCCACATCACGCCGAAACGGGGTAGGGTTGGGGCGGGGCGGTCGGCATCGAGATTTATTTATTTATTTTTATTTTTATTGCCACTTAATTTAAAATATATATATATATACAAACACTTTAATAATTGAACAAGATAGTGTAATAAAAACATCCCAATGTTATTTTTGTGCCTCTTATATTATTTAATAGAAATATAATTTTTGTTTTGTAATACAATTTCAAAATTGCAACTTTGTAGTATTGTTCAAAAGTTGCAAATCACATAATAAAATTGCAATTAAAAAAATTACATATTCAACCATACTTTTTCGAATTTCCTCACAATGTCTTGAGGATCTTCTGTTGGAGTTGGAATTTGTTTGTCAAATTCTGCAACGTCACTTCCTGCTCCTTCGGACAAGATTTCGTTGTAGTTGTAGACTTCTTTTTCGTTGGTCTCCGGTTGACCGCACCTTCTACGTTCCGCACAAATCCAGTCTCTGAACAGAACTGCAATCTCCAATGTGTCTCCCGCCAATGAATGGATGTGCTCTCTTAGTTGAAATCTTCCTGCATAAAAAGCGTTTTTAGACGCTGTTGATGACGCTTGAATATTCAACACATCTCGGGTCATCTTTGTTAGTGTCGGAAATGTCTTCTCATTCTCCCTCTAGTATTTCAGCAAGTCTTCTTGTCCTTCATCATTGGCAATTAATTTGTATGGTACAACACTCTGCAAAGCATAAACATCAAATTCGCTAACTTGTGAAGAAGTTGAACCACTACACATTTTATTTCTAAAGCCTTGAATACTAGCGGCAGAAACCACATATTTTTTATAAGGTTGCAGTGAATTAGTAGAAGATGGTACAAAAGCCAGTTGATTATTTGCACTTTGTTGTTGGTAATACATATATACGTGTTTGCATTCAGTGTGTATGCTAGACGTAACTTCTTCTTTAGTTGGTTTGCGAGTTGGTTCTTCAGTTGGGTCTATTGGAAGTACTTCTATACAATCATAAAATCGTGTCTACGAGTGTTTTACAACCGTCTACTTTAATAGTTGGATTTAATACATCACCAACAATATAAATAGTGGGGATAAGATAAAAGTATTTTTTTAAAATTTTTTAAACATCTTTTCAATAGATGACTTATAAGCTGGTTTTTGCATATAGTCATTAAGTAACAAAAATATTGGAGCTAAGGAACCAAGATCAACCAACAGAAACAATCATGTACCAAAGAAGTACCACATACTCAGGGAAATGGTGGAGACTGAAGAGATTAGATTAGACTATGTTCTCACATACGATAATCTAGCTGACCCATTCACTAAACCATTAAGCATAGTCAAGCATAATGGTCATTTTGATAATATGGGCATTAGATATGTTGGAGATTGGCTCTAACCCAAATGGGAGATTGAAAGTATATTTATGTCCTAGAGACAATCTGTATTAGGACAAATGTACTTTATACACATTCATATTATTATTAATGGAGATTAATAATTTGGCATTTGCAATTATTGAATTATTATTTGATCGTTTGTAATTATTCATTAATGTGCATCCCTTGAGCTTACGTTGTCATTAATAGAGTGAGATATTAATGATAGATCGTAACTCTTAAAATAGCCTCGACTAATGATCATCGAGAATGGGATAATCGAGAATGGGATATCGATGATATGTGATAATTCGACATGTGGTCTGCATCACATCCTTAGAGGATGTAGTATGTCTCACCTGCTACGAGTAATGGTTACTCGTGATGGACACATGGATACTTTGGAAATATTGGTATACCCTGCTGATATATTATTTGTTATACTTGTCTAAAGTATGATCAACGTGTGGGAGATACAATTCATTAGACTTGAGGTCAATACGCGCCTTGTCTACAAAGTAATGTACTTTGATCCCATCCTAAGCTCAAATGCCTTATAGGTTGAGATACGTCTTGTATTGGGTACATTAAGATGTGGATTGAAGGTGGTAGTTGAGCCAAGATTAAGATTCATTCCTCGGATGTATATTCGAGAGAACACTCGGATTCTCAGTGATATTAGGTTGACTAAGTCGTTGGCCAATGCAATAGACATATTTAGAATATGGTCTAGTTGTCAACTAATATAGATGAGATACAATGATTAAGCCATTTTGATAGACACTTGACAAATTCTAAGCTTGATCGGGTGTGTCGTGAATGAAATGATTTTATCTTACCACATAAAGGTTAAGTTTACTGGATTAGTGTAAACGTACTTCACATATTGAGTTCGTCTTCCGGCGCCGTCTAGGAGTTCCGTGTAGACCTTAATTTGATTAATGTCGATATGAGAAGGCATGTAGGGTCACACTATGTCGATTGTCCGTTTCAATCTAAGGATGTATTGAGAGAGTAATTAAAATATTCGATTTGGAATCGAGACATTTAAATGAATAATGATTATTTTAATTAAGTTAAAAGTGGATTTTGGATTTAATTAAGAATGCACGAAAAAATTAAGTCGAGCACCGCGGCGCCCATACACTAGGGCCGTGGCGCAGTGCAGGCGCATGCCGAGCGCTTCGGCGCCCATACCCTAGGGTCGCGGCGCCTCTGCCTCGATTTTTGGTCAGGCTCAAGGTCAAACCCTAATCCGGTTTTGACCTATTTTTCAACTATAAATAGAAGCATTCACCTCATTATTCAATACACAAATTCTGAAAAACATTCTAAGCCTTAGAGACTTAGAATCAAATACTCTCGAACCTCTGCCGGATTTTCTAGCTTTCCGAAAGAGAAGTACATTGAAGCTTGGAGCTTGCAATCGGAAGGGCAACCGCATGTGCACCTTATAGTAGATAAAGATTCCACATAATACTAACTTGTAAGTAAATGTTTTATGTTACAAGTTTCATTGTTGTATAACCATACCAGAAATTATTGTTGGGGTAAGTAAGAAACAAAACTTTTAAACTTTCGTTGTGCCTTACTTATGTGTTTTGAGCCCAACAAAACTTTACATTTTTAGCCATGTATTCTTGGCTTACTTCTTTTGGGTAGCTTGGGGGCTGTAGTCAAACCTTAGCTGGGGATAGTCCGAGCTTCATGTAAGCTTTTACTTTGTCATCTGGTTCTTGTACATGTTGTAGTCGAAAGAGCTACTATTAATTGGTACGACAAGTAGATTACTGTAATCTAATTCAACCTTGTAATGGGAGAGATGGAGTGTGGATGTGTTTTCTACAGAAATTTCAGCTCTCTTTTTTCCCCTTGTTAAACAGCCACTCTCGGCCAGAAATAGTTGTAGTATATATGGTATATATATTTGTAGTATATTGTAATAAAAAGGATACCTTAATTAGTGTTATACACCTACCATAATTGTATAGTTAGAATTATGGTAAAATAAGGATTTAGAAGTAGAATAGGAAAAGGATTTGTAGTATTATGGAAAGATGTAACTTGTATATATACATATTCAATCAATGAAAATAATCAAGGGGATTATTTCTTTCACCCCTAATGTCTGGCATTCCTCTGCTTGTAATAGCCAAAATGTTTGGCTTCTCTTACACTATGTTTATAAGAGATTCTTTGCTAAAAGTGATGCTGTTATACAGCAAGAGAGACATGCTGATGTGATGCTTTATCTCCTCATTCATCGGTTTTCTGTATCAAAGTTCATATGCTAAGTCTAAATGGCTGGTCTTGTATGATTTGATGGGAATTGGTAGCTTCAAATATTCTTTTAATCAGTATTTAAGTGAATTAGGATCTGAGATAGTAGTACACCAAAGTCATTGGGAGTGAAATGTGAAAGTCAAATTTAGGATTCTTTTGTTGTATTAATTTATAGTTCTTGAATCCCACTGCTCTCCTGGCTACTGTACGTTGCACATTTCGGTTTTCTCTTCCGTAAAGAGAAGTGAACAATCTCGATCTCAAAGCTGAACAAAAATACTCCGGATCTCTAAGACATACATATGCTTTCAGGGTCCTCATTCTTGTTCAAGAAGAGTTGATGTATAGGAGTAAAGAGCCTTTTGTAGAATTTGAACTTTTCACCCTTGTGATGGACAATGAAATTACAATCAATAATAAGTTGCAACTCCAATCTCTTGTGCTTCCTGTCATAGCATGCTTAATCAGTACGATCTTGTTAATTTTCTACTGCAATTTGCCACATTGTGTGCTTACCACTTGTACGTGCGCGAACATGCAAGCTTCTACATTTCTTCTATTTGTGGTTTTGATAATCGATTTCGGTTACATGTGAATCAACAATTAGCCATTGTTTGATTACAGAAATGAAAAATGATCTTATTATGCACTTGACATGGTTAGTAGTTTTGTGTTCCAACTATTAGTAGTGGTTGTGAGTACTTGAGGAAGGGTTTAGACTTTAGTGTTGGTCAATAGCCGCAACAGGATATATTCGTCTCATTAGATACATATAACATCTGGCCCTTTTTAAAAAAAAAAATTGTATGAACTTTCTATTATTTACTGCTTCATGCATGCTTAAAATTTCTTTTTAGTCAAATCCGGATAAGGACAAATAACTAGAGCGTGGATGCATGATTTGCTGAGTGGGATTCTGTGTTTGAACTTGTCAATTAGATAAGGAGGATTTTTAATCATAATTTGTATGATTTAAATATTCAGAAAGAAGATTATTTTATTCGAATGTTTATACTAAATCAATAAATAATTGACACGTGTTTTTATATGTATATAACTCGTATCATTTGGTGTGAACACCGTTTATGATATCTCAAACCAGTGGTGGATTAGTTATTTCCATGTATTTAGCAGTATCTTGTTTGGTGATTAACCTCAGAGAGAGAGAGAGAGAAATCTAAAAAGGACTCTATAAACCTCCCACCAGTCACCACACTAAACACACAACCCGATAATTCCATTTTCAACAACCCTCAATTAAGTAGAAATCAACAATGGGACGCTTCATTTCTCTTGCACTTGTTGTGGCTGTTTTTCTCATGATTGTCTTCTCTCAGTGTCACGGTTATCCCATTTTTATAATTTAAATTTCCTACTATGTTTTATTCTTGGATTCTTACTTTATTGGAACTGGCAACCAAATGTGGACTAGTAAATCTGTGTTGGAATATTTCTCTGTTGTTCACTAACTTTACAGTTTACTTACTCTGCTGTTTTTTGATTATTTAGGATTCGGTAGAAAAACAATGGGATCTTTTGGCTATGGACACACCCGTAGAGTTTTGCTCGAGGTTCGTTTTTTTTTCTTTTGTAATTTTGTGTGTATTCTTTCGGTCACAAAAAAAAAACATTATTATTGGTAATGAAAAATGTTTTTTACTATAATTAATAATTAAATATCATTTATCGCAAAATGAAATGATTTGAGTTATTGAAAAATGAAATGTTGGGGAATGTTGAGATCACTTACTAAATTTCTGATAATACATCCATAATGAGAGACAGAAGTGTTTTAAATCATACTAGAAGAAATGAAGCACTCCATGCACATTTCATACGATACAGTTATTATTGAGAGAAATAATTCTTTTCTTGACAATTTTTCGTTAGTTTTTAGAATTATATCTGGTTATATAATTTTAGCACTTATAGTTCTTGAAAGATTGAGGAACTGGAAGTCAAACTTGAGACCAAAGTTTATATGATTTGCTTCCTTTTTTGGGTATATTGGAAGAACTAAATAAATTTCTTAATAACTTTCATAAGCTACATGACTTAGGTCTACGGAGAGAATAAACTCTATTTCTTTCCGTATCTTTCAAATTAGAAAATCTTTTTCGTATTTATGACCTTAGTTTGCCAGAAAATTCGCACATTAATTTGTCTCTCTCCAGATATATTTGTGTGATAGTGGGCTTGTTCACTTTCAATAATAATCTTAAGACGATGACGGTGTATCTCGTCTCCTTTGATAAGTGTGACAACAAGGAGGCGGTCCGTCTCCCTTTCTAATCTTTGCAACCCTTTTCTTTTGATAATTTCAGACTTTATTTGATGCTCCATTGTTAAGTAATGTGACTTGAAGTATGCTTCATTTTTCCTGTATATCCCTACATCCACTTTTCTTAATCATGTGATTTAATTTTCACTCTTGAAATCTACTTTTTTTGAAACTGAAGAAGATAGGCAATACACCTTATATCTAAAATTTGTACTATATCTTATTTCAAAAAAAAAATTAAGAAATTGACATGCTAAATTCATTTTCAAAACTAGATATGGATATTTGTACTTGTAATTCAAATTTGCCCTTTTTGTTTACTTTGTTTTTGAGGATCTAACGTTTAAAATTCATTTGGATAAATTTAACAAAACAGGAGAAACCTAGAGCGGCGTACGAGGCCGACTATGATTATGCTGGGCCTAACTACAATTCCTATTCTAGTTTTCTTCCACCTTCCCCTCCACTACCTCAAGATATGAATTGACCTTTTAAAGCTTCATGGGCTTATATCTTCTTTTTGAACGAGTCAAGATAATGGGCTTTTGGTATATGGGCTTTATATGAGTAGGGCTTTCTTCTTCTTCCCTTGTTCATGTTTAGTTTTTTATATTTGTAGCAGATGTTTGATAATTGTTTTCATTTTTTGATTTCCATCACCAACTAGACTACTAAAAGTTTGGAATTTAAAATATCAAAGTTGGATTCCAGTTGTTATACCAACACTTTTTTTATTATTAAAACCTATGAGAAGCCATTTGACCCATAGTTTTGATACAACCTAACACAAATAGTATTTGGTGTGGAAGTTTTCAGTATTTGACGTTTATCCGTCAGTGTATAAGTTCTATCCATCGGTATATAGAAGTTAAATATTATTTTTAATCAAAGTTGATTCATAAATAATAGGAGATTAAGAAATTTTTTACTTAGCTGCAATAGTAACTTTGAGTATGAAGTTGTAACTAGGGGTGTGAATTAGGTTTCGATTTTTTTATCTTGAAAAAATGTCATCCAAACGGAATCAAACTAAATTTGGTTTGATTCGGTTTTGTTTCTAGGGTTTCTAGTTGCGTCCTATAAGATAATATACAAATATAATATATATAATTGAATAGTAACATGACGAAAAAAGTTTAATTGTTATAGTAAATGAAATCTTTAAATTTAGTTCACTCCATACTTGGGGTAAGTTTATTCCGCTATTTTTAAGGTTTTTTTTCATAACTTGTAACTACCTTCCTCCAGATTACTAGTAAATGAGACCTTAATTTCAATATTTGTAAGCATATGCAAACTATAAGTTAACAAAAAAAGGCAGCTCGGTGCACTAAGCTCCCGCTATGTGCGGTGTCCATGGAAGGATCGGACCACAAGGGTCTATTATATGCAGTCTTTGTTGGAAATTAGCCTGTGGCGGGAGTTGCGACCGACCAACTTTAACGGCTTAAACACTAGTGTTACGTATGTTGGAGAATTCGGTTCTTCACACATGCATGATGTACTAAGTACGTAGATAACCGTAGGGCCAATAATCGTCAAATTTCATTGAGAAATGAAAGAGATATTGGTTCACGAAGTGAGGTGTTTGAAGCATGAAAAGTGTGGTGTTGTGTTCAATTCTCCCTCATCGGTAGAGGAAGAAAGAATTGTTGTGTATATAAGACTCGAAATTGGTTTGGGGTTTGGGACCCCAAGGGGTATCCCATGTGTTTAAATGAGGGAGGACTTAGATGTGCTTCGGTTGGAGGAAAGACCACACGCGCGCCGCCGCCGCCCGCCGTCGGTCGGTTCGGTAAGGCTGGCGATGGGCGGACGACCCGACCGGCCCGACCGTCCCGACCCGGCCCGGTCCCGCCCGACCCCGCTCTAAAAAAAAAAATTTAATCTGGTGCGGGACTCGAACTCGGGGCGGGACGATGTCTCGTCCCGCTGCACTGAAGCCCGCCTGTGCCCGCCGACCCGAGACCGCCGAGCCCGCCCCGAGCCCGACTCCAGACCCCACCTTAACCCCTTTGCAAAAATAGCCGTTGCACCAACGGCCATTTTAGATTATGGCCGTTACCAACGGCCATTTTAGGCCCCCTCCCCAACCCCTACCCCTTAATATTTATTTTTAACCCATAAGTTATTATATTTACACTTTAACCCAATTTTTCAACTATAAATAACTCATTTTCTCTTCATCTTTCTCACAAATCTTCCTACAATCTCTCTAATTTCTCAATATATCTCTCTACATTGTTTGCTAAATATTCAATTTTATTAATTCATTTGGGAATTGGGAGTGAAGTTGGCAACTAGCTTGAGGATCTTCCATCGAGCAAAGTTTCAATTTTCAACCTCTCGATTATCCGTCGACCTTACGTCGGCGTTTGGTACATTCGTTCCTTCATTAAATTATTATTGTCTGTTTATTTTATTTAGCGCACTTAATTTTATTGTCTTTAATTATTTATTATCATAATTAAAATGGAAGGATTAAAAGGTATGTTTAAGGGTAAGGGTAAGGGTGCTTCTTCTAGTAGAGGCAACCAGGGCAAAGTACTTCTTCTAGTCATCTTATTCCTACACAGGATGATTTTGTTGATACTCAACATTTTCCTACAATACCATTAGATTTAGACGAGGAGTTATTTTACGGAACTCAAGAAGACTTTAATTTAGACGATGATCTAGACGATACACCCACTAATATTGATGACAACACGCCCACTAGTGCACCTTCAACTGAAATACCTCCTATTCCCCTAGTATGAGGCGAGGTCCAAAGAAAGCGACCATTAAAATCGATGCATGGACATTTTTTGATAGGGACGTAGAGAATCAAGTAGCCATATGTAAAATTTGTAAAAATGTTTTAAAATTTAAAAGCTGGAAAAGGTCACGGTGGGACGGGGTTTAATTAGACACGTAGTAAGTGCTCATCCAGCTAGGTATGCCCAATACCAGGCTTCAAAACCGGGTGCATAAACGCCGCTCCATCGGGACAAGGTTCACATCACGTCATCGTCCCGACCAAGTCTGGTCAAATTAACCCTATGGCCGGGGAATTGTAGGCTCTAAATACAACAAACATAGAGATAGGGAAGCAATATCAAAATTAGTTCTTTGTGGAGGGTTTGCCTTTTTCATTTCCTTCATCTCCGGTTTTATTCATTACATTAGAGATATATATAATCCTCGCTTTTAACGGTTTTCCTAGGTCAATCTGTTAAGAGAGATGTATTTAAATTTGCGCATGAATATCAACAATATTTACGTTTTCATTATATCATTTTAATGGCAAAGTATCTATCACGTCTGATATAGGTCGTAGTACTAACGGCCATGATTATTTAATCGTAACTTGTCATTGGATAGATTATAAATGGTCTATGCAAAAACGTATTTTAGCGTATAGATATATAGATGATAGGCACACCGTACTTTTATTGCAGAAAATATTTATCAAGTGTGCGATTATTACGGAATTACCGATAAAATTATGACTATTACATTAGATAACGCTTCTAATAACAATTACGCAATTACAATGTTAAAAATAGTTTAGCTCCATCTTTTCCGGACCATTTTCATATAAAATGCGCGTGCCATATATATAACTTAATTGTAAAGGATGGTCTATCACTTTTTGAAGACATTCTTAGTAAAATACAATTTGCTATAAACTTTATTTTTAAAAGTAATAAAGTACAACGTAGAAAAGAATATAAAAATTTGTCATGATTGTGGACTACCTTTTAGAAGAATTCCACAAGAAGTATCCACTAGGTGGAGTCCTTTATACGAGCAACTCCTTGTTGCTTATGACTATAAATTACCTATAACTTTATTTTTTAACTCTCATAATAAAAACGCAGCTGATATGATTTTAGATAGTGATTGGGTAAAAAATTTCGAACTTATTGTATTTTTAGAGAAATTTTTTCAAGCAACAAAAGAATTTTCCGGTATATATTATCCTACTATTTCAACTATGTTATTTTATATAACTCTAATATTTTTATTACTTAGTGAATATATGGAAAAACCAGCTTATAAGGCAGCTAGTAAAAAAATGTTTGTCAAAATAAAAAAATATTTTATTCCTATTCCTTCTATTTATATTATTGGTTCTGTATTAAATCCTACTATTAAAATAGACGGTACTAAATCACTAATTGAAACTATTTACGATTGTATAGAAGTACTACCACCTCCAAGTCCCAAAAATCTAAATCACCCACCACCTATTGAACAAACTAAAGAAGAAGTGTTGAATAGCGTAGAACACCACTGCAAAAATATATATAGATTTTATCAACAAGAAAATGCTAGTAACGCATCTGGCTACCATACCATCTTCTTCATCTTCAACACAACCTCACAAAGACATCTTTGTTTCTGCGGCTAGTATTGAAAGCCTCGTAAATAGAATGTGCGGCCGCACCTCTACTAACCAAATTAGCGAGTTGGATATTTTTGTTTTGCGTGGTTCTGCATCAGTATCAAGAAGTTATCAATGAAGATGGACAAGAAGACTTGCTTTGAAATCTTGGAGGGGAATGAGAAGACCTTTCCGACACTTTCATTGATGGCTCGAGATGTTTTGAACATTCAAGCGTCATCAAGCTGCGTCGGAGCGCTTTCTATGACGAGATATCAAATAGGAGACCACAGACACTCATTGGCCGGAGACGGCTTGGAAATTGCGGTATTATTCGGAGATTGGATACTGGCGGAGCGGAAAGGTGCGGTCAACCTGAGATCAACGAAGAAGATGATGAAAACTACAACGAAATCTTAACCGAAGGTAGTGGAAGCGGCGTGGATCAATTTGATCAACAAATACCTATACCAAACGAAGAACCACATGAAATCATCAAGCAATTAGAACAGATTTTTTTGAAAATGTAATTTTTAATTGCAATTTTATTATGTAATTTGCAACTTTTGGACAACACCATAAAGTTGCAATTTAGATTTTAGACAATTGTATTTGTATTACAAAAAATCATATGTCTATTAAATAATATAAGAGGCACAAAAAGCGACCTTGGGATGTTTTTATTACACTATCTTGTTTTGTTTATTGAGTTTTTATACATATATTATTTAAAAAAAAAAAGGAAAACCCGACCCGCCCCGCCAGGCCCGAGGCCGACGCCCGCCCCCGTCTGATATCGGGATCGGGATCGGATCGAGGCTGAGCAGTCCCGCCTGCACCCGACCCGCTAGGCCGCTAGTCCCGATCCCGACCCCGGATCGTCCGCCCCGACCGACCGCCCGCTGGACCGACGCCAGAGCCCGACCATCTGCCACCCTTAGTTCCGGGGCCACGGGCTGTGGGCCTTCTGATATTATCTTTTTGGGCCAGAGAACTTTTCCAGAAATACAGTTTGGACCAGAATTCTTTCAGATGTACAGTTCGGTCCCTGAAGTTTCAAGGTGTACAGTTTGGTCCCTGAAGTTTCAAGATGTACAGTTTGGTCCCTGAAGTTTTCGAAAGTTAGAATTTCGACAGTCAGAACAGAAACGCCAAACACTCAATTCAGCCATTTATTTTTGTTGAATTACTCCTCCTATAATGGCCAAATCCGTTGGTCTTTTCACCATTTATTTTGGTGACTTTACTACCTCCATAATGGCCATTATTTGGCCAATAATGGCTGTTATGGAGGCAGTTAAACAACTCTCCCTCACCTATATAAACACCCCCTACACCATTGTTGAGGAGCAGAGAAAATATACTTGATATATACACGAAAATACACAAGCAAAACAGTTTCTTCCTACATCTTCCTTGCATCATTTCTTGCTCAATATTCTTCAAGGTAGCTCTTGAGTTTCCTTTGCTCAAGTGT
Organism: Anisodus acutangulus; assembly: GCA_029783415.1. Taxonomy (NCBI): domain Eukaryota; kingdom Viridiplantae; phylum Streptophyta; class Magnoliopsida; order Solanales; family Solanaceae; genus Anisodus; species Anisodus acutangulus. Next base: position 33,007,031 of record CM056499.1, on the reverse strand, counting down.
TCCATTGTTGTTTTATCTTGGAAGACGAATTGTCCAGGACGTATAAAGGATACATACGGGGCAATATTGTCTTAAGGAGAGAGTGTCACACTCGACTCAGCAAGCAAACAAAGCAGTTTTTCAGTTTTCTAGTTCATCTTTGTAATTTTCAGATTTCTAGTTGAATTGTAATTTCAATTCTTACTTTAGCAGTTGCTTGTAATTCTCGTTTCTTGCAAATCCTTGTAATATCCAACAACTTAAGACAATATCTGTTTACTACAACTGCTATAACATGGCTGAAAATACAACCGATGTTGCTGCTACTGTTGCTGCCTCTCGAGGCAACGTTGATGTCTTCCCCACCACTCTCTTGCTCAAGGCGATAACACCGCCGCCGCCGCCATTCTTTGCTCTTTGTTCAAGCGATAACACCACTTTGCCTTCCATTCTTGAAGCTCCACCCTCTTCTTCACACCATCATGATCGCCCTGAAAAATTCATGGGATCAGAATTCAAAAGATGGCAGCAAAAGATGCTGTTTTACTTAACAGTTATGGGCATGGCCAGGTTCCTTACGGAAGATCCTCCACAAGCTGGAGATGAAATGGACTCTTCGCCTGCTGAAACGGGTGAAGGGGGCCTTGGTATCCATGTCGTTAACGGCATGAAGATGGTTCGTGATGCGTGGAATCATAGCGATTTCATGTGCAAGAACTATATCTTGAATCGCTTGGCGAGACCCTCTCTACACGGTATATTCTACCGTTGTCACCGCCAAACAGCTGTGGGAAAAACTGCAAAAGAAGTACAACGCACAAGATCACGGGTACTAAGAAGTTCATCGTTGGGAAATTTCTAAAATTCCAAATGGTGGACAGCAAAACAGTGATGTCCCAAGTCCAGGAATTCCAAATGATTTTACATCACCTGGATTTGGAAGGACTAAAGCCAAACGAGCAGTTTTTGGTTGCATCGCTGATTGAAAAGTTACCTCCTTCATGGAATGAGTTTATGAGTTACTTGAAACTCAAGACAAAGGAGATGACCTTTGAAGAGCTTGTTATCAAACTGCAAATCCAGGAAGATAATAAGAAGACCTTGCCAAAGGGTAGACAACATGCTGAGGCAAAGGCGAATCTGGCTGAGGCCAAAGGGAACTCAAGCAAGAAGCGGAAGTTCCAGAAAGACGGCAAAGCCCCTGCAGCAGAGATGTTCAGAGGTAATTGTCATCACTGTGGGAAACCTGGTCATAGGATCAAGGAATGCCGCAAGCTCAAGACTGAGCAACAGCAGAAAGCCAAATCAAAAGGCAAGGCTCAAGAAAACGTCGTCAAGGACACGCTCCTGGATGACATGATCGAGAAATTCTCTGCAGTGGTGCTAGAAGCCAACTTGGTGAAAAATCCGATGCAGTGGTGGGTGGACACAGGTGCTACTAGGCACATCTGTTCCAACAAAGATGCCTTCTCCACGTACACACCAGTCGCTGACAAGAAGCTGTTCATGGGCAACAACGCTTCTTCCGACGTGATAGGGGTTGGAAAGGTGGTCCTGAAGATGACTTCCGGCAAGGAACTTACTCTGAAGGAAGTGATGCACGTCCCAGAGATTAGAAGAAATTTAATTTCTGGACCTTTATTGGTTAATGCTGGTTTTAGGCTAGTATTTGAATCCAATAAGTTTGTACTCACTAAAAATGGCACATTTGTAGGGAGGGCTTAAATCTGTGAAGGCCTCTTCAAAGTGAATGTCATGTCTGTATTGCGTCAAGGAAATAAAGTTGAACCTTCTTCTTATTTGCTTGAGTTTTCTAATTTATGGCATCATAGATTAGGACATGTAAACTACAAGTCTATTCAAAGGCTGGTAAAGATGGAGTTGTTGCCTTCTATCGACGTAAACCCTCAACATAAATGTGAGGTGTGCGTAGAGGCAAAACTCACCAAGCTTCCCTTTCGATCCGTCGAAAGGAATACCGCTCCTCTAGAACTTATTCACACAGATATATGTGATTTGAAGTTTGCACAAACTAGAGGGGGGAACAAGTACTTTGTGACATTTATAGATGATAGCACAAGGTATTGTTACCTTTACTTGTTGAAAAGTAAGGATGAAGCCTTTGAAGTGTTCCGACGTTACAAAGCAGAAGTTGAGAATCAACTTAGCCTACGAATTAAATCCATTCGTAGCGATAGATGGGGAGAATATGTAGCGCCTTTTGAGGAATACTGTGCCCGAGAAGGCATTATTCATCAAACGACGGCTCCATACTCACCTCAATCAAACGGTGTGGCGGAACGTAAGAACCGCACATTAAAGGAAATGATGAATGTCTTGCTTATCAATTTCGGTCTTCCCCAAGACATGTGGGGAGACGCTGTCCTTACCGCTAATACGATTCTTAACAGAGTCCCACATAAGGGTAAGGATAAAACCCCATATGAATTATGGAAGGGAAAGAAACCCACCTACAAATATTTTAAGGTGTGGGGTTGTTTGGCAAAGGTTGAAGTACCCAAGCGAAAGCAGGTCAAGATTGGGCCTAAGACTGTAGATTGCATATTCATCGGATATGCAAATAACAGTAGTGCTTATCGCTTCTTAGCGCATAAGTCAGATATTTCAGATATCCACCAGGGTACAATAATGGAATCAAGGAATGCTCTATTCTTTGAAAGTATCTTTCCTAGAAAGGAGAAAGACATAACCTCTCTCAAACGAAGTTATGCACAAAGCTCTCAAGAACCGGGAGTCCTTGACTGCCCGGATCTGAATGGTTCAGATATAGCGAATCTCGAGGTGGCTGAACATCCGGAATCTAGTGTTCCAGATTCTCAGAACTTGGAGACTCCAGAGATGGATCTAAGGCGAAGTAAAAGGGCCAGGAAGGATAAATCCTTCGGTCCTGACTTTGTAGCTTACATGGTTAATGATGAACCAAGGACAATTGCTAAGGCGTTGTCAACTCCAGAAGCACCGCCTGGAAAGAAGCCATTGAGAGTGAAATAAGCTCCATTCGCATAACCATACTTGGGAGTTGGTTGATCTTCCTCAGGAAATAAACCGTTAGGGTGTAAGTGGATACTCAAACGGAAATACAAGGCGGATGGGTCTATAGACAAGTACAAGGCCAGGTTGGTAGTCAAGGGCTATCGGCAGACGTAAGGCTTTGACTACTTTGACACATACTCTCCGGTATCGGATGACATCCATACGGTATTCATTGCGATCGCAGCTTTGCGTGACCTTGAGATACACCGGATGGATGTTAAGACAACCTTCCTAAACGGTGATTTGGAAGAAGAAATTTATATGGACCAACCCGGAAGTGCGTGGTTCAAGGGCAAGAGAAGAAAGTCCGCCGACTTATCAAATCTCCTCAGACGGTGAAACAAGCCTCGAAGCAATGGCACGAAAAATTTGATAGTATTCTACTATCGAAGGGGTTCGCCATTAATGAGTGTGATAAATGTGTTTACACGAAAGGTAACTCTGACTCGTTTGTTATGATATGCCTGTATGTAGACGACATGTTAATCACAGGAAGCAATCCTAGGGTAATCCTAGAGACTAAGAACATGTTGAAACAATGTTTCGACATGAAGGATATGGGTATCGCAGATGTCATCTTAGAGATTAAAATCTCTAAGACGTCTGACGGGCTGGTCTTATCTCAGTCTCACTACATCGAGGATGTTTTGAGAAAGTTTGAGATGTTAGACAGTTCACCGATAAAGTCACCAATGGATACAAATCAAAATCTTGATAAAAATCTTGGTGCACCTGTATACCAGGAGCGATATGCGCAAGTGATCGGTAGTTTGATGTATATAACAAACTGCATCCGACCTGATATTGCTTACGCAGTCAATAAGTTGGCTAGGTTCACCCGTAATCCGAGTGATAATCATTGGAAGGCGTTGAATCGGGTATTACAATACCTGAAATACACATTAAATTACGGGCTGCACTATTCGAGATATCCAAATTGCATTTGTAGCGGTACAGTGATGCAAACTGGATATCTGATATAGAGAACACCAAGTCCACCAGTGGGTAAATATTTACAATTGGTGGTGGGGCTGTGTCTTGGAAATCCTCTAAGCAAACTTGCATCGCCCGATCCACAATGGAATCGGAGTTTATCGCTTTAGACAAAGCAGGAGAAGAAGCTGAGTGGCTTCATGACTTCTTAGAGGATGTTCCGTGTTGGAACAAACCCGTACCTTCGGTAATGATCCACTGCGACAGTCAGTCAGCTCTAGGAAGGGCACGGAATGCAATGTACAACGGCAAGTCTCGTCATATTCGATGCAGGCATAAGACCATTAGGCAACTGATCACCACGGGTATAATATCCATTGATTACATTAAGTCAAAGGATAATATAGCAGACCCATTGACAAAGGGCTTACCTAAAGATCAGATGGCTTGCCTGTCTAGGGGAATGGGCTTAAAACCCAAAATATAAGGACCAATACAATGGTAACCCAACCTTACGAACTGGAGATCCCAGTAATTTGGTTCAATGGGAAAATGACGCTGTAAAGGTTCAGTTGACCGCTTCAGTGGAAGTATGAGCACTTCGGATAGTGATTTCTGAAAAGAAACACCAAATCCAAAGCCGTTCCCGCGATAGACGTTAAGTGATATCTGCAGTATGGGTAAAGGTTAAGTTTTCAAAACCTGTAATGATCATCAACAGTTGAGGTTAGGTTCTTGGGAAACTTTTAATGGTTCCTAACACTTGTGAAGTGGGGTATGGCAGGATACCTTGTAGGAGACCACTTATTTAAGTGCGAGGACGGGCCGCCTCAAAATGAACGCACTTAAGAATCCAAGACGTTGTCCATGGCCAAAACGGACAAAACATTACGAAGAAGAGAGTAAGAGAATTTGTTGTGTGAGTACCATTGACTTGGCTTACACTAAACACTGACGGTTCAAGACATCACGTTCACCGCGCAGTAAGTAAGTCCGATGGTATTCAACTATGGAAGGTTCAAAGCTGATGCTACCTCTCCTTATGCAACATCGGTCCGCTGAAATATTGCTGGAAATGAAAAGACACCATGTGAGTGCGCCAAAATCTCTTTCAAGAGGGGATTGTTGGAAATTAGCCTTTGGCGGGAGTTGCGACCAATCAACTTTAACGGCTTAAACACTAGTGTTACGTATGTTGGAGAATCCGGTTCTTCACACATGCATGATGTACTAAATGCGTAGATAACCGTAGGGCCAAGAATCGCCAAATTTCATTGAGAAATGAAAGAGATATTGGTTCACGAAGTGAGGTGTTTGAAGCATGGAAAGTGTGGTGTTGTGTTCAATTCTCCCTCATCGCTAGAGGAAGAAAGAATTGTTGTGTATAGAAGACTCGAAATTGGTTTGGAGTTTGGGACCCCAAAGGGTATCCCATGTGTTTAAATGAGGGAGTACCTAGATGTGCTTGGTTCGAGGAAAGACCACACGCGCTGCCGCCGCTCGCCCGCCGTCCGGTCCGGTTCACGTTCACGGGTCACGGTCACGGGTCACGGTCACGGTCACTGGTCACGGTGTGGGCCTTCGATATTATCTTTGGGCGAAGAACTTTTCGAAAGCTGATTTGATCCCGAAGCTTCAGATGTACAGTTTGGACGAGAATTCTTTCGGATGTACTGATTCGGTCCCCTGAAGTTTCAAGGTGTCTGATTTGGTCCCTGAAGTTTCAAGATGTACAGTTTGGTCCCTGAAGTTTCCGAAAGTCAGAATTTCGACGGTCAGAACAGAAACGCCATGCACTCAATTCAGCCATTTATTTTGGCTGAATTACTCCTCCTATAATGGCCAAATCCGTTGATCTTTTCACCATTTATTTTGGTGACTTTACTACCTCCATAATGGCCATTATTTGGCCAATAATGGTTGTTATGGAGGCAGTTAAACAGCCCTCCCTCACCTATATAAACACCCCTACACCATTGTTGAGGAGCACAGAAAATATACTTGATATATACACGAAAATACACAAGCAAAACAGTTTCTTCCTACATCTTCCTTGCATCATTTCTTGCTCAATATTCTTCAAGGTAGCTCTTGAGTTTCCTTTGCTCAAGTGTTCCATTGTTGTTTTATCTTGGGAGACGAATTGTCCAGGACGTATAAAGGATACATACGGGGCAATATTGTCTTAAGGACAGAGTGCCACACTCGACTCAGCAAGCAAACAAAGCAGTTTTTCAGTTTTTCAGTTTTCTAGTTCATCTTTGTAATTTTCAGATTTTTAATTGAATTGTAATTTCAATTCTTACTTTAGCAGTTGCTTGTAATTCCCGTTTCTTACAAATCCTTGTAATATCCAACAGTCTTATCTTGCATTTCTACAAGAGGTTGTTTCTACGGCTTGCACCTATGACCTCTTACCAGTTACAAATCTACTATATATAGCGAATAAATATTAGAGATACACTGAAAACGATGTGCTAGACGAATAAAGCCGTAAGCCATAGAATGGATCGGAACTTATCTACTATGGATCACATTTTCTAAATGGGTTTAAATTATACACGATGCCTGTGTAAAAGAATTACACAATCAGTTCAATGTAACTGGATATAGCAGATTATTATTTTTATTTGTATACATATCAGAGTTGCTATGGATAATTACTTTGTGTTATAGGTCAATTATCCTGATGTTCAAAATGTAGCATACACTGTCGTCAGTGCTAAAAAATTAACGCTTTTATTGCTATTTCATGTTGAAACAGTATCTGTTGAAGGTTTTACTGTATTTGCGAAGAAGTGCCAAATTGAACATGTATAGAATAAACACTATTTTAGAGCTATGTATAGAAATATTCCACTTGGCCGTCAGAATATTCGAGTTTTCTGACCAAACCAAGATGTGACTTTTCAACTTCGCAAGGAATTTTATACTACACCCTTTTACCAGTTACGAGGGGGGGAAGCCATTTCTTCGAAAAGAAGAGAGAATTCAGAAAGAAGAAAAAAATGAGTTCTCCGTAATTATAATAAAAAATTGAATTGGTAGTGATTCTAATTTCATGTTGTAAATAAAGGGATAATTACTGTCAAACGTTATGGTGAAATGATATGTACTCCTTTATACCTAGTCATAAGTTTTGTTCGAGCATTTTGGTATGAAGTCACCTATAGTTAAAAGTGTTTAACCCATAAAATGAAGTTTTTTTGGGAGGAATTCGGAACCACATGGAAAACAAAAAAAAATAGCTGCAAACTTATGATCATTTCTTTATTAAAGAAGAAAATTAGATGAAAAAGAGAAGAAAGTATTCAAAAGAAAAAGAGTAGTAGCTTCCCAAATTGGACCATAGAATCAACAATATACACCTTGAGTGTCCACCTTTACTTTCAAAAAAGAAATATTCATTCTTTTCGCATATCATTTAGAGAGTAAAACAATTTTATCTTTGAATACAATTTTTGAATGAATTTGTCAATTAGCATCTTATTTTTTTATCCCTCAATTATTTTAATTGTGAAAAGATTTTAGACCTAATTGATTGTTTATTTCCGTTTTAGCCTCAAATTGTTTTAATTGACCGTTTATGAAATAAAGTCGCCATCCTTAAAATCAATTCGTAGTCCTTTAATTCATTTAAATTTGGGTGTCTTCTTTTATCTTAGGCCGAGCTCAGTCCACGATGGGCCAGGCCCAGCCCACATCGCTTTATGTCTCATTTTCACTCTTCAGCAGTTAGGGTATGAAACCCTAGCGGCCGCCTCCTTAACCCTACGCTCTTCATCACCCATAATAGTAAAGGGTCAGATGTTTTTCGCCGATACCAGTTCATGTGTTTACAAATTCGCCTGTCTCGATCTTGCCCCGAGTTCGAACCCTGACACCGACAAAAAAAATTTGTTTCTAGCTGGGATCGGGCCGGATAGCGGGACGGGATCGGGCCGACCCGGCCCGCTGGACAGCCCTAGTTTCACCTCATAACTTGTCCCGATCCCGCCCCGTCCCGAGTTCGAACCCCGACACCAACAAAAAAAATGTTTTTAGCTGGGATCGGGCCGGATAGCGGGATGGGATCGGGCCGACCCGGCCCACTGGACAGCCCTAGTTTCACCTCATAACTTGAAAATATCATTTTATTTGTTCTTTTATGAAGTATACACGTGGTATACCCCAGAACATACAAGGTGTTAAAGCTTAGATATACACCTAATGTATATCAGATTTATACGTTCTTGTATATTCCAAAATATATCATAATATTTTGTATATTATTATATCAATTGAGTTTATATGCTAAGTGTTGGGCTTATTAACAGTTTGGGGCTTATTTGGTAGGTCTATCTATTTCTTTCCCCTCTGAAATCTGAAAGTCGTTTGGTTGGGCCTATCTACTTTCTTATTTTCTTTTGAAGGGCAAAACCCATATACTTAGTTGCATGGACAGTGCGTTTGGGTTTTGGTCTTTGTCTATAAGCTCATGTGAATTGTAGTAGACATATGTATGTGGGTTTAAATTTGATTCCCTTTTATTTGTGTTATCCTATTGTATACATGATAAGTTGTTGGGTGTTTTCTAACTGTCATTTGTTTTCCCCTCTCCTTGCATGACCACGGGGCCCACTTCTCTCCTCTTTGTCGATTCAATTGAGCCGTTGGGCATACGAGCCTAACATACATTACTTGATCGAGTTTGGAAATGTCGAAGGCCCAGTTATGGATAAAAATGGTTAAGCATTTGCATGAAGACCCAATCATGGATAAAAATAGTAGAAGGTCCAATCATGGGTAAAAATAGCCTAGAAATTAGGATGATATTTATTTTTGCGGTAACTAGTGGGCCGGTATACCCACTAGCCCATTTGCATTTAATATTCATATAGTTGTGTGTATTATTTATAAAAAATTAAATATTATTAGAATTCTTAGAAGTAGGATTTAATTACATAGAGTCCCCTTATTATGCCTTTTAAATTGAATAAATTGGTTCACTATTGGATAATAAAAAAAGGTGTTTTTTTCGAAATTACTTGTTCAAAGCATGTGACTTGTTTGATTTCCTCAAACTAACTTTGTAATTAACTTGGAAAATTGATTTAAAATAAATCTTGATCTTTTACAAAAAGGACGTATTTCTTTTTCCAAAACCTAGTAAATTTGAGATGAAGTCTTGAATTGATAGATTTAATGGAATTAGTAATTAATTGCCTTTAAAATAAAGAGTGAATTTTTCTTTATTAACTAAAGTTCTGGTTAAAGGAAACAAGCTCCTCTTGGTTGACCTCTTTTATTTTAAAATAATAAAGATTTTATTTCACTAAAGTTATATCTTAATTCTCTATTTTACATAAAAAAGAAAAACAAGTGCTTACTATCTCTTTGGTGGAAAAAGAAAACAACGAAAAAATACTTTTCAAAATGGAGAAATTTGAGAAAAAGGGATCTTACATAAATCTTTAAAAGTATGTGTGCTTAAAAGCTTTTCGCGGAAAATAATTTGAATGACTATTATTTTACAATATTTTAAACATATAAGCAATTTTAAGTAATATTATATTATATAAAATTTGGGGTCAATTGTATCCTACAGATCCTTAATACTGGGGTGCCTAACACCTTTCCCTAGGGATCATTTGAACCCTTACTCGAATTCTGGTTAAAAATTGATTTTTTCTCTTGTTTAGAATAATCCTTTAAAATAATGGTTTTTCTTATAAAGTAGGTGGTGATTCTAAAAATAAATATAATCTCAATAGTCCATAAGTTATCCAATAGCTTTTATGCCTCGCGTAAAAGTGAACCGTAATAATGGGTACCATTGATGAAATATTTTGGGTGCCACTAGTGAAATTTTTTGGGACGTATTTGTTCTGCAAAATGACACAACATTTCCGAACAAGTGTTTATTTTAACTACTTATCTTCTCTATAAATAGAGATGTAATTACTTCGTATCTTTCACTTTTAATTCGATTGATAATAGGCTTGTTGTATCTAAAGGAACAGACATGGATGAAGCCAGTCAATTTTTTTTTAGGGGGCTAGTACTATATTATATAAATTTTAAAAAGTAGGTAATAATTTAAATTCTAAATAACATAAATACAAATCGTTCAAGAATAATGAAAATATAATCACAATTTTTCTCGACGAGATTTCATAGTCTGAAACAGTTGCATAACGGCTTCGTTACTGATCTCATACAAAATTTCGTTCTCAATATAAGGTACTAATAAATCATTAAGTCAATCGTCCGATATTCAATTTCGCAATCGATCTTTGATGATGTTCATAGCAGAAAATGCTCTCTCTACACTTGCAGTAGCAACTAGCTAAGTTAATGCTAGGGTAAGAAGCGTGTAAATCAAATGATAGATTCTGTGTCTTTTTATTTCCACCATATTCTTTGCAAGATCTCCAATGCAAACAATTTCTGAAAACTCAATGCTACTACGCATATCAATAATATAAGTCTCAAGTTGATTATCAAGTAACTCTAGATCATGTGAAGAAAACTCCCGAAGATACAATCGAGCAAACTTGACGAGACTTTCCTTGTTGAAAGCAAAGAATGAATTGCTAGGATTAAGGCACCCAACAAAAAGAAGCAATTCAACATTTGTCACAGAAAATCGACTATTTAACTCCATAAGTTGTTTGTCCAAAATACTATAAAAGCACTCGTAACTCCATATTGTTGGTCGCTTTTCAGGGTCTGCCGGGAGATTGTCGAAGTCAATTTCAACATTTGAAGGTCTCTTTTGAGCATTTGATTTAGAAGAATCAACTATTGGAGACTTTCTTTTAAGAAATTTCTCCATTAATGCAATCTTAAAATCCACAACAATCTGTGGTAAGAGAGCCTTTAGCACAAGAGCGAAGGATGACAACTGATTCAATTGCCAGTGTTTTAATCAGCACATACGCTGACTTTGTTGTGTATTCATAGACTAATACTTTTTTTTCTTTTGTTGGGCTTATAGATTTCCTTTTGCAAATTTATTGGACTTGGGTAATTTAAAAGTAGCAAAAGATTGGGTGCTAATGTTTTTTGTGGGTGGAGATTTTTGGCAATTGTTAATATAGTAATAGTAAAAAAAATTGTTGGAATCTATAGTCCCTAGTGGGGTATGTGAGACTTTGTCCCTAAGAATAGCTAACCCATAGACATACAATCACAAAAGAGACAGTGATACTATCACGCCTCAATCCTTTCCATCTTATTCTCTTCATCCGATTAGTAACAAAAATTACTTTCTTTACCAGATTTATTTTCTATTGGAATCGCTATGTTTGAAGTTGGGTTGTCACAAAGTGAGTTTCCGTTGTGTTGTACATTAACTTGATAAAGTTTCTGAATTCCACATTTCCATACTATTTTGAAATTTCCTTTTCCTTTTCTTCTTATGGTTAGGGGTGGGCGTATATCGGTTCAGTTAGGTTTTGTATCCGAAACATATGAACCGAATAAAAATCGGATTTTAAAAAAAATCGAATACAACTTTTTTATAAAAAAAAACGATATGTTCGGTTTATATCGCCGAACGTATCGGATTATATCGGTTTTTTCTAGTGGACCGAGTCGGGTCGGGTCGAGGAATTTTTTATTTTAAAAAAAATGAATTTCCAAAACTGAAATTGACATTCACACCTACACTACCATGAAATTCCGACGTTGAAATCTATTGTGTATCGTGAGATGTTTACTAAAGAAAAAGGAAAATTAGAAATCGATTTGGGATAAAACACAAATTGATTGAGAAAACGGACGTTTTCGTAAAAATTGGATGTGCCAAATTGCAGTTTGGGCCGGCCCCGTCTCGAAAAAATACCCAAAATAAAAAAAAATCGGGTAAAACAGACATCCGAGCGCAGAGTTATGACCATTTAAAGTTTCACCAATTTACAACTACTTTCTCTCCCTACATTTTATGTCAATGCTTCCGTGATATGTTAATCAAGTTCATGTCGTATTCGACTTCCATAAAAGCTTCATAGATTGACTTCAATGACTATGATTCAAGAAATAGTAGTAGCCTAAAATAAAAAATAAGAATAATTATATATTTAATTCGATTTTTTCGGTTCGGTTCGTATCCAAAATTTAAAAACCGAACCGAATCACTAAATCCTGATCCGGTTCATTTTTTTTTTTAAAATCATTTTAAAAAAAAAAAACGAACCGAATTTCGGTTCGGTTCGGTTTTTTCGGTTCTCCGGATTTTTTGCCCACCCCTACTTATGGTTATGTTCTTTTGCCTGTTAGTAAATTATATCCGAAAATATACTTAAATCAGAAACTAAAAGTTTCTGAAACAACAAAACCAATATATGAAAATATATATAAGAATTAAATCGAGCCCACTGAATACACAATGTGTCCTTAAGGAAATTATTCCCCTCAATGTCCTCGAGGATGTGGAATATATCCTCCCAAGATAGAATAATTTACTCACCGGTGTAGCGGTACTGCAAACTCCGATGACCGCGAACTCACTTGAAGGCCGTAAATCACACAAAATTTTTAATGTGCAAGAGAAAGAAGAGAGGAGAAGATAAAAAATTAGTAAGGAATATATGAGAATCAACAAGTTATATATAATCATGAAAGTGTTGGTTCAAAAAAGGTGCAACTCAAAGTTGCAACCTTTCAAATGGACGGCGGGAAATTTAAATTAATCCGGGAAGGAATGGATTCGGGCCAGGAACGGTTCAGAATCGGACCGGATCATTATTTGGATTTTAATAAATAATTAAACAATTAAACAACTAAGTAAATTTGGTCTAAAAAGATTAATCAATCAATCTATCATTTGACCAAATCTGAATCTAAATTCAAAGTCGAAGCCGAGCCGAGCGACGACGATGATGGCGCGAGACTTGGCTTCTTCTCAACCCTTTAACAACAAGAAGTAATGCTCTTTATTTAAGCACAAGAACTTTCCTTTTCACAATCAATGTGGGAGAAATGCTTCATCCAAAAAAGTAACAAGGAACAATTCAAAGTTTTTATTTTCCCTCCATATTTCTTCCCTCCATTTTCCATTCATCTAATACTTAAAACTCAACAATACCCTATATGAATGAGGAATCTTTATAAGATAAATAAATGCACGGACAAGTATGTGATTTATAAGTAAAGATTAATTACATCTGGATAAGTAGGTTTTCTTTTGAACTTTTCATAGTGAACTTATATCGGATATACTCGGTTTATCAGTAGATATGATATCTTTGAACCGTCAATTTTGTTGTATACCTAGATAACATAAGTCACACAATTATCCCTTAACCATCTATGGTTCTAACAGTTGTGTTCGTTTCAGCTATGAACACCGCCTGATTTTATGAGCGTATAAAGAATGGGCCTTTACTATCATTCTCCTTGAAGAGATTTACACTTCACACTTACATAGGTGATTTCTAAATGTGTAATCCTATAGATACACTACTTGGTCATATCTTGCAAAACATAGAAATCATTAAAAACTTTAATGCTTTATTAACTCATTAAAAAGTCTTAACGTTTTATCTTTATTTCTGAACATTGTCTTAATCACGAGAATGGGTTGAGTTATTTGCCATGTTGAACCGTCATTTCTAACTTTGTTTGATTTCTTTGAACCTAGCTCTTGGGATCTCTAGTCTATTAGATAGAGTTACCGCCATGATGACTTATCTTAGGCATTAAACTCATTCCCCTCGATGATCTTTCAACTACCTCTCTAGGTAAGCCTTTTGTTAGTGGATCCGACACGTTATCTCTTGACTTAACATAGTCAATAGTGATAACTCCACTAGGGAGTAGTTATCTAACGGTATTGTGTCTCCGTCGTATGTGATGAGATTTCTCATTATACATAACGCTCTCTGCCCTATCTATTGCGCTTGGCTATCGCAATGTATACATATAGGTGCCAAAGGTTTGGCCAAAATGAAATATCTTCCAAAAATTCCGGAGCCATTCGACTTCTTCACCGGCCTTGTCTAAAGCTATAAATTCATATTCCATCGTAGAACGGGCGATGCACGCCTGTTTGGATGATTTCCAAGACACTGCTCCACCGTCAATGATAAAAATATATCCATTTGTGGATTTAACTTCAGATGATCCGGTGATCCAATTTGCATCACTATATCCCTCAGTTACGGCGGGATATTTATTATAATGTAAAGTATAATTTTGGGTGTATTTTAAATACCCCAAAACTCGATTTCATCCAGTGAGTTTGATTGTGAGTTATTGTGCACCGACTCAGCTTACTAATATCACATGCTATATTTGATCGCATACAATTCATGATATACATCAAACTTCCCAACACTCGTGCATAGTCCAATTATGAATCATTTTCACCTTCATTCTTTTGAAGTGTAAAACTTACATCAATTGGGGTCTTTGCAATATTGAAATTCAAATACTTGAACTTGTTAAGTATCATTTCAATATAGTGAGACTGTGATAATGCTAGACCTTGCGGAGTTTTATGGACCCTAATTTCTAAGATCAAATTTGCTAGCTAGCATGCGTTTGGTAGCATTTATGCCGGCAATATCTATACTCATTATCAACATGCCATCAACATATAAACAAACAATGACTTCATGATTGAGAATATTTTTAATGTAAACACATTCGTCACACTCATTGATATTAAATCCATTTGCCAATATTGTTTGTACAAATTTTACATGTCATTATTTGGGTGCTTGTATTATCCCATAAAGTGACTTAATAAGTTTGAACACTTTCCTTTCTTTACCAGGAATCACAAAATTCTCAGGTTGTTTGATGTAAATTTCTTCCTCCAACTCTCCATTTAAGAAAATTGTCTTAACGTTCATTTGATGTATTTCAAGATCATACACGACCGTCAGTGCTACTAACATCCGAATGGATGTTATCCTTGTTACCAGCGAGTATGTGTCAAAATAATCAAGGCCTTTTTTTTTTCTATAACCTTTAACAACAAGTCTTGCCTTATAATTGTCAATAGTGTCGTCACCTTTATTTTTCTTTTAAAGATCCATTTTGAACCTAAGGATTTATTTTCGGAAGGAAGATCAACCAATTTCCATGTATGGTTGTTCAAGATTGATTCAATATCGCTATTGACTGCCTCTTTCCAAAATGGTGAATCATAAGAAGACATGGCTTCTTCGAATATTTGAGGCTCATTTTCAAGCAAAAATGTTACAAAATCCGGTCTAAAGGAAGTAGATGTCCTTTGACGTTTGTTGCGCCTTGGATCTTCTTTATTTGGCGTATCTTCCTTTGGTTCTTCTTGAGGTTATTTAGATCTTTCGGTAGACGAATCACATTCAATTTTATACGGATAAATGTTTTCAAAAGAATTCAGCATTATCTGATTCAATTATTGTATTAACATGGATGTCAAAATTTTCGAATTTGTGAACCAAGAATCAGCAGGCTTTACTTTTGTTAACATATCCAATAAAAACACAATCCACAGTTTTTGGTCATATTTTGATCCTTTTGAGTTTAAGAACTTGTACCTTAGCTAAACACCCCCACACTTCGAAATATTTCAAGTTGGATTTTCTTCCTTTTCATTTTTCATATGGGATAGATTGTGTTTTACTTTGGAGCACTCTGTTGAGTATTCGGTTAGCTGTAAGGATAGCTTCCCCCCATAAGTTCTGCGACAAACCGGAACTTATTAATAAGGCATTCATCATTTCCTTTAATGTTCGGTTTTTCTTTCCGCAATTCCATTGGATTGTGGTGTGTAAGGGACAATAGTTTGATGAATAATTTCATATTCTAAATATATATCTTCAAAAAGAGATTCATATTCTCCACCCCTATCACTTCTTATCATTTTTATCTTTTTATTCAATTGATTTTCAACTTCATTTTTGTATTGCTAATTGCTTCAATTGCTTCATCCTTAATATTAAGCAAATAAGCATAGCAATAACGAGTGCAATCGTCAATAAAAGTTATGAAATGCTCTTTTTCACCACGAGATGGTGTTGAATTCATATCACAAATAGTTGTATGAATTAAGTCTAAAGGGTTGGAATTCCTTTTAATAGACTTATAATGATGTTTAACAAACTTAGATTCAACACATATTTGACATTTTAATTTATTGCACTCAAATTTAGGCAATACTTCTAAATTAATCAATTTTCACAAGGTTTTATAATTAACGTATCCTAAACGAACATGCCACAAATTATTTGACTCCAATAAATAAGACGAAGCTGGAATTTTATTAATACTATCAACAACCATTACATTAAGTTTAAAAGGGGCTTCGGTGAGGTAACATTTTCCTACAAACATCTCATTTTTGCTAATAAAACATTTTCAGAAACAAAAAATGCGCTTAAATCCATTTATAACGAGCAGTGCGGCAAAAACTATGTTTTTCTAATTGTAGGAACATAGAGAACGTTGTTGAGAGTCAACACCTTGCCAGAAGTCATCTTCAAACATATCTTCACATATCCTTCCACCTTGACTGTTGTAGTATTTTCCATGGAAAACTCTTCTTCGGGTTCGACCGGAGCATAAGTAGCAAATGTTTCTTTGACATCACAAACATGTCGAGTGGTTCCCGAGTCAATCCACCACTCTCTTGGATTTCCAATTAAATTGCACTGCGAGATCATAGCACATAGATCATCTATTTTATCATGCTTTCCCACCATGTTCGTCTTACCTTTATTTTTGTCTTTCTTAGGGGCGCGACAATCAGGAGCCTTATGTCCAGCTTTTCCGCAATTGTAGCAGTTTTCTTTGAATTTTTTCTTGTTTTGCTCCTTACGTTGTCCATAAGCCTTCTTCATTTTCTTATTCTTTGGAGCAGCCTCCTCAGCGATGTTAGCTCCCATTATCGTTGAGTTTGCATGTGACTTTCTTTTGACAACTTTGTTATCCTCCTTGATCTTGAGACGAATCACAAGATCTTCCAACTTCATTTCTTTGCGTTTGTGTTTTAGGTAATTTTTGAAATCTTTTAATGAAGGAGGCAAATTTTCAATCACATCAGCCATTTGAAACGTCTCGTTAATTACCATACCTTCAGCAATGAGGTCATGAAAAAGAATTTGAAGATCTTGAACTTGGTTCCAACAGTTTTGCAGCCTATCATTTTATAGACTAGAAACTTGGCAACCACAATTTTTTTCAAACGTGCGTCTTCAGTTTTATACTTCTTCTCAAGTGCATCCCATCATTTGAAGATGATTCTAGAAAATTTTCCTAGTTTCTCTGCCAGTGGCACGACATGTGCAGCAGTTGATTGGCTTGACGAGGCTATTGTCGTTGCCGCAACAGTCCCATTAAGGACAATGGTCTCCACTTCTATTGCCATTTCTTCATTGTTAATAATCGACAACCAGTTTAATAATTGGCAAATATAACCAGAACAATAAACATTGAAGATTATATATGTTCAAACTATTTCACAATTTAACGATGAAGTTTTTATCTTCTTCAAATCATTTCACAACTATGAACTTTAATAATCCGATGAAGTTTTTATGTTCTTCAAACCGGACCAAAAAAATTCAAATGGAGTAGAAAACCAGAAAGGTTTTAATCTCTAATTCAATGTCTTTACGTAGGTGAGCAGTCCTATATTATGCCCTTCAATGACAATGTCTTTCGACTGTACGACATTACGAGAATTCCTTTTCCAGAAATAGAATACATATTAAAAAAAATTATGTAATTTGCTTAAGATTGTTAGTAAATTGTATCCGAAAATATACTTAAACCAGAAACTGGAAATTTCATAAACAACAAAACCAATATATGAAAATATATATATATATAAGAATTAAATCGAGTCCACTGAATACATAGTGTGTCCTCAAGAAATTATTCCTCTCAATGTACCCGAGGTTGTGGAATATATCCTCCCAGGATAGAATGATTTACTCACCGATGCAACCATGAAAGTGTTGGTTCAGAAAGGTGCAACTCAAAGGTTGCAACCTTTCAGATAGACGGCGGAAAATTTAAATTAATCCGGGAAGGAACGGATCCGGGTTGGGTGCGGTTCAAAATCAGATCGGATCATTATCTGGATTTTAATAAATAATTAAAAATAAGTAAATTTGATCCAAAAAGATTAATCAATCATTTATCCAATCTGAAGCCGAAGCTGAAGCCGAGAGAACGACGATGACGCGAGGCTCGACTTTTTCTCATCCCTTTAACAACAACAAGAAGTGCTTCTTTATTTAACTACAAGAACTTTCATTTTCACAATCAATGTAGGAGAAATTGTTCATCCAAAAAAGCGACAATGAACAATTCAAAGTTTTCGTTTTCCCTCCATATTTCTTTCCCCCCTTTCCCGTTTATCTAACACTTCAAACCCAACATTGCCATAACTCTTTCATTATTTAATTTACACTTAAGCGAATTAAGAAAATTGAAATTGTCATGGAAAGAACTTTATGTTATTAACATAATATGTTAAAATCTAAACTATAAAGTTGAACTTCATGACATTTTATTAAAAATTTAAGGAGAAAAAAGTTTAAAATACCTTCTACTTCACAAGTTGGGGCTATTTATACTTCAAAGTTAATAAAACTACCCCCAACTGAATGAAATTTCCCAAATCTACCTCAATCCCCCAATTTCATTTAAAATTACCCGATTTCCCTTTTTTAACCCAACCTGACCCACTAAACTAATTAACCCATAGAAATCAAACTCCAAAACTCATTTTTCTATTTCATTAATTAGTTAAAAAGGTTCGATTAATTAGATAATATAATTCTTTTCAAAACCCAAATATAGATATACACATGAAAAGCAAGAGTATGAATAGTAGAGTAGAGTTATTTCAAATTAAATATAGACCAATATATGATGATTTGGAGAAAATATATTGAATATTTTTCTCATAAACACGGAATAAAGAGTGAGGTAGCTAGTGCATATGAAAATTTCCATCAAGAGAAATTGAACGGAAAATATTTTCAACATCCCATTAAAAGAGATTTAAGACAGAAGGAATAACAAGAAGAGGAATCCAAACTTTCGAGACAAAAAGAGGACCAAAAAGAAAAGAACTGCCAAGCTTTACATATGAATTATGATTGTATGTTCAAAATGATTTCAAGTGCCATGGAGCCCAACTTTTTTCTTGTATAGACAAATTTATGTTCTGTTTTTTTTTTCATTTCAAATTTCGGCAATGGATTGGCATCTTTACTGCAATACGGTTGTAGAGAGTGCGTCGGATTTGCCAAGAAGAATACATAATTAGGTGGGTCGGGTCGGGTTAAAAAAGAAAATCGAGTAATTTTAAGTGAAATTGGGGGATTGGGGTTGATTTGGGGAATTTTATCTAATTGGGATTAATTTTGTTAACTTTGATAATGTCATATGTATAAATAGTCAACTTGTAACGGAGGACAAACTTAACTAATAAAAGAAAATAAAGAGGTATTTTTACTCTTTCCCAAAATTTAAAGTGCAACCAGCAGAGTAGAGAGAAGAAGCATACTTTTTTAAGTTTTTGTTGAATTTAAATACTTTACACGTTAATTATATTTTAAATAACGGTATTAAAAGTGGCTATTGGTGTTTTCCCCTATTTATTTGTACCTTTTCTTGACCAGTGTTTACATTGTAAAAGCGTCTCTCTATATTTAGATCAATATATTTGAATAGGATTAACTCGTGAAATATCATCACTTTTGATCCAAATAACTTTATATGATAGGTTAAATTATGTTAATAATCAAATATTTTTATACTGAGCATATATATAGAGAGAGACAAATAAGAAGCTTTTTAAAGTATGTAATCATCATCATAAGAAATGATCATGAAACTTATTAATAATATTATATGAATGCAAGTATGGGAATCCGGTACTCATAAATAGTTTAGGGAGCAGAATATGATAGCAAACCTATTAGCAAATGATGAAGGAAATATTAACAATTGATGGAGCAAGGAAGCAACTTTATAATAAACTTATAGTTTTAATAGTTCCTCCTACGTCTGTCAACAATACTTTTTCGATAATCAAATTAAAAATTATGTATGTATAGAAAGTTCCAAGAATATATAAATTCTTATTGAATGATCAGAACAAGCAAATTATATTAATCCATAATGATCCACTATTTTGTAATGATACATAATTAACTACTTTCTCCGGATAAAAAAGAATGTCCATTTAATTTTTATTTTTAATTTAAAAAGAATATTACTTATTAAATAAAAAAAACTAACCTTATTTTTTCAGATTTCTCTTACAAAGTGTCAAATGACCAAATCTCAATACATATTTAATTAGGAGTAATTTAGTTAAATTACCTATTTTGCCTAAAAAATAATATTTTCTTAAGGAAATATGCAAATGGCTAAGTGAACATTTTTTTTATCCCGAGAAATATAATATTATATTTCCCCGTCTCAAATTATTTGTCACTTTTTTAGTTTACACGCTCCATAAGAAATATTAATTAGGAGGGGTATCTGTCCTACTTTACCATTATTTATGTATAAATTATAATATTTTTTCATTAAATGTTTATTCTATCTATGTGTCATCTTCATTAATGACAAAAGATAAAATGAAGAAAAAATAATGAATTATATCTTAAACTTCTAAAATTATAAATAATTTGAGATAACTATTTTTAATAACCACGATAAATAATTTGAGACGAAGAGAATATTCTTTTAACCAAAAAGAGAAAAAAAAACTTTTTAAGTGTAAGCACGAGTCGTTATTGTCATTCAAACATAACTCCATATGTATTTCAGTGTGTGGTTACTATCATTCGATATCATGACTTACTCACTTTGTTTGTCTTACTTTGCTTAGGCTTGTGTTTTGTCTTGAGCCGAGGGTCTCTCGGAAATAACCGCTCTACCTACCAATGTAGATGTAAGTTATGCGTACAATTCACCCTTTTCAAACCCCACATTGTGAGATTTCACTAGATATGATTGTTGTTGTTGTATGTGTATGTATAATGAAAATAGGCCAATATATATATATATATATGTGCCCTCTAAATTTGTCTCATTTTTTTTATTTAGACATTTGAACTCAAACTATTACCTATTGAACACCTAAACTCCTATAAAAGTGTACCAATTAAACATATTTTAATTTTACTGAGACAACCAACAAACAAATGCGTGCATTTCATGCGCCGCTGATGTGGCAAAAAATACCAATTAGACAAGGACACATAGATTTTGATCCCACAAAATGGGGGGGGGGGAATTAAAAAGTTGAATTTTTAATCTGCTGGTAAGTAGGGATGGCAATGGATCTGAACCCGGTGGATCCAGATCCGTTTTATAAGATATGAATCTTCAAAATTTGGACCCGACGGATTCGGATCGAACCCGAATCCGTTTATGATGGATTGGATTTGGATCTGGATCTTGTATTTGAGTTTCGTATCCGGTCCAGATTCGACCTGTGGATCCATTTTTTATTAAATATATCCGTAACCTATAATGTAATTTTATAAGTTTTTTCTTAAAATTGTTAAGGACATTCTTGCAAGTTTAATTCTCAAAACAAGTTTAATTTATCTCCGCGATAACTCAAAAACCAAAAAAATAAAGAGGTAACTTCGATAATAAAGTCAATGTTATATTAGTGAATGACTAACATCTCCATAGATAAGTAGTTAAAATTAGATTCACTGCATTTGTGAAGATTCCAAGCACATGCAAGTTCTGCATTGTGGAAATATTAGTCAACATTTTTCACAACTATTGACATTGTCTAAAATTTTCAATTAATAGCTCACAATCAAAACGAGATTGACCAAAATATCTCATATGAACATTTCAAAATTGAAACACAGTAAACTGTTATCTAAGTAAAAATCGTTTGTCAGTTCAAAAAAAAATCTTAGAAAAATAATTTCTTTTTATGTGTGGATTCAGTTTCGATCCATGGACCCGGTGAATCCGAATTTGAATCTGATTTTTATGGACCCAATGGATTTGGATTCAGGTATAAAAAACGAATCTGGATCTAATAGGATCCGGTCCAGATCCGATCCGTTGACATCCCTACTGGTAAGTGATTCAAATCTGACAATAACCCCAATATAGGGAAGTCATGAAAAGGGAATCATAGGGCTGAGGAAACCAATCTCAGGTTGTTGTTCCTAAAAAAAATCGAGAAAATTGCAACTGTTCATGGTGGTGCTTGAATTGGAGAAACCAAATTTGAAGTTTTTTTGCAAGTGCTCTTGACGGTGGGTTGCGATGAAAAAAGTACTTGTTGTCGGCCATGGAAATTTCCGTCCGGATGGTCGATCTTCAAGCAAAACAAGAGGGAAAAAAAAATTAATGAGTTTCCAGACTGCGCTGAATAGCACACATTTGTCATGTCACCAAAATGTGTCTAATTGAAACACTTTTGGAAGAATTTAGGTGTTAATAAGTACTAATTTGAGTCCAAGTGCATATAGTAAAAATTTGATAAATGAATAAACATTTTCATTATTATTTTAATTAAGATTCATGCAGATAATTTTAAATATATGTATTGAAAAACTAAAAAAATAAACTAAGTACATTGTAACAAATTTAGTAAAGGATGACCATTAATTATCACGTATGCATGAATTTTCTTTTAATAATTATTAATTATAATTATTGAGAAACTACAAGATGAAATTAAGTTAAACTATGTAACAAAAAATCTAGTAAATACATAATAAATGCATGACCTTTATATTAATATTTACTTATTATTAATTGAGAAACTAAAATTTGAACTAAGTATTTTGTAAGAAACAATTTCAAGAAAACGAAACGCATGAATTGTATATTGATAAAACAAAGTACATTATAACCAAAAAATTATTAAATGTTATGCATGAACACAAACTTTATAAATACTTTAGTTTTCTTTTCATTCTCAAATCACTAGATTTTTCTTTTATTTCTCCTTCATGGATTCAAATTTGAAAGGAGTGAAAAAGTCCACCTTGACTGATAAAATGAGAACAACATTATGTGAGCATAAAAATGAGCAGCCCATTTTAAGTCAAAAAGATTTGCAGTTATGGATGGAACAAAAGTTCAACATCTCTACAGCCAATCAACAATATCAAATACTCTTAAAAGATCATCAGAGTATTTATCAATGGAGATAAAGAATAAAAACGTCAAGAGGCACAAGTCATCAAAATATCCAGAATTAGAAAAATGTTGTATGAATGGTTTCTCCAATATCAAGAGAAATTTAATATTAGTGGAGAAATGATCCAAGCCCAAGCAAAAAAGTTTTGGCAAAAAATGTATGAAAGTTCTGATCAAGGATTTAATTTCTCAAGTGGCTGGTTAGAACGGTTTAAGGCGAGACATGGAATTAAATCTTATCGAAGGTTTGGTGAAAGTGGTTCAGTTGCTATGGAGAATGTTGAAGATGCTTTACCAAGTATACGAGCTAAATTATACTAGTTTCAATGGAAGAATATCTACAATATGGATGAAACTTGTTTATTTTATCGTTTGGAAGCAGATCATAAACTTGCAACAAAGCAATTGGAAGGGCGAAAGAAGGACAAGGAAAGGATTACATGTGTTGTTTGTTGCAATGAAGACGGTTCTGACAAAGTGCCACTTTGGATAATTGGTAAGTATGCTAATCCTAGATATTTTGGAAATGTGAATTTGAATAACCTTAATTGTCACTATCGAGCTAACAAGAAAGCATGGATGATTGGATTACTTTTTCAAGAATTTGTTTGCTGGTTTGATAAACGAATAGATGGCAGAAAAGTTATTTTGATAGTGGACAATTGTCCTTCCCATCCTAAGGTTATTGAAGGCTTGAGAAATGTTGAACTATTTTTCTTGCCTCCAAATACAACCTCAAATATTCAACCATGTGATGCTAGAATTATTCGGGCATTGAAAATTCATTATCGACGTCGTCTTTATTCAAACATCTTGCAACTCTACGAGTCATGAGAGACAAGTCCAAACAAGATTAGTGTGATGAATGCTATCAATTTTATTAGTGCGGCTTGAAATATTGATGTGAAAACAACAACTATTGCAATTTTTTTTTGACATTGCAAAATTCGGTCAGATGAAGATATGAATACTGAACAACCACTTGGCGAAGATGAAGACATCCAGTGATTACACGAAGTTATCAATGGTTTAGGATATAGAAATGCAATGGATGTGGAAGACCTTTTAAACTATCCTAGTGAAAATGATGCCTGATTGAGTCTCCTACTGATGAAGAAATTATTGTCGCGCCCGATTTTGACCTGCTCGGGTCAAAGCGGAGCACGGACGTATGGGGGATTCCTGGGTAAAATGATTGAGGAGTCGCCACCTAATTATCTTTTACGGTGAATTAGGACACCTACATATTAAACTAAGTGCTGCAATGTAAACTCCAATTTTAAGGTCTGCGAAACTAGCGAGATTCTAGGTAAGGGTTCTTTATTATCCTAAAGGGAAGGGGTTAGACATCCTTTAAGATCCGCTAACTTGCGGTTATCCGGTCAAACTCAGGTTAATTATTGCTAGAAAAATGCATGTTTTACAAGTATAATAGATTAAAAGATGTTTGCAAATAATTAGTAAATGATGCATTTTATACAAGTGCGTATTCAGATAACATAAAAAGAAAGATACATGTAAAGTTTTGAAAAATATGCATTTGTGACAATAAATTATTTATACTACCAAAGAAGTAAAATTTTGGGAATCATTGAATTGTAAATTGACAAAAGATAAACTTATTCGGTATGATTTAATAAAGCAAATAAAAGATGACAAAAGTTGTTTTGAAAATCTTGAATACGCGTGACGAGCCTAAAATAAGTAACTAGCGAAGGATTTCTAAGTTTGAATTTAACCGAGCCTACAAATAAATAAGCTAGCGACGGGTTTCAAATCTTAAACTACCCTATGAATTAATCCTAAGTTTGCCTATTCTAAGCATTTCAATAGTTACATAAGTGCGATAAATAATATTACAATACAAAGCGGGATAAAAGTGAATTTAAAGAAAGAAATAAAATAAACTCCGAGGAATAATTGCCCTTATTTACTTTAATCCCCGCAAGTCGTCAAGAACAAACGGTGAGAAAGCGGTTAAATACAAATAACTTCATATCCGTATTCAAAATGTTGAATGTTTTGATCATGGAGGCTCGAACTTAAATTTTGAAAAGAACATTCCAATCACGTCGTGGCTGCAAACATATGACTAATGTAGTTTATTTTGATTGCCTTGCCTACTAAACGTGTTGGTCTCTCGGGTGAAATAGAAAAGATCACTATAATCACGTCGTGGCTGCGAATATATAACTTGTTGGTTATTTTAGTCACCTCGCCTACTAAACATGTTGATCTCGGATAAAAAGGTGTAAGTCTTCATCATTGCCCAGAAGTTATATTTCCGTCTTTACGACTGTGGAGGCCTCAAAATCGACGGATATTTTTCATCGGCCAGTATAGTATCGTGTTCAAATCAGCAAAATTAAATCGAATGTAAACAAAGAAGCAGATAGTGAGCGATGCGTAAAAACAGAGGCAGAAAAAAAAAATAGTTTCCGAAAATGACGCGGTGTCTAGTTTAAAACAAGAAACAAAGAGAACGGTAATTTGAATGTCAAACAAAGGACTGGAACAGAAAGCAATGTTTGAAAGGTGCGGTGTTCAGTTTAAAGCAAAAAATGCTAAAAACAAGAAAGCAAGAATCAAACGGAGCAAACAGAAAAACAAACGCCGAACAGACGCGGTATTTATTCAAAACAAGAAACAATGATATCCGTCATGAGAAATCTAAAACAAGAACTTAATAAAACAATAATATATCCGTTGCACGGATATCTAAACAGCTTAAACTAAAAATAGAGAAGCGAAAGCGAAGAAAAGTGCGGCCTCGAATTCAATTTAAATCGGCCTTAATGCGATATTAATAAAACAAGAAACAAAGGCCAAAAGAAACGAGCGTTGAGCGGTTTAAAATATTCGACCCGAAGTTCAAATTCGAAATATTCAAATCGGTCGCTCAGGCCGTCATGGATCTGACCCGGATCGATGATCCAAACTCGAATCGATTTCAAGACCAAATTCGGATAAACAATAACAAGAATATGGAATGCAAGAATTCGGAAATATCCAAATCGGGTCGACCCGACCGATCGATGTTTCAACCCGGATCGATTTCAACACCCAATTCGGATAACCAATAACAAGAATATGAAATGCAAGAATTACGAAAATGTTACCCAATGGTCGACCGACAGGTCGATGATCTGACCGGATCAATGATCCAAACTCGAATCGATTTCAACACCAAATTCAGATAACCAATAACAAGAATATGAAATGCAAGAATTTCGAAATGTTACCCGAATCGGTGGACTGACCGGATCGGTGACCGACCGATCGAGTTTCAACCCTAATCAAATAAATTCATCAATTTCAGATAACCAATAATAATAATAAAGAATAATGCAAGAAATTTGGAAATTCAAATTGAGGCGACCGACCGGTCGATGACCCGACCAATTGGAGTTTCAACCCTAATCAAATAATTTCATCAATTTCAGATAACCAATGATAACAACAAAGAATAATGCAAGAAATTTGGAAATTCAAATCGGTCGACCGACCGTCAAGAATCTGACCGAAATCGATGATCCAAATCAAATTTTAACACCAAATTCAGATAACCAACATACATAAATATGAAATGCAAGAATTCTGAAAATGTTACCCGAACCGGGTCGATCCGTGTCGGTCGACCCGACCCGAAATCAGTGAAGAAAATCAGAGAATCAAAATGGGAGAACAAACCTTTTCGGACTTGATTCTTGAAACAACAAAGAAGCCAAATGCTTTAAACTCAAGAACACAACAAAATATTTATGTATATATGGAATAATCTTCCGAAAATCCCCTCAAAATGAAGAACAACATGGGGTATTTATAGGTACTCAACCCAACGTTCCAACCCCTCATACCCCCCTTAAAATGAATTCAAATTTCAAAATAAAGGGGGAACAAAATCTGATTTTTGGGGCGTGTTCTTGGGGCATGCGTTCGGCGGTGTCAGGGTAGGGTGGTGGCAGTGGCGAAGTGACGGGGGTAGGGGTGCGGCGATGTGGGGGTAGGGGCATAGGGGTGTGCGGCGACTTGGGGGGGGGGGGTAGGGTTTAGTTTTGCTGATTTTTTGGTTTTTGATTTTGGGTTTTGGGTGTCAACAGATGCCCCTCTTTGGACGGAGACGATGAAAGAGTTTTCGGCCAAAGAAAGTTGACTGAGTAGCCAATTTTGTCTTGATCATCGGGACTGCATGGTAAGAAATAGAATCCCGAGGGGTATAGAAGTTGTAAAAAGATAGTGCATTCAAGAAACAATGCCCCAGTGTCGACTTAGGATGACACTGGTCGCAGATGCAAGAAACTAATAGGAAAAGCGGATCGACGTTCGAAGTAGGTCGTTGACCAATTTGCCTTGGTTCACCGTAAGAGATAGTTCCACGCCGTGATGAAATTCCTGCAAATTAAAAACTCCTGCAAACTAAAGCTTAAGATATAATTAGTGTATAATCACGAGAAAAATTGTAGAAAATAACTTAGAAATACCGCGTTAGGAGGTGGGCGATGACTGAAATTAAAATACCCTCATTATAAGGTGGGCGCTGATCAAATTAAAGTACCCTCATTATAAGGTGGGCGCCTGACTGAAATTAAAATACCCGCATTATAAGGTGGGCGCCTGAAATGACGTCGTTGGATTGACGTGTTGTGTTGAAGACGTCGTTATAATATTGTTGACGTCGTTGTAATTATGTAAAAGACAGTTGTTGTGCTGCATGTAACGTCGAGGACGTTGTTGTAATCTTTGTTTGTCAGTAAAGATAATTGTTGTGCTGAAGACGTCGTTGTAATGCTGTTGACGTCGTTGTAATACTGTAAAAATAAATGTTGTGCAAAAGACGTCGTTGCGTAGGCGTGTTGTTGATGACGCCGTTGTATGGGCGCGTTGCTGATGACATCATTATAATATTGTTGATGTCGTTGTAATGCTGTAAAAGATAGTTGATTTGCAGAAGACGCCGTTGCATAGGCGTGTTGTTCATGACACCGTTGTATGGGCGCGTTGCTGACGACATCATTGTAATGTTGTTGATGTCGTTGTTGTAAGAATGTAACGCTGGGGTCGTTGTTGTATCGACGTGTTGTGTTGAAGACGTCATTGTGATGACGTTGTGGTAAGAATGTAATGTTGTTTGTTGTAAGAGATAGGCGTTGCGCTGAAGACGTCGTTGAAATGTTGTTGACGTCGTTGTAATGTTGTAAAAAAAAAGCTGGCGTGCTGCCGTAACGTCGTGGACGTTGTTGTAATGTAGTTTTGCTGTAGAAGGTAGATGTTGAGCTGAAGGCGTCATTGTAATGTTGTTGACGTCATTGTAATGCTGTAAAAATAGATGTCGTGTTGTCGTAACGTCGTGGACGTTGTTGTAATGCTGTTGAAGATAGTTGATGTGCTGCAGTAACGTCAATGACGTTGTTGTAATGCTGTAAAAGATAGCTGCTGCGTTGAAGACGTCATTATAATGTTGTTGACGTCGTTGTAATCTCAGAAAAGATATTTGTCGTCTTTGCGTTGCCGTAAAGATAGGCTGCTGCGTTGAAGACGCCATTGTAATCTTTGTTGGCGCCGTTGAGATCTGGTAAAGATAGTTCTTTGCATTGCCATAAAAGATAGTCGTTGTTTTGAAGACGTCATTGTAATCTTTGTTGACGTCGTTGAGATGCGGTAAAGATAGTTCTTTGCGTTGAAGACGTCATTGTAATGTTGTTGACGTCGTTGTAAAGTCAGAAAAATGATTGTCGTCTTTGCCATAACGCCGATGACGTTTTGAAATGTTGTCTTGTTGTAAGAGATGTAAGTGACGTCCTTGCCGTCGGTTCTTTGTAATAGGGTTCCACGTTGTCAATCTTCCACGATCCAAACTCATGTGAATTGAAATGTCGTCCTGGCACGGCGAAAATGTGATGCGACGTCTTTGCCGTCGGGTTTGCCTTGTTGTCGTTCTTTGTGATTGAAATAACATCTTTGTGCAGACATAATAGTCGGGACCACTGTAGGTCAAGATGATGTCTTCGTATAAATGCGTAACAAGAACGTAATCCTTGTAGTGAGTTGTAGTGCCGAAATTCTTGGGGAATTGATCATAATCGATGTGGCTTCCCCGCTTTTTCAACCTGAAGAACTCGTACTCAAAGAAAATTTGTGAGTTTGGAGAGGCGGTTGATTCGCGTTGACTTTGTAGCTTTGGCTCTTGATAGTCGCATGTCCTGGCCGATTCGGACCAGAGCCCTGCCTGGTTCCCGCCTTGGCTAACCGTTAATGAAAACATTTGTTGAAAATAAATTGTTTATAAGAAAGTATGCTTATCATTAAAAAGTTCTTGTCGAATCGCTAATGAAAATATTTGTTGAAAATGATTTGCTTATAAGAAAGTATGCATATTAGTAAAAATCTTGTCAAACTCTAATGAAAGTATTTGTTGAAAATAAATTGCTTATAAGAAAGTATGCATATATGTAAATGTCTGTCGAGCAGTGACATGCGGTGAAACAAAACAAACGTCTTATCCAAAATCCTCTTAGAAATTTGAAGACTTAGTTTGCCGATGCTTTTCCATGTTTATCTGGCGTCCTCAGTGATGATCCCTTAAAATGCCCGATTTCGATATGTGAGAATGACGATCTTTTGAACGGACAAACGAGTCTTGTGTAGATTGCTTGCCTGTCCTATCAGGGTGATCAGATGGGTGCATGTGGTGCTATGTGAGGTAAAGGAGAAAATATTTCCTAACGCTGGGACCGAAGCCGACTTAGGCCGCCACGTACCCCCATGAGGGAACCAGGTCATGCCGTAGCTCATTACAAGAAAAAGAGATTGTAAGGGTCTTTCTAAAGATGGGACCGAAGCCGATGTGGCCGCCTACGTATCCCGCCGAGGGAATCAGGTCATAACGTAGTTCATGTAAGCAAAGGAGATTGTAAGGATTTTTCTAAAGATGGGACCGGCCGATGTGGCCGCCACGTATCCCGCCGAGGGAATCAGTCATAACGTAGTTCAGGTTACAAGTGAAAAGGAACTTGGGAAATTTGTGATCTAAAGAAACAAAACCCTACGTGGGTTCTATGCGTATCCCGACGAGGAGCGCAACTTTACAACATAGAAAGTATTACATAGAGAATAACTAATCTTAGATATGGTATCTCTTCACTGCATTCGCGTTGATGGTTTTTGGCCATTATATTCTGATAAAGTTGCCCCGGACAACTGCGTCTATCTGCTTTCATCAATCAGTCTCTTAGAAAATGATTTGGTATCCACTTGGCCGCAAAAGAAATAGCATTGCCCCAAAGAGAAGTCCCGATCGTAGTGTGGTAGCCCAAGAGTACAAATGGCAAACGTCGTGCCAATGCTTGTAACTATCAACCATCTTGATGTTTCATCCAAATCTGGCTTTGACTTATTCCAAAAGTGCCTCAATTCTTTCGGTTGTGAGTCTTCCTTATATTCTTCGAAGCCTTGCTTGTTGTTTGAGACTTTGTTTGCTTGTTTCATTATATGTCACATATTGCCGACAAATTAGTTTGCATGATGAAAAAGAAAAGAAAATTATCAAACAAGACAGATTTTATAATAGCAAAAGCAATGCAGATTTGTCATTTTAAGCTTTCAAAAGGTAGAGGCAAAACACATTAAATGCATATATGTGATTCAGGCCTCAATCTGAATCGCATTGTTTCATTAAAAATTAATGCAGTTAACTAGTTTCTGGGAGAAACAAGGTCAGGGCACATGTCTAATTTTCCCAAAACATCTCCTTGCTCCGCATCCCAACTGGTTGAGTCTCTAGCGTAATCACCGAGAATCATATTGCTTTTTGCTTCCTTTTCAAAGAATGAAAATCTTTTGAATCCCTTCACGAGGTTGGCTGCATTGTCCTCCTTTGATTCCTGAGTGGCGCATGCTTTGACGAATGACTGACTCAGAGGCGGAACAGGCTTTGGTAAAGAAGCATCTTCCTTCCTTCGGAGATTGGTTGATAAGACTTTTCCAAGAAAAGATGATGCCATGACCCGCGACTTTGGAGGAAGTACTTCTACTCCGAACGGTGCCTTCACTTGGACTGTAATCATAGGGGTAATAAAGGTCGATGATTCAACCTTTTTCTTTCCCTGGACTGACACAATAGTCCCTTCCAAATTGTGGTCTTCATCAACAGTAATCATATTTACGTTGGCATCGTCATGATTTGGCAAAGGGTTATTATTTACATTAGAGGAAGGTCCTTTCAGTTGGATAACTCCTTCTTTGATTAATGCCTCAATTTTGTCTTTGAGGGCATATCAATTTTCAGTGTCGTGCCCAGGGATTCCCGAGTGGTATGCACAATGCTTAGTCTCATCGTGCCATTTTGGAACAGGATTGGGGACATTTCCTGGGATGGGCTGGAGTATTCCTGCGGTTTTCAGTCTTTCATATAATTGGGCTCGAGGTTCGGCTAAAGGTGTATAGGTTTTGGCTGGCTTTCTTTCGTATTTTTCTTGTGAGTCCAGGTGCATTTGGTGCATGGACTTGTGGATGAGGTAAGTATGTGGGCTGATATTGTGGGGATTCGGATGACAGACGCCGAGGCGGGCTATATATTGGATGGGTATGGTAGACAGGGTAGGGACCAGGTGGGTATTGATAGTAAGGTTGAGGGCTTTGGGTGTATGGGTAATAATAGGAAGGATGAGGACTTTGGTTGTTTTGATTGTAGTAGGGAGGCTGGGGTGATGGCATTTGGTAGGTTGACATTTGATTTGGCCTATGTTTCTGAACTGTCACCACAGAGGACACTACATCTCTCTTCCTCTTTACTGCTCCCTCAAATGAGTCTGATTGGATCGTCTCACTTGTTGCTTGTAATGCTACAAAGTTTGTAATTCTTCCTGTTCTGATTCCCTCTTCTATGAAATCTCCCATCCTTATAACTTCAGAGAAACTTCGTCCTATGACGCTTATCATTCTCTCATAGTATGTTGCATCTTTCAAAGATTGTACAAAGAGAGTGATCATATCACTTTCTTCTATCGGGGGTTGAACTTTCGCTGCTTCTGCCCTCCACTTCATGGCGTATTCTCTGAAGGTCTCTGTGGACTTCTTTTCCAACTTCATCAGATAAAATCTGGCCCAAGACTGTGGTCGTTGTTGAATTTAAATCTGTCCACGAAATCTTGTGCCATCGTACCCCAATTACGCCATTTTTGCGGGTCCTGGCTTGTGTACCAGTCTAGTGCTTCTCCTGTCAAACTCCTTACGAACAACTTCATTATGATGGCCTGATTTTTACCTACCCCAATCAGTTTGTCGCGACGATCTCAAATGAGAGTAAGGATTTCCTTTCCCATCAAACAAGTCAAATTTTGGCATTTTATATCCGACAGGCAATTCAATGTCGGGATGCATGCACAAATCTTCGTACTCGAGTCCTTCATGCCCTTCTTTGGTTTGGATATTCTTGAATGCTTCTTTCAGCTATGAATCTCTCTCGCCACACTTTCATCGGTTCGATTCTTACTGCTTTGTCCATCTCTTCATCTTGGCCAATTTCACGAAGAGTCATGTTTGGTGTTGCGGTAGTAAAGGTTGGGCTTCCATTACATATATTGGCGGCACATACTGCTTGCTGTGATCAGCGATGTGTGCCATCAATATGTGTTGGCCTGCTTGGTGATTTTGCATGGAAGAGGTGTTTTGGATGAGTGGGTTAATTTGGGTATGTGGAGTTGTAGGGTCATTTTGTAGCGGGCTTTGTTGTGGACTAGCTTGCGGGTTAGTGTGTTGTGGATCGGTTTTGCATAGTGGCGAATTATCGGGGAGGTTTTGGGAAAATGGTTGTTCATGAGATGAAAAAGTTTGCGGTGCAGCTGCATCTGTCCCTTGTTTAGGGAGTGGAGTATTGGCGCTAATGGACAGGCTGGTGAGATTTTGGAGCCGCTCTATCTCAGTCTGCATGGCTGCCATCTGTTGTAACAGTTGGGCGATGTATTTTTCTTGGACGGTAGCATTTTTATTTTCCGAAGCCTCTGGTTCATCTCTGGAAAGAGTGATAAGTTCCAGGCCAGTCTGTTCGGATGCATCTAAATCAGTCATTTTGCTGAAGGATTGTGCCTTTGACCTCGTGAAGTAGGGATGATCCGCCATTTTTAGTCAACGCAAATCAACCTTTGGGAAAATAATCTAGACAAAATAAACCTTCTAAAAAAAAAAAAATTAAAGAAAACCAAGTTAGTACAAGGCGAGTAATTATTGCTTTAAATAATATGCACATAGTGAAAAAGCAGGAGAAAACAACAAAATGATTGTAAGGCAATTAAATGCGCATCCTAATATGCATGGGGCCTCCCTTATGCCGGAGGTAGGCCTAAACGCCAGATATGCGGGATTACGACAGATTTGATCCAAGCTGCTAAACTGCAATGCTTTGTCGGAAATGAGACAAAATGAATGTACATTTTCCAATTTCAGCATGTCATGATTAGTCTTGGATTAGTCTATCCTTATCACGCTACACATAATATGATGATTGGTCGTTGGGTTGTGAGACCCGTAGACATCTTTGGCGGATTTCTTAATTGTGGAGTCGATACCAAGGATCGACCCACCTAAGGTGTATGCATGCATGACTTAAAATAAAGGGTGGTATAGCTCTATCCTAAATTTTCTAAGATTTGGCTGACTAGACACAAGGTTCCCGAGCGGACTACTCGAGTGAGAAGGCTACGCGGCCACCGGATGGTCCGGTCACTCCGCGCATACGCCAACTCTCCTAAAATTTGGTAGATTGAAAGAAATTTGCGGGTGCGTAAAACACACCTCGCGTGTAGTGTGTGATAGTGTCAAATTTCCAGAGTGGAAGAAATATGAGCGAAATGCCAATTTAAGATAAGCAGTAAAAATATGGAAATTAAAGCAGTTATGCATGCAAAAAAAATTTCACAAAGGAAACAAATCAAAGCATTACATCAAACAAAGAGTGAAAGTAAAGCACAATTATAATTAACCTGAATTTTGCTATGGTTAAGAACCTGAAAAGTTCCCCAGTGGAGTCGTCATGCTGTCGCGCCCGATTTTGACCTGCTCGGGTCAAAGCGGAGCACGGACGTATGGGGGATTCCTGGGTAAAATGATTGAGGAGTCGCCACCTAATTATCTTTTACGGTGAATTAGGACACCTACATATTAAACTAAGTGCTGCAATGTAAACTCCAATTTTAAGGTCTGCGAAACTAGCGAGATTCTAGATAAGAGTTCTTTATTATCCTAAAGGGAAGGGGTTAGGCATCCTTTAAGATCCGCTAACTTGCGGTTATCCGGTCAAACTCAGGTTAATTATTGCTAGAAAAATGCATGTTTTACAAGTATAATAGATTAAAAGATGTTTGCAAATAATTAGTAAATGATGCATTTTATACAAGTGCGTATTCAGATAACATAAAAAGAAAGATACATGTAAAGTTTTGAAAAATATGCATTTGTGACAATAAATTATTTATACTACCAAAGAAGTAAAATTTTGGGAATCATTGAATTGTAAATTGACAAAAGATAAACTTATTCGGTATGATTTAATAAAGCAAATAAAAGATGACAAAAGTTGTTTTGAAAATCTTGAATACGCGTGACGAGCCTAAAATAAGTAACTAGCGAAGGATTTCTAAGTTTGAATTTAACCGAGCCTACAAATAAATAAGCTAGCGACGGGTTTCAAATCTTAAACTACCCTATGAATTAATCCTAAGTTTGCCTATTCTAAGCATTTCAATAGTTACATAAGTGCGATAAATAATATTACAATACAAAGCGGGATAAAAGCTGAATTTAAAGAAAGAAATAAAATAAACTCCGAGGAATAATTGCCCTTATTTACTTTAATCCCTGCAAGCTGTCAAGAACAAACGGTGAGAAACAGTTAAATACAAATAACTTTATATCCGTATTCAAAACAGTGAATGTTTTGATCGCGTAGGGCTCAGACTTAAATTTTGAAAAGAACATTCCAATCACGCCGTGGCTGCAAACATATGACTAATGTAGTTTATTTTGATTGCCTCGCCTACTAAACGTGTTGGTCTCTCGGGTGAAATAGAAAAGATCACTATAATCACGTCGTGGCTGCGAATATATAACTTGCTGGTTATTTTAGTCACCTCGCCTACTAAACATGTTGATCTCGGATAAAAAAGGTTTAAGTCTTCATCATTGCCCGTGGTTATATTTCCGTATTTATTTGTGGAGGCCTCAAAATCGATGGATATTTTTCACCACAAAGGTAGTATCGTGTTCAAATCAGTAAAATTTTAAATCGGAGCAGCTTGGCCCGATAGCGATAGCGATGCTGAGAAAAAGCGAGGCAGAGGAAAAAAAGCTCAAAATGACGCGGTGTCTAGTTTAAAAGCGATAAAGAGAACGGTAATTTGAATCTTTGAAACAATTAATTTGGAACAGAAAGCAATGTTTGAAAGGTGCGGTGTTCATTTAAAGCAAGAAATGATAAAAGCGATAAAGCGATGTCAAGCGGGAGCAAACAGAAAAAAAACAAACGCCCGAACAGACGTGGTATTTATTCAAAACAGTAAAACAATGATATCCGTCGCGAGAAATCTAAAACAGTAAACTTAATAAAACAATAATATATCCGTTGCACTGATATCTAAAACAGTTAAACTAAAAAAAAACAGAGAAGCGAAACGAAAGAAAAGCGCGGCCTCGAATTTAATTTCGTCGGCCTTAATGCGATATTAATAAAACAGTAAAACAGTGCCAAAAGAAACGAGAAGTGAGCAGTTTAAAATATTCGACCCGAGTTCTGAAATTCTGGAAATATTCAAATCGGGTCGCTCCGACCCGGGGCAGTGATCCAAACTCGAATCAGATTTCAGCACCAAATTCAGATAAACAATAACAAGAATATGGAATGCAAGAATTCTGGAAATATCCAAATCGGTCGACCCAGGCGGATCGATGACCGACCGGATCGGTGTTTCAACCGGATCGATTTCAACACCCAATTCGGATAACCAATAACAAGAATATGAAATGCAAGAATTACGAAAATGTTACCCAATAAGTCGACCTGACCGTCGATGATCTGACCGGATCGATCCAAACTCGAATCGATTTCAACACCAAATTCGGATAACCAATAACAAGAATATGAAATGCAAGAATTTCGAAATGTTACGGAATCAGTGTCGACCGACCGGATCGATGACTGACCGGATCAGTGTTTCAACCCGGAATCAAATAAATTCATCAATTTCAGATAACCAATAATAATAACAGCAACAATGCAAGAAATTTGGAAATTCAAATTGAGGCGACCCGACCCGGGTCAGTGACCCGACCCGAATTGGAGTTTCAACCCGGAATCAAATAATTTCATCAATTTCAGATAACCAATGATAACAACAGCAACAATGCAAGAAATTTGGAAATTCAAATCGGGTCGACCCGACCCGGGTCAGTAACCCGACCCGAAATCAGTGATCCAAATCAAATTTTAACACCAAATTCAGATAACCAACATACATAAATATGAAATGCAAGAATTCTGAAAATGTTACCCGAACCCGGTCGACCCGTGTCGGGTCGACCCGACCCGAAATCAGTGAAGAAAATCAGAGAATCAAAATGGGAGAACAAACCTTTTCGGACTTGATTCTTGAAACAACAAAGAAGCCAAATGCTTTAAACTCAAGAACACAACAAAATATTTATGTATATATGGAATAATCTTCCGAAAATCCTTCCAAAATCTATTTTTTTCTCCTAAAATCTCCTCAAAATGAAGAACAACATGGGGTATTTATAGGTACTCAACCCAACGTTCCAACCCCTCATACCCCCCCTTAAAATGAATTCAAATTTCAAAATAAAGGGGGAACAAAATCTGATTTTTGGGGCGTGTTCTTGGGGCATGCGTTGGCGGTGTCGAGGGTAGGGTGGTGGCGATGGCGAAGTGGCGGGGGTAGGGGTGCGGCGATGTGGGGGTAGGGGCATAGGGGTGTCTGGCGACTTGGGGGTAGGGTTTAGGTTTCGATTTTGGTTTTTGGTTTTGGGTTTTGGGAATTAAAGGGATGGGGTTATGGGCTTGCGGGTTACTGGTCGGGTGAGTGGGCATGGGGCGACGGGTGAGGTGTGGGCCGATGAAATGGGGATTTAATTGGGGAGTTTGGGCTTGTGGTGTTGGGTTTAATTGTTTTGGGTGAGGAGATTAAAGATGGTTGTTGGGCTTCGGTTTTGGGCTGGGTATAAAGGAATTTAATTGGGGAGTTTGAGCTTGTTTGTTTGGGTAGAATTTGTATTGGGTTGGGAAAATGAAAGGGGTTAGAAGTTTAGGTTGAGTAGAAATTGTATTGGGTTAGGAATGGAAAAATATAAAAGGGGTTTAATATTAAAACATATTTATATATATATATATATATATATATATATATATATTATTTTTTCTTGTTTTGTAAAAGATGTGAATTATTTAAAATAACATAACGACGTGATAATAATAAAATATAATATTTGCAAAATGTTTAATGCTTAATAAAAAGGAAATGCGATGCAATTTTGCGAGAATAAAATAACATAGAATTTTCGGATAACTTATGATTATTATAAAATGCAAATGATATAAAATATGCGAATAATAATAATAATACGAAGATACACACATATATGCCTATATTTTAAAATTATTTTAAAAGTGTAAAAATATTAAAAATTACAAATAAAATCATAAAAGATGGGACAAAATTGGGTGTCAACAATTATTCAAGGAGTAATGGAAACATTTGCTGATAATGATCAAGATCCAGATGATAGTCAGAATTTGCCAATGATATCTACAAAAGAAGCAATGCAAGCAATGAAAGCCTTAAATAACTATTTTTTACAACAAAAAAAAGATGCATCAAATGCAGTGCATGCTTTGCAAAAAATTAAGGATGAGATTGAGTTAAACATAAGACCAAAGAAAAACAAAAAACTTTAGATGAATATTTTCAAAAGAGTTGAATTTGAGAAGTTGTCATAGTAATATCAATAAAAATAAGAATATTATGTGTTATTTTCAATTAACATTTTATTTTACATTTTATCAATTATTCATTTATATTATTGTTGGGCCTTTAAAGATTTTCAAAAAAAAAATTATCTTATGCATTTAACGAAATTATTCATTTAGTACACTGGTCCAAGTCAGGACTGGAAAAATTTATTCATTAATTGAACATTCATTTATCGAGGTTTTACTGTAAATAAAAAAATGAGATAAGTTTAGAGGGCCGCTTATGTATTGTTGGTACTCTATTGTACTTTATAAAGCAGTACGGAAAGTAATAAGTATTACAAGTGTTCGAAAGGATAAATAAATGGTCAGTCTTCAAAACTGCCGCAAGCGTGTTATGTCTTGAATCTTGATAACCTTGCAAAGCCAATGTTGAGAACTGTCGCAAGCTTGTTGTGTCTTGAATCTTGATATCCTGAAATAAAGAAACAACTAAATCTGGATGGTTACAACGTTGTGTGTTGAGTCGAGTGATTGCACTCTGTCCTTAAGACAAGATTGCCCCGTATATATGCTTTTACGTTAGCGGGCAATAGTCTTCCAAGATAAAATAACACTTTAATCTCAACGCTACAAAGCCAATAGGTTGAGCCTGCCGAATAAAACAAATATGACTCGACTTGCTGAAGATATGGAATAGGAAGGAAGAGTTTCTCTTTACTCTTCTCTTTTGTCTCTGTGTATATAGTGTGTCTCTGTAGTGTATATCGTGTGTATACGTGAGGGTTTGGTCACTGTTATTCAGTCACTGTTTTGTGTGTTTTCTGTGCTATTTTTCAGTGACTTTCCAGTCTATTTGCTGTCTATTTTTCGTCTGTTTTCTGTCACTGAATTGAGCCAAAAGAGGCTTAATATATAGCATGGAGGAGGGGCTAAACAACTGCCCAAAACATGGCTGTTAATGGCCATTAGGAGGGCATTAAAACAGCCAAGTAATGGTTATAAATGACCATCAAGAGGGGCTGAATTATGGACATGAAGGAGGGTGATAATGAAGGAGTTAATCAGCCAAGTAATGGCTGGTTAATGCCTAAAAAAATAGTCCCAACCGTCACCTTCCCAGAAACTCTGGGACCAAAATGTATATAAGAAAATTCAGGGATCAAACTGTACATCTGGCAAAGTTCTCTGGTCCAAAAAGATAATATCAGAAAGTCCCCGTGGCCCGCAGCCCGAGACCGGAAGGGCGGGCGGCGGCGGCGCGCGTGTGGGCTTAGCCTTGAACCCATGCACATCTAGGTCCTCCCTCCTTTAAACACGTGGGATACCCCTTGGGGTCCCAAACCCTTTACCAATTAGAGACTTATATAGAGAGCAATTCTTCCTATTCCCACCGATGTGGTAGATTTGTCCCACACCACATTTCCATGCCTCAAACACCTTACTTCGTGGACCAATATCTCTTTCATCTCTCAATAAAATTTGACGATTCTTGGCCCTACGGTCATCTACTCACTTCGTAGATCATGCATGTGCGAAGAGACAAGGTCTCCAACATGCGGAACACTAATGTTTAATTCATCAAATATGGGTGGACGCATCTCCCCGCCAAAGGCAAATTTCCAACATGTATTTGGTCATGAAAATATTTCTTTAGAGCTATTTCTTTGAAGTCACTTTATGCTTGGAAGATTGCTTCTGAAAGATTTTTTTTGGTTTCCTTCTGAAAAGTTAATTGGGTTGGCTGTTCTAAAGATGATAAACTAACAATGAGATGAATGAATTACAAAAAAGAATAAAATCATAATAATAGGAACAGAAAAAATAAGCAATAAAATTTACTACTATGAAAATGAGGAAAAGATCAAAGTTGTATTCTCTATATTTCAGAAAGAATAACTTGGATTACGAGAACCAAAGAACTTCTAGTTTTTAGTCTTAATTCGAACATTCATTTTTAACATTTTAAAAATAAACTTTATATATTTAAAAATTTAATAAAAAATATTTAAAATGTATATATAAGAAGCTATGATAAATAATATATTGTACTACTTTTTGTTTTCTTTTCATAGTAAGCATATATTTTTTATCTTAAGCTGATGGTATCTTGAAAATAGTTGTTCTACCTATTAAAATAGATGTAAGATCTGCGTTGTTATTGCAGTAAACATATATTTTTTATTTTTGGAAAGCAAAAAAGTCCAAAGAAAAGGAGGAAAATCCAGCGAGATATCTATACACGTGGGCCATTACTTACTCTATCGGGTCAAAACCCTAGCTATTACTTAATCTCTACCTTCTGCTTCCTAGATTTTACTCTTGCATATTACTTACCAGGTATTTTCATCTACTGTTAGGCTATTACATGTCCTAAATAGATTCATATCTTGTTTTTCTTTGTTGAATTGAGTATTTAAATAAACTGGATCTGCAGAATGGATATAGAGAATCTATATATAGTTTGGACTGATGTGTAGTTATTGTAGTTCCATAAATCTCTGAATAGAATCCTATTACATGGAGTTTAGCGTCCTTATTTTCAGATCTACTTATGTTTTTTCCCGAATCCGTGTTCTTTGTTTTTTACTCAAGATTTTTTAACCGTTTTGAGAGATTATTCTTGTTTATATTCTTGTTAAAGTGTATTTTGTGTATCGATTTTTTTGTCTTTAGCACAATTAATGTATTTGAAGAAAACAAGGGATTTCTAGAATTGTCAATGTCCTCGATCTAGAGTTCGTGAATTTATCACTTATGTATAGGCTCGGAGAATATGTGAATTCATTATATTTAGTCTTATAAGGAAGTGCACACACATCCAAGCTATGTTACTCGGACTCTCCAAATATGTTGCCACACCTGTGTCATATCCTCCAAAAATGTACTACTTTTGGATGATCCGACACGCACTCGGCGTCATTTGAAGAGTCCGAGCAATGTAGCATCCAAGTTTAATGTTTTCGATCTAGAAGAACTTTAGAAATTTGGAAATCCTGATGATGTAGGATGTATATATCGAACACATTGTATCATGGCTACATGAGGAAATATGACATGAAATTGGATGAAAGTTGAGTATATGTATCTTTTTTTTTTTTGCTGATAAGAAGAGTGATGTATCTCCAAGTTTTCAACTTTGGCACTTTTAACTATTCTAGTTTCTTAGGTTTGACTGGGATAG
This sequence comes from Anisodus acutangulus, assembly GCA_029783415.1. Taxonomy (NCBI): domain Eukaryota; kingdom Viridiplantae; phylum Streptophyta; class Magnoliopsida; order Solanales; family Solanaceae; genus Anisodus; species Anisodus acutangulus. Next base: position 32,965,782 of record CM056499.1, on the reverse strand, counting down.
GGTTACGGGAGATGACAGACTTGTGCTGATGGAAAACTATTTTCTATCTTATTAGAAGTTTTAGCAAGTGGATTTACTCTTTTATGGATTTATGACTTTTTTTTTTGCAATTTCTCAATGATAAACAGTGTTTAGTCCATATTTTGTAATGGCTGGTCGACGGGATAGCTATGGGAAACGGTCTCATTCTCAGTCAGATTATGGTGAAAACGGGGCAAACAAAAGGAGAAGTACTAGAGGTGATAAGGATCCTTTCTCTATCGGCCCTGATGATACAGTATATCGGTACTTGTGCCCAGTAAAGAAGATTGGCAGTATCATAGGTAAAGGTGGGGAGATTGTTAAACAATTAAGGGTGGACACTAAAGCAAAAATTAGAATTGGAGAGACAGTACCGGACTGTGAGGAACGTGTTGTCACCATCTACAGCTCAAGCGAAGAAACAAATGAGTTTGATGGAACTGAAGATCGTGTTTGTCCAGCTCAAGATGCGCTTTTCAGAGTATATGATAAAATCGTTAGTGAGGACGCTATGGACGAGGACTCCGAGGAAGCACCACAGCTTACTGTTAAGCTTCTAGTACCTTCGGATCAGATTGGATGCATTATTGGGAAAGGGGGACAGATAGTTCAGGACATTCGAAGTGAAACTGGGGCTCAGATTCGTATTTTGAAAGATAAGCATTTGCCTGGATGTGCATTGAGCTCAGATGAACTTGTGCAGGTAATGCAGGATCACCTTCCTATCTCTCCACTTGTGTTACTTCTGCACCATCAAACTTGCAATGTTGTTTCAATAAATTTTCTTGGTTAATAAGTTTGATTAAGTGCCCGTTCTTCATGCTTGAACTTGCTGGCTATCACATTTCAGCCTAATTACTTTGGGGATCTTCTTTTACAACTTGGTTGACTGTCTGATTTAGATTTAAAGGGATTAATCATGCTGCACTTATGTTTCACACCACCTCTTGAAATTTAACTATGACAGCCCAAATTGCATGATTACACACACACATATGGATGGCTCAGTTTCTTTAGTTATAAATGTGGTCAATTTTCTTGGTAGTCGTCGGTCTATCAAGCTGGGATTCAATTATCATATTGCTCTTAGCAATGGGGAATTATAAAATAAACTTTGGCTGAATTAACGTCACTGCTCATCTGGTTGTTGGTTACTTGGGTTTAGGTATCTGGTGAAGTTGCTGTAGTGAGGAAGGCACTCTATGAAATTGCAACTCGTCTTCACAATAATCCATCCCGTTCTCAACACATTCTATCCTCCGATGCACCAACTATCTATTCTTCGAGCAGTTCACTTATGGGTCCTGCTGGTGGTGCTCAAATAATGGGAATTGCGCCGCTTGTGGGGCCATATGGGGGTTACAAAGGGGAGAGTGGTGACTGGTCAAGGTCTATCTACTCAGCTCCAAGGGATGACTCATCTTCAAAGGAATTTTCTCTTCGTTTAGTGTGTCCTACTGCAAATATCGGTGGTGTCATTGGCAAAGGTGGTGTCATAATAAACCAAATTAGACAAGAGTCTGGCGCAGTGATCAAGGTGGATAGTTCTAATGCTGAAGGTGACAATTGTGTGATTTCTATTTCTGCAAAAGAGGTAAGCATTTTCTATTTAAATGGATGTTTATCGGAATATGCAACTTGAGGTTTTTTGTTCTCTTAGTAAAGATGCGTTTTTATGTTTTGTCTAGTTTTTTGAGGACACATATTCTCCCACAATTGAAGCAGCATTGCGCTTGCAACCAAGGTGCCGTGAGGAAGTGGAACGGGATTCAGGTCTTATATCATACACCACAAGGTTGCTGGTTCCAGCATCTCGAATTGGCTGTCTTATAGGGAAAGGTGGATCCATAATTAATGAGATGAGGAAAATCACGAAATCCAATATTCGCATTCTCTCGAAGGAAGACCTTCCGAAGGTTGCATCTGAAGATGATGAGATGGTACAGGTAATTATTCATTGTTGATAGTAATTGAGTACTTTATATATGTCAAGGATACCCCTCACTAATCAAAAGAAAAAAAAGTCGGTGGTTTCTCCCTCCCTCTTTACAAATCCGGCTACTGGAGTATGCATATACAATATGAATGGGGGTTTCTGATGTAGATTTGACATCTTTGAAAGCCACAAGTTGCTTTTGCATTTGGATCCGTATATGTTCTTGATTAGTTTTGGGGCAAGGGGTATGCGTGGGTGGAAGTATTATTGCATAGGACTTGTCCTTTTCTCTATTTGTTTTTTTTTTCATTTCCTGTGCTGTACCTACTGTTCCCCAAAATAAAACCTTCAAAGAGGGTGGAAAAAGAAGCGGAAAGATCATGTCATTATGAAAAGATAAGGATGCTGATGCAACATAAGTTTATTTATACTATCATACTTATTCTCCACGTTTTTCTCTAATTTAATTAGGAACTTCCTTCCATGCTCTTTTTTTATCATTATACTTGTTATTTTACTCTGAAGAAGTTAAACAAACATTTGTGCTGTGTTATTTTTCTTAACTGAACCTAATTATATACTTCCATCATTCATCAGATATCAGGAGATCCTGATGCTTCAAAGGATGCACTCATGCAAGTAACATCACGTTTAAGGGCAAATTTTTTCGAAAAAGACGGGCCCATGCCTGCATTTGTTCCAGTTCTTCCCTACCTCCCCATGTCAGCTGATTCAGATTCCTTGAAATATGAAAACAGAGATACTAGGAGACATGCACGTGAACATTCCTACTCAGCTGGGTATGGTGGTGCTAGTGATCTTCCACATGGTGATGGTTTTGGAAGTTATGGTACTCTCCAGGTAAACTTTGTTTCATTGGTTAGTACAATGGAGTTTTTGGAAGTTGCAGTGCTCTCTAGAAGTTCTAGGATTTGTTTGTTTCAATTGCTTTCTACTACTTTTGTGGAATGTCTATGTGCAGCTTTTGATATTAATTTCTAATTTCATTTGCAGAGTAGTAGTAGTGTAGGGTATGGGGCATATGAAGGATATTCCCCTGCTTATCCAAAAGAAGGATATTCCCATGGGCGTTCTGGTGGATCTGGGTGAGTCTCCTCGTCTTCCCTTCACCAGTCTTGAGTAGGTTTGGTGTCCTATGTAGTGGTGATAACTGTGATCATGCTGCCTCTAGATTTTCTTGAAAGAACAAGAATGAGCTCGTACTTTCATTCTTTCTCATTGTAATGCTTCTCAAGGAGCTAAATGTTTTGATCACATATTTGGATCTTGCCAGTTTATGTCTGACCTAATGGCATTCTGGTTTGAACTTGTCATTGGTGATTTTGTTCTGCCCATTTGTTGCAGAGGATTCTTTCTTCTTTCAACTGCTCTAAAGAAGTCAAAGATACTTCTCCAATTCTTATTCATTATGTCAAGTTTATGTTACCAGGTCATCAAGGCAAAACTCTGCTTCCCGGAGAAAAAGTTATGGTTACTAGAGCTTGTAACAGGACCACAGGTAGCTCATGAATTATGGTTCTATTGCATTGCATCATTCATTTGATTCCCTGGTTTTATATATCTAGCCCCACTCATACAAAAATTCTAAACATTTTGGTATGATGACCTTAACCTATCTTCCATCTATGAAACTAATGGTATTCTTTTCCCTTTGTTTCCTTTACCTCGCTTCAAACAGCCGAGATATCTGAAGCCTGAAGCCAGCCTACTGTCACCTTTGATGAAGCCTCATGCCTAAACCAGATGACCAGATGAATGCGGACATCGAAAATCATTGCCTACCTTGATGTTTCCCTTAGCAGGACCATATCCGAAGATCTTACCTACTATCAAAATTTGCCATGCCCTGACACCATATATTTCCGAGCTCAAACTCTTGTGCTTCCAAGAACCTGTGTAGCCAGCGGCCTCAGCCTTTCTTCCCTTTTGTAGTTGTACTATAGATGAATTCAACTCTTAAATCTTGGCCATGTGTCCTGATGTCTTGTTTTCAGTTTATTGCTATTTGTATGAATCTACTGTTAGTTGGACTTGCCTATTTGATGCTCTAGATGCTAGACCTGGTGCAGATTTCCAAGTCTGTCTAGTTTTTACTATGATTCAATGTTGGACACGAGCCCTTTCAAATATCTTTACAGTATTGCTATGTTACTTACTAGAAAGCCTACATGTTTCTTTATTATCTGTGATAATATTCAATCATGATTTTCTGTGTCCTTGTCATTTTATTGGCAAAAGTTATTGCTAAAAAGATTGCTCTTCTGAAGAGGATGTTGTAGCTATGGAATGTGCATACAGCTTAAGCTACAGGGGTGCCTGCAGTTCTCTGTGGACCCTGGATCTTCAATGCAGTGATCTGTGTGGTTTAGTAGTGCAAGATTTATCAGTATGCCAAAATGCAGTGATAATTTTCACTGCCAAGTCACTGGAATCTGATAGCTTTTGGGAGTACTGGTTGGAATTAATTGAAGCAGGTAAAATCTTATGGTAAGTCTCATATTCGTGTCATCACATGCTTGCTTTTGTTATATGATTCACCTATCAAACTAATTTTTTTTTGTTATATGTTTTATCTGCAAGCGCATATATTATTGCAACGAATCAGCATGTTAGGTGGAATTTACTCATGTATGCTAGGTAGTTATATTTTCTATGCATTTGTTTGACGAGGATGTTGTTTCAAACATGTCTGCTCCCATCTGAAGTTAAGCAATCTCTTCTTTGTTCCATTGGATACAGTCAGTGCGTTTACTTCTTTTGCTGATGCCTTTTCTTGTTGCTCATCTTATGCAATGCTCTATTATTTGTTCTTTCTTGTTGAGAGTGATGGGTGTTGAGTTGTAGTGGTGGCTGTGTCTTGAAGAAGAGTGGTTTTATCATATGAGAGGATACTTGTTTACAAAGATAAGTCAATCGTGGGGTGTGTGAAGTTGATCCGGAGTTGAGTTGATCTTTTACAAGTACTTGCACCAAGTTGAGGCTTGGTTTTTGTTGATTTCCTTCCACGAATCATGTCAAGTTAGAAGTTGCTCCTATTGCATAGAATATAGATTGTGTCGTGTTACTTTTCTCCCTTGACACCCCCTCCCTCCGGTTGAGGGTACATATGGTTGTTGATGGTTGGCCCGATTGGTGACTGGAAGTACCTCCTTATATGATTCCAGTTTTTTTCTTAGGGCGGTAGATCTTTGATGTTTGTAAATATTTTGATATATTCATGAAGTATTTGTAAATACTACCATTTGGACGGAGTAACTTACGAAAGATTGGGAGGTTTTGTTTCCCTTAGGCCTAATGACAACAGTATCTAATTACAGGGTATTATCCTATATCAGAAGTTACTTCCGTTGTTAGGCAAGTTATTATTTCATTCTCGAAGATAGATGTAATCTCGTAATTGTCAATTAATGTACGGTAATGATAAATTCTTTGGTGATATAAAAAAATGGGAGGAGGGGGCGTGGAACAACTAAAAAATTATATAATAGTTGGACTTCAATTTTTTAAAGCATGGGCTCCAATAATTTAGAAAATGGCAAGCTAAATCTCCATTTATATTCTGTTGCACAGGCTCTTACATGCCAAAAAATGGGTGTAAATATATAATGCCGATACAAAAAAACGATAAAGTAACTTTTGTAAGATGGGTTCGAGGGTTGGGGCTCAAAACTATGCGATAAGAACATTAATGTTAACCATATAGTGTAATGGATTTTGTTGCATTAGTATATTAATAAAATCAGACATGACTAGATACGAGAGAAGATATTCATGTAGTTTTTTTAATTCCTAACAAGGTAACTTACTAAGTGGATCTTCTCATCCTCGCTGTTGAAAATATAGGCAAGCCCCAACCAATGTTTTGTTAGGGTAACAAGGCCGATCAGGACGCGGGTTGTAAACGATGCTTTTTAGCAATCTTGACACTTGTTATAAATTGTGTCTCTTGGACTTGATTTCCTTCGGCTTGAGACGATGTAGGTGTATCTTCTTTAACCTCTTATCATTTCATGATTGTTTACCCAAAAGAGGTATAGTTGAATTTGTAAGTGATTTTAAGGATACGTGGATTGATTCGTAAGCAAACGTAATAGATAATTAGAGATAAATAAGCGAATGTAAATAACAAGCAATAGTAATAGCCTGAATCGATAGAATCTTGATTTAGACTTGTCCTTGAGATCGGTCCAGTCTTTAGCTGAATTGCTTTGAACTCGAGCCAATACTGAGAGCTTGAGAATCTTGAGTTCACGTGTATGTAAAGAGAATCAAATGCCTTTCCAATATGAAGGTTGAACTCCTTTTATAGTTAACAATACAAGATATTGCCGTTAAAGAAACAATCTCTACTTCAATGCACTTAAATGAGAATAACGCCCATTTCATGAGAAATGAATAACTGTCAGCGTCATGTCTGAAGCGGTTACGTGCTGAGTCTCTTCGACCTTCTGCCGGTGTCACATGGTTCGAACACTACTCGGTCCTTGCTCGAACACCCGGACTTATACTGACGCCTCACCCCAATCTCGCTCTGAGGTAACCTTTAACCTTAGCAAGATGTGGACGTTCCCTTCAACCTTTTGCTAAGACCATGCCATGTGTTGTGCCGGTTTTTACCGTATACATATAGTTACCACACTTCCCACACTTCCCGAATCAAAGTTTACCGTAGTGATGGGAAGTGGAAATGATCCCTCTGGTGTCTTCTATTGTAATATTTCTTTCAAATTACTCAAAATTAGATCGTTTAACCTTCCACATGATCTGACTCACCTCTTATCATTCTGCCACTTCGGACACGTGTTGACTTTCGTTTGAACCGCCGTTTTGGTTCTATAACCAAAATGTTTTGCAATGATGACTTCGCCCATATAAACCCCCATCTTTTTTCACTTTTTAGATTTTATCTTTTGGTAAATTTATTTCCATCCTTCGACTAATTAGCCTTCAATTTTCCAGAATTTCTTCAAATCTTCAAACCTCTAAATCTTCGAGCCTTCATATCTTCAAACCTTCATACCTTCAAAACTATGATGAAATCTACCCGATCGTCTTCCCGACAATCTTCTCCGGCAAGCTCTCCACCGTCGGTTTTCGATGAAACCATCGGCACCGGTGACCCTTCTGAAGCTCAAGCCACCACGGAACCCAGAGCCTTCGATATGCTTCCATTAACTTTAGTCTTCGACACTGAATTCACCGTTCAAATGGCATTTAAAAAATCTAACCATGGGGAAGAGGCTAAAAGCTAGTCATCCTCTATCAAGGAGTCCGATCTCAAGAGAGTCCGAGATAATTGCGGTTGGAATGATCTCTCTAGGATCATTGTTCCTGGTCCGGACGAAGACATCACCACCTTCAGGTCCGGACTTTCAAACTCGTCCAATCGATGACGTGATCCTTACAATGTGCAGGACTTACACTTTGTGTCTTGCACAAATTGGTCCGTCTGTATGGAGAATCGTTACTTACCTCCGGTTCTTGGCCAATTTGGTCAAAGAACCTTTCACCTTGGATAATTTGATCAGTTTATATTCGCCTAATTTTTTTTGAGGCAGGGTCGTACAACTATCCAAATGAGGAAAATTTCCCATCCTCTCGAGCGTCGATGAAAATCGAGACCGAGGCTGGTTGGAATATTTTGTTGCTGTCCTGATTTCGGAAATTATCCCGCTAGGTTCATGCCTTTTCCGGAGGAATGGAACATGTACCGTAAGTACTCAAAACCCTTTCTTTTTCTTTTAAGACAACTTGTCTTTTAATCTTTCCTTTCTCTTTCAGTCGTTCAATGCATTCCGGCCCACGTGGACAATCTCTATACTTGGGTCGAGAAAATAATCAGCAATCATCCGCTTAAGAAGCGGACATGGAAGAAACTCTCCAATAAACGATGGGTAGCCCGTAACCACGAGGGTGCTCGACTAACCCCCTTTTCTTAACTTAAATAGTAGCCTTGTGCATTTTTTCATCATTTTTTTAATTTCCCGAACTGGCAGGTTTACCGAAGGGCTCTTCTATCTCGAGGTCCAACCCCTCTGATGCTCCAACTGTCCCCGATCCGGCCGCATCGGTTTAACGCATCACCGAGGTACCAAAAAAGAAGATCTCCAAATCCAAATCCTCGAAGCCTCCGAAATCACCTTCGGTCGGCTCAAAGAAAAGAAAAAGAACTTCTGAAGTGGGTGGTCCTTCCTCGAAGTCAAGACACCGGCATCTCACCAGAAGATGTTTGGGTGAGAATGACTACCCCCACTACTACCTCGGCAGAAGACATTCCTGCCGAAGTTAGAGAAGAACATGTTGCTGCTGAAGCAACCGAACCAATCCTGCTGCCAACTGATGCCACAGCTACACCTGCCGCCACGACACCAGTCATCGAGCTTGTCATCATCGAGGATGACGATGAAGCCACGGATGAGGAGCCGTTGGCTAAGAAAACCAAAACTTCCATTTTAATTCCTCGTCCACCATCACAACCGGCTCAAACCTTTGGCAAGAAGATTTTGAGTGCCTCTACGAAGAGGCTGGTACCTCCACAGCCTGTACCGAGCAAGCTCATACCACACAAAATGACCAAATCTTCCAAGGCCCCGCGAAATAACGCTAGCTCCCTATATGAGCTTGTAAACGTTTTTCCGGCCCCAAGTTCGGACCCAAGGAAAATGAGATCTGCTACCATTTCCTTCCCTGAGGACACAAACTTTTTGTCCCGTTTGATCGGGGTTGCCAATTACATGAGGCCCCTCATCTCGGAGTCCGATAATGAGAAGATGCAGAACGTGTCTTGGCCATGCCTCTTTAACGAGGGTATGCACACTGCTAACCGAGTACGTATTCTTCTTCTTAATTGCCTAAGTTGAAAATTGTTGTATCTCTCATTTTTAACTTTTTCTTGATTCTTTATTTTGCAGTCCTCCGTTCTTATTGGTGAGGGCCTCATCCGGTGTTTGGATGAAAACGAACACCTTAAAAGGCAGCTGGACCCCCAAGAAAAAGAAATCCAATACCTCAAAGGGCTTCTTCAAGAAAAGGATGACCAACTGCAGCAAGCCGGTGACTTGTCCGCTGTCCGGGCTGAACTGGATCAGGTCAAAGGCAACTACCTCAGAGCTATGAATGAACTCAAGCTTGTCATCGAGGAAAATAAGATTTTGAGAAAGAGAATGAGAAACTCTTCCAAGATGTCGAAGTCCTCACTCAACATCTCGGGGAGCAGGAAGAAGTTCAGCATTATCAAGCTCAGTAAGTAGAATTTCTAAATGTCAAACTCGATCGCCTTGGTGCTGAACTTGCTGTAATGGATGCCGACAGGGCCGTCGACCTTGCTGCGCTGAAGATGGCTCAGGATCAGGCCGACCAACAAGCCCAAACTAACGAATGGCTGAGAAATGAGTTTGAGGCTTCAAACTAGAGGTATGCTGAGATCTCTACCCAACTTGCTCAAGTTTCGGCTGAACGAGACCAAGCTTTGGCCGAAGCAGAGGCCAAGATGGCCCGAACAGTACTAAAAACAGAGCATATCAGATGAAACGTTCGGAGGTACACTTTGGAGCAGACTGGAGACGGGATCTCAGACATCGATATCAAGATTAAAGAAGCCAAATAGGTCGAGCTCCGAGGCTACCGCAAGATGAACAGAGATAGTTTTGAGGATGAACTAGAGGACTCCGAATACGAGTCCGATTAAGATCTAGGATTTCATGCCTTTGTACTTTTTTCCCTTTTTGAATATGTTTTGCTCTGGCCGTTTACCGGCCTTGTATATAAAGTGATTTTTTTGGTATGACTTTTCTATCATGCGGCATATGTCGTCGTTTTCTTATTTTCAACTAGGGCCGGTAAGTGGGCCAGCCTCGGGTCTGGCGGGCCGGGTTTGGCGGGGTCGGGGTGCGACGGGAGAAGGGGTCGGGGTCGGGTCTGGCGGGACTTGCTCCAGTCCCGTCCCGATCCCGATCCCGTCGGTATCGGGGCGGGGCGGGGTCGGGTCGGGGTCGGGCTCGGGGCGGGGTCCGACGGGTTTTCCTTTTTTTTAAAAATAACATATGTATAAAAAAAAACTCAATAAACAAAATAAGATAGTGTAATAAAAACATCCCAAGGCTGTTTTTGTGCCTCTTATATTATTTAATAGACATATGATTTTTTTGTAATACAAAATTACAAATATAATTGTCTAAAATCTAAATTGCAACTTTGTGGTGTTGTCCAAAAGTTGCAAATTACATAATAAAATTGCAATTAAAAAAAATTACATTCTCAAAAAAACCTGTTCTAATTGCTTGATGATTTCCTGTGGTTCTTCGGTTGGAATTAGTATTTGTTGGTCAAATTGATCTACGTCGCTTCCACTACCTTCGGTTAAGATTTTGTTGTAGTTTTCATCTTCTTCTTCGTTGATCTCCGGTTGACCGTACCTTCTCCGCTCCGCTCGTATCCAATCTCTGAATAATACTACAATTTCCAAGCTGTCTCCGGCTAATGAGTGTCTGTGGTCTCCTATTTGATATCTGCCGGCAGAAAAAGCGCTTTCAGACGCAGTTGATGACGCTTGAATGTTCAAAACATCTCGGGCCATCATTGAAAGTGTCGGAAAGGTCTTCTCATTCCCCCTCCAGCATTTCAGCAAGTCTTCAAGTCCATCTTCATTGATAACTTCTTGATACGGTACAGAACCTTGCAAAATAAAAATATCCAACTCGCTAATTTGGTTAGTAGTAGAGGTACGGCCGCACATTCTATTTCTGAGGCTTTCAATACTAGCCGCAGAAACAACATGTCTTTTGTGAGATTGTGTTGAAGATGAAGAATGTGGTATGGAAGGCGGTAAGTTACTAACATTTTCTTGTTGATAAAATCTATATATTTTTTTGCATTGGTGTTCTACGCTAGACAACACTTCTTCTTTAGTTTGACTTTGTTCAATAGGTGGTGGGTGATTTAGATTTTTGGGACTTGGAGGTGGTAGTACTTCTATACAATCGTAAATTGTTTCAATTAGTGATTTAGTACCGTCTATTTTAATAGTAGGATTTAATACAGAACCAATAATATAAATAGTGGGAATAGGAATAAAATATTTTTTTATTTTGACAAACATTTTTTTAATAGCTGCCTTATAAGCTGGGTTTTTCATATATTTACTAAGTAATAAAAATATTAGAGTTATATAAAACAACATAGTTGAAATAGTAGGATAATATATACCGGAAAATTCTTTTGTTGCTTGAAAATTTTTTCTCTAAAAATACAATAAGTTCGGAAATTTTTACCCAATCACTATCTAAAATCATATCAGCTGGATTTTATTATGAGAGTTAAAAAATAAAGTTATAGGTATTCTATAGTCATAAGCAACAAGTAGTTGCTCGTATAAAGAATTCCACCTAGTGGATACTTCTTGTGGAATTTTTCTATAAGGTAGTCCACAATCGTGACAAGTTTTTTTTATATTCTTTTCTACGTTGTACTTTATTACTTTTAAAAATAAAGTTTATAGCAAATTGTATTTTACTAAGAATGTCTTCAAAAAGTGATAGACCATCCTTTACAATTAAGTTATATATATGGCATGCACATTTTATATGAAAATGATCTGCAAAAGATGGAGTTAAACTATTTTTTAAAATTGTAATTGCGTAATTGTTAGAAGAAGCGTTATCTAATGTAATAGTCATAATTTTATCGGTTATTCCGTAATAATGACACACTTGATAAATATTATCTGCAATAAAAGTACCAGTGTGCCTATCATCTATATATCTATACGCTAAAATACGTTTTTGCATAGACCATTTATAATCTATCCAATGACAAGTTACAGTTAAATAATCATGGCCGTTAGTACTACGACCTATATCAGACGTGATAGATACTTTGCCATTAAAATGATATAATAAAAACGTAAATATTGTTGATATTCATGCGCGAATTTAAATACATCTCTCTTAACAGTTGATCTAGGAAAACCGTTAAAAGCAGGATTATATATATCTCTAATGTAATGAATAAAACCGGGAGATGAAGGAAATGAAAAAGGCAAACCCTCCACAACAACTAATTTTGATATTGCTTCCCCATCTCTATGTTTATTGTATTTAGAGCCTACAATTCCCCCCGTCATAGGGGTAATTTGACCTCAGACTTGGTCCGGGGACAAGATGTCGATGTGAACCTTGTCCCGATGGAGCGGGCGTTTGCGCACCCGGTTTTGAAGCCTGGTATTGGACATACCTAGCTAGATGATCACTTACTACGTGTCTAATTAAACCCCCCATCCCACCGTGACCTTTTCCAGTTTTAAATTTTAAAACATTTTTACAAATTTTACATATAGCTACTTGATTCTCTACGTCCCTATCAAAAAATGTCCATGCATCTGATTTTAATGGTTGTTTTGCTGGACCTCGTCTCATACTAGGGGGAATAGGAGGTATTTCAGTTGAAGGTGCACTAGTGGGTGTGTTGTCATCAACATTAGTGGGTGTATCATCTAGATCATCGTCTAAATTAAAGTCTTCTTGAGTTCCAGAAAATAGCTCCTGGTCTAAATCTAATGGTATTGTAGAAAAATGTTGAGTATCAACAAAATCATCCTGTGTAGGAATAAGATGAATAGAAGAAGTACCCTTGCCCTGGTTGCCCCTACTAGAAGAAGCACCCTTACCCTTACCCTTAAACATACCTTTTAATCCTTCCATTTTAATTATGATAATAAATAATTAAAGACAATAAAATTAAGTGCGCTAAATAAAATAAACAGACAATAATAATTTAATGAAGGAACGAATGTACCAAGCGACGTAACGTCGACGTGTAATCGAGAGGTTGAAAATTGAAACTTTGCTCGATGGAAGATCCTCAAGCTAGTTGCCAACTTCACTCCCAATTCCCAAATAAATAAATAAAATTGAATATTTAGTAAACAATGTAGACTTGTAGAGAGATATATTGAGAGATTAAAGAGATTGTAGGAAGATTTGTGAGAAAGATGAAGAGATGAAGAGAAAATGAGGTATTTATAGTTGGGAAATTGTGTTAAAGTGGATATATAATAACTTATGGGTTAAAAATAAATATTAAGGGGGTAGGGGGAGGGGGGAGGCCAACAATGGCCGTTGCACAACAACCAAAATGTAAAATGGTCGTTGGTGCAACGGTTATTTTTGCAAAAGGGGGACAAAGGGCGGGGTCGGGGTCGGGCTCGGGACGGGGTCGGGTCGGGAGGGCCTGGGGCGGGTTCGGGTCTGGCGGGACGAGACATTGTCCCGTCCCGAGTTCGAGGCCCGCCAATATTTTTTTTTAGCGGAGTCGGGGCGGGATCGGGGCGGGGTCGGGCTGTCCCGGCCCACTGTCCACCCTTATTTTCAACACTTAGCCAAACAGGCTGCTAACCCAATTTAGGCAAATTGCCTCCGGTTCCTGGGTTTTAATAAAACAAATCAACACTTAGTTTGCGTTGGGCTGAATAAAAGTTATTTTTGAGTCTTAAAAAAGACTTAAGCATCTTTCTTAAAAATGACTTAAGTAATTTGAACAAACATTTCCCTTTAGTTTGCTGTACATCGAGTAATTACCTCTGTTTTAAGTCATTCGACGACTTAATGTAAGGTCCTTACTTTTATGCTTGCGAATAAGACGTCTCCTATTTATTTCGGGCATGAATATTAGATTTTTAGTTATTTCTAATTTTTAGACAACTTCAAGTGTCTTTAAAAATAGGTTGGGTTCATTCTGACTTGGTACCTTCAGAACTTTACTTATTTTTATTCCGGGTATTTTTATGATGACAATCCCCAGTTAAGGACTTTTAAGAAATTCGTTAGCTCATAAGCCTAAAGATTTCAATGATTACCCGAAGATAAAGGTATGCAAAGAAATATTATCAAAACAAGTTTCGGTCAAAGCATTCTCTTATTCAAAACATTTATTTTGGGCAAATAACGAAGCAAGATTCATTCAATCTTTCTGCCTTTACATGCTTTGTCGTAACAAAGAAATTATTCGGGCAAGATTCATTCGATCTTTTAACCCTTACAATGACAATCCTAAAAATCTTTTTAAATAATATTCGAACATATCGAACATCCTTGTCGAGGGTATGTCAGTCCCCTAGTGTTTGTGTGCGAAGCATGAGAACTCAAACATTATTTGCTTTTTCAATACTGGGCAGTCCCCAGTCCCCAGCACTTGGCTTGTCGTTAACTCCAAAATAAGTAACACGCTTTACATTATTGCCTTATTAAAAACCTTGCCGGAAAATCCCTTTTCGGGATATAAACCGTGCTAAGGGAAAAAGAGTGCAACACGTATTTTCAGACCTAATTCTAACTCGGCTCGACCTTGGAATGATTACTCCGAGATGGATCTGCATGGGTTAACCATAACGTAGTAATATCTATGAAACAGAAACGGTTAATAAAAACATACCTTATCAATAATATCGCTTTAAGTGAGCGATGTTCCAGTTATTCGGCAGTTTCTGACCATCTTTGGCTTCTAACTGGTACGAGCCTTTACGAGTGATTCCTGACACTTTATGGGGACCTTCCCAGTTTGGACCCAATTTTCCTTTGTTAGGATTTTTGGTGTTAAGGGTCACTTTTCGCAGAACTAGGTCTCCTACTTGAAAGTGCCAAAAATTAGTCCTACAGTTGTAATATCTTCCTATCCTTTGCTTTTGAGCAACTAGTCGAAGTAAAGCTAACTCACGATGTTCATTCATCAAGTCGAGCTTTACGGCCAACATTTCATTAATTGAATCTTCGGTTGCATGACTGAACCTTAAGCTTGTCTCGCCCACTTTCACGTGAATTAAAGCGTCCGCACCATAAACCAAAAATGATTGAGTCTCCCCAGTGTTAGATTTTGGCGTTGTCATGTATGCCCACAATACCTTCGGTAAAAAATCTTTCCATTTGCCTTTTGACTCATTCAATCTTTTCCCCAGATTCTGAATAATTATCTTATTTGTTGACTCCGCTTATCCGTTTTCACTTGGGTCGTATGAAGTCGACACAATCTGCTTAATTTTCAACCATTCGAGAAAGTCATTCACCTTCTTCCCAATGAACTGTCGCCCATTATAGCAAGTGATCTCCGTCGGTATGCCGAACCGGCAAATGATATGATCCCATATAAAATCAGTGACTTGTTTTTGTTTGACTTTCTTGAAGGCCATCGCTTCAATCAACTTAGAAAAATAATCAATCATAAACAAGATAAAACGTATCTTTCTGGGTGTCCATGAGAGTGGCCCCATGATGTCCATCCCCATTTCATGAATGACCATGGAGATAAAATCGGATGCATTATTTCCGCCGGTTGGTGAATCATAGGAGCATTCCTTTAACACTCATCGCATTTTGGGATGAAGTTTTGTGCGTCTTCTTCCATCCGAACCCCATTAATATCCGGCCCTAATCAATTTTCGAACCAAAAGTTTTGCTCTTGAATGATTACCGCAAGTCCCCTCATGAACCTGGCGCATCACATAATCAATTTTTCCAGGCCCTAAACACCTTGCTAAGGACCGTAACAAGACCTTCGGTACAATTGACCATCAACCAGACAAAACCTGTCCGCCTTAGTCCGAAGTGCTCTTGATTCATTCAGATCAGTAGGCGACTTCCCATCTCGAAGGTAGTCGATAAACTTTTTATGCCAATCCCAAGTTAAGCTTGTTTTGTTTACTTCGACATGACCATCATCAATCGCAGAATTTAGAAGTTGCATAACTATCCCCGAATTAAATTCTTCCGCATCTACGGACGATCCCAAATTAGCCAAGGCATCCGCTTCATTATTTTGCTCCCGAGATACATGCTCCATGGTCCATTCTTTGAACCGATGCAATATCACTTGAATCTTATCTTAGTGTTTTTGCATCATTTCCTCCTTTACTTCGAACACTCCGTTGACTTTATTAACGATCAAAAGCGAGTCACATTCTGCTTCGATGACCTCGGCTCTCAAGCTCTTTGCTAATTCTAAACCTACAATTATAGCTTCATACTCGGCTTCATTATTAGTCAATTTCACATTTCTTATCGACTGTCGAATAATATCTCTTGCAGGTGTCTTAAGTACTACCCCAAGCCAGGACCCTTTCACGTTTGAAGCTCCGTCCGTGTACAAGGTCCAGACCCCAAAGTTTTCCCCGAGGTTAACATAAGTTCTTTTTCTACTTCGGGAATTATTTCGGGTGTAAAGTCTGCTACGAAGTCTGCTAGAATATGAGACTTTATAGTTGTTCTCAGTTTATACTCTACGTCATACCCATTAAGTTTTACCGCCCATTTGGCTAGCCTACCGGACAATTCCGGTTTATGCATCACATTTTTTAGTGGATAAGTTGTTACTACACATATGAGATGACATTAAAAATACAATCTCAATTTTCTAGAAGCCGTTACTATTGCTAAAGCCAATTTTTCTAAGTGAGGATACCTAGTCTCTGCACTAGCCAAAGTTCTACTCACATAATAAATCAAAAATTGCATACCTTTTTCTTCTCGAACCAACACTGCGCTTACCGCTACTTCGGATACTGCCAGGTACAGGAACATCTGCTCGTCTACCTTCAATTTATACAGTAACGACGGACTGGACAAGTATTTCTTCAAATCCCTCAAGTCCTGTTGACACTTTGGCATCTACTCGAAGTCATTCTTCTTTTTCAACAAAGAGAAGAACAAATGACTTTTCTCCGATGATCGGGAGATAGACCTACTCAAAGTGGCTATCCTTCCGGCGAGTCTTTGGATTGCTTTCACATTGTCAAGCACCTCCGACATTCTTTTGATGGCTTTGATCTTATCCGGATTAATCTTTATTCCCCAATTTGAGACCAAGAAGCCTAAGAACTTGCCCGAGCCCACTCCAAAATTACACTTTTCAGGATTCAACTTCATGTTGTATTTTCGAAACACGTCAAATATTTCTTGAAAATGCTTTAAATGGTCCTCTTCTTCCAGGGACTTAACTAACATATCATCAATGTAAACTTCCGTTGTGTTTCCTATTTGATCTTCGAACATGCAGTTAACTAAGCGTTGATATGTTGCCTCGGCATTTTTAAAACCAAATGGCATCACATTATAGCAATAAGTCCCGTACCTAGTTATGAAATAAGTTTTCTCTTGATCCTCTAGGTTTATCCAAATCTGGTTGTACTCAGAGTAAGCATCAAGAAAACTTAGCATTTCATGTCCTGCCGTAGAATCAATCATTCGATCGATGTGTGATAAAGGAAAAGAGTCCTTCGTTCATGCTTTGTTCAAATCTTTAAAATCTATGCACATTCTCAACTTATTACCTTTCTTAGGTATGACCACTATGTTAGCTAGCCAATCTGCGTACTCTACTTCCTAGATGTAACATATATTTAAAAGCTTTGTTACCTCCTTGATGAATTTATGCTTGAATTCGGCCATTGACCTCCCGTTTTTCTTTATAGGGGGAAAGTTCGAATCCAAACTCAGCTTGTGAGTCGTGATCTCCGGTGGAATACCTGTCATGTATAAATGGGACCAGGCAAAAAAATCGAAGTTTGCTTTAAGAAATTCAATTAATTTAAGCCTGAGCTCCGGGGTTAACCCGGTGCCCAGGTATACCTTCCTATCCGGTAGATGCACGAACAAAATGACTTGCTCCAGTTCCTCTACGATTGACTTTGTGGCATCTGAGTCATCTGGCAGCACAAATGACCTCAGGACACAGGAATAATCTTCGTCGTCCTTGAAGTTAATTTTGTCTTCCTTCGGACTCGTAGGGCCCAAATCCTGTGATTGATATTTAACCTATGTGCCTTTACTTGATACTTCTCTTGGTGTTTGCACCGATTCTTCTACCGCAAACATTTCCCTTGCTGCCGATTGCTCACCATGAGCTATTTTTATTCCCTCCAGGGTCGGGAACTTTAGCATCATGTGTAACACCGAAGGCACGACCCTCATGTCATGTATCCAAGGTCTGCCAAATAGCGCGTTGTACCTCATTTCACATTCGATAACATAAAACTTCATTTGCTGAACTGTTCCGGCTGTATTTACCAGATGAGTAATTTTCCACTTCGTAGTCTCACTTGTCATATTGAATCCGTTGAGAACCCAGGCCGCCAACACAATTTGGTCCAACAGTCCTAACTGCTCTACCACTTTTCAACAGATAATGTTGGCTGAGCTACCTGGATTAAAATACGCTTATTCTGAAATTTATTGATAAATACATAAATTACCAAAACATCATTATGAGGCTGAATGATACCCTCTGCGTCTTCATCATTGAAGGAAATTGTTCCCTCCGACACATAATCTATGGATCTTTTCTCCCAAGTAATTGACACTTTCATCTTCTTTGCCGTCATGACTGCTCCCTTCGGAACGTCCATTCCTCCAATAATCATGTTGATAATATGCTGGGGCTCGACTGGATTCGCTTGTTTGCTTGCTTTTCTATTTATGTAGTTCCCTTTTGCTCGATCACTTAAAAAACCACGCAGGTGGCCATTTTTCAACAACCGAGCCACTTCATCCCTCAATTGACGACAATATTTGGTCCGATGACCATGAGTTTCATGATAATCACAAACCAAACTTGGATCTCTTTGAGCCAGATCTGACTGAAGTGGTCTTGGCCATCTTGTTTCCTTGATATGCCCAATAGCCGAAACGAGTCCGGCAATTATGTTCAGATAACTTTGGGTCTCAACATTATTGGAAGAAGACCAGCTGGTATCATTCCTAAATTGCAAGCCTCTGTTGGTAGACCCTTGATCATTTTGCCTATCACCTCTGTTCGACTGAAAATTGCGATTGTTTCAACCTCTATCTGACCTAAAATTAGACCTCTCTGGTTGCCCGTAGGGCTGATAACTATCCTTAAAGATTTTGACTCCGACTCAACTACCCTATTTGATTTATCAAAATTCTTGTCCCGATCTGTTGACCCCGGTGGAAGATTGAGTTGATCATCCTCTATCCTGATTTTGGATTCGTACCATTTTTGCACATCTGCCCAAGTTAATGCCGAGAATTCCAACAAATTCTCCTTCAACTTGAATGAGGCACTAGAGCTCATGGGATTCAACCCCTTAGTGAAAGCTTCGGCTGCCCATTCATATGGTACCCGTGGAAGAAACATCCATTCCTTTTGAAACGCGACACGAACTCCCACAACAACTCCATATCATTCTGAGTAATTTTGAATATATTTGCCTTTCTTACTTGAACCAGCATGTGCCTTTATAAAAGCATCTGCAAGTATTTCAAATGAGTTAATAGAATGTTCAGGCAATATAGAATACCATGTCATTACTCCTTTAGATAGCATTTCGCCAAACGTTTTCAGCAACACTGATTCAATCTCGTCCAGATGCATGTCATTGCCATTTACTGCATAAGTATACGTCATTGAGGATCCGTTGTCCCATCATACTTTTGGGGGTCAGGCATCTTAAACCTCTTCGGGATCAGTTTAGGTTCCGCACTCGATGAAAATGGCAGTTGGATATTTCTCTTCAAGTCCGGTCCCTTCAAGATCGAAGGGGCTCCCAGAATCTGGTCTACCCGTGAGTTATAAGTTTCCACCTTTTCATTAGTGTTAATCCATTTGGTTAAGGCCTCGAGCATTTTCAAAACCTCTGAGGGATCATTAGTCCCCGACCATTGACATTCTCATCGAATCGATCCTCTTCCCGACCTGGATCATCATTGCGGACTGGCCGAGGCTCATCCGCCGCACTCGCTCAACTACTTTTCTTTTGCAACTGAGTTATTGCCTCTTGTTGCTCCTTCAGCATGTGAAAGATCCGAGCCAAATTTATTTCTTCCTCATCATCATCTGGTGTCTTTCCATGTGACCTTCTAGACCCTTGGGGTGAAATCACGGGGTTGGGATTCAACGAATCAACGGGCGGAACGCCGTTCATTGGATCAACAGGCGGAGCGACATTATTGTTATTGATTTTGTTAGCACAATTGTCCCAGTTGTTGTTGTCATCATGGTTGCTAACCTCAACTTGAATGTCACTAGCCA
The DNA here is from genome assembly GCA_029783415.1 of Anisodus acutangulus. Taxonomy (NCBI): domain Eukaryota; kingdom Viridiplantae; phylum Streptophyta; class Magnoliopsida; order Solanales; family Solanaceae; genus Anisodus; species Anisodus acutangulus. Next base: position 32,945,771 of record CM056499.1, on the reverse strand, counting down.
TTCTGCAATGCTTACTTTTAACCTGAAATCACAAAATCTCAAAAAAAACAAGTGAAAATTAAGTTTGAACAATTCACCACTATTATCCTCAGCACCATGGTGGGCCCCAAACTGTTTACCCCAAAAAAGGTACAATTGAATTTGTAAGTGGGTTTAAGGATAGGTGGATTGATTCATAAGCAAACGTAATAGACAATTAGAGATAAATAAGCGAATGTAGATAACAAGCAATAGTAATAGCCTGAATCGATAGAATCTTGATTGAGACTTGTCCTTGAGATTGGTCCGGTCCTTAACTGAATTGCTTTGAAACCGAGCTAATACTGCGAGCTTGAGAATCTTGAGTTCACAATGAATTCGTTCAAGTGTATGTAATGAGAATCATATGCCCTTCCAACATGAAGGTTGATCTCCTTTTATAGTTAATAATACAAGATATTGACGTTAAAGAAACAATCTCTAATTCAATGCACTTAAATGAGAATAACACCCATTTAATGAGAAAGGAGTAACTGCCGGTGTCATGCCCGAAGCGGTTACATGCTGAGTCTTTTCGACCTTCTGCCGGTGTCACCTGGTTCGGACACTACCCGGTCCTGCTCGAACACCCGGACTTATACTGACGCCTCACCCCGATCTTGCTCTGAGGCAACCTTCAACCTTAGCAAGATGTGGACGTTCCCTTCGACCCTTTGCTAAGACCATGCCACGTGTCGTGCCAATTTTTACCGTATACAATGGTGGCATTCGTTTCCCATGTTTACTAACTTGATGCAACATTTGTGGCTGACCTCCTTATTCTCAAACACGGCCGTGGCAATTTCTTCTGCGCATTTTTCATTGAACTTTTGATGTTCTGATGATTCTTCACTAGGTTGATGACTTGGCGGTTCGACGGTTTTTCCTGGATGTTGTTTAGGAACATGGGAAGAAGCCTTAGGTTGATGACCCGGGGATTTGGAGGCATGTGCTAAGTGTTGCTCGACTATGGGAAGAAGCCCCTATCGTCACATTGGCTATTGTTAAAACGAACACCACTATGGCAGTGAAACCTTTGGACAATGAGGATGATGCTACCATTATGCTCTGAGTAATTACAAGTTGGATCCTTTAATTAATGGTTAAGGAAACTACCACTATTATAGGGTTTTAAAAACTCTTTAAAGTCTTATTTACTATTTCAGTTTCTCATTTTGGAGTTTGTCCAGAATCGTTGTACGTGTAACGCATATTATGCGATGGCGGTTAATTATCTAAATTCTTGCTGCTGCTGCTATTGTAGTTCCAACTACTCAAATCTCAAACTAATTGAAGATGACTACTCAAATCTCAAACTAATTGCAATATGTATTCATATGTAATATTTTGTCATAATTATAGTATATTAAAGTTACAAATTAAATATTTGATAAAAATCTCTACATTTATTATTGGTAATCATAGATATTCTATTTTTATAAAGATGGTTTATTATTATATTATAAAAAAAAGAAGATAGCTGTTATACCAAGTATAATTTTACAAAGAGCGTACTGTTATAAAGTTGGCTATTACTGTTATAGGTAAAATGCTATCATAGAGAAGTAAAATATAACATAAAAAATCAATTTCGAAAAAACTTGACCGTTAAAGAGAGATGATGTTATATATTTATGTGTTTTTTGTTGATAAATTGGATACTTATATATAATATAAGCAACATAATTAATTGTTTGGAGCCATACAGACTTAGGGACTGTTTGGGTCCCCATAAATATTATAGGATTGTAAAGTTTGCCTACTACTATTACAGACTAGAATTTTCCTTGTAAAAATAATTCTTGCGATGTCTGCCCAAAAAAGATCATTAACGAACACTGGAGGAACTTCCTGTAGGGTTTTGTTGGGTTCAAAACACATAAGTAAGACACATCGGAAGTTTAAAATTTTGTTCTTACTTACCCCAACAATTTCTTCTGGTATGGTTATATGACAATAAAAAACATGTAACATAAAACATGAACACTTACATGTTGTATTATCTGGAGTCTTTACTAAAGGGTGGACACGCGATTCCCTTTTCGACTGCAAACACAATGCTACGGTGTATTCCTCTGTCAAGAAAGCCAGGAAATCTTGACAGAGGTTTGAAAGAGTTTCGTCCTAGACTCTAAGTCTAGAATTAGTTTATAGAATTGGTGTGTTTTAATTAACAATGGGAGTGCTGTATTTATAGTTAAAATTAGATAATTGAATATTTAATACTTTCTCAATACACCATTATATCGAAGAGACAATCGACACAGTGTGACCCTATAGGCCTTCATATATCGACACAAATCCAATTAAGGTCCATATGGAACTCCTAGACTGCGCCGCACGACGAACTCAATATATGAAGTACGTTTACATGAATCCAACAAACATAACCTTTATGTGAGATGATAAATTCCTTTCATTCGTGACACACTCTATCAAGCTTAGGATTTGCCATGTGTCTATCCAAATGGCTTGATCACTTTATCTCATCTATATTAGTCGATAACTAGACCATATTCTAAATATGTCTCTTGCATTGGCCAATGACTTGGTCGACTTAATATCACTGAGAAGTTGAATGCTCTCTCGAATATCCAATCGAGGAATGAATCCTATTCTTGGCTCAATTACCACCTTAATTTGTACCCAACACAAGCCGTGTCTTATCCTATAAGGAGTTTAAGCTTAGGACATGGTCAAAGTACATTACTCTGTAAACAAGGTGTGTATTGACCTCAAGTCAAATGACCTTTATATCCCACACGCTGATAACACTCTAGACATGTCTAACAAATAGTTTATCAGCAGGGTATACCAATACTTTCCAAAAGTATCCATGTGTCCATCACTAGTAACCGTTACTAGTAGCAGGTGAGACATACTACATTTCTAAGAATGTGATGTAGACCACATGTCGACTTATAACATATCATCGATATCCCATTCTCAATGATCATTAGTCGATGCTCTTTTAGAGTTACGCTCTATCATCAATATCTCACTCTATTAATGACAACGTAAGCTCAAGGGATGCACATTAATGAACAATTACAAACAATCAAATAATAATTCAATAATCGCAAATGCCATAAATATATTAATCTTATTAATAATACGAATGTGTTCAAGTACATTTGTCCCTAATAATGATTGTCTCTAGGACATACATACTTTCAATCTCCCACTTGGCCTAGAGCCAATCTCCGATGTATCTAATACCCATGTTTTCAAAATGACCATTATGCTTAACTAAGCCTAATGGTTTAATAAACGGGTTAGCTAGATTATCATATGTGGGAACATAGTCTAATCTTATTTCTTCAGTTTCCACCATCTCCATGAGTATGTAGTATTTCCTCGGTACATGCTTGTTTATGTTTGTTGATCTTGGTTCCTTAGCTTGCGCAATCGCACCAGTGTTGTCACAATAAATCGTTATTGGACAAGTGACTTGGAACAACCCCCCAGTTTCTTCAGGAACTCAGATATAGCGACAACTTCTTTACCAGCTTTCAATCCAGCAATGTACTCGACTTCTGTTGTCGAATCAGCAGTTGTAGCTTTCTTGGAACTTTTCCAACTCACTATTCCGCCATTGAAAATGAAGGCATATACAGATTGAGATTTGAAGTTATCAAAATCTGTCTGGAAGCTAGCATCTGTGTACCCAGTACACATTAGCTTCTCTTGTCCACCATAGACTAAGAAATATTTTTTAATCCGTCTAAGATACTTAAGAATACTCTTGAATGCTTTCCAGTGTTCTTCTCCAGGATTCTGCTGGAATTTGCAAGTCATACTAACTGCATAGGCCACATTTGGCCTCGTACAGGTCATGACATACATGATAGATCCTATAGCTGAAACATATGTGATTCTTTTCATGCGTTCAAGTTCTGCAACAGTAGATGGACTATCCTTCTTTGATAACTTGATGCCTTGACCCATAGGAAAACTTCCCTTCTTGGAGTTTTCCATAGAGAATCGTCTTAGCACTTTGTCTACGTATATGGACTGTGACAGCCCCAACAATCTATTAGGTCTATCTTTATAGATCCTAATTTCAAGAATGTAGCAGGCTTCACCCAAGTCCTTCATCATGAAGGTGCTTTCCTTAACTGATTGTATGAGAGTCTTATTATCTCTCATTATTAATATGTCATCTACATATATAACAATGAAGACAATACTCCCTTCCTTGCGCTTACTATAAATGCAGGGATTTTCTTTGCTTCTAACAAAGTCAAACGATTTGACTGCTTTGTCAAAACAAATATTCCAACTCCTTGAGGCTTGTTTAAGTCCATAAATGGACTTCTGTAGCTTGCATACTGCTTTGGGCTTAGTCTTAGATGTAAAACCCGCAGGTTGTATCATATACACCTCCTCAATTAGGTTTCCATTGAGGAAAACAGTTTTAACATCCATTAGCCAAATTTCATAATCATAGTATGAGGCTATTGCAAGAAAAATTCGAATGAACTTAATTTGTGCAACAGGTGAAAAGGTTTCATCATAGTCGACCCCAGACCGTTGATTATAACCTTTAGCCACAAATCTTGCCTTATAAGTCTGTACCTTGCCATATGCATCAATATTCTTCTTGAAGACCCATTTGCATCCTATGGGTCTAACCCTTGTTGGCAAATCAACCAAGTTCCAAACTTGATTGATGTACATCTAGTCCATCTCAGATTTCATGGCTTCTTGTCATCTATGCGAATCAATGTCCAACATAGCTTCGCTGTAGGTTGTAGGTTCATCGTCATCATGAATATCTATCTCATTGTGTGTTTCAATAAGGATATTAAGTCTTTCAGGTGGACGATGAGTCCTAGTGGTCCTATAGAGTTTATTATTCTGCGTTTAAGTGTTTATTGCATTCTGACTGTGAGAAGGTCTTTGTGTGCTGGACAATCCATCACCTTGAGAGCTTTCAGAAATGTCATTTTCATGTATTTCCTGAATGGAATGATGTACAACCATTGTATCATCTTCCATTGGTTATGTATGCGAGCCTTGCATTTATGCACTATCTCTCACAACACTCCCACTGGCTGAAGGGCGTACTCTAAGTACCCAATCTTCACCAACTACTCCCACTGAATCCTTGTCTAGGTCTTTTGACAAGGGTTCAACTTCCGTGTTATCTTGTGGTTTTTGAATTTCTTCAAGTTCTATCTTATTGCAGCTCCGTTCCTCGTAGACATATCCTTCTTCAAGGAAAGTTGCATTTCTGGAAACAATGACCTTATGTTCTCCAGGAAGATAGAAATAGTATCCCTTAGTTTACTTTGAATAGCCCACAAAATAATATTTCTCACTTTCAGATTCCAACTTCTCAGTAAGCATCTTCTTTACATATGCAGGGCACCCCCAGGGTCGCATGTGTTTAAGTGATGGCTTCTTGCCATTCCATATCTCATATGGAGTTTTCTCTATTGACTTTGAAGGAACCCTATTCAGAATATAAATTGAGCTTTGCAATGCATAGCCCCAAATGTATGTTGGTAGAGCTGAGAAACTCATCATGGATCTAACCATATATAATAGGGTTCGATTTCTCCTTTCAGCAACACCATTCATCTGTGGCGTTCCAGAAGGTGTCCATTGTGATTGGACTCCATGAAGCTTCAAGTAATTCAGAAATTCTTTACTTAAGTATTCACCTCCTCGATCTGATCAAATGGTCTTTATACTTGTTTCAAGTTGCTTCTCTACTTCTGACTTGTACTCCTTGAATTTCTCAAAGGCTTCGAACTTGTGTTTCATAAGATACACATGCCCAAACCTTTTGAAATCGTCTGTAAAAGTGATGAAGTAAGGAAATCCCCCTTTAGCTTGATTTGAAAATGGCCCACATACATCAGTATGGACCAACTCAAGTACCTCTTTGGCTCGCACCCCTTCCCAGAAAGTGGCTTGTTGGTCATATTTCCTCTCAAGCAAGATTCACAGTTGCCATAGGACTCCAAGTCAAATGGTTTCAGGTAGTCTAACTTTTTAAATCTTGTTATCCTTGATTAATTGATGTGACCAAGTCTACAGTGTCATAAGTAGGTGAGGTTTCTTGGATTACTTATCTTAGCTCATTTGTTTTGTACATTGAAAATTTCACGACTACAGTTTAGAACATACAAACCATCCACAAACAGAGCATTTCCACAAACAAAATCATTAAAAGACAGTGCATAACTGCCATTGGCAATAAATGAGGAAAACCCCTCAATGTCTAACACTGGGATAGGGAACAAAATAACAATTATTTAGTTCTAAACAAAAGCCTGAAAGTAAATCTAGTCTATAAGTTCCACGCATTCAACATCCACTTGTGCTCCATTTCCAACGAGCAGGTCTACCTCTCAAGGTACAACCTTTCTGCTGTCAATCAGACCCTGCACATTATTACAAATGTATGAGCCACATGCGGTATCCAATACCCAATAGTGAGAGTTATTTATAGACATATTTATCTCACTGACAAACATACCTTGCCCAGTAGAGCCAGGAGCACCTAATGCTTTGCTTCCTCCTGGAGCTGTGCAGTCCTTCTTCCAGTGCCCATTCTTCTTGCAGTTGAGGCACACATCCGAAACTACCTTTTCCTTCTTCTGAACATCTCCTCTAGGTTTTACAACTGTAGGTGCAACAACTGTCTTACCCTTCTTGTTCTGCATGTTCTTACCCTTGGGTTTGAACTTGCTAGAAGAACCCACCATGAGCATGACTTTACCTTTAGAGGTAGATGATTCAAAGGTCTTCAACATGTTGTGAAGCTCTGGAAGACTTGCCTTGGTCCCATTCATATTGAAGTTCACAATGAAATTCTAAAATGAACCAGGAAGTGAATTCAGGATCAGGTTGACAGAGACATTTATAGGCAGCTTCATTCCAATCGAATCCAACCTTTCTATCAGCCCAATCATCTTCAGAACATGTGCTGAAACTTGACCCCCATCGTTCATCTTACACTTGAAAAGGTCCCTCAATAGTTAATACTCCATTGTCTGAGACTATGAGCCATAGAGACTCTTCAAGTGTTCTAGTATTTCGTTGGGGCCCATGTTTTCATGTTGCCTCTGTAACTCCAAGGTCATGGAGGACAACATTACACATTGTGCCGAAGTAGCATCATCTAGATGTTTCTGATAAGCCGCGTTGTCAAACAGGGCATACTCAGCAGAATCTTCAACAAGGACTGTGGGGAACACTGTGTCTAACGCATACTCAATTCTTTCTAGTCTTAACACCAATCGCAGATTTTTTAACCAGTCAGGGTAATTTGATTCAGTCAGCTTGTTTGTCTCGACCAACATTTTCAGTGATAGATTCGTCATTTTGTATAAACTGAAGATATAGATAGACTTGAAATTAAACACTAATATAATTTCTATTGAACACATTCGTTAACTAATTTACATGGCCTTTAGTTTAATTAGCTCCCACTATTTTAACATACTCTTCGACCCCATGGAAGAATACAAACTCATATCAAATATGGTCATAATGGGCCACGATCCAGGTTCATGCTATCTCCGCGTTTGATGTGGCTGATAACTTTAACAACACAACCCGGTAGGTCTCTCAACCAATTTCAAATAATTTGTAATTCATGTTTGACCGAATGTTCTAAACAATCGATCTGCGTCCCTCGGCTTGTCCGACACTGTGGCGCCAAGACAGCCTAGCAAGTCAAGCCCGTTATGCAACTGCAATTATGTATCTAAGTGAGTTTTGCCTTATAGAGCAAACACTGTGGTGTAAATACTCATGAAGGTTTATCACCTACTTCTACATTTAACATGCATCTATGAAAGAGTTTGAGTCATCGTGACTCAGAGCAAATGCTGTGGCATAAATACTCATCTCATCGAAAAAGATTTTGCACTACAATTAATTATAACGGACGACGCGTTCATTTTAAATAAGACTTGTATTAAAATTTTAGGAAACATTTTAATTCAGAGTTTTAACCAAGATCAACTCTAGTATGCTATATCAAATATAACATCTTAATGCAAAGTCTATCAAGCACTTATTGGGTACCGCCTGCCCAAGCGTCATATTAAGCGGTTTAATAAATACTGGGCGCCGCCTACTCAGACAATTATTTGCGGACACTATTCTAGTAATCTAAATGACAATCATTTAGCACATAATATAGTATACTTATCAAATATACTGTATAATAATAATCATGGGTTAAACATTCTGATTTTTTTTGGACCAATGGGGCTACGACGCTAATTATTAGAGCCGCGACGCCAGTGAGGTAGAAGCCGAAATTCTACTTCTGCAATGCATTAGCGCCGCAACGCTCCACCATGGAGCCGCGACGCCGCTTTGAAACTCTAGCATGCGTCGCGGCGCCCTACCATATGGCCGCGACGCCGACATCCTAACAAAACGTTTCTGTGTTGATTTTCTAAAATCGTTCGACCCCTAAATCCAATTTTAGGATCAAATCACAGATCCTTTATCCTCACCCACCATTATCAATAACACACATATCGACCATCATCCATTCATACTAGTTCTTCGCCGTGCACCATGTTCGCAATGAACCAGTTATCTGCACTTGGCTTAGTCCGGGTTAGAACGGAATGACTTCCTCGATTTAGTGTAGATGATAATTTAGGGTGATATCAAAAGGTTAACATTTAGTCAAGATATGTAGGATTTCAAGAAGCCTTGTTTTAATCCAATTTTATGTTTAACCCATATTATTATGTTATTCAATTGTTATATAACCATTGAACCAACCCCGACTCTGATACCACTGTAGGGTTTTGTTGGGTTCAAAACACATAAGTAAGACACAACTGAAGTTTAAAATTTTGTTCTTACTTACCCCAACAATTTCTTCTGGTATGGTTATATGACAATAAAAAACCTGTAACATAAAACATGAACACTTACATGTTGTATTATCTGGAGTCTTTACTAAAGGGTGGACACACGATTCCTTTTTCGACTGCAAGCACAATGCTACGGTGTATTCCTCTGTCAAGAAAGCCAGGAAATCTTGGCAGAGTTTTGAGAGAGTTTCGTCCTAAACTCTAAGTCTAGAATTAGTTTATAGAATTGGTGTATTTTAATTAACAATGGGAGTGCTGTATTTATAGTTAAAATTAAGGAATCGAATATTTAATAGTTTCTCAATACACCCTTAGATCGAAAAGACAATCGACATAGTGTGACCCTATAGGCCTTCATATATCGATACTAATCCAATTAAGGTCCATACGGAACTCCTAGATCATACGCATCTACTTAACTCAATATATGAAGTACGTTTACATGAATCCAACAAACATAACCTTTATGTGAGATGATAAATTCCTTTCATTCGCGACACACTCGATCAAGCTTAGGATTTGCCATGTGTCTATCCAAATGGCTTGATCACTTTATCTCATCTACATTAGTCAACAACTAGACCATATTCTAAATATGTCTCTTGCATTGGCCAATGACTTGGTCGACCTAATATCATTGAGAAGTTGAGTTCTCTCTCGAATATCCAATCGAGGAATGAATCCTATTCTTGGCTCAATTACCACCTTAATTTGTACCCAACACAAGCCATGTCTAATCCTATAAGGAGTTTAAGCTTAGGACATGGTCAAAGTACATTACTCTGTAAACAAGGTGCGTATTGACCTCAAGTCAAAGGACCTTTATATCCCACACGCTGATAACACTCTAGACATGTCTAACAAATAGTTTATCAGCAGGGTATACCAATACTTTCCAAAAGTATCCATGTGTCCATCACTAGTAACCGTTACTAGTAGCAGGTGAGACATACTACATTTCTAAGAATGTGATGTAGACCACATATCGACTTATAACATATCATCGATATCCCATTCTCGATGATCATTAGTCGAGGATATTTTAGAGTTACGCTCTATCATCAATATCTCACTCTATTAATGACAGCGTATCAAGGGATGCACATTAATGAACAATTACAAACAATCAAATAATAATTTAATAATCGCAAATGCCATAAATATATTAATCTTATTAATAATACGAATGTGTTCAGATACATTTGTCCCTAATAATGATTGTCTCTAGGACATACATACTTTCACTTCCATCAATTTGATCTGTCCAAAAACAATTTTCTTTGCTAGCAGGTCCGCAACTCTATTTTGCTTCCGGTATGTATGGCTGATTTTTGGTGATCCCATCTGCTGCATCAATAGCCTGCATTCATGAAGAACAGGGTCATAAATAGGAGTTCCTTAACATTCTAATTACCTCTAGAGAGTCAGCATGCACTTTTAGTGGAGTGATTTTTTGATCCAGTGACAGTTTTAGTCCCTGCATCAAAATTGTTAGTTCAGTAAGAGTATTAGTAGCATGGGGAGTTCCTCCCATGAAGATTGTAACCCAGTCCCCTCTGTTGTTTCTAATAACCCCCCAAACCCACCAACTCCTGGATTCCCAAGGGCTGATCCATCAGTGTTTAGACTGAATGTGTTTTTGGTGGGAGAATTCCATTTAAGGTTCACAGTAACTGAAGGTTTTTAAATATTTCCAGTGGCTATGATGTGCAGAGCCTCCAAGGCTTTTGCAATGGTGTTGGCAGTGGAGGCAATGTCCTTTTTGTTGTTGAAGATATTGTTGTTCTGGCTAGCCAGACGTTCTAGAAACAAAAAGGAAGGAGAGCTTCCATTTCATGTTAGCATTGTATTGCTGGCAGTGAATGGTGTCCCAAATTTTTGACCAAGTGCAGCTGTTAAAATGTAAACCATTTTTGCAGCTATCATTGTCATAGTTCTGTATAATGTTGTGTCAGAAGTGTTGGGAAGTGGGTTATTCAAAGAAAATGTGATTAATGGTTTCTAATGAAGAACTGCAGCAAGAGCAGTTTGGATTCACATTAATGACAATGTTATGCAGGTATGCATTGGTAGGCAACCTACCATGAAACAGGAGCCAGAAGAAAGTTTTGAGCCTGTTTTGGACTTTGAGCAACCAAATCCAACTAAAGATTTAGTGTTAGTGTTTGGATTTGGACTTGACATGTGGTTAATGTCTTGATAAGTAGTGTTGGTAGATAAGATGCCATTAGAAGTGACTCTCCCGACCATTTTGTCCTCTATATTGGAAGTAGTAGAAATGAAAGTACTCTTAAGGACATTCATTACATGGTTGTGAATGGGAAGAGAGAGTGAGTCAGTGTTCCAATATCCATTTGAGAAAATGGAGTCAATAGTAACAAATTCATCTTGGAAAGTTAGGGGCCCTTGAATCATACTTCTGATGGAGTTATGATGCGGAATCCTGTTATCATTGATAAACTTGATTCTGTTGCCCTGATTAACAATCCATTTTGATTCATTGATGCATGTTTTCCTACCCTGGAGAATACACTTCCAGATGTTAGATTTAGGCTTGACGAGCGCAAAATACAATATAATTTAAGCGCTTCGCTAGTAAAAAATAGTATAATTAAGAGCGTCTCCACAAAGATTGGTGTAATTAATAATTCAACAAGGTCTTGCTCAATATTATTCAAGAAATCCAATTTTTAAGGTTTTGTTGTGTAAACAACTAGTAACAAATTTTTTACTACTAACTGAAGATTAATAAAAACCGAGTAATTGATATCAATAAGAGAATATAAGGTCAATGACGAGACTAGTTCAAGAGAAATAAGTAGGATTAATAATCGCTCACAGTTCTTTTCAGAGGTTTCATTGACTCTTTCGATTTCAACGAGTTATTAGTCTACACGCGATACTTAACTTTTCTTTCGAATGAACTAACTATCGTCAATAATAAACTAAATTAAACTCAAGAACATATGCAAAACTATCGAATGAATTTAATAGATGGAAAACGTCTTTCGATTATCTTCCTATCTTTAGTCGAACACAATTCAATAAAGCTCTTATGTTTACTAAAAGGAATTGCAATTCAACCACACCAAGCATGCATAATTATTTAATAAAATAGTTCATCTTTCAATTAAACTGAAATAGGGAATTCATATGCTTAAAGTTCAAAACTCCATACGACAATTCAAGCAAGGAACGACGTTAATCCATACATAAGTCTCAAGATATCATGTCCGTCAAAAGCCCTAAGAAAATCTACTCCATAATAGTAGCAATACGATATAGGAAAGAAGATAGCAAACTAGAATTCATTACAACCACTTTCGATCCAAACTTCCGGATTGAATCGATGAAAGAAAGTGTGAAAATAGCGAATACTCCAAGCCTCCAAGAGTTTCTACGCTCAAAAATCCAAGATGACCTAATTTAAGTGTGTTAAAACGTTATATAGCATCCAAGGTCGCCCGTAAAATGGAAAAACTAGCCTTGACTAAACTCCCCCGCTCACACGCTGCGAAATCACGTGGCTGAAGATCCCTTCGCGTGGAGCTTCGCGCAGGTGCTGGGCACATATTCGTCTTCACTGCCTCCTCCGCGCGAAGTGGTGCGCGATCGCACACAGCCTGACATGGCACTATCTCCTTCTTTCTTCTTTGTTTCATCAGTTTTCATCTTCAAGTTAAGTCCGCCTTTACCTAGACACAAAACGACATCCATTAGCCATATTCACACGTAAAACCTCTCAATTCACATAGAAATCACGTCAAATGGAGGATATAGGTTGTTTAAGAAGAGAGAGTCGTTGGTTCCTTATAGTCATTTATTTTTTGCTTTCTCTTTTCATAATCATTAGCTTCAACCAAACTACGACACACAAGACTTTAGAGATAAGGATCAACTCAACCAATCCTATTCATGCATACAACACTCATCTTCGGCTTTTTCAACACATTGAAAATCGAAGTTAAATCAAATACCAATCCTTGACATTGCTTACCAGAAAAAAAAGCGCACACACAACATTTGGAAGAAAAAACATGCCATCATAAAATGCTCTCACACTCACAAAGAAGTAACTCACTCTTCAAGAATACCATATACTTGGCAATCGAGTGACTCTCCACTAATGTTGAAACTCTCAAGTTGAGATCTTGTAGGACTTGCATTCGATTGTAACGTAGGCTAAGGAATAGGTAGGAATATATGGATAAAAATGGCATAATCCCCTCATGGCACTACACTTCTTGAGTCATTAGTACATCAACACCAATTCTTTTTCTTTCTTTCAACCAAAACAACCAACCCACCATTTGTAACTCCCCATTTGTTTTTTTTATAACTACCAACAAATAACTTTTTACATATTTTTTTCTCTTTTTTTTCGCAATTTAATTTGAGACCTTACTTATCAATTTTCCTCCCAACTAATAACACAAATAAGAAACCCTTTTCTTCTCTTTTCACAATGAACACCCCCACACTTATTTCATGCAATAACGCTCAAATTGAGTGCCACAGAGGGGATAAGGTCAGTCTTAAGATACTCACTAAAGGTTAAGGGTAATTATTTGTCTATCAAAGAAGTAGGAAATTATCATTAGGCACAAAGGGATTGACTAGGGATAATCACAATAGATGGTGGATTTATTTCAGCTAAAAGGTCTACACAAAGAAAGTCTACGATCATTTCCCTACTTAAGAGTATCCTAAAAATTTCGCCTCGAATCACTACCAAGTCAAGTTCTAGATTCCCTCAGAGCATGATTACACACTAAGCTTCCTCACCCCACAATTATCAAGGATTGACATGACTCAACTTTAATTCTCAACAAATTTATTTAACCTTCAGAAAGCAGTGAGCATGCATCATATAGGTTGGAAGTAGTCAAATCCACTATAAATTAGAAATAATTATGCAAAAAATGAAAAGAAAAGCTTTTTTTTGGTTGTTTTCTTTGTTTTCACTTTTTTTCTAATAAAATAACATAAATAAAAGCAAATAAAATACATAAATATATACAAACCCCCACCCCCACACTAAATTATGACATGTCCCCATGACATAAGGAAAATGCAAGTGAGGAGAGAAAACTTCCTGAAAGGGTCACTCTGAGTCGGATATGGTACTGGGGTCCATCTTGCAGGCCCTGCCAAGTGCGCACAACCATGCCATGATCGTCTTCTCAGACTTTTTGTTCTGTACCGTGAGCTCATCCACCTTGGTGTGTAGCCCATCTATCGAGGTTTGCATCATTGACATCTCTCCTTCGAGCCAAGCAACTCTCTCCTCTAACGTGCTGCTAGAAAGCTCTCCCACGCCCTGTGATGTTTGCATAGGATCGGCCGTACCAACATCTATCTCCTCATATTCAGGCAAATCCTCTAAGTCATCATCATACGATCCTTCTAAATTATCTACCTCTACTAACTCCTTGTCGACGGACATTTTGTTAGGTCAGAGTAATGGTTCAGTCGGTGGGACAATATCAGATTTCTTCTCAGGGAATTTTGCCAATCTACACAGCATCGTGACCAGAGTTAGAAAGTAGAACCCATATCTTTATACAGTGGCTTTTTCCAGTATCTGTTCCTGTATTACTCTTGCTGGATCAAAATCATTCTCATTCATCAGGCAAAAGTATAGAGCTGCTCGGTAACCATTTACTTTTGTGGTGTTGCCGGAAGGTGCGAACCAATTATTGATGATGTACAACCAAAATTTTCCATCCATCTTCAAACTATTGGAATGGTATTTGTGGTTCTCCTTTAGTCATTGTACCTCTTTCCTGGGAGTGCAAATTGTGTAAATGGACCTTGCCCAATTGTATAGCTCTTTATTGTGTACATCCTGAAAGTGATCCCCATAGAATTCATCATTGACGTACTCTGGGAATTTATAAGCCCTTCGAATTTCTTCTATAGAGAAATCCACCTTTTTGCCTCTGACAAAGCACATAAAATTATCGTGCTAAGGACAATTGGCGTAGAACTCTCTAACCATGTTGAGATTAAATTTTCTAGTTCTTGAAGAAATACCTTCCACTTTCATTGAATGAGCTCCCCACAGACCTCTGGGCAGTCTCCCATCAATGCATCGACATCAATCCCCTTTCCATCAACGATTTCTTTGAGGATTTTGTTTTGAATAGCTCTTGAGCCTTCCAAGAAACAAATTTCCTCGAATCATAAGGTCTTGGAGTTTCCTGAGCTTTTCCTTCATTGTCCCGGGAGTTTTTTCTTTTAGATGTGCTCAGTTTCTTACTTGGAGCTACACTCAGTTGTTTCCTCTTATTTGATGTGGCCATTGATCATGTAAATTCATTCACCCAATTAGTATTAATACCACTTCAATTTAGCACAAATAAATCGCACATTCTTGTTTGGATACTTAAGAGTTCCCCAAACTTCCTCGAATCATAAGGTCTTGGAGTTTCCGAAGCTTTTCCTTTGTTGTCCCGCAAGTTTTTTCTTTTGGATGTGCTCGGTTTCTTGGTTGGAGCTCTACTCGGTTGTTTCCTCGTATTTGATGTGGCCATTGATCCTGCAAATTCATTCACCCAATTAGTATTTATACCACTTCAATTAAGCACAAAGAAACCACACATTCTTGTTTGGATACTCAAGAGTTCCCAAAACTTTCTCTCATTGCATTCTCATCCTCTTCCTCATTATTTCATACTCATTACCACAATTATGTACAAGATTTATATATCTCAAGGAAAGCAAGAAAAAAAATTCAACACTTTCTTTTTCAACTCAATCTGCCCGTTGTGGCATTTCTTCAAACACCTAAAGTGCACAACAAAATTTTCTTTCAAAGCTACCATTTAGCTAGAGTAATCATTCCTCAATTAACTGAACAAGCAAAATCCAACAACATTCATCTTCTTTTTCAAAGGGCACTGTCATAGAAATAAAATTTCTACACATATTCATGAAACACACAAAAAAATAAAATTTCTTGTGGGCCGACCAGGTCCCTCCCCGAACCCGACCTTTTAAAAAAAATGGTATCTGGACTCGAACCGGGACGGGACATGGTCTAGTTCCGACCCGTCCCAGGCCCGACCCTATCCCGCCCCGATCTCACCCCGATCCAGCCCGAAACCTCCCTTTTGCAAAAATATCATTGCACCAACGACCATTTTACATTTTGGCCGTTGTACAACGGCCATTTATGGCCCCCCCTCCCCAACCCTCCTACCCCTTAATATTTATTTTTAACCCATAAATATCTCATTTTGTCTTCATCTTTCTCACAAATCTTCCTACAATCTCTCTAATCTCTCAACAATTTATTTCTCTACAAGTCTACATTGTCTACTAAATATTCAATTTTATTTATTCATTTGAAAATTGGGAGTGAAGTTGGCAACTAGCTTGAGGATATTCCATCGAGCAAAGTTTCAATTTTCAACCTCTCGAATACACGTCGGCGTTTGATACATTCGTTCCTTCATTAAATTATTAATGTCTGTTTATTTTATTTAGCGCACTTAATTTCGTTTACTTTAATTATTTTTTAGTATAAGTATAAATTTATAATGAAAGGATTTAAACGTACGCTTACGGGTAGGGGTCATACTTCATCTAGTAGGGCAACAAGAACAAGGGTCCTATTTCTTGACAGAATTCTATTCCTACACAGGATGATTTTGTTGATACTGAACATTTTCCTACAATACCATTAGATTTAGACGAGGAGCTATTTCCTGGAACTCAAGAAGACTTTAATTTAGACGATGATCTAGATGATACACCCACTAATGTAGATGACAACACACCCACTAGTGCACCT
Organism: Anisodus acutangulus; assembly: GCA_029783415.1. Classification (NCBI taxonomy): domain Eukaryota; kingdom Viridiplantae; phylum Streptophyta; class Magnoliopsida; order Solanales; family Solanaceae; genus Anisodus; species Anisodus acutangulus. Next base: position 32,929,097 of record CM056499.1, on the reverse strand, counting down.
TCAACTGAAATGCCTCCGATTCCCCTAGTATGAGACGAGGTCCAGCAAAACGACCATTAAAATAAGATGCATGGACATTTTTTGATAGGGACGTAGAGAATCAAGTAGCTAGATATAAAATTTGTAAAGATGTTTTAAAATTTAAAACTGGAAAAGGTCACGGTGGGACGGGGGGTTTAATGAGACACGTAGCAATGGCTCATCCAGCCATGTATTCCCAATACGAGGCTTCAAAATCGGGTGCGCAAACGTCCGCTCCATCGGGACAAGGTTCACATACTGATACTGTTCCGGACCAAGTACATGGTCAAATTAATCCTATGACGGAGGGAATTGTAGGCCCTAAATACAATAAACATAGAGATAGGGAAGCAATAACAAAATTAGTTGCTGTGGAGGGTTTGCCTTTTTCATTTCCTTCATCTCCCGATTTTATTCATTACATTAGAGATATGTATAATCCTGCTTTTAACGGTTTTCTTAGATCAACTGTTAAGAGAGATGTATTTAAATTCGCATACGAATATCAACAATATTTACGTTATTCATTATATCATTTTAATGGAAAAGTGGCTATCACTTTTGATATAGGCTGTAGTACTAACGACCATGATTATTTAACGGTAATCTGTCATTGAATAGATTATAAATGGTCTATGCAAAAACGTATCTTAGCGTATAGATATATAGATGATAGGCACACTGATACTTTTATTGCAGAAAATATTTATCAAGCGTGCGATTATTACGGAATAACTGATAAAATTATGACTATTACATTAGATAACGCTTCTTCTAACAATTAAGCTATTACAATTTTAAAAAATAGTTTAACTCCATCTTTTCCAGATCATTTTCATATAAAATGTGTGTGTCATATATATAACTTAATTGTAAATGATGGTCTATCACTTTTTGAAGACATTCTTAGTAAAATACAATTTGCTATAAACTTTATTTTTAAAAATAATCGAATACAACGAAGAAAAGAATATAAAAAAACTTATCACGATTGCCAACTACCTTATAAAAAAATTTCAGAAGAAGTACCCACTAGGTGAAATTCTTTATACGAGCAACTACTTGTTGCTTATGATTATAGAAAACCTATAACTTTATTTTTTAACTCTCATAATCAAAATCCAGCTGATATGGTTGTAGATAGCGATTGGGAAAAAATTCTGAACTTATTGTATTTTTAGAGAAATTTTTTCAAGCAACAATTTTTTTTTGGTATATATTGTCATAATATTTCAACTATGTTTTTTTATATAGCTATAATATTTTTATTATTTAGTGAATATATGAAAAAAGCAGCTTATATGGTAGCTATTAAAAAAATATTTAGCAAAATAATTTTTTTTAATTCCTGTTCCCACTATTATATTACTGGTGTTGTATTAAATTCGACTATTAAAATAGATGGTACTAAATCACTTATTGAAATTATTTACGATTGTATAGGAGTACTACCACCTCCAAGTTCCAAAAATCCAAATCACCCACCACATATTGAACAAACTAAAGAAGAAGTGTTGTCTAGCGTAGAAGACGAATGCAAAAAGGTATATAGATTTTACCAACAAAAAAGTGCTAGCAACTTACTGGCTTCCATACCATATTCTTCTTCTTCAACTCAACCTCACAAAAGACATACTGTTTCTGCGGCTAGTATTGAAAGCCTCATAAATAGAATGTGCGGCCGTACCGCTACTAACCAAATTAGCGAGTTTGATATTTTTGTTTTGCAGGGTTCTGTACCGTACCAAGCAGTTCTCAATGAAGAATGACGTGAAGACTTGCTGAAATACTGGAGGGAGAATGAGAAGACCTTTTCGACACTTTCAATGATGGCCCGAGATATTTTGAACATTCAAGCGTTATCAACGGCGTCTGAAAGCGCTTTTTCTGCATGCATATATCAAATAGGAGAGCACATACACTCATTAGCCGGAGACAGCTTGTAGATTGTAGTATTATTCAGAGATTGGATACGAGCGGAGCGGAGAAGGTGCGGTCGACCGGAGATCAACGAAGAAGAAGACGAAAACTATAACGAAATCTTATCCGAAGGTGGTGGAAGAGACGTGGAGCAATTTGACCAAAAATACCAATTCCAACCGAAGAACCACAAATAATTATCAAGAAACTAGAACATGTTTTTTTCAGAATGTGGTTTTTTTAATTACAATTTTATTATGTAATTTGCAACTTTTGAACAACACCACAAATTTGCATTTTGACAATTGTATTTGTATTACAAAAAAAATCATATGTCTATTAAATAATATAAGAGGCACAAAAACAGCCTTGAGATGTTTTTATTACATTATCTTATCTTGTTTAATTATTGAGTTTTTTATATATATGTTATTTTTTAAATTAAGTACAGAAAAAAATGAACCGCCCCGGATCCCAATCCCAATCCCGACCCGACCTGACCCGATTCCAACGGGATCGGGATCGGGGCAGGACTTCGACAGATCACGCCTATCCCGGTCCCGCCCGACCCGACCCGACCCGATCCCGCCCCTTCCCACGTCCCGATCCCGCCAAACCCGACCCGACGGTCCTGAGCCCGGCCCGGCCCACTGGCCAACCATAGAATAAAGTAAGAAGAGGAATATGGTTAGGGGAAATAAAACAAAACGGTCTGCACCCCTATTAAAATGTAATTTAATTTAATTAATTTTTAATTAAAATAAAATAAAAATTATGAAAACTTACTTGTGCCGTGCGAAGTTCCACGCGAGGTGAACTGTAGCTGCGCGATTGCACAACGTTGGCAGTAATATCGGCCCTTTTTGTTTTGTTCTGCGTGAAGCGCTGCGTGGAGTACACTTCAGTTGCGGGATCACGCACAGTGTAAAATTTGCCTTCATATTGTTTTCCTCAACCAAGCAAAACATCTAACTAATTATTTACACAGGGATTAGAAGTAGTTCTGAGTTATAGTCATTAGCTTGACTTGTTTCACTTTGGCTTATTTGATGATGATGTTGGAGGATTGCTTGTCAAATCCTCCAACTACGTACAATTTCAACATGTGCTTATTTACCTTAAAACTCTCCGTCCCTTTCAAATTCTGAATTTCAATCTCCCCATACGGAGATATGTGTTTTACCACATATGGTCTTGTCCACCTTGACTTAAATTTTTTGGGGAAAAGCCTTAGCCTACTATTGTATAGCAGGACTTTGTCCCCTTCGTGGAACTCCTTCGGCTTAATCAGACGATCATGCCAATGCTTCGTCTTTTCCTGAAGATCTGTGCACTTTCATATGCATTCGAATTCCTCCAATTCATTTATCTGCAAAAGCCTTTTCTCACCCTCAAGACTAAGATCAAGATTAAGCAACTTAATTGCCCAATATGCTTTATTCTCTATTTCCACAGGTAAATGACATGCCTTCCCAAACACCAAATTGTATGGAGAAGTCCCTATTGGCATTTTGAAAGCAGTTCTATACTCCCACAGAGCTTCATCTAACCTCAGATATCAATCTTTTTTAGATGCACTAACCATTTTTTCAAGAATTCTTTTAACTTAACTAGTAGCTACCCACTAGTTTCCGCGTGATACGGGGTTCCCATTTTTTAAGTCATCCCATATTTTGAAAGCAACGTTGCAAACTTCTTATTCATAAAATGAGACCCATTTTTACTAATGATGACTCGAGGTGTTCCAAAATGAGTGAAAATATTTTTTCTCAAGAAATTACACACCACACGAGCATCATTAGTCCTAGTAGAGATTGCTTCAACCCATTTAGAGATGCAGTCAACAGATGCTAGGATGTATTCATAAGAGTGGGAAGAGGGGAATGAGCCCATGAAATTGATGCCCCAAATATCAAAGATGTTTCAAAACAAAATTGAATTAAGGGGCATCTCATCCTTCTTGCTTATATTACCTGCTCGCTGGAATTTGTAACATGCAGTGACATATGCTCTTGCATCCTTGAATAATGATGGACAAAAGAACTCAGATTCTAAGACCTTTGCAGCTGTGCAGTTACCTCCATAGTGTCCTCCCGCTACTCCATGATAATGAGAAAGGATATTGGCTATCTCTTCTTCACGAACACACATTTGAATGATTCCATCTGCACAAAATTTAATCAGAAAATGATTATCCCAAAAATAGTTTGTTACCTCACTTCAGAGTCTTCTTTTCTGTTCGTAGCTCAGATCTTAGGTCACCCAGCTGCTAACCAAAAAGTTGGCTATATCGGCATACCACGACAGTCTTTCTGACACTGTAGCAACTGAGAATAGCTGCTCGTCTGGAAATTCTTCTTTGACAGGCACCATTTCAATAGGCGGGTTCTCCAATCTTGACAAGTGATCGACTACTTGGTTCTTTGTACCCTTTTGGTCTATGATCTCCAAATCGAATTTTTGGAGCAAAAAGATCCATCTCAACAACCTTGGCTTCACCTCTTTTTTACTCAAAAAATACTTCAGAGCAGAGTGGTATGTGTGAACTATCACCGTGCTACCAATTAGATATGATCTGAACTTATCGAAAGAAAAAACCGATGCAAAGAGTTTTGTTTCCATGGTTGCATAGTTCCACTGTGCACTATTGAGAGTGCGACTGTCATAGTAAATAGGTCTAAATAACTTGTCCCTCTTCTGCCCAAGAACTTCACCCACTACAAAATTATTTATGTCGCACATCAGTTCAAAAGGTTGGTTCCAATTAGGAGTGACTATGATAGGAGCACTGGTGAGCTTCTCCTTAACTGGATTGAAAGATCTCAGACAATCCATTGTGAATGTGAACTTTGCATCCTTCCCTAGTAGAGTGGTCAAAGGTTTAGATATGCTGGAGAAGTTATGAATAAATCTCCTGTAGAACCCCGCATGTTCCAGAAAACTTATGATGCTTTTGACTATAGTGGGGGGGGGGGGGTGGAAGTTTTGCAATGATATCTACTTTTGCCTGTCCACCTCTATTCCCCATGCTGACACTTTCTGCCCCAACACAGTTCCTTCCCGAACCATGAAGTGCTAGTTCTTCAAATTCAAGACCAAGTGAGTCTCTTCGCAGTACTTTAGAACTGCCTCTAGATTACTCAAGCAACTGTCAAAATCTTCACCAAACAAGGTGAAATCATCCATAAAAACCTCGAGACACTTCCCATTCAAATCAGAGAAAATTGACATCATGCATTGTTGGAAAGTGGTTGGTGCATTACATAATTCAAATGACATTCTTCTGTAAGAAAATATTCCTGAATGACATATAAATATGGGGTTTTCCATGTCTTTAGGGGCAATGGGTATCTGATTGTACCCCGAGTAACAATCAAGGAAGCAATAAAACCCTTGATCAGCCATATTTTCAAGCATCTGGTCAATAAATGGAAGTGGAAAATGGTCCTTTCGGGTTGTGTCATTCAATCTTCGATAATCAAGACACGTTCTCCAATCTGTGACAGTTCTAGTTGGAATCAGCTCATTATTCTCGTTCTGCACCACCGTTATCTCTCATTTCTTTAGCACAATATGGATTGGGCTAATCCAAGTGCTGTTAGAAATAGGGAATATGATTCTTTCATCTAAAAGCTTTAGAATTTTTTTTGTACAACCTCTTATAACTTCTCGTTCAACGTGCGTTGAGGTTGCACCACATGCTTGCTATTTTCCTCCAAGAGGATTTTATGCATACACAGAGTAGGGTTGATGCCTTGGATATCTGCTATAACCCATCCAATTGCCTTCTTGTATTTCCTCATCACAATAAGCAACTTCCTTTCCTGTTCACTTGTAAGATAAACTGAAATAGTCACAGGAACATTGTTAGGAGGTTCTAGAAAAACATACTTTAAGTGCATGGGAAGCACTTTGAGGTCCACGTTCAGTTTGGAGTCCTTTGGCAATTACTCTCCCTTTACATCTTGACTATCAGACTCAAGAGCTTCTGCTCTTATCGTACCACGACTAGACTGCAATCTGGAACACGTAGAGTGCTCCAATATCAGATGAACCAACAATCTACTAGTGAGAACCGTCACCCTGTCTACCTGGGCATGCATGCATGAAACACAGTTGTCCCCCGACAAAAGGGACGAGTATGTAAGGCATAAAGAATAGCATAATAGAGACCTGAAAGTAACATGAGATAAGAAATAACCAACCAGTAAAGAATGCCTCTGCGGGGCATAATATGCCTAAGTGTCATACATGTGCAGAGCCTCTGAGGCCATAATATGCCTAAATGCCCTGCACAATGCGGTCATACATATACATATGCGTATATAATGCCATCAAGCCTCTGTGGATATCCCATCATATCATATCGGCATCTGTGGGCATAATCATCATCATATCTGTAACAGCTGCAGGTGGTGTGCGTATATAACGCCTTCCCTTTTTCCATCCCCATACATATATAATGCATACATATAGTAGAGTATATAACTCATTTGAGGTCAAGAGTAATACATGAATGTAATGAATGAATGATAATAAGACACTCTGAGCTTATCAGAGTGACGTAATGCCGATTCACCTCCGATTAACATTATGAATACTAGCATCTTTTCCATATACCTCAATAAGGATTTAGGAACATAATTAGATATGATTTGAACATAGGAATGAATAGCATGAACATCTTTAACTACTTAGGGTAGAATCATTTATGAAACAATATTACGTTTACCTTTCGTTACTTGGAACATGCCAAAAGAAAGAAATTATTTGCCTTAACATACCTTTAATGTCGAGCTACGCAAGAAATTATTTCCTCTACACCTTAATATTTGATATTCAGAATAATTCCCTTGTAAATCTTACTTCAACTGGAAGAATGCTCCAATCCGGTAACAAAGCAAAAGAGACGAGCTACGCAAGTACCACCGGATTAACGAATACGAAAACCATGAATCTGCCCATTCTCGTAAATATTTGATCCCCTAGACTTTAATTTATCAAATGTTTTGTTTGTCATGCACGTGTTTTGGACTCATTTCAAAGATACTGTCTATTAATGAATTAGCTTATGTGTTAAGGTTTAAAGTTGACCTTTATGTCCACATGTCCACTATGCACTTAATGTGTTGGATACATAATTCATTGTCACCATGTTCTTTAGTTTAGCTACTGCCACATGGCAGCCCCATCAACACTTATGTTGCAATGTGGAAGCCCACTATCAATATATATCAATTTTATTCTAATTAATACCATAATTTATTCTGTACTCTCCCACTTTATTTCAATATTTTATCTATTACCCACATAATTAATTCCTGGTTCTCAAATCACTTCAATAATAAATCACTTTTTAGCACACTTCATGTAATATACTATTATGATTATGTGGTATAGCACTAGTCCATAGCCTCTACCAAATATTATTTTCAATTCTCGTCGTCACACTTATTAAGTCCTAAATTATTTCGGGACCGCATTCTTTTATATACTAAGCTCTTTATTTGCATATGTGAATATGACACAAATCCTTCAAGGCTTGGGTCTACTTGCATACGTCTAGCTGTTCAAATCACCGCCCGAAAGTACAGGGTGTTACAATAATATACTAGCATGATATACATGGTATACTATCTTGTGTATACCGTGTATATCCCGGAAATCCAAGGCAATTGGGAGACCGTGATATACACCGTGTATAACATGGTTTTTGGTAATAGTTTTTGTATATAATTAGCATTGTACACTTATCATAATTATAGAATTTTTGTACAAATAGAATAGGATTTTGGGAGTAGAATATGAATAGAATTTTTCATATTTTAAAAATTATAAATTATATATATTCATTCATTAATAAAAATAATCAATGGATTATTTCGTTGATGGTGATCATTTTATGTCATGTCCCAATATTGCCTCCTAATCAGTAGACGTATGCTACATCCAGCTAAAGGGCAAATAAAATGTACTTTGTCGTCTACTATAATGATAGGATTTTAAAAACTTGGACCCTCTTTGATGTCTTATTTACTATTTCAGTTTCATTTCCGATACAAGTTTTCATAATGGTGTTTTCTCATTTTGGAGTTTGTCCAGAATCGTTGTACGTATAACGCATATTATGCCATGGTGGTTAATTATTTATATTTTTGCTGCTGCTATTATACTTCCAATGATTCAAATCTCAGACTAATTGAAGATGACTACTCCTCTGTTTCAGTTTTGTGATACATTTTTATTTTAGTTTATTTAAAAAATAATATATTTTTGAATTTGGAAAACAATTAACTATATGCTTTCCATTTTAATGAGAAGTTTTTCAATTAATCAAATATTATGACATGTTAAAAATTATAAATTTTAAAAATTCTATAGTCATAAATATTATGACATGTTTAAATCACGAGTTTCATAAATTTTCAGTTCTTTTTTCAATCCACAGAGAGTCAAATTATTGTACATAAATTAAAAAAGGGGAGGAAATTTTACGGTGACATCAATGCTCAACCTAGCACAGTGCTCCTCTTTTATTAAAGTTGGTATTCATTATGTTTTGCTCATAACGGAGGTTAATTATGTAAAATTAGTGTAAGTGACGCGTGTGAATAAAATTTTGCTCCTTAACCATCCAAATGCACCAGTAATAAAGTTTTCATTGAGTGCAACAATGACAATGTCATACTTATAAAGTAATGATTCTCTGAACTGGAAAAATTACAGAAAAGAAGTTCAAAAAGAAAATAAAAACTCAAGATTGAATGAAAGACCCCAATCACAGTCCGAGAACAAGAGATCTCTTTTTCTGATAGTTGTCACTATGTAAAATTTGTTAAATAACGTAGTATGTAGTTATTTTTTGAAAGAAATAATTTCTTGATTATTTTTATTAATTGAAAGAGTATTTATACAAATTACACATTTTCATAATAGGAGAATCATATTTCTATAACCTTATTTTATTTGGAGACTAACTATACAATTATAGTAAGTGTACAATACTAATTACACTATAATATTATATTACATAATTGTACAAAGTAGAGGAGAAGGAGGAGAGCCCACGGGTGGGCAGTGCACTTGGTAATTTCGGGATACATAATATACACAATATACTCTAAATATATTGTGTATATTATGTATATCTAACACACTCCCACAGTCTGAGCGGGCGGTCTTCGAAAGCTGAGTCTGTCCCTAAAATCTTCAAAAAGGACCGAGGGAAGACCCTTCGTAAATATGTCGGCAATTTGATACCTGGATGGGACATGGCAGACGCGAACGTGCCCACGAGCAACCTTTTCACGAACAAAGTGAATATCCATCTCGATATGTTTAGTGCGCTGGTGCTGAACCGGATTACCAGAAAGGTAGATGACACTAATATTATTACAATAAACCAATGTCGCTTTCTGAATAGGACAATGAAGTTCTAACATCAAATTACGTAACCAACATGATTCAGAGACCACATTAGCTACCCCTCGATATTCGGCCTCTGCATTGGAACGAGATAAAGTCGACTGACGCTTCGCAGACCATGAGACCAAGTTATTACCAAAAATATACAATAGCCAGACGTAGACCGTCTGGTGTTTGGACAACCACCCCAATCAACATCTGTATACGAGACAAGTGTTGTCGTTGATGAAACATATATATACAGTCAAGTGTACCCTGAATATACTGAAGGATGCGTTTGAGCGCATTCATGTGCTAAACTCTGGGATCATGTATAAACAAACACACCTGCTGTACGACAAACGTAATATCGGGTCTCGTGAATGTAAGATACTGAAGGGCCCCTGCAAGACTGCGATAACGGGTGGGATCCTCGTATGGTACGTCAGCCGCAACACCCAATTTGGGTTTAATATCAACGGGAGTGGAAGTGGACTTACATGATGACATCCCAACCCTCTCAATGATCTCGGCGGCATACTTCCTCTGTGACAAGAACAATCCACCTGCATGGCGAGTGACCGCAATCCCCAAAAAATAACTCAAGGTCCCCAAGTCTTTCATAGCAAACTCAGAGCTGAGCATTGTCATGATAGACTAGCGTAAGACATCGGAAGAGGCAATCAAGATAATATCATCCACATATAGAAGTATATAAGCCAAAGGCGAACCACGATGATATATGAACAAATAATTATCCGACTTGCTGTGAGTGAACCCAATAGTCGAAACATAGTCAGCAAACCTCTTATATCATGCCCATGGAGACTGCTTAAGCCCATACAATGATTTATTCAATAAACAGACATGGTGGGGATATTTGGGATCCCTAAACCCCAAGGGCTGATGCATATAGACTGTCTCCTTGAGATCACCGTGTAAGAAAGCATTTTTCACATTTAACTGATGAATGGGCCATGCTTTCGAAAGATCCAAGCTGAGCACAGTGCGAATGGTAGCCGATTTGACCATCGGACTAAACGTCTCACCACAGTCCACACCAACTTGCTCAGTCTTACCATCACCCACAAGCCGAGCCTTATGCCGTGCAAATTAACCGTCTGAATTGTCCTTATGAGCAAAAATCCACATAGACCTAATAATATTAATACCAGATGGACGGGGCACCAACTCCCACGTCTTATTATCAATAAGAGCATTATATTCATCGGTCATAGCAATTTTCCAATTCGGGTCATTTAATGCAGACATATGATTACGGGGGTAAGGATGATTTAAGAGCATTAGAATGTAAATTAAAATGCCTTTTAGGTTTAAAAATACCCCGTTGACTACGAGTGACTGATCTATGACTCGGGGAAGGATTGGGCAGAATTTGGGAAGTTGCTGGCCTCGGTATGGACTGGCCAGCAGGCAGTGGGCCTGCTGGCCCATTTCGGAAAGCTGAAATAGTGGGGGATGCAGGAACTGGACCAGTTCCAATATTGGGCTGGACTGACCCAATTGCTGAAATTGGCCCGGTGACAAAACTGGGCAGAGAGGGTTGTGACGGACCAGTGGGACCAGTGGACAGTGGGCCCACTGGAGAATTTTGGGTGCGGGACATGTCCGAAAAATGGTGAATAATATACGGGGATATACCATCATCCAAAAAATTATACGAACTAGGCACTGGATTACTCACTTTAGCAAACGGAAACTGGAATTCATAAAAAATGACATGGTGACTAATGATGATTTTATTAGAGGATAAATCAAAGCATTTGTAACCACGATGATTAGACAAAAAACCCAAAAACACACATAGAGTAGACCGGGCCTGAAGTTTGTTAATTGAGGTGGACGAAAATAGCGGATAACACAAACACCCAAAGACCCTAAGATGTGAATACGAAAGGGTTTTATTATATAGAATGTGAAGGGGGGAAGAATATGTCAAATCTTTGGAAGGAATTATGTTAAGGAGATATGTAGCCATTTGTAGAGCATGATGCCAAAAAGACGGGGGTACGGAAGCATGAATTAATAAAGTTCAGACAATGTTATTTATGGAACGAATTTTGCGTTCGACTTTCCCATTTTGTGAAGACATATGAGGACAAGAAAAATGAAAATTGATCTCATTATTAGCACATAATTCCCGAAACACCCCATTGTCATATTATTTGCCATTATCACACTGAATATTTTTATTTTTCGGTCGAATTGGGTTCTAATGAATGCTCTAAATTTTAAGAAGATGGAAATAACTTGGGAGTTTTTCGCTATCGGAAAAGTCCATAAAAACTTAGAATAATCATTCAAAAAGAGAACATAATACCAATGACCCAAAGAACTAAGAACAGGAGACGTCCATAAATCACTATGAATAATATCAAATGTCATTAAAGTATGAGAATTGGAGTCTACAAATGACAACTTAACTATTCTTCCTAAAGAACAAGATTGACAATGCGGAGTACAACGCACACTCTTACAAGAAATAAGATTGTTTTTTATCTAAGGAAGACAAAATAGATGATCCAGGATGACCTAGACGAGCATGCCACAAGGAAGGAGCCATAGCGGCAAAAGTAAATGGCATTGTGTGAGGGGTAGATGGGGGGGGGGGGGAGAGACAGTGTTTTCTAACTATACCCATGAATTGGAATTGAATTACCATTTCCAACAATTATACCATGATTGTTGCTCAAATTGGAATAAGACGAGAGAGTACCTGAGTCGGACGTCATGTGAGTAGTGGCGCCAGTGTCCATGTACCAATTTTGGTTTGAAGGATTTATTCCAAGCGTGTGCATCGCGGCTTCAATGTCGGTAGGTGTGAGGCCCACTGCATGATGGGCCTGGTGGGGCCCAAAGGTGCCTCCCTGCTGACTGGAACTGCCACTATAGCGTTGGGCTGGGGCTGGAGAAAAAATAGTGGGCCGTTGCGGAAACTGGGCAGTGGGTCAAAACTGTGGTGGCCTCTGGGCCCAATTTACTAGCTAACCGTAGGGACTATTGGGCCAAGGGTTACCGGCCCAGCCCCATGGCGAGGGGGTTCACTACTGGGACCAGGCTGCCTGAGGCCCACGACCTGAATGATGTCCACCGCCACCATTACCGAAACTACCGCGTTTGCCCCCGTGATTTTTGCCATTATTTTTCCGACTATTCTTGGCGCCACAGTGACCACGGTTTTGGCCAGAATTATCAACAAGACCTGGAGAATTTGGAGAGGACGTCATCATGACTATGTGACTAGCACCGGTAGCCGCCTTCTTAGCCAAGCCGGCTTCTTCGAGCATAAGCATAGAACGAGCCTGATAAAATTGTGGAAGAGGACTGCTCTGACGAAGAAGCGTGCCAACACCACTATAGGCCTCAGATAGGCCTGCAACCATTTGGAGGAACAAACGATCATTTGTAATGGGCGTGCCAACGTTGCGGAGTTGGTCCGCCAATTCTTTCAACCTTTTGCAATATGCTGAAACGTTGGGGAAATTTTCCATATTGACGTGGGAGAATTCCTGTTCCAGGGTAACAACGCGTGAATTTTGATTATCTTGGAATATATCACATATTCTATTCCATGTCGCGATGGCCATAGCGTCCGGTTCGATAATAGTTTGCAAGAGGTTAGTAAAAATAGTGGAGTAAATCCACTGAAGAATGGTAGCATCAATGGTTGTCCATAACTTAGGATCATCCTCGGGTTTGGGCACCTCCGTATCCTTAGGAGCCGCGGGAATAATATGATGGAGGACTTGATGTGAGCGTGCGTGAACTTTGAACAGTTCGACCCACGTCGCGTATTGGACGTTTTCTATTTCAAGAATGATAGGGATGTGATTCTTGATGTTAGAAATAGTAAGGGCAGGGTGAAACGTGTTCTTAGCCATAATCGCAACGCAAGACGTGATGTAGGGATTGGGAAGAGAAATTTGGGAAGAGAGGAGGTACCGTCGGGCACGAAATCCGAGAAAGAAGGCTCGGAAATTTAGGCAAAGTGACGGAAATAGGGAGAGGTCGACGGAATTGTGGAGAGAGGAATAAACGACCTAGACTTCTGATACCATGAAAGAAATAATCTCTTGATTATTTTCATTAATTGAAAGAGTATTTATATAAGTTACATATTTCCATAATAGGAGAATGCTATTCCTAAAACCTTATTCTATTTGGAGACTAACTATACAATTATGGTAAGTGTACAATACTAATTATACTATAATATTACATTACATAATTGTACAAAGTAGAGGAGAAGGAGGAGAGCCCACGGGTGGGCACTGCACTTGGTAATTTCGGAATACATAATATACACAATATACATAGTGTATATTGTGTATATTATGTATATCTAACACTTTTAACAAATTTAAAAGACTAAAATTCTTGAAGGTTATGTTTGTCCAACTATTTAAACTTAACTTCGAATATATATAAGATGTTTATTTTTGTCATTTTCTGCCACAAAGTTAGATACATGCGATTGAATTGGTTAATAAGTTCGAAATTACTGCTTTAACTTATAGTACTAGGCTACTAGCAAAGAACCAATACATCACTTTTTATTTCCTTAAAGTGACAGTACCATTTCAGAAGTGAACAAATTATTAACCTTTTCCCCTTGGTTTCATCATACTTATTAACATTATCAATCATTTTTATACTCGCTCCTGACATAACTTATATGCATGCTACTCCTATTTTGAACTATCTCAAAATGTTTAATAAGTACCATTTTAGCAGTAGTAATAATCAAACAACATTCACTAATAAATGGTGATACAAATCAAATTAGAACATTTACTGTGTATCAAGTCAGATACTAAGCATAAATGAATTAAAGGCTTCGACGAATCCCAAAGGATAGTGGGAAGTATAGCCGCTTTGAGAAGTCCTACTTAAAGAATAGTCGAAGTTTGTAACTTTTGTAAGTTTACAATAACATACCAAGTGTAATCCCACTCAGTGGGGTCTGGAGAGGGTAAGATGTACGCAGATTTTATCTTTATCTTTGTGGGGTAGAGAGACTATTTTCGATAGACCCTCGGCTCAAAAGAACGTAGTCAATGCAGAAATTCAAGAAAAATAAGATAACCATAAAAAATAAATAAAGCAACACATCGGAATACTCACATAAGAGTATGGATCTACGGAAAACCTAAATAATACTACTAAGAAAGGGAGAAGAGGAGAAAGAGAGGCTAGTCCCCTACCCCTCTCACACATAGTGCGACAAAACTCAACTACCTACTAACCTTCTATCTTAATCCTCGACCTCCAAATCTTTCTATCTAAAGCTATGTCCTCAGTCAGCTGGAGCTGTGTCATGTCTTGTCTAATCACCTCTCCCCAGTTCTTCTTCGATCTACCTCGACCTCTCCTAACTCCTGCTATCGTCAGTCTCTCACACCTCCTAACTGGCGCATCCTCACACATCCTCTTCATATGCCCGAACCACCTCAGTCTGGCCTCTCTCATCTTGTCCGCCACGGAGGCCACTCCAACCTTGTCTCATATAACTTCGTTTCTAATCATGTCTCATCTAGTATGACCACACATCCATTTGAGCATCCTCATCTCCGCTACCTTCATTTTCTGAACGTGGACATTCTTGACTGGCCAACATTCTGCCACATACAACAACGCTGGCCTAATCACCACTCTGTAAAACTTATCTTTCAAACTAGGAGACAACTTCTTATCACAAAGTACCCCGGAGGCGAGCCTCCATTTCATCCACCCTGCTCCAATATGGTGTGCGACATCATCGTCAATCTCCCCATCTCTTTGTATTATGGACGCAAGATACTTGAAGCTTCTGCTTTTGGGTATAGCGCGTGCCTCAATCATCACTTCCACGTCCGTCTCCTGCATCACGTCACTGAATTTACACTCCATATACTCTATCTTAATCCTATTTAATATGAATTCTTTAGATTCTAAGATCGTTCTCCAAACTTCCAACCTATTGTTAACCCCATTGCGCATCTCATTAATTAAAAATATGTCTTCGGCAAATAACATGATTGTCAGCAACTTTGGTTTAATCCAACAAGCTTTCACACAATTAACTCACAAAAGGATATTAACGGAATGCAAAAAGAACTCGTTGTATTTAACCTATACGTATGTATGTTCTCATGTCTGTAAAATACTCGGTTGTATTTACATCAACTAAGGAGGAGGAAGATAACGCAAATAATGCTTTTCTTTGAAGTTTGCCATTACTAATTATAATTGAATATAGCAAAAATAATTGAATATAACTTAAAATAGCAGGATGAAAATTGACACTTGATAATTTTTTTACAAAAGGAGAGGCAGGAAATTAAACTTCATGATTTTAGAAATGGATGGTCTTGAATGGTCCTTAGGCAAACCATCAAGTTCAAAAATCAAAAGTTGTCAAATCTTAAATTTTTTTCATAGGACAAGTGGGGTTAAAAATTGAAGAATATTCACCTCCAAGGTCATTCTTGTAAGGGCAAAGACATAAGTTGTAGAATAGTGTAAGTCTCCTTCGTTGGAGGCTTCTCATTAATGCAATGTTTATATGTGTTTATAATAATACAATGTTTATAGGTGTTTATAATTTACAAACCTAATTGGAGAAATATCTCTACTTTACATAATTACACTAGAATAATAATTATAAAATATATGGAGAATATTAATATATTCTCTATCACACCCCCTCCGTCGGAGCGGGAGGAGGCCGGACGCTGAGACTGGATCTGAAGTCAAGGAACAACTGCCGAGGTAGTCCCTTAGTAAATATATATGTACTGATGATGTAACATCCGAACATGGCCCATGACAACCTTCTCACTAATAAAATAAATATCCATCTAAATATGTTTGGTTCGCTGATGCTGAACCGAGTTATGAGACAAGTAAACAACATATATATTATCACAATAGACAAGAGAGGCCTTACGTAAGCGACAATGAAGCTCTAGAAGGAGGTTTCTGAGCCAACAAATTTTGGCTACAACGTTTGCAATGCCTCTATATTCTGCTTCTACACTCGAACAAGAAAGCGTGACTTATCGTTTTGTAGACCATGAGATGAGGTTATCACCCAAAATACACAATAGCCGGAAGTAGATCGACGTGTGTCTAGACATCCGCCCCAATCGGAGTCCATATAAGATATCATCCTGGTCAGTACATGTGGATAAAGATGTAATATGTAGTTAATAATAATAATACCCTTGACGTACCGAATGATACATTTAAGAGCGGTAAAGTGAGGCTCCTTGGGAGCATGCATGAAAAACACACCTGCTGAATGACATATGCAACATCAGACCTAGTGAAGATAAGATACTGAAGTTTACTAGCTAGACTCCTATAAAGAGAAGGATCAAGCATCGGATCCCCGTCATCGGCGCTAAGCTTCGACTTTGAGTCGACTGGAGTGGGCATGATCTTGCAGTTTTCCATTTTAGCTCTGTAAACGATCTTTTCGGCATACTTATGCTAACATAAGAACATTACATTCTTGTATCTAGTCACAAAAATCCCCAAGAAATAACTCAACTTACCCAAGTCTGTCATGGCAAATTCTTATTTGAGCATAGTGATAATCTCATTTTTCAACACATCTGAGGAGGTAGTCAAGACAATGTCATCCACATAGAGTAGTAGGTATGCAATGTCATTACCTCGATAAAAAATAAAATGTGAGTTATCTCATTTGTTGCACATGAACCCAATCTGCAAGATGTAAGTGGCAAATCGGTCATACCAAGCCTTGAGGGCATGTTTCAAACCATAAAGTGACTTCCAAAGCCGGCAGACATACTGAGGAGCCGAAGGATGCACAAAGCCAGGTGGTTGATGCATGTATACAATTTCTTTCAAATCCCCATGTAAGAACACATTTTTCACATCAAGCTGATGAATCAACCAATTCTTTCCCATAGCAATGCTCAAAACAGTGCAGATGGTGGCTAGTTTAACCACTGGACTGAAGGTCTCACCACAATCAATTCCCTCTTATTGGCCCGTACCATTTGCCACAAGTCTCGCCTTATAGCGTTCAATCTCACCACTGTCCCTGAATTTGTGATGATATAACCATACACAATGAATAACATTGACCCCATCTGGTTTTGGGAAAAAATCCCAAGTTTACTATATAGTGAGCGCATCAAACTCCTCATGCATGGCCGCATTCCAATTAGGATCAAGCTTGGCTAGTTTTGGGTTCTTGGGCATAAATGAGATGGCTTGAGTGAATATGTTAAAGTAGAATTTCGATTTGAAAATCTCGTGTTGGGCACGAGTTTTCATGTGGTGCATTAGAATGGGAAATTTCTGGGTGTTTTGTGGCGGGTGAGGACTTGGGCAGTGAAGTGGTGATGGGATGACGGGGCTCGGGCAGTGGGGTTGTAAAAATGTGATGAGACTTGCGGGTAGGGGGTTGGTCGACGGAGGCTGGGGGGTCGGTGATGGTATCGGGTGGCAGTGGGGTTATCACGGGATCAGTGGGTAGGCCGGGGGAGATTACGGGTGGTAGTGGGAGGTGACGAGAGCAGTGGGTGCCGGGGGAGATGGCCGGGGCAGTGTATTTTGAGTCGAACTACTAGATCCATGGATCATATTATTAAATAGGGTGGAAGTGTCCGAATCGTCAAGAAATCCATAGTCAGTGACTTAAAATTTTTGGACTTTTGCAAAAGGGAAGATGTGCTCCTTAAACGTAACATGACGAGAGACAAATACTTTATTTTTGGACAAATCATAGCATATGTACCCCATATGGTTTGGCGGAAAACCCAAGAAGATACAAGGAGTAGTCCTAGGTGCTAATTTGTGAGAAGTCGTGGAGGCGAGATTAGGGTAGCATAGATAGCCAAAGATTCTGAGGTGACAATAGGAAGGGACCCGACGGAATATAATTTTAGTGGATGTTTTATTTTGAAGGGTATGGGTAGGTAATATATTAAGAAGGTATGCTACTATTTGTAACGTGTAGACCCAAAAGGGAGAGGGGAGAGAAGCATGAAATAGCATGGTACATATCATATTATTAATGGTGCGAATGATTCTTTCGACTTTACCATTTTGAGGTGAGGTATGGGGGCAAGAGAATCGGAACACCATGCCATTGTCCGTACACAATTTATGAAATGGTGAATTGTTAAACTCACGACCATTGTCACATTGAAACGATTTAATGTTCTTTTCAAATTGCGTTATAACGTAGGATCGAAATTCAAAAAAAGATGGAGTAAACTTGAGACTTATATTTGAGCGGATAGACCCAAAGAAAATGAGAGAAATCATCTAATAGTACCAAATAATATTTATGACCCAGTTTACTAGTAATGGAAAATGTCTATAAATCTGTATGAATGATATCAAATGGAGAGAAAGTAACACACAAAGACGATTTAAAAGGAAGTCCAACATGTTTTTCTAGTGGACAAGAATAGTAGTTGTGGGTAAATTTCCCTTTATTACATTGAATCAAGTTGTGACTTCTAAGAAAGTTAAAAATTAGTGCTCCTGGGTGCCCAAGTCGATTGTGCCAGGTTGAAGAAGAGATTGCAGCTAGAGATGTATGTGGATTGACACTTGCAGCGGAATTGGAAGAGAATGGATATAGGTCCCCCACTTTATTGCATATCGTAAAAGTTGTTCCCGTACATAGGTCCTTCATAGAAAAACCAAAAGGGTCAAACTCAATAGATACGAAATTGTCACTAGCAAATTTCCTAACGAAGATTAAGTTTTTAATAATGTTAGGAGCATATATGACATTTTTAGGGAAAAAGGAGTGTGAGGTGGTGGAGTTTGAGTGGTGCCATAGCCTTGAATTGGAATGTGATTGCCATTTCCGACCAAAATAAATTGAGGATTGTTTAAATTTAATAGAAAGATTACCAGAGTTACAAGTGAGGTGGGATGTGACACCTGTATCCATATACCAAGCATCATCGAGTTGTTGTAAATTCATGGTGTTGTAGGACTAGCCCAGATCGTTAGGGGTAAGGATGTCGTACGATTGTTGTTGCTGTTGGACCACTAAAAAATGGGCATGTTGTGGATGGGCCATCGGACGTTGGCCTGGAGGATGGCCCAGAACACTGGGTAGAGCCTTGGGCAGAGATATTCGGGTAGGAATATGGAGGCGAGGCCTAGGTTCCTGAAAGAGGCCAAGACAGTGGGCCGGCCCACTGAGATGGGTATTAGGCCTGCTGTGGTTGGGTGCCGGAACTGGACCGTCCCCCATATTTTTTCCCTTGCCACCATAACCATTATCGCGACCTCTGTCCGTGCCGCTACCGCGGCCGCCCTGCGACTGTTTGTTGTCCGTGTGCTGTGGCTAGACGACGGGTGTGGTGGTGGTCACTGGTGCATCAACTACCAAGGACTTTTGATTATGTTCGTCCTGTTTGGCACGCCTAGTTTCCTCCAAGAGTAATTGTGACCGGGCCTTGTTGAAACTAGGGAGGGGATCAACTTGTTGAATCATTGTCGCAAGTGTGTTATACTCACCCTTTGGCAAACCATTTATTAGTTGCAAAACCATCTTCATTTCTGAAACCGTTGTGCCCACATTAGTTAATTGATCTGTAACTAATTTCAATTGTTTGCAATAGTCAGACATATTCGCAAAGTTTTCAAGATGGGTGTTATTGAATTCTTCCTCCAAATGGATGGCACAAGTATGTTTGTTGTCTTGAAAGATTTCCTTTAGTATTTTCCATAATTCGTGAGCCGAAGCACCTGCCTTTATAATAGTATGAAGTACATCCTTGGATACGGTGCCATATATCCATTGCTTGACGATATCATCAAGTCGTTTTCACGTTGTGTTGTCAACATCAGACGGACGGGGTATGGTGGTATCAATGTGATCAATAACATTGTAGGCACAAGCATGAATTTGAAATAGTTCTACCCATGAAGAGTATTGTCCATCCTCTTGATCAAGAACCAAAAGGGAAAGTTCTTGATATTATGATGGCGAAGGCCGGACGAAAGGGGTTGGTAGATGAGGAGGGAGGAGGATATGTGATGTCTTGTGGGGAGGGGGAGGAATCATGAGAACCCATGTTGCCACCAAAAGTTTGGGAAGAAAGGGAGGGGCAACGAAAATTCTTTTAGGTTTGGGGGGTTGCCGCCAGAAAGAAAGAAGGGGGGTGGCGGCCCAAAAAAAAAGAATTTTAGGGTGTTAGGGTTTTGACTCTTGATATCATGTAGAATAGTGTAATTTCCTTCGTTGGAGACTTCTCATTAATGCAATATTTATAGATGTTTACAATTTACAAACCTAATTGAAGAAAGATCTCTACTTTACATAATTACACTAGAATAATAATTACAGAATATATGAAAAATATTAATATATTCTCTATTATAAGTAGCTATCCCGTGAAAATATTGACAACCGAATGACCACATAAAATCAAAAAGGCATATTGTAACTATAATGTATATTATGCACTTTATATACACACATTTTATACAATATATATACATATTATATATATTTTTATGTATAATCAATGTATACTTAAGAGATATACACTAATTATATTCATCTAACACAATTATTATATACATATTTTGGAGATATTTCCAGAGCTGGCCAGTGGGCAGCGCTCGGGTTTGGCGGGGTCGAGTCGGGGAGGGTGAAGGGGGCGGGATCGGGATCGGGGCTGGTGGATCAGGCGGGATCGGGTTTGGCGGGATTTACCGAAGTCCCGTCCCGATCCCGTCGAAATCGGGTCGGGGAAGGGATCGGGTTCCGACGTTTTTTTTTAACATATGTTTTAAAAAAACTCAATAATTAAACAAGACAATATAGTGTAATAAAAACATCCAAAGCTGTTTTTGTGCCTCTTATATTATTTAATAGACATATGATTTTTTTGTAATACAAATACAATTGTCAAAATTGCAACTTTGTGGTGTTGTCCAAAAGTTGCAAATTACATAATAAAATTATAATTAAAAAAATTATATTCTGAAAAAAACCTGTTCTAGTTTTTTGATAATTTCCTGTGGTTCTTCGGTTGGAATTGATATTTGTTGGTCAAATTGATCCACGTCGCTTCCACCACCACCTTCGGATAATATTTCGTTGTAGTTTTCGTCTTCTTCTTCGTTGATCTCCGGTTGACCGCACCTTTTCCGTTCCGCTCGTATCCAATCTCTGAATAATACTGTAATTTTCAAGCTGTCTCCGGCTAATGAGTGTCTGTGGTCTCCTATTTGATATCTGCCGGCAGAAAATACGCTTTCAAACGCAGTTGATGACGCTTGAATGTTTAAAACATCTCGGGCCATCATTGAAAATGTCAAAAAGGTCTTCTAATTCCCCATCCAGTATTTCAGCAAGTCTTCACGTCCTTCTTCATTGAGAACTGCTTGGTACGGTACAGAACCCTGCAAAACAAAAATATCAAACTCGCAAATTTGGTTAGTAGCGGTATGACCGCACATTCTATTTCTGAGGCTTTCAATACTAGCCGCAGAAATAACATGTCTTTTGTGAGGTTGTGTTGAAGATGAAGAAGATGGTATGGAAGCCGGTAGGTTATCAGCACTTTCTTGTTGGTAAAATCTATATATTTTTTTGCATTGGTCTTCTACGCTAGACAACACTTCATCTTTAGTTTGTTCAATAGGTGGTGGTTGATTTGGATTTTTTGGACTTGGAGGTGGTAGTACTTCTATACAATCGTAAATAGTGTCAATAAGTGATTTAGTACCGTCTATTTTAATAGTCAAATTTAATACAACATCAATAATATAAATAGTGGGAATATGAATACAATATTTTTTAATAGCTGCCATATAAGCTGGTTTTTCCATATATTCACTAAGTAATAAAAATATTAGAGTTATATAAAACAACATAGTTGAAATAGTAGGATAATATATACCGGAAAATTCTTTTGTTGCTTGAAAAAATTTCTCTAAAAATACAATAATTTCGAAATTTTTTACCCAATCGCTATCTACAACCATATCAGTTGAATTTTGATTATGAGAGTTAAAAAATAAAGTTATAGGTGCTCTATAGTCATTAGCAACAAATAGTTGCTCGTATAAAGAATTCCACCTAGTGAGTACTTCTTCTGGAGTTTTTCTATATGGTAGTTGCAATCGTGACAAGTATTTTTATATTCTTTTCTTCGTTGTATTTTATTACTTTTAAAAATAAAGTTTATAGCAAATTGTATTTTACTAAGAATGTCTTCAAAAAGTGATAGACCATCATTTATAACTAAGTTATATATATGGCATGCACATTTTATATGAAAATGATCTAGAAAAGATGGAGTTAAACTATTTTTTAAAATTGTAATAGCGTAATTGTTAGAAGAAGCATTAAATAATGTAATAGCCATAATTTTATCGGTTATTCCATAATAATGGCACACTTGATAAATATTTTCTGGAATAAAAGTACCAGTATGCCTATCATCTATATATCTATACGTTAAGATACGTTTTTGCATAGACCATTTATAATCTATCCAATGACAAGTTACCGTTAAATAATCATGTCCGTTAGTACTACGACCTATATCAGACGTAATAGATACTTTGCCATTAAAATGATATAATGAATAACGTAAATATTGTTGATATTCATGTGCGAATTTAAATACATCTCTCTTAACAGTTGATCTAGGAAAACCGTTAAAAGCAGGATTATATATATCTCTAATGTAATGAATAAAATCGGGAGATGAAGGAAATGAAAAAGGCAAACCCTCCACAACAACTAATTTTGATATTGCTTCCCTATCTCTATGTTTATTGTATTTAGGGTCTACAATTCCCCCCGTCATAGGGTTAATTTGACCCTGTACTTGGTCCGGAACAGTATCAGTATGTGAACCTTGTCCCGATGGAGCGGACGTTTGCGCACCCGGTTTTGAAGCTTGGTATTGGGCATACCTAGCTGGATGAGCCCTTGCTACGTGTCTCATTAAACCCCCCGTCTCACCGTGACCTTTTCCCGTTTTAAATTTTAAAACATCTTTACAAATTTTACATCTAGCTACTTGATTCTCTACGTCCCTATCAAAAAATATCCATGCATCTGATTTTAATGGTCGTTTTGGTGGACCTCGTCTCATACTAGGGAGAATATGAGGCATTTCAGTTGAAAGTGCACTAGTGGGTGTGTTGTTATCAACATTAGTGGGTGTATCATCTAGATCATCGTCTAAATTAAAGTCTTCTTGAGTTCCAGAAAATAGCTCCTCGTCTAAATCTAATGGTATTTTAAGAAAATGTTCAGTGTCAACAAAATCATCATGTAGGAATATGATGACTAGAAGTACCCTTGCCCTTATTGCCCCTTTTAGAAGAAGCCTGACCTCTACCTGTAAGCATACGTTTAAATCCTTCCATTATAAATTTATAATTATACTAATAAATAATTAAAGTAAATGAAATTAAGTGCGCTAAATAAAATAAACATACAATAATAGTTTAATGAAGAAACGAATGTACCAAACGCCGATGTAACGTCGACGTGTAATGGAGATGTTGAAAATTGAAACTTTGCTCGATGGAAGATCCTCAAGCTAGTTGCCAACTTCACTCCCAATTCCCAAATGAATAAATAAAATTGAATATTTAGTAAACAATGTAGACTTGTAGAGAGATAGATTGAGAGATTGTAAGAAGATTTGTGAGAAAGATGAAGAGAAAATGAGTTATTTATAGTTGAAAAATTGGGTTAAAGTGTAAATATAATAACTTATGGATTAAAAATAAAGATTAAGGGGTAGGGGGAGGCCAAAAATGGCCGCTGCACAATGGTCAAAATGTAAAATGGCCGTTGGTGCAACAGTTACTTTTGCAAAAGGGAGGATTACGACCGGGTCGGGACGAGACATTGTCCCGTCCCGGTTCAAGTCCCGATACCAATTTTTTTTACTACTTGTGTTCGGGACGGGATCGGGGTGTCCCGGCCCACTAACCAGCCTTACTACAACAAACAAAGAAGGGAATCCCGTTGAGTTCTTACGCTTTCATGTTGACAACTCAATTTATTCGATTACTACATGGATGAACCCAATCTGGAATATGAACCATAAAAGAAAATACCTATTAAACCGATTACACACCTCTGCTTTCTCGTTAATGGCCTTTCGCTTCGGCGACTGCGTTTTTTCGTTTTCTATCGGTTTAGTCGACGGGTTTCGGCACAGGTGGCTGCCTCGGATGAGATCCTTTGCCTTTGAATCATATTTCTTGCAGGTAGCGGCCGAAAATCTCCATATCAGCAAGCATTGACAAATGAGTGCTGGAATTAGTTGATGAGTCGATCTTTTCGAAAATTAAATCCCTCAAAAGCTGATAAGGAATCTAAAATTGGCTTGCTATTATATGGCGGTGTTACTGGTGGTTGACGGTGGTGATACGGATGAGGGGTGGGGGCGATGAAGAGATCACCGGTGCCGCCTCTATTTTGTGTTTTGCCGTCGTGAAAATTACCGTGCTCATTATTCCGGCTGATGGTCAGTTCCAGGGCGACAACCAGATATAAATGTTGGAAATTAGCCTTTGGCGGGAGTTGCGACCGACCAACTTTAACGGCTTAAACACTAGTGTTACATATGTTGGAGAATCCGGTTCTTCACACATGCATGATCTACTAAGTACGTAGATAACCGTAGGGCCAAGAATCGTCAAATTTTATTGAGAAATGAAAGAGATATTGGTCCACGAAGTAAGGTGTTTGAAGCATGGAAAGTGTGGTGTTGTGTTCAATTCTCCCTCATCGGTAGAGGAAGAAAGAATTGTTGTGTATATAAGACTCGAAATTGGTTTGGGGTTTGGGACTCCAAGGGGTATCCCATGTGTTTAAAGGAGGGAGGACCTAGATGTGCTTCGGTTCCAGGAAAGATCACACGCGCGCCGCCGCCGCTCGCCCGTCCTGTACGGTTCCGAGTTCCGGGTTCCGGGTTTCGGGTCGTGGGTCGTGGATCGTGGATCGTGGATCGTGGGCCTTCTGATATTATCTTTTTGGGCCAGAGAACTTTGCCAGAAGTACAGTTTGATCCCAGAAGTCCAGATGTACAGTTCGGACCAGAATCTTTCAAATGTACAGTTTGGTCCCTGAAGTTTCAAGATGTACAGTTTGGTCCCTGAAGTTTGCAGAACGTCAGAATTTGGACAGTCAAAAGCAGAAACGCCAAGCACTCAATTCAGCCATTTATTTTGGCTGAATTACTCCTCCTATAATGGCCAAATCCGTTGGTCTTTCACCATTTATGTTTGTTGGTGACTTTACTACCTCCATAATTGCCATTATTTGGCTATTATGGAGGCAGTTTTCAGCCCCTCCATCACCTATATAAACACCCCCTTACACCATTGTTGAGCACCAAGAACATACATATATGATACACGAAAATACAGAAAAATACACAAGCAAAACAATTTCTTCCTACACCTTCCAAGCATCATTTCGTTACTCAATATTCTTCACGGTAGCTCTTGAGTTTCCTTTGCTCAAGTGTTCCATTGCTGTTTTATCTTGGGAGACAAATTGTCCAGGACGTATAAAGGATACATACGGGGCAATATTGTCTTAAGGACAGAGTGCCACACTCGACTCAGCAAAAACAGTTTCCATTTTTCCGTCTTCAACAAAATTGTAATTTCAGTTTTGTGGATCTCTTGTAATTTTCAGATTACTAGTTATTGAATCTTTGTTTATCCTTTCGAATACTTGTAATAGTTATATACTTCCCGTACTGCTTTATAAAGTACCATAGAGCAAAAATACCAAACAATAAATGAGAGACAAAGATTAAAATTGAGATGGAAAATGATGGTGGTGGGTCGTCGGCGCCGGCAGTGGGCGAAAGACATAGGAGAGAAGAGGTTGGTTGCCAGAACAAAGGAGAAAGTGAGGGGTGAACTTTTTTGGCTATAATTTGTCTTTATTTTGAACCTAAAGTATATTTTGGGTCATATAATTTAAAGTTGGGTCATTGAAATTACTGGCAATCACACTATGTCCTTTTCCCTTCTTTGTAAATCAACCAAGGAGAGGCTGCTGACATTTTGAGGTTGGCTTTATCACCTTTCATAGCCCATAACCATAAGCCCACAAATCTCATACATGAACTTTAAAGAAGCCCAACAACAGCAGCCTAGATCAAGAACAGAACTAGGGGAATGTCATCCCTGTAACTCCGACACATCCCGGCTGTCGAATGCTTCAAGCTCTCCTTAATTCCATCAAACACAAACCTCATACCAAACAGGCTGGTTCACTTCTCTTTCATCAACTTTCTTCATCTTCTACAAAAACAACAATATATACTAGCCAATACTCATCTTCAGCTATAAAATCAGGGAGTTTAAGCTTAATGGTTAACAAAGGTGAGTTTTTTCACAACCCCATCATTAAAGATTACCTTTTTAGGCTATCTGAGATCTCCCCTGCAACTGTTCGTAGATTTTGGAGAGTTTCTGTGTTGAACCCTCATGATGTTCTTGAAATTTTATTGGGTTTTCAAAGTGATAGTGGAGATTTTGAGGTTGAGGTTAAAAAGATTGAATCTTTATGGGGAATTTATAAGTGGGCTAGTAAGGAAAATAAGAACTTTAAGCATCTTCCTAAGGCCTCTAGGATTATTGCCTCAATGCTCATACGAGCCGAGTTGTTTAATGAAGTTGAATGTTTGGTTTCATTGTTGGATGACCAAGGAATTTTCTTGAATAATCATGAGATTTACAGTAATCTAATTGAAGTGTTTGTGAATGATCATCGATTAGAGAAAGCTATTGTGTATTATGATCGAATGAGGATGCGATGTTTATCCCCATCAATTTCGTGTTATAGGGTTCTCCTCGAGTTTTTGATTCAAATAAATGAAACACAATTGGCATTTCAAATTTTTGATGATGCTATTGGTGTTGGCTTGGGAAGGAGTGTATCTGAAGGGGGCATTTATGAGGGTGTTATTAGACTGTTATGTTCTGATGCGAAAGTTCAGGATGCTAGGGATCTGGTTAAGAAGGCCCTGGCTTTTGGAATTGAACCTAATTATTTGGTACTAAATTCTGTTGCTTCTGGTTATTGTGATAAAAGAGATTATGATGATCTGCTGAGTTTCTTTGTCGAGATTAGTTGTATGCCTGATGTGACCATAGTCAATAAGCTCATCCAGTCGGTCTGTCGACAGTTTGGTGTTGCAAGTGGCAACTCGTACGTGCTGAAGTTAGATCAACTGGGTTTCCGTATGAATGAAATAACATTTGGGATTTTGATTGGATGGGCTTGCCGTGAAGGAAAACTGAAAGATGCCTTCTTTTATCTCTCAGAGATCCTGTCAAGAAATCTAAAGGCTCATATATATTCCTATGATGCTATTCTTAGTGGGCTTTTCAAGGAAGGTATGTGGAAACACTACCAAGACATTCTTCAAGAAATGGAAGATCAGGGAGTAGAGCCCAAATTATCAACTTTTAGGGTTCTTTTGGCTGGATTTTGTAAAGCTAAACATTTTGATGAAGTGAACACAGTGGTATCTAAGATGGTAGATCGTGGCTTGATCCAACTATTGCCTACAGAAGATCCACTTTCCGGAGCATTCACATTCTTAGGTCTCGATTCTTCTGCTGTGAAAATCAGAAGAGACAATGATATAAGATTTCATAAAACAGAATTTTTTGATAATCTTGGGAATGGTCTTTATCTGGATACAGATGTGGAAGAGTATGAGAGAACTATTGATAAAGTCCTTGATGATGCTATGCTTCCTGATTTTAACTCCTTTGTATGGAAGCATTGCAAGAAAAAAGACGTGAAAGATGCTATGATGATGGTAGATCAAATGACTTGTTGGGGGAAAGAAATATCTCCGGGTGCTCTGGATGCCTTAGTGAAAGGGCTGTGTGCATCCAGCATTTGTATTAAGACCATTTCTGGTCTACTGGAGAAAGTTTCAAATTTGACCTGTCGGCTTGGTCAAGAAACTCTGAATAATCTTGTTCAGAAATACAGCAAAAAGGGATCTGTATACAGGGCAAGAGAAATTTTGCATGGCATGCTAGGTAGACATCTAAGAATTGATAGTGAAACCCATACTGCTCTTCTGATGGGTTTATGCAAGAAAGGTGATCTTAGAGGTCTAACTGCTCACTGGAAGCTTGCACGAACGAATAACTGGTTACCTGATTTGAAGGATGGAAAAACTCTCTTCAGTCGCCTATGCAGCCGACGACGGCTTAATGAAGCACTGGAGCTTTTTAAAGCCTTGCTGGTGCTCTACCCTAATGAAGTATGTGATGCTTTTCATGTGTTCCTTGAAGAGCTCAGTGCTAAAGGGTTCACAAGCCCTGCCAAGGTTCTGGCAAAGGAAATCTTAAGCCAGGGCAGTATTTCAAGTCGCTCAGCTTATAGCCATCTTATTCAGGATTTTTGCAAATGGAGAAGTTTTCGAGAAGCTGCTGTCGTCTGTGATAGCATGCTTGGTAATGACTGGGTCCCACCCTTGGACGCATCTTGTCAATTAATTCCTCAGATATGTAGGTCTGGTAATTTTGAGAAAGCTGTTTTGCTGAAAGATATTTGTTTAAGAGACGAGCCTTCTGCTTTGCTTCCTTTACACTGTGCTTTAATTCACGGGTATTTCAAGTCAGGCAGGGTCGAAGAAGCAACCCGTCTCTTCCAAGAGACATTGGCAAAGGAACTATATTTGAGTGTTGAAATTTGTGATGCTCTGTTTCAAGGCTACTGTCAAGCTAACAAGATGAAGAAAGTAGAGGAATTGCTTGGTGTTGTGATAAGAAATAAGAAGTTAGGTATCAGTATTGCAAGTTACTGCAATATAGTGCGGTTGATGTGTACAGAAGGGAAGGTATCTACAGCATTATGCCTGAAAGAGTATACGCTTAAAGAAAGCAGCCCTCCTACTGGCGTGGTTTATAATATTTTGATTTACTCCCTTTTCTCAATTAATGAAACATCGGTTGTTAATAGGCTTGTACATGAGCTCCTAGGTAAAGGACTTCAACTAGATGCAGTGACTTACAATTATCTCGTTCAGGGGTTCTGTTGGTGTAAAGATTTGTCATCCGCCACACGATATCTAAAATCTATGATGGAGAAAGATCTGAGGCCGAGTAACCGTAGTTTGAGAGAGGTGATCAAATGCCTTTGTTGTTATGGGGAGCTTGACGAAGCTTTAACCCTGAGCAAAGAAATGGAGTTCAGAGGTTGGAATCATGGTTCGGTCGTTCAAAATAATATAGTGGAGACCCTTCTTTCTCGTGGTAAACTAGGTGAAGCTTTAAACTTTTTGGACCGGATGGCAATAAAAGGCCTCATTCCTGAAAATATTGATTATAATTGTCTGATTAAGCGTCTATGTCAGCACGGAAGGGTAGATAAATCAGTAAATCTTTTGGACATTATGTTGAGAAAAGGGAATGTGCCGGATTCTAGCAGTTTTGATTACGTGATTCAGAGTTTCTGTACTTTGCGTAAACTGGATGTAGCGCTGAATTTCCATGCAGAAATGTTATGTAGAAATCAAAGAACAAGCATAAACACTTGGAGCATTCTGATTAAGAGTTTAAGTGAAGGAGGACAACTTGCACAGGCAGAAAAACAACTTGATTCGATGGTTCGGATTGGTGAAATTCCGAGGAGGGAAACTTATTCTTTGCTGATCAACATGTATCGCTCCCAGAACAATCTTAACAAAGCATCTGAGCTGCTACGTTCCATGCAACGTTGTGGATATGAACCTGACTTTGAAACTCACTGGTCTCTGATAAGCAATTTGAGGGATTCAAGTGATAATATAAATGATGGCAAGCAGAATGGGGGATTTTTGTCTAAATTTCTTTCGGAAATTGGATTTTCCAGGAAGAATAAAGGGAGATGACATATCTTGTACCATAGTTTGTGAATGTATAGGCTTCTTGTTTGTTATTCTCTTATGCTATATGTATCTTTGGTTTTTTAGTTGGTCTTAGTGTAGAGGAATGTAATTGTCCCTGTCATTCTTTTATATCTAGATCTCACATACATGAATACACCCTGTAGCTAATGGTATTCAGGTCATTGTAAACTGCAAGATTTAGTAGGCGGTTGGACAAAATATTTGAAGTTAAAGTTGAAAATGAGTATTTGGAAGTAAGTCGTGTTTGATTATGCACTTCAAGTTGAAAGATTTGTCAATTAAATCATTCAGTCAAAATATTCCTTAAATAAGCTTTTCAATATCCTACTAGTATTTGTAAATCCTGAAAATCAAACTGATATTTGCGGATTGGGAGGAGTGGGAGCCAGTGTATCGATTATGAGTTCGGCTGAATCCAATAGCTTTGGTTCAAACTTTGTATTTGTTTTAAAAAATCATTGAGTATGTACAGTTCTTAATTTAGAACCTAGTAACGTAAAAAAAAAAATTAGAATCCAGAACCTATAAACATGCCTCTAGATATTCGCAAAAACTGGACTTTAGCATTTGCATATACTTTTAGAGGCCAATGCTCTTCCTCCAGAAAAGTGATTTTTGGTATATTATTGGCATCTATGGAGGAAGAAAAATTTAGACTCGAGCTAAATACATAGTACAACTTTATCGTCTTTGGTTGAGGGTCGCAAATTAGCAATATTCTATTGAGACCGCACATCATGGTAACTAATATCTCTGCAGAGTTACTGTACAGCCATTTAAATGGATCATAGGTGATAACTCCATGAGCAAGGATGACAATATAGAAGTCCTAAGAAGATCGTTGTCAAGATCACAAGCTAAGGAGATGCAAGTCAAGGTTGTTGGCCTTCAATTGAAAATTAAAAAGATGCTTATCATGAAAGAAAAGTTCAAGAACGAGTCCAAGAATTATAAAGAAGAATAGGCTAAGTGCTACACATATTTTATGATTCAAGCCAAGTCCAAAAAGAGGATGATTAGGGCCCATGTGGGGTTGAATTTTCTGCCTAAAAGTGATCTTGAAATCCAACCCAAATTGGGTGGAACCAAAGTCACGTACAAAGTGACTTTTGGTAACTTTTTCCTTATTTCTCAAGGAAGAAGTTTGCCAACTATTTTACCTGTTTTTTTTTGTTTAATCCTAGTAAGATTTTAATTTTAAATTATTTTTATAAAAGTAGATTCTAATCCCATTCTATTTGGAATAAGTTTCCCATATATAAGGGTGGATTTGTTATTTTCATTATACAACATTATAATTATTTGAGAGTTTCTCTTCTTTACACATTTGTGTGTTGGTTGCTTTGAATTTATCTTGCAACCTTATACGAATGATTCTTCTAAGAGGTAAGATTAATTCGTGCTTGATATTTTTGGTTCTTATTCGTAAATCAAAGAAGGGAATTAGTCTTATACTAATTATTGTTTTTAATTTCTTCAAATTAGGGGTCTAGATTACTTTTTGATATAAGTTTTTGAATTGAATCTATTAGTATCGTAATGATATGATATCGGGGAGCACAATTCATTCAAAAACCTTCGGCTGAGGGCAAGTCGAGGAACTCCGCTTTAAAGGTTATGTCGATGCAAATGGAGGCATGGAAGGCCCTTGAGGGCCCACACAAAGGAGCATACGACATTTGGATGATCACTCGGAGTGAAGACGAAGTTGAAGGAAGACCAACATAGTGTGCGAGTCGTAGGTCATGTCTGCAACATAACTTGTGAATCGCAGAGCTTGCCCAAGTGCTGAAATTGAAGAAGGCGCCATGTGCGTTTGGTCTGCGAAACGCAAGCACAACATGTGACATGATGTGCGTTTCACATACCTTGCCAATGGATGACAACTTAGCTATTTTGCCTATCTTTGCAAATTGAATGCTTTGATCACTTTTGGGCCAAGCTTGTAATAAAGCCTCTACTATAAATAGTAGTTCTCAAGGCTTAGAATAGGACTTTTGATGATTGATGAATTGAGATGAATTGTCTTGGTAGCTACTTTGTAGTGTTAGCTTAGTGATAGCTAGATTAGTATTAGGTAATTAGAGTGATAGAACAATTAGGGTAGATTCCTTGGTTGTCTATTGAACTTGTTCATGATTCTCACATGAGTTATCTCACTTGTGGAATCATCTTCATAGCATAGATGCTTTTATGGATTAATCTTTAGGTATACCTTTGGTTGCCTATTGATTTCTATACTTGTATCTTGCTTCCATCCCTCTATTTCTCATCCCAATTTCTTCAATTCTTATCCCCAATTTCTTGTTATTTTAGTTTCAGTATTTTTATTATTTGAATCTGTGTCTTCCACAAGCTGGATCGTATCACTTAATTAGTCTTAATCCACTAATTTTGAATACTAAGATCACTTAGGATTTTTATCACTTAATCTTGAAATTTAGGGATTTTATTCTCGAATTTTGCATATCCTTAAATTCCGTCTTTAATCTTTATATTTTTACTTCAACATTCTTTTCTTGTTTTCTTTCAAGTAACTCGATTCTTATCGATAGAATTCTCCAAAAAATTCAAAACTAATTTCTCTGTAGAGTTACATGCCTTATAACGACGCATAAAAATTGATCTCCTATGGAATCTACTGCTTATTGGAATCAATAATATTGACTTTGAGGTAGATATTGATATGATCAAGAAAGGAAATAACATATTCTCATATATTATTTCAAATTGTAGGTCCTTCATTACTAGCTTTGGTACGCCGGATATAGTCACGTCTTCGGGAAGATGAACCAAAACAAGTGTGCACTCAACATTTTCGTCAAACCAATGAATTCAAAACATGTGTTTATCATATACATATTGTATGGGGAAAAAGTTGTATAAGACAACTTTATGAATTAGGATGTGACACGTGGTAAATGGTGCTAAATCAGGTTCGTGTCAGCTTGGGGCGCTACCGGTAAGACGCAAGTAGGACTTGAGGCGTCGTACGTATACATGTTATCGGCAATGCAGAAGGTCAGGTCAACCGTTTGAATTACAACGGGCGGCCGTTACTGAACTGGTCATACATCTTCCAACAGAGCATTAATGACATTTATGGAGACACTAATTGTTCAATTATTATAGCATTTATTTTATTGTATTTATGAAGGCATATATCATGGAGTGTGTACCCATGAACTCATGTATAAATAGGACACATAGTTCCATTGAAAATCAGGAGATATAAGTTATTACAATTCATTCTCTAATATTCCTCTCGATTTTCACGCTTTACACTAGTCCCTAAGACTTTGCATAGAAACTCACACAAGGCTCAGACTAATTATTCCTTTACTTTATCATAATATTATTTACTTGCGTTGTATTTTATCAAATATTATTTCCAGGTCAGTCACTTGAGATCCATGTGTCCTTGACAACGTTTATAAATTCAACTGTACTGTTTTACGGGTAAACCATTTGGCGCCCACCGTGGGGCCTAGACAATTGTGGTGTCACAAGTGAACCCTTTTTTCACTAATCTAACATTTTCTTCACGCCTTGTTTTTTGTTCAGAACAAAACAGATGACAAGAATACGGAAGTAGTCACAACATTGGGGACAATACCAATATCCCACTCGGACCAAAAGGCTTACCGGTAAAATTTCTGGTGCTAGAAGACCTGATGGCTGCAGACGGATCCACTTCTAGAGGCGGACATACTCGGTAGAAGGATGTTCCAAATGACGAGACGCTTGAAAAAGCCATACAAAATCTGAGGGCGCATAATACCGATATGAGTGAACAGTTAGATCACCAAATGCGGCTTTATTCAGAATACATATCCAAGAATGTTGGCTGTACCCCAACAGACACACCGTCACCTCCACCAAATACTACTGGAGATTTTAGAAATGATCAGGACAAATCAAGAAAATGTGGTGCTTCTGAAAGCGAAATTGTTCCTAAAAATCTATTCCAGGAACATGTTTTAAAATTTATGAAAGATATGATGAACAAAGTCGACACCAACGTAGAGAATGAGAAGAAAAATGCCAAGGAATTTCGGCACGGGTTAAATCAAATATCGGGAGCCCCTCTTGTGGTTGACGGATCGGACGCAAGGAGATATATTCAGTTGGCGTACAAGTCAGAGGTTGTGCCTGGACTTATCTGTAAGAGGTTTAAAATTCCATTTATATCCAAGTATGATCGGACTACTGGTACACATGAGCATATAACAACCATAGCTCAAAGATGAAAGCCCACCCCTCTTTGGATTGGGTCCCAAATTTTGGAGACTTTGAGGTCATCTTCTCTACATTCGGGGTCTCGGTATGATGGGACCTCTATTGCATGGAGGTGTTTAATGATCCACCACTAGACTAAGAGGTTGAAACCTTGGAAGTACCTATGTAAGTTTCGGCATTGACCTAAGGCTCGGTAAATGTCGAACAAGATGACTGGGACTAGGTCATAGTATTTGGTTTCCTTGTTAGTGGCTATGCCATGAAAGATAGCATGGGTGACAAAGAAGAACCGGGTATCTATGGCTTGGTAATGGTCTTTGGGAAACACCATGGTTCCTAAGAGGCATATGTCGAAGGCTAGGGGTCGGGTGACTTCCCAAATAGTGAAGGAGTAAAACTCTACGGAGTGTGCTACATAACCATATGTAGACCAAAACCTGGTATGGAGGTCCCTAAAGGCTACGGTTGGGCTGAATATCCAATAGACGCTAGCTAATGACATCTTGAGGATCTCACCAGGAGTCGATAAATATCAGATGAGAGGTCTTTCATCTCGTATTCCCTTAGATCAAAGGAAATGATCGAAGGAAACACGGGATAACGTCGGTCCTGATAAAAAAATTTGTTGAAACACTAGCTAAGGGGGCCTTGACATGGTATTCTTTCCTCTCTGATCATTCAATTGGATCATTCGCCCAGCTTGCCAACATGTTCATAAAAGCTTATGCAGGGTGCATGGAAAGTGAAGACACACAAAACGGATACCTTTCGCATTGCGTAGGGAGAAACAAAATTCCTTAGAGACTTTGTCTTACAGTTCCCGAAGGAGCGGATACTGCTGGAGTCCCGGACGAGTGGGCTGCAGAGGCTTTTACAAAGCGTTTGAATCCTTTGAGTTTAGATGCCTCACAAAATCTCAAAGAAAATCTTTTGGAATTCCAGTCTACAACTTGGGAAGACATGCACAACTGGTATGAGTCCAAGATCCGGATAGAAGATGATTTGTTTGGAACTCAGGATGAAGTATTTTTTGGAAGTCAGACAAAGAAGCAGGAGCAGATCGAAACTCCTCGAAGAACCTCTTCCAACCCTTATCCTACTCGAGGAAAGTAAGGAGGTGGACATGGTTTTTGCTCTCTTGAGAAAACAAATAACAAGGGAGATCCCGTATGAAACAACCAAGGACTGGTGAATTTCGATAAAGGAAATTCATCTAATTCTTCTACTAAGGGTCCCGGATACTCAAAATTATCCAAGTACAACTTCAGCATCAACGAAGATCAAATTGTGGCGGTATTGAGAACTTATCCAGCGTCCCGACCTTCAAAACCATTACAGTCCAATCATAGTAAAAGGAATCAGTCAGTTTGGTGCGATTTCTATGGCACTCACGGGCATAAAACCGTAGATTGGAGAAATCTACAAGAGTTGAGACAGAAATGTTGAGTAGGGGCTACCTTTAAGAATATTTGAGCGAAAGAACTCGTAACAACTATGAGCGGTAACCACCGCCGAGGACAAATCTAATCCTGCCGCACCACCCCATGTTTTAAACATGATCTTTGGTGGGTCAATGATTGCCGCTACGTCTTTCACTGCGGCTAAGAAAACAAAAAATTGTGTAATCCGAGAGAAGCGATTCCGGGAGATACGAGATGAACATACTATCACTTTCACTGAATAAGATGTTATCGGTGTGATCTTCCCCCATAACGAGCTATTGATGATTTTGATACCTATTGATCTCTTCCAGGTGAAGAGAGTCTTGATCGATCCTGGTAGCTCTGCTAATATCATCAAACTGAAGGTTGTAGAATAAATGAACATGGCAGACAAAATTATTTCGACTACCAGAACCCTCTCAAGTTTCAACATGTCTAGTGAAACCACGAAGGGGGAGGTACATCTACCGGTGGATGCTATGTGAGTCATTAAGATGGCATATATTGGTGAAATTACCGACACCGAAAGAGATCCAGTAAATTCATTGAGAACAGTACACTACTAGGGAGATGTTCACCATAGAGAAACCAGAGGCGATGACAAATCTTAAATAACAATTACCAAAACGAAGCCCGCATCAGAAGATATTCATCAGGTTCCGACGACGGAAGTAGAATCAACCTATTCGGAAGATGAGTTTATAGATGATACCATGTCCTTTATATTTTTAGATACCGTACAAGTCAAATGCCACCAAGTCAACCGTAGAATAACTTGAACATATTGCTCTACATAAGGAGACTCCTGACATGAAGGTATATATGGGAATGGGTTTAACTCCAGAGCTTAGGGATTTAATTCATAATTATCTTGTAGCTAATAGTGATTGCTTTTCATGGTCATATGAGGATATGACAAACATCCCTCTAGAAGTCACAACTCATAAGTTGGGCATGAATCTCAGTTTCCCTCTCGTGTGGCAGAAGAAGCGACCGATCGCCGAACTACGCAACATGTTTGTTAAAGAATAAATAGCTAGATTACTTAATATAGGGCCAATTCAGGAGGTAAAATATCTGGATTGGTCAGCAAACCTAATCGTAATACCTAAAAAGGGGAACAAATTTAGGATGTGCATAAATTATAAGGATTTAAATAAAGCATGTCCAAAAGACTCATTTTCATTGCTGAACATAGATCAAATGATCGATGCTACGGTCGGGCATGCGATAATGAGTTTTTCGATGCGTATTATGTGTATAACCAGATAAGGATGCACCCGAAAGACCAAGAGAAAAAATCTTTTTTTAACTACTTTCAACAGTTATTGTTATCATGTTATGCCCTTCAAACTAAAAAACGTTGGAGCCACTTATCAAAGGATAGTAAACAAAATGTTTGAAAACAAATAGCAAATCTATGAAAGTATATATAGATGATATACTTATTAATAGTGCAAGGGACCATGTAACTCATTTGTAGGAGACTTTGAGGTATTGAGGAAATTTATTATGACACTTAACCCCGAGAAATGTGCTTTCGGAGTGGGCTTCGGAAAATTCTTAGGTTTCTTTGTTTTTCAAAGAGGAATCGAGATAAACCTTGACAAAATAAAGG
Organism: Anisodus acutangulus; assembly: GCA_029783415.1. NCBI lineage: Eukaryota > Viridiplantae > Streptophyta > Magnoliopsida > Solanales > Solanaceae > Anisodus > Anisodus acutangulus. The sequence continues at coordinate 32,891,529 of CM056499.1, read as the reverse complement.
CCATCGAATACATACCAGAAACACTTGAAGATGTGAAAGCGGTACAATGGTTGATCGGGTGAGTGGCGGCGCTGAGCAGGTTTATCTTCTGGTCATCAGAAAAATATCACAGCTTCTTCTCACTTCTAAAAAAAAGAAAGATTTTTCTTGGATGCCCGAATGTCAGCAGTCCCTATGGGACCTGAAAGCCTACTTATCAATCCTACCGCTCATGTCAAAACCAAAAGATAGAGAACAACTACGCATATATCTCACGGTCTCTGAGGTAGCAATAAATGTTGTTTTGGTACGGAAAGAAAAAGGTACACAATTTTCTATCTATTACGTAAGTAGAGTAATTTCAAAGGTTGACACTTGGTACCCATTACTCGAAAGATTAGCTTTTTCTTTAGTTATGTCATTGCAAAAGGTTTGACCATATTTTTAATGCCATCTGATTGCCTTAGTAACTACGTTTCCACTCAAGAACGTGTTACATAAGCCCAAACTTTCAGGGCACGTTTGGCTAAGTGGGAGGTAGAATTAAGTGAGTTTGATGTAGAATATAGACCCCAGACTGCGATAAAGTCACATGTCCTCGTCGATTTTGTGGCCGATTTTAGTTTGGGAGTAACCCCTCAAGAGGAAAAAGAAGCTATTTTGGTTGGGGACTGCCCCCGGGGTCTGGACGCTCTACACAGATAGTGCCTCTAATGTCAAGAGGACTAGTTTGGGAGTAGTGTTGCATACTCCCACCGGTGAAGTTTTAAGACAAGAAATTTATAGCACTCCGTTGACTAATAATGAAGCCAAGTATGAGGCTTTGGTTGCAGGTTTGGAATTAGCTCGAGGCTTAGGATATCAAATTATTAAAGTAAAATGTGATTCGCTGCTGGTGGTGAACCAAGTCCATAGGGTATTCTAGGTCAAAGAGGTGTGTATATCGAGATATCTCGAGAAAATTTTAAAGTTATTGTCCCGATTCCAAAAATGGACAATGGTGCATATACCCCAAGAAGAAAACATAGAGGCAGATGCACTTTCAAACTTGGGCTCCAACACAGAAGCGGAAGGTTCTAAAACTGAAACGGTTGTTCAGTTGTTGCACTCGACACTATATTCTGTAGGCTACGATGAAGTGAATTCGACTAGCCTAACTTAGGACTGGAAGAATAAATTCTTGAACTACCTTGTGAACGGAAAGATCCCAGAGGTCCCAAAAGCATCCAGAGCTTTGAGGACCAAAGCCGCCCGGTATTGTATCATAGATGGAAAACTTTATCGACAGTGTTTCTATGGTCCCTTATCCTGGTGCATACGCCTTGATGAAGCTGATTACATTATGAGGGAGGTCCACGAATGCATATGTGGAAACCATTTGGGAGTAGAGTCTTTGATGAGAAAACTCATGAGGGACGGTTACTATTGGCCTCGGATTGACAAAGACACAAAAACGTTCATGAAGAAATGTAACAAATGTCAACGCCATGCATAACTGTTACATCAACTGGGAGAAGAATTGCATCCAGTTGTATCCCCATGGCCATTCATGAAATGGGGGATGGACATAGTGGGACCATTGCCTGCATCACTAGAACAAATATCTCAAATTATATTTATGACTGACTATTTTCTAAATGGGTTGAATTTGCAGCCTATACGAAGATCCGGGAGAAGGGGTGATGGCCTTAATTCGGCAATACATCATATGTCGTTTCATCATCCCAAAAGAGATATCTTGTGACAACGAACAAAATTTTATTGGGGCAAAATTACGAAGTTCCTCGATGACTTTAACATCAAGTGTATCCCCTCCACTCACTATCATCCCAGTGGAAATGGTCAGGCAGAGTCAACAAACAAAACTATAATCCAGAACTTGAAGAAAAAGTTAGAAGCTGCGAAAGGAAATTAGCCTTCTAAGCTACCAAAAATATTATGGTCGGATAGAACCACGACAAAAATGAGTATCAGATAAATTCCTTTTTCCTTAGTCTATAATGCAGAGGCCTTGATTCTGGTAGAAGTTGGAATTCCGAGCTTGAGATACCTCCGGACAGAGGAAAAGTCTAATGCGGAGTTAATGTCCGTACATCTGGATTTACTTGACGAACGGCGAGATCTTGTATACGTCCAAATGGTAGCCCAAAAACAAAGAATGGAGCGATACTACAACCGGCGCAAAAATCTCTGACATTTTAAACTTGAGGACTTAGTGCTCTGGAGGGTAACTCAAAGCACAAGAGAGAATAATACAGGAAAATTAGACACAAACTGGGAAGGTCCATACATAGTCACTGGAATCACCAGTAAAGGATCTTACCAGCTAATAGATCAACAAGGGATCAAACTTCCAAGTAATTAGAATGTAAGCCATTTAAATAAGTATTACGTGTAGTAAGATAAACATGCGCTGCACTCTTTTTTCCTTCGTCCTTGTCCCAATTGAGTTTTTCTGGCAAAGTTTTTAATGAGGCAACACCAATAAATAAGCATGTTGATAGTCTTGCTACCGATGAAAGCTATATAGTGTCCGGTTCTTCATGGCGTGAACACCCAGGCACTGGGGGGCCATATACACCCGTATAGAAGGGAAGAAAATTTGAAAATTCCAACACTTCAAGGAAAATCACTGATACCGGGGATGACCAGGAGTTTCAAGTTAAATGTAACTGGACTGACCACACTAAATGACAACCGAATTATTCTTGCACTTTTCTTCACATTTGTAAGATAAAGGAATCAATAAAATTTTTCTTTCATGATTAATAAATCTTTGCCATCATGAACGTAAAAATGTATGTTGTCATAAACATATCGAAAATTTCGTGGCATAATGAACAAGAGACGTCCTCTTCTACATCACCATTAAAAATAAGAGCCCTCTCTTATTAAAAACCTTAACAAAAAATAAAATTTAAGGCTCCGGATACTAAAAGTACTAGAGTTTTAAGTTGACCAGAACCAAAGCAATTCTAGAACCAACTATGAAGGCCATGTGAAGCCTCGATATAATATGAAAAAATGCATCTTTCGGAATAAATTCAATTTTGATGAGAAGTTATTAAAAAGTTTCCGAAGCTTAGAATTTGTTAATTACCAACTAAGCTTTAAAAGTAAGGCTTAATTTATTAAGTAATAATCATCGAATGAATTTGTGGAAGGAATAAGAATTTGCTTTTGTATAAAATGAAACCCTTGAGCAAATTGCGAAAAAGGAAATTCGTTTATTTATATTTATCGGGCTGAAACAAATCTGGTTACAAAAGTTAACAACGGGGCACAGAAGTGACCCAATGACAATTACAAAATAAAACAGAAATATAATTCGCCCGAAAGGTTACGATACACTAGTTTCATGGTCCGCCGGGGGTGTTTCAAGTGCTACAAACAAAATAAAGAGACTAAAAGTCAAGAAAGGAGTTCATCATCAACCTCCACATCTGAATCCTCTCTATCACCGCGGAGAGCATCCAAGGACAACTCAGTATCATGGAGGTCGATCTCTGTATCCAAAATTTCTGAAGGGATATCGATCCCTGGCTTGATGGCTTCCTCAAGGTTATCCACCCGGGTCGTTAGGAAGGCCAGGTTCCTATGAAGCTTTCACGTTTGATAATTTGCCTAGAGCTCGATGATAGTGTTTTTGGAAGCAACGAATTGCGCTCGGGAGGTGTCAAAATCTACTTCCAGCCTAGCCATTTTCCCTTGAAGGTTTACATATGTAGACGTCATGACTTGGAGGGAATTCTCCCGGTCCCTTAATGAATGAATAACGTCTTGCAAACGTAATTGGAGGGAGGCCTGAAGAGAGTCAGAATCCTGGATGTCGGCCCTAAGATTTTCAACCTCAGTTCTGAGGTACTGAATTTCCTCTAACATATTCTTTTCTTCATGAAAGGGAGCTATCTCCCTAGCTAAGTCCATTGTGGATAAAGTAGCGGCATGCCCCTGAATAAAAGAGGATGTGTCAATGAGGAAAATAGGGTTGCAGAGATAGTGAAAAGAAGAAAATAACCTACCTGCAGAAATAACTCTGCAAGATGAGAAAGAGAAGCTTCCAAGGTGGCATTAGGGCACTTCCGGGTAGAAGAAGCAGATGTACCGATTTCCGTACCAGAAGTAGGAATTGAGATATACTTAGAAGGATCAACCAGGGGATCAGTTGTTTCAGTCTCCGAAACACGATGCGAGGGACTCACGGGATTCATAGCTTCATTATTTCTTTTTTATTCATCTTTAATTTGAATGACGCCCGTTTGTGCTTTTTTTCAAAGCTCGGTGAAGCGACGATGATTCTTGACCCTAGAACCAATTCCCATTGGGTCACAAGAGTCACTTTTTGAGTTTTCAGCTTCCGGTTACTAGAAGTATATTGGTCAAGGCGACTGCCCAGGAAGGAAATTTTTGGGCTGCAGATTTTCATACCGGAAGCCCTGTAGAATGAGTAGATAGAAATAAAAAGATTCCAAGGAAATTGAGGAATGACCTATATAAGGGGTCGTATTAGGGTTAAACTTACAGTGGTATTTTTCCTTCCACCACTGGGAAGTGATACTTTTCCATGACCAGGTTATATTGGCGAAAGCATGGATAAGACTTACAACCTACTCTAAAATCCTATCAATCAGTTGTTGCTCAACTAAAATGGTTGTAAAATATAATATTATATGAGATAAGGTAATTCCTTTATTCAAAGGATAAAAAACAAGTTTGTGGCTAAATATACTCACGCGAGGGGTTCCATTCCTCTGGGGAAGGATCAGAAGAAGGTTGATGGATTTGATCGGTCTTGATCAGTATAAACTGAGTTAATCAACCTCGGTTAAAATCATCTTCAGCATTGATAAGGCTACGGATTCCGCGTGGGTACAAATGGATAATACCCCCCCCCCCCTCCGGAAAACTCTGGGTAGTAGAGAAGAAAAAAATGGTCAATAGTGAATGGTTCATTGGCGCGGTCGGCCAATATATATATGCAGTACACCAACCTCTAAATTTGAGGGGCAACTTTCCCCAAGCAAACTCTATATCGACGACAAAGGTCTTTGATAATTTTTGGGATATGGAGTTTAAAACCAATAGTAAAAGGGTATGTGTAAGCCATAGAAAACCCTTCAACGTGATGGTGAATCCGGTCAATTGAATCAACTATTCTACTGACAGTACTAGAGTTGAAGTTACAATCTTTCATAACGTCATGGAGGATTTTAGCAGTTATCATGGATTCAATCATTTCAACGTGTTCAAAGTTATCTTGAACACGAAGATCTCCTAAGAAATCAAAACCAGAAGGAACAATTTCTGCAACAATAGAGTGCAAATCAACTTCTTGACTCTTAGGGGAAAAATGCTCTTTCCCAGGGCGACGATTCAGAGGTAAACCGTCATTATTGTCAGGGGAGTGTAAAGGAGAAGACTTAGTGAATGACATTATGAAAGAAAATTTGAAGAATGAGGGAAGGAATGTTTATGAATATTATAGGTTTAGGGAAGATTGCAGTTGCCTTCTGAGTAAGATTTAGCCTCCTATTTATGGTATGAGAATATAGGGTTTGGAAAATGAAAAAATGTGCATCATCATTGCAATACTTAGCGTTGATCAGAGCAAGTGGTCAGTTGCCGCCGTTTCGAAAGAATTAAAGAGATGTGATGTTTGACGTTTCTTCAATCATTGTGTTTCAAAATTTCCGCCGAAGTATACGGTTTTCATCCACTTCCTGAACGCGCAAATAATACGCCCATAAATTGCGGGGACTATCTATATAGGGAAAAATCCGTATAAGACAGTTGTACGAATTATGATGTGACACGTGATAAATGGTGTTGAATTAGGTATGTGTCAGCTTGATACATGGTACCGGGAATGCAAAAGATCAGGTCAACCGTTTGAATTACAACGGGCGGTCGTTATTGAACCGGTCATACATCCTCCAACGGAGCATCAATGGCATTTATGGAGACACTAATTGTCACGTATAAATAGGACACATAGCTCCATTGAAAATCAGGAGATACAAGTTATTACAATACATTCTCTAATATTCCTCTCGATTTTCACGCTTTACACTAGTCCCTGAGACTTTGCCCAGAAGCTCACACAAGGCTCAGACTAATTGTTCATTTACTTTGTCTTAATATTATTTACTTGCGTTGTATTTTATCAAATGTTATTTTCAGGTCAATCACTTGAGATTCACGTGTCTTTGACCATATATACAAATTTAACTATACTATTTTACGGGTAAACACGTATTTATCACTTGACCGGTGGTTGAATAATACACTATTTTCACTTTATTGTTAGCTTCTACCGTTAAATTATTTGATTTAATGTTAACATCTATTTACCTCAAGTGGCGATGCACGGCTCGAGGCTGAATTCCGAGTACGTAATTCTTTCTGATTTTGCAAACCCCTCCTCACTTTGTAACTAAATATTATATTATGTGCAAGATAAGTCAATCAGGCCAGTTCATAATTAAAATATGTGTAACTTTATGTTTCAAGTAATATAAAATATTATCTTTTCTTGTAGAGAATTAATAGTATTCGAATATTAGCTGGCTCTAACTAATCAATGAAACGTACATGGTAAGTACCAAAACCAAACCGGGATTTTCCTTAGATCTCGCAGAGAATTTATGTTTTAATTTTGTGAGAAGAAAATAGTGTTTGAGTACTTGTTAAAAGGTAAAATCGAAATAAGAGTTATTAACATATGAGCAACATGAAAAACTTATATAGAACTTCAATATAAAAGATAACTATATATGTGAGAATACGAGAAGAAGAATGATAAATATACAGTAAAACCTATTTATAATGACAATGTTTGTTCGAAAATTTTATGATTGTTATAGTGAAATGATGTTATGTATGTATATTGACATTTGATATTAAGATCTCATTTAGAATATGTTATAAATAAAAGTACGTAAATAATTATTTTTATATTTTTATGTTATAACCGAAAATAATATACTTGTTAATTTTAAAACCTCAATTGATTTTCATTTCTCATTAATTAAAAATTGAAAAAATTAATAAATTCAAAATTAGTTGTACCATACCGATAAAAAAATTAAAATATAAGAAACATATGCATTTAAAATTAATTGAGAATTTAAATTTTCAAGTTTGACGTAAGAATTCTACAATTGTAGGCTATTTCATAAATTTCAGTCTCTTAGTGATAATATAAAGCTTGAATTGACGAAGAATTTTGTCCAAACTTTCAGCAAGAGGGAATTCAATAGCTTTCTCTTGAAGTCTGTCTAAGAGCTTAACATAAATATTTTATACATAATATATTTCTTACAAAATATCATACACAATATTTGAGTATGGGTATTATAGAGAGGTAATTTTACAAAGAGTGTACCGCTATAATAAATGTCATTGATGTTATAGATAGAATATTAATTATAGAGAAGTAAAATATAACATGAAAAATCGATTTTGGAGAAAATCAAGTCATTATAGTGAAATGTTGTTATAACAAATGACAATTATAGAGAGATTTGACTGTATAACTAAAAAGAAGTTGAAATTAGCTATTACCTTCGTTGCTGATCAGTTACTTATAAGTAGCTTGTAACTAATAATAGAGGCGGATCCAAGATTTAAACTTTATGAATTCAATTTAAAGATTCTTAGCATTTAACTCATTGTATTTCTAAAGTTACGGGTTCATATTTACTATTATTACAATTTTAATAATATTTTACACATAAATTTATACTCTGCATCGAAAGTTAGGGGTTCAATCGAACCCCAACCTACAAGGCTAGATACACCTTTGGTAGCTAACAATTTCCGTTACTAAATAACTCGTAACTAACAGTTTTTTTTATAATCTATCGCTAAGAGTTTGATGTTTAGCTAGATAAGTTGTTCGTCGCTAATTTCAGTAATTTAATTTTAGTACTCTCTCCGTGCAGTTTTACTTGTCCAGTTTAGCAAATCAAGACAATTTATCACTTAGTTCCTAATTTACCCTTATACAAGTATAATCATTTTCCAAAATATTTAATTTATTATATTCAAAAGGTGATATGGTAAACTTATCATCTTAAGGGTGTGTCAAGTCGGACAAGTAAAAATGCACGGAGGTAGTAGTACGCGCTTGTTTAGCATGAAAAAGAAGAAGGCAACAACTCATAAATCATAATGCAAACCATTCAATAATTTCTTGTACAGAAGAATCATTGATAACACATCAAAATAGAAACTTAAAAATACAAGGAGAGAGATACGTGATACAAGAAACTAAACAACAAGAACAGAAAAGAACCATCATAAACATGAATAATACAGAACTCTCACACACATTAATTAAATCCACGTACAAGAGATACGTAGAGCTGCAAAGAAGAAATGAATTAATCAACGACGAGAAAGGGCGATAGAAGAGAGCAAGACTAAGAGTATGATGAGTATAACTCCAGCAAAGGATCCAACTAAAGATCCTGATGTTCTATGGCAAAAGGAGTCGAATTGTTGGCATATTGGGAACCAGTTTGCCTTTGTATTTCCCTTGTGTGCTAAGTATACTATTGCTGCTGCTGCTGATGCTCCCGCGGTCAATAGCGCCAGCATTGCCTTCATAATTTCAACCACACAACAAGGTTAATTTAATTAGTTCTATGTACGGATGGTGTAAAAAATATGTACATATTTAGGGTGCGTTTGATATAAAGGAAAATGTTTTCATGAAAAATATTTTCTTGGAAAATGTTTTTCTGAAAAGTAAGTGAGTTTCTTATTTATATTCTTGTGTTCGGTATGTAAGCAAAAATTATTATCCTGAAAATATTGATATATAATCTAGACAAATACTATTGGAGTGAGCGGTTAGGGGTGTGGGGTGAAGATGAGGTGTGCGTTGGAGGGTGGGGAGGACACAATCAATGTGAAATATCACATGTGAAACTTTTTCCCAAATTCTATCAGTTAGAAAAATCATTTTTCTCATTTTTAACGAACATGTTTTCGCAGAGAAAATATATTTTCCAAGGCTCAGAGACCTCGAGCGTAATATACGCTACCATCGGAGAGACTTTAGCCACATCTAATTTCAACCGAACATAAAAAAATAAAAAAAATATTTTCTGCCATAGCTAACACACTAGAGATAATTACAAATAAATCTAAGCTACTATCCCAATTCAAGCTACATTAATGATAGTGTAATAAACACTACACAAAAAAATAAGAATTAATGATCAACAACTTCTGTTGATAAACAATAAAAATCTGACACTATTAATTTTATATTTAATTAACTACGGATTATCAAAAAATCATGTTAGTTATGAATTACTTAGCTAACGATGAATTTTACAACTAATTTCTATTTTTGTTGTAGTGAAATAATCACAATGTTAGTAAATACTATAAGTTAAATCCTAATTTAAATATTCATTTAATCCAACCGGCATATAAAAAAGAAGAGTTTAAGCTAATTCTATGCAAAATGTTTACAAAATCGGTTAATCATAGGATAATTATAGGTAATTTTTTATGATAACTACTACGCACTAATTTTGATGACCTGATAAAATTGGTAATTATTAACCTACTATCACAAATTAAAAATTCACTGATAAAAGTAAAAAACAATTGTACCGCGTCAAAGAATATTAAGGCAATCCTGCTTGCTTGCGCTCGGCTCCTCATAATGTGGAAAATGGACAGCCCCAGAGAAAGTATGAAATATGCACTTACTATGGCATTTGCCACCACAAAGAACCTGTAAATATTAATACGTGAACATTATTAAGGTCTATGCATATATAATACACTAAAAACGACAGCCCCGTGCAGACAGCCCGGTACACAAAGTATTATGCGTTAGCAGGATCGGGGGAAGGGCTGCACCCCAAAAGGTGTGATGTAGACAGTCTATCCTAATGCAAGCATTAATGACTGCTTCCATAACTCGAATCAGTAATCTATAGGTCACACGGAGACAACTTTACATATATATTACATTAATGCAAATATATACGTTGATGATGAGAGATATATCTTACGTGAAGGTGGGAAGATCATTATATTTGGCCCTGAAACGAATGGACTGAGTGAAAAAGGGAAGTGTTTCATTAGTAGTTCCCATGGCAATGGCACTTCCTAAGGTGGCAATTATGGCAATTATTCTTATAAACAAGTCTAGTATAGACATTCCTCTATTCACCCCACTTTTTGGAACAGAACTTGTAACCTTTGAAGCATGTCCAAGTTCAAGTGCACCTGCCTTCATTTTGTTTCTTGAAGTGTTGCTAAAAATATTGTAAGATATTGAAGAGTTTAAACAAGAAAAAAGAAGAAGAGGAAGATTTTGGTTTTAGCTGTGTGTTTTGGTGATTGGTTTAGAGCAGTGACATGCCAATTTATAAGCGTTGAGAAACACATTATAGGGTACACCATTTTGACTTTTTGCCCCAATATACCAGCTCACCGTACATGTTCGCCAAGTGGCATCATTCATTATTACGCATATATTCCTCTTTGGATTTTAATAATTTGTATGTCATTCTCTTGCCAATTTTCTAATGTTTACTCGCTTTTCTAAAAGAAAATTTAGGAACTCGTAGTTGATACCCATCAGTGCGCTTTGGGTTAATTTTGTTCCAGTATAATAACTCTCACAAATCACACCGGAGAGATAAGCTGCATTAAGCAAGCTCTGTGCGATAAGCTCGACCGAGAAAACATGCATGGAGGTTTTGAACCTGTGACCTTCCATTTGGGATCTCCTGCTCAACCAACTCGGCCATCTTACGGATAGTTTACTGGTATTTATATCTAATTTTATCGCGGAATTAGACATGTTATTAGCGTCAGTTTATCTGTCAATCACGTTGGATACACGTCGCAACTAATTACAAAATTATTTATATCAAATAGGGCGTACAGATTTGAACTCGGGAGATAAACTATAGTGTTGAATTGTGTAACCAACCTTTTATTTTTATAATTATAAGTTTGAAATTTTTATTTAAATGTGAGTATAATTTTTTTTCATGAATAAAACGCGTGAAAATTTCTTTTGGGGGTGACGGTGAGACTTAAACAAAGAATCTCTATTTGTTATGATAATATGTTAATTAAGTTGTGTAGTTACATTATCTTAATGCTGAGGTTATTAGAGAAGACACATCAATTTTATTTACTTAACTATAGCTTTAGTTAACACACATAGTCCCATTTTCAGTATTCGTAGTCTTCATTTAAAAACTCGTATTAATCTACAAATATACATTGGTTCTGTTTTAATTAAGAGAACTTTTCACTCTTAAATTTGCACCAAAAATTTACATTAACAATTAAACTTTACTACAATTCTTTACCCCTAAACAATTTTTAATTAAATTAAATATCACCTTATACATGCAATACCACTTTCATGATTGGAAGGTGATAAGTGCCACCTCAGCGACATGTGGATAACACATCAGATAATCTCTCCCTCTTTGAATTTCTCTTCCTCCTTCTCCTACACTTTCTTTGAAAGAAATAATCCCTTAATTATTTTCATTAATTGAAAGAGTATATATATAATTTACAATTTTCTATAATAGGAAAATCTTATTCCTATTCTACTCCCAAAACCTTATTCTACTTGTACAATAATTATACAATTATGGTAACTGTACAATTCTAATTTAATACAAATCCTACCTTATTTTATACACTAACCTAACCGAAACCGTGACATACCATATATGTATATCACGGTATATACTTACTGTTTATCATACCCCCGCAGTTATAACGGGCGGTCTTCGTACGCTGAGACTGTCCCTAAAATCTTCAAAAAGGATCGAGGGAAGACCTTTGGTAAAGATGTCTGCAATTTGATACCTGAAAGGGACATGGCAGACGTGTACTTGTCCACAAGCTACCTTTTCGCGAACAAAATGGATATCCATCTCTATATGTTTAGTGCGCTGGTGCTGAATCGGATTCTCAGAAAGGTATATGACACTAACATTATCACAATAAACCAAGGCAGCTTTCTGAATAGGGCAATGACGCTTCAAAAGAAGATTATGTAACCAACAAGATTCAGAGACTACATTGGTTACCCCTCGATACTCGGCCTTTGTACTAGATCGTGATAAAGTCGATTGACGTTTCGCAGACCATGAGACCAAGTTATTACCAAGAAACATACAATAGTCAGATGTAGAGCATCTGGTGTCTGGACAGCCACCCCACTCAACATCTGTATACGAGACAAGTGTAGAGGTCGACGAAGGATATAAATGTAAGCCATAGTCAAGTGTCCCCTGGATGTACCGAATAATGCATTTGAGTGCATTCATGTGCTCAATCCTGGGATCATGCATAAACAAACACATATGTTGTACGTCATATGTAATATCTGATCTCGTGAACGTAAGATACTGAAGGGTCCCGACAAGACTGCGATAGCGAGTCGGATCCTCATAAGGTGACCTAGCCGCAACACCCAGCTTTGGCTTAGTATCGACCGGAGTGGAAATAGACTTGCACGAGGACATGGCAGCACGCTCAATAATCACAGCTGCATATTGCGTTGAGATAAGAACAACCCACCTGCATGACGAGAAACATCAATCCCCAAAAAGTAACTCAAGTGCCCCAAGTCTTTCATAGCAAACTCAGAACTGAGCATTGTCATGATAGACTGGCGTAATGCATAAGAAGAAGCAGTCAAGATAATATCATCCACATATAATAATATATAGGCCAGGGAAGAACCACAACGATATATGAACAATGAATTATCAAACCTGCTGTGAGAAAACCCAATAGTTGAAACATAGTCTGCAAACCTCTTATACCACGCCCGTGGGGACTGCTTAAGCCTATAAAAATACTTTTTCCAACAGACACACATGATGAGGATATTTGGGATCCCTAAATCCCAAGGGCTAATGCATATATACGGTCTCCTTAAGATCACCATGTAAGAAAACATTCTTCACATCTAACTGATGAATAGGCCATGCTTTCGAAAGAGCCAAACTGAGCACAGTGCGAATGGTAGCCGGTTTGACCACTAGACTAAATGTCTCACCACAATCCACACCAACCTGCTGAGTCTTACCATCACCTACAAGACGAGCCTTATGCCTCGCAAAAAAACCCGTCAGAATTGTCTTTATGAGCAAAAATCCATATATACCGAATAATATTAACACTAGATGGATGAGGCACCAACTCTCACGTCTTATTATCAATAAGAGCATTATATTCGTCGGTCATAACAATTTTCCAATTCGGGTCATTTAAAGCAGACACAGGATTACGGGGCAGGGGTGATTTTAGAATATTAGAATTTAGATTAAAATGTATTTTTGGTTTAATAATACCCCGTTGACTACGAGTGACCGGTCTATGACTCAAGTGAAAAAGGGGTGGATTTTGGGAAATTTCGGGACACGTGACCGACGTGCGCCAGTGAAATGGGCCTGGGACCGTAATCGAACGGTAGCACCGCTCAAGTCGAATCGACCGGCTTCAGATTGGGCTGGGCAACTGGCCCAATTACGGAAACTGGAACAGAGGATGGCCCAAGGACGGTACTGGAAACAGTGGTGGGAGATGAGACTGTAGGTCCAGCGGGCAGTGGGCCCGCTGGCAGATTTGGGGTGCGGGACATGTCCGATAAATGGTGGATAATATACGGAGAGACATCGTCATCCAAAAAATTATACGAACTAGGCACGGGACTACTCACTTTAGCAAATGAAAATTGGGACTCATAAAAAATAACATGATGACTAATGATGATTTTATTAGATGATAAATCAAAACATTTGTAACCACGATGATTAGACGGATAACCCAAAAACACACAAGGGGTAGACCGGACCTGAAGTTTGTTAATTGTGGTGGACGGAAACAACGGATAACATAAGCACCCAAAGACCCTAAGATGTGAATACGAATGAGTCTTATTATATAAGATTTGAAGAGGGGACGAATATACCAAACTTTTGGTAGGAAGAATGTTAAGAAGATATATAGCCATTTGAAGAGCATGATACCAAAAAGAAGGAGGTATGGAAGCATGAACCAAGAAAGTTCAGATAATGTTATTAATGGTACAAATTTTGCGTTCGGCTTTCCCATTTTGTGAGGACGTATGAGGACAAGAAAAATGAAAATTGATTCCATTATTAGCACAGAATTCCAGAAACCCCCCAATTATCGTATTCTTTTCCATTATCACATTGAATGTTTTTTATTTCATGTTCGAATTGGGTTATGATGAATGCTCTAAATTTTAAGAATGTGAAAAAAACATGAGATTTTTTCACTATCGGAAAAGTCCATAAAAATTAGAATAATCATCCAAAAATAGAACATAATAACAGTGACCCAAAGAACTGAGAACAGAAGACGTCCACAAATCGCAATGAATAATATCAAATGGCATTAAAGTATGAGAAGTAGAGTCTACAAATGGCAATCTAACAATTTTTCCTACAGAATAAGATTGACAAATCGGAGTACTACGCGTACCCTTACAAAAAATAAAATTGTTTTATTTAAGGAAGATAAAATAGACTACCCCGGTGACCTAGACGAGCATGCCATAAGAAAGGAGCAAGGGCTGCAAAAGTTGATAGCAAGGCTTGACTAGAGAAACAGGAACGTGGTGTGATAGGATAAAGACCTCCCCTACTATCACACCTCATGAGATGAATCCCCGTCTTGAAATCCTTCACAGAAAACCCAAACGGGTCAAATTCAACAGAAACAGAATTATCAATGGTGAATTTACGGACAAATATCAAATTTTTAATCAATTTAGAGGCATGAATGATATATTTCAAGATAAGAGGTGGATGGGGGGGGGAGACAACGTTTTATGACCATAACCACAAATTGGAATTGAATTACCATTACCAACAATTATGCCACGCTTGTTGCTCAAATTGGAATAAGATATAGAGTACCTTGATCGGATGTCATATGGGTAGTGGCTCCGGTGTCCATGTACTAATTCGAGTCTGACAGATTAATTCCAAGAGTGTGCATTGCGCCTTCAATATCGGTAGGTGTGGGCCCACTGCATGATGGGCCTATGGAGGCGAGGCCCAAGCACACTGGCCTGCTGCCCCGTCCCAAAAAACTGCCAATTCGCCGAGACTGGACCCGAGAAACTGGGCCTGGGCTATTGGGAAAACTGGGCCCAGTTTCTCGGGTAATGGGCTAGAAAATAGCCACTGTATGGCGTGACTGGATAGGCCTAGTTCCACTGCTGGGCCCAATTTTTCTGTTGCTGCCCATTGCCCCGAAGGCCACTACTGCCGCCACCACTGTTCCGGCTGCCACCATTGTTGCCGCCTCGATTCTTGCCATTATTTTTGCAATTTTGACCCTTTTTGCCGCCCCCGTTGTTGTAGTTTTGGCCAGAATTGTTGGAGACGGATGGAGAAAAATTGGACTCGGTCATCATTATGACAGGCGGGGTCCCGGTGTTCGCTCTCTTAGCCAATCCGGCTTCTTCGAGCGTGAGCATGGAACGGGCCTGATAAAACTACGAAAGAGGACTGCTCTGACGTTAAAGTGTACCGACTCCACTATAGGCCTCAGGTAGGCCTGCGACCATTTGAAAGATAAGACGATCGTTTGTAACGGGCGCACCAACGTTGTGGAGTTGGTCGGCTAATTCTTTCAACCTTTTGCAATATGCTGAAATCTTCCATATTGACGTGGGAGAATTCCTGCTCAAAGATAACAGCACGATAATTTTTATTATCTTGGAATATACCACACACTCTATTCCAAACTGCCATCACCGTAGCATCTGGTTCGATAATAGTTTGCAATAGGTCGATAGAAATAGTAGAATAAATCCACTGAAGAACGATAGCATCAAGGGTCGTCCATAACTTAGGATCATCCTCGGGTTTAGGTACCTCCGTATCAGCAGGAGCCGCGGGGATAATGTGATGGAGGACTTGATGCGAGCGTGCGTGAACTTTGAACAGTTCGGCCCACGTTGCGTATTGGACGTTTTCTATTTTAAGAACGGTAGGGATGTGGTTCTTGATGTTAGAAATAGTAAGGGCATGGTGAATCGTGTTCTTAGCCATAATCACAATGCAAGACGTGATAGAGGGATTTGGAAGAGAAAGAAATACCGTCGGGCATAGAAACCGAGGATAGGCTCTCGGTCCGAGACTGGTTGTCGACGAAAAAAGTTGGGAAAAACTTGGGAGAAAAAGAACCTAGACTTCTGATACCATGAAAGAAATAATCCCTTGATTATTTTCACTAATTGAAAGAGTATATTTACAATTTACAATTTCCTATAATAGGAAAATCCTATCCTATTCTACTCCCAAAACCTTATTCTACTTGTATAATAATTATACAATTATGGTAAGTGTACAATTCTAATTTAATACAAATCCTACCTTATTTTATACACTAACCTAACCGAAACCGTGACATACCATATATGTATATGACGATATATACTTACTGTTTATCACTCTTCCTCTTCCTTAATATCTTTTTTTGGTTTAAAGCAACAACAAACAAGTTTTCAAAATCAAAGCTTTCTCCAAGTTCCAACTTTGATTCAGAAACACATCGTCAAATTAAATAATGAACCACCCACATCGTCGGAGAAGTCCACCTCCGCCGTGAACCACTGTACAAAATACCCAAATCACCGGATAAACCAATAACACCCATCACCAAAACCATCTCAAAATCGCCGAAAACCCACAATCTTTAAAGCAATTCAATCCGGTGAGTCCTTTCATTGATATTGCTTGCAATATATACATTGGTTACATGCATAATGTAAGGCTAGAAATTAGGGAAGATATTGACTAATTACAACAACATATATGCTAACCAAATCTAGAAGATTTACATTGAATAAAACATATATACAAGAATCATTTTCATATATTCTATCACACCCCCGCAATCGAAACGGGAGGTTCTCGTACGCTGAGACTATCCCTGAAATATTGAAATAGCACCAAATGAAGTTCTTTTGTGAAAATATCTGCTATCTGATAGCGCAAGGGGACATGTAGGACCCGTACTTATCCACAAACAACTTTTTTGTGCACAAAATGAATATCCAATTCGATGTGTTTAGTGCGTTGATGTTGAACTGGATTTCCAGAGAGGTATATGGCACTAACATTATCACAGTAAACTAATGTAGCCTTATGGATTCCAGAAGAAGGTTGCGTAACCAATATGACTCAGAAACCACATTGGCAACACTTCGGTACTCAGCTTCAGCGCTGGAGCGAGATAGTATGGGCTAGCGTTTAGACGACCAGGAGAGCAAGTTATCACCAAGAAAGTCATAATAACCAGAAGTGGACCTCCTGGTATCTGGGCACCCACCCCAATCTGCATCTGTGTAGGAAATCTAGAAGTTATTAAAGAGGAATAAAGATGTAGTCCGTGATGAAATGTACCCTGAATACAGCGCAAGATGCGCCGGAGAGCATGCATGTGCTCATCCATCAGATTATGCATAAATAATCAGATATGTTGTACCGCATATGAAATGGCAGGTCTCGTGAATGTGAGCTATGTAGAGCTCCTGCAAGGCTGCGATAGTGAGAATAATCCTCATAAGAAGTGCTTGACTTAGCACTGAGCTTCAGTTTGGTATCAACCGGAGTGGGACAAGACTTACACGAAGACATGCCAGCACGTTCAATAATTTCTTCTGCATACTTTTTTTGGGATAAAAATAGACCTCATGCATGATGAGTGACTGCGATATCCAAGAAGTAACTTAGGACCCAAGTCTTTCATGGAAATTTCGGAGCTGAGAAATGTCATGATAGACTTGCAATGAGTATCAAAAGAAGCAGTGAAGATGATATCATCCACATATAGAAAAATGTTGGTCATATCATTGCCTTTTCGGTAGATGAAGATAGAGTTATCATACTTGCTGTGAGAGAACCCAATTGAAGAAACAAAATCAGCAAACCATTTGTACCAGGCTCTGGGAGCTTGCTTGAGCCCATATAACGATTTCTTCAGAAGACATACATGATTAGGACGTTCCGGGTCCCTAAAACCCAAGCGTTGATGTATGTACACTGTTTCTGTCAGTTCACCATGTAAAAACGTATTCTTAACATCCAACTGATGAATGAGCCATGATTTAGATAGAGCAAGACTGAGCACGGTGCGAATGGTTGCCGGTTTGATAATCGGGCTGTAAGTTTCTCCACAATACATGCCAACATGTTGACCTGCACCATCACCTACAAGACGGGTTTTATGCATCTCAAAATAACCGTTACATTTTTCTTTATGTCGGAAAATCCACATAGAATGAATAACATTAACATCAGACGGACGGGCGCTAAATCCTACATCTTATTTTTAATAAGAGCATTATATTCCTCATTCATAGACATTTTCCAATTCAGGTCTTTGAGTGCAGACACGGGGTTACGTGGTAAAGGTGATTTTGTGGCATGAGTAAGGAGGCCATGGTGATATTTTGTATTTGGTTTTAAAATACCATGTTGGCTTCTTGTAATAAGTTTATGGTCCGAACTCGAAGTGGGATGGAAAATAAGTGGAAGTGAAACGGACTATGCATGCTGGATTGGGCCTCCGACGGTAGGCTGAGAAGTGGACTGAGAGGCAGTCTGATGGAACTGCTGCCTGGTGAGCTAGGCTGCTGAGGACTGGGTAGTGGAGATGTGGGCTGTGGTGTTTGGACCGGCTTATTTTGGAGAGGTGTTGGCTTATTTTTAATGTAGTGAATCACATAAGGGGAAAGCCCATCATCTAGAAAATCATATGTTGAGTAAGTGAGGTTATGCAGCTTTGAAAATAGGAATTGGGTTTCATCAAATAAAATGTGGTGACTAATGATAATTCTATTTGAAGACAAAGCATAACATTTGTAACCGCGATGATTTGATGGATAGCCCAAAAAGACACAAGGTGTGGAATGGGGTTGAAGCTTATTTATCGTAGTGGAAGGAAAGAGGGGATAACATAAGCAACCGACAACACGTAAGTGGGAATAGGATGGGTTTTTTTGGTACAAAATATTTAGAGGAGATTGATAGGCGAGAGTTTTACTTGGTAAGATGTTAAAGAGATATGTTGACATTTGTAATGCATAGTACCAGAACGAAAGAGAGAGTGAAGCATGAGCCATCAAAGTTCGAATGATGTTATTAATAGACCTAATTTTTCTTTCGGCTTTTCCATTTTGGGAAGAAGTATGAGGACAAGAAAAATGAAAAGAAATTCCTTTTTCTTTACAAAGACTCAAAAAGGGACCATTATCATTTTCTCTACAATTATCACATTGGATATTTATTAACTCCCGTTCGAATTGAGTGTTAATGTTGGCTCGAAAAGTGATAAAGGTTGAATATACTTGAGATTTATTGGAGATGGGAAAAGTCCATAAAAATTTTGAAAAATTGTCCAAGTATAGCACATAATATTTGTGACCTGAAGGACTCAAAACAGGAGATGTCCACAAATCACTATGCAAAATATCAAAGGACATAGAAGTTGAGTTATGAGAATCAACAAATGACAAAAACTAGAGTTTCTTGTTTTAGTAAATTCGATCAAATTATTTTTCCTAAAAAGGTCTAAAATAGGTGCTCCCGGGTGACATAAACGGTCATGCCAAAGGGAAGATGATAAAGCTGCAAAAGTGAATGGAGAAATGGCTTGATTTTTGGTGGTGGTGGTGATAGGATATAGCTTGCCCTGATTATTACATCTCATTAGTGACATTCCCGTCTGAAAATCTTTCACAGAAAATCCAAAAGGATCAAATTCAATAAAAATTGGGTTATCAGTAGTAAACTTTCGAACTGAAACTAAGTTCTTAATTAAATTAGGAGCGTGAAGGACATTTTTAACATTAATGGAGGGTGAGGGGTTTTAGTTTTACACTACCAAAATCACGAATCGGAATAGAATGGCCATTTCTAACAATTATATCATGATTGTTGCTCAAATTAAAATAAGACGAGAGATTACCTTACGCGGATGTCATGTGAGATGTCGCCCCAGTGTCCATATACCAAGATGGAACGGGTTGAGCAAGGTTAAGTGTGTGCAGGGCTGATTCAATGTCTGTTGGGCTTGGACCGGTTGCGTTAAAAGCTTATTGTTGAGGCCTTGGCCCAATGATGCTGGGCTGCTGCTGCGGTCGTGGATTATAATTGGGCCTGGCCCAATTATAAGTTGGGTAAGGGCATGGAGGAATCGACCAATGAGACCACTGTGCCCAAGGGTTTGGCTGCCACTGTTGTTGCTATCCACGGCCGGCGCCACTATTAGTGTTCTGCCCGCCGTTGGAGCCACTGCCTCCACTGTGGTTGCCTATTCCAGAGTTCTGCCACCTCCGTCAGAGTTTTTATTATTTTTCTTATTGTTTCCCTTGTGTTCACGATTATTATTGTTATTGTTTCGATTTCTATTATTGTGATTACCGTGAGAGGGCTTTTGGTAATCGTCATCGGAATTGGGGGAATTTACAACAAGAGCAGCCGAACCCGATTCACGGGCTGCGCGATGGAGGATTGTCGATTCCTCTAAACCCAATTTGGATTTTGCAGTTTCAAATATAGGCAAGGGGTTATGTTGTTGAATATGAGTTGCAAATCCAGCATATGCCTCCGTTTAACCTACAATCATTTTCAATACCAAACAAGTGTTAGAGATAGGGGCATCGACATTGGCCAATTGATCGACGAGGAGCTTGAGATGATTGCAATAAGCCGCGGTGGTCATAAAGTCTTCCAAGTTGTTGTTTGTAAACTGGTTTTCAAGATGAACTGCCCGGGAATGTTTATTGTCTTGGAAAATGGCGGCAA
Source organism: Anisodus acutangulus (assembly GCA_029783415.1). Taxonomy (NCBI): domain Eukaryota; kingdom Viridiplantae; phylum Streptophyta; class Magnoliopsida; order Solanales; family Solanaceae; genus Anisodus; species Anisodus acutangulus. Next base: position 32,870,689 of record CM056499.1, on the reverse strand, counting down.
TTTTTTCCCAACCTTCTCGGCCAAGCCATCGTTCACAAGAATTGAGTGGAGAATATCTTTTGATACTGTTGCATACATCCATTGCAACACGGCATCATCAAGATGGTGCCAAAGGTCAGGGTCAACGGCCTTCAGGGTATCAGCCGCCTTCTTAGCTTTCTCATCCGTAGAGGGGATGATATGATCAAGAACAGTATGGACTCTTGTGTGAACTTTGAATAGGGCCGCCCAAGAGTGATATTGGTTGGAATCATTGTCCAACGTAATTGGAATAATGGATTTGACGTTGGTTATGGCCAATGCTGGATGATATTTTGGTTGATCGGTCATGGTAGACGGCGATCGGGGAGGAGTTGTAGCGGAAGAGAGGATTGCGGCTAGGTTAAAAACAGGGAAAGAAGAAGAGGTGACCTAGTCTGATACTATAAAGGAATTCAATCCGGTGAGTCTTTTCATTGATATTGCTTGCAATATATACATTGGTTACATGCATAATGTAAGGCTAGAAATTAGAGAAGATATTGACTAATTATAACAGAATATATTCTAACCTAATCTAGAAGATTTACATTGAATAAAATAGATAAACAAGAATCATTTTTATATATTCTATCAGTCTTCACAGAAAATGACGAAATCCAACTTCACAATCCCCAAACAATTTATCTGGTCTCCGCAACGACAATTTCACATAGACCCATATCGCAAAGTTGAAAGGACTCAAAGAAATGTACCACAAGCTCGTCAGAAGCAAATCCCAATTAAAACCCCACATCATATAAAAATTTGCAAAATCGGATGAAATGTTGGGTGTCGAAATGCTACTATGGGAAAAGAACCAATAGTAGAACTGCATGAAAATAATGAAGCTTGTGAAATTGAAGATGTGAATTTGGAGGATTTTTTGTTTTTGGTGAATGAAAACATGATGATTTTTCAGGAAAAAAAAAGGGTATTGTAGAGAAAGGCTAAGAAGATTTGGAAAGGAGAAATTGAAAATGATTTTGAAATTGGAAGAATCTGAGCTTATGATGAATAAGGTTCGGAAAGAAATAATCCCTTGATTGTTTTTATTAATGAAGAGATCTATATATATACAATTTACAATATTTAAATATGAAAAATTATATTCCTACAATACTACTAATATCATAATTACACTTGTACAAGAATTCTACAAATTATGGTAAGTAACCTAAATATTGTTGGTTTGGTATACCGTTTATATACATGGGTTCTGTCACACCCCCGCAGTCATAGCGGGTGGTTGTCGTACGCTGAGACTGTCCCTAAAATCTTCAAACAGAACCAAGGGAATACCCTTAGTAAAGATGTCAACAATTTGGTACCTTGAAGGGACATGCATGACACGTATTTGTCAACGAGCTACCTTTTCTCGAACAAAGTGAATATCCATCTCGATATGTTTAGTGCACTGATGTTAGACCGGATTCCCAGATAGATAGACTGCACTGACATTATCACAGTAAACCAAGGTAGTTTTCTGAATCAGAAAGTGTAGCTCTAATAGAAGATTATGTAGCCAACATGACTCAGACACCACATTGGCTACCCCTCGATACTCGGCCTCCGCACTGAATCACGATAAAGTAGCTTGGCATTTCGCTGACCAAGAAACCAACTTGTCACCCAAAAACATACAATAACCAGAGGTCGAACGTCTGATATCTGGACATGCACCCCAATCAACATATATATAAGACACCAGAGTAGAGATGGAGGATGGATATAAATGCAAACCATAATCTAGTGTGCCCTGTATGTATTTTATAACACGTTTGAGCGCATGCATGTGCTCAACCCTCGGGTCATGCATGAATAAACACACATGTTAGACAGCATAAGTAATATCTAGTCTCGTGAAGGTAAGATACTGTATAGCCCCTGCAAGACTGCGATAGTGGGTGGGATCATCGTATGGTGTGCTAGTATGAGCATTCAACTTCGGTTTGGTATCAACCGGAGTAGCCGAGGACTTACAAGATGACATGCCAGCTCTCTCAATGATCTCGACTGCATACTTTTTCTGTGATAAAAATATACCACATGCATGACGAGTGACATCGATACCCAAAAAATAGCTCAAGGGTCCCAAGTCTTTCATAGCAAACTCTGAACTCAGAAGGGTCGTGATAGACTTGAGCAAATTATCAGAAGAGGCCGTTAAAATAATATCATCCACATATAACAGAATGTATGTGAGAGAAGTACCACGACGATAGATGAACATAGAGTGATTAGACCTGCTGTGAGAAAACTCGATAGTAGACACAAAATCTGCAAACCTTTTATACCAAGTCCGTGGGGCCTTCTTAAGCCCATACATGGATTTTTTCAGGAAACAGAAATGATGATGATAATTGGGGTCCCTAAATCCCAAGGGCTGATGCATGTAGACTGTCTTCTTAAAATCACCATGTAAGAAATTATTTTTCACACCCAGCTGATGAATGGGCTATGCTTTTGAGAGAACTAGATTGAGAACAATGCGAATGGTAGGTGGTTTGACTACCGGATAAAATGTCTATCCACAATCAACGCAAACATGTTGAGTTTTATCATCACCTATAAGACGAGCCTTATGCCTCACAAAAGAACTGTCAGAATTTTTCTTACGAGTGAAAATATACATAGAACAAATAATATTGACACCAGGAGGACGGGGAACCAACTCCCACGTCTTATTTTCAATAAGAGCATTATATTCATCATCCATGGTCATTTTCCAATTCTGGTCATGAAGGGCAGACAATGGGTTACGTGGTAGGGGTGATTTCATGACATTAGAATTTAGATTAAAATATCATTTAAGCTTAAAGATACCCCGTTGGATACGAGTAACGAGCCCTTGACTCGAAATAGTAGGGGACGGGTTTGGAGTTGGTTATGGGTCTGGTATGGATTGGCCAGCAGGCAGTAGACCTGCTGGCCAAAACAACGGACGAGGAACATAATTTATTGGGCCAGCATGCAGTAGGCCTGCTGGCCGAGAATTTGACACGGGACCTGGTGAGGGTATATGGTCTGGCAATGGCTTGAAAAGAAGACTAAATGGTGGGCCCACTTGTTTTTCTTCTTAAATTTTTGCTATTTACGTGCATAGAACTTTTTTATTTGTCACGTCAGCTATTGAGGTTATATTTAATTCACTTGAAAGTTGTTTAGGGATGTACAAATGCCGATAAAGTTAAAGTGCTAAACTGAGTTTTCAGAACAAGTTAAAGGGGGAAAAATGTATTTTTCTCTTTAATTAAATAGAATTTGGAAGTGGGTTGTTGCTATTATATTGGTGCCATTTAACATTAATCACAAATTTTAGCCTCTGAGCTAAAGTACTACGGATTTTTTTTTTTGCTGAGCTAAAGTACTATACTTCTTGTTAAGATATCAATATTCTCTAAAATGGACGTCATTTCATATCTAGTGATCAAACTGTTTATCAAGAAAAGTTGCGGTGAGCTCATAAATACTATTAATCCTTAATTAGTAATTTTGGATTCATGACTCAAAATAAAGTCGCCTTTAGCATACCCTAAAGACACAGAGGCAGAACAAATTTTTTGTGAAGTTTAGGAGTTCCTCCAATGATCTCAAGCTAACGCAAAATAGTAAATGGATACATAATCGATTATTTATAAATATTTTGTGGAGTTCTTAAAAGAATTCAGGATATGAACAAAAATCACGGGGTTTTCGTGAACCCACACCTAAAATGCTAGATCCGCCACCGCCGCTTAAAATAAGACTTTTTGACACGAATTTGTACAAGTCGAGCTTCAAAACAATTACTGAATATCAAGTTTAAAACAAAAAAAATATTGAAGAAGAGCCAAACAGTTTAACTGCCCCAACCAACTCCTGTCACGTTTTAATAATGTCTACCTGCTCGTACTTGCTCTACGTCAATGAATGTACTTGAGGATATTCCAACTCCAATATTAGTACTTTTTTTCCAGAAACAGAAAACTTTTATTTTACTATTAGCTTGAACAAAAAAAGCAGCTTGCATGTGTATGGTAGGATCCACTTCTTCTTATATCCATTTTCTAAAGCCTTTTTAAGAATTAATTAGTATCATATCATATCCTTGTGCACATTAGGCAGTTGGAATTAGCCTCCTAAAAGTATCTTCCCTTTTGGAGATAAACTAATTAATGAAGGTTGATTAGTTGGATTGTGGCCTATCATGTGAACATTCTTTCTTGCTAACCAATCCAATTTGTTCCAGCTATATTATTATGGGGACATCTGGAATTAATTAGCCCGCATCAACCAAGGTAATTAATTATTTTATTGAATAGAAATATAGAATTATTAAATTCATGTAAATAAGTTCATATGTGTCATTCTTAATGAATGCCCTTTTACCCTAAGAAAACTGAACAGGAGGTATGTGGAGCCAACGTTTAGAGCGCTTTCCCTTTTAAGCGACTTTTACGCATAAGTGAAGCTAGATTTCTAATTACGTGTCCGGTAAAATTCAATTGTTTTGTCCAAAATTTTGTAATAAGAAATTCACGTTATATGTATAATAATTTATTCATAATCCAATAAGTTGATTTTTCTAGAATTCAAAATCTATAAATTTAAAATTTAAGATCCACCTCTAATTTTATATTGATGCATATCTAAATTAGTTGGATCAATATGGGATACCGCATGATTGAACAAAAGAAGTCCAAATCGAGCAAACAGAAATATGGATTGGTTGAAATGCAAACTTTGGATATTGTAACACCAACTAAACATCGCTTTATTTTCCTAAAGTTGCATCAGCTAACAATCTTTGTATCTGTTCAATTTTTTCCCGAATATAGAATATGCTTAGTTAGGTGCCAAAGGCATAGAAAGAAGCCAAATGTCATAAAGTTCAATTACGACCTGGCACTCCCTAAAAATGTCATGGAGAGATTCATTTTTACTTTGCTATAATCGACTTAATGTTGGAAATTTACTAATGAGGAATTAAGTTTATCCCATTATTTATGACTCGAACAATTAGGACCCCGCACGTCAGAAATGTCGTTTCCATACACGTGCAATCTTAGTGCCAAGTATCGTAAATTTCGTTAATGAAAGAGATATTGGTATGTAAGTGAAATGTTTGAGACATAGAATGAGCGACGATTATTGGCTAAATAACAAGTGTTCCACGTTGGTAAACGAAGGAAGGATTGTGCGAAGTGTAAGATGGTACGGGTCGGAAAAGGGCCGCGGAGCCGAGAAGGGCCGCGACGCTAATTGATTGTTTGGTATTCTGGAGCCGCGGTGCCGCGACGCTAAATGTTGCAGTGCCGCGGCGCTTCCCAAGTAGTGTTTGCTCGATGGAATCTCAAAAGTTTGGCTGTTGAGGTGGTTTCAATGACATTGAATCCACCCAATAATGACCATTACTTGGATCATTATGTTGCTGCATTACTTGGGGGTTAAATATCATCCATTACATGACAATTGAATGCCATTATGGGGCATTTGAAATGTCATCTTGCACACCTATAAATTGAGGCCTTTGACTCAATTCTATAGATGCCCACAATATACATACAAGTATACACCACCACTAAGAGATCAATTTTTCCTGATAAACAATCCTTCTCTTAGCAATCTTCACCTCGCTGAGGTCATTTGTGTAGGCTTTGCACATTTGATAGTTTGTTGTTTTATCTTGGGAGACTGTTGTCCACACTTCCGTAAAGCCTATATACGGGGGCAATGTCTTAAAGACAGAGAGCCATCTCTTGATTCAGCCGGTGGTGTTGTGATTAACTAATTGGTTGCTAAGTGTTTCAGTTGTGAACTTGAATCTCGAAGGACCTTAACAATTCGGATTCTCAGTGGTTCTATAAGCCACAAGTGTAGCAGTTCATGTTCTTGTATTTCTGAATACAAGATCTAGATTTGAAGTTCCAATTCAAGATCAAGAGATTGAAAACTTGTAGTTGTAATCTTTGTTGTTTATCTTTTCGATCATTGTAATAGTTATTTACTATTCCCGTACGTGCTTTACATATCCAACAATTTTAAGATAAGATTGTATTAGTGCTCGAAAGATGTTTGTTAGCAGATATGGTCCCAAATCTGGCTGTGGATTTCTTCTTGAAAATAGTTCTGTTGGCAGTTCAAACAATGTCTCTGTCAACAACCGTGCTTTCAAATCTAGTCCTAGTTTTGGTTCTCTCTTTGACGATAGTTATAAATATGTTTCTGTCAAAGGTGGGATCTCTGATCTGATGATGAGCTTCAAGATACTGCTGATAGTCATGCTAGTATCGCTAAAGATCAAGGACGAGTTGGTGTCACCGCTCCCGATGGTGGTGGAAACAAGCTCCCACGAGAGGATGAGGATGTCAACTAGGACAAGAGGAGAAGGCTGAAGATGGTGTTCTATCATGTAGCAAAAGGCCTATATTTGTCCCAGACAAAGGATCTGTATTATGGTAAGGAGGATATGGATACTCGGTCTAACTGAAGTGGGCCAGAATCCAAAAGGTCTAAGTTAATTTATCATTCCTTATCTGTAATGTGTTTAGTAAATATCTGAATAAAAGTGTGTAAAGCAAGGCTGGGAATATGAAAGTGTTTTCATTAAAAAAACTTATATTCCCTACACTCTAAAATCAGATATTGAATTTCCTTCCTTCCCGGTTAAAGATTACACTATTGTAAATAAAAATTTAAAAGATCCATTCTTTTGGGTGTAATTATTAAAAATGTGTAAAGTATGTTCGCACATACGAATGATAGAGATCCACTGACTGTGCGAAAACTGTTACCACTCTTAAGCAAGCGCCAGGAATTGTTTGGGCACCAATCTCAACGGAAGAAGACTAAAAGATAATGACTTATCTTAGGACGTTGAACCTGTCACACTATCTGACAGAAGACCCTTTATTTGATAGGATGATATTGGATATTCAGTCGTATAAAGCCTACGGGTGATTGGAGTGGGCCAGAATTTCCACGTCTTAAATGATCTGAAGGCCAGAAGAAAGGCAGAAAAGTAATGGACAACTAGCGAGGTGGGCTAGAGTTCCAGGTCTTAAATGATATGAAGGCCAAAAGAAAGGCAGAAAAGAAATTGGACACTTAGTCTGCCAAAGCAACTAGAGTGGGCCAGAGTATCCAGATCACATATGATCCGGTTACGCCCTAACCACGGGAAAGAGGTTGTTCATGTGAAGCAACGCCACCTCTAAAGTAGAAAGAGTTGGAGAGGTTGTCCTCAAAAGGACTTTAAGGAATGGGATCACTCTAAAAGGAGGTGATACATGTCCCAAACTTGGTTTTAGGGACGTTGTTAGTCAAGCTGGTTTGAGACTAGTCTAATAGGTCTGTAATAATAAAGAATGATACAATATGTCTATAGCCAAATGAATGATATATTTGTAATTCGCGCATCTATGATATCATAGATTAAGACATGTTAAATGGAAAGTCATTCAAAAGCTAACGAAGTTGAGATTGTTGCCTTCTGTCGACATAAACCCTCAAAATGAATGTGAGGTAGGCGAAGAGGAAAAATCACCTTTTCATTCCGTCAAAGGAATAATGAAAGAAGAACCGCTCCTATAGAACTTAGTCACACCTATATGGGTGAATTGAAGTTTGTACAAAATAGAGGAGGGAGACAAGTACTTTGTGACCTTCATTGATGATGGTATAACGTATTGCATCATTTGTTTATTGAAAAGCAAAGATGGAGCTGTTGAAGCGGATAAGTGCTACAAAGCTGAAGTTGAAAATTAACTAAGCCTACAGATTGAGGAATTCGTAGTGATAGAGGGGGAGAAGGTGAAGCATCGTTAATCAAATGACTGCTCATTACTCACCTCAATCTAACGGTGTTAGCCAAGCGCAAAGCCGTACGCCCAAAATATGTGAGGTAAGGCGATCCTTACCGCTAATGTGATTCTCAACAGAACTACGTATAAGGATAAGGATAACCCTCCGTGTGAAACATGGAAAGGATCCCACCTATAAATGGTGTGTTGTGGGTGGTTTGATAGAGGTTGGAATACCAAAATAGGTCAAGCTGGACCTAAGACTGTAGATTGCATATCCACTGGATCTGCAAATAACAGTAGTGCTTATCGCCTCTTGGTGTCAAAGAATGCTGAATTCTTTGAGGATAACTTTCCTTGAGAAGGAAAAAGAAGTAATTGCTTGAGGTTAACAAGAACCCGCGAGTGCCTGATTGTCCAGAACCAGACATTCCAGAGCTATAGGACTCAGAAGTTGTTGACTATCAGGAACTTAAAGTTTTAGATCTACAGAACTCAGAGATTCTAGATGTTGAACCGAGATGGAGCAAAGAGGGGACAAAGACTCATTCTAGGCCTTCTAGCTTGTATGGTTGAGAACGAACCATGGACAATTAACAAAGAATTGTCATCTCCAGAAGCGCTGCTTTGGAAAAGCTACAAAGAGAGAAATATATTCTATTATATAGAACCATACTTGTATAATAGTTGACCTTCCTCTGGGAAAAGAACATTTGGGTTGTAAAAGTGGATACTCAAAAGTGAGTACAAAGTAGATAGATCTATTGACGAGTATAAGGCCTCGACTACTTGGACATGTGCTCCCCTATGAATAGCTTAACATCCAAGGCCAATGCAGTCTTATGTAACATGGATGTTGATGCCGCCTTCCTAACCTGAGAGTTGGAAGGGGAGGATCATAGTTGGTTTGTTGGACTGTTGGCTTCTTCCTGAACTTTCATTTTAGTCCTTGAAATGTTTGCATTTTGGTCCTGGAAGTTTCAGATAAAACAAAAATAATGAATCTGACAACAGAAACATTGACTCTGAAGTTAGAAAGCCAACAGTTGGAAAAACCAACAGTCTGAAAGTGGAAGTCACGTTGAAATAAAAGTCTCGATATGAAAGATATATGTATCACATATGACATCTTAGGAATTGAGATTCTAAGACATCTAACAGACTGGTCTAGCTCCAAACTCAGTTGTGAGATAGTTGACAGTCTCGTTGAAGCCACCAATGGATATGAATCATAGAACTGATTGGAATCATGGTGCACCCATATACAAGGAGCGATATGCGCAGGTCACATGTAGTTCAATGTGTTGTACACACTACCATCGACCTGGTATCGGCCTACAAAGTAGATCAGTTGAACTAAAGTTCACTCGTGAATCTAAAAATGATCGATAGAAGGCGTTAAATCGGATATGACGATGTGTGAAATGTTTGCTTATCTATGAATTATGGTATTCTGGATGTCCAACGGTTCTGGGAGAATACAGTGATGCAAACTGGATATCAGACTTGAAGAACACCAATGCCATAAGTAAATGTGTATGGTGGGTCTTGGAAAATCCTCTAAGCAAACTTGTGTTAGCCGATTCATGATGGAATAAGAGTTTATCGCTTTAAACAAAGCATGAAAGAAGTTGAGTAACTTCACAACTCCTTAGAGGACGTCCCTTATTGGGAGAAGCTCGTGCCTTCAGTAGTTATACACTGTGGCTAGCCGGTCGGCTTCAGAAAGGGCACGGATGATGGTGTCTGGATATATCTGTCAGATCTATCGCAGATATAACACCGTATGACAGTTGATCACCACGGGTGTCATTTCCTTGATTACGAATCAAATGATATATCGGACCTTTTAACTAAGGGACTACCCGAAGATCAAGAGTTCTGCATGTCTAGGAAATGGGCTTAAAAACCAAACAATACGAACCTTTGTGGTGGTAACCCAACCATACTAACTGGAGATCCCAAGAATTTGGTTCAATGGGAAAACTAAGCTGCAAAAAGGTTCAGTTGAGCTTTTCGGTAGAAGCAAGAGCACTTCGGATTATGATTTATGTAAAGAAACATGAATCCAAAGACGTTCCCGCAATAGACATTAAAGTGCTACATGTATGGTAGGTAAAGGTTAAGCTTCCAAACCTTTAACGATCCTCAAACAGTTGAGGTTAAGATTGGGGAAACTTTTGATGATTCCTAACACTTGTGAAGTAGGGTATAGCAGGATACCTTGTAGGAGATAACCTATTTAAGTGCGAGGACAGGCCGCCTCAAATGAACGCACTTAAGAATCCAAATGTGTCCACGGCCACAGCGGACAGAACAATAAGAATAAATGAATAAAAAGGAGGTATTGTGTTGGTACCGTTGTCTTGGCTTACATTAAACACTGACGGTTCAAGACATCACGTTCACCGTGTAGTAAGTAAGACTGATGGTATTCAACTAGGAAAGGTTCAAAGCGGAAGCTACCTCTCATGATGTAATATCTTTTCGCTATAAGATTGTTGAAAGTAGGCACCTTGTGTGTGCACCAAAATATCTTTCAATAGGGGATTGTTGGAAATTTACTAATGTGGAATTGAATTTATCCCATTATTTAAGACTCGAACAATTGAGGCCCCGCACGTCGGATATGTCATTTCCACACACGTGCAATCTTAGTGCCAAGTATCGTAAATTTCATTAATAAAAGAGATATTGGTACGTAAGTGAAATTTTTGAGATATAGAATGATGGACGGTTATTGGCTAAATAACAAGTGTTCCACGTTGGTAAATGAAGGAAGGATTGTGCGAAGTGTAAGATGGTACAGGTAGGAAAAGGGTCGCGGAGTCGAGAAGGGCCGCGATGCCTCCTAAGCTGAGCCGCGGCGCTAATTGACTGTTTGGTATTCTCGAGCCGCGATGCTAAATGTTGCAGCGCCGCGGCGCTTCCCAGGCAGTGTTTGCTCGACGAAATCCCAAAAGTTTGGTTGTTGAGGTTGTTTTAATGGCATTGAATCCACTCAATAATGGCCATTACTTGGACCATTATGTTGCTGCATTACTTGGGGGTTAAATGTCATCTATTACATGGAAATTGAATGCCATTATGGGGCATTTGAAATGTCATCTTTCACACCTATAAATTAAGGCCTTTGGCTCAATTCTATAGATGCCCACAATATAATACAAGTATACAACACTACAAAGAGATCAGATTTTCCTGATAAGCAATCCTTCTCTTAGCAATCTTCATTGTTCGTGTTCTTCGCTGAGGTCATTTGTGTAGGCTTTGCAAATTTATAGTTTGTTGTTTTATCTTGGGAGACTATTGTCAATACTTCCGTAAAGCCTATATACGGGGGCAATCTTGTTTTAAAGACAGAGAGCCATCAATCGACTCAGCTGGTGGTGTTATGATTAACTAATTGGTTGCTATGTGTTTCAGGTGTGAACTTGAATCTCGAAGGACCCTAACCATTCGAATTCTCAGCGGTTCTACAAGACACAAGTGTAGCAGTTCATGTTCTTGTATTTCTGAATACAAGATCCAGATTTGAAGTTTCAATTCAAGATCAAGAGATTGACAACTTGTAGTTATAATCTTTGTTGTTTATCCTTTCGATCATTGTAATAGTTATTTACTATTCCTGTACGTGCTTTACATATCCAACACTTAACACTCATTAAAAAATTATTACTAGGGAATTATTTTTATTAATTACGATTTAGAAATTTACGTTTGGCTACTGGTATTTTATATAGTTACTTAACTGAAAAAGTTAATATTAAAAGAAAATAAAGAATCTCTCTTGATTTACTAAAATGAACAACTAAAATAAAAACTTTATTTTTAGTATAAGTCACAAGTAAAAAGGCAAAGATGATATACTTAATCACCTTGGTATCGGACTTTGTCAATTACCTTTCAAATATCTTGGGATCCCTCTGTCAATTAAGAAAGTTCCAATTATGCAATGGAACCCACTCATTGACATAATCATTACTAGAATATCTGTAATGATCCATGTGTTTGTTAGGTGTGTTTTATCTATTTTACCCCCGTTGACTCAATTTTTGAAGTAAATTAGACGATTCTAATAGAAGTGAGAAATTAGAACCTTAAAGAGTGAACATGTTGATCAATAGTTGACTTTTGTGTAGATGGACCTTTTTTGGGATTCTGTCATTTTCGTGAGGTCCAGGGGTTGTTTATGACTTGGTTGGATAGTTGGTTCAGTTCCCGAGGCCCTCGCGAGTGTTGTTGTCTATTGGTTGGAAAGTTAGTTTAGGCCGTTGGGGGTTGACCCAAAGAATTAGACCTCCGATGGTATTTCGAGTCCACGAGTGAGTTTGTAGAGTATTTTTACATATGTGTACATAACTAGGTTGTGTTGGGGAGGTCTCGGGTGATTGTTGGATTTTGAGTTGAAATTGTGTAAGGATGAAAACTTCTGGTTTCTGGTGTATTCGTTGGGACGAGCCTCAGTGCACCCCAGCGGATTCGGACCGCTGCAGCGGACAACGATATTTTGTATGTGACCGCAGGTGCTGATCCGCTGCAACGGACGACGGAATTTCCAAAACCTTTTTAAGTGTGTTAAAATCATTCATTCCCCATTTCGAAAATAGTTCTCTAAAGAACTTCTAGGGCGAATTCAAGCATTTTTTGGTGGAATCTTCTTGTGGTAAACCTCCTTAGCCTTGTATTACCTTCCCTTAATTTTCATAAGTTGATTTAATGGTGGGAACAACCTAGAAACTAGTTGGGGAAGATGAGTCAACCTAGTTAGGGTTTGTTTGATTTTTAAGTTTAAAATTGAGAATTAATTGATGGGTTTTGTTAATCTAAGTAGGGATTCCTCTAATTAATAATCATTAAGCTTGAAACTTCCATTTATGTGATGAATTTGAAGATTGAAAAATTAGCGTTCAGACCCATTGGGGGTTTTATATTAATTGATTAAATTGGCCTAGTCTTGAGTTAATTTAGCAATTGGTTGGTAGGATTGGACTTCTAGAACGTTGAATTTTATATTTCACTTTTAAAGTGACCATTTTACCCTAGTGGGCCCGTTTCTCCTTTCTTTCCTATTCGGTTTCGATTCAAATGAATAGTCTAGTGTTTGGGTATTGTAGGTTTCATTCTCTAACTTAGATTTTGATAATATTTAGACTTCGAGTATGACTGTGATCCATGCAAAGGAAAGGCTTAAGTGTGATCTTTGTGACTCTAGTTCGGCATCCCAGGTTGGTTACAACTTACCTTCTGGTTAGACTTCGGTTACCGAAGAGTATGTGTAATTAGATACTGTTGGAGAAAGCATGTATGCCTTCGGGTATGAAGTTGAGATGGATTTACTTAAGTTGGTTATTGTTGACTGAATATGACTTGTTGCCTCTTTATGATTATTGGATGTGTACGTAGTTGTCATACCGTACTTGTGATATAGTTGTCTCACACTTATCTTGATATTATCATGGATAGAGGAAATGACTTGACTAGATACCTATATTGTGATATGTGTCTATGTGTGGCACGATAAGGGATTCGTATGATACACTTGATATTGTCATTGCATTGCATTCATCCTCATTTCCATGATATATTAATATTATCTACGATTGACGTGATGGTGATAAATGAGAAGGAAACAACGGTGATTCACATATTGATTGCGTAGCCATTCTATGTTGAGTTATACAAAATGGCTAGCGGGGTGTTCGGTGGGAAAGTCACTCTAGGCTGCGTGATACAGAGTTACTGGCACATGGACTTCACGGGTCCCCCATGGGTCATGACTGCTAGGACGTAGATATATTCTGCCCGAAACATGTATGTATTAAATGAGATAGTTGGACAGTGCATTACATTGCATTGCATCACATATACATTCACATTTCATCCACTCATATCTCTGATTCTGATTGTTGTTTTCATTGTATTATGTGATGCGGTTCAGCCTTGATTCCTTAATTGCTAATTCATTTAAGATGATATTTTCTTGTTAATCTCTTACTTAGACACTTGATGGATTCGAGGACTAGAGATTTTGCCTAGGCTATGACTCTAGACTACTGAGATCTAGTATAATTCACTTTACTGCAAGTCTTACATGGGTGCGCTTAGTGATTACTTCATTTTCGTATCTCATGGATTCTAACTGGATACTCAATACTTGGGTTATTTACTCTTGGACTGTGATATGGTTTGTACTTGACTGCGAGCATGTCTATTCTTCAATTTCTTCCTTTATATATGTTAACTAATTTATGTCAGCCTATGATACCTACCAGTACATAGTGTTTGTACTGATACTACTATTGCTACACCCTTTTGGGGTGTAGAGTTGTTGCGGGAACTTCAGCGAGGTTCGATTGGCCTTCAAGGATCTCATGGAGTTCATCTAGATTTTCTGTTTAATTCTCTTTCTAAACAGAAGTGTATTCAGGTTGTAGTTGTAACTTTTATTCAAGTTGTATACTTAGAAGCTCTTTGTATTATTCAGACCAGATTTCTTGGGTAGTTGTTGCATTCCGCATTATCATATATCTATGTTTTTAGACTTCTATTGTTCTTCTTATTTATTTATGTTGTTGGGTGAATCTTTAAGAGACGGATTCTCCTACCGAGGTGGAAAATGGTAGTTGCCCGCACGACTTAGTAATTTGGGTCGTGACATTATCTTCTTGGATTGCAAAAAAACTTGCCTATGGTTGGTCCAAACTGTACTATTTGAGATCCGGGCTTTCTAGGGTCAGATATTATATTATCCCTGCCAAGGTATTGAAATTGATCAATGGATACTGCAAGAGTTATATATGGTCTGGTACAAATGAGATCACTAAGAAATCATTAATAGCATGGTATAAAGTTTGTCTCCCTAAAGCCTCAGAAGGTCTCAACTTAATTAATCTCCAGATATGGAATCAAGCTGCAATAGCTAAAACATGTTGGGATCTGTCAAATGGATCCATGTATATTATAGCAAAGGAAGGGTGCTGGTGGATATGATAATTCTACCTCAAATTTGTTAGATGGTTAGGACAATCTTAGCTGCTAGAGATGTACTGATGACACAAGTTCAAACTGATTTCAAACCTGGGGAAAATTGTGATTAGACAAATTTGTTGGAAATTTACTAAATGTGAAAATAAGTATATCCCATTAATTTATGATTCGAACTATTGGCCCCGCACGTCGGAAATGGCGTTTCCACACACGTGCACACATAGTGCCAAGTATCGCAAATTTCATTAGTGAAAGAGATATTGATACGTATGTAATACGTTTGAGACATAGAATTATGGACGGTTATTGGCCAAATGACAATGTATTCCACGTTGGTAAATGAAGGAAGAAGTGTACAAAGTGTAAAATAAAATAAGTCAGAAATCACCGTGGAGCCGTGAAGGGCCGCGGCGCCACACCGTCGGAGCCGCGGCACAAAATGGCTGGTCACCACCGAGCCGCGGGCGCCGGAGGCGTAATCGCGACAGAAGTTGGAAAAATCTGACGTTTGGGCTGGTTTTGGAGCATTGATTCTCCATTACTTGCCACATGAATTCAGCCATTATTTAGCTGAATGTAACCCCTCAATCAAGTGCAATTACATGGCTATTGAAGGCCATTAGTTGTCTAGTTGAGGGGTCTTCTACTTACACTATAAATTGAGGCCTTTGGCTCAATTGAAACACTACACTCAACACTTTGAAAATATTCTACAGTTTTTCAGAGTTCATATTCTTCCTCTCTAGCAAAATCACTATATTCAAAGTTCTTCAAGAGTAACACTTGAGTCTCCTTTGCTCACTTGTTAAAGGTGATGTTGTATCTTAGGAGACTATTGCTCAATACCGTAAAAGAAGATATACGGGCAATCTTGTCTTAAAGACAGAGTGCCATCACTCGACTCAGCAAATTACACAAGCAATTTGTTAAGGTTTTGATTTCCAGTTTTATTGTAATAGTTGTTTATCCTTTCTACTATTGTAATAGTTACTTACTTCTTGTTCCCTACAACAATTGTATCCCAATAAAAATTATATCACTACTAAAAAAGATGGAAAAAACTTACGGAAAACGTTTTTTTCGATAATTTTTTAAAGATTTTTTTTGCGTACACCAAAATTGTAATTATTTTTAAAAAATAAACCGAGATACTCCTTCGATTTTAGAGTGAAAAGTTACTGTTTAAGAGTATTAATAAGAAACAATGGAAGTATTTGATCAAAAAACATGGATGGTCTAGTGGTAGAGTTGTCTAATGTCAGGGTTCATACATGGGTTCAATTCCAAGTTTCAACATTTCATTATTTCGTCAGTGTTTTTAATTTTACATAACCGACGGAGTCCATTGGTTTTCCGTCGATTTTGAAAAAACAATGCGACCTAAACCGTCGATCCATAGTCCGTTGGTTTTTAGTCGGTTATGAAAACGAGCAATTTTTTAGTAGTGTATATGCAGTTACTTGGAGATACTGAAAGGATGACCTGCAAATGGTTAATGTTAGCAAAAGTTATGTTTATCATGTTGATACACCTTTACGGAAGTCTTCTAACTGCAGATAAATTACTAAGTTGGGGCCTGACAATCGAGCCAAAATGTGTTTTCTGTTGTCAAGAGGATGAAACAAATGAACATTTGTTTACTGCCTGCCCTTTCACAAAACAAATATGGTCAAAGATCTTTACATGACAACAGAGAACAGGACAAAACTGACAGCACTGGAAACAATATTTGGAGTGGGCTATCTCTCAAGCTAAAGGTAAATCTCAAAGAGCCACCATTTTTAGACTTGTCATTACTGAAGTCATTCATGCAATTTGGGATGAAAAGAATTTCCGGATCTTTGAAAATGTTAAATATATATAAGTATACACCGTATACACGTGTATATCTAATGTATATATGATCTCGGCTTTGTGAATATTCAGCCCACGGTTTGGGCAGATTTTAGGTAATATTTGTTGTAATATTTTAGTGTAAATATTATATTAATTAGTATTGTACACTTACTATAATTATAGGATTGGTTTTGGGATTAGAATAGGAATAGGTTTTCTATTATGAAAAATTGTATATATACGCTTTTATTAATGAAAATAATCAAGGAATTATTTTTTACATGGTATCAGAAGTCTAGGTCTTAAAATCCTCTCTCCAAAATTCCGTCGACTCGCCTCGAGTTCCAAGCCTCCTTCCTCGGATTTCGTGCCGACGGTACCTCCTCTCTTCCTAAATTTTTCTTCCCAATCCCTACATCACGTCTTGCGTTGCTATTATGGCTAAGAACATGTTTCACCTTGCCCTGACCGTTTCTAACATCAAGAATCACATCCCTGTCATTATTGAAATAGAAAACGTCCATACGCGACGTGGGCCGAACTGTTCAAAGTTCATGCACGCTCGCATCAAGTCCTTCATCATATTATCCCCGCGGCTCCTACAGATACGGAGGTGCCCAAACCCGTGGATGATCCTAAGTTATGGACAACCCTTGATGCTACCGTTCTTCAGTGGATTTACTCCACTATTTCTACCGACCTCTTGCAAATGATTATCGAACCAGATGTTACGGCGATGGCAGCATGGAATAGAGTATGTGATATATTCCAAGATAATCAAAATTCTCGTGATGTTACCCTTCATTAGGAATTCTCCCACGTCAATATGAATGATTTCCCCAACGTTTCAGCATATTGCAAAAGGTTGAAAGAATTGGCGAACCAACTTCGCAACGTTGGTGCACCTGTTACAAATGACTGTTTTGTCCTTCAGATGGTTGCAGGCTTATCTGAGGCCTATAGTGGCGTTGGTACGCTTCTACGTCAGAGCAGTCCTCTTCCGCAGTTTTATCAGGCCCATTCCATGCTCACGCTCGAAGAAGCCGGATTGGCTAAGAAAGTGGCCACTGGGGCTCCGCCTATTGTCTTGATGATCGAGTCCAATTTTTCTCCCTCTGGTTCCAATAATTCCTGCCAAAACCGCAACAACGGTGGCGGCAAAAAGGGTCAGAATCGCAAAAATAAGGGCAATAATTGAAGCGGCAACAATGGTGGCGGCCGGAACAGTGGCGGCGGTGGCCCTCGGGGCAGTGGGCAGCAGCAGCAACAGTGGGCCCCTATACAGTGGAACTGGGCCAATTCATATGGGCCATACAATGGCTGTTTTCTAACCCATTACCCGGGAAACTGGGCCCAATTTTCTCTACAACCTAGGCCAAGTTTCTCGGGTCCAGTCTTGGCAAACAGGCAATATTTTGGGCTGGGGCAGTAGGCTAGTGTGCTTTGGCCTCGGCCTCCGCAAGCCCATCATACAGTGGGTCCCACACCTACCGACATTGAAATCGCGATGCACACACTTGGATTAAATCCCCCTGACATAAATTGATACATGGACACCGGAGCCACTACCCACATGACGTCCGACCAAGGTACTCTCTCGTCTTATTCCAATTTGAGCAGTAATCGTGGTATAATTATTGGTAATGGCAATTCCATTCCAATTCGTGGTTACGGTCATAAAACTTTGTCTCCCCCATCCGCCTCTTGTCTTGAAAAATACCCTTCATGCCCCTAAGTTAATTAAAAATTTGGTGTCTGTCCATAAATTCACCATTGATAATTCTGTTTCTGTTGAATTTGATCCCTTTGAGTTTTTTTTAAAGAATTTCAAGACGGGGATTCCTCTCATGAGATGTGTTAGTTGGGGAGATCTTTATTCTATCACGCCCACTTCTAGTCTCTCGAGTCCAAGCCTTGCCATCATATTTTGCAGCCCTTGCTCCTTCCTTGTGGCATGCTCGTCTAGGTCATCCGGGGTCGTCTATTTTGTCTTCCTTAGATAAAACAATTTTATTTCTTATAAGGGTACGAGTAGTACTCTAAGTTGTCAATCTTGTTCTTTAGGAAAAATTGTTAGATTGTCGTTTGTAGACTCTAATTCTCATACTTTCATGCCATTTGATATTATTCATAGTGATTTATGTACATCTCCCGTTATCAGTTCTTTGGGCCATCGATATTATATTCTTTTTTTGGATGATTATTCTAATTTTTATGGACTTTTCCGTTAGCAAAAAAATCTCACATTTTTTTCACTTTTTTAAAATTTAGAGCTTTCATCCTTTCCCAATTTGAATGGAAAATTAAGAATATTCAATGTGATAATGGGTTGTTTAGGGATTAATGTGCTAATAATGGTATCAATTTTTGTTTCTTTTGTCCTCATATGTCCTCACAAAATGGAAAAGCCGAACGCAAAATTCGTACCATTAATAACATTCTCCGAACTTTATTGGTTCATTCTTCCGCCCCTCCGTCCTTTTGGAATCATGCTCTACAAATGGCTACTTATCTCCTTAACATTCTTCCTACCAAAGGTTTGGTATATTCTTCCTCTCTTCAAATATTATATAATAAGACTTCTTCATATTCACATCTTATGGTCTTTGGGTGCTTATGTTATCCACTATTTTCGTCCACCACAATTAACAAACTTCATGCGTGGTCTACTCCTTGTGTGTTTTTGGGTTATTCGTCTAATCATCGTGGTTACAAATATTTTGATTTATCGTCTAATAAAATCATCATTAGTCGCCATGTTATTTTTTATGAATCCCAATTTTCCTTTGCTAAAGTGAGTAGTCATGTGCCTAGTTTGTATATTTTTTTGGATGACACCGTCTCTCCGTATATTATCCGTCATTTTTTAGACCTATCCCGCACCCAAAAATCCGCCAACGGGCCCACTTCCCGCTGGACCAACAGTACCGTCTCACCCCTCGGTGTCCAGTCTCGTGCTTAGGCCAGCTTCTGGCCCAGTTTCAGTCATTGGGCCAGTTTTCAAGCCCAATACGGAAACTGGGCCAAACTCAACTTCAGTTACAGCTCCAGTTTACCGTTCTAAGCCAGCAGGCCCACTGCCTGCTGGCCAGTCCGTCACTTGTCCCAAAATTTCCTAAAATTCACCCAATTCTCCCCCGAGTCATAGATCAGTCACTCGTAGTCAACGGGGTATTTTTAAATGAAAAATACATTTTAATTTAAATTCTAATGTTCTTAAATCACCTCTATCCCGTAATCATGTGTCTGTGTTAAATGACCCGAATTGGAAAATTGTTATGACCGACGAATATAATGTTCTTATTAATAATAAAACGTGGGAGTTGGTGCCCCGTTCTTCTAGTGTTAATATTATTCGATCTATGTGGATTTTTGCTCGTAAAGACAATTCTGACGGTTCTTTTGCGAGGCATAAGGCTCGTCTTGTAGGTGATGGTAAGACTCAGCAGGTTGGTATGGATTGTGGTGAGACATTTAGTCTGGTGGTCAAGCCGGCTACCATTCGCATTGTGCTCAACTTGGCTCTTTCGAAAGCATGGCTATTCATCAGTTGGATGTGAAAAATGTTTTCTTACACGGTGATCTTAAGGAGACAGTCTATATGCATCAGCCCTTGGGGTTTAGGGATCCCAAATATCCTCATCATGTCTGTTTATTGAATAAGTCCTTGTATGGGCTTAAGCAGACCCACAGGCTTGGTATAAGAGGTTTGCACACTATGTTTCAACTATTGAGTTTTCTCACAACAGGTCTGATAATTCATTATTCATATATCGTCGTGGTTCTTCCCTGGCCTATATATTATTATATGTGAATGATATTATCTTGACTGCCTCTTCTGATGCATTACGCCAGTCTATCATGAAAATGCTCAGTTCTGAGTTTGCTATGAAAGACTTGGGGCCTTGAGTTACTTTTTGGGGATTGTTGTCACTCATCATGCATGTGGGTTATTCTTGTCACAACGGAAGTATGCAGCTGAGATCATTGAGCGAGCTGGTATGTCATCATGTAAGTCCACTTCCACTCCAGTTGATACTAAACCCAAGTTAGGGGTTGCGGCTGGCTCTCCTTACGAGGATCCAACCCGCTATCGCAGTCTTGCAAGGGCTCTTCAGTATCTTACGTTCACGAGACCAGACATTACGTATGCCGTATAGCAGGTGTGTTTGTTTATGCATGATCCCAGGGTTGAGCACATGAATGCGCTCAAACGTATTATTCGGTACATCCATGGGACACTTGACTTTGGCTTACATTTATATCCCTCATCGATGTCTACACTTGTCTCGTATATAGATGCTGATTGGGGCGGCTGTCCAGACACCAGACGCTCTACGTCTGGCTATTGTATATTTCTTGGTAATAACTTGGTCTCCTGGTCGTCAAAGTGTAGGTCGACGTTGTCCCACTCTAGTGTAGAGGCTGAGTATCGAGGGGTAGATAATGTGGTCTCTAAATCCTGTTGGTTACGTAATCTTCTTTTAGAGCTTCATTGTCCTATTCAGAAAGCTACCTTGGTTTATAGTGATAATGTTAGTGCCATCTACCTTTCTGGTGATCCGGTTAAGCACCAGCGCAGTAAACATATCGAGATGGACATTCACTTTGTCCGCGAAAAGGTAGCTCGTGGACAAGTACGCGTCTGCCATGTCCCTTCCAGGTATCAAATTGCTGACATTTTTACAAAGGGTCTTCCCTCGGTCATTTTTGAAGATTTTAGGGACAGTCTCAGCGTACGAAGACCGCCCGCTATGACTATGGGAGTGTGTTAAATATACATAAGTATACACGGTATACACGTGTATATCTTACGTATATATGGTCTCAACTTTGTGAATATTCAGCCCAAGGTTTGGGCAAGATTTTAGGTAATGTTTGTTGTAATATTTTAGTGTAAATTTTACATTAATTAGTATTTTACACTTATCATAATTATAGGATTCTTGTACTACTAGAATAGGATTTTGGGATTAGAATAGGAATATGTTTTTTATTATGGAAAATTATAAATTACATATATACTCTTTTATTAATGAAAATAATGAAGGGATTATTTCTTACGGAAAAGATATACAGAGATGGAGAGTGTATTGCCAGAGAACTTGCCTATCTTTGTGATGTTAGGTATCCCTCTGGCCGTAGTCTTTTGCTACATAGCTTAGTCTTTTGATTCAGTACTAGATCTTATAGATGAGTTAGAGTAGCTATGAGCGTTTTGGGCTGGTATGCTGTAGTAGGATAGCTAGCAGAGTTTTGTTGCTAAGCTATGATTTTTGTAATTTATGCATCGTGATTAATATACGAGATTAATTACCAAAAAAATACAAGTAAAAAGGAATGAAAAGAGGATATAAATGTATAATACATACATATATATATATACACTCGCGCGCACACACAAGCTAGTTAAAATATCTTTTACATAATTACTGCAGCTTCAACATGTTATAATACATTATTTGTCTAACTTTCCATATTACCAAATTTATATATTTTGTTCTTTCAATTTACGTGGCACCGTTTAAACATCGAGAGTCGGATAATTCGATTGTGAATTCGAACATATATAGAATTTTTAAATTTAATAAAAGTTATATATTTAAAAACTACATAAAATATTATTGTAAATGGCAATAATTGATAATTAAAAATATTGAAATGCATATATAAATCGATGTCAATTTTCTTTATTTCACTCTTAAAATTTAAACGATACCACATGGATTGGAATGAAGGGAGTGCTATATATGGACGGACATAGAAAAATAATAGGGTGTGTAGGTATGTTTCTTTCTTCTTCCTTTTTTGGGTCATAAGTATTGTTACGCGGCACCATCCTGCGATTCCTTGGAAGGGCGACTTAAGGCTAAGCAATTGATGTCAGTGTAGTTATTATCAACCAACTGGGGTCCCCTCCGTACGCTAGACGAGACTGCCATTGTTGTACGGGAAAATCAATGTCAAAAGCAATTGAGAGAACAGAAAAGAGAATTGAGAATGAAAGAAAACTTGATTGCATTAATGAAAGTTATTACGACGAAAGCAAACGGTATGGGGGGAGAGGCAACAGAACAGATAATTGATTGTTTGCTTGAAATTTTGATTGCTTGATCCCCCTTATATATGCTCTTAAAATATAAAGGCAAGCAATAGGACTAGACATAACTAAGCTAGAAAAACATAATGAAAGTATAGAAAGTAAACATATTCTATATTTACATCAAAAGGAGCCTAGACTATTACAAAGTAAGAGCATGGCCTTTGTCAGCACTTTGAGGGCCGCAACCTTGTCTTCAGTATCAGGGTCTATGCGTGACACTGTGCGTGGCGCTGGGTACAGAAATTGGGCACACAGATGCTGGCACGAGCGCATGGGCGCTTGGCACGGGCGGCACTGTAATACCTCGTACCTCTAAACTAAGCCATGTCTATGATTTAGAAGTTTGGGAATTTATGACAGGGAGTTTGAAGTTGAAAATCAATTTCAGTCTGCAATCTCATAATTACTCCAAAGAAAGACGGATCGTAAAAGTTTTTACTGACCGTCAAAATGAACCGTTAATGTTGTTCTTGAATTTGACGATGAGCCGTAATTTCTACGGTCCGTATAAGTTTATATTACCCGTAAATTTTGACTGTCCTAGCCCCCAAGTTTTAAAAGTCACTGGAAATTTACAATTATGAGACGGTCCAATTACATGGACCGTAGAAAATTCGATGGACCGTCGAATTCAACCGTAAGATCCTTCTGACAGGAAAAGTATAAATACGCAGACTTAGTTCTAAAAATCAGTTTTCAGTTCTTCCAAACCCTAGTACGAAGTTCCTCTCTACTCCACTATCTCCAATATCAAGGTAAGCCTTCTTCATGAAATTCTAAGTGATTCTAACATCATTCTCATGAATTCCTAAGTCAAAATTCATTGTTTCTAACCTAGGGTTTCTAAGAAAACCCAATCCAAGAGATTAAGGTTCAAAGCTATGGGTTTCTTCTTCAAAAGTTCATACTTTTTCTTCAAGTTTTGGAGCGACTAAGGTATATAGAGATTCTATTCACGTGTGATAACATCTTTGTTCTTCCTCAGGCCACATTTTTTCATGAAACCATGAATTTCCATAACTTAGAGTTTTTATTCCAAGTTCATGGTAACCCTAAACTACATGAATCATGATTTACCATGTTGTATTACTAATTCGTTATTGTGTTCTTGATATTCCATTATGGTTATTAGGAATCTGTACGTAATCTATGAATACTCATAACCTTGAATTCCATAAATTCTTAAATACAAGTTATTAACCATTACTACTCAATTCCATAAAATTTTACATGTTTTCATGTTTTACACAAGTTATATTATATATTTATTATCATGAATCATGTTTACAAGTTATATTTTCATGAAATTCATGGGCTTACAAGCCAACTATATTCAAGTACATATTTTGGGAGTTGCACGAATTATCGATAGGGCTCAAATAGCCTGAAACTATGTATGCCAGCATAGGATAAGGATCACTCCGCTTAGAGGACGATACCTTCATGTTACCCCTTTGTTGGATTATTGGATCCATCATTTCATGTTCATGTCTCGTACCTCGAAAAGGTATGAGATGGCTTAGTTGACCGGTTAGAGATTAGACGCCATGTTCAAACAAGGTGGTTACATGTCAGTTTTGTTAATGCTCTCCCCACATATATACATATTTACAGATATACATGTATACAATTATATAAATTTTACACATGTTATTATACTCGTGTCAGATCATGTTCATATTCATTGTTCAGTTTCAGTTTTATGTTTATATTATTTCATGTGCATGCTTATTCTTTCAATTGCTTTATATACAGTACAATTCAAATGTACTTATGTCCCTTTTTCCTGGAGCCTGCACTTCACGATGCAGGTAATGTGTTTCAGGATGATGAATCTTCTTATTAGGATTTTCCTCAGTATCAGCTATTGGTGAGCCCCATTTCCTTCGGGGTGTCAATCTGTTATTTTACATGTTATGCTTTATTGTAAAGGTAGGCCATGACCTTGTCCTGGTAAAATAGTTTTACAGTCAGACTCATATTTTAGAGGTTTCATAGACTAGACTAGTTTAGCATATCATGTCAGTATTGATTTTCAGACTTACTATATTTTCATATATTTCTGCAATACATTTTCAGACAATATTTCAGTATTCAGTTTACATGTTTTAAATCAGTATTATTGCATGCTTTTAATGCCTATATTGATTCAACAATCTATATGGTTCGCTCAATTACATGCAGTCCGGCACCGAGTGTCGTATTTCGCCTAAGCTATGGTTCAGGGGATTAAAGGCACAGTCAGAAGTGGCATTGGTGTGGGCACACGTTGGGGTCCATCCTGATTAGGGATGCTAGTGAGGGTCATTCATATGGAGACATAGGCACATACACTCTTATCACGCAACGCAACCAAGACCATGGGGCCATCTATGGCTCTTGGAGCTAAAAGGTTTGCCAGAGCGCTATGGGGCATGGCCGAGGGGTCATGGGGCATGGCTGGAAAGCTGCCCATGACATTCTCCCCCACTTGAGTTGGCAACATCCCCGACACCTTACTAGAAAGATATTCATAATCAAGTTCTTGTAGTATTTGAGGTTGGTTCCCCACTTTTGGTGGTCTTTCATTGAAGCATGGATGACTCGGTCATCGAGAATAGCTTCAACATGCCTTTTCCCATATGATTGTGGGCCTCAAATTATTGGTATGGTGAGCTAGCTATGCGAAGGGTCTTCGGTGTCTTCCCAAAAGGGCTTGAGAAGACTGATGTGGAAAACTGGATGAATCTTCCACCAGGCCAGGGTATCCACCCGGTATGCAACTTTCCCAATACACCGCTTAATGATCAAGGGTCTAATGTATATTTTAAGGGCAGACGGGGGTCATACACCCCTGCAAACAGGTATCACTTTGGGATTTTCACCCTCATTTTATCCCCAACTTGAGATTCCATAAAGCTATGATTTTGATCAGTATGCTTCTTTATCCAGTTTTGGGCTTTCACTAGATAGCTCCGCACTCTTTATCCAGTTTTGGGCTTTCACTAGATAGCTCCGCACTATCTCTAGATTTTGTTTCCACTCTTTCGAGAAACTAGCAGCTCGAGGAGACTTTCCCAAGTTAGGGGCATTCACAATGTGTGGGAGAATTGGTTGCAACCCGGTAACAATTTCAAAAGTGCTTCTATTTGTACTAGAGATCTTTTGTGAATTGAAGCACAACTGAGTAGTATCCAGAATCGTAACCCAATTCTTCTACAAGCCAGTGACAAAATAGCATAGATATTCTTCCAGCATGACATTAAACCACTCCATCTGGCCATCATATTGTGGGTGAAAGCTTGAGGTGAGGCTCAACTTGGACCCGAGGCACTTAAAGAGCTGAGTCCAAAAGTTACTAGTGAAGCGAGAGTCACGATCACTCACGATGTCCTTGTGTAAGCCCCAATATTTGACCATATGCACAAAGAAGAGTTTAGTTGTATCTTTAGATTATATATACTTCGGTGCGGCTATAAACGTAGCATATTTAGAGAACCGATCTACTACAACCAAGATATTTGTAAGATCTCCAACCTTGGGTAAGCCGGTGATGAAATCCGGTGAAACACTCTCCCAAGGTCTCTTCGGGACAGGCAATGGCTCCAAAAGGCCCGCTTGTGTTAAGAAGTCAGACTTGTCTTGCTGGCATGTTAGGCAAGTATTCACGTATTGAGCAACGTCATCTACCATTTTGGGTAAGCTCAGCGCCATGGTGTGCTCTTCTCTTGGATGACCTTCTCATAGTGTATCGTGGTATAAGAAGATTTCTTTACAGACCTCCTCCTAGGAATAAACAGCTGATTTCCTTTCACTTTTAGGAACCCATCTTCCATGTTGAACTGGTGAGTTTCACCTTGCCTGACCAAAATGACCAAATACTGTGCAGAAGGATCTTTGGTAAGTAAATCATGTATCTGGTCTTTTATGTTGGTGGCCACATCACTTCCCCTAAGGGCAATGATAAGGCACACTGATGCCAAGTCAGTCCTCCAACTCAAGGCGTTAGCAACTTGGTTGGTCTTTCGACTCCGGTACTCCAGGTTGAAACGGAATTCAGCTAAGAGTTCATGCCATCTAGACTGACAGTCGTGTTGTCCATCTTTACTATGAACGGGGTTCCCAGCATATAGTGACTCCAAATGCATAAGCAATGGACGATACCCAACAGTTCTTTCTCATGGGCTTCGAGGCGCCGCTTTACATCTTTTAACTTCAAGCTCTCATACGCAACTAGGTGCCTCTATGTAGCAAGACTCCGCCTAGGGCATAATCAGAGGCATCCTTTTGTATTTTGAATGGCTTGGCAAAATCAAGACGGGGCTACTAGACATAGTCATTTTCAATGCATTAAAGGCATCCATTCGCCTCTGAGACCACTCTCAGGGTATGACCTTTTTCAGAAGCTCTGTCAATTGCACCGCAATGAGGGAGTAATTAGTCATGAATCGGAGATAAAAGTTGCATAGGCCAAGGAACGCTCGTAGGACATGGATATCCTTAGGGAGCAACCAGTTTGTGACTCTTTGGATTTTCTGCTGGTCTATTTTAATCCGCCCTTCCTCGATGACATGTCCGAGGAAGTAGATATATTTTGTAGCAAAGGAGCACTTGGATAGCTTGACATACAATTAGTGTTCCACAGTCGGGCTAGGACCTTTCACATATGCCCCACATGTTCTTCCAGTGCTTTGCTATATACCACAATGGTATCCAGGTAGACCACCATAAATTCTTCAATGTATTCCCAGAAGACTTGGTAAATCAGATTGCAAAACATGGCCAAAGCATTATTCAAGCCAAACGGCATGACTAGAAAGTCGTATGACCCATATCTTATCACATATGTCATTTTGTGTTCATCCCCCTCAGCAATCTAAACATGCCAATAACCTATCTTCAGGTCTATTTTGGTAAACACCATGGCACCCCCTAGTCTGTCGAATAGGTCCGCCATTAGCAGAATAGGATATTTGTTTTTGATAATAATCTTGTTCAGGTCCGATAGTCCACACAGAGCCTGAAGGTACCGTGGTTATTCTTTTAGAATAGCATGGGGGACCCGTATGGGGACTTGGAGGGTACAATGATCCCCATGTCCATCAACTGTCTTTGAAGCTCGGCAAGTTTGGTTGTGACATTCTATATAGTGCCCGAGTAGGTGGCTTTGGACCAGGCACCAATTCAATTTCATGGTCCACAGATCACATAGGCGGGAGAAGCATTGGCATGTCCTGTGGCATGACATATTCAAATTCCTTTATGAGCTCCTTCACGGGTGTGGGAATGGGACCCGAGGAGCGCTCAACGTCTTCAATGCAAAGGGCAAACAAAAATGTAGGTTCCTGCTTTTTGATGCCCTTCTTTAGCTACAAGGCTAAGATGTTTCCTGCGGCCATCTTTATGGTTGTTCATGGGATAATGCAGGGTTTGGCCCCATTTACTCCCATCATTAGTAGCACATTTGCATAGGGTATCAAAATAGTATTAGTTTGCCTCATGAATTCTAACCCAACTATCAGCTTGAAGTCATCGATGATCACCACACCCAAGTTGAATTTTCCTTCATAAGGTCCCATCTTCACCGATACTCCTCTGGCAATTCTAGCAACTTTTTGGGGCAGAGAGTTGATTGCCTTAACACCTCTGCATTGTCCAACAACAAGCCCAAGACGCTCTACCTCCGTTGAGGTAAAGTAGTTGTGAGTAGCACCCGTATCTATCATGGCCTTGATATGCTTTCCATTTACCCTCAAGTCAACGAACATCAGTTTCTTCCCTGAGTTAAGGAAAGGCCATTCATCCGCCTTTGTCTTCCACTTCTTAGAGGATGGGCATATGTCCTTTTTCTTGTGGATACCGGCACTCGTTCCATCCAATGCCTTAGAAATGGAACAAACAAGTGTGTTAAAGGCACCTATAGGTTTTGTCTGATCATTGTCATCCTCCTCATCATCCATCCCATCATCAAGAGTTTGATGGGCATTCATTTGTGTATGTAGTCCCTCATTGTTCCAGTGAGGCCCTCTATAATGTCGACATCCTAAAGGGGGTTTCCTCTCCCGATCATTGTTGTGGGATGCAACACTGTTGATGCCTGAGAAGGGAGACTTCGACTTAGTAGTTCTTCGATCTCCCCCACTTCTGCTAGGACCACCGTTGCTAGGCTGGCCCCCCTTGTATCCTCCTCGTGCGGGAGGTTAAGGTTGTCCTTTCGAGTTTCTACTTGGTAGTCCCCAAGACATTTTGCTTCTTGGATGGCCTTGGGTAAAGTATCCACTCTCTGTCTTTGCAACTCCATACAGATATAAGGTTCCATCCCTTTCATAAAAGTGAGAAGTTTGTCTTTGTCACCCATATCTCATATATTTAGCATGAGTGAAGAGAATTCATGCATGTAGTTACAAACCAACTTGGTATGGCAGAGTTCCCAAAGCTTTCTTCATGAATTATACTCAATATTTTCGGGGAAGAACTATCAGCGTATGGCTTCTTTCAGTTCATCCCATGTTTCAAAAGCATCCTCACCCGCCCTAATGGCTTCGTATTTCACCCGCTACCATAATTTAGCATCACCCTGAAAATACATGGAAACAATTGCTACCTTTTTTGTCTCTTCTAACTTGCCCACGGCCTCAACGTATATTTCAATGTCGAAGATGAAGTTCTCTACTTCTTTGGCATTCCGAGCCCCATGGTAGAGCTTTGGCTCAGGGATTTTCAGCTTTTGAGTCACAGGGGCAATGTTCGTCCCATTAGGCCTCCCCCTCGGAGCAGTCCCTGTAGTGCAGCGTTGACAACATTGAATTGGTTAGTCAAGTTGTCGATGGATTATTTCTTGGTAGTCACCCTTTTTGCTTCTTGTGCCCTTAGGGCTAGATCTTCGATCTGCCGAGTGGCGTCCGTTTGGCGATCCCTGTAGAAGTCGCTAGTAATGTTTATAATTTTCCGCTCGGCCTGTTGTATCCTGTGGTCCAGGTCGTCTAACATTTGCACTAGGTTGGTAGTTTCAATGGGTCGTAGTCCATCAACCGTGGCTTCTAGAGCCGCAATAGGATCACCATGGTAGCAATGTGTTCCCTCGCTTGACATTTAGCCCAGGCTCTAATACCAACTGTTACGCGATGCCTTCCTAAGATTCCTTGGAAGGGCGACGTAAGGCTAAGAAACTGATGTCAGTATAGTTATTATCTGCCAACTGGGGTCCCCTCCGTATGCTAAATGAGACTGTCAGTGCCATACGGAAAAACAAATGTCATAAGCAATTGAGAGAACAAAAAAGAGAATTGAGAATGAAAGAAAGCTTGATTACATTAATGAAAGCTATTACAACGAAAGCAAACGGTGTCGGAGGGGAGAGACACCAAAACAGATAATTGATTATTTGCTTGAAGGTTTGATTGTTTGATCCCCATTATATATGCTCTTAAAATAAAAAGGCAAGCAATAGGACTATACATAACTAAGCTAGAAATATATAATGGAAATACATAAAGTAAACCTATTCTATATTTACATCAAAAGGGGCCTAAACTATTACAAAATAAGAGCATGGCCATTGCCGGCCCTATGAGGGGCCGCAACTTTGTCTTCAATATCTTGGAGGGAGCATTCCCATTTAGTGATCGGTCCACGCAACAATGGGTGCGGTGCTGGGAATAGGGCATAGGCGTTCTTTCGGGTCTTTGGAATGGGTACATGGGCGCGCACCGTGCAGGTATTGTCGCTGGGCACTTGGCAGGCGGCCTTTGTCGGCGGCAATAGTGTGGGCACGCGTTGGGACGCGTCCTGATTAGGGATGCTAGCGAAGGTCGCCGATGGGTTGACATAGGCACAGGCACACTTATCACTCGACACGGCCAAGACCACAAGACCGTCCATGACGCTTGGTGCTAGGAGGCTTGTCAAAGCGCCATAGGGCGCGGTCGAGGGGTCATGGGAAATGGCTAGAAAGCCTCCCATGACAATATGTATGTTTCAATCACACATTAAGTAGCACTATAATCGGTACTTGTCTGCCAGTTGAAGAATTATTTTTGTTTATATAAGTAATGTTTCCAATACCAACGTCCAACCGTTCCACGTGCCACTTGAGTTCTAAAATATTTATATAATATAGTTTGATTTAATATGAATTTTAAGATAAAAATGAATATTTTAAATTTAAGGTATTAAATATTCATAATATTATATTATTATAATATATTTGAAAATTATGGTCATAACATTTGTTTGAATATGCATAATTCTCCATCTTTTTTATGTATCGCATTGCCTTTTGCGTGACCCATAAGAAAACATAACTAATTTAGCCTTATCTCTCTATAGAAGTAGGCAGAATAGAAGAAATCAAAACGAAGGGTAGTTTAGTAATTTCTTATGTTAAAATTATAGTTAGGTTAGTTTGTTGTTAGTGATCCTAATGGCTAGTTAGCTGAGATGATTAGCTTAATCTTGCCTAAATATTATTACATCACACATGTATTACACACTTGAATGAATATATGAAATGAAAATATTCTCTCTCTACAAATTCTCTTTCTTCTAGCTTCTTCTTCCTCTCTCTTGAATTCATACTTAGGGTTCATACAATTTGATATTGAATCTGTTAATTACAATATGGTATTAGAGCACAACTAGTTAATCTAGTGTGTAAAATAATTTTGCAACAATTTTGCATCTATAGAAACTCAATTCGATCAAGGTTTATTAATGGCGATCGAAGAAAATGCTATCAACAGTGGCGTAACATTGAATTCTACTCAGAATGCATCGCAAAGTGTTGTATCAAGTCAAGGAACAACAATCGACTATAATTACCCTCTATTTATGTCACCAGAGATCAAGTGGAATTCAAATCATATCATTTCAATTGACAGGTATCGAAAAAATTTCAATTTGGTATCAATCGATGAGAATTCCTCTATTAGGTAGAAAGAAAATGGGATTGTTTGATCAAACATGCACTAAGGATCAATTCACTGAATCTATGGGTAATAACTGTGAGAGAATTAATGCAATTGTACTTTCATGGATCATAAATTCTATTGTAAAATGACTATTATGAGGTATCATGTATGCATCTAGTACACAAGCAGTGTAGGATGATCTTTAGGAAAGGTTCAACAAGATAGATGATTCAAGAACTTTTAATGTTCACAAAGAAATAACCACACTTACTCAAGGTACTTCCTCAGTGTTTGCATATTTCTCTAAGCTTAAAGATTTGTGGAAAGAATTTGAGGCCTTGATTCCAACTCCTAGCTGTAATTGCGAGAAATCAAAAGATTTTGTAATGCATCTTCAAAAATTGAAGTTATTCCAGTTCTTAGTGGGATTGAATAAGTCATATAATCAGTCAAGAAGTCAAATATTGTTAATGTGTCCTATGCCTACCCTCAATCAAGCATATGTTATGATTTTGAGTGATAAGGAACAGAAGTCAATTGTGGCTAATGTTGGTGTGTTGGGATCTAATCCAAGTACTAGTGGTAATATGGATATGGCCATGTATACCAGGAACAATAGCAGTACATCTCAAAAATTCAAGAAAAAACTACAGTGGCAATATGTATTGTGAGGTGTGTAAAACTAGGAATCATGTTACTAGAGATTGTTACAGAAAAAATGGATATCCTCAGTCTTCATATCAAAGAACAAAGAAGAGGCCATATAGCAATGTGGACAATAACAACAATAGGTTTGAGAATAACAATAGGTACATGCAATATAATCAGTCTGTGAACTCATCTGCAAAGAGTGCAGTGTATGGTGGGAATGAAATAGTTTAAGGAACACTAGCTACAAGTGTGAATACTATGTCAACTTAGAGTCAGAATCAAGTTTCTAGGAAAGAGTACCAAATGTCATTATGGATCCAAGCTACAACACAAACGCACAAATGTGGCCATATGATTTTCCACAAAACCAGTATCAACAAATTATGGATATGTTGAAGAACACCACTGGCATTGCTAACAATGCTTTCTCAGTAGCAGCAGGTACTAGTGATTCATTATTAGTTCTTACTACTTGCTCAACTGCAGATGAAACTAGTAGTGCATTATTAGTCTCTAAGAAAAGTCAATAATGGATTATTGACACTGGTGCGACTAATCATATGGTAGCTAATAAAGAGCTATTGGATAAACAAACAGTGTGTCAACCTAGTTATCCTAAAAAGGTGTATTTATCAAATGGATGAGTAACAGAAGTTACTCATATTGGATTCAGTGTGTTGTCTGATAGAAGTACCATTCATAGTATATTTTTTATACCTCAATTTCAGTATAATCTTATGTCACTTTCAATGATCACCAGAGAACTAAAATATTCTATAAATTTCTTCCTTGATTTTTGTTTATTTCAGGATCTCTTCACTGGGAAGGTGAAGAAGATTGGTAAGGACGAAAGTGGTCTGTACATTCTGGTCAATCAAGCCTTTAATAAAAATAGAAGAATTGCTTTGAACTACATGAGAAGTTGACAAGGATACTAAGGTGTGCATCATTACAAAAGAAGAAATTCAGTTATGGCATATGAGGTTTGGACATGTTTCAACAACAACACTTAATAAGATCTTGTCATCTAGTCTTGATAACATAGCTAATAAGCTTAATAAATGTACAGTTTGTCCTTGTACAAAGCAGACAAGCAGTTCCTTTCCTATCAGTACTATTAAAACTACTGCTGCTTTTGAACTTGTGCATATGGACATATGAGGTCCTTATAAACATGCTACATTTGATGGAAACAAATACTTCTTAACTGTAGTGGATGATTTCACAAGAATGACTTAGGTTGTTCTTCTTAAATTAAAGTCTGATATTTATGTAGCTATTAAGCATTTCATTGCATATGTAGTGACACAGTTTAGAAAAATAGTTCAAGTAATAAGGTCTGATAATGGAATTGAGTTTGTAAACTCAGTGTGTGACAGTTTGTTTAAGTCATAGGGTATAATTCATCAAACTAGTTGTGCTTATACCCCTCAGTAGAATGGTGTAGCTGAGAGGAAGCACAAATATATTCTTGAAGTGACTAGGGCCATCAGATTCTTAGAAAAAATACCTATAAGGTTTTGGGGCCTATGTGTGCAAATAGTTGTGTATCTAATTAATAGGATACCTAGTACCATTCTCCAAAACAAGTATGCTTATGAAAAGTTATACAACAAGCAACCTCTCTTTACACGTTTGAGAGTCATAGGTTGTTTGTGTTATGCCAAAAGCCTACAAGAACATGACAAGATGAAATATAAATGAAGAATGGTTGTGTATATGGGATACTCAACCACACATAAAGTATATATCCTATATGATCTACATAACAAGGTTTCTATTTGTTAGCAGAGATGTTCAGTTTAAAGAAGATACATTTCCTATCCAAAACATGGATATAACCACAGATCAATGGTTATTTCCTAATATAATTTCACAGTCTTGTCTAAATAATTGGTCCTCAGATCCTGCTCTTAGAAATGTTTGTGCTTCACATATTGCACAAAACACAAATTCAGATACTCCTGAACAACAAATGGTCACAAGTCAAACTCAGGGGCAAATTAGTTTTACTTAAACTGTTAAACCACGTATTTTCTTGCTCGTATGCGTCGTAAGTAAAGTAACATAAATCCTGGTGAGGCTAAGATCCAATATTTTGATGAAAATAAGTTTAAACAAGTGTTACAAAAGTTTCATAAGAGTTCGAGGTCAAATGAATCAAATAAATTAAGTTCGTCAAACTCGGGGAAGGGCAGGCAGATTTGGATAGGATTTTTACCCAACTTGGCACGGGTATATCTTATAATATATAAGGTGTTATGGGGTGTATAACCTATCACAATTCAATTTCAGTGAGTCTACTTTTCAATTCAATAAATTGTTCATCAATCAAAGATCTGTACAAAATGTTATGTGCATTTTAAGAACACGCTGCAAAGCAGATGCTTGGAACCCACTTGAAGCGGTGCCCGACCTTTGGTCGGTTTAAAGTTGATTAAAACCTCATTGTTTTGTATTTTTTGACCAAAACAGATCCTACACCTCCCCTAAAGGTTCTCTAAGAGTTCATATATAATTCAAGGGTAAATCTAAAGGCAAACAACACAAATCTAACATCGGGAATTATGTAGTGCTAGTAGATCATAGTTTCTCGTGGGTTTAAAGGTTACCCAAGTTTATGTATCCTCATATTTGAAGTTTTCTTGATTGTTTGAGGTAAGATGTAACTTCTACTTCATGTATTTAAGCTTGTAGGATTATGGATATCTTGTATGATTGAAAACCCGTAAGATAAAGGTTAGAAATCGTAGTTTTGTTGTCATTATTTGTTGAACTATTTGTAAAGTCCCCTTATGGTATTTTATGGCTGGAAATTCATGGAATAAACTGAATATGGTGTGGTTTCTGTTTTTAACAAGTTTTGGAAGGAAGAGGGGTTTAAAGCCATAGTTTTGTTAATCATAAACCGAGCTTGCCGTTCGTTGTATTATTGCTTGAGTTGTTGGAGTTGTTCTTACTTTGTCGATAGGCTGAATGAATGGAATTAGTTATTGATATTGTTAATGTTATTGTTTAGTGTTGCTTTGAATTCATAAAAGTAAGGAAATCTAGGGGAAGTGTTGCCCAATTTTCTATAAAAGAGCTACTATCTTAGAAATGTATTTTAAGTTCTTCCATGGCATTAACCATAGGTTCTGTTGTATTAATGTAGATTGAGTTGTATTTGTGATGATTGAATTGGAATTGAAAAGAAATGGGAATACGGGAGCGGCGTCGTGAATAATGAATTGTGAATAGTGCATACTGAACTTGTGAATTCTTTTGAGTTAAATTATTGACTCTAGTATTGATATCATTCATATAATGTAGATAATCATTTGTAGAGCTTACGAGGACTCGGGGAACTTGAATATCTTTGACGACAAAGGTATGTAAGGCTTATCCTTTCTTTTGGCATGATCTTGATTAAAGCAAAAATGAGACAAAACATTATTGATCGAATTCCATTCTTAATAGCTTGATGGCCTTGTGTTTCCATTTCATTATTGCTTATGATTTTAGTATGTTCCTTGTCAGAACTCTCATTCACATCTTATGAAATTTCTTGTAATACGATTGATTCAGAGAATTATGATGGATTTAACGTTCGATGTATGTGATTCCATAATGATAGTGGGAGGATAACACCCATAGGACACTCTAAATTTGCTCATGGTGTCCCTTAAGGTCTGTCTTGCATTGCACTTATATATATGTATCTAGTTTCTTACCTCACCGCATTATAGTCAGTAGGGCAGGCACTGATATATGCATACCACTGATCAGTTAGCCAGATATTACTGCGTCCTATATGGCCGAGTAGTTTATGATGAGATGGCCCTACAGAGAGGCTTGATACTATATTATATGGCTCCATATAGTGGCCCAATTTTACGTACATGCATATATTCATGGTTATAACAGTTGTATGCCCTTAGAGGCTTTTCTGAGTTTCAGGTTGACTTATATACTCTTCCCTTGTATTACCATGAATATAATAGTTACATAACAATAACAGTTATATGTTTTACATATTCATTACATCTTTCGTACTGACGTCCCCTTCTGGAGCATTGTGTTTCTTGCCCACAGGTACAGATAGACAGACTGACTTACCTCCATAGTAGGGTATCAGCTTCCAGCTATTGGTTGTCGCACTCCACTTCTCCGGAGTTGCCATACAAAGTTGATAGGCATTATTGCATATGTATATGGTTATTTTGGATATGTCGGGGCCCTATCCCGACTTGATGACACATGTTAGTACTTGTAGAGGCTTGCAGACTAGATATTATTACACATATATGTTGTGTTGGGCCTTTTATGCGGGCAAGTTATTGTTGCTTCTATCTTATTATTGTTATTTAGAGGCCTTGTTGGCTCAAGTTTCGTGTCATGTGGTTCAAGTATTACATTTGGTACGCTCGGGCCTTAGGGTACCGGGTGTCGGCCACACCCTCCAAGATTGGGGTGTGACATCAACACACTGTAAGGTTGGTCACTCTACTCAATCTAATACTAATATAAGTCAGGGTCATGTTCAAAATATGCCAGTTCAGCAGCCTGAAAGAAGGTCATGAAGGGGGAAACACCTACCTATATGGATGAAGAATTTTGTCTCATGTACTGCTCACAGTGACAAACCTTATGATATTTCAAACTACATCAACTATAATAAGATAACACCAAAGTATCAAACATATATTGTAGCTTCTTCAAATTTTGTAGAACCTACAACTTATGTTGAGGCTATCAAGGATACAAGATGGATAGAGGCTATAAAGGCTGAGATAGAAGCATTAGAAAACAATTATACTTGGGAGACAGTTACACTACCTGAGGGGAAAATGCCAATAGTTTGCAAATGAATCTTTAAAATAAAGTACAAAGCATCTAGTGAGGTGGAAAGATTCAAGGCTAGATTAGTTGCAAAAAGTTATAGTAAAAAAGAAGGCATTGATTACCAGGCGACTTTTTCTCCTATTGTAAAGATGAAAATAGTAAGAATAGTGTTGAGTATAGTAGTTGTGAATCAATGACATGTACATCAAATGAATGTTTATAATATTTTCTTACAAGGTGATCTTCATGATGAAATTTATATGGAAATGCCATAAGGATTTAAGAGTCAGTGGGAGAATAAGGTGTGCAAGCTCATTAAATCCTTGTATGGGCTAAAACAAACCCCTAGGCAATGAAATACAAAGCTAACTGAGGCATTGACTAGAGCTCAGTTTCATCAAAGTCAATATGATCAATCTTTGTTTATTAAGAAGACTACAAAAGTCATGATCATAGTACTTGTGTATGTGGATGACATGCTCATAACAGGAAGTAATATGAGACTGATCAAGAACACTAAATAAACATTGCAGCAAGCCTTTAAGATGAAAGATCTGGGGGAGCTTAAATTCTTTCTTGGTATTGAATTTTCTAGATCAAAGGAAGAATTCTTAATGCACCAGAGAAAGTACATTTTGAAACTCATTTCAGAGACTGGCTATCAGCAGCTAAACATGCTCCTACTCCCATAGACACAAATGTGAAGCTGACAACAAGAGAGTATGATGAATATATTAAAGAACAATCAAAGACAGTGTATGATCCACCTGCAGACCAAGGAGCTTATTAAAGATTTAATTGGGAAATTATTGTATTTGACCATGACAAGGCCAAGATATAGCTTACAGTGTTCAAACAATGAGCCAATTCCTAAAATAATCCAAACAAACACACATGGAGGTAGCTCTAAGAATAGTAAGATATCTGAAGAATAAACATGGTCAAGAAGTGCTTTTGTCAAGCAAAAGCAATAAT
This sequence comes from Anisodus acutangulus, assembly GCA_029783415.1. Classification (NCBI taxonomy): domain Eukaryota; kingdom Viridiplantae; phylum Streptophyta; class Magnoliopsida; order Solanales; family Solanaceae; genus Anisodus; species Anisodus acutangulus. Next base: position 32,832,620 of record CM056499.1, on the reverse strand, counting down.
GTAATGGCAGTGTATTGTGATGTTGATTGGCCATCTTATCCTATTTCTAGAAAATCTATAAATGGGTATTTGATTAAGTTGGGTGATTCTATGGTTACTTGGAAGTAAAAGAAACAGACAACAGTCTTTAGAAGTTCTGCAGAATCAGACTATAGAAGCATAGCAACTGCTCCCTAAGAAGTCATTTGGTTGCTAGGATTACTAAAAGAATTGGAAGTAAAGCTTGACAATCCAGTTTGTATATTTAGTGATAGCAAAGCAGCTACACATATTGTTGCTAATCCTATATACCATGAGAGGACTAAACATATAGAAATTGATCAGATTGTCACTTCATCAGAGAAAAGATTATGCAAGGCATGGTCACAACAAACAACATTTCCACTCATGAGCAGCCAGCTGACATCTTGACAAAAGCTCAGCATAATTATCTCAGTTCCAAGCTAGGTTTGCTAGACATTTTTTTCAATACCCCATACCAATATTGAGGGGGAGTGTAGAAGTACGCAGAATAGAAGAAATCAGAAGGAAGGGTCGTTTAGTAATTTCTTGTGTTCAAATTATAGTTAAGTTAGTTAGTTGTTAGTGATCCTAACGGCTAGTTAGCTAAGATGATTAGATTAATCATGAAAGATTAATCTTGCCTATATATTCTTACATCACACATGTATTACACACTTGAATAAATATATGATATAAAAATATTCTCTCTACGAATTCTCTTTCTTCTAGCTTCTTCTTCCTCTCTCTTGTACTCATACTTAGGGTTCATACAATTTGATATTGAATCTGTTAATTACAATCTATAATAGATATACACTTTATTTATGTGTCTTATGTTATATAATAAAATATTAACTTTAAGAACGATAATATTAATGGCAAAATAAAAAAAATATATTGTGTTTTTTTAAAATAATAATTATTTTGGATCGTGACAATTAAAAAGGGACCGGATCATTAAGGCTAAAATGAGAAGTTTAAAGTTAAATTGTGTTTTCAAATATATAAATGTGAACAAAGAGAGTATTAGATGAAAATTCAAAATTTTAACTTGACGGGTTTAAGTTTTATGTTCTTAACACTTAACCCATTACACTTTTAAAATTATGTATTCATAATCTGTTATTTATTAATTTTTTGGTGATTTTTCACATATTTCTTGTTCAATACAGGAAAAGACTTGATTCATATTAACACAATACTTATATTTTTCATCTGCTATTGGGGGGAGTATTGTTTATTACAGTATAAAATTTGTGAGCTACACATGAATCAGTCACAAACTTAAATAGATGGATTTCTATCTCAAAGTATAAATAGATAATACTTTTTCTTTAAAAAAAAAGTTTGTGACGGCCATGTGAATTCATTAAAACCTCTGCTTCGCACAAACAATAAGGCCCTCCATTAAATTAAGAAAACAAAATGCCAATAACAAATTTGACATCATCAATAATACCATTACTTATATTAGCCCATTTTGACTCAAGTAATTAGGCTTTGTATAATTAAATGTTGTATTAAAAGTTATAAAGTAACTATTATGCTAGATAGATAAATACTATATAAATTTACTATGTTGTGTGATTACAAGATTGTATAGTTAGTTACCACATCGTAATGGTTAAGTTATTGATCATTGTAAAATAAGGAGTAATATACATTTATAAAGGATTTTGCAACTTGCATGATTTTCCTTGTGAAGTTTAAAGAACCATATATGTAGTGGCTCCAAAATACTGTTAATTCTTTTAAAAAAATATATATATTCAAATCTGTTTTTACAGTTTATTTAGTAAGATGTACGAAAATTTTCAATAATTATATATATATATATATATTTTACAAATAGATATCTTTATTTTTCCCAAGTTATTGTAGATCAGTCAAGCATTTATTTGAGTATGTTTGACGTTACATTTGCTTATGATAGTCAAAATATTTTATATTGACTTCAGATTGTACTATATTTATTTATTTGGGTGTAATCTAATTTTTATTACCAGGTTGTATTAATTGTAACTTGACTTAATTTAATTTACCTGAAAATTTTGGTTATAAATAGTATTATTTTACTTTCATCTAGCATCACAAATACAAATTAGATTTTAAGAAATTTCATATATTTTACTTAATCAAGGAGAGGAAGTGCACTATATTACAAATCATGAGTTTCACAAAAAGTTTAGTAGCAATGTTCCTCATTTTGATTTTTGTAGCAAATGTTGAAGCTATTGGTGAGGTGAAAATATCTTGTAAAGCAAAATGTAAGCTTTTATGTATTTATAATCCTTTTTGCATGGAAGGCTGCCTGAAGGACTGCCATCAGTCTATCTCTCCTAAAGCACTGGACTGTAAGTTAAGTTGTTCAACTGAACGTTGCTTTGAGTTTAAAGAAGGTAGAATTCTTTTCATATCTTTTTCTATTCAATAATTTTTTATTTTTTCCTGAATGTAAAGTTAATGTAATTTAATCTATGACTTATTACTTGTTAACAAATTCTTGCCAGATGAGAAGTTAATGAGAAGCTGCTTGGATGAGTGTGCAACAAGATATTGCAACAACATATAACTCTATGCTATTGTTCTTTAGCTAACTAAAGCAAAGTATTGGAAAGAATATGTTATCTTGGTGACTCCAATTGTAATCAAGATTTATGATTTTAATGAAGTAATATATTTGTGACAACTTCATCTTTTGGTTTTCAGCTTCCTTTACCATTTGCTTGTCACCTTTAATAAAAAAAAATAGCTAACTTATATATTAGTACATGATTTGCAGTATCGATCAAACTTGATGCTAAAAAATACAGCAACAGGCCTCATGTGACGTGGATTTAAATTAATCAGAGTTTCAAAAAAAATGCCCGACACTTAGCGAAAACCAAAGAAATGAAAAAACACTTGAATCTTATTTCTTTTAAGATTTGACTAGAATGAGGTGACTTCCCAAATTTATGATACGTAAAGATAGTTATTTAATTTGGAGATTCTGTAAGAGTGTTTAGTGTTTGTTTGTGATGATAATTGAATTGAAAAACATTGCAAAGACATGATCATTGTTTGAGAAAATGCAAGTTGAGAAGAATTGAAAATTTGTGCACTGTTTTTTTATTTTTTGTTATTTTTTATTAAATATTTAGTGCACAAAACAAATAAGAAGAGCTCAATAATATGAGTACTGATATAAAATAAATCATGACCTCTAGAATTTTACTATACATAAGGCTTGTATCTAGTAATAATAAATTGAGAATATAAAATTACTGAAATTCTAGTTCTTTATAAGTAATATAGTATCTAACTAATTAATCAATTTTATGTGTTCCTCTAGTGTAGCAGTTGTTGGGAAGTATGTTATGCCGATAAAAGAAAAATAATGACTAGGAGAAAAAAAAAATCTTCAACATAAGACAAGACAAGATTTACGTTGTAGATAATTTTTACCTATTTCACGGTCATAAAGAATAACTTTATTATTAAAAAGAAAAAGAACTTTGATGAAATAATTTACAATTAAGGAGGGATGCCTATTTGTTAAGAGTCTTACATCCGAAATAGAATGAAAACATGGACTCTTTATATGACTTGGACAATCCTCACCTTACAAGCTGTTTTTGGAGTTGAGTTAGGTCCAAGATCCATTCTTTACATGGTATAAATTGGTACATGGGTACGGGAGCCACATCCTCATCTTACAAGCTAGCATTTGGGGTTGAGTTAGGCTCAAGATCCATTATTTACATGGTATCAGAGTCAGACTCATTTCAATTCTTTGTTCACTAGTTTTGGGGGTTGAGTTAGGCCCAAGATCCATTCTTTACCTGGTATCAGAGTCAGGCCCATTCAAATTATTTGTTCACCGATGTTGGGCCCCCAAATTATATTATCAACGCTCCAGTTAACGAGGTCTGGGCGTACGAAAGAGTGTTAAGAGTCTTACATCGGATATAGAATAGGAACATGAACTCCTTATATGGACTTGGACAATCCTTCGAGTGAGGATTGTCCAAATCCATCTAAGGAGTTCATGTTCTCATTCCATATCCGATGTGGGACTCTTAACACTCTATCGCACATCCAGATCTCGTTAACTGGAGCGTTGATAATATAATTTGGGGGTTCAACATCGACAAACAAAGAATTTGAATGAATCTGGCTCTGATACCATGTAAAGAATGAATTTTGGGTCTAACTCAATCTCAAAAGTTAGCTTTTAAGGTGATGATTATCTAAATCCATATAAAGAATTTATATTCTCATTCTATTTTTTATGTGGGACTCTTAACAGTATTTATAAGTAGAGAGATCAACAAATTCCTCCAATTAAATATGAGTATGTAAAACAACTTTTTTGAGCGCACCGCAATTGCGTGTCAATACTTTTCTTTTAGACTCCGCATTCTTATATGATTTTTATTTCTTTAATTAGTCTTTTCTTTCTTCTCGTTTCTTTCGTCTCATTTGTTTTTCTTCTTCTTTGATTGCTTCTTTTATTTTTGTCTTTGACTTTTTATTTTGTATATATATGCGTCTCATCAATTTTCCTTCAAACCATATATACACTAAAAAAAAGTATTATTTTTTGGGTGGGACGCCAATTGAGGCGTTAGATAACCTTAGCTTGTCAACGCTGACAATTTTGATCAACATTCGATTTTGATATTTTTTTTCAGGAAAATATTTCTATCAATTTTCAAATATGATACTTCAACTGAATTTGCTTTGATCTTGGATTAAAGATTGACCTTTTGACATGATGATTGACTATGACTATCATGGATTGCACCTAGTTCTTTTAAAATGTTTTTGAGTCAAATCATTTTTCTTGGCTTTTGAGATTGTCATGTATTCCGATTCAGTGATAGATAGAACAAAATTTTTTGAAGTCTGAACATCCAACTAATAATAGTGCCAACAAAGATCAATACGTAGCCTGTAATATATTTTCGACTATTCAAATTATTGTCTAAATTTGCATTAAAAAATCTTGTAAGATAATATTGCTCTTTTAAAAAAAATCATACCTGGTGTCTTTAAGGTATTGTTAATTTTACGCCTTTTCCAATGCTTCTTTTTTAGTATCTACTACCACTCCAATTACATGATCTATGCCAAGGCAGTACAAATCATAGCATACATCAAACTTCTTTCTATTGAAACATATAAAACTTTGAACATGTAATTTTCTTCATCTATCTTTGGTGATTCAACCTTAGACATATTAAGGTGGCTTCCTAATGGAGTACTTCTGGTCCTTGCATCATGAAAACTGAACTCATTAAATATCTTTTATATGTAATTCTTCATACTTTTTTGACAATTAAAGAGAATAAAAGAAATAATTTCTTGATTATTTTCATTAATTGAAAGAGTATATATATACAATTTACATATTTCCATAATAGGAGAATCATATTCCTATTCTACTCCTAAAACTTTATTCTACTTGGACACTAACTATACAATTATGGTAATACAAATATTATGGTAAGTGTACAATACTAATTACACCACAACATTACCTAAATTATATACAAAACCCGAGGTCAATTTACATAGGATATACACGTGTATATCGTGTATATCCTATGGATATTTAACACACACCCGAAGTCATAGCGGGCTGTCTTCGAATGCTGAGACTGTCCCTAAAATCTTCAAAAAGGACCGAGGGAAGACCCTTTGTAAAGATGTCGGCAACTAGATACCTGGACGGGACATGGAAGACGTGTACTTGACCACGGGCAACCTTTTCGCGAATAAAGTGAATGTCCATCTCGATATGTTTAGTGAGCTGGTGCTGAACCGGATTACCAGAAAGGTAGATGGCACTAATATTATCACAATAAACCAAGGTCGCCTTCTGAATAGGACAATGAAGCTCTAACAGCAAATTACGTAACCAACACGATTCCGAGACCACATTAGCTACCCCTCGATACTCGGCCTCGGCACTGTAGCGGAACAAAGTCGACTGCCGTTTCGCAGACCAGGACACCAAGTTATTACCAAGAAACATACAATAACCAGACGTAGACCGTATGGTGTCCGGACAGCCACCCCAATCAGCATTTGTATACGAGACAAGTGTGGACGTCGATGAAGGATATAAATGTAAGACATAGTCAAGTGTACCCTGAATATACCGAATGATGCGTTTGAGCGCATTCATGTGCTCAACCCTGGTATTATGCATAAACAAACACACCTGTTGTACGACATACGTAATATCTGGTCTCGTGAATGTGAGATACTGAAGGGCCCCTGCAAGACTGCGATAGCGGGTCAGATCCTCGTATGCAGCGCCAGCCGTAGCACCCAATTTGGGTTTAGTATCAACTGGAGTGGAAGTGGACATACAGGATGACATCCCAGCCATCTCAATGATCTCGGCTGCATACTTACTATGTGATAAGAACAATCCACCTGCATGATGAGTGACAGCAATCCCCAAAAAATAACTCAAGGACCCTAAGCCTTTCATAGCAAACTCAAAGCTGAGCATTGTCATGATAGACTGGAGTAAGGCATCAGAAGAGGCAGTCAAAATAATATCATCCACATAGAATAGTATATAAGCCAAGGATGAACCACGACGATATATGAACAAGGAATTATCCAACCTGCTGTGAGTGAACCCAATAGTCAAAACATAGTCGGCAAACCTCTTATACCATGCCCGTGGACACTGCTTAAGCGCATATAAGGACTTCTTCAACAAACAGACATGATGAGGATATTTGGGATCCCTAAACCCCAAAGGCTGATGCATATAGATTGTTTCCTTGAGATCACCATGTAGGAAAGCATTCTTCACATCTAACTAATGAATGGGCCATGCTTTCGAAAGAGTCAAGCTGAGCACAGTGCGAATGGTAGCCGGCTTGACCACCGGACTAAACGTCTCACCACAATCCACACCAACCTGCTGAGTTTTACCATCACCCACAAGTCGTGCCTTATGTCGTGCAAATGAACCATCTGAATTTTCCTTATGAGCAAAAATCCACATAGACCTAATAATATTAATATCAGATGGACGATGCACCAACTCCCACGTCTTATTATCACTAAGAGCATTATATTCATCGGTCATAACAATTTTTCAATTCGGGTCATTTAGCGCAGACACATGATTACGGGGTAAGGGTGATTTAAGCACATTAAATGTAAATTAAAATGTCAAATATCCCATTGACTATGAGTGACTGGTCTATGACTCGGAGAAGAATTGGGCGGATTTGGGAAATTTTCTGGACCCGGGAAGGACCGGCCAGCAGGTAGTGGGCCTGCTGGCCCCGATCTGGACTCGAAAATAAAACCTGACGCCGAGACTGGCCCAGATTCTGGATTGCCTCGAACCGTCCAAGCATTTAAAATCGCGTAACTCGCCCAAGTCCGTAATCGAAAATGACGGTGGAATCAGAACTGTAAAACCAGCGAAGAGTGGGCCCGTTGGCGGATTTGGGGTGCGGGACATGTCCGCAAAATGGTGAGTAAAATACGAGGATATACTATCATCTAAAAAATTATACGAACTAGGCACGGGATTACTAACCTTAGAAAATGGAAATTGAGATTCATCAAAAATTACGTGGCGACTAATGATGATTTTATTAGATGACAAATCAAAACATTTTGTAACCACGATGATTAGATGGATAGCCCAAAAACACATGGGGTAGACCGAGCCTGAAGTTTGTTAATTATGGTAGATGGAAATAACAGATAACATAAGCACCCAAAGACCCGAAGATGTGAATACGAAGGAGTCTTATTATATAAAATTTGAAGAGGGGAAGAATATGTCAAACCTTTAGAAGGAAGAATGTTAAGGAGATATGTGGCCATTTGTAGAGCATGATGCCAAAACGATGGAGGTACAGAAACATGAATCAATAATGTTCGGACAATGTTATTAATGGTACGAATTTTGTGTTCGGCTTTCCCATTTTTTGAAAACGTATGACGCCAAGAAAAATGAAAATTGATCCCATTAGTTGCACAAAATTCCCAAAATACCCCGTTGTCATATTCTCTGTCATTATCACATTGAATATTTTTTTATTTCTTGTTCGAATTGGGTTCTAATGAAAGCTCTAAATTTTAAGAAAATGAAAAAAACTTGAGATTTTTTCGCTATCGGAAAAGTCCATAAAATTTAGAATAATCATCCAAAAAGAGAATATAATACCGATGACCCAAAGAACTAAGAACAGGAGATGTCCATAAGTCGCTATGAATAATATCAAATGGCATTAAAGTATGAGAATTAGAGTCTACAAACGGCAACCTAACAATTTTTCCTAAGGAACAAGAATGTCAATTCGGAGTACTACGCGAACCCTTACATGAAATAAAATTATTTTTATCTAAGGAAGACAAAATAGACGATCCCGGATGACCAAGACGAGCATGCCACAAGGAAGGAGCAAGGGCTACAAACGTTGACGGCAAGGCTTAACTCGATAGACCGGAAATTGGTGTGAAAGGATAAAGATCTCCCCTACTATCACACCTCGTGAGAGGACTCCTCATCTTGAAATCCTTCACAAAGAAACAAAATGGATCAAATTCAATAGAAACGAAATTGTCAGTGGTGTATTTACGGACAGACACTAAGTTTTTAATCAATTTGGGGGCATGTAGTGTATATTTCAAGATAAGGGGTGGATTGGGGGGAGACAAAGTTTTATGACCATAACCACGAATTGGAATAGAATTACCATTACCAATAATTATGCCACGAGGGTTGCTCAAATTAGAATAAGACGAGAGCGTACCTGAATCGGATGTCATGCGGGTAGTGGCACCGGTGTCCATATACCAATTTGGGTTCAGAGGATTTAAACTAAGCATGTGCATTGCGGCTTCGATGTCGGTAGAAGTGGAGGCCACTGCGTGATGGGCCTGCGGGGGCTGAGGCCCAAGTACCCCTGTTTGCTACCTTAGCCCAGATGAATTACTGAAAATGGGCCAGGTCGTGTTGGGCCTCGACTCCTACTGGGCAGCCCACTGCCAGTGAGGTTGAAAACTGTTTGGCCCAAACTGTGACTATGGGGCCCACTAACACTGCATAAAGGCCCACTGTGGGGCCCAAAACTGCTGATGCTGACCGCTGCGAGGGCCGCCGCCGCCGCCACCACTGTTCCGGTTGCCGCTATTGTTTCCGCCGTGATTCTTTCCATTATTTTTCTTATTTCCTCCCTTTTTGCCGCTACCGTTATTGTGGTTTTGGCCAGAGTTATTGGAACCGGTAGGATGAACAGTGGACTCTGTCATCATGACCACAGGATTAGCACCAGTAGCCGCCTTTTTAGCCATACCTGCTTCTTCGAGTGTAAGCATCGAACAAGCCTGATAAAATTGCGGAAGAGGATTGCTTTGACGAAGAAGCGTGCCAACACCACTATAGGCCTCGGAGAGGCCTGAAACCATTTGGAGGACCAAACAATCATTCGAAACCAGTGCGCCAACGTTGCGGAGTTGGTCGGCCAATTCTTTCAATCTTTTGCAATAAGCCGAAACGTTAGGGAAATCTTCCATATTGACGTGGGAGAAATCCTGCTCAAGAGTAACAGCTTTAGAATTTTGATTATCTTGGAATATATCACGTAGTCTATCCCAAGTCACCTGCGCCGTAGCGTCGGGTTCAATAATCGTTTGCAAAAGGTCGGTAGGTCGTCTACCTTTGTCTGACATCTTATTCGTTTATGAATCTCATTTACTTTAACTAGGCTTAACATAATACAGACACTTGGACACTATAACCTCATTCTTCCATATTCAAGTAACTCCGTCGACTTCAACTTAGTTGTAGACATGATAAGAAGTACGGGGTGTTACTGGTGAAGTATTTGAAACTTGCACCTGGACAAGGTATTCTCTTAAGTGCAGCACCTAGTCGAGAGCTCACATGCTAGTGTGACTCTTATTGGGCATCATGTCCAAATACTATAAGGTCGGTGACTGGTTATATAGTTAAATTTAGTGATTCATTAGTGTCATGGAAGTCTAAAAAACAACAAAAAGTGTCAAGAAGCTCTGCATAGACAGAGTATAGGAGTATGACATCAGCTGTGTCTGAAATTACATGGCTATTGGGATTGTTTTAAGAATTTGGGGTAAAGGTGACATAACCAGTAACAGTGTTGAGTGATAGCAAGGTTGCAATGCAGATTGCATCAAATCCAAATTTTCATGAACGTACAAAGCATATAGAGATAGACTGTCATTTCATTCGAGACAAGATCAGGGAAGGAATTATCAAAACAATGTTTGTGGGTACTGGAGATCAGCATGCAGATTTATTGAGCAAAGGGCTGAGCAGAGCACACCATTCTTATCTGATGAGCAAGCTGGGAGTGTTGAACATTTTACACCCTCCAGCTTGAGGGGGAGTATTATCTTATGAAGATGCCACATATGAGTCAGTTAGATTAGCTGGAAAGGTGATTAGTTGAGTCGGTTAGTTAGTTATTTCATGTATGTCTTATATATATCTTTTTGTACGGCTGTTATTCAATACAATCAGAAATTTCCCTAAACTTAAAATATCTCATATCTCATTTCTCTAGTCTCTCTCTCCCTCTATCACGATTGGGTGACGTCACTTAGATTGTGATGGTACTTACAATTGTTAAGAGCTTGAGAAAGCTTCAATCCTAGAGTTAGGATTTCAGCAGCTTCTCATACATGTTTGATAGTTCCTTCATTAAGCTTGTGGTGATCTTCTCGTTAATGATGTTAAATGCCACACATTACATGTCAGATCAAATGAATCACACCAAGAACTTGGATATCTAATAGATTCCAGTCCGCTTTGATTTTACCTGGTTAGAGGTTTGAGTAACTTTTTCTGGTACAGATAATTCTCAATTTGCATTTTCCAGAATTCAAAATCTCTTCCATTTAACTTGTCAATCTTAACCTTCCTTTCTTGTGACGCATTTTATTCACAACTTTTTTTTATGTGAATAGTGATTGTGAAAAGTATTGTATGAATAAATTTCCTGATTGTTAAGGTGAAAAATACTCACTACTGGTAAATAATGCTTTTACTATTAATGAGTAGTACACTGCACCAATACCCGTTTCTCTATCAAAATTATATTGTTTGTGTTTGACACCGGTTGTGGGTAGACCTGGCCACCCGACCCGGCCCGACCCGACATTTGGACAGGTCTAGTTGTGGGGTCTAGTTGTGGGGAAGCATACTAGGCGGATAAGAGGAAAAATAATTAGAAGAGAAATAATAAATTTCAAACGACAATTTTTGTCTATCAACATAAAATACTTGAAACAGTAGATCTTACCATCACTCCATTTCCTCACTAATTGAAATTAGAGAGATACTATCAGTTTTCATGATACAGATAAATATATAACAGTACCTTCCAAAGTAAACACATAATCAAAAATTGAACAAGAATCACCTAAGTAAAGTATTTTGATTTGTGTAATGAAGTGAAACACGTTATATCGTGTCCTGGGTGTGGAAACTTTTTTGGTAGGGAGCGCTTCCTCCCCCGAATGGGGCCCTACGCAGCGTGAATCCGAATATAGTCAGACTCTGATGTAGGTACTGGACACCGGATGAGAACTAAAAAAACAAAAAAAAAACATGTTATACCCTTTTTCAATTGTTGTAAATTAAATTTATCCAACTAATTAACTCCAACATTATCTGTAATTATTGTAAATAAAATATCTCACATTCTTTCATTTTTAGTCAATTTAAATAAGAATGATATCTTTCTATATTTGATAACTATTTAATTTAATTTTACCATTTTACATTTAATGAGATGAATTATAGCCATATAAATATCTATTATAATTTATTTTAGATCTTCAAATTTCAGAAATCTTATTTTATTCTTAAACTATATGTCCAATTGAGCACCGTACATAAATTGAGACATAGGAAATAACATTCTTTTGAAAATTATGTGATGACTAGGTAAAGGTTGTAATAGTGAGAAATAGCAACCACATCTTTCATTTTAAGATACATTAAATTCAATCCTCACATATAAGTATACAAATACGTATATACTACCTACTCATATCTTTATTTGTACACAGGAAACTCCAAAATCTTCTTTAGAGTTGTTAAGAGTCCAACAAAGATCCATTCTTTACAAGAATTTTATATCAATCACTCTTAATTCTCCTCAACCGAAAAACAATGGCAGATTTTTACTAAAGGAGTTCAAAAATATAAAAAAGTAAACACACGAAGACGCGAAGAAAATTCAACATCTACTATATATACATAAAAATAATTTTAATTTTATATATGGAGTATAATTTTTCGATGGATGAACCTCTGAGGCCGCTCCGCCCCTGCTTGAAAATGATTACTTGTATAAAGGGGAGGACTAATTCGAGTCTCCTCATAAGTCTTAATTTAATAGAGTACATATTATGTAGTCTCCTTATGTAAGGAGAGGTCTTATTTTATTTTAAATTATTTTTAAATAGTGAATTTATCCGTGCTTTGTGCGGTAAGAACAAATAAATGAAATATAAGAAAATATATGATGCCTTGAATTTTATAAACGAAAATCAATTTTTAATCAAATGTTTGAATTTTAAGGGTTTTTAAAAAAAATTAGATTCAAGAAAATAGATCTCAGTTTTAATACATTTACTTATCCACACTTAGGTTTTATTCTCATATCTCTCAATAATCAAGACTTCCTCAAATTAGCACCATATAGTATCACTTAATTTTTATGTTGCAGTCGTAATTTTTTACTGTTTCATTTTCCATAGCAGTAGCATTTATAGCAGTAGAGAAATTGTATGAACATTTGTTTGCAGCTTATCTATTAATTTTATGTTAAAATAGTTTCATTATTTTGTTTTATATTGTAATACATTTATATTTTTAGGAATGTTTTTTAAATATTTGTTTTCGAAATAAATTTTTGATAAATTATTTATTCATTAGTATTAGGACCTTTCTCCTATTTAAGGTATTTAGGTAATAAAACATTATTCATAGATTTAGCTTAATTAAGGCCTTTGTTTCCGCCGAAAAATTGATAACTTTTAGCACATATAAAAATTAAATGAAAAAAACAATTTCTATTATTGATAAGTCAAAATCATAAATTTACAAGATAAAAGGAGAAAATTAAAAGTAAAAAATTAAAGAGAAATGACAGAAAAATAAAAATAATTTAAATCACGTAGTTATGGTATCGAACCGCTCAATGAGAGCATTGACCTGGAAAAAAAAATATAAGAGATCAAAATCACAGAAAGTCACTAACCATTTAAACAAAAAATAAAGATAATTAAGAATGAAAAAATTGGAGATGTAGTAATTCTGATCCTAGGGATCCTCCTCTGCATTTATAAAGAATAGACAATTGGAATAGTAAATAAATGAACAATAACGAATATGAGAGTTTAAATAATAATAATTTTACTCATATAATAACATAAACAAAAAATAAGAACGAAAAAAACAAATTCGGTTTAACATATGTAGCGTCAATATGAAAATATACTCCAGCATAATCCAAACACAAAATAAGTATTATGGCCCTTTTATAAAGTTTATACTCAAGCATAATTCAATCTAAATAAGTATAACGATTATTTTATTGGAATAAAAATGATAAGAAATTAACGATCAAGCATGCTATTCATGTTTACACTACATATAACATCTTCATTCCGGATAGCACAATATACCAATAACAAATAATGAGAAATTGATGCTCACTTTCGGTTCCAGACCATGCTTTTATCACGTTTTCTTCCTGGTGAAAGACAACTTCAGGCACTATGAGAATTCAAGGACCAAGAAAATAATATTTACCAAGTGTTTACTTTAAAAAAATATTCTTCACTCACACAAACTTAAGAAAATAGTAAAATAATTACATAGGCTCTCGCCACTATTTTAAAAATAGAGAATATTCCTATTTTAAGTACCTATTTTATCTTAATTGCATTCAAAGCTAAAAAATGATAAAGAGAATTGTGGGATGTGAATATAGAGTGGAGAAGTAATTAAGATATTGTGGAATGTTATTTTGAGGAAGAAATTAAATGAGAACTTACCTTATTGATGTCTCACCTCATTATTACCATAATGGTAATAGTACCATTTAGTACTCTTCCAATTCCCAAAGACTTCATCCTTTGCTGAAACGTTTCTCTTTCTTATTTTTTTTTTTCATTAAGAGAAGGAATTAAATGCTAATAATGAAGAAAGAGATATCAATAATTTTTTGGGAAAGAAAATGAGGAAAAAATCCAAAATTCTAAAAAATATATAAATAATGATGCTTGCCAATGAGGCAGACACATCAACTTTCTCATTTCCTCTATATATATATATTGATTGATTGGTGCAGGAAAAAATTAATACGAAAAAAAGGCACACACGGTAAATTCTTAATTATGCTGAAATGATTCCATTCTGTTGATACTTCGCAACATAATCAGCGGCATAAGTTTGGTGTGATGATCTTGAGGGCACTGAGCTAATACACCTGAGAGTAGCAAGCACATTAGTGCAAATATAATTATTTCATAGAAAGGAGTACTTACATATGCCGAAAGTTCAACCTGAAATTCACAGTTAACAAAGAAATACAACAAACGACAAAAAAACACCTTATCTCAGTATCATTACTTTCAAACACCTAGCGAAAAAATCCAATTTGTTAGAATGCTACTTCTCTTTTGTTGGGCGGGAATTTGTCATGTTTTTCCTTTAATCCTTTGTTTTAAAAAAATTCAATACTATGTTGTTAAGTTCGTTCATGAATGATAATTTGTGTTATGCAGAAAGTTAGATGAACATTCAATATGTAAATCTATTTGAGAGTAATAAATCAAACAAAGTAGACGACAACATTAACAGAAATATGTAGACTTGCTAAAAGAAAAGCTATTACATTGAGATAAGGACAAACACACATTACAAACAATAAGAAAATAGTTTTTGGAGTTGAATTAGGCTCAAGATCCATTCTTTACATAGTATTATAGTCATGCTCATTCCAATTCTTTGTTCACCGAGGTTGGCCCCCAAATTATATTGTTCACGCTCCAGTTAACGAGGTCTGGGCGTGCGGAGAGTGTTAAGAGTCTCACATCGGAAATGGAATGGGAACATTGATTACTTATATGAATTTGGACAATACTCATCCTACAAGCTAGCTTTTGAGATTGAGTTAGGTCCAAGATTCATTCTTTACAAATTTTTGTGGAAAAATTAAGTATTACTCTATAAAAGATGAAGAAGAAGCAAAAATAGAAACGGATGGCCGCAACAAAAAACATCAATTTCAGAAAGCTTCTTCACAACATGCGCCTTCTTCTACGTCTCCCGAAATACCAGAAAATGTTGAAAGGGATGTCTTTCAGGCTTCTTTTACCGATTTCTCTGATTCCGTCTACGCTTCTTCTCACCGTTTCTGTCATTCTTGGAACAGACGTCTATATGTTTTGAAACTGTTACTTTCTATCTTTCCTTATTTATTATGCAGTTATTATTAAAATCTTAACTTCTAGGTTTAAATAATTATATTATTGTAGTAAAATGAGAGGAAAACTGAGAAAATAGATAAATGAAATTCCTGGCATTACAGACGTGCCACGTCAGTCTCCTATTTCCCTGCTTTATATATTTATATAGATATAGATGGGAATCAAATCCACATCGATCACTTGGTTTGGATTTTGGAAGAGTACTTCCGTCAATATGACTAGACTTGGCTCCATATTTAATATGTTAGGTAATTAACTAGTAGATTGATAGCGAGTAAATACTCCCCCAACCTATCTTTTTTTATGTTAAGAATATAATCAAATATTAAATATGTATTTTTTCTAATCGTTTAAGTTTTTAAATGAGATGGTCACATCTTTCAATAGGGTATCAGAGCAGGCCAAAGGTTATAGAATCGAATCTCGCCGTCACCCATTATAAAAAAAAAATATGCTTAGACTAAGATAAAAAAAAATAAGACATCACATGTGAGGACGTGTTGAGAAGATTCTCAACTACTTACATCCTTGTACATGTCACTCTCTTCCCATCTATTCATTTTTTGTCGGCTAGTAAAGATAATTATATTAAAATCCGGGGGAGGGGGAGGGGGGGGGGGAGAAAGACACAATAGAATAATGGAGTAGTATTATAAGTGGAGTATTTTTTGTATCAATGTCTACCAAAAAAATGTCTGATTTTGATTTTTTGTGATTCGTTTCAATCAACTTTTTATTACAAAGAAACTAAAAATCAACTAAGTTGGTTTCTCTGTACACTTTAAATAAATCAAATTAAACGTATATAGTATACGACTTTATCGATTTTGTTTTTTTGTCAGTTCTATTTATCTATTTTTCGTTTGTGTGTTTGAGGGTTTAATTTTTGAGTTTGGAGATATTGAGTGACAAGATCTACTTAAATTCTTCACATAACTCCCATGATCGAGAACAAGAACAGTTTAGATATATAATAGCAATAAACTAATACAGATGATGCATAAATACTAATTAAAAGAATTCAAGCAACATTATCATTTCAATAATGACTATGTCTGTAGCTTTGAAGCTGCTCGTATCACCTTACATTTGTCGTTTGATCGCATGACCTAAAAATCTATTTAAAGCTTATGCATGTTTAAGATTATTAAATTTAATATAAATAGTTTAGCAAAAAAGAAGAGAAATAGAGATAGAGGAGTATAGCATGTCTGATTTTTTTAAATCAGTTTCATTTCCTTTTTAGAATTTTGTAGGTGATGTATAAGCGGAGTTAGAACTTTAATTAAAAGAAGTCAAAATATATAAAAGTAAATATATGAAAAGATTAACGAAATTTAACTGGTATACAGTGTAACTTTTTAATAAAAGACTGTCGATGGATATCCCTCGAATAAAGAGCTTTACAAAAAATAATAAAATATATTTTATAAATTAAAAAAATAATGACTGTAATATCTAAAACCAGGATAGGAAAAGGGCAAGGCACATGGAGGCATCGTTTGGCCATAGATATGGCGATAGTAATCTATAATTGTGGATTTCAGCATGCCAACAAGTCTACTAACTAGAACATATAACATAAACCATCTAATAATTCGTTAAGCAGTTAAGTTGCCAATTTACTAGATTACTAAGTAATATAATTATTAAGAAATTTATCACTAGTAATTACCTAATGAATAATTTGACTGTATATATATTTTTCACTCATTATTGAAAATATTTGTCGATCAGTTCAATTTAAATTTTATATAGGGCAAAATTCGTATAAGATAATTGTACGAATTATAGTGTGATACGTAGCGATTGAAGCTGAGTCGAGTCCAGATCAGCTTGAGACATTACCAGTAGCATCCAATCAGTGTCGGGGGCAACACGTGCATGTTTGGCATCCGTGGCTCTAAACGGCGGAAGTAACCGTTTGAATTGCAAAGGACGGTCGTTACTGAAACCGATCATACGTCTTCCAATGAAACTTTAATGACATTTATTATGATATCGATTGTCCAATTATTACAACATTCATTCTCATGTATTAATGAGAATATATTTTGTGGGTTGCGTACCCGTGTAGGTCATGTATAAATAGGACACATTATTCCATTGTAACCGATCAGATTCTTGTCATTAGAATATAATTATTCATATTCTCTCGATTTTTGTGCTTGCATGCAGGTTATCGTAACTTTGCCTAGAAGTTGTCACAAGGCTCATACTTACCTTACTTTATCTTATTATTGCTTATTTTCAGTATGATTCATCTAGAATACTTATCTAACATTTCACTTGAGATCTATGTGTACTTGACCACGTATACAAATTCAACTGTACCATTTTACAGGTAAACAGTTTGGCTCCCACCGTGGGGCCTGGATTTTTGTGGTGTCATAAGTAACCTATCTACCAACCTAATTTTCTCTTTGAGTCTTATTATTTGTTCAGATCAAACTAATGGCAAGAATATGAGAATACGGAAGCAGTCGCAACATCGGCGATAACACAAACAATGTTCTACTAGGACCGGATGATTTACCAATAGGAATCACAACACAAGGGGACCTGATATTTGTAGACGGAACCACTTCCGGAGGTGGACAGACTCGACATGAGGATGTCCCCACTGATGAAACACCTGAAGAGGCCATACAGAATCTTAGGGCACATAATGTTGCTATGAGTGAATAGTTGGAGCTTCTAATGCGGTTTCAAGCGAAGTACATGTCCAAGAATGCTGACAGCACTCCAAATGGCGAACCGGTGCCTCCACCAAATGTTAATGGAGAAACCCGTAATGACCAGGGTATATCAAGGAATGACGGTTTAGAAAGAGAAGTCGCCCCTAGGAATTTGACGAGCAGAGTTGATACCAATGCTGAGAAGGCAAAAAAATGGTCCAAGAGTTCCGGCCCCAGTTCAGTCAAATATCGGGGGCTCCTCCGGTGGTAGACGGTCCGGACGTGAAGAAGTATATTCAGTTGGCATATAAGCCGGAGGCTGCGCCCGAACTGATTCCAAGAGGTTTAAAATTCCTTTTGTAGCCAAATATGATGGAACTACTTATCCAGATGAGTATATAATGGCCTATATTACGGCCGTGAAAGGATATGATCTAAGAGAACACGAAATAGAATCGATTCTGATCAAGAAGTTTGCTGAAACACTTGCTATAGGAGCTTTGACATGGTATTCACAACTCCCTAAGCATTCAATCGAATCGTTTGCTCAACTCGTCGATATATTCATAAAAGCTTATGCGGGGGCTCGGAAGGTGAAGACGCTCAAGGCGGATATCTTTCACATTGCTCATGGAGAATCAGAACTCCTTAGGGACTTCGTCACACGGTTCTAGAAGGAGTGGATGTTGTTACCTGCAGTCCCGGATAAATGGGCTGCAGAGGCTTTCACAAAGGTTTGAACCCTTCGAGTTCAGATGCTTCTCGGAAGCTCAAGGAAAATCTTTTGGAATTCCAGGCTACAACTTGGGAGGACGTGCACAATTGGTACGAATTCAAGATTCAGATTGATGATAATATGCTAGGATCTAAATCTAAGAGTATCTTCGCAATAAGTGATAAAGGAACCGATCAGAATTCCTCGAAGAATTATTACAAACCTTATCCTACTCCCGGAAAGTAGGGGAGAGGACAAGGTTTTCGCTCCTTAGAAAAACCAAATAACAAAGGAGGTCTCGGATGAAACAATCAAAGATTGGTGAATTCTGATAAAGGTAACATATCTAAGGGTACCGGGCACCCAAAATTATCCGAGTATAACTTCAATATCGATGAAGAGCAAATGGTGGTTGTCTTGTCCACCGAAATCACTGCAATCTGATCATACCAAGAGAGATTCGTCTATCTGGTACGATTTCCATGGCACTCATGGGCATAAACATGTGGATTGCAGACATTTACGAGAGAATGTGGCAGGAATGCTAAGCAGGGGATACCTCCGGGAATATTTGAGCGAGAGAGCTCAAAATAATTATGAGTGCGGTCTACCCACAAAAAATAAGTCAAATGCAGCTGCACCACCCCATGTTATAAACATAATCTATGATGGATCAATGATTACCGCTACATCTTGCAAAAACAAAAATCTCTGTAACTTGAGATAAGAGGTTCCGGGAGATACATGACGAACATACTATTACGTTCATCGAAAAAGATGCTACAGGTGTAATTGTCCCTCAAAAAGATACACGGGTGGTCACGGGACCCATCGATTGCTTCCAGTTGATGAGAATTTTAATTGATCCCGGAAGCTCAACTAATATAACTTGGCTGAAAGTGGTAGAAGAAATGAATATAGTAGATAAGATAGTTTGGCTATCAGAACCCTCTTAGATTTCAACATGTCAAGTGAAACTATAAAAAGGAAAGTAGATCTATCGGTGGACGCAATGAGGGTTATTAAGATGATAAAATTCTATGTCCTCGACGGCGACATGAGGTATAATGCAATATTCGGGAGACTGTGGATACATGATATGAACACGATCATGTCGATGTTACACCTATTGGTGAAATTCCATACACATGGGGGATTCAGCAAATCTAATGTGAACAACCCACTGCGAGGGAAATGTATGCCATAGAGGAACCAGAGGAGGTGGCAGACCCCAAATAGCAACTATAAGAAGCGGAGCCGGTGCCAGAATATTCACCAGGTTCCGCTAGTAGAAACAGAATCAGCTTATCTGGAGGAGGAATTTTTGGATCGGTACCAAGTACCCAGATATTTTCAGGTACCGGATGAATCAGATGCCACCAAGTCCACTGCAGAGAAACTAGAGCAGATTGCACTACATTCGAAAACCCCCGATAGAAATGTATACCTTAGCACCGGGTTAACCCCGGGACTTAGGGATTTGATTCTTAAATATCTTATATCTAAAATTGATTGCTTTGCATGGTCTCATGAATATATGACAGGCATCGCTCCAGAAGTCACAACTCATAAGTTGGGCCTGGATCTCAGTTTTCCTCTAGTGCGGCAGAAAAAATGGCCGATAGCCGAACTCCGTAACAAGTTTGTCAAAGAAGAGGTAGCTATATTACTCAATATAGGGTTAATCTGGGAAGTAAAATATTCGCATTGGTTAGCAAATGTAGTCGTAATACCTAAAAAGGGAAACAAATTTAGAATGTGCATTAATTATCAGGATTTGAATAAAGCATGTCCTAAAGATTCATTTCTGTTACCGAACATTGATAAAATGATCGATGCTACGGCCGGATATGAGATGCGTATTCCAAGTATAGCCAAATATGGATGCACCCGAAAAACATAATTCTTAACTACTTACTGTTATAACGTTATGCCTTTTGGACTAAAAAATATCGGGATCACGTATCAAAGGTTAGTAAATAAAATATTTGAAAAGAAAATAGGAAAAAAAAATGAAAGTATATATAGATGATATGCTTGTTAAGAGCCTCCGTACAAAGGACCATTTAAGTCACTTGCAGAAAATCTTTGAGGTGCTGAGAAAATATCATATGAAGCTGAACCCTGAAAAATGTGTTTTTGGGGTTGGCTCAGGTAAATTCTTGGGTTTCTTAGTTTCCCATAGAGGGATCGAGATAAACCTTGATAAAAGAAAGGATATCGAAGATATACCGAACATACTTGAAGATGTGAAAGTAATATAGCGACTCACCGGGTGAGTGGCGGCCCTAAGCATGTTTATCTCCCAGTCGTCAGAAAAATGTCATAAGTTTTTCTCATTTCTGAAGAAGAAAAATGACTTTGTTTAAACGCTTGAATTCCAGCAAGCCCTACGGGACCTGAAAACGTATTTATCCAGTCCTCCACTCATGTCAAAGCCAAAGGACGGAGAATAACTACTTATATATATGGCATTCTCGGAGGTAGAGGTAAGTGTAATTCTATTTCAGGATGAAAAAAGTATACAATTTCCTGTCTATTACGTAAGTAAAGAAATGTCAGGGGCCGAAACCCGGTACCCGTTACTCAAAAGGTTGGCTTTTGCCTTAGTAATGTCGTCGTGAAAGCTTCGACCATATTTTCAATGCCACCCAATTTCTGTAGTAACTGCGTTCCCTCTTAAAAATATATTGCATAAGCCTGAATTTTCCAACGGTTGGCTAAATAGGCGGTAGAATTAAGTTAATTTAACATTGAATATAGACCCCGGACTGTGATAAAGTAGCAAGTCCTCGCAGACTTTGTGGCCGATTTCAGTCCGGGAGTAACCCCACAAACGGAAAAGGATGTTATCTTCATCTCGGGGACTGCCTCCAGGATCTGGACACTCTATACTGATGGTGAAGCTAATGTCAAAAGGACCGGTCTGGGGTAGTATTGCGAACTCCGGCCGATGAAATTTTAAGGTAAGCAATACATAACACTCCGTTGACTAATAACAAAGCACATTTAAGGCTTTGGTTGCAGGTTTGGAGCTGACCCAAGGTTTAGGCTCACAAATTATTGAAGTTAAGTGCGACTCACTACTGGTAGTGAACCAAATCCACGAAGTGTTCAAAGATAAAGATGAGTGCATACCAATATACCTTGAATATGTTCTAATGTTGTTGTCTTATTTTCAAGAATGGACTGTTGTACATTTACCCCGGAAAGAGAACATAGAGGCAGATGCACTCGCAAACTTAGGTTCCATCACGGAAGTCGAGGGTTCCAAAATCAAGTTGGTTGTTCAGCTATTGCATTCGATGATGGATCCCGTCGGGTACGATGAGGTAAATTCAACCAGCCTAACTTGGGACTGGAGAAATAAGTTCTTAGACTAACTCATGAACGGGAAGCTCCCAGAGGACCCAAAAGCATCTAGAGCTCTAAGGACCAAGGCTACCCGGTTCTGTGTTGTAGACGAATAACTTTATCGTAGGTATTTTTATGATTTCCTAGTTAGTTTGTAGGTCCCGATGAAGTTGATTACGTAATGAGGAAAGTTTATGAAGGCATTTGTGGAAATCATTCGGGAGCGGATTCTTTAATGAGAAAATTCATGAGGGCCAGTTATTATTAGCCACGGATCAAAGAAGATACACAAATGTTTGTAAGGAATTGCGATAAGTATTAGTGCCACGCACAACTGTTACACCGGTCGGGTGAGATATTGCATTCGATAGTGTTCCCGTGGCCATTCATTAAGTGGGAAATGGACATAGTCGTACCCTTGCCAGCGGAACCCGAACAAGTATGTCAAATTATATTTATGACTAACTATTTCTCTAAATGGGTTGAAGCTACAGCTTATACAAAGATACGGGAGAAAGAGGTAAAGGACTTCATTTGTCATTATTTGACAACACATTATTTGTCATTTTGGCATCCCTAAGGAGATAGCTTGTGGCAATGGCCTGAATTTTATCGGAGCCAAAGTCACGGAGTTCCTATATGACTTAAATATCAAGCGGATCACCTCCACTTCCTATCACCCCAGTGCAAATGGACAAACGGAGTCAATAAATAAGACTATAATCGAGAACTTGAAGAAGAAACTGGAAGCTGCAAAAGAAACTGGTCGTCTATGATACCGGAGATATTATGGGCATATCGAACCACAAAAAATGAGTACCGGAGAAACTCTTTTTTCCCTAGTCTACGGTGCAGAGTCCTTGATCCTAGTAGAAGTAGGAACTCCCATCCTGAGATATCGTCGGGGCTGAGGACAAATCAAAATGCAGAATCAATGTATGTGCACCTGGATTTACACGAGGAACGTTGCGATTTAGCATTGGTCCGGATGATAGTCTAAAAATAAAGAATGAAGTGTTACTACAATCGATGCAAAAATCTCTGACACTTCAAACTCAGGGACTTGGTGCTCTGGAGAGTCACTCAGAGTACCCGAGAACGTAATGCTGGAAAGTTAGGAGCAAACTGGGAAGGACCATATACGGTCACCGGTATTGCCGATAAATGAGCTTATCAGCTAACATACCAAGAAGGAAATACACTTCTAAGTATTTGAAATGTGAGTCATTTGAAGAAATTCTATGTGTAGTAGGTCGAAGCATGCGCTGCACTCTTTTTTCCTTCGTCCGTTTGTCTCAATTGGGTTTTTCTAGTAAGGTTTTTAATGAGGCAACATCGCGAAATAAGCATGTTAATTGTCTTAATACCGAGAAGAGCTATCCAATATCCAAGTCTTCATAGCATGAACTCCCAGATAATGGGGGGTCATACATATACACCCGAAATAAAGTGAAGAAAATTTTACGAAATTCTAGTGCTTCAATCAAGCACCCGATACTGGGGATTTCCCAGATACTGAGGACTTCCCAGATGCTGGGGACTTCCCAAATATTGGGGACTGCATAAAAGTTTAAAGTATATGTAACTGGACTGACCATACTAGATAGCAGCCAAATTATTCTTGCACTTGTCTTCACATTTGTAAGTCAAAGGAATTAATAAAAAATTCTTTTTTATGATTAATAAATATTTGCCATCACGAGCATAAAAACGTATGCTACTGTCTTAACATATCAAAAGTTATGTACCATAATGAACAGGGTACGTCCTCTTTTACAACACCATTAAAATAAGGGCCCTCTCTTATTAAAACATTAACAAAAAATTTAAGGCTCCGAATACAAGAACTACCAGGGTTTTAAATTGTTAGGAACTAATTCAAGTCCGAAATTAACTTTGAAGGTCATGATAAGCCCCCATTTAAGATGAAAAAAAAATATATCTTTGGAATCAAATTAGGGTTATCAGAAAGTTTTTAAACTTCCAAAACTTAGTATGTTCCGATAAAATAAACCTCAAAGTTAGGTTCTGGTTCATAAAGCAAAGTAATAAAGTATGTAACTAATACTTGCTTCTGAAAACAAATAAAGAATGAAATTCTTGTACATTGCTGCAAACAGGAAAAACTTTTCATTCATACATTTTTCGGACCAAAGTAGATCCAGTTACAAAAGATACTAACCGAGACCAAAAGTGACCTGGTAATAAAAAATTGAAATAAAACTTGCATGAAAGGTTACGACATGCCTGCTCCATAGTCCGTCTGGAGTGTTTTAAGTGTTGTCAACAAAAAAAAAGATCAATAAGATAAGTTAGGGGGGTCCATCATCATCACCAACCTCTCCATCAGCTTTCGCATCTTAATCCTCTCTATCTCCGCGTAGAGCTTTCAACGACAACTCAACATTGTGGAGGTCAATTTATGCGTCCAAGAGTTCAAAATGAATGTCAATCCCTGGCTTGCTGGCTTCCTCAAGGGTGTCCAAACGGCTCTTCAGGACAACCAAATCCCTCTGAAGCTTTCATCTTTGACATTTAGCCTGGATCTCGTTAATGATTTGTTTGGAGGTGTGGAGCTGCCCTTGGGCTTCTGCCAAATCGGCTGTCAACCTTGTTGTCCTCCCTTGAAGGGTCACGTAAGAAGTGGTTAAATCCTGAAGGAAATTCTCCTGGTCTCAAAGAGAGTCAATAATGTTCTATAAGCACAGTCAGAGTGAGTACTGAAGAGAGTACGAATCTCTAAGATCAGTTCAGAGGTTTTCAACTTCTGCCCTGAGATGTTGGATTTCCTCCTTCAACTTCTATTCATCAGGGAATAGGCCCATCACTTTAGCCAAATTCGTAGTGGAGAAAGCAGTGGAATTACCTTGGTTAAAAGAGTTGCGTCTGATGAAGAAGGACGAAGTACGTAAAGAACAATAAAAATGAGGAGGTATTTTACCTACAAAAATAAATCTGCGAGATGTGCAAGGAAAGCTTCAAGGGTAGTATTAGGAGATTTTCGTGGAGAAGAAGCAGATGTCCCGACCTCAGTACTGAAAGTAGAAATTTAGCTATGCTTAGAAAGGTCTTTAGGAGGAGCGATTGTCTCCACTACCGGAGAATCTCACCAAGGACTCCTCGAGCTGATATTGTCATTGTTCGCTTTTTCCTTATCATCAATATGAATAACACCCGTTTTAGCTTCTGCATGCAGCTCTTTCCTATACTCTGTGAGCCGATGGTGATTTCTCACCCGGGAACCAATTCCCACCGGTGTCTCAAGAGCTTTGTCTTGAGCCTTCTACTTCCTATTGCTAGAAGTGTACTGAGAAATGTTAGATAAAATGGTTGTACAGATGGAACTTTCTACGCTGCAGATTTTCGTACCAAGAGCCGTGCAAATCAAAAAGATAGAATGAAAGAGAATTTCGGGATGTCTGGGGTAAAAGGAAGAGTTAGGGCTAAAATTTACCATGGTGTTTCTCCTTCCACCACTCGGAGGTAATACTCTTCCATAATCGGGTGATGTTAGGGGAGGCACGAAGAAGACTGACTACCCACTCGAAAATCCCTTCAATTAGTTGAGGTTCAACTAAAACGGCTGAAAAGTTACAATATTTGTATAAGAAAGGGATTTCCCTTTACTCAGAAAGCAAAATAAGTGAAATTTGTAGTAAGAAATAATCACGGGAGGGATTCCACACTTCCTGAAAAGGGTCTGAAGAAGGCTGGTGTATTTTTTCGGTCTTGATTAAAATAAAGCTTGTTAGCCAACATCAATCGAAATTATCATCAGCGTTAATAAGGCTACGAATTCCATGGGGGTATAGATAGATAATTCCATCTAAAAAAACTCTAGGGTAGTAGAGGAGGAAAAGGTGATCGATAGTAAATGGAACATCGACATTATTGGCTAACATCTGTATACAGTAGACTAATCTCGAAATATTCTGAGCTACTTGGCCCAGGTAGATTCTATAGCGGCGACAAATGTCTTCGATAATCTTCGGAATAAGGAGCTTGAAACCAATGGTGAATGGGTAAGTATAAATCATGGAAAATCATTCGACATGTTGGTGCACTCGATCGATGGGGTCGACTGCTCTGACAACGTCAGAATAAAAACCACAATCTTTTATAACGTCAGAAAGAATCTTGTCAGTTATCCTAGATTCAAAGTTCTCGACTGTTCATAGTTGTTTTGAACACGGAGATCTCCTAAGAAATCAAAATCCGAAGGTAGGATTTTAGCAGCAATGGAATGCAAATCGATCTTCTGAGTCGTAGGGGAGGCAGGTTCTTTCCCATGGCGATGGCTTGGAGGGTTGTCGTGGTTCTTAGAAGAATGAGAAGGAGAAGATTTGCTGGATGACATTGTAGTAGAAGATTTCAAGAAGGAATGAAAGATGTTGTAAAGTTTGTAGTTACCTTTTGTGAGAAAATTTGGCCTCCTATTTATGGTAAACAAAATATAACATTTTGGAGGTGAAAAAACGTGGACCATCATTGCTGCAGTTCACGCCGATCACAACAATGGTTCAGGTGCCGCCGTTTTAGAAGCTTTGAATGGATGGACGTTTCATAAGTTTGGTAATCATTATGATTCAAATTTCCCACTGAAGTATGAGGTTTGTCGGTCGAGAATTCAAATCCACTTCCTCGGTGCATGATATTTACACCCGAAAAGTGCGATCACTATCTGTATAGGGCAAAATTCGTATAAGACAATTGTATAAATTATAGTGCGCCACGTAGCGATTAATGCTGAGTCGAGTCCAGATCAACTTGAGACATTACCGGTAGCATTCAATCATTACCGGGGGCAACACATGCATGCTTGGCACCGGTGGGTCAAAAGGGCAGAAGTAACCGTTTGAATTATAACAGACGACCGTTACTGAAACCGGTCATACGTCTTTCAATGGAGCTTTAATGGCATTTATTAAGATATCGATTGTCCAATTATTACAACATTTATTCTCCTATATTAATGAGAGCATATTTCGTAGGGTGTGTACCCGTGTAGTTCATGTATAAATAGGACACATTGTTCCATTGTAACCGATCAGATTCTAGTCATTCGAATACAATTATTCATATTCTCTCAATTTCTGTGCTTGCATGCAAGTTATCGTAACTTTGCCCAGAAGCTGTCACAAGGCTCAGACTAATCATTACCTTACTTTGTCTTGTTATTACTTATTTTCAGTGTAATTCGTCTAAAATTCTTATCTAACGTGTCACTTGAGATCTATGTATTCTTGACCACGTATACAAATTCAATTGTACAATTTTACGAGTAAACAACTTTAAATTACCGAATTGGTTTATCTGTTTGCAAACCTGCCAAAGCGATAACGTGGACATTAATAGTTCAATTATCGGTTTAACAAATATAGACTTTTAAATACTTACAATAGAATATAAAAGAGAACTTGTGATACAACAAATAATAATAGTATGTATGTGCAAGATTTGAGTCCTTCAATTCCGAAGTAATTGACAACATAAGGACAAAACTAAGTATGCACCAGTTGTGGCAATAAGTGGAAACTAGAACCAAAAGAAGAACCATAATACATCACTAGCTAATTTACTCGAAATCAATGAAATATCTATAAATCTAGTTTGAAGGAGGTGAATGGTGATAAACAATTTAGTAACTTATGGTGTAAAAGGATAAATTTAACAAGTCTTATTGAGTTAAACCGTTAAGAAAATCTAAAGAATTGTTAATCGAACCGATTAGCTGATAGCATGAAATACAAAGTCATTTTTGAAACGTTAAAATCAACAAACAAATACTGATAAATTAATAACATATAATTTATATTCCATTTATCCGTTAAATCAAAATTTACAGACCCCTACAAGTCATTACATGAACTCATTCTAAACCCAATTTTCATCCTGTTTAAATTTTAACTTAACCTACTTGACCAACTAATTAGGCGTTTGGACATGAATTTAAAATTATTAATTTGGGAAAAGATCGATTTAAAGTTAAAATTTTGTTTGAACGTGTAATTTGAATTTCAAAAGATGTACTTTCTCATAAGCATGAAAACTCCACAATTTGTGAAAACTATCAAAGCTTCCCAACTCTAATAAAATCTTACCAAATGAGCAAATCATAGTGGGTTCTTTTATGCAAAATCTTAATTATGATACATATGATCTCTTCACGTCGAGCATGAGTCATTTTTTGCAAAATTTAAAAATATAATTCTTTTTTTACAAACTGTAACTTATGGATCAAGTTTTAATTTTTTAAGAAAGTTAAAATCACAAACTTGAAATTGAAATTACCTTTTAGATAAATTTGAGATTTAAATAAAAATTTCAAATTGAAATTTGAAATTTTGTTCAAGTATCATATAGGGGTGTGCAGAAACTGACTTAACTGATAAACCGAACCAATAAAAACGTTATTGGTTTATCAGTATCGGTTATTAGGTTAACGATTTATAAAGGTTTTATAATTTTTTTTACTAGGTTATCAGTTCGGTTTCCGATTTTAAGGATTTAGTTAATGGTTAAACCGATAACTCAATAAGCATATATTAAAATTTTCTTGTCATCCCTAATTATATAATAGTGACTTTAAT
The DNA here is from genome assembly GCA_029783415.1 of Anisodus acutangulus. Classification (NCBI taxonomy): domain Eukaryota; kingdom Viridiplantae; phylum Streptophyta; class Magnoliopsida; order Solanales; family Solanaceae; genus Anisodus; species Anisodus acutangulus. Next base: position 32,803,758 of record CM056499.1, on the reverse strand, counting down.
TTTTAATTCTTAATTCTTAAATACAAATTATGTTTCTAAATTCTTAATGGAGACACGCTTATTCTTTCAATGCTCAATGCGCTTATCATTTGTACTTTCACTGTTTAGAATACATTAAATAATTTGAAAATTCATTATTATTTGATGATTTGTTGCTTGATTGCTACAGTGCGTTTTATAGTTTTTGTCTTGTAATTTGTGTAGACTCTTATGCATGAAGACAATATTTTTATGAACAAATAAAAATAAGAGAAAGTAAAAAAAAAACGCGAAGCATTTTCTTATTGATTAAAACCAAAAACCAAATTGTTAAAGATAAAAAACCGATAAATCAAAAATCGATAACGAATATCTTATTGATTAGTCACGATAAATCAAATCGATAATACAAAAATGATAAACACCCCTAATATCATAAACAACATAAATTTTAAATTTAAAGTTCAAATTGCATGGCCAAATGGCCCCTGACGTTGATGAATGGTCACATTTACCTCTCAACTCTATTGTGTTTTGGACCCCACCATTCAAATCTTTTCTTTTCAACAAGACGACAAATCTCAACCGCGTGTATTCTCATCACTTCTCATAGTAGTACACTACTTGTGGATTGTGATATGAGTATTTAAACTTGTGTGGAAGACAAATTCCCTCAACTTTCTTTCATTAATTTTTTTCCCGCAGAGAGAGAGAGGCAGGCAGGCCAATTGGCCATCGGGAGGAAATTACATTTTTGACCTTCTAAAGTCCAAAATCATCACAATCCCAATGGCCGTCTCTAGCTACGCTAGGGCATTTCCGTCATTCGAATGCCGTTCGGAACCAGATTTCTCCGGCAGCCTTCCCCATACGAACGCTGGCGTTCGCGCTAACACTGGGAGTAGCCGATCTCAGGTTAACGGTCTGTCTTCTCTGATTTTTAGGTTTCCTCCGAACTTTGTGAGGCAGTTAAGCATTAAGGCTCGGAGGAATTGTAGCAACATCGGCGTGGCTCAAGTTGTGGCGGCTTCCTGGTCGAACAACAACCACGGCGTTAATGAGTTTGATTCCTCCGCTTCCGCTGCCGTTACTTCGATTGGTATCACCACTGCAGGTGATGAGGATGAGGTGGCAGTGGTGGAAAATGTGGACTGTAATGATAAAAATGTACAGAGTAAAGGTGTTAAATATGCTTCATTTTTGAATTCGGATGGAAGCGTTGCTATTCATGGCGGTATGATCCTCTAGCTTTGTCTTTACAGGTCATACGTCTTGTTTGTTATGATTTCCTCTTATTATGTTATGCTCAATCCCGAGAGTCTGTCCAATTAATGTGGCACAATTGGAATTTTGAGATTCAAACTTCTAAACTTTGTGGGTGAATTCAGACACAAAAACTTTTAAGTTTTTTTGAAATAAAATTTACATATTTGAAAACTACATAAAGTTACTATAAATGACAATAATTAACAACTTAATATATTTAAAAGGCATATAAAGAAATCCCGGTCAAAGAAAAACTTGGTTGACTCATCTCGAAATTACAACTGTGCCACATAAATTGGGACGAAGAGAGTAATATTCTGAAAACTCTGATCAATATTTATGTTGTATTACAAAATCGGACGGTCCAATCATCCATGCGATCTGATGAATATTTTTATCTTATAATGGTCTAAATTGATATAGAGAGGGAAGGGATATAGAGATATCTATAGCAGTTCAGGATTGAGGTGTAGTTGATTGATTAAATGAATGGTTTAAACCCATAGTTTACTTGACAATCTTGGAAGAGATGCATGCATGCAGTATGTTTTGGGCCTTATCATTGTCCGTTGATTTCTAGAGTGTAGATGTCTTATCACACTGAAGGCTTAAGTTGAGGGCAAAAATACTGTAACACTTCAAGTTAAAATTGGATAGACTTTTTGAATGAAAGCTCAAAAAGTATTCAACTTTATTTATCCATTTGTCTGAATTAGCCATAACTCTCAGTTCAATTGAGGTTCAATCTCTTAGCTTGGCATGGAAAATGAAAGAAGCGTTTCTTTTGTTTCCCATTCCAAGCCACCGTTTCTGATTTGAATTTGGATTTCAACACTGTTGATTCTTTGTTTCTTTTCCTCTTCTGACAAACCACAACAAAATGTCAGAAAGAAAAAGGAAATGTTGTTACTTGAAAATTGTTGCCTGAATGCATGAGGGTTCTTGCGTTGCCTCGTATGAAATAAGAACTCCTTTCATCAATAACATAGACGTAATATTATGGACGTTCTTTAGTTTGAATAAAAAATTATTTCAAGATATACCTTTGCATAGTGCAATTGGCCTCAAAAAGGTTTTTAGAGGATGGGGTAATATCTGTGTTTTCAGATCGGCTGTGTGAATCGAGAAAAAAACGTATGTTGTTTGTTCTTCAGGTGAAAGGTTGGGACGCGGTATTGTTACTGATGCCATAACTACCCCAGTGGTAAACACGTCTGCTTACTTCTTCAACAAGACTTCTGACCTTATTGATTTCAAGGTATCTACTGTTATATTTGATGCTTGAGTTGTTTACACAGTATGAATCAAAAATACAATTGCTCTCTAGTTCCAATGAAAAGTTCCTGACCTGAAAAGGCAAGTCATGGAACGACCCTAGCCACTCTCTTGGTCAATTGTCAGATTTCGTTAAATATTATACTGGTGTACCATCATATTTGTCTTTATGATCAATTTCACCTTATGATATTTTGGCAGGAGAAAAGACGTGCAAGTTTTGAATACGGGCGCTACGGAAACCCCACTACTGTTGTTTTAGAGGAGAAAATAAGGTTAGCGTTATCTTTGGTAATTAGTTTGTTTTCATTTTCTATTTTGTCTTTATTTTCTCTAGTTGTCTTATGTGATTGGTACTTAAGGGGCAATTATTTTAGTAATGAGTTATTTGTATCTCTAACAGTGCACTTGAGGGCGCTGAATCTACCTTGATAATGGCATCTGGAATGTGTGCCAGTACTGTAATGTTCTTGGCCTTGGTTCCTGCTGGTGGACATATTGTGACAACCACAGACTGCTACAGGAAGACTCGTATTTTTATTGAGACCATACTGCCTAAAATGGGAATTACGGTACTTTTGCTAATCTAAATGTTTAAGATACTTGGCATTCTATTTTTGAAGTCTAGAGATATTACAAGATTTCTTGACAAGATAAAACATGTTATTCAGAATTGAGCTGTTGTTTTTATTTTTGTAATGAAAAAAATATCATAAATTCAGTCTAGGTAACACTCTCCAAAAACTGCTGGTGAATAATATAATCGAACCATAACGTTTCTCTTTTGTTGAATTAGTCTAAGGGAAAAATGCTGAAGTGTTTCATTACCACAGGCCACAGTCATTGATCCAGCGGATATTGGAGCTTTAGCGTTGGCATTAAATCAGAAGAAAGTCAGTATGCAAACACATTGTTTCTTATCACTCAACTATGTTGACCTTAAATAGATAGAGTTGTGGAAGATAGTTCCCAATGACTGGCACCTTGTTCAATGCAGGTGGATCTTTTCTTTACCGAGTCTCCAACAAATCCATTCTTGAGATGTGTTGACATTGAGCTGGTTTCAGAGCTTTGTCATGAAAAAGGAGCCTTAGTTTGCATAGATGGGACGTTTGCGACTCCTCTTAACCAAAAGGCCCTTGCTCTAGGGGCTGACCTTGTTCTGCACTCCGCTACAAAATTCCTTGGTGGGCACAATGATGTAAGTGGCATTTTAACAATTAAACAACTATGCTGCCGCTAAGCAACGTCAAACTGACTGCTATGCTGCACTTTATACAGGTTCTTGCAGGTTGCATTAGTGGTCCTCAAGAATTAGTTTCCGTAATCAGAAACTTGCATCATATCCTGGGTGGTGCTCTCAATCCAGTGAGTTTTCTCAATTGAAGTCTTGATTGACTTGATTCCCTGACTTTCTATGCTGTATATGCTTGTGTAAATTTTGGTGAAGGAAGAATTGCTTTGGGCTGGTTGGGCTGAGCATATTTTCATGCCCAAGTCAGCTGATCTAAAAATTGAGCTAATTTGGGCTTAGTATGTTGCCCAAATTGACCCATAAAAAACTTGTCAAAATATTTATATTTTTTTTGTTTGATATGTCTGATATAGCTATACTAAAGAAAAAAGTTAGTTTTATTTAGTAATTAAATAAATAATAAGAAAATAATTTTAGTAATAAAAACTTGGTTAAAGTTGGGCGTGTTGGGCTATGACTCATTATCTAGCCCATCTTGACCTAATTCAAATAACCCACCCATTTATTGGTTCAACCCAATTTAACTAGCTCAAATTCAGCAGAACCCCCATTTGACACCCCTAGTCATGTTGGTACGCTTACTTTAGATTAAATGTTCACTAGGAGTCTTCTAGTCTTGTTAAAGGTTTGTATCCCAGTAGAAAATGTAAGGAGTGTTAGAGAACCTAAATATTTTAATATTGTATGAAGTGTAACTCACAGTTTAAGCTTGTATTTATAGAAGACTGATTCAATTTTCCCATCTACCAGAATGCTGCATATCTTATCATCCGAGGCATGAAGACGCTGCATCTTCGTGTACAGCAACAAAACTCAACTGCATTGAGGATGGCCGAGATTTTAGAGGCTCATCCCAAGGTACTCTAGGCTTCAATAACTTTGTCAGTCATGATTTGAAATTCACACTTGAACGAGAGCATAATTACCTAATTGATATTCATGAGATTTTATGTATATGAGAAAAGTAAGAATGTTCAACTTGATGTTGGTGAGTAAATGCCAATCTTATGAGCATAACATTGACATCATGGTCCTAATTCTAGGTTATAGAAACTGGTTTAATCTTTAAAGGAAGTGGAAAATAATTAAGAGCCCGTTTGGATGGGCTTATGGCTTTTGACTTATAAGCCAAAAGTCACAAGTAAGGAATTGTAGCTTATGGCTTTTGGCTTATTTTTGTTATTTTAACTTAAAAAACAAGTGCTTAAAAGCACTTTTAAATTTTATCCAAACACTATAAAAGTGCTTATAAACTATTTTGAATTAAAAGCACTTAAAATAAGCCAATCCAAACAGGCTCTAAGACGCTGAAAGCAACTAACGAAGAAGATCCAGTCCTGTTTTCAGCCATTATTATGGGTGAACTTTGTTAAGACAGATAAACTGGATGGTCTTTTCTCTGTCACTCCTTTGCACCTGTAGATTGTGCTGTAAACATCACAAAGCTGTACTTTTTGGGTGATTCTGTTTTTACCTTTCCTTCATTGATTAGCAAAGATTATTCTTACAGCTACGATTGCAACTTCTTCTTACATCCATGGTTGCAACTTCGTGATGCTTCATTGTCTTCCCCAACGACAACATGCACACTCACTAAGACAAATAGGTGGGAAACAAAAAAACAGTAAACAGAAGAGGAAACATTCATTAGTGTTGATCAGTGTCCTCTTACCTCTATAAAAATATTCTATTTTCCTTGTACAGTTATACTCCCTGTACAATCCACCTTAAGTCAGGTAGCTACTTCATCCTAATAATGCACGATTGACTCATTAATGAACATAAAAATTACTCTCATGCTATACTTCTAGCTTTTCTTTGAGCAGTTACATTAAAGTTCAGAGGTCTTGTTTTTCCTGCGTTTCATTAGGATCTCTGCTATGTCTGCCAGTGCTGTCATATATCTGAAAAAATGAGTTGCAGGTGAAACATGTCTATTATCCAGGCTTGCCAAGTCATCCGGAATATCATATTGCAAAGAAACAAATGACTGGCTTTGGTGGTGTGGTCAGTTTTGAGGTCTGTATTTTATGATGAGTCTATCGTTGGTTATCCAAGTATTCCTGTCATTTCTCTCTACTTGCATTAAATCAAAAGGCTATATCTTTTATTAGGTTGATGGAGACCTCCTAACTACTGCAAAATTTGTGGATGCTCTGAGGATTCCCTATATTGCTCCATCATTCGGAGGTTGTGAGAGCATTGTGGACCAACCAGCAATAATGTCTTACTGGTATGTCAATATTCTATTCATGTACTTGTAAAAAGGTATATTCTATTCTAAGGTTGGTGGTGTCTCAGTTTCTCCCTTTAGCTATTTTTGAGCATGTGTAGTGAAAACACTGGAAACTGATTTTTTTTTATATCAACTATTTAACATATCGAGGTTGCAAAGAGTATGTTTTATATTAGACCATGCAGTTATTTTCTCTATCTAAAAGCATCCGAAGTTTTGTATGGCAAGATTAATTAGAAGTGAAAACATTGAAAACTAGTGGATAACATTCTCGGTTTTTTTCTTCTTCTGGAAAACAGGGATCTTAGCCAGTCTGATAGAGCCAAGTATGGGATCATGGATAACTTGGTTCGGTTCAGCTTTGGAGTTGAAGACTTTGAAGACGTGAAAGCTGATGTTCTTCAGGCTTTGGAGGCCATATAGGCTGTTTCACCTGCAACATTTTTTTTCTTTTCCTTTTCTGTTTCCTTCTTTTCTGGTGGTTTCGTCCTGATTTGGCTGTTCGTACTTCTGTTATTGCTGACTTAAAATTTCATAAGAATGATTATTTTTTAATTATAGAGATTTGTGATCTCCCGTGAGATAATTGGACATTATTAGAACAAATAAGGTCCGACCCTACGACTATTGTTGCCAATTTCTTGTTTGACCCAGGAATCTTTATTTCACTTGTTCAAGACTTAGGGTGTGTTTTGGTTGATAGGTAGAAAACATTTTTTCAAAAAATACTCACCTTAAGCCCCACCTACCCCACCCCATACTACACCAACCCCCACACTCACCCCACCACCCACTACCAACCCCAACCACCCACACCCACACCCTCTACCACCTACCCCACCCACACTCCAATTAATTCCCACCCTCACCCTCGAATGCACTTCATCTTCACCCACTTGTACCCCATTCCACCACCCACCTTGACCCCACCTCACCCCACACTACCGCTCCATCCAATCCTTCCCCCCACCCCACCCACCCCCTCTCAAATATTTTATTTCATATATTTTATTTCACTTTTTATAAAAAAGTTATAAAAACTATATACACTAAAAACATAAAAAAGAGTGGGTGGATATTATATTAAAAAGTTTAAACTATATACACTAATAACATAAAAAAATTACATTATCAATATAAAAAAACTTATTATTAACAAATGATTTAGTCTATTTACATTACATTATTATACTTGTTATAAATAGTTACTGGTTGTTGTAAACTTAATTTGATGGTGTAAAAAAGATATTATCACCCATAGGCTATCCCTTGTGGTCATCAAGATCTTTTATTCAGACACTTCAACTAAATTTTGTTTCATTTAAACACTTTAGGTGACCCTCACTGTGTTATTTAAATATTTTTCATTGACTTGGCAAATTCTGTGGATTTCACACCAAACAGACGTGTGAAAAGACCAAAAATCATATTTTTCTATTTTTTTTAAAAATAATTCTTCTTTATTTTTTTTTTATTTCCTCCTTCATTCTTTTTTCTAACAGCTTCCCACCATCACCGACATCACTGCCGCCGCTTTCACTACCAGAAACAAAATCAATTACTCCATTTTAAATTCAACTCAATTTCCTGCTCTTTCCACCGCCGCCGACCATAGCTCTCGGCCTCCACCCCCACAAAACCCTAGTGTTTTTTCCATCCATTCTCTCTTACTTCTCCTCCTAAATTTCATCTTCTATGGCTGACAAAACCAAATTTCATCCCTATCACCCTTCATCTCTATCACCATTGAGATGAAAAAGGGTCAATACTCCTCGTGGGCAGAGCTTTTTAAGATCCATTGTCGTATTTACGAAGTTATCGACCACATCATCCCTCCTACACTGAAGTCCACAGGATCTCGGCTTCGACTTTTGATGATGCACTCTGGTCTCGTTTGGACGTAGCCGTCCTCTAGTGGATATACGACATATCTGTTTCACAACATCATTGAGACTGATGCCACTGCCCGCCAAAAGTGGGAATGTTTGAAAAATATTTTCCACGACAACAAAACTCATCATAGATTATTAACGCGTGCATTCATTATCGCGGAAATATTCCCCCATGGCACACCCAGAATATGGGGCAAAAATTGTAGAGGAGCAGGATCCAAAGCGGTGGCTGCTACAAGAATAGAATATTCCAAAGCATTCGCTTCAGAAAGAATTTGAACTAATTATGCCACAGTTGAGTGTTTTTGTCCAATAGCTACATAGACACAATACAATGTCTTTCTTCGCCTTCCACCTAAGCTGCGCAGGAAAGGCCCAAAGCCAATCCCAGGGAATAGTGAAGCTTCATAGGGTCTTTCTGTCCAGGTGCAGGTAGGGGTGAGCGGGTCCGGGTACCCTAACATTTTTGAACTACCAGGACCCTACCCGGTAAAAGATCGGTTCCTAAATTTACTACCCGAAACCTACCCGTAATCAGAGTTTTTAGTACCCTTATAAGAAGTTTTAGAAAACTTATTCATTGTAGAAAAGCTAATTCTATAACCAAAACCTAAAATTGCAAGCCAAATTTGACACTCAATTAATTGAACGTGTTGATTTCAAAATAAATTTGAAAATATATGAATTAAACTTATTTTCGTGTTCATAAGCTATTCGATACAAAAGAAAAGCTTTATTATACTAGTAAATCCCTAAATTTCATCTTCACAACTACAAAAATATACACAAATTTTAAAAATAGATTTACATTTCAAATAAAAAAGTAATACAAATTGAAGATGAGTATCGCCTGAAATAGAACAGAAGCATATGATATTAAAAAGAAATTGAAGAGTTAGATATGAACCCATATGCATTTTAGGAATGACGTGAACACAACCAAGGGAGAGAAAGAGGCAAAGGTGAAGCTTCAATGATGACAACGATGAAAGTACCTGAGAGAAAGCTTCAACAACGACGACGATGAAGCTCAGTGGTGTAGCTAAAACGCCATTGTTATTGAGAGAGTTTTGGGTGTTTTCTCTTAGGGCACAAAGAGCATTTTAGAATAAAGGGGTGAAAAAGCTAAAATATTTACGTCTTGGGGTGGGGAAAATCAATGTGCAGGCGTGCAACAAATAATTTTGGAGAAAGTTAAAAGTGGTCCAAATGTTTCTAAAAAAAGTAAAGATATTTAATATTTTATAGGTTCCGGGTCCGGGTACCCTGTCTCTATTTGCCGGAATCAGAACCGGACCCGACATTGATCGGTTCCTAATTTTACTACCCGGACCCTACCCTTTATTATAATATATCTACCCGGAACCTACCTGTTAGTGTCGGTTCCGGTCGGGTATCTGGGTACCCTGTACCCGTGCTCACCCCTAGGTGCAGGTAGTCCGCATCTTCACGGACATGTCTATTTCACCTACGAGTAGTGAAGAAGTATAGAGCACTTTAGTTGGTTTTTGACCAACGGAAAGCATGAGAGTAAAAAAGATGGACGTAGACTATATTCTAGGTCATTCAGAAGGGCTCCGTAGAGTTTTGGGGTGTAACACTGTGGTTGTTCCCTCTCCTTTCAGTCGAGTAACTTCGTACCTATCCTTACCGAGAAAAAGGAGGGTAGGTACAGCTAGGCCGTGAATAGCCAACCATCGTACTGTAAAAATGGATAGGTTCGATCTATAGTCATTAGGGCCTCCTAAAACGATCTACTAAATTAGCGGCATCTGTTGATGAATGGTAATACAACGGTGGTCCTTATGAACTAATTGTTCTACACTTCTTACTTGGCGTAATTACGGGGCAGCTCATGATGTTCATACCGATCTATTATGTGCCTCTGCATCTAGCATTGGGTAGACCTCATACAATAATTGTCCTAGCTCTACCATATCTTTTGTTTTTTTTTAAAAACTAGCCGCTCCCACCAATCGGCGATTTTGTCGCACTGGCGAAGGGTGGTACAAAGAAAATGAAAGAGCCATCGAATCAACTTGAGTCTATAAATGAATGTATTTCCACATAAAATATAGACAAGTAAAAAAAAAGATTCTTCTTCATTCTCAATAGGAGTGCATCAACAAAACAGATATTACAGATGATGAATCAATTTCTTTTATATGTCTGTCACTTTATCTTTGTTAGTGATGCCTGGCTATAATGATAGATGAATCAAAAACTTTTCATTCAACTCATTCTTTCAATTGAAATTGAGATTTTTGCTTACCCTCCTATTCTATTTTGCAAAATTTAAAACTTAGGTAAGTGCTTTTTAAATATGTATAAAAAGAACATATAATCGGTCTATTTTCGGCATCATATCCATAGTTAGCCCATTCATCATAGTTAGCAGTTCCAGCTAACCATGGAGCACGCAGATCCCAAAAACGCATAGTTTTTCCTCCAAAAATGACTTCTCCGGTTGGGGAACGCATTAGATATTTACCTAAACCAGTAGGTTCGTCGATACGCACATCGCCTAGTATCCATCGTTTACGGCTAGGACTACTGGGGTATCTAATCCCATTCGCTCCTCTAGCTTTCGTCTCTCAGTGTCACTGTCGGCCCATCAGATCGCTTTTGTCTTTGGTGTTCTTTTCGATTTCTACGCGTTTCACGTAGAATCAGTCGGGGGACCTGAGAGGCGGTGGTTTACCCTGCGGCGGATGTGAGCGGTTCGAGTGTGGGCCGGCCCTTTCCCGAACCTCACACATAACTGGAGCTTAGTGCACCGGGCTGCCCTTTTATGACATGAATCTGGAGCAGATGACAAAAGCACTCTGCTTAATCATCAGTGTTTGCAATGGAACACTATGAAGACATACCAACTTTTATTTAATTTAACTTCTAATAAGGCGTGTATTTGTGGCTCAGGTGACAATGCTCACTCATCGGAGTGTTTGCAATGGTGGCGATGTTTATGGCGTTGTTTCTTCTCCTCGTCCTCATCATAGTCATCATCACCCTGCCGATTTATCAGATCAAATCAAATGGAAGCTGAGTAAAACTCTAGGTTGCATGCTGCTGAATTAAGATAAGCGAACTAAAAGCATGAAATTGAGGTACATTCCGTTGTTGTTATGTGATACAAAAATGAAGAAGAGTAATCAGGTACTTACATATTTCTTCTGACCATAGCCTCCATCATCATCATCATCACGCCTCCCATTGCTGGGCTTTTTGTAGTCCTCTTCCTCAGACCTTCCATAACTAGGCCTCTCAAATGTTGATGTCCCGTACCCTTCGCTCTCCGTTGTCTCACACTTTTGCTTGCATTGTATTATTTGATACCCACTGTCCTATTCCTCTCCGTAGTTTGGCTTTCTTCCCATATCCACTAGATCCATACTCATCAGAGTCGGTCTTTCGCCCATAACTTGACATGTATTCATCACTCTCTCTTATGTTCCTTGATCCATAACCGGATGCAGGTTTACTCCTATATTCACCCGAGTCGGCCTTTTGTCCATAACCAGACCCGTATTCTGAACTCTTTTCCTCACGATATCCTGATCCATGTTCATCAGAGTCTGTTTTTCGTCCATAACTGCAGTTGTATGCTGAGGTTTTCTCTTCATACTCACTTTTCCTTCCATACCCTGATCCATACTCATCAGACTCGGCCTTTCGTCCATAAGCAGAACTGTATTATGAGGTTTTCTCCTTATACTCACTTTTCCTTCCATAACCTGATCCATACTCGAATTCAGATTCTTCATCATTTTCACTCTTCCTCCCATACCTAGATCCGTAATCAGAACTTGGCTTCTCATATTCACTCTTTCGGCTATACCCATCTATGTTCATATTTGGGCTCCTCGTTGTCGTCGCTCTTCCGTCCATACCCAAATCCATGTGCCTTTTTCGGTTTCCCGTACAGACCGGCTTCCGTACCCGGTTTCATCAGATTCAATTCCACTCTCCCCATACTCGCTTTCTCCACCATAGCCTCCGCTAGGACGATTCATCCCAGGCTTGTGACGAGGCTTCTCATCTTCAGCCCCATCCTTAGATTTGTGGGAACACGACGGACGAGACTTGGGCTTGGAATAGCTCTGGTACTCATTGTCAAGAGCTTCATCAGCATAGGCAGAGGGTTCTGCAGAGGAAGTGTAATGGGGACGATCATAGTCGAAATCATCAGAGGAAGACGTTGGAGGATAGCAAGTCTCCTCGGAAGGTGGAGTTGGCCGGCCATATGTCAATGAGATATCGTATCCACCACCATAGGGAGTGTGATCATACTCATCGAACTCAGGGACATTGTCACTATGACGGTGACCTTTCGGGTAGTAAGACATAGTTTGTGGTAATTTTCTTGATTTAAATTCCTCTTGATTAGAGATCTGAGAAGCTGGAATGCTCACAAGAAAAATGAGCAGTTATTTACTTGAATCATAAAAGGGGGAAAGACAGTTAGAAGTCGTTGGAATCGGAAACAAGGTTGTTACTATTTGTTATCCACACTACACGCCAGTCTGTTAAAATCACTCAAAATTGTTACTTGGAGCTATTACAAAATCAAATTATTACATCTTGTTACTAGGGATAGGGAATATCATCTGGATTATTTTATGACCGAAGAAAGTTAGAAATTACTGCAGTTATAAAATAATTTATATATAAACATTTGGTGCGAATAAGTAATTATTATTATACAATTGAGTTTATAAATAAACTCCCCTTATTCTTTGAATTGAATTATGGTCATTAATTGGCATGAAAACCTCGATTTGACACAAAGGCAGTCACCATAGAGTATTCAATTAAATGAAAAACAATCCCACCAAACGACTTAAATTGACTTGATAAAGTATGTGTTTAAATTTTATTTGAAATTTCAATAAGGGATCCCAACCAATAATACTTTGTTTGATCTAATGTTCTGAGATCTACTATAAGTTCAACAGGAGAAACTAGAAAGAATGATCAACACCAAGTAATGCTATCGATCTATTTCAGATAACGATATATGACCAATCACAAAAGTTGCGGAAGTGCTAAAAGGGGAATAAGCACAATTTGTTGTATATTTAGTTTGATTTGGTTTGACAAATTATCTTAGTTTATTTAGTTTTTCTGAAGCAAAACATACTTAACCAAACCCAGACACTCGTAAAGTTGAAGGGTATATAGTTACTCGCAAAAAATGCTTGCATCAAATAAAGAAAAAGCGGTAGTCCGGCGTACAAAGCATTCCGCATTAGCAAGGTCCGGGGAAGGCCGTATTCTAAGGACTGTGATTTAGATAACCTACCGTAATGCAAGCATTAGTAGTTGTCTGCATCAAATCAAATAATTTAATTTAAAGAGTTACAAATTAAAGAAAATTATATATAAATTATATGATTTACTTTTTAGAAGTTTATTCAAAAAATATAAATGATGCATTTATTAGTTCGGTATAAACTCCGAGTATAAGTAAATGTATTCCGCGACTAAAAGGTCAAAACTTAATTGCATAGTATGCTTTGGTTTGATATAAACATCAAATACATATTAGGGAAGAAAGTTATAAAGTTAGTAATTGGATGTCAAAAATGTTTTCCTACATGGTGATCTCAAGGAAACTATCTATATGCATCAGCCGATGGGATTCAGGGATCCCAACCATCCCCATCATGTCTATTTGTTGAAGAAGTCCTTATATGGGCTTAAGCAGTCTCCACGGGCCTGGTATACAAGGTTTGCTGACTATGTTTCAACTATTGGGTTCACTCACAGCAGGTCGGATAATTCCTTGTTCATCTACCGTCGTGGTTCATCCGTAGACTACATTCTGTTATATGTGGACGATATTATCTTGACTGCCTCTTCCGATGCCTTGCGCTAGTCCATCATGACCATGCTCAGCTCCGAGTTTGCTATGAAAGACTTGGGGCCCTTGAGTTATTTTTTGGGGATTACTGTCACTCGTCATTCCGATGGGTTGTTCTTGTCACAACGGAAGTATGCAGCCGAGATCATCGAGAGGGCTGGGATGTCATCATGTAAGTCCACTTCCACTCCAGTTGATACCAAGCCCAAGCTTGGTGCCGTGACCGGAGTCCCTTACGAGGATCCGACCCGCTATCGCAGTCTTGCAGGGGCCCTTCAGTATCTTACATTTACCAGACTGGATATTACATATATTGTCCAGCATGTGTGTTTATTCATGCATGATCCCCGAATTGAGCACATGAATGCACTCAAACGTATCATCTGGTATATTCATGGTACACTGAACTATGGGTTGCATTTGTATCCTTCATCGACATCCACACTTGTCTCATACACAGATGCTGATTGGGGTGGGTGTCCAGACACCAGACGGTCTACGTCTGGCTACTGTATGTTCCTTGGCAACAACTTGGTCTCATGGTCTGCGAAGCGTCAGGCGACTCAATCCCGCTCAGTCTTGAAATTTGAATATAGAGGGGTAGCCAATGTGGTCTCAGAATCATGTTGGGTACGTAATTTGCTTTTGGAGCTTCATTGTCCCATTCAGAAGGCAACATTGGTATATTGCGATAATATTAGTGCCATCTACCTTTCTGGTAATCCGGTTCAGCACCAACGCACTAAACATATCGAGATGGACATTCATTTTGTCCGTGAAAAGGTTGCCCGTGGTCAGGTTCGCGTATGCCATGTCCCGTCGAGATATCAAATTGCCGACATCTTTATAAAGGGTCTTCCCTCGGTCCTTTTTGAAGATTTTAGGAACAGTCTCTGCGTTCGAAGACAGCCCGCTATGACTGCGGGGGTGTGTTAAATATTATTATGTGTAATTTATGATAAATATTTAGTATTCTAGTTTAGGTAAGGTTGTAATATAATTAGTATTGTATTACCATAATTAGTGTATTACCATAAATGTATAGAATAATATTTTAGGAATAGAATAGGAATATGATTATTCTATTATGTAACTTGTATATATAGTCTTTCAATTAATGAAAATAATCAAGGGATTATTTCTTTTAGTAATGTTTTTGGTTTGATGAGAGTTAATTTTCATTGAATTCCTAGAATCAAATGTTTTTCATAATTAAAAATTCTTGATAAATAATTTTTGGTGTTTGGTTAATAGGTAAAAAGTTTTTTTGATAAAAATTAACAATATTCAGTATGTGTTTTGATGAAAAGCAGATGTAGACCCATAATCTTTTTTTTTTTTTTTTTTTTTTTTTTTTTAATCCAGGTTTCCAGGCTTGCGCCTGACTACTTCACTGGTATTACCCAGACGTCCTGGAGGTAATAGCACCGGTCCTTCAACAACTATCACCAGGTAAATCGCGGGATGTGCTCCGGTGGCGATTTTACGGGAGCGTACAACCGATCAACGAGACAAGGTCAAATTCCCAACATGCACTTTCTTCGTGCTTGCGGGAATCGAACCCACGCTGTCCCATGCCAGGCGCCTTATAAGCGCCAGGCTTTGCCACTGGACTATGCCGGAGGACAAAACTAAGGTAGGGTAAACTTTTAAAGTGGTGGTCCCACCGCATTCTGACCCATACCCCAGAAAACCCCACCTCCGCCTGGCCCTACGGATTAGTATACACCGCTTGGCCTCTGGCGTATGGAGGGATTTTTGAACACGGTCCACTCTCGCCGATCGGAAGGCTCGAGCGGAACCTCAGGCAATGATATCCTAATGTATTGGCCACTGGGCCAAACACTTTGGATGACCCATAATCATTTCTTATTCCACTGACAGGTTGACACATCGGACCAAAAAAGGCACATGTAGATATGGCTGTCTGTCCATACGTTGTTTCTTTCCTTTTCCGACGGTCCATCACTCTCCACAATTTTCAATGGATGAGTACTTGTCTAACCCATAAAATAAAAAAGCAATCAATTTATTACTAGTAATCAAAGAGAACATTAAAGTATGGAGAAAGTTGCATCATGTTCATGCCACAACAATTTTTTGGTGCCCAAATTAAATGGAGGACGATTCTTGTTCTTGCAGGCAAAGCAAAAGCCATTGATTGTAAAATCCCAGATGATAAGTAATGGTACAACTTACATTTCCAGAATTAGCACTGATATTCCTCTCTATGAAATCCCCGGGGTACGAACTAACATTTTCAATTTCTCTTCCATTAGCATTCTGTATTGACATAAAATTCTGCATAGATGTGTGTTTTTTCAAAGAGTCAGAACTTTAACAGCACAAGTTGAATAATTGAATTGGCAGGCTTCCTTTGATGGATATCTGGAGAATAAGTCTCGAGTATTCAAGGCCATTTTTCCTGACAAAAGAAGGAGTCAGCAGCTAAATGAGGTATTCATCCTGGATTTTGAACTGTTAAGTATGCGGGAATAGTTTGTTGTCTCCTTATATGGTCTTGGACAAGGCTCATTTAATGAACTAGTTTTTGGAGTTGAGTTAGGTCGACCATTTATTTTATTAACATGTATCAAAGCCAGAACCACCAAAACCAATGTTGGGGGTGTTCAATGTCCAATGTTGGTTTGAGGAGATGGGTTATTGTCTTCTTATATGGTCTTGGATAATCCCCACGTCATAAACGAGCTTTCTAGGTCGGGTTACACCCCAAGGTCGATTTTCTTAATAGGAACTCTTCTTTCATCTTTTTAATCCCTTTTGTATTTGTTTGTTTGTTTGAGCCTATGCAATGCTAATTGAGCACCAGCACATCACTTGTCTGAATTTCTGCTCTTCAGTTTTCAGGCCTTAAACATGAAGATATGCATTTGCTATTTCTTTTCATAAGGCCACTGTCCAATGAAAGTCACCTTGCTTAGCTCTTCTGCTGTTATTACAATGATGAGCCTTAGACCCGTACTGTATATTCTTCCTAACCTCAATAGTAAATGTGATAAACCCGAAGTTCTTGTTGATGAACTCAATATCTGGTGGCAAAACGAAGTTAAGATTGTCGTTCAGCTAACAAAATAATAGGGGTAATAAGTAGGTATAATGTTAGTTCTACTTCCATAGTGACTTGTGCAATTCAGTAGTCATGTTTCCTTGCATCTTTAAGACAATCAAATTCGTTAGACGCTCTATTTCTCTTACTATACTATTTTAAGTACTACTCTCGACCATTACAACCTTCAAACTATGTTGGCTATCTAGGTGTTATCTCAACACTCTTTTTGCCATGCACAAATTCATTTTGAACTCTTTGCGGATTGGATGTCCTCGGATCGTGTGATCATTATTACTAACAAAATGCACAAGGTGGTTAGGTTTATATTCCAGTGAACTTTTCACCATGCATTTAGAGAAAGACTCATGCCCACTCCTTTGTTGGGCTAACTATGTCTTCTTCCAGAATTAAAAGCTTTGAAATACATTTATCTGAAAGCTTCTCAAAATTTATGCTACATATTAACCTTTCTTATTGACAGTCGGATTAAATAGAAGTTTCACTTCATGCATGGAATCTAACTGATTTTTAGCTAGGGAGCTATCTGGTTAGACAGGTAGTGAACTAGTGATGAATGCCTCAATTTGAAGTTTGAACTGAATGTATACTCATGAATTTTGACAACAAAAAGAGTGGAAATGAATGGAGAGTAAATCTCTTTGTTTGATATCCATTAAAAAAAATCAATTTTCCTCTTTCAAAATGTCGAGCGAGTGAGTGAATGGCTGGTTTTCTCTTTGCAGTCTGTTATTGCATTTCAGCATTTCCGCATACATTGTTATGCTTGACTACTAGTTCCATGCAGGAAGAGTGGAGAATACACATGCTACCCATAGAGTTCCTATTTATCACCGCGTGGCCAGTTATAGATATGAGATTGAGATGTAAATCTAAAGGAATTGAGTACCCGCCTGGGATCCCGCCTAATGTTTCTAAGGTTCTTGAACTCGACATAGTAAGTGTCAAACCAAATCTTCACCACGTTCTTTCAATCATACCTTCATTGTATTTTATAATGGTATAATGTGGAGTCGAATAATGGTTATGCAGATAAGATGGGAGCTTCAGGGGCTGGATGATGTGCTGAAGCCATCTCAGTTCTCACTTGCTGTAAAAGGCTCTCTTTACCCCGATAGGAATGGACCACGGAGCAGGCTCAAAGGTCAACTACAGATGAGCATTAGCTTTGTTCTTCCACCCGTACTAGCTTTGGTCCCCGAAGATGTTCGTAGAGATGTTGCAGACTCGGTTAGATACTAAACCTGATCTTTTTCCCGTGAGTTTAACTTCAATACACTGTGATACAATATTAAATGCGGAAGATAACGGAAACAACAAGAAATTAAAGATAAAGAGGTAGACACAAGAAATAGAATAAAAAACAACCCAAAGTATATGAAACTATGGACCTCAATTGAATATCCAAGAACAAGCCCCTAAACCTATTAGGAAGACCTCAAGGGAACCAATGTCCCAAGCAACCTATCCTCTCAAAACAAGGCTCAATCAATGGCTTTAACAAGCCCTCAATCTCTTAAGACTCTCAAAGGAGTATCACAATATCAATATTCAACAATAGCTAAGTCTTCCAAATAAAATAACTACTACTTATACTCGATAGGGAAAGAAGACTAATGATCTATTACAATTCCACCCTTAATGAAGTAAGGGTCTTGATTGGCTAGTCTTCTTTTGATGAAATCTTCAATTTAAGGAATGACCTCTTTTGTATGCATAACCACACCTTCACTCATCTCCATTTCTTCCTTCCAAGCAATCTTCCACACTCGGAATCCTCGGGATTGCACTAAAGTATGTTCTCGGACTTCCATCCTCATGTGCAACCCTCGTGAAGTTTGGAGCTCATGGCCTTGACTCCAGATAGGTGATCTTGAGGTAACTTGGAGTGCATCACACTGACCATAAACATAAGATCACATAAAAGATTAAAAAAAAAAAAAAGTAGGCAATTTTACACTGAGAGTATATATAAGTAGGCAATTGTCGACGATATAAATTGGAGTTTGATAGAATGTTATGCACAAAGGAAGGTCTTTGATAAATAATCCTATGCATTTTTGAACAGGTGCTAAGAGGACTACTGCAGAACATGAAGAGTAAAGTAAATAGTAGCTTGCTTTTGGACTATGCTGCATTCAAGAGGGAAAATCAGAAAAACTTAGTTTGAACAGCTTAATTGGATGCAAATATTGCAGATTGCAAAACCTATAGGAGATTTAATTGACACTAGTATTCACTGGCATCCAAGAATGAGGAAATTCTGTTAATTTTATTCATGGGAATCGTACAAAGATACCAGACAAGTATTCCCAAAATTTTGAAAGTTAATTCTTTCTGAGTTGTAAAAAATAAAAGAATCTTTCTGAAGATGAATGCCCTAGTTATGTGAAAGTGATTTTTCATTACAATTTGAGAATTGTGTTTGTTTGTTGCAATATTTGTTTAGACGAATACAACAAGAAAATAAAACATGGAGATGCGGGGGATCGAACCCCGTGCCTCTCGCATGCAAAGCGAGCGCTCTACCATTTGAGCTACATCCCCGTTGGTTAATTTTACAGAGAATATTTTATAGATACTACTTTCAATTCAATAATGTACTTAAATATAGTGCACAAGGACCATCCCTGTTGAGATAAGGTTCCCATTTAATATTCCATCAACAACTCAAAAGAAAAACGGTCTTTTGTAGGACCTAAGGGTCGTTTGGTTGATGGTTAGAGTTATGCAGGGTTTAATTATTAATGTATTACTTATTTTATCTTTTATTCTATATAAATATATATAGATTTCTCCATAACTTATACATGTATTAGTTATGCGAAATTGTAAACTGATAACCAAACATTGTACTTGGTATGCTGAATTTTATACCTAACAACTAAAATGCTACCATTGAGCTACATCCCCCTTGGTTATTTTTACAGAGAATATGTTATAGATACTACTTTCAATTTAATAAAGTACCTTAATATAGTGCATAAAGGACCATCCCTGTTGAGATAAGGTTCCCATTTAATATTCCATCAACAACTCAAAAGCAAAACGGTGTTTTGTATAACCTAGGGATCGTTTGGTTGCTGGTTAGAGTTATGCAGGGTTTAATTATTCATGTATTACTTATTCTATCTTTTATCATATATAAATAATACATAAATTCCTCCATAACTTATACATGTATTAATTATGCGGAACTGTAAACTGGTAACCAAACACTGTATTTGATGTGCTGAATTTTATGCATAACAACTAAAATGCTATTAAACGTGGTACTAATTATGTTGATTTTAGTACATGAATAACTCACTTCCTAATCATCAACCAAACGACACCTAAGTCATTTTCTAGTGTTAGGTTATGTTTTTCATTTGACTTCATTCACATATGGGCAGTAATCATTTTTCTCATAATTATCTTAATTTTTAACGTCATATTACTTGCTCCAACTGATATTGAGACATTATTATTAATTTTTAGTATTCAAAATTCTAATCAAAATACCTCTCCGATTCTCTAATATTATTATTGATCTTTAATAATATTTCCACTCACCAATATAATATCATAGTACATTTTTATAAAACATGACTACTGACAGGGGCGGAGCCAAAGGGGTGCAAAGGGTTAATTGAACCCCCTTCGTTACAAAATTATACCATATATATATATAAATTGTTGAATCTCCTTGATATAGAAACTTTTTAAAAAAAAATTCCTTACTTAAATTCCTGACTCCACTACTTACTACGGTCACACCAAACACGTTATTTGATGTGTCAATGCACAAGAACTCCTTTGACACCAATGGACACAGGCGTGTATCGGAAACGGAAACAAGTATAATAGCATAGAAGCATGTAAGTAATCTATAACTATCAACTATTATGTAAATATCCTTACATTCATCCTTTCATTCATTTATTTAATTTTCGAAAACAACCTCTCTATCTCTCAAGTTAAGGTCTGTGTATGGTCTATCCTCCCCAGATCCCACTTTATGAGATTTTACTGGGTATATTATTATTATTATTATTATATTGTTATCTACATAATTAAATCCTATTATTTCAGGGTTCAGTAGTTAGTGAGTGAATGATAAGTTAAAGCAGTAGACAAGTATTCCCTTTTGGATTTATCAGTAGCCAAAGAAACACATCTGAACATTATCAACTTGTATTTTTCATTGTACTAAATTTTGGTACAACATTCATTCTTGTTAAATTATTCACCCGGAGCCCAAAGAGCACTATTTTAAAGCCAAAAAATTAAAGGGGGACCAAAACAAGTTTATCGCATACCCCTTTACGACTTGCAACGATGATAACGGCACACACCAAACAACGTTTGGTCAGAGGGCCCCAATATTTTTTTCTTAAATAATTATCTTTATAACTCATGGACTAACAAACGACTAGCTACAAAAAAAAATTAAAACTTAGTTGCAACTCGTGGACCACTCCACGAGTTATAACTAAATTTTTGAGAGTGAAACTTTACACTTTAGTAGTGTAAGGTGAATTTGCATTAAAAGTTTAGTTGTAACTGTTGGAAATTAGCCTTTGGCGGGAGTTGCGACTGACCAACTTTAACGGCTTAAACACTAGTGTTAGGTATGTTGGAGAATTCGATTCTTCACACATGCATGATCTACTAAGTACGTAGATAACCGTAGGGCCAAGAATCGTCAAATTTCATTGAGAAATGAAAGAGATATTGGTTCACGAAGTAAGGTGTTTGAAGCATGGAAAAGTGTGGTGTGTGATCAATTCTCCCTCATCGGTAGAGGAAGAAAGAATTGTTGTGTATATAAGACTCGAAATTGGTTTGGGGTTTGGGACCCCAAGGGGTATCCCATGTGTTTAAAGGAGGGAGGACCTAGATGTGCTTCGGTTCGAGGAAAGACCACACGCGCACCGTCGCCGCCCGTCGGGTTCACGGGTTCACGGGTCGTGGGTCGTGGGCTGTGGGATGTGGGCTGTGGGCCTTCTGATATTATCTTTTTGGGCCAGAGAACTTTGCCAGAAGTACAGTTTGATCCCAGAAGTTTCAGATGTACAGTTTGGTCCCTGAAGTTTCCAGAAAGTCAGAATTTGGACGGTCAAAGCAGAAAAGCCACAGCACTCAATTCAGCCATTTATTTTGGCTGAATTACTCCTCCTATAATGGTCAAGCCGTTGGTGTTCTTCACCATTTATTTTGGTTACATTACTACCTCCATAATGGTCATTACTTGGCCAGTAATGGCACTTATGGAGGCAGTTTTGCTGCTCCTCCCTCACCTATATAAACACTCCTTACACCATTGTTGAGGCACACTTACAATATACACGAAAATACACAAGCAAAACAGTTTCTTCCTACATCTTTCAAGCATCATTTCGTTACTCAATATTCTTCACGGTAGCATTTGAGTTTCCTTTGCTCAAGTGTTCCATTGCTGTTTTATCTTGGGAGACAAATTGTCCAGGACGTATAAAGGATACATACGGGGCAATATTATCTTAAGGACAGAGTGCCACACTCGACTCAGCAAAAATAGTTTTTCAGTTTTTCTTGTTCATCTTTGTAATTTTCAGTTTTCTAGTTGAATTGTAATTTCAATCTTACATAATCAGTTACTTGTAATTTTCGTTCCTGCAATCCTTTGTAATACCAACAACTTAAGACAATATTTATTTACGATAACTGCAATAACATGGCTGAAAATATGACCGATGTTGTTGCTACTGCTGCTGCCTCTCGAGGCAACGCGTCGCTTTCCCCGCCATCGCCGCCATCGCCAAGGCAAGAACTCCGCCGCTTTCATCAAGGCCGATGCCGCTCGTTCAAGGCAGTAACTCTGTTGTCTTCCCGACTGTTGGAGCTCCACCCTCTTCTTCACACCACCATGATCGCCCTGAAAAGTTCATGGGATCAGAATTTAAGAGATGGCAGCAAAAGATGTTGTTCTACTTAACAGTTATGGGCATGGCCCGGTTCCTTACGGAAGATCCTCCACAAGCTGGAGATGAAATGGACTCTTCGCCTGCTGAAACGGGTGAAGGGGGCCTTGGTATCCATGTCGTTAACGGCATGAAGATGGTTCGTGATGCGTTGAATCATAGCGATTTCATGTGCAAGAACTATATCTTTGAATCGCTGAAGACCTCTCTACACGGTCTATTGTACCGTTGGCACTGCCAAAGAGCTATGGGAAAAACTGCAAAAGAAGTACAACGTACAAGATGCGGGTACTAAGAAGTTCATCGTTGGAAAATTTCTAAAATTCCAAATTGTGGACAGCAAGACAGTGATGTCCCAAGTCCAGGAATTCCAAATGATTTTACATCACCTGGATTTGGAAGGACTGAAGCCAAACGAGCAGTTTTTGGTTGCATCGCTGATTGAAAAGTTACCTCCTTCATGGAATGAGTTTATGAGTTACTTGAAACTCAAGACAAAGGAGATGACCTTTGAAGAGCTTGTTATCAAACTGCAAATCCAGGAAGATAATAAGAAGACCTTGCCAAAGGGTAGACAACATGCTGAGGCAAAGGCGAATCTGGCCGAGGCCAAAGGGAACTCAAGCAAGAAGCGGAAGTTCCAGAAAGACGGCAAAGACCCTGCAGCAGAGATGTTCAGAGGTAATTGTCATCACTGTGGGAAACCTGGTCATAGGATCAAGGAATGTCGCAAGCTCGAGACTGATCAACAACAGAAAGCCAAGTCGAAAGGCAAGGCTCAAGATAACGTCGTCAAGGACACGCACCTGGATGACATGATTGAGGATTTCTCGGTCGTAGTGCTAGAAGCCAACTTGGTTGAGAATCTGATGCAGTGGTGGGTGGACACAGGTGCAACAAGAAACATCTGTTCCAACAAAGATGCCTTCTCCACGTACGCTCCGATCACCGACAAGAAGCTGTTCATGGGCAACAACGCTTCCTCGGACGTGCTAGGGGTTGGAAAGGTGGTCCTGAAGATGACTTCCGGCAAGGAACTCACTCTGAAGGAAGTGATGCACGTCCCAGAAATTACAAGAAATTTAGTTTCTGGACCTTTATTGGTTAATGCTGGTTTTAGGCTAGTGTTTGAATCCAATAAGTTTGTACTCACTAAAAATGGCACATTTGTAGGGAGAGGCTTCATCTGTGAAGGCCTCTTCAAAGTGAATGCCATGTCTGTATTGCGTCAAGGAAATAAAGTTGAACCTTCTTCTTATTTGCTTGAGTCTTCTAATTTATGGCATCATAGATTAGTACATGTTAACTACAAGTCTATTCAAAGGCTGATAAAGATGGAGTTGTTGTCGTCTATCGACGTAAACCCTCAACATAAGCGTGAGGTGTGCGTAGAGGCAAAACTCACGAAGCTTCCTTTTCGATCCGTCGAAAGGAATACCGCTCCTCTAAAACTTATTCACACAGATATATGTGATTTGAAGTTTGCACAAACTAGAGGGGGGAACAAGTACTTTGTGACTTTCATTGACGATAGCACAAGGTATTGTTACCTTTACTTGTTAAGAAGTAAGGATGAAGCCTTTGAAGCGTTCCGACGTTACAAAGCAGAAGTTGAGAACCAACTTAGCCTACGGATTAAATCCATTCGTAGCGATAGAGGGGGAGAATATGTAGCGCCTTTTGAGGAATATTGTGCCCAAGAAGGCATTATTCATCAAACGACGGCTCCATACTCACCTCAATCAAACGGTGTGGCGGAACGTAAGAACCGCACATTAAAGGAAATGATGAATGTCTTGCTTATCAATTCCGGACTTTCCCAAAACATGTGGGGAGAAGCCGTCCTTACCGCTAATACGATTCTTAACAGAGTCCCACATAAGGGTAAGGACAAAACTCCATATGAATCATGGAAAGAAAAGAAACCCACCTACAAATATTTTAAGGTGTGGGGTTGTTTGGCAAAGGTTGAAGTACCCAAGCCAAAGCAGGTCAAGATTGGGCCTAAGACTGTAGATTGCATATTCATCGGATATGCAAATAACAGTAGTGCTTATCGCTTCTTAGTGCATAAGTCATATATTCCAGATATCCACCAGGGTACAATTATGGAATCAAGGAATTCTTTATTCTTTGAAGATACCTTTCCTAGAAAGGAAAAAGACATAACATCTCGCAAACGAAGTTATGCACAAAGCTCTCAATAACCGGGAGTCCTTGACTGCCCGGATCTAGATGGTTCAGATCTAGCGAATCTCGAGGTGGCTGAACATCCTAAATCTAGTGTTCCAGATTCTCAGAACTTGGAGACTCCAGAGATGGATCTAAGGCGAAGTAAAAGGGCCAGGAAGGATAAATCCTTCGGTCCTGACTTTGTAGCTTATATGGTTAATGAAGAACCAAGGACAATTGCTAAGGCGTTGTCAACTCCAGAAGCACCGCTCTGGAAAGAAGCTATTGAGAGTGAAATAAGATCCATTCTGCATAACCATACTTGGGAGTTGGTTGATCTTCCTCCGGGAAATAAACCGTTGGGGTGTAAATGGATACTCAAACGGAAATACAAGGCAGATGGGTCTATAGACAAGTACAAGGCCAGGTTGGTAGTCAAGGGCTATCGACAGACAGAAGGCTTTGACTACTTTGACACATACTCTCCGGTATCCCGGATGACATCCATACGGGTATTCATTGCGATCGCAACTTTGCGTGACCTTGAGATACACCAGATGGATGTTAAGACAGCCTTCCTAAATGGTGATTTAGAAGAAGAAATATATATAGACCAACCTGAGGGGTACGTGGTTCAAGGGCAAGAGAAGAAAGTCTGTCGACTTATCAAATCTCTGTACATGCTGAAACAAGCCCCGAAGCAATGGCACGAAAAATTTGATAGTACTCTACTATCGAAGGGGTTCGCCATTAATGAGTGTGATAAATGTGTTTACACGAAAGGTAACTCTGACTCATTTGTTATGATATGTCTGTATGTAGACGACATGTTGATCACAGGAAGCAGCCCTAGGGTAATCCTAGAGACTAAGAACATGTTGAAACAATGCTTCGACATGAAAGATATGGGTATCGTAGATGTCATCCTAGGGGTTAAAATCTCTAAGACGTCTGACGGACTGGTCTTATCTCAGTCTCACTACATCGAGGATGTTTTGAGAAAGTTTAAGATGTTAGACAGTTCACCGATAGCGTCACCAATGGATACAAATCAAAATCTTGATAAAAATCTTGGTGCACCTGTATACCAGGAGCGATATGCACAGGTGATCGGTAGTTTGATGTATATAACAAACTGCACCTGACCTGATATTGCTTACGCAGTCAATACGTTGGCTAGGTTCACCCGTAATCCGAGTGATAATCACTGGAAGGCGTTGAATCGGGTATTACAATACCTGAAATACACGTTAAATTTCGGGTTACACTATTCGAGATATCTAGCTGTACTAGAGAGGTACAGTGATGCAAACTGGATATCTGATATAGAGAACACCAAGTCCACCAGTGGGTATATATTTACAATTGGTGGTGGGCTGTATCTTGGAAATCCTCTAAGCAAACTTGCATCGCCCGATCCACGATGGAATCGGAGTTTATCGCTTTAGACAAAGTAGGAGAAGAAGTTGAGTGGCTTCATGACTTCTTAGAGGATGTTCCGTATTGGAACAAACCCGTACCTTCGGTAATGATCCACTGCGACAGTCAGTCGGCTCTATGAAGGGCACAAAATGTTATGTACAACGGCAAGTCTCGTCATATTCGACGGAGGCATAAGACCGTTAGGCAACTGATCACCACGGGTATAATATCCATTGATTACATTAAGTCAAAGGATAATATAGCAGACCCATTGACAAAGGGCTTACCCAAAGATCAGATGGCTTGCCTGTCAAAATATAAAGACTAATACAGTGGTAACCCAACCTTACTAATTGGAGATCCCAGTAATTTGGTTCAATGGGAAAACTAAGTTGTAAAGGTTCAGTTGATCGCTTCAGTGGAAGCATGAGCACTTCGGATAGTGATTTCTGAACAGAAACACCAAATCCAAAGTCGTTCCCACGATAGACGTTAAGTGCTATCTGCAGTATGGGTAAAGGTTAAGTTTTCAAAACCTGTAATGATCCTCAGCAGTTGAGGTTAGGTTTTTGGAAAACTTTTAATGGTTCCTAACACTTGTGAAGTGGGGTATAGCAGGATACCTTGTAGGAGACCACCTATTTAAGTGCGAGGACGGGCGCCTCAAATGAACGCACTTAAGAATCCAAGACGTTCTCCATGTCCAAAACGGACAAAACATTACGAAGAAGAGAGTAAGGGAATTTGTTGTGTTGGTACCATTGACTTGGCTTACACTAAACACTGACGCTTCAAGACATCACGTTCACCGCGCAGTAAGTAAGTCCGATGGTATTCAACTATGGAAGGTTCAAAGCTGAAGCTACCTCTCCTTATGCAACATCGGTCCGCTGAAATATTGCTGGAAATGAAAAGACACCATGTGAGTGCGTCAAAATCTCTTTCAAGAGGGGATTGTTGGAAATTAGCCTTTGGCGGGAGTTGCGACCGACCAACTTTAACGGCTTAAACACTAGTGTTACGTATGTTGGAGAATCTGGTTCTTCACACATGCATGATCTACTAAGTACGTAGATAACCATAGGGCCAAGAATCGTCAAATTTTATTGAGAAATGAAAGAGATATTGGTTCACGAAGTAAGGTGTTTGAAGCATGGAAAAGTGTGGTGTGTGATCAATTCTCCCTCATCGGTAGAGGAAGAAAGAATTGTTGTGTATATAAGACTCGAAATTGGTTTGGGGTTTGGGACCCCAAGGGGTATCCCATATGTTTAAAGGAGGGAGGACCTAGATGTGCTTCGGTTCGAGGAAAGACCACACGCGCGCCGCCGCCGCGCTCCCTTCCGGTCTAGTTCCGGTTCCGGTTTCGATTCCGGGTTCACGGGTCGTGGGTCGTGGGCTATGGGCTGTGGGCTGTGGGCCTTCTGATATTATCTTTTTGGGCCAGAGAACTTTGCCAGAAGTACAGTTTGATCCCAGAAGTTTCAGATGTACAGTTTGGACCAGAATTCTTTCAGATGTACAGTTTGGTCCCTGAAGTTTCAAGATGTACAGTTTGGTCCCTGAAGTTTCCAGAAAGTCAGAATTTGGACGGTCAAAGCAGAAACGCCACAGCACTCAATTCAGCCATTTATTTTGGCTGAATTACTCCTCCTATAATGGCCAATCCGTTGGTGTTCTTCACCATTTATTTTGGTGACATTACTACCTCCATAATGGCCATTACTTGGCCAGTAATGGCACTTATGGAGGCAGTTTTGCTGCTCCTCCCTCACCTATATAAACACCCCTTACACCATTGTTGAGGCACACTTACAATATACATGAAAATACACAAGCAAAACAGTCTCTTCCTACATCTTCCAAGCATCATTTCGTTACTCAATATTCTTCACGGTAGCATTTGAGTTTCCTTTGCTCAAGTGTTCCATTGCTGTTTTATCTTGGGAGACAAATTGTCCAGGACGTATAAAAGATACATACGGGGCAATATTGTCTTAAGGACAGAGTGCCACACTCGACTCAGCAAAAATAGTTTTTCGGTTTTCTTGTTCATCTCTGTAATTTTCAGTTTTCTAGTTGAATTGTAATTTCAATTCTTACATAAGCAGTTACTTGTAATTTCCGTTCCTGCAATTCTTTGTAATACCAACAGTAAGTAACTAGTGGAGTGGTTCACGAGTTGAAATTTTATCTTTCATATACACACTAAAATACTCTATTCTTTCTTGTTTTGGAACTTTCCTGCCATGACTATGCTATCTACAATGACAATTTTAATTCATGATTCCTGCTGTTTGCATTTTTTTCTTAAGAAACAGCTTTAGATGCCATTTCTAATTCTTATCTAAATAGAAGTTGGTCACACTGATAATACACAAAGTCACAAATAATATATAGCATTAACAATCTATATATGAGATTTTATTTGGTCTAAGCAGAGCAATTTCACATATTGCCGAAAATCGGAACACATTTATTTTGGACTGTGAAGCAAATTTAAACAACAGAGTATGTAAAAGGAAATAAACGGTGCAAAATCCCTTTGTAGCAGTATATATAATGTGTTACTTATGGAATCCACTCCAACCTAGCTATCTTAATTTATTTTCAGGGCTACTAGTTAATTGCAAAATGTGTACATTACATTTTGCAAGAGGAAATTTGCAGTCTTGACCAATTCTCATTTTGCAATTAAATATTTAAAAGAAAAATTACCTTTGCAAAACGTGGAAGTGGTCCACGTTTTTGCAAAGTAATTTTTTTTTCTAATAACATTGACGGGCGGCAAATGGTGCGGGGTGCCATTAACATTAGGGGTAAATCGTGGAATGCTCCACGTTAAACCCGTTTTAGTTTATTGTGTAGCCCACGACCCCTTTTGGCATTATGGCTCAAAAAAGTGTCATTTAAGCGCTGGACTCCACAAATTTTGGTGGATTGGCAAATCTTCATTGTTCACAAGTTCGTCCAGTGAGATATAACTTTAGTACAATTGTCATTCCATCTATCTTGTTAAATTGTTCACAAAAGTCATGTTAGATTGACGAAATTTTCGTGTGTTTTTCAAATGTTCATAAGTTTTGTCGGACTAGCATCGATATTATTTATTCTAACTTTTTGATAAATTGCTTATGTTAAAATCAAGACATAGACGAGAATTTAGAGAGACAAGAATAGTGAGAGAATTCTTTCTACTTTGTATTCATCATAATGACCTTCTTATATAAAAGTAAGGTCTTCCTTCTCCTAGTCTCGTAAGGTAATCCTATTCTAATAGGACTGTAATTTTTATATTACCATAATTACAATTGTATCATAAATAAACCATTATATACTCTCAATACCCCTCCCCTCAAGTTGGAGCATGAGAGTTTTGAATGCCCAACTTGCCAAGTAAATATTCGTGTTGTGATTTTTCCAAAGCTTTTGTAAGCACATCTGCCAATTGTTCGCTGGTTGACACATGACTAAGGAATATTATACCGGATTGGAGTGCATCCCTGACATAGTGACAGTCCACTTCTATATGTTTTGTCCATTCATGAAACACCGGATTTTGTGAAATGTACAAAGTTGATTGACTGTCGCATTACATTTTAACCGGAGACTTGTGTTTAACGCCCAAACTATGCAAAAAAATTCATTTAACCATTTCAATTCAGAAATGGTCATTGCCATCAATCGGTATTGATCATCTGTTGACGAGCATGAGACAATTTGTTGCTTCTTGATTTTCCATGACACGTGTGAATTTTTGAGGGAGATAAACCAACATGTAAGTGATTTCCGAGTCAACAAACATCCGACCCAGTCCAAATCACACCATTCGTACAAGTGAAGATCACAATGCCTTATCCTGGGTTCTTCTTCAAATATCGCACCACACGGAGAGCCACATTCCAATGTGCTTCCTTTGGTTGTTGCATGAATTGGGACAGAACATGCACACAATATTACAACTCAGGTCTCGTAAAACTAAGGTATATTAGTCTACCGATCAGATGTTGGTATGGTTCTGAATATCCTAAAGTGGCTCATTTGGCCAACGTCAAATCGTGATTCTATTCCATAGGAGTATTGATTGCTTTAGTCTCCAATAAACCAAACTCAGAGATTATATTCAAGGAATATTTTCGTTGGTAGAGAAATAACCCAGTTGGTCCACTTGCAACTTTAACTCCCAGAAAGTACTTTAGATGGCTCTATTCTTCATGTGAAAACAGGTGTGGAGATAATCTTTAAATCGTTCAATGGAACTATGGTCATTTTCGGAGATAATCAAGTCATCCACATAGAATAAGACGTTAAGTTGCATACCTCATCGGTGCATAGTGAATAGAGAATAATCAGAGTACGACTGTTTGAACCCACATTTCATCAAAGCACTTGACATTTCGCAAACCAACACCTTGGAGTTTTCTTCAAATCATACAAAGATTTCGGAGTACACATACTTGCCCTGGATTAGGAACACAGAATCCCGGTGGCAATTTCATATAAACTTTCTCTGTAAGCTCGTCGTGTAAGAAAGTATTATGCACATCCATCTGATGCAACTCCAATTTTGCACAGCCACAATAGCCACGAAGGTCCAAACAATTACTACCTTAGCAACCGGAGCAAAAATTTTGTTGTAGTCAATTTCTTCCTCATTTTATTTCCAAAGATGACCAAACGAGTTTTATATCGCTCAATTGTGTCATCAGAGTTGTACTTGATTTTACCCATCTATATCCTAGTGCTTTTTTATCTGGTGGCAAAGTTTCTAGTATCCATGTTCTATTATCCTCCAACGCTTGGATCTCTTGCCGCATGGCTACTTTCCAATGTTTCATTTTCATTATCTCTGAAAAGGTTTTTGATTTGATTCCTGTGGTAATTGCTGGAAGGAACCTTTGGTGTTGCGAGGAAAATTTATCACAAAATATATAGTTAGCTAAAGGATAAGGTGCACCGGAGGATTGATGAGGATCGAGCGGATGAGTTGATGGACTTTAGTTTCGGAATGGTTCAATGACGTAGTCGCGCAATCGGATTGATTCATGCTTTTGACGTTTACCTCGATCCAGTTGTTCGTCCGAGTATATTTAATTGGTATTCATACCTTGCGGCTGTACTTTCTCCATGTTATCTATATCTAGTGTACGTACTACATCCATCTGAGTTTCGTTCGTACCTACATTATCTTTCATGTCTTCTTTGAAGTTGTGTTGATTTATCCCCCCCCCCCCCCGTTTGTCCATGTTAACACAATTTTGTTTCAGAATTTTTCTTCCTTTCGGTATTGCTTATACATTGTCGGTTAAGTTGTCTGATCTTACTGCGAAGGGGAACTTAGTCTCGTAGAAATCTACATCTCTTGAGATCAAATTATCGTCGTTCTCTAAGTCATATAATCTCCAACCCTTCTTTCCCTAGGGTATCCCAAGAAGACACACATATTATTCCGACTCTCAAACTTGTCCCTCGTTCTTCCATTTGTGTATGCGTAGCATAGTGACCCTATCACTCTTAAATGATCATACCGTAATGCATTCCCATACAAAATTTTATAGGGGAATTTTCATTCAAAATCGAAGATGGCGTTCTATTGATGAAATACCTCGCAGTCAAAACATATTCTCACCAAAATTTGATCGAAAGATGGCCCTAGAATCTCAATGCTCGTGCCATATTAAGAATATGACGGTGTTTTATTTCGACTATTCCATTCAGTCGAGGTGTCCTTGTGCAAGATGTTTAAAATAGAATTCCATGTTCGAATAAATAAGTCTTCATACACGTGAATTCAATTTTGTTATCACTTCTAACTATCTTCACCCTTTTTCCAAACTGCCTCTCTACAAAAGCAAATAATTACTTCAAGATTTCGGATACTTCTTTCTTATCAACTAAGATAAAGATTCACACGACTCGTGAGCAATCATCCACAATAGTAAAAAAATATGAAGCACCGCAAAAGGAAGGGGTTTTATATGGTCCCCATAAATCGCAATGGATCATCACAAAAGTATCTGAAGCAATATTATCACTTAAAGGAAAAACATTTCTCATTTTCTTTTTCTATTGGCATACATCACATTCTTTATCCAATCTACCACCACTCTCCTTTAAGCCTAATGTTGTAATAGACTTTTTTGCTTGTGCTGAATGATGACCCAACCGTTTGTGCCAAAGATCGAACCAACCAACTGTCTCTGCCTTCATAGCCCGTATTAGCAGCACATTTCGAAAATAGCAAAGTCCACCTCGACGCTCACTTTTTTCAATCATATTCCTCATGGTGGAGTCCAGTATAGCACACATAATTCTATTAAATGTCACATCACAATCTAAATAATCAACTAGTTGTGATACTGAAATTAAATTGCATGTTAAATCCCGAACATAAAGGACAGTCTTCAACCATATCATGTCATTCAACTTGGTTATTCCTTCTTTTGTAGATACCGAGCTACTTCCGTCTGGAAGGCCAACCGAACACTTAGGAATCTCTCGCTTATTGCTCAGTTCCTCTGGATTACCTGTCACATGCTCGGTAGCTCCAGAGTCTATGATCCAGTTGGATGAGTTTTCGGTCTTACTATCCATCTTCCCATTCGAACTTATTCTCTGGGAATTTAACATGTGAATCACAGTCTTCCGGATCCCATCGCTCAAATTGTGAAGTCATGTGCCACATGTGTTCACCGCTCCTGTCTCCACCTGAATTCCTTCTTTGATAAACACGGTGTTAACCCGGTAGTTGCCTCTTTCACACCCATATTCTGGTCCACCCCTCTGTTGTTGTTGTAGTCCTCGTGTTCTTCCTCCGAATTTTTCATTTTTTTATTTCCTGGCCAATAATCTGGATAACCAATTAGTCAAAAACATACGTCTACAACGTGTTCGGATCTCTTGAAATGTGTGAAGAATGCACCATTATTTTTTCTTTACCTTGGTCACGGTAAGGGTTTTTTTCCTATACGGCAAAAGCCATGATTTCACTCCGATCCTCTATTTTTTGTGTGATTCCTCTCACACGCTTTTCTTGCACCAACTTTGAATAGACCTTGTTTAATGATAGTAACGGTTCATGTGCCAGTATGTTCGACCTCGCCATTCCATACGTTCCCTCAACCAATCCCATGAGGAAAATATGTACTTTTTCTTCTTCTCTTTTAGCTTCTAGGACTGTTCCTAGATTACACGTGCAATTTACGCACGTACAAGTTGGGATTTGTTCATAATTTGACAATTCCTCCCACAGCTTAGTGAATTTTTTATTGTAATTCACTAAGGTCATTCCCTTTTGTTTGCACTCCGCTAGTTTCGTCTTTAGTTGTTGCATCCGCGAGCCATTAATAACAGCAAACCGCTCTCGGATGCTCATTCATAATTCTTTTGCTTCCTTTTTATGTGTAATTATTGAGCGAAGCGTCGTTTTATGGTGTTGCGAATCCATGACACCAACAGTGAGTTTATAGTCCACAATCTTCCAAGTTCGGTGACTCTTCTTCCGGTTTCTTGATTGTACCATCGACGAAGCCGAACTTCTTTCTTGCTCTTAGGGCTGTCCTCATGGATCTAGCCCATTCTTCATAATTTTTACCCTTCAATTGGACATGTGTCAACACAATTTTTGGGTTATCATTCGACGTAATATCGTAGGAAGATATTGTTTTTCTTTGGGTTTTGTTTTCTTCATCGGCAATTCCTTTGCTGGTATCGTCGGTTTCTTTACCATTACTTGTCATTATTTTAGGGTTTTTGTGTTCATTTTAACCTAGATCTAATACCATGTTAAAATCGAGACAAGGACGAGAATTTAGAGAAACAAGAATGATGGAAGAATTCTTTCTACTTTGTATTCATCATAATGACCTCTTTATATAGAAGTAAAGTTTTCCTTCTCCTAGTCTCATAAGGTAACCCTATTCTAATAGGACTATAATTCTTATATTATAGTAATTACAATTGTACCATAAATAAACTATTATGTACTCTCAATAGCTTAGAAGTTTCTGTTGGATGGACAAAACCTGCACGTGTTGTTCAATTATTCACTAATTTGCGGAAGTGATAAGACTTGGTTCTATAATCATTCTACCTACCTTGATAAATTGTTTACAAGTTTTACCAATTGACAAAACTTATCTGCGTTGTTCAATTGTTTATATCTCTAATTATATTATTTTATACTCCACCTATTATCAATCAAAGAACACGTATTTCATCATCTACACTAAACCTCTAGTTTTAACTAGTTCAAGCGCGACGAATCTGAAATTTAAGAACAAAAAATTAAGACTTGATTTGTGAGCAGATAACAAGAGAAAGGTTTCATGTTATCATTTTGAGCACCGAATTTGGAGCAAAAATGAGAAAAAGATCATAATCTTAAAGTCCTCTATAAGAGAAGGAAAAGTTCTGGCAGTGGATATATTAGCAATTTTGTTGTACAATAGGGACAAAAGTTAAACATTGGCCCTTAAGTTTTAGTATGCTTCTCATGTCTATTATTTGACATTGGAATGGTTGAAAGAAACATTAGTGACTAGAATTTACAGCATACAAAAAGGAGTTACTGCATTTTGTTTCCCTCTGTGAATTTTGATTTTCATCCTAGTGATATTTCACTAAACATATTTAACGTTGAATTTATTAAAATGTGTGTTTTACAAATATTAAAGTACAAATTTAACATTACAGGTGAGTAATTAAATATTTTAACAATTCGTTAAATTGGTGACAATTAACAAGAAAAATGATCAAAAGTACACCTTTTAATTAATTGAAGGTTAAATATACTTAACCATATATATGAAGGATCATAATCAGAATATGTCAATATTTAAGGAACAAAACGTGCAAATGTCCCACACAAAAAATTGTGGAAACTGAAGCAGCCAAATAGAAACGAACCAAGGTTAGAGCCAAAGAATTAGTTTCTTTATCAGATGAACTAAACAACTAATTCCTCCTAATTGCCTAGTTGCCACGCTCGAACAAGAATTGTTTGTGTCCATGTTTTCACTGCATGTATGGTAAAATCCAGTAGCATCTCCAATAAACTAATAAGCTCATCGCCTTATTTATTTCTTTTCATATTATTTTCTGCACTTTTCGGTAGATTTCAAGTTGTGATCTGATCATAGTTGCTGCCTAGTTACACATCAAAAAGATTGGCGATAAAATGACAAGAAACGGGGAAGAGTAAGTTCAACGATCATTTCAACCGAAAAAATGGGAAGATCAAAATGTTCTCATTCAAAAGCATAATCACAGAAGTACTCTGATTGTGCCAATAGAGAGTTATTGTACCAAATTACTGTTTTCTTTTCCTTTATCAACATTGAGACGATTAAGAAAAGAATTGCTTCATATACACACTGAATAAAAGAATATGAATAGGTGATACGCGGGACTGCCTTTGAGTCGTTTAGATACTTGTCATTTACATTCCTGTCCATTTCTTCGTCATGCATGTTTGTTAATCGATATGTGTTGCCGGCGATCCGTTGGCTTACTACGAAAGGTCATTCCCAATTTGGTGACCATTTTTCGAATTTACGATCTTTCATCCCAATCAGCAAAACAGTTTTCCAAACTAAGTCTTTCGGCAAACCTCTTAGGCTTAATATGTTTGTTGTATGCTTTAGCCATTTTACGTTTACCGGCTTCGATTTTCTCTAGGGCCATCAGTCGATCTTCATCTAGCAGGTCTAACTCCATTAGCATGGCCTGTTGATATACCTCTAAACTTAGAGAGTTCTGCTTGGCCACCCGTAAGGATTTGACATTAATTTCCAACAGCAACATTGCATCTTGGACATAGGTTAGCCGATAAGGTGTCGTCCCGATAGCTGTAGATTTAGAATTCCTAATCACCCAAATGGCTTCATCCAAAGTGAGATGACACATTCCTGGTTTATCCTCCACGTTCTTACTAATTATGTCCACAATAAGTTTTTTGGCTACCTCGACTTGCCCATTCGCCTGTGCGTAATAAGGCGAGGATGTGATTTTGATCCCAAATTTCTCAGCAAAGGCTGCCACTTTAGAACCAGTGAATACCGTGCCTTGATCAGTTGTAATCGTCTCAGGGATACCATATCTATATATGATCTGGTGTTGGATAAACTGAATGACATCTGTCTGATGAACCCTTTTCATCGGATGTGCCTCCACCCATTTAGTGAAGTAATAGGTAGCCACAATAATGAAATTATGGCCCTTGGCCGATTGTGGGTGAATATTGCCGATGAGGTCTATAGCCCAACCTTTGCAAGGCCAGGGTTTCATGATCGGGTGCAGCAACTCGGCTGGTACCCGTTAGATTGGTCCATGTCTCTGACACTCTTCACAACTTTTTGCATATTAAAAGCAATCGGCCATAATAGTAGGCCAATAATAGCCATGGCGATATATCAACCACTTCATTGTTGGCCCGGCTCGATGTGATCCACATATTCTTTCATGAACCTCCCACATAACTCTTAAGGCTTCTGTCTTATCAATGCACTTGAGTAGCACTCCATTTACGTTCATTTTGTAAAGATCGTTATCAATGAGCACATACTTCAAAGCTCTTCTCTTAACCTTATGGTCTTTGCATATGGATGGATCTTTTAAGCAACCGATTAACACCTGCTTCCACGAGTTGATCTGGTCTATGTCTAACACTTCGGCTGGTAGTTCGTCATACTCTAAAGTAAGTAGAGACTTTCTAAAGCCAGAAGCTACTTGCACTAAGTCGTTAGCCTCAATATTCATGCCTCTAGGAACATGACTTAATGTAGATAATGTGAACCTACTAAGTAACCTGCTAGCCGTTTCGTAACGACCCAAAAAATTCGGATCCTTGCAGTCATATTCTCCGGCCAGCTGTTTGATAACCAACTGAGAGTATCCGCAAATCTTGATGTATTTTGCTTTCATAGAGACTAGGAGTTTGAGTCCTATGATGAGAGCATCATATTCGGCTTGGTTATTTGTCAGGTCAGAATCTAACTGATAAGAGAACCTCCATGTTTCGTCTCTAGGATCGGTTATCGTTATGCCGACTCCAACTCCTTTCTGGGTTCTTGACCCATCAAAAGTCAGCATCCAAGGGACGATGTCCATACATGCGGTAGAGGGGGCGCATAGGTCCTCTAAATCTACACAAGGGTGGTCTGCCAAGAAATCGGCTACCGCCTGGCCTTGACGGCCCTGAGTGGCTTATACTCGAAAGAAAATGCAGTGAGCTTGATTGTCCACTTCATTATTCATCCTTGCAAAATAGGTATGTTCAATAAGTGTCGGACGATGTCAATCTTACACAAAATGTGAACCACATGTGGCATTAAATAATGTTCAAGTTTTGTACAAGTATAGAATAAGGACAAACAAAGTTTCTCTATAAGGGTATATCTAGTTTCAACTTTATTTAACATTCGTCTAAGGTAGTACACTGTCATTTCAGTTCTATCATCGGCATCCTGTGCTAACAGGCAGCCGATAGACAATTGTGCAGCCGAGATGTACAATTTCAGTGGTTTCCCTGGCATGGGAGGCACCAACACAGGAGGCGTTGCTAAGGCCATTTTAATCTGG
Source organism: Anisodus acutangulus (assembly GCA_029783415.1). Taxonomy (NCBI): domain Eukaryota; kingdom Viridiplantae; phylum Streptophyta; class Magnoliopsida; order Solanales; family Solanaceae; genus Anisodus; species Anisodus acutangulus. Next base: position 32,765,785 of record CM056499.1, on the reverse strand, counting down.
TCGAATGCCTCTTGCTGTTCTGGGCCCCATACTAGCTCTTCTGTCCCTTTAAGCCTAAGCAAAGGTGAGAACGCCTTCATTTTGCCAGCTGAATTAGATATGAACCTCCGTAGGAAGTTGATCTTCACTAACAAGCTTTGTAACTCATTTTTTGTCCTGGGTGGTGTCGACTCCATTACTGCCCGGGCTTTGTTATGATCTATCTCAATACCTTTCTTATATACCAAAAAACCCATGAAGTTTTCAATCGATACCCCGAACATGCACTTGGCTGGATTCATTTTTAGATTATGAATCCTTATTTTTTTTAGTGCATGTTCCAGATTGGCTAAATGATCTTTGAAGTCCTTGGACCTCACCACCACATCATCAATGTAGACCTCCACAATCTTTCTGATCAAATCATGAAATATCGTGTTCATTGCACTCTGATAAGTGGCACCAGCGTTCTTCAGACCGAACGACATAACTATCCACTCATAAATGCCTAAGGCTCCTGGATATCTAAAATCAGTCTTGTGAATATCCTCCTCGGCTACTGCTATCTGATTATAGCCGAAGTATCCGTCCATGAATGTCAGCATGTCATTAGCGACCGCCGCATCGACTAGCATATCGTCTATAGGCATGACATATTCATCTTTGGGAGTGGCTAGGTTTAGGTTCATATAATCAATACATACCCAAACTTTGCCATTCTTCTTCTTGACTGGCACAATGTTTGCCAACCATTCCACATACCTAACCGTTCTGATGAACCCGGCCTTCAGCAGTCGTTCAATCTCAGTTTTAATTTAAGGCATTAGCTGAGGGTGATATCTCCTGGGCGGTTGTTTGTGAGGTGCAAAACCCTCTTTAATTGGTAATATGTGCTCTACCAAAGTATGCGCCAGCCCAGGCATTTCATGATAATCCCACGCGAAGCAGTCCTTATACTACAGTAGAAGAGTTGTTATGCTTTGTTTATCTCCCTCCTTCAGCAAGCCACTAATATATGTTAGCCGATGGACTTCCTCAGTACCCAAGTTGATACCTTCCAAGGGATCCTGAGACTCAAAACTAGGCATGGCCCTTTTTATGGGCGATTCAAGTTCCATCGGCAACTTGATGTCTTCGGCTGCCAGTGTTGGTTCTCTGTTGCAGTCCTCTATCTGTGATGCCTCGGCTATCCTTGACTCAAAACTTAGAGCAGTTAGTCGATGCCACAGGTCACGTATGAGTTGAGTTTCCTCAACCATTTAAATCCTCCAAGGTAAGCCGTGGTTCGGCTAATTATTTTATTTTAAACTTTTTCGAGGTAAGATTACAGGATTCCTAAGATCCTTCTTCATACTATTCTGTGACGGCTATGGGAGCCACATAGGGTGAATAAAGGACAGTCTCTACGTTCTGAACTCCTGGTCGGAATGGGTTATCATCCGCTGGGATAATTTCTATCTTGTCTCCGTCCCAAAAGATAAGTTTTCGGTGCATGGTAGAAGGAAGGCATCGATTGGTGTGAATCCAATCCCTGCCCAACATAATGGTGTACGATGGCTTGTCATATATTACAAAGAAGGCAGACCTGACCGTCTTAGGACCTACAGTGATTTCTACTACTAGAATCCCTAATACTTCAGAGGCTTCTCCCATAAAGCTAGCCATTTTCATGTTAGTTGGGATGAGATCCTCATTTGTTTTGTTAAGATCCTTCAAGGTAAGCAGCGGCATCACATTCAGCACAGCCCCATTGTCGACAAACACCCGACTAATAATTTTGTAGTTAATGTAAGCCTTGACGTAAAGGGGTTTAAGGTGTTTGACCATATCTTCTGTAGGTGAACCAAATACGGTGCTCAAAGTGTCCCTAGCCAGAGTATAGGCTATTGTTGCTCATTCTGTGTCTTCTACGCAAACATCACCTTCTAGGTTATCCAGCGCGGAGCAGCTGGCCCAGAACTCATATGGGATTAGGCTGACCATTCTGCCCACATCTCATTAACCAGGTCATGGCTAAATAAATCGAGGATGGAGTCCCCTCCTTAGTCCAATTTGGCTGACCATGAACTCATATCTTCCATTTCCTGGAGACAAATGGAGATCGGTTGGGGATCTTCTGACTGAATCCTCTGCATGATCTATGGGATTGCCTCGGTTAGAGGTCCATCTGGGGCCACGTTCCCTTGTCGGGGTTCCTCCACTGGGTTGTCAGTAGGCTGTTCATTCAGCTCTGGTTAACCCAACGTCTCTCCTTCAGACGATATTGCCCTTGAAGCAACTGAGTTGAATGCCCGCTCGATAGCCTCGGCTACGGCAGACTCAGGAATCTCCTGATTTTTGGCTGCCTTGGTGTTGGAAATTAGATGCAATGTATGTTGCATCTTACACAAGGTCTTGGCACGTTGCATCCTTCTTTTCTGAGTCTTGGATGCGACTCTCGGTGGTGCCTCTTTCTTTCTGGGAGCCTGATTGACAAACTATTTCCCCTCTTCTGTGTTGGCGGCTGGTTTAGTCATTCTCCGGGGTCTCGTCTGGTCCTCATTTCTCGTTGTGATACATAAGGACGAAACCCTCTCATTTACGTTAAACTCGACCACCCTCTGTTTGGTTTTAGGGAGTGGTTCTTCATCTATTCGAGGCATGCTCGGCTGCCGGTTGGTTAGCATATGTACTTGCCCTCCAGGCATATGCCTGGCGTCGATAGGGACCCTTCTGAACCTCATGGTTTGTTCTTGAAGTTCTTGTTCAACGTCCCTCGAGTATTTAGGGCGGCCATGAAAACTACTCCTAGTTGGCTGTTTGTCATCGCGAATGTCATGTAGACTGCCTAACCGGTTGAACACAGAGGTCCTTGTGGATTTCTCCCTTTCGGTAGGTTTCTTTAGGACTCACGCCCTTTTCATCGGCTGTCTCTCTTTGGTGTCCCTTAACTAATCGGGCTTAGCAAAATATACCATAGATATTTGTACCGCGGGATAGGGGTTGGTATCAATGGATATTTCAGCCATACTCTTGTCGGCTAGCTTGAACCTCCCCTCTTTAATGTCCTTTTGGATCGCCTTTCTGAAGACCACACAATTAGAAGTAGAGTGATTGTATGCGTTATGCCACTTGCAGTACTTCTTATCTTTGAGTTCCTCGGCAGGTGGAATCCTATGAGCATCAACCAGCCGAATATGTTTATCTTTTAGCAGATGATCAAAGATCTGATCTGCCTTCGTGATATCAAACGAGTAACCGACCCTGTCATCGGATGAACTCATCTCCTTGCCTTTTACGGCTTTCAAGGCTGGGAAAGAGTAAACCTTACCCCTAACAATCTCGGCTACCGTTGCATCTGTCATGCAGTCGGCTAACTCTGAGTCGGACTCAGCCTCTTCAATAATGGATACCAAGTGGGAGCCTCGATTTTGGCTGGCTCTTCTCCGCTTCTTCTTCTGGAGGTACTGCTCTATTTGGCTAGCCCTTTCAGCTAACTGGCTCAGGTCAGAGCAGGATTGTCCCACCAACTTCTCTTTCAACTGAGGGTGCATGTAGTTGATTATTATGTGGGCACACTCAGACTCGGGAAAGTGTACAGTGCATTTCCCAACCTTCTTTCTGAATCTCTCGATAAAATCAGCAATCGATTCGTCGACCTGCTGCTTGAGATTCGTTAGATCAGTCACGGTAACCTGAGATTGGGGCTAATAGAACTTATCATGGAAGTAACCCTCCATGTCAGCCCAGTTCTGTACGGAATTAGGAGCCAAAGAAGAGTATCATGCGAAGGTTGTTCCCGTTAGAGAGAGAGGAAATAGCTGCAACTTGTGATACTCATTCTGGCTAGCCTCACCGCATTGGGCAGTAAATCTACCGATGTTCTCGATAGTGGATTTATCGTAGTCGCCAAAGAAGATTGAAAACTCCGATATTTTAAAGCCCCTCGGCAAAGGTGTTATCTGATCTACCCAATCAGGGTAAGGCTTCATATAAACAGGCATGTCCAAAGGTTTCAGTTGGATGCCGAAGTACCTCGTCATGGTATTAGCTATAATTTTCGGGTTTATTAGTTGTGACGTCCCCTGTCGATTCTCGATTGGATTCGGCTGGTAGGCATTCTGCACTGGCGGCCTCCATTCTGCACTTTGTTGGACAGGATTTTGAATGTTGTAGGTGGTCTGCTGGCCATTACCAATAGGTGGGGTAATGCCCCATTGCTGTTTTTAGGTATGGACACCAAAGCCTGAAACCTGAGCTCCTGGAACGGCTAACGAAGCCTGAGGATAATGTGGAACAGTATTCCATGGCTGCTCTCCTCGGACGTCGCCGTTCTTAGAAAATTTACTCTTCTTGGAAGGTATGGATTGGGTACTGGAAATGACTGTTGGAATGGTATTCCACTGTAAACAGCGTCACCAGATAGCCGAGCTAAGTCATAGCCATGGGACATCGGCTGCCAATTCGGCTGGCCAACATTGTTAACGTACATCGTAGGGTCGTTCGTAGAAACGTACAGCATAACGAGCGGCAATCCAAAGTGTCCTAGAGCCTGAACTGGTCTCCGAGCCATGTTGATCTGCCCATACTGCAGACTCGCTTGGTCAAGTGGTATATTTTGCCCTCCAAGTTTCAGCGGCGACCGCGCAGTGTGCTGGTTGCCAGGCGATTGAGCTTGTGTTCCTAGGTGCGCTACCGGCTGTACGCGCCCTTTTTTGACCTCGCTCGGGTCAAAGCGGAGCTCGGACGTATGGGGTGATTCCTGGGTAAAGGATTGAGGAGTCGCCACCTAATTATGTTTACGGTGAATTAGGACACCTAAATATTTAAACTAAGTGCTGCACTGTAAACTCCAATTTTAAGGTCTGCGAAACTTGCGAAATTCTAGGTAAGGGTTCTTTATTATCCTAAAGGGAAGGGGTTAGGCATCCTTTAAGATCCGCTAACTTGCGGTTATCCGGTCAAATTCAGATTAATTATTGCTAGAAAAATACATGTTTTACAAGTATAATAAATAAAAAGATGTTTTGCAAATATGATGCATTTTATATAAGTAAATATGATGCATTTTATACAAATACGTATTCGGATGACATAAAAGAAAGATACATGTAAAGTTTTTTAGAAAAACATGCATTTGTGACAATAAATTCTTTATAATGCCAAAGAAGCGAATCTTTCAAAAATCAACAAGTTGCAAAAATAATAATAAAAAGATAAGCTTATTTTGTACAATTTAATTGAAGCAAATAAAGATGACAAGAGTTGTTTTAAAATTTTGAATAAGCGTGACGAGCCTAAAATAAATAAACTAGCGAAGGATTTCTAAGTTTGCGAGCCTACAAATAAATAAGCTAGCGACGGGTTTCAAATCTTAAACTAACCTATGAATAAATCCTAAGTTTGCCTATTCTAAGCATTTCAATAATTACATAAGTGCGATAAATAATATTACAATACAAAGCGAAATAAAAGCTGAATTAAAGAAAGAAATAAATAAACTCCGAGGAATATTTGTCGTTATTTACTTTAATCCCTGCAAGCTGTTAAGAACAAACGGTTAGAAACATTTAAACACAAATAACTTCATATCCGTATTCAAAACAGTGAATGTTTTGATCGCGGAGGGCTCAGACTTAAATTTTGAAAAGAACATTCCAATCACGTCGTGGCTGCAAACATATGACTAATGTAGTTTATTTTGATTGCCTCGCCTACTAAACGTGTTGGTCTCTCGGGTGGAATAAAAAAGATCACTATAATCACGTCGTAGTCGCGAATATATAATTCACCTCGCCTACTAAACATGTTGATCTCGGATAAAAGGTTTAAGTCTTCATCCTTGCCCGAAGTTATATTTCCGTCTTTGCAACCGTAGGCCTCAAAATCGACGGATATTTTTCATCGGCGATGTAGTATCGAGTTCAAATCAGTAAAAAAATGAAACGATAAAGATGGCGGTAGCGATAAGAAGAAAAAGCAGTTTCAAAAAATGACGCGGTGTCTAGTTTAAAGCGATAAAAGCGATAGAACAAATATTTGAATGTCAAACAAAGAACTGAAATAGAAAGCAATGTTTGAAAAATCTGGTGTTCAGATTTAAAGCGATAAAAATGATAAAGCGATGTCATGTCTGAAATGGGAGCAAGCGAAACCGAAAAACAATGAAACAATAACAAAGATGCGGCAGCGATGTGATGCGGTAGCGATAGCGATGCTTGATAGCGGTAGCGATGGCGGATGCGATAGCGGTAGCGATAGCGATAGCGATAGCGATGGCGATGCGATGTGATGGCGATGCGATGGCGATGGCGATGGCGATGGCGTGAAGCGATGAAGTAGAAAATAGTTTCGAGATGACGCGGTGTTTTAGTTTAAAAATAGTAAAAGCAAGAAAACAGACGCAGATTTATTCGAAACAAGAAAAGCGATATCTGAAACCGAGAAGCGTCTCGAAGATGGACGCAATATTGGTTTGAATCAATAAAACAAACAAAGAGAATGCGGTATTAATTCAATCAATAACATAATAATAATGCCAAAGAAAGCAGACAGTAGTGATTTAAAATACCCACCCGAGTTACGAAGTTCGGAAATATTCAAATCGGGTCGCCTGACTGGTCGATGATTCAAACCCGAAATCAGATTTCAAAGACCAATTTCGGATAACCAAGAACAAGAATATGAAATGCAAGAATTACGAAAATGTTGCCAAGCAAGATCGACCCGACCGGTCGATGTTGATCTGACCGGATCGATCCAAACTTGAATCAGATTTCAAACCAAATTCAGATAACCAATAACAAGAATATGAAATGCAAGAGTTCTGAAAATAATGATCAAATCGTCGATCTGACCCGTCAAGGATCTGACCCGATCAATGATCCAAACTTGAAATCGATTTCAAAGACCAATTTGAGATAACCAAGAACAAGAATATGAAATGCAAGAATTCTGAAAATGTTGCCCAAACCGGTCGACCCGCAGGTCGATGTTTGACCCGAATTGGAGTTTCAACCCGGAATCAAACAATTTCGTCAATTTCAGATAACCAAAGATAACAACAAAGACAATGTAGGAAAATTGGGAAAATCTAAACCGGTCGACCGACCCGGTCGATGACCCGACCGAATTGTGTGTTCAACCCGAAATCAAATAATTTCATCAATTTCAGATAACCAATGATAACAAACAAAGAATGTAAGAAAATTGGAAAAATCTAAGCCGATTCGACCCGACCGAAGTCGATGATCCGAACCAAATCTTACACCAAATTCAGATAACCAACATACATAAACATGAAATGCAAGAATTACGAAAATGTTACAACCGGTCGACTGGTCGGGTCGACCCGACCCGAATAGTGAAAAAAAATCAGAGAAATCAAAGGAGATGACAAACCTTTTCGGACTTGATTCTTGGAACAACAACGAAGCCAAATACTCTCAAATCAAGAACACAACAAAATATGTATGTATATATTGAATAATCTTCCGAAAGTCTATTTTTTTCTTCCTCGAAAATCTCTTCTTTTCTTTTTTCTCTCCCCGAAATCTCCTCCTAAATGAAGAACAACATGGGGGTATTTATAGGTGGATTTCCCCCAAGAATCGAGTTTGAATTCGAATTAAAGGTAAAGAAAAATCCGGATTTGAGGGGCATGGGTCGCGGGTTTTAGGGGTGTCAGCGTAACAGAGGGGGGTTGGTGAAGGCAGAGGGTTGGTGGTGGCAGGGGCGAGGTGACCGGCGACGTGGGGTCGCCGGTATGGGGGTGTGGGGTCGGCGGCTTTAGGGTTTTCGTTTTGGTTTTGTTTTTCTGATTTTTTTTTTTGGGTTTTGTTTGGGTTTGGGGATTAAAATGGGGGAATGGGAATTGGGCTGGGTCGGTTTTTGGGCTTGCGGGTTTGGGTGGGGGTTTTAAATGGGGAGTATGGGCTGGTCCGATTTTAAATGGGGGGTATGGGCTGGTTCGATTTTGGTGGTAAGGGAAATAAAAATGGGAGTTGGGCTTTGGTTTGGGTTTAATTGTTTTGGGTTTGTGGTGTTGGGTTTAAATGTTTTGGGTTTGGGTATGAGGGAATTTAATTGGGGATTGGGCTTGGACGAAAAATTTGGGGATTGGGCTTTGGACGAAAAATGGGTTTTAATTTAGGTTGGGTAGAAATTGTTTTGGGTTGGAAAATAAAAAAAAGGGTTATGAAAAATATATAAGAGGAGTTTAATATTAAAATATTTTTATGTGAATTATTTAAAATAACATAACGACGTAATAATAATAAAAATATAATATTTGCAAAATGTTTAATGCTTAATAAAAGGGAAATGCGATGCAATTTTGCGAGAATAAAATAACATAGAATTTTGGGATAATTCATGATTATTATAAAAATGCAAATGATATAAAATATGAGAATAATAATAATAATACGAAGATACACACATATATGCCTATATTTTAAAATTATTTTAAAAGTGTCAAAATATTAAAAATTACGAATAAAATCATAAAAGATGGGACAAAATTGGGTGTCAACAGATGCCCCTCTTTGGACGGAGACGATGAAAGAGTTTTCGGCCAAAGAAGTTAATCAGTAGCCAATTTTGTCCCGATCATCTGAATCGCATGGTAAGAAATAGAACCCGCGGGGGGAAATGAAGTTGCAAAAAGATGGTGCACATTCAAGAAACAATGCCCCAGTGTCGACCTAGGATGACACTGGTCGCAGATGTGAGAAACTAATGGGAAAGAGAGGATCGACGTTCGAAGTAGGTCGTTGACCAAATTGCCTCGGTTCGTCGTAAGAGATAGTCCCATTTGTGATGAAGTTCTGCAAACTAAAAACTCCTGCAAACTAAAGCTTAAGATATAATTAGTGTATAAATCACGAGAAAATATTGTAGAGAAAATAAACTTGGAAATACCCGCATTAGGAGGTCGGCGCCTGACTGAAATTAAAAATACCCTCATTATAAGGTGGGCGCCTGACTGAAATTAAAATACCCGCATTATAAGGTGGGCGCCTGAAATGACGTCGTTGTATTGACGTGTTGTGTTGAAGACGTCGTTGTAATGTTGTTGACGTCGTTGTAAAAAAAAAAGCGATTGTTGTCTTTGCATGTAACGTCGAGGGCGTTGTTGTAATCTTTGTTTCTTTGTAAAGATAATTGTTGTGTTGCATGTAACGTCGAGGACGTTGTTGTAATCTTGTTTTCTTTGTAAAGATAATTGTTGTCTTTGAAGACGTCGTTATAATCTTTGTTGACGTCATTGTAATCTTTGTAAAAATAAATGTTGTGCGTAAGACGCCGTTGCATAGGCGTGTTGTTGATGACATCATTGTAATGTTGTTGATGTCGTTGTAATCTTTGTAAAAATAAATGTTGTCGCGTAAGACGCCGTTGCATAGGCGTGTTGTTGATGACATCATTGTAATGTTGTTGATGTCGTTGTAATCTTTGTAAAAATAAATGTTGTGCAGAAGACGCCGTTGCATAGGCGTGTTGTTGATGACATCATTGTAATGTTGTTGATGTCGTTGTAATGCTGTAAAAAATAAATGTTGTGCAGAAGACGCCGTTGCATAGGCGTGTTGTTGATGACATCATTGTAATGTTGTTGATGTCGTTGTAATGCTGTAAAAATAAATGTTGTGCAGAAGACGCCGGTGCATAGGCGTGTTGTTGATGACATCATTGTAATGTTCTTTGATGTCGTTGTAATCTTTGTAAAAATAAATGTTGTGCAGAAGACGCCGTTGCATAGGCGTGTTGTTGATGACATCATTGTAATGTTGCTGATGTCGTTGTAATGCTGTAAAAAATAAATGTTGTGCAGAAGACGCCGTTGCATAGGCGTGTTGTTGATGACATCATTGTAATGTTGTTGATGTCGTTGTAATGATGTAAGAAATAATTGTTGTGCTGAAGACGTCGTTGCGTAGACGTGTTGTTGATGACGCCGATGTATGGGCGCGTTGTTGATGACGCCGTTGTATGGGCGCGTTGCTGATGACATCATTGTAATGTTGTTGATGTCGTTGTAATGCTGTAAAAGATAGTTGATTTGCAGAAGACGCCGTTGCATAGGCGTGTTGTTCATGACACCGTTGTATGGGCGTTCTTGGCGACGACATCATTGTAATGTTCTTGATGTCGTTGTTGTAAGAATGTATTTGGGGTCGTCGTTGTATCGACGTGTTGTGTTGAAGACGTCATTGTGATGACGTTGTTGCAAGAATGTAATGCTGTTTGTTGTAAGAGATAGGCGTTGCGCTGAAGACGTCGTTGAAATGTTGTTGACGTCGTTGTAATGTTGTAAAAAAAGCTGGCGTGCCGCCGTAACGTCGTGGACGTTGTTGTAATGTAGTTTTGCTGTAGAAGGTAGATGTAAGTGACGTCCTTGCCGTCAGTTCGTTGTAATAGGGTTCCACGTTCTGCTGAATCTTCTGCCGATCCAAACTCATGTGAATTGAAATGTCGTCCTGGCACGGGCGAAAATGTGATGCGACGTCTTTGCCGTCGGGTTTGCCTTGTTGTGGTTCTTTGTGATCCGAAATAACATCTTTGTGCAGACATAATAGTCGGGACCACAGAGGTCAAGATGATGTCTTCGTATAAATGCGAGAACAAGAACGTAATCCTTGTAGTGAGTTGTAGTGCCGAAATTCTTTGGGGAATTGATCATAAGCGATGTGGCTTCCTTGCTTTTTCAACCTGGAAGAACACGTACTCAAAGAAAATTTGTGAGTTTGGGGAGGCGGTTGATTAGCGTTGACTTTGTAGCTTTGGCTCTTGATGGTTGCATGTCCTGGCGATTCGGACTGTAGCTCTGTCTGGTTCCAGTCTTGGCTAACCGTTAATGAAAACATTTTGTTGAAAATAAGTTGTTTATAAGAAAGTATGCTTATTATTAAAAAGTTCTTGTCGAACTCTAATGAAAAAAATATTTGTTGAAAATGATTTGCTTATAAGAAAGTATGCATATATGTAAAATATCTTGTCAAACTCTAATGAAAATATTTGGTGAAAATAAATTATTATAAGAAAGTAGGCATATATGTAAAAAATTATGTCGAACTCTAATGAAAATATTTGTTAAAAATAAATTGCTTATAAGAGAGTATGCATATATGTAAATATCCGTCGAGCAGTGACATGCGGTGAAACAGAGCAAACGTCTTATCCAAAATCCTCTTAGGCTGAAGACTTAGTTTGCCGATGCTTTTCCATGTTTATCGGCGTCCTCTGGTAGTGATCCTTAAAAATGCCCAGTTTCCGATATGTGAGGATGATGATCTTTTAAGCGGACAACCGAGTCTTGTGCAGGTTGCTTGCATGTCCTATCGAGTGATCGGATGGGTGCATTTTGTCTTTTGTGAGATAAAGGAGAAAATATTTCCTAATGGTGGGACCGGCCGATTTAGGCGCCTCGTATCCCCATGAGGGAATCAGTCGTGGCGTAGTTCATTACAAGCAAAGAGAATTGTAAGGTTTTTTTTTTTTCTAAAAGATGGGACCGGCCGATGTGGCCGCCTCGTATCCCGCCGAGGGAATCAGTCATAACGTAGTTCAGGTAAGCAAAGGAGATTGTAAGGATTTTTCTAAAGATGGGACCCGAAACCGATGTGGCCGCCACGTATCCCGCCGAGGGAATCGGTGTCATAACGTAGTTCAGTCACAAGTGAAAAGGAACTGGGAAATTTGTGATCTAAAGGCGGAACCCTACATGGGTTCCTTTGCGTATCCCTTTGGGAGCGCAATTTTTACAACATAAGAAATGCATTACATAGAGAATAACTAATCTTAGATATGGTATCTCTTCACTGCATCTGCACTGATGGTTTTCGACCATTCTATTCTGATAAGGTTGCCCCGGACAACTGCGTCCATCTGCTTTTCATCAATCAGTCTCTTAGTATATGATTCTGTATCTACTTGACTGCGAAAGATATAGCATTGCCCTAGTAGAAGTCCAGATTGTAGTGCAGTTGCCTAAGAGTACAAATGGCAAACGTCTGTGCCGATGCTTGTAACTATCAACCATCCTGACGTTTCATCCAAATCTGGCTTTGACTTATTCCAAAAATGCCTTAATTCTTCCGCTTGTGAGTCTTCCTTATATTCTTCGAAGCCTTGCTTGTTTGGGACCTTGTTGGCTTGTTTCATTATACGTCACATACCGCCGACAAATTAGTTTGCATGATGAAAAAGAAAAGAGAATTATTTAACAAAACATATTTTAAAAATAGCAGAAGCAATGCAGATTTGTCATTTTAAGTTTTCAAAAGGTAAAGGTAAAACATATTAAATGCATATATGTGATTCAGGCCTCAATCTGAATCGCATTGTTTCATTAAATATTAATGCAGTTAACTAGTTTCTGGGAGAAACAAGGCCAGGGCACATGTCCAATTTTCCCAAAACATCTCCTTGCTCTGCATCCCAAATGGTTGAGCTTCTAGCGTAATCTTTTTGCTTCTTCTTCATCAATGAAAAATCTTTTGAATCCTTTCACGAGGTTGGCTGCATTGTCCTCCTTTGATTCCTGAGTGGCGCATGTTTTGACGAATGACTGACCCAGAAGTGGAACAGACTTTGGTAAAGAAGCGTCTCCCTCCCTTCGGAGATTGGTTGATAAGACATTTCCAAGAAAAGGTGGTGCCATGACCTGCGACTTTGGAGGAAACACTTCTACTCCAAACGGTGCCCTCACTTGGACTGTAATCATAGGGGTGACAAAGGCCGATGATTCAACCTTTTCCTCTCTCTGGATTGGCACAATGGTCCCTTCCAAGTTGTGTTCTTCATCAACAGTAATCATGTTCACATTGGTATTGTCATGATCTGGCAAAGGGTCATCATTTACATTAGAGGAAGGTCCTTTCAGTTGGATAACTCCTTCTTTGATCAATGTCTCAATTTTGTCTCTGAGGGCATAGCAATTTTCAGTGTCGTGCCCAGGAATTCCCGAGTGGTACGCACAATGCTTAGTCTTATCGTGCCATTTTGGAATAGGATTGGGGACATTTCCTTGGATAGGCTGGAGTATTCCTGCGGTTTTCAGTCTTTCATATAATTGGGCTCGAGGTTCGGCTAAAGGTGTATAGGTTTTGGCTGGCTTTCTTTCGTATTTTCTTGCGAGTGCAGGTGCGTGTGGTGCATGGACTTGTGGATGAGGCAAGTATGCGGGCTGATATTGTGGGGGATTCGGATAGACAGGCGCTCGAGGCAGGCTATATATTGGATGGGTATGGTAGACAGGGTAGGGACCAGGTGGGTATTGATAGTAAGGTTGAGGGCTTTGGGTGTATGGGTAATAATAGGAAGGCTGAGGACTTTGGTTATTTTGATTGTAGTAGGGAGGCTGGGGTGATGGCATTTGGTAGGTTGACATTTGATTTGGCCTATGTTTCTGAACCGTCACCACAGAGGACACTCCATCTCTCTTCCTCTTTACTGCTCCCTCAAATGAGTCCGACTGGATTGTCTCACTTGTTGCTTGCAATGCTACAAAGTTTGTAATTCTTCCTGTTATGATTCCCTCTTCTATGAAATCTCCCATCCTTATAACTTCAGAGAAACTTCGTCCTATGACGCTTATCATTCTCTCATAGTATGTTGCATCTTTCAAAGATTGTACAAAGAGAGTGTTCATCTCACTTTCTTCTATCGGGGGTTGAACTTTCGCTGCTTCTGCCCTCCACTTCATGGCGTATTCTCTGAAGGTCTCTGTGGACTTCTTTTCCAACTTCATCAGATAAAATCTGTCCAAGACTGTGTCAGTGTTGAATTTAAATCTGTCCACGAAATCTTGTGCCATCGTGCCCCAATTACGCCATTTTTGCGGGTCCTGACTTGTGTACCAGTCGAGTGCTTCTCCCGTTAAACTTCTTACGAACAACTTCATTATGATGGCCTGGTTTTTACCTACCCCAACCAGTTTGTCGCAGTACGATCTCAAATGAGAGTAAGGATTTCCTTTCCCATCAAACAAACCAAATTTTGGCACCTTATATCCTACAGGCAATTCAATGTCGGGATGCATACACAGATCTTCATACTCAAGTCCTTCATGTCCCTTGCTGGTTTGGATATTTTTGAATGCTTCTTTTAGGCTATGAATCTCTCTTGCCACACTTTCACCGGTTCTGATCATTACCCGCCTGTCCATTTCTTCACACTGGCTGATTTCCTGAAGAGCCATGTTTGATCTTGTGGTGGTGAAAGGTTGAGCTTCCGTGGCATATCTTGGTGGCACATCTTTGCTCGTTGGGATCGGCGGCGTGTGCCATCAATATGTGTTGGGCTGCTGGTGATTTTCTTGCGGAAGAAGTGTTTTGGATGAGTGGATTAATTTGGGTATGTGGAGTTGCAGGGTCATTTTGTAGCGGGCTTTGTTGTGGACTAGCTTGCGGATTAGTGTGTTGTGGATCGGTTTTGTTTAGTGGCGAATTTTCGGGGAGGTTTTGGGGAAATGGCGATTCAGGAGATGAAAAAGTTTGAGGCGATTGTATTCGTCCCTTGTTCAGGAGTGGGGTATTGGCGCTAATGGACAAAGTTGGTGAGATTTTGGAGCCGCTCTATCTCGATCTGCATGGCTGCCATCTGTTGTAACAGTTAGGCGATGTATTTTCTTGGACAAGAGTACTTCTATTTTCTAAGTCTCTGGTTCATCTCCGGAAAGAGTGATAAGTTCCAGGCCATCTGTTCGGATGCATCTAAATCGATCATTTCTTTGAAGGATTGTGCCTTTGACCTCGTGAAGTAGGGATGATCCGCCATTTTTAGTCAACGCAAATCAACCTTTGGGAAGAAATAATTTAGGAAAAATAAACCTTCTAAAAAATAAAGAAAACCAAGTTAGTACAAGGCGAGTATTTATTGCTTTAAATAATATGCACATAGTGAAAAAGCAGGAGAAAACAACAAAATGATTGTAAGTCAATTAAATGCGCATCCTAATATGCATGGGGCCTCCCTTATGCCGGAGGTGGGCCTAAACGCCAGATATGCGGGATTACGACAGATTTGATCCAAGCTGCTAAACTGCAATGCTTTGTCGGAAATGAGACAAAATGAATGTACATTTTCCAATTTCAGCATGTCATGATTAGTCTTGGATTAGTCTATCCTTATCACGCTACACATAATATGATGATTGGTCGTTGGGTTGTGAGACCCGTAGACATCTTTGGCGGATTTCTTAATTGTGGAGTCGATACCAAGGATCGATCCGCCTAAGGTGTATGCATGCATGACTTAAAATAAAGGGTGGTATAGCTCTATCTTAACTTTTCTAAGATTTGGCTGACTAGACACAAGGTTCCCGAGCGGACTACTCGAGTGAGAAGGCTACGCGGCCACCAGATGGTCCGTCACTCATGCATACGCCAACTCTCCTAAATTTTGGTAGATTGAAAGAAATTTGCGGGTGCGCAAAACACACCTCGCGTGTAGTGTGTGATAGTGTCAATTTTCCAGAGTGGAAGAAATATGAGCGAAATGCCAATTTAAGATAAGCAGTAAAAAATATAGAAATTAAAGCAGTTATGCATACAAAAAATTTCACAAAGGAAATAAATCAAAACATACATCAAACAAAGAGTGAAAGTAAAGCACAAATAATGATTAACCTGAACTTGTTATGGTTAAGAACCTGAAAATTCCCAGTGAGTCGCCATCTTTGTCTGACGCCCTTTTTGACCTCGCTCGGGTCAAAGCGGAGCTCGGACGTATGGGGTGATTCCTGGGTAAAGGATTGAGGAGTCGCCACCTAATTATGTTTACGGTGAATTAGGACACCTAAATATTTAAACTAAGTCTTTGCCTTGTAAACTCCAATTTTAAGGTCTGCGAAACTAGCGAAATTCTAGGTAAGGGTTCTTTATTATCCTAAAGGGAAGGGGTTAGGCATCCTTTAAGATCCGCTAACTTGCGGTTATCCGGTCAAATTCAGATTAATTATTACTAGAAAAATACATGTTTTACAAGTATAATAAATAAAAAGATGTTTTGCAAATATGATGCATTTTATATAAGTAAATATGATGCATTTTATACAAATACGTATTCGGATGACATAAAAGAAAGATACATGTAAAGTTTTTTAGAAAAACATGCATTTGTGACAATAAATTCTTTATAATGCCAAAGAAGCGAATCTTTCAAAAATCAACAAGTTGCAAAAATAATAATAAAAAGATAAGCTTATTTTGTACAATTTAATTGAAGCAAATAAAGATGACAAGAGTTGTTTTAAAATTTTGAATAAGCGTGTGGAGCCTAAAATAAATAAACTAGCGAAGGATTTCTAAGTTTGCGAGCCTACAAATAAATAAGCTAGCGACGGGTTTCAAATCTTAAACTAACCTATGAATAAATCCTAAGTTTGCCTATTCTAAGCATTTCAATAATTACATAAGTGCGATAAATAATATTACAATACAAAGCGAAATAAAAGCTGAATTAAAGAAAGAAATAAATAAACTCCGAGGAATATTTGTCGTTATTTACTTTAATCCTCGCAGTCGTTAAGAACAAGCGGTTAGAAACATTTAAACACAAATAACTTCATATCCGTATTCAAAGCAGTGAATGTTTTGATCGCGGAGGGCTCAGAACTTAAATTTTGAAAAGAACATTCCAATCACGTCGTGGCTGCAAACATATGACTAATGTAGTTTATTTTGATTGCCTCGCCTACTAAACGTGTTGGTCTCTCGGGTGGAATAAAAAGATCACTATAATCACGTCGAGGCTGCGAATATATAATTCACCTCGCCTACTAAACATGTTGATCTCGGATAAAAGGTTTAAGTCTTCATCCTTGCCCGAAGTTATATTTCCGTCTTTGCAAGCGTGTAGGCCTCAAAATCGACGGATATTTTTCATCGGCGATGTAGTATCGAGTTCAAATCGATAAAAAAATGAAACAGATAAGATGGCGGTAGCGATAACGAAGAAGAAGAAAAGCAGTTTCCAAAAAATGGCTAGCGGTGTCTAGTTTAAAGCGATAAAAGCAGTAGAACAAATATTTGAATCTTTGAAACTTGATGGCGAAATAGAAAGCAATGTTTGAAAAATGCGGTGTTCGATTTAAAAGCAAAGAAATGATAAAGCGATGCATGTCTGAAATGGGAGCAAAGCGAAACCGAAAAACAATGAAAGAATAACAAAGCAGATGCGGCCCGATAGCGATAGCGGTAGCGATAGCGATGCGATAGCGGTAGCGATGGCGATAGCGATAGCGATAGCGATAGCGATAGCGATAGCGATGGCGATGCTTGATGCGATGGCGATGCGATAGCGATGCTTGATGGCGATGGCGTGAAAGCGATGAAGTAGAAAATAGTTTCGAGATGACGCGGTGTTTTAGTTTAAAAATAGTAAAACAAGAAAAACAGACGCAGATTTATTAAACAAGAAAAACAGAATATCTGAAACCGAAAGCGTCTCCGAAGATGGACGCAATATTGGTTTGAATCAATAAAACAAACAAAGAGAATGCGGTATTAATTCAATCAATAACATAATAATAATGCCAAAGAAAGCAGGCGGTAGTGATTTAAAATACGACCCGAAGTTACGAAGTGCGGAAATATTCAAATCGGGTCGCCCTGACTGGTCGATGATTCAAACCGAAATCAGATTTGACACCAATTTGAGATAACCAAGAACAAGAATATGAAATGCAAGAATTACGAAAATGTTGCTAATAAGATTCGACCGACCGGCAGATCGATGTTTAGACCGGATCGTGATCCAAACTTGAATCAGATTTCAAACCAAATTCGGATAACCAATAACAAGAATATGAAATGCAAGAGTTACGAAAATAATGATCAAATCGAATTCGACCGGCAGGTCGATGATCTGACCGGATCGGCGATCCAAACTTGAAATCGATTTCAAGACCAATTTCAGATAACCAAGAACAAGAATATGAAATGCAAGAATTCGAAAATGTTGCCCAAACCGTCGACCGACCGGTCGATGTTTAAACCGAATTGGAGTTTGACCCTAATCAAACAATTTCGTCAATTTCGGATAACCAAAGATAACAACGGCAAAGAATGTAGGAAAATTGGGAAAATCTAAGCCGATTCGACGGGCCGTCGATGTTTCCGACCCGAATTGTGTGTTCAACCCGAAATCAAATAATTTCATCAATTTGGATAACCAATGATAACAAACAAAGAATGTAAGAAAATTGGAAAAATCTAAGCGGGTCGACCGACCGGTCGATGATCCGAACCAAATCTTACACCAAATTCGGATAACCAACATACATAAACATGAAATGCAAGAATTACGAAAATGTTACGAGCAAGATTCGACCGAGTCGGTCGACCATTCGAATAGTGAAAAAAATCGAGAAATCAAAGGAGATGACAAACCTTTTGGACTTGATTCTTGGAACAACAACGAAGCCAAATACTCTCAAATCAAGAACACAACAAAATATGTATGTATATATTGAATAATCTTGAAAGTCTATTTTTTCTTCCTCGAAAATCTCTTCTTTTCTTTTTCTCTCCCGAAATCTCCTCCTAAATGAAGAACAACATGGGGTATTTATAGGTGGATTTCCCAAGAATCGAGTTTGAATTGAATTAAAGGTAAAGAAAAATCCGGATTTGAGGGCATGGGTCGCGGGTTTTAGGGGTGTCGTATGTGAGAGGGGTTGGTGAAAGCGGAGGGTTGGTGGTGGCGAGGCGAGGTGGACCAGGGCGATGGGGTCGCCGGTATGAGAGTAATGAGGTCGGCGGCTTTAGGGTTTTCGATTTGGTTTTGATTTTCGATTTTTTTTTTGGGTTTTGTTTGGGTTTGGGGATTAAAATGGGGAATGGGAATTGGGTGGGTCGGTTTTGGGCTTGCGGGTTTGGTGGGGTTTTAAATGGGGAGTATGGGCTGGTCCGATTTTAAATGGGGGTATGGTGGTCCGATTTTGGTGGTAAGGGAAATAAAAATGGGAGTTGGGCTTTGGTTTGGGTTTAATTGTTTTGGGTTTGTGGTGTTGGGTTTAAATGTTTTGGGTTTGGGTATGAGGGAATTTAATTGGGGAGTGGGCTTGGACGAAAAATTTGGGGATTGGGCTTTGGACGAAAAATGGGTTTTAATTTAGGTTGGGTAGAAATTGTTTTGGGTTGGAAAATAAAAAAAGGGTTATGAAAAATATATAAGAGGAGTTTAATATTAAAATATTTTTATGTGAATTATTTAAAATAACATAACGACGTAATAATAATAAAAATATAATATTTGCAAAATGTTTAATGCTTAATAAAAGGGAAATGCGATGCAATTTTGCGAGAATAAAATAACATAGAATTTTGGGATAATTCATGATTATTATAAAAATGCAAATGATATAAAATATGAGAATAATAATAATAATACGAAGATACACACATATATGCCTATATTTTAAAATTATTTTAAAAGTGTCAAAATATTAAAAATTACGAATAAAATCATAAAAGATGGGACAAAATTGGGTGTCAACACCGGCAGCACCTGAGTAGGCATTAGCTGATGCACATGCGGCTGAGGAACAACACATGGAGTCAAGGTCTCATGTTGAACAGCACCGCTCGTCAGAGGGATGGCAGAACTAGTCGAACATTCTCCTGGGTGCATTCAGTTGGTTTCCATCTCCCTCGTTTGCTGAACCTCATTATGTACCATCGGCTTCACAATGTCAGCCAAATGTTTAGAACTTGGTACATAATATCGTGGATGCCCAAGTCAATCTGTTGTCTAATTAAAGACGTGGTCATTATGGTTGGACCTTCATATTGGATAGATTCTTCCACAGCTTGGGTTGATAGAGGAAGTGGATGGGTATCAACCGATGTAGGCATACCCGAGGAGGATGCTAGTTCGTTATTCCTTCTAGGAGGATTTTGTTTAGGATGCGGACTAGACTCGGGGTCCATTTTCTTACCGGACCTTAGGCGCATACGCCAAGAATGATCCTAACCTGGAGAATCAAACTTTGCTATTAATTCACCTATGGTCCCACTGGGCGTGCCAAATTTGTTTTCACCCCGAATTCTGTTCTCTGCCATTTTATCGGCTAACGAAATCGAGAGACAAATTGATTCCTTAACTTAAGCGATTTGGGTTGTAAACAAAACTCTAATTTTCAGCAATGGGTTCCCCAACTATTCTAGAAAGCGTTAGGACGGTGGTATGAGTAAACTAAGAGGTAAGAAACATGAATGCAGCTGAGTACAGTAAAGTAAATGATAAAATGAAGTAAAAGGATAAAGATAGATAAAAATTGAGTTGTTTGATTGACTGGTTGTGTTTATATATACAAAGAATGATCCTATTTATAGTACAAAAAGGAAAAAAATTTGTACAACGTGATCCCCCCCATGTCAGCCATCAAGTAACCACTAAGTTCAATGGCCGACTATGGGGGAGGTGGTGCCGATTTTCTAACCCTCTACTCCTTTTGCTCGGATAATGGCCCTTTCTTTTAGCTGTTGTTGGTCGTTATCGCTTTTAGGGGTCCGGAAACCCTTTTGACTTGATCGGTGAGGCGTATGCATCTGAGTGGGTCCCAGTCGTACCTTAGTAGCCGATGAAATTCTTGTAGTTGAGGACTAAGAGTAAATTCGGCTCTAGAGCAGTTCGGCTGTCACTGAATTCGACTAAACACTTAAATTATTTTTTAGTGTTAAACACTCTCATCTGCAACACAAAGACACTTCTTTTTCTCAGCACCAGCCTTATTATTACACTTACAAACCATTGTAGAGTTCAGATTATCTGTATTAGACTTGTTCCTCTTCGCGATTACAAACTTCCTCTGACGAATCTTATTTTTGGGCGAAGGTGAAGTCAATTGATTTGTATTAGGGTTTCTAGAAACTGATTTCTGAGTTTTCGTTGCTGATTTTGCCATCGATGGTGAATTAGAAGATTTTGAAATAACTGGATTGTGTTCGACATTGGGGTTCAAATCTTCGGAGCATTTCTTAGGTGTAAGCCTAGTGGATTTGCAGTTGGAATCCATCAAAGTCACCGGAAAAGCAATGTGATCGAAATTAGGTTTTTGTGGTTCTTGCATTCATTGATGAGGGGAAAGGGGGGGGGGGGAGGGGAACTGTGTTGAGCTTTACACGCTCCTGGCTTTTGTAACGGCTAGTGTTTGGATTTTTTTTGTTTTTCAACATTGGATTCGCTATTTTTAAATCATACTAATCACTAATCAGTTTGCAAATTGGACCGTTAAATTTAACTTGATCTCTTGTCACATAAATGACCACACTTGCTCATCGGTTGTTTACTTTAAGAGATACAAATTATGATTAACTTATAATATATCAATAATTAAGCACATTGTTAAGTAATTAGAGTTTATTTAAAAATATGTGTCATGTATTTATTAGTTTGATACAAACACTGAATACAAATAAATTTCTTTCATAATGACATCACTTTAATGATCTCTTACGCAAGTTGATAATTCTTTGAATAACTTGAAGTATTGTAGTTGTATGTTTACGGTGAGAGTCCATCGAAGTCTGAAGTTGTTATGGCTAATTAGGTCTTCGCAACTCACTCTCATTTTTGTAATTAGGTTGTCATTATAACTAATTAGCTATTTACAACCCATCAAATACTCTTTTGTTTACTCACTCCTAGTTTTACAAACATCACTCATTTTGTCTCTTTACAAGTTACAACTCACACCATTTTTAAATACTAGCTTCCTTTTTTTCACTCTTAAGGCTATCAGCTTGCTCTCCCTTTACTCCTCTTATCTTTTTTATCTCATTCACATAACTCTTGAATGTCTCAAGGGTCAATGTCCACTTTTTCACCTCAAGTAGCCATTGAAATCAAAGATACTCCCAATTTGACCTTTCCACTCAACATAGTCATCTAGATTTTAATTGTCTCAAAAGGTGGACAAAGTTTTCTTGGCTCTTATAGCACTTCCATGGTCATCTTGCCTATGTACATACCTCTTCATTCTACATCTAAGACTATAAGAACTTATAATTGATAGTATTCAAGGAAGCCAATCAACACCTTAAAACCAAAAACTAGTCTTTTGAACTCCAAGGCCGAAATGCCTTTTAATGGAAGATGAGTTGAAGACTCGGCAAGAGTTATAGCATATTTAAAGTTTTAGTTAGAAGAGAGGAAGACAAGAAACACCACTTAAAGCTTGACAAAGCCCCTTTTACTAGTTGCACAACCAGCCTAGCTAGTTGATGTTGAACCTTGAACACGACTAATTTTTCTTAATTTGAGAGTTTTTTACTTGGTTCTATTAGTTGGAACTTAAATTAAAACTCCACATGCTTGTCACATGCCAACTAGCTTAAGTTGTTTGCTACTCTATTTTTTTTTTCTCATTTTAGGCACGTGGGCATATTTAAGAAAGACAAGGGGTTTCTTTTGTTGTAAAATAGCCTCCAAACATGTGAGGCATCATATTAAGTGGGAGGATTGCTTGAGCTAATCTGATTCCTTTTGTGTTTCTCTTGATATCTTTTTCGTTATGAGTCCGGAACTTAAATGACTCAAAAAAAATTTAAGTTACTAAAGTAATTTAAGAAAAAAATTACTAAACTACCTTTTCACACTTTTTTGTGCGTTATCTCAAAATGACTTAACTTGGGTGGTTAACTTTTACCTATTTGCGCACTAATTTGTTGTGTTATGCAACAAACCACAAAATCAAAAGATACTTTGCAATTCCAATTTCCAAGAGTCGCTTTCCAGAATTTCCATCACGTGTGCAATTTAAGGATTATTTCATTATTTAATTGAATTAGCCTTTTTCACAATTTTTAGTTTGTATGCATTTTTTAATTACATATAAAGTAGTAATCATGTAGGAGTGATTATTTAATTACATATAAAGTAGTTCTCAAGAGGTTATTAGTTATCTAATTATAATATTTAAATTCACTTTGTTACCATCACAAAGATTATAAAAATACGACACTTACACTCTCTACGAGAATAGCCATAACTAAACATATTAAAATATAATTATTAAAAAAATTAAAATTATAAATAATGCAAATAAATATGCCAACTATTATTATCAACTTTCTCGCACATTAAGCAAACACATTGTTTTAGCTTTATTTAATTATAAAAGTTTATTATACAAAGCATTCTCATTTTATTTACTTATTCCGATAAAATGTCATTTGTGTAGGATTTCTTAACAAGTTAAAGAATATTTACACTACTTATACTATGAAAATGTGTTCTTCAATTTTAAAATACAAGGGGTGTATCTCGAATTAATTTAAAATAATTTTAAAGCCGAAGAATAAATAAACAAACTAAAGATGATAAATTTCTTATATAGTTAAATTAGTAATTAATTAGAACTAAAATAATTTGCTTGCTTGATGTTCGAGAAAGTTATTTATATTTTTAATTTATTTTTTAAATAATCATATTTAATAAATTTAGCTACGGCTATAATCCATAAAGAGTGTAAGGGCAGGATTCTCATTGTACAAGTGGTGTAACTGATAATTTTAAAATACAAGGACTTTATTTTAAATTAGTTCTCATTACATGAGCATTTTATGTAATTAACCCACAATTATAATAAAGAATTATTTACTTTTGTCAGTAAATAGTTCTTAGACTCAATTGTTTTTAGAGTTAGCTAAACAAACATTAATTAAGAGCATAAAAATTTTGTTTAAAAATTATCAAAAAAATAAGAGAATAAATACTTTTTATAAGAATAAATGTCATTCATAAATATCAAAAGATAAGATAATATATATTCTTGATAAAATATGTTAAAATTTTCTTATATTATCAGAAGATTAATTAATATTCTAAATATTTTACAAAATGGAAACTTTTGCATAGTTATGAAATTGATAGATTTGGATTAGTTATAAGTATAAATATATGACACGGCCAAAAATGAGAATTTTTTGTATAATAAAACTTTATATTTACATAAAGCTAAAACAATGTGTTTGCTTAATGTGCGAGAAAGTTAATAATAATAGTTGGCATATTTTATTAAGTAATTTGTGTTATTTATAATTTTAAATTTTTTAATAATTATATTTTAATATGTTTAGTTATGGCTATTCTCGTAGAGAGTGTAAGTGTCGTATTTTTTATAATCTTTGTGACAGTAACAAAGTGAACTTAAATATTATAATTAGATAATTAATAACCTCTTGAGAACTACTTTATATGTATTAAATAATTACTCCTACATTATTACTACTTTATATGTAATTAAAAAGTGCATACAAACTAAAAATTGTGGAAAAGGCTAATTCAATTAAATAATAAATAATTCTTAAATTGCACGCATGATGGAAACTTTGGAAAGCAAATCTTGAAAATTGGAATTGCAAAGTAACTTTTGGTTTTGTGGTTTGTTGCATAACGCAACAAATTAGTGCACAAATGGGTAACGGAAGTTAACAGTACAACGTTAGTTATTTTTATATAACACACAAAAAGAGTGCGCAAAAGGTAGTTTGGTAACCTTTTTTTTTCTTGGATTACTTTAGTCACTTGTCTTTTATTGAGTTATTTAGTAGGTTCCGGACTCATTTTGTTCTTGAGGTGTAGTTCTCGAAACTATTTACAATCTAATGGTGTTCTTGTTCCTTTTCGTGTTACTTTGGTTTGGTTTTTGTGTTTCCTTCTTGTTATCGAGTCCTATAATGCTAGTACAAATTTTCTTGTGTTTTGCGTATGATTTCTTTGTTCTTTTCAAGTAAATTCCTTGTTCTTTCTCGTTCTTGAATTCCTTACTATTAGTAGTTTGTTGCCCTACTCTTGACTATCACATGGACTTTTCTTTTACCTGGACGAGGAAGTACATAACAATAATAGGAAACCATGCTTAAAGGCATATATAGGCTAGAATTTCTTCCACCAAAAGTTCAAACCAGTTTTGGGCACACTTGCAGTACAGTACAACAAAGGTAAAAGCTACATACATATTTAAATGCTAGCTGCGAAACAGCCAGATATACTTTACGAGTTTAGGTAACACTAGCAAAATTCACCTGGGAATGCATTAAGACCACCAACTTGCGGCTACTGTAAGCAGCAAACTCCCCCCCCCCCCCCCCGATACCTACCAAACGGAGACCGTCCTCTTCATTCAGCTAAAATTTTGAGAGATAACAATATATACAAAGTTTTGCTTCATCTCATATTTCAATTTTTAGATCTTCAAAAGGCCATTGCAGGACCACGACCCCTGCCTCTCAAGGCCATTGTAGGACCACGACCCCTGCCTCTCAAGGCCATTGTACGACCACGACCCCTGCCTCTCAAGGCCATTGTAGGACCACGACCCCTTCCTCTAAAGGCCATTGTAGGACCACGACCCCTGCCTCTCAAGGCCATTGTAGGACCACAACCACTGCCTCTCAAGGCCATTGTAGGACCACAACCACTGCCTCTCAAGGCCATTGTAGGACCACAACCACTGCCTGTCAAGGCTCTATGTGACCATGAGCTCTTCGCAGGGTTCCACTTACCCCAGCTACTTTCT
Organism: Anisodus acutangulus; assembly: GCA_029783415.1. NCBI lineage: Eukaryota > Viridiplantae > Streptophyta > Magnoliopsida > Solanales > Solanaceae > Anisodus > Anisodus acutangulus. The sequence goes on along the minus strand of CM056499.1, from coordinate 32,740,296 downwards.
TCATATGACTGTCCCTTCTTCGCCTCTATGGTCTCACTGAGTTGCTCCCATAGGTTTACTCTATTTTCTGCAAATAACATTAACATCTAGTTATGAAATTCAACACCCAATGATTTCAGCATTCAGTAATGACTAATCATCAAAGGAGTTAAACAGAAAACATCGTCTCACACCATTATGGACAGAATGTGTTTGTTTTCCATGGGTTCATTTCCACGAGGAGTCAGATTATAATGACTCAAACAGAAAGGAAACTAACTTGGATCTAGTGAAATCCCCACCACCACCACCACCATCACCCCACCCCACCCCCAACTAACTCCACTATATAAGCAATGGAATAACAATGATAATTACCTATAGCTGGGCCATCAGTTTCCTCCTCACCAGCATTAAGAACTGGATTTGATTTGTTTGTAGCAGGACCTTCACTAGGCTGACCAGAAAGTCCTGCTACAGAATCTGAAGTACCATTTTTGACAACGTGAACTTCAAGAACCGAAGAAAATTCTCTCTGCAAGAAGATGCAGTTTATTATTCAAAGCTGTTGCAAGAAGGCTTCGCCAATTAGCATTAAGATCAGAGGTTGCATATCCAACTATATAGTAACTAAAGCTCAAAACACGACATACATAGAAATTCACACAGGATGTAAATTCAATTTGATTCAGCTCAAGCACCTCCAGTGATACATCTTCCTTACAAATGGAGTTATCTCAAAGCGTCTTACAAGAAAAAACTGGAGATAACAGATATAGTAGTTGATAAAGTAAAGTTTCATTAATGTGTACCAAGAAGGCACAACAACAAGTGTACACAAAAGGAAAAAGTGTTAACAACAATAACTATGCCTCGGGCCTAAACAAGTTGGGGTCGGCAGCTACATCAAATTCATAGAATCCAAAAAACCAAAAAGTTGATTCACTTCTTCCATCTCCCTATCCTTACACCAAAAGAAAGACTCTTGTAAACATCTATCTTTTCACACACGAGAGTTGCCACTTTTTTCCTTCAAAACGTCTTTAATTTATTTCTAACCAAATAGTCCACATATAATGCATAAGGATATCGGGTTCCAGATCTGTTTTCTCCTTATATTAGCATCTCTAATTGTTAAGCTTGAACGCAAATCTCAAAATGACATTCGTGAGAAATTCTATACTCCCTCCGTTCACTTTTACTTGTCCACTACACTAAAAATAGATGTTCACTTTTACTTGTCACTTTTAGCATATCAAGAGTTGACAATTTCTTTTTTTTTCTGTTTTACCCATAATATTAATTACTCATTTCAAATCATTTTTCAAGTCCATTAAAACTATCCACCAATTAATACGGATATCATGGTAAATTATGCACTTCATTTATTATTTCTTAAGGGGAGTGCAAAATCAATAATGGACAAGTAAAAGTGAACGGAGGGAGTACTTGACAACTCTACTTTTGGTATCTATAACTCTTCCATTGAATTTTAAATAGAAATTCAAGAGAAATTAATCAGAAGAACTAGAGCCGAACCTACCACTTGCACTTGATCCTGTTGCAAAGCTTGATCTGCATTAACGAGAAGATTTTCAGACTCCAGAGTTCTTCCATATTAAAGAATGCAAGACTTACACCATGGTGAAAGAAGCGGTTAACCCAAATTAATATTTTAAAAACTGGCAGGAAGTACTATAGCATCTACAACTCTTCCACCTGAAAAGTGGAGACAGAGATAGACAGAGAAGGGGTTAAGAGATAACTGAATCATAAAAAACGAACAACCTGGAACAGTTTCATCCTCCATATCACTGTGTTGACCTGGTTTTTCACACAAAATGCTTTTTTCATTCACCTGCTCTTGTCTGTTTGTATTTCCACCCTTATCTTCTTCGCGCTGTTGCTTCCAGTGCAGCTACATGTGAGACAGTGCTCTGTCAACAGAAATGAGACTACAAAAAGAACTAAAACATTAGTTCAAGTCTTATTACTCACAAGTCCTTTTGGTTGGCCAATCATCTCTTGATTGTTATCTTTATTTTGCTGCTGCTTCCAATTCCACTGCAAAGTCTATGATATGAGTTTTTAATACGTGAAACAGAAGCCAAAGCAAGAAGTACTTCTCGGTATCTCACTACTTACACGTCCCTTTGGTCTGCTATCAGTCTCACCATTAACATGCCACTTGGAGTGCAATTTACCAGCTCTTCTTCCAGCATTAGCCTGCAATTTCTTCCAGTTTCACAGCAAAATTTTGCCGAGCTAAGATAAAATCTCATGGAAACAAGAGTTAGCATATCTATATCTTATAATTACTTACAAGTCCCTCTGATTCAGGAACTGCATTCTCATAAAGTTTGAGCATTTCCCGCAACCTTTGCCTTTTCGCATATTGTTTCCGGGCACTTTTACTAGGACCCTGACAGAAAGAATCAACACTTGAGCACTGCAAGATCTTTTAGCAAATCTTTCGAAGGAAAATTGAAAAAAGCGATTCACAATGGTATTTGGAAATTATTTGTAACACAGATTAACTAGTCATAGAGTAGGAGAATATTACTTGTGAAATACCTACAAATTTCCCCCTCAAGAGGCTAAATTCAACTATACTAGCCAAGATATCTGATCATGTCAGGTGAGTTTGTGACAAGAACAAATGTCACTTTCAAGTAACACTTCTAATACAGTGCAGATGCAGTATCAATCTACACAGTTTCACACAATTTTCAGAAATAGGTCCACCAACTGCAGGATTATTTGTTGCCAATTTCTCAAAGAAATGTATGAGAAAAGTTGTAGAAATGGACCTTTTTAACTTTCTCAGGCTTGGTGGTTGCTTCCACGTTCTCCACACCTTTCTCTTGAAACTCATTATTTCTATAGAAAACAGAAACAATATTCAGTAACCTACCAAGATATTGGACATTTCTACATGCACAAAAATGCAGAACAGGATGCACTTGGAAATGCCTAAGTCATCAGAAGAGAAGTAACTTCAAATACAAATTTTCCTGAATCTTGCATCATCAATAAGATTGAACTTGTCAAGCCACCGCAAACAAATAGCAGAGTAGGGACAAATACTTGGAACTATTATGAAGAAAATAGATTCAAGATTTTCACCAGCAGAAGATGGACAAAGATAGACTTGGGGGACTTACAAGATGCCCGACAAGGAAAGATTGGGTATTCAGGATCTCATTCAACACGGCTCTAATGTTGTATTAGTTCCTACAAGTTTGGACTTTATGTTCAAACACCAAAATGCATATTCCGTACAAGAGGTGAGCAACACTTAACTGATACACAAAAACAAGCAAAGAAAATACATGGGCAAAGAAACACTCATCAGAATGGAGACAAACAACACCTTCAATTTTGTTATTGATGCTAAATGGTAGCAGTGGAAAAAAATAAACCCTCAACTAAGTGGTGTTGCGAGAAGGAATATATCCTCTAAGTAAAGATCGCAGTAAGGCTTTCAAAGGCAATATACCAAGAAAATGGGCAGAAGCTGACCAAATAAAGCAATAATAACCTAAAATAAACTATAATCACGCAAAGAAAGAGATTGCAGCTTCCAATAACCGTACTTCTCCATGCCGGAAATACTTTCATTAGCCTTGCTACTTTCAGCACTTCCTTTGTTATTATCCACATCTTTGCTATCTGAATCGGCTATCTTCTTTTGCTTGCAAAGGCTCTTCTTGTTTGTGAGATCTTGTTGAGATTTCTTGGTCTGCTCATCAACCTTCTCAGCAACTTCAGAACAATGTTTCTTTTTCCTGTGAAGAAAAAAGATTTAAGAAGTCAATTGTGAGCCTTACAAAACCAAAGTATGGGCAAATCCGAATCATCAAACAAGTGATCAAGAAATTACTTCGAGCTGGGAAGTGTTTCTGATGCCTTTCTTTTCTTGGTGATCACATTACAACCCAAAGAATTTTCCAGATGTGAACTTGTATGTTTTACTGGATCTGCCCCTTCCTCATCTTCAGACTCATCTTCACTCTCATAACCTCCAGATTCATTTTCAAAATCCTCATTTGCCAACAGCAATTTCCCTGTGTTTACAGGTTGCTTCTCAACAATTCTGATATTCTCAGCTATTACAGGCGCATCATTTCCTTCAATGGCCAAAACACCTCCTTTCTTCTTCACACTAGCGTACGACATTTGAAAATATGATCTTTATGAATAATAATAACAATAACAATGATAATAATAATAATAGTTTCACATTGCCAGTTTCCCACAAAAAAATAGTAATAATAATAATTTCAAAAAGCAGATGACAATAGCCGCAATTTAGCAAACCTGACTACACATTTATCTGTCAAGATACAAGTTGATTCAAAAGGAGGCAAGAGAAAACCATCCATCTGCATGTATATGACAAGAAAGTGAGCCACTTAACAATGTAATGTCATAAAAATGTTAATTAGCAGCAACGGAGCAGCCAGAGAACCTATCTATCTCCAGGTTCAATCAACAATGTAACAAACCAAGCACCAAAGGATGTGGCCTAGCCATTAGTGGAGCCAGAAATTTATGGAAGGGGATTAAATAAAATATTAATCTCAAACTTAGGAGTGGAAAGCAATTTTTGAAGCCCTTTGTTACTAGTTACTACATTAAGGGGTCGTTTGGTTGTTGGTTAGAGTAATGCAGATATTAGTAATACTAGGATCAGTTACGAGGGAATCTTGTACTCCCTCTGTCTCAATTTATGTGATATAGTTTGACTCGACACGGAATTTAAGAAATAAAGGAAGAGTTTTGAATCTTGTGGTCTAAAACAAGTCATAGTTATTTGTGTGGTTATAGATCATCGCATTCAACGTAAAAGGTAAAGGATAAAAGTTAAATTGTTGCAAAATAAGGAAATGTATCATTCTTTTTGGGACGGACTAAAAAGGAAAGTGTATCCCAATCATTGGGACAGAGGGAGTATTATTTTATGCAGGGATTAATTATTCTATCTTGCATTGCATAAAATCATACATAGATTCCCTCATAACTTATACATGTATTAGTTATGTCAATTTCTAAATTGCAAACCAAACACTATATTAGGTATGTTGAATTTTATACATAGCAAAAGAATGTTACCAAACATGGTATGCCATTTGTTTCAATTAGTTTGTCTTACTTTCATTTTTAGTCCGTTTGTCACTTTCCTTTTTTAGCAACTCTTTAATTTCAACTTTACACATGTCCATGTTTAAGACCACAAGATTAAATGATATTTTGGTACATTCTATATATAAGTCTTGTTTAAACTCCATGTCATGTCAAAACCAGATAAATAAATTGAAAGGGAGGAAGTACATGTATAACTTAGCTCCTAACCAGCCACCAAACGACCCCGGAAGGATTGTCAATGAGAAAGGTAGGTCATTTCTCCATATGCCTAACCCAAAACTGAATAAAACGCACAATCACCCAAAAAAGTAAAAATAAAAACGGATTGAACTTACAGAGAGGAGAAGGCCATGAGGACAAGAGTGATGGAGTTGAAAAGTGCTGAGAATATGAGAGGATAGATGAGAGATAGCTGTGTGCTGTTGGGGTTTCAGAAGAAACCAACTATGGCTCAAACCCTCTGATTTCTGTAACTCACTGAGAATGTGGGGGTCGTCGAACATCAATCGAACCCTTACGTTCTCCATAACTAAAGCTTTCTCCGATTCCAAACACACTTGCAGCTTTTTGGGTTTTCCGGCATTAACCTCACTACTGGGGTGGGTGAAATAAAGCGTCGAATATCGATGACACGTTATGCATTGTTAGTGGGTGTTTGGCCATAAGATTTTTTTTTAAAAAAAAACTTTATTTGAAAGTACGGAATTGTGTTTGATTATATTTTTTCAAATAATATTTAAAATAATGTTTATGCTTACTTAAATACGATTTCAAAAGTAAAAAGTGAGTTATAAAATAAGTTATAAGTTATTTTTTAAATTTAAATAACACTTCAAATTATATTTAAAATTTTTATGATCAAACACTAACTTTTAAATATTTTTTTATGGTCAAACAGATCCTTAATTTAATTTGGTTTGGCTGAATAAGTTTAACACCTAAACATTTTAACTTGACAGTATACTTGAATTAAAGCAAATATTGAATAAGCTTTTGTGCATGTTCTCAAGTATTTATTATGTAGATAAACTAATTATAAAATTTGTCATCTTTTTCAATTATATAAATATTCAGTGCTTAACTGATACACAGATCAATCTCATTTGACCATGATTCCTTCAATTAATATTAGATATATTTTAAGAATTATACGCATAATATATCGAGTTTAGTCTAGTGACCATAGGTTCACGTGATCCATTTTTTCTACACAAAATCACCCCTAGTCCTCAATTAGAACAAGCATGAGGTTTTATGATTTATTAGTGCTAATGCATATAATTAACAAAAGTGACATATTTTAAATTATTAAATTATTTACGTAATAAGCGTTTGATAACAAACAAAAATTAAAAAGAAAAAATTGAGTCAAAAGTTTATAATAGAAACATGTTATCATATGTCCATATGTTGAGATGCTCTATATCGTAATTCAAATATTTAAGTAAATTTAAGGAACAGTTAATGTATTCAACCATTTGATTTCTTACGCCAACTTTTTTTATTTACAATATTATACTTATTCCTCTTATTTTATTTTATTTTTTCAGCTAAGTAACCATTTTGGACATTTGAATTCCCCTTCGCTAATCTTCTTGTACATTTCTATTGGATTTGAATCATGGAATATCATATATATCCAGCTAACAAGACAAACATTATAATGGAAGGGAAAATCTTATTTCTAAATTCTAAACAAATGACATCGACGAATCTGTAATTTTTAATGGAAGAGTGAAAAAAAATTATTCCACAGGAATTTAAAAAAGAAAGGATGTTTAGATAATTAAATACACAACATAGTATATTAGAAAAGGCACATTAGTTATATCAAAAGGCCTTTTGCATTAATGTTAAATAGTTAAAAAGATTACTACAAAAAAAATAAGTTAAAGAAGATAAGCGTAATATGATAGTCAGTAAGAGAGATTAGTGTCACAATTTAAACTTTGAGAGGTCTTTAAAACTACTCATTTAAATTACAACCATAAACCTCTTTATAAAAGCACGACTTGAAGGGATAAATGAAAATAGTTTATTCATATGTGATGATCCTTCTAATATCCTGAAACCTGCAAGACTTTCTAACTTATCATTTGTAGACATCTTCAAAGTCTAACTCTAACTCTAATATGCCAGCGAGGGGTGAAGTGATATGATTGGGATTCCTCAAAGTCTCGAGTTCAAGACTTAAAAATGAAAATCGGTAAACTTCTTTGTAAGGAGAGCTTTACTCCCTTAGTGCACCCAACTCATCTTATTTACCTAATCGTTCGAACCAAACCGGAGCCCAAATTTCTTTTGGATCTCTTTCTCAGCCCATTTCGGGGTGATACTCACCAAGCTCATACGATAACCAAGGCCCAGAAAACCACTCTGATTTTGGCAGGGGCCTACAGGAAAAACTTGCTTTCCCAGACTGATGAATCAAATCCACGTTGCTAGATTAGGAGGTGTGAAATTTTTTTGAGCTATATCAAGTGCAAGAAGAAGCTAAAACTTATGTATGTAGCCTTGCATTTAAAAGATTTTATGGATAATTGGTATGCTAGCTATGTACAAGATCATGATGGAAATGTCACTTGGGCTGAATTTTGCTTAGACATATGTAAACGTTTTGGCAATGCATTACCCATTAATATTATTGTCGAATTTAATCGTTTGGAACAAACAAATGATGTGGAAAGCTATCAAAGAAAGTTTTAGGGACTAAGGTGTTTTGCAACATTGATTAATCCGGGCTTAAAAGTATCTTATTTCATTTAATGTTTCATTGGCGGGCTGAGCCCGGATATACAACCCTTAGTTCAAAATGCCAAACCCACTACCTTATTAGATGCATGTAAATGTGCAAAGTTGTTTGAGAAATCCATGAATGCCTTATGCAAGAAAATTACCACCAAATTTGATACCCCATTATTCCTCTACCCAACCTAAATTTGTGCCTTACCAGTCCACCCAAAGAGCCCCAACAGTTGTTAACACAAAGAATATTAATACTACCAAACCAATGACCATTAATTAAACGAGGGAAAAGAAATTTGTGTTTTAAATGCCATGATAACTGATAAGTATACACCGGGCCAACAATGCAAGCCCAAGACCTTGCACATGCTAGAAGGGGAGGAGTTTTGTGATGCCCGAGAGGTACTGGAAGGAACTGAACCAGCAGTTGAAGAGGCCCAACAGGCCCATAAAGAAGGCGAGGTCTCTTTATTGGCACTATTGGGCCATGACAAGGCCCCATCGACCAAGAAACAGAAATTGGTCATATTAATTGACAGTGGATCCACGATAGCTTCGTGGACCCTCAGATTATCGAGAACATACAGGCCCAAGTTGAATTGTTACCTCATATGTTAAAGGATCAAGGTGGCAAATGGCCAATTTGTATTTTGTGATCAATTCTGTAGGAATTTCACTTGGACGATGCAAGGAAATGAATTCATGTTTGATATAAGATTACTTAAGGTTGTCGGTTATGATGTGGTATTAGGCATGGATTGGGTAGACTCTGTTTCCCCTATAATACTCAACACTAGACCCTTAAGTATCTCATTTTTCTGGGAGTCCAAATTTGTAACGTTACGAGGCATGACTGATTCATTAGAATTGGAAACAATTGAAGCTAAAGGGGTGGAGAGGGTAATTGAGAAGGGAAAGTGTAATTACGTGGCCAAATTGTTGATAATGGCAATAGAGAGCGTCGCGGCGCTAATGCATTTACAAAAGCCGAAAGGCTTCTTCCTCAGTGGCGCCATGGCCCTAATGATTAGCGCCACGGCCCCACTTATCCAGGAAAAAAAATCAGAGTTCAGAATGTTTAACCCAAGATTATTATAATATAGTATATTATTTGATAAGTATATTATTTATGTGTTAAATGTCAAATCGTTTGTCATTTAAATTACTAGAAGAGTGTCCGCTATAAATGTCTAGGCAGGCGGTGCCCAATATTTGATTAAACCATCTTATATCATGCATATTGGGTTGACGGTTCCCAACTCTATGTGTCATTAGTTTTGCATGATATTAAGATGACATTGGATATGACGTAAAAGAATTGATCTTGGTTAAAACCATGAATTAAAATGATCCCCAAAATTTTAAATACAAGTCTAAATTAAAACGCGTCGTCCATTATAATTGTTAGAGTGCAAAATCCTTTTCGGCGATACGAGTATTTATGCCAAAGCATTTGCTCTAAGTCTACGAGAACCCAGACTCTTTCATAGATGTGTTTTAATGTAAAGGTAAACGATAAACTTTTGTAGGTATTTACACCAAAGTGTTTGCTCACAAAGGCTAAATTTACTTAGATACATAAACACAGTCGTGTAATGGGGTTGACTTGCCTAGACAAATCTTGGCGCCAAAGTGTCGGACTAATCTAAGGATGCAAGATTAAATGTAATATTTGATCAACCAAGAGTTGCAAATAAGTTTTGCAATTGGTTTAGAACCTACCAAGATGTGTTATTGAAGTTATCAGCCAAAGCAAACGCGAAGATAGCATAGGTTTGGATCTTGGCCCATTATGACCTCAATTAATATAGGTTCGTATTCTACCATGGGGTCGTAGAAGTATGTTAAAATAGTGGGAGCTAATTAAATAAAATGTCATGTTGATTAGCCTAAACGAATGTGTGTAATAGGAAATAAATTTTGAGTTTGATTTTCAGTCTATCTAATTCTTCAGATTATCAAAGATGTCGAGTTTATCATTGAAAATGTTAATTGAAATGAACAAACTTACTGGACCTAACTACCTTGACTGGCTAAGAAATTTGTGAATAGTGCTGAGACAAGAGAAAATAGAATATGTGTTGGACACGGTGTTCCCAACAGTCCTTGCCACAGACTCTGCTGAATATGCCTCTTTTGATAAGGACGTTTACCAAAAACACCTAGATGATGCCACTTCAGCACAGTGCGTGATGTTGTCTTCTATGTCTATGGAACTTCAGAGTAGGGTCGCCTGGTGGCGGCCGACCACCCCGCCCGAGCCCGTCCGGTCCCGCCCGACCCCGCAAAAAAAAAAAAAAAAAAAACGGGGGCGGGACTCGAACTCGGGACGGGACGATGTCTCGTCCCGCGAGACCCGAGCCTGCCCCAGGCCCGCGAGACCCGACCCCGCCCCGACCCCGACCTTTGCAAAAATGGCCGTTGCACCAACGACCATTTTAGATTATGGCCGTTGGCCAACGGCCATTTTAGCCCCCCCTCCCCCAACCCCCTACCCCTTAATATTTATTTTTAACCCATAAGTTATTATATTTACACTTTAACCCAATTTTTCAACTATAAATAACTCATTTTCTCTTCATCTTTCTCACAAATCTTCCTACAATCTCTCTAATTTCTCAATATATCTCTCTACAATTCTACATTGTTTGCTAAATATTCAATTTTATTTATTCATTTGGGAATTGGTAGTGAAGTTGGCAACTAGCTTGAGGATCTTCCATCGAGCAAAGTTTCAATTTTCAACCTCTCGATTACACGTCGACGTTACGCCTGCTTGGGTACATCTCGTTCCTTCATTAAATTATTATTGTCTGTTTATTTAGTTTAGATCACTTAATTTTATTGTCTTTAATTATTTATTTATTTATTTATTATCATAATTAAAATGGAAGGATTAAAAGGTATGTTTAAGGGTAAGGGTAAGGGTGCTTCTTCTAGTAGGGGCAACCAGGGCAAGGGTACTTCTTCTAGTCATCTTATTCCTACAGGATGATTTTGTTGATACTCAACATTTTCCCACAATACCATTAGATTTAGACCAGGAGCTATTTTCCGAACTCAAGAAGACTTTAATTTAGACGATGATCTAGATGATATACCCACTAATGTTGATGACAACACACCCACTAGTGCACCTTCAAATGAAATACCTCCTATTCCCCTAGTATGAGACGAGGTCCAAAGAAACGACCATTAAAATCAGATGCATGGACATTTTTTGATAGGGACGTGAGAATCAAGTAGCCATATGTAAAATTTGTAAAAATGTTTTAAAATTTAAAAGCTGGAAAAGGTCACGGTGGGACGGGGTTTAATTAGACACGTAGTAAGTGCTCATCCAGCTAGGTATGCCCAATACCAGGCTTCAAAGCCCAGGTGCATAACGCCCGCTCCATCGTGACAAGGTTCACATACTAATATTGTCCAGGACCAAGTACAAGGTCAAGTTAACCCTATGTGGGGGGGAATTGTAGGCCCTAAATACAATGAACATAGAGATAGGGAAGCAATATCAAAATTAGTTGCTGTGGAGGGTTTGCCTTTTTCATTTCCTTCATCTCCCGGTTTTATTCATTACATTAGAGATATATATAATCCTCGCTTTTAACGATTTTCCTAGATCAACTGTTAAGAGAGATGTATTTAAATTCGCGCATGAATATCAACAATATTTACGTTTTCATTATATCATTTTAATGGCAAAGTATCCATCACGTCGATATAGGTCGTAGTACTAACGGCCATGATTATTTAATCGTAACTTGTCATTGGATAGATTATAAATGGTCTATGCAAAAACGTATTTTAGCGTATAGATATATAGATGATAGGCACACTGGTACTTTTATTGCGAGAAAATATTTATCAAGTGTGCGATTATTACTGAATTACCGATAAAATTATGACTATTACATTAGATAACGCTTCTAATAACAATTACGCAATTACAATTTTAAAAAATAGCTTAACTCCGTCTTTTCCAGACCATTTTCATATAAAATGTGTGTGCCATATATATAACTTAATTGTAAAGGATGGTCTATCACTTTTTGAAGACATTCTTAGTAAAATACAATTTGCTATAAACTTTATTTTTAAAAGTAATAAAGTACAACGTGAAAAAGAATATAAAAATTTGTCATGATTGTGGACTACCTTTTAGAAAAATTCCACAAGAAGTATCCACTAGGTGGAATTCTTTATACGAGCAACTACTTGTTGCTTATGACTATAAATTACCTATAACTTTATTTTTTAACTCTCATAATAAAAAGCTAGCTGATATGATTTTAGATAGTGATTGGGAAAAAATTTCCGAACTTATTGTATTTTTAGAGAAATTTTTTCAAGCAACAAAAGAATTTTCCGGTATATATTATCCTACTATTTCAACTATGTTATTTTATATAACTCTAATATTTTTATTACTTAGTGAATATATGGAAAAACCAGCTTATAAAGCAGCTATTAAAAAAATGTTTCTCAAAATAAAAAAATATTTTATTCTTATTCCCTCTATTTATATTATTGGTTCTGTATTAAATCCTACTATTAAAATAGACGGTACTAAATCACTAATTGAAACTATTTACGATTGTATAGAAGTACTACCACCTCCAAGTCCCAAAAATCTAAATCACCCACCACCTATTGAACAAACTAAAGAAGAAGTATTGTCTAGCGTAGAACACCAATGCAAAAATATATATAGATTTTATCAACAAGAAAATGCTAGTAACTTACCAGCTTCCATACCATCTTCTTCATCTTCAATACAACCTCACAAAAGACATCCTGTTTCTGCGGCTAGTATTGAAAGCCTCGTAAATAGAATATGCGGGTCGTACCTCTACTACTAACCAAATTAGCGAGTTGGATATTTTTGTTTTGCAGGGTTCTGCATCAGTATCAAGAAGTTATCAATGAAGATGGACATGAAGACTTCTTTGAAATCTTTGGATGGGAATGAGAAGACCTTTCCGACACTTTCAATGATGGCTCGAGATGTTTTGAACATTCAAGCGTCGTCAAGCTGCGTCTGAAAGCGCTTTTTCTGAGCAAATATCAAATAGGAGACCACAGACACTCATTAGCGGAGACAACTTGGAAATTGCGGTATTATTCGGAGATTGGATACGAAAGGAGCGGAGAAGGTGCGGTCAACCTGAGATCAACGAAGAAGATGATGAAAACTACAACGAAATCTTAATGTAAGGTAGTGGAAGCGGCGTGGATCAATTTGACCAACAAATACCAATTCCAACAAGAACCACATGAAATCATCAAGCAATTAGAACGAGGTTTTTGAGAATGTAATTTTTTAATTGTAATTTTATTATGTAATTTGTAACTTTTGGACAACACCACAAAGTTGCAATTTAGATTTTAGACAATTGTATTTGTATTACAAAAAATCATATGTCTATTAAATAATATAAGAGGCACAAAACAACCTTGGGATATTTTTATTATACTATCTTGTTTTGTTTATTGAGTTTTTATACATATGTTATTTTTTTAAAAAAAAAAAAAAAAAACCCGTATCAGGCAGAGCAGGCCAGGCAAGGCCGCCGACCCAGGCCCGACGGGATCGGGATCGGAGCAGGACTTGCTCGATCCTTACCCGACCCATTGGAGCCCGCCATACCCGACCCGCCCGCTTCTCCGTCCCGCCCGAGCCACGCTGGACCGACGCCCGGACAGAGCGAGCCCGGCCCACTGGCCACCCATACTTCAGAGACAGTGAATGGGTCAGCTAGATTATCGTATGTGGGAATATAGTCTAATCTAATCTCTTTAGTCTCCACCATCTCCCTGAGTATATGATACTTTCTTGGTACATGCTTGTTTCTGTTTGTTGATCTTGATTCCTTAGCTTGCTCAATCGCACCAGTGTTGTCACAACAAATCGTTATTGGACAAGTGGCACTTGGAACAACCCCTAGTTCCTTCAGGAACTCAAAAATTGTGACAACTTCTTTACCAGCTTCCGATCCAGCAATGTACTCAGCTTATGTTGTCGAATCAACAGTTGTAGCTTGTTTGAAACTTTTCCAGCTTACTGCTCCACCATTGAAAATGAACGTGTACTCAGACTGAGATTTGAAGTCATCAAGATCCGTCTGGAAGCTAGCATCAGTGTACCCAGTAACAACTAGCTTTTCTTTCCCATCATAGACTAAGAAGTAATCTTTAGTTCGTGTAAGATACTTAAGAATACTCTTGACTGCTTTCCAATGTTCTTTCCCAAAATTTTGCTGGAATTTGCAAGTCATACTAAGTGCAAAGGCCATATCTGGCCTAGTACAAGTCATGTCATACATGATCGATTCTATAGCCGAAGCATATGGGATCATTTTCATGCGTTTAAGTTCTATAGTATTAGAAGGATTATCCTTCTTAGATAACTTGATGCCTTGTCCCATAAGTAGACCGCCTTTCTTGGAATTTTCTATAGAAAAATGTCTAAGCACTTTGTCTATGTAGACTGACTGTGACAGCCCCAACAATCTATTAGGTCTATCTATATAGATCCTAATTCCCAGAATGTAGCATGCTTCACCTAAATCCTTCATCATGAAGGTACTGGACAACCACTCCTTGACTGAATGCGGGAGAGTCTTATTGTCTCCCATTATCAATATGTCATCTACATATATGATAATGAAGGCAATACGTTACATTTACTATAAACACATGGATCCTCTTTGCTTCTGACGAAATCAAATGACTTGATAGCCTTGTCAAAGCAAATGTTCCAACTCCTCGAGGCTTGCTTAAGCCCATAAATGGACTTTTGTAGCTTGCATACAACATTTGGTTTGGACTCAAGCAAAAAACTCTCAGGTTGTTTCATATACACCTCCTCAACTAGATTACCATTTAGGAAAGTAGTTTTGACGTCCATCCGCCAAATGTCATAGTCATAATATGCAGTTATTGCAAGCAAAATCTGAATAGACTTAATTTTCGCAACAGGTGAAAAGGTTTCATCATAATCGACCCCAGGCCGTTGATTATAACCTTTAGCCACCAATCTTGCTTTATAAGTCTGTACCTTGCCATATGCATCAATCTTCTTCTTGAAGACCCATTTGCATCCTATGGGTCTAACATCTGTTGGCAAATCAACCAAGTTCCAAACTTGATTTATGTACATCGAGTCCATCTCAGATTTCATGGCTTCTTGCCATCTCTGCGAATCAATGTCTAACATAGCTTCGTTGTAGGTTGTAGGTTCATCGTCATTAGGAATATCTATCTCATTATATGTTTCAACAAGGAGATTAAGTTTTTCAACCGGACGATGAGTCCTAATTGTCCAACGGAGTTGATTATTCTGCGTTTCAGTGTTTGTTGCATTCTG
The DNA here is from genome assembly GCA_029783415.1 of Anisodus acutangulus. Taxonomy (NCBI): domain Eukaryota; kingdom Viridiplantae; phylum Streptophyta; class Magnoliopsida; order Solanales; family Solanaceae; genus Anisodus; species Anisodus acutangulus. The sequence continues at coordinate 32,725,055 of CM056499.1, read as the reverse complement.
ATTGTGAGAAGGTCTTTGTGTGCTGGACAATCCATCACCTTGAGAGCTTTCAGGAATGTCATTCTCATGTATTTCCCGAATGGAATGATGTACAATCATTGTATCACCTTCCATTGGTTGTGTATGAGAGCCTTGTATTTCTGCATTATCTCTCACAGAACTCCCACTGGCTGAATTGCGTACTCTAAGTACCCAATCTTCACCAGATACTCCCACTGAATCCTTGTTTAGGTCATTCGACAAGGGTTCAATTTTTGTGTTATCTTGTGGTTCTTGAATTTCTTCAAGTTCTATCTCCGTGCAACTATGTTCCTTGCAGATATATTCATCTTCAAGGAAAGTTGCGTTCCTGGAAACAATGACCTTACGTTCTCCAGGAAGATAGAAGTAGTATCCATTAGTTTCCTTTAGATACCCCACGAAATAATATTTTTCACTTTTGGATTTTAACTTGTCAGTGGACATCTTCTTAACATATGCAGGGCACCCCCAGTGTCTCATATATTTAAGAGCTGGCTTCTTGCCATACCATATCTCATAGGATGTCTTTTCTACTGACTTGAAAGGAACCATGTTCAGAACATAATATTGAGGTTTGTCTAGCATGTCCCCAAAAATATGTCGGTAGAGCTGAGGAGCTCATCATGGATCGAACCATATCTAATAAGGTTCGGTTTCTCCTTTCGGCAACGCCATTAATCTGTGGTGTTCCAGAAGGTGTCCACTCTGATTGGACTCCATGTAGCTTTAAGTAATCTAGAAATTCCTTGCTCAAGTATTCACCTTCTCGATCCGATCAAAGGGTTTTGATACTTGTTGCAAGTTGTTTCTCTACTTTCGACTTGTACTCTTTGAACTTCTCAAAAGTCTCGGATATATGGCTCATAAGATACACATATCCATACTTTGTGAAGTCGTCAGTAAAAGTGATGAAGTATGGGAAGCCTCCTTTAGATTGAGTCGAAAATGGCCCACATACATCAGTATGGACCAACTCAAGCACCTCCTTGGCTCGCACACCTTTCCCAGAAAGTGACTTATTGGTCATATTTCCTCTCAAGCAAGATTCGCAGTTACCATAAGACTCCAAGTCAAATGGTTCGAGGTAGTCTAACTTCCTCAACCTTGCTATCATTGATTCGTTGATATGGCCAAGTATGCAATGGCCTAGGTAGGTAGAGTTTCTATTACTTATCTTAGCTCATTTATTTTTTACATTGAGTATTTCTCTACTACAGTTTAGTGTATATAATCCATCCACAAGAGGAGCAGTTCCATATATAACATTATTAAAAGACAATACTTGACTGTCATTATAAATATATGAGGAAAAACCCTCAATGTCTAAAACAGGGATAGAAATAATATTCCTCGTTAACGAGGGTACATAGTAGCAATCATTTAACACTAGACAATAGCCATAAGGCAAATTTAATCTATAAGTTCCTACGCGCTCAACATCCACTCGTGCTCCATTTCCAACGCGTAGGTCTACCTCTCTTGGTCCAACCTTCCTGTCGCTACTATAAAGTGCTTTCCATAGTTCAATAGAGAAAAGAGAGAAGAGCAGGCCGATTTCCTTTACTTTATTATGAAACTTAAACAAAGAATCCTTTGACTTTGAATGCCGAAACCTTGAAAGCAAGGAAGGGCCTCTTTCCATCCATAGAATCTCTTCCTTATGCTAGCACTTTCAGCTATCTTTCTTAACCTGCTTCTATCAAAGCAGCTTGTAAACTCCGACCATCGTCTCAGTGAAGTAGCCCATGGGTATGGGATACGAACGATGTTGAGTTCTTGCTTAAAAAAAAGGTACGTACTAACTGAGAGTGGAATCTATCCTGACTTTCAAGTAGCGCTTGATTGAGGGATGAACCCCGAATCCGTACTTTCCGGTACTATGCCTACTCCCCTTTCCTCTTTCAAGTGGGTTGAACTCTTTCTAAGGCAAAGGGCCAAGTGTGTGCCACGAGTGCTCTGTCTTCGAAAAGCGAGAATCTTGTTATAGAATCCACTATTTTTGGAATAGAATAAGCTTTGTGTCCTAACCGGATGTCGTAGGCGATAAGGGGTGCTTTATCTAAACTAGGGAGGAGAACTTGGCTAACTTTCCTACTCGATAGCATCTCCGAACGGCAGTACCCACAACCGCCGTAACGAAGGAATGAATCTATTAAGTGGGAAAGAGCCCTCGTAAGGCCTCTCTCATCCCTTGCTTATCTTTGAATCGAGATTTTATTGGTCTTCTTTGACCCATGGTGCGAATCGGTAGCTGTGAAACTAGCTCTGGCTTGATGACTGCTTTACTTTTAGCTTTTTCCTGGGGCATAGAAGGAGTTGATCCTGGTCGAGGTAAATGGATTTAGGAATTCATACCCGGTGAGAGGGTGGATGTAATTCAGCTCGAACGAAGTGAGAGGGAAAAGGAAGCTCGACCTACAGGGAGAGGGGGGATGTGGTAAAAAGCCATAGTGTAGGTATCTTATTGGTAGAATTCTTATTCTCTAGAGAGTTGATTAGTATAACAGATGATTTCAACTTATCTGATAATCAAAGAGTGAATAAGAAGAAAGATCAGTATTATCTTATAAAATCATTTTTTGTTGTATGTAATTTTGATATTGTTCTTTTACCAGTTAGATACAATCTACCAATGATATGTAAACCAAAGGATTGGGATGTAGCACCTGAACTCAAATTTCTGCGAGAGAACCCTAAATCACTATCCGATCTTATAGGTGGATATTTAACCGTATCAGTAGGAGAATTTTCTTTATATAATCGATATAACCTAATAACATCCCGCAATTTAAACCATTAACATATTATGTTAGGAAAAAAGTACCAGATTTTGTGTGATGTCATGAACAAATTACAGAGTGAGGCATTTGAGATCAATCAAGATGTATTAACCTTTATCAAAGTAGGGGTTGACCTAATTTTTTTACCTATAAATACAGACATTCACTTCATTATTCAATACACTTAATTTCATATTATTATTCTAAGTCTTAAAGACTTAGAATCAAAACACTCTCTCGAACCTCTGCCGGATTTCCTAGCTTTCTGAAGATGAAATACATTGAAGCTTAGAGCTTGCAATCGAAAGGGCTTTCGCGTGCGAGCCCACAGTTGATAAAGATTTCAGATAATACAACCTGTAAGTGTTCATGTTTTATGTTACAATTTTTTTATTGTCATATAGCCATACCAAAAGTAATTGTTGGGGTAAGTAAGAACAAAATTTTAAACTTTCGATGTGCCTTACTTATGTGTTTTGAACCCCAATAAACCCCTTCAATTATTGTGTTAGAAACACAGTTAACTGACTTTGATAAAAAACAAAGATAGTTATGTGACTTTTGTATTAAAAAATATAGTTAAATGACTTTATTGAAAAAAATGATAATTATATAACCATCTATAAAATTTACCCGAATCTTAGTTGAACTAAAGAACTTTTACTTAGAAGAGTTGAACCTTGAATATTGTAAGACAAACTACAATAAGATATCATCGAACTACAAGTTAATTAAGCAAGAGTTTTTGATTGAAGTGTAATGATATTACTCCCTTTGTTCCAAAATATTTATCGTCTTTATTAAAAAAATTATCTAAAATTTGTTGTCATTTTATTTATCCAAGATAAAATTAAGTAATTTTTTTTCATTTTACCCTTGTATTAATTAGCAACATTTAAGAAGTTTTTATTTTTGATGAAGTAAATATTTATTGATGAGAAATAATATGATGAAATATGCTAAGAGGGTAATAATAAAAATGTTATTTTTATAAATATTTTTTTAAGAGGCGTGTAAATAAAAAACGCGATAAATATTTTGAGAGAGAGTACTAATTGTAAGCATGTGATTGTCCAATTGCCAATAGCTGACGTGGTTTTTTGGTTTGAAATGTATTTTAAAGAATTTAGAAAATTCAATTAGACTAAATCACTAAAACGATGCAGAAAAACTAATATGACCTCAGCATATAAAAATTAGCATACACAGCCAAGCGCCACGTGTCAACTTTGGCGGTGGTGCGTGAATCGTCAAACCGCGTAGAAATATACCATTTCCACTTGCTGCCCAATCATTTTCATTTCTTAGTCAAAAAAGGAAAAATATATATTTTATAGTTTTTACAAAGTCCCATATTCTAATTATATAACACTAGTACTTTTGACAACTTTTTTTCTACTGCTCATCAACTAACTTGCGTATGAAAGTATATATTTATTAGAGAGAATCTATATTAGGGATATAATATACTTGAATATATTTATATTATTAATAAAATTAATATTTATAGCATTTGTAATTATTGAATTATTGTTTGCAATTATTCATATATGTGCATTCTTTGAGCTTACGTTGTCATTAATAGAGTGAAATATTAATGATAGAACGTAACTCTCAAAATAGTCTCGACTAATGATCATCGAGAATGGGATATCGATGATATGTTATAAGTCGACGTGTGATCTGTATCACATTCTTGGAGAATGTAGCATGTCTCACCTGCTACGAGTAATGGTTACTCATGATGGACACATGGATACTTTTGAAAGTATTGATATACCATGCTGATAAACTATTTGTTATACATGTCTAGAGTGTTATCAACGTGTGGGAGATAAAAGTCATCTGACTTGAGGTCAATACGCACCTTGTTTACAAAGTAATGTACTTTGACCCTGTCCTAAGCTTAAACTCCTTATAGGATAAGACGTGGCTTGTGTTGGATGCATTATAATATAAACTAAGGTGGTAGTTGAGCCAAGAATATTATTTATTCCTCGATTGAATATTCGAGAGAGCACTCAACTTCTCAGTAATATTAGGTCGACCAAGTCATTGGACAATGCAAAAGACATATTTAGAATATGGTCTAGTTTTCGACTAATATAGATGAGATAAAGTGATCAAGCCATTTGGATAGACACATGGCAGATCCTAAGCTTGATCGAGTGATCTGCCATGTGTCGCGAATGAAAGGAATTTATTATCTCACATAAATGTTATGTTTGCTGGATTCATGTAAACGTACTTCATATATTGAGTTCGTCGTACATCGCAATCTAGGAGTTCTGTATGGACTTTAATTGGATTAATGTCAATATATGAAGGACTATAGGATCACACTATGTCGATTTTCTCTTCGATCTAAGGGTGTATTGAGAAAATATTAAATATTCGATTTTGAATCGATATATTTAAATTGATAATAACTATGAGATAATTTCTATTAGATGAAAATTATTTAATTAAGTCAAAATTAGATTTTGGATTTATCAAATGTGATGAATATATATTAACGAAACATGAACGAAAATGACGAAAGGCGCCGCGGTGCCTGATAGGCTGAGTCGCGACGCCGACCAGACAGTGGGCCCAGTCAGATTGGCCCACTACACCTCGGTTTTTGGGCCAGGCTTATAGCTCAACCCTAATTCGTTTATGACCTAATTGTAACTATAAATACAACAGTAAACCATTGTTATTACATACTAATTCTCATAAACAAATTCTAGACTTAGAGTCTATGATAAAATATTCTCAAACCTCTACCAAGATTTCCTGACTTTCTTGACAGAGGAATACACCGTAGCAAGGTGTTTACAATCGAATGGTACATTCGCGTGTCCACCCTTTAGTAAAGACTCCAGATATTACAATCTGTAAGTATTCTTGTTTTATGTTACATGTTTTGATTGTCATATAACCATACCAGAAACGAGAAATTGTTACGTAAACAAAATTTTAAACTTCCGATGTGATTTACTTATGTGTTTTGGACCCAATAAATCCTTACAGTGTAATAGTATTATTACTAGTTATTATCATTATATGTTTGTTGGAGAATCACTAGAGATCATGAAAGTCCTAACTAGGAGAACACATAATTAAATAAATAATACGGAATCACTAGAGATCATGAAAGTCCTAACTAGGAGAACACATAATTAAATAAATAATACGTAACAATTAATAATAAAAGATGCAACCAATTTTAAGATGTAAAAAGCTAGTTCAAGGCACACTATGAAAGATATTATACGAAGAAATCACTGGAAATCTTCTACGTAATTTGCACTTTAATGAACATCCAAGAGTTTGGATGTATCTTTTTTTTGGTAGGTGAATGTATCTTTCCAAGAATATATATGTCCTTCAAAGAGAGAATATCATATTTTCACAAAGTGTTGTGTCAGTAAAGAAGACACATTAAATTTTAAACAACTCAAAACTAAATACCAACAATTCCCCCCAATGCTATAAAGAGTGGAGTATTTGTCAAATAAGTGTATGTTAGACATTGAACTCTCTAAATCAGTGAGAGATCCAAGTTATATACATTTATTTAATATTAATATAGTTTATCATTTTTCAACCAGAAAAAAAGTAGTTTATCATTTAGTTTTTGTTTCTAAAATTTTTTTCAAATATCTCATAGAATACAAAATATTGTACCATCTGTGCATAAAAGTTTTACCTAAAAATATGACTAGTCAAATGTCCTATTCCAAAACTAACTTGGGCCCTGTCCCAACCTCTTGCACTAAATTAGGCATGCTATATTCCCTTATTAAATGCAACAACAGATTTTGTTAGATTTTGTTATCAAATACTCCCTCTGTTTCACAGGAGTATTTAGTTGTTACATTTCCTTTAAAATTGCCCTTTACAAATTTTTTTTAAAATTTTATTATCTTTTCAAAAGAAATTTTTGTTTTATATATATAAGATATCTGAAAAAAAACACAAATAATTTGAAAATTTTATTTTCTTCTATTAAAATGATAAAGAGAGCAAGAGATCTCATCTTTTCGTATAGTTTTAAAATATTAAATTAATTAAAGTAATTCTCAATAAGAGAAATATAACAACTAATACGAGACGACGAAGGGAGTAATTAACTAATTAATTTAATTTTATGATTATGATTTTGGGTTGAAGAAGACTCGTCAGGCTCTCCTGCAAGAGCGTTGGGTCAGATCTAAGATGGGACAAAACAGAGTATTTAAGGCATGTGTGCCCGTCTTCTTAGCTCCCATAATAATACTTAATACTCTTCTCCTCTTTTCCAGATCCAATTCTCGTAACACTTCAGGTACTCTTCATTCATTCTCTCTTTTATTAATTAATGATTTGCATGACTAATTATAATTTGCCTCATTCATTCAGTTTCGTAGATCGAGACGTGTGAATTTTGAGCATCATTAACATTCTTTTAAGAAAACAAAGTTTTTCTCCCCGTGTATATGAATTATGATAGTGCTTAATTGTCGATGTTCTTAATTTTGATCTATAATCTTTGGTAATGCGTTGTTGATTGTTGGGATTTCGTTAGATCTAGTGTTTGCTTAGATAATTTATTGGTGATTTGGGATATGTTATTGATCTAGCTAGTATCGGTGGAATTTTAGCTCACAGCTTGTTTTCATTTTAGATCCGTTTAAGATCATGATTAGTAAATGTAATTGCTTATGGAATTTTGATGTTTTTTGTGTCCAATTATTGAAATTTTCACATTTCCTCCAAATTCCGCTTATCTGATGGAATTTTGAAGTTATATGTAAACAGTACCATAGGTAAATTTGTGGCTTATCAAGTAGTAATATAAGTAAAAATATAACAACATACGTAGTGTAATCCCACAAGTGGGTCCTGGAAGGGTAGAGTGTACGCATACCTTACCCCTAACTTGTGAGGTTGAGGTAGAGTGGTTGTTTCCGAAAGATCTTCAGCTCAAGAGCACGCATGACAAAGAATGTCAGACAATATAAGTGTGTGTGTGTATGTACATATATATATATATGTGTGTGTGTAAAAAATACCATAGGCGTAGGCAACATGCATTTCAGCTTATATCATTCTTGGGAATTCTTTGTTTGGCTAAAACTTTATACATGAAAACCTAATCCTTTATGATGCATTTACGAATTAAGAATGTAGATCTGGTGGTTGGTATTTAGCTCATATTATGCATATGCGATCAGTTTTTATTGCTGTAGGACAAGCTTTTGCTGAATAGGGTCGGTGAATGATGATATATAAACACGATCAATCAACCTACGAAGTGTACCCCAATACCAAGCTTGTCGGGGTCTGCTATATGACTCCTCAACATTCTTTCCACACTATTGGGGTCCATGTTGTTCCTCTATATACGCATTCAAACTGTATCAATTTTGTGCATTACATTATGGATTTGCCTTTATGTTGTGAGAAGTACAGCCTCAAAAGTACGTAAAGTCCTGAAATTTTATCTTTTGCAGTTTGGAACGAAGGAAAATGGTTAAGATTTGCTGTATAGGAGCTGGATATGTTGGGGGCCCCACCATGGCCGTCATAGCACTCAAATGCCCATCTATTGAAGTGGCTGTTGTTGATATCTCTGTGCCTCGTATCACAGCCTGGAACAGCGACCAGCTCCCCATCTATGAGCCAGGCCTTGACGACGTAGTTAAGCAATGCCGAGGCAAGAACCTCTTCTTCAGCACAGAAGTGGAGAAACATGTACGTGAGGCTGATATAGTTTTTGTTTCTGTCAACACTCCTACCAAGACCAGGGGTCTTGGAGCAGGCAAGGCTGCAGATCTCACTTACTGGGAGAGTGCAGCCCGTATGATTGCCGATGTCTCCAAATCTGACAAAATAGTTGTTGAGAAATCAACTGTTCCGGTAAAAACTGCTGAGGCAATTGAAAAGATTTTGACCCACAACAGCAAGGGAATTAACTTCCAGATCCTCTCGAACCCTGAATTTCTTGCAGAGGGTACCGCAATCGAAGACCTCTTTAATCCTGACAGGGTTCTAATTGGAGGACGGGAAACTCCAGGAGGCCAAAAGGCTATCCAAGCGTTGAAGGATGTTTATGCTCATTGGGTTCCTGAAAAAAATATCATTACCACCAACTTGTGGTCCGCTGAGCTCTCAAAGTTGGCTGCCAATGCATTCTTGGCACAAAGAATCTCTTCTGTTAATGCCATGTCAGCTCTTTGTGAGGCTACTGGAGCAAATGTTTCGCAGGTGTCATATGCTGTTGGAAAGGACTCGAGGATTGGTCCCAAGTTCCTTAACGCTAGTGTTGGTTTTGGTGGCTCTTGCTTCCAGAAGGATATTCTGAATCTGGTTTACATTTGTGAGTGCAATGGTCTTCCAGAGGTGGCTGAATACTGGAAACAGGTTATCAAGATCAATGACTATCAGAAGACTCGTTTTGTCAACCGTGTTGTTGCCTCCATGTTCAACACAGTATCAGGCAAGAAAGTTGCCGTTCTAGGTTTTGCTTTCAAGAAGGATACTGGTGATACTCGAGAGACCCCTGCAATTGATGTTTGCAAAGGACTGCTGGGGGACAAGGCTAACTTGAGCATATATGACCCTCAGGTGAATGAGGACCAAATTCAGAGAGACCTCTCAATGAACAAGTTCGATTGGGATCATCCTCTTCACCTTCAGCCAATGAGTCCAACAACCGTGAAACAAGTCAGTGTTGTTTGGGATGCCTATACGGCGACAAAAGATGCCCATGCTGTCTGCATCCTTACAGAGTGGGATGAATTTAAGACTCTTGATTATAAGAAGATATATGACAACATGCAAAAACCTGCTTTTATTTTTGATGGTAGGAACGTTGTGGATGCGGAGAAGCTTAGAGAGATCGGATTTATAGTCTACTCAATTGGTAAGCCACTGGATGCCTGGCTCAAGGACATGCCTGCTGTCGCTTAATTGCATTACTTGGAAATCAAAGATATTAGTTATATGAGGCAATCAACTGGGATTATTACTATTTTTTTTATGACTTTCAGTTTCTGTTTTGTTTTATCCCACTTAGGCTGAAGGACCATCATGGTCACTACCAGACTCGCAATGCTTAATGTTTCTTTTGTATTCATGATACCTCTTTTGTCATTTACTTGTCTTGTCAGAGGATTTTGTTTGTTCGATTCATAAAGGTTACTTATTAAGTTGCACCAGACTTTTTTTTTTGGTACACAGTTGCACCAGACTATGCTCTTCGTGGAATGGGTATGAATTTGGTGGTCCTTTCTATTATTCTTCTCAGAGTAATATTATGGTATACACTTAACACACTACTAATTAATGATCTAGAGAGATCAGAAGTTAGATAATTATTAAAATTATAGTATTTCAGAAGCAGTACGAAGTATCTATACCTATGTCCCACCCACCTGTTAACAAGAAGCGTTCATGCTCAACACTGTTTGAGTATTCAAATGCTATAAGTATTTACCTTGAAATTAAAACGAAAGAGGCATTAAATACTCTAATGAGCTCCCAGGCTTTGAGCCTTAAGATGCTTCACATACAGTCAATTTTCTTTCTAATGGCATATGTTGTCCGGATACTTTTTAGTTGTTATTGCGATATGTTGTTATAGAGGACATATAAGAACAGAATATGAAAGTCAATTTCAAATAAACTTAGACCGTTATGACTATTATTATAAAAGATGACTGTTAAAAAGAGGTAACAAAATATCATTATAGAAGATAACTATTACAATATTTTCAGTAAATTGTGAAAATATTATTGCATGAGGCCTCACTGTGGCTGGACAATGTCCTGCCTCTGCACTTGTCCTGCTTCTCAAGTTTAATTGCCTTCCGATAAGTCAATGACTTAAAAGTACTAAAAACATTTTGAAAAATCACTTCAGAATCTCCGTTTTCATCATCATAAATCTATGAACGTCTTTTTGGTGGATCTTTTCTTGAGCCGCGAAGAATATTCATGATATTTCATCCCTATCGTTCTTGAGATGGAAAACGTCCAATACGCGACGTGGGCAGAATTATTTACAGTTCATGCATGCTCGCATCAAGTCCTTCGTCACATCATCCCTTCGGAAACATGCAAGGAGAAGGTGCCTACCGCCGTTGATGACCCTGTGTTATGGACAACTCTTGATACTACCGTACTCCAGTGGATTTATTCCACTATCTCTACGGACCTTTTGAAGACGATTATTGAACCCGACGCCACATCGATGGAAACTTGGAATAGGGTGCGTGATATATTTCAAGATAACAAAAATTTCCTTGCCATCACACTTGAGCAGGAATTTTCGCATGTCAATAGGGAGGATTTTTCGAATGTCTCAGCCTATTGTAAAAGGCTGAAGGAATTGGTGGATCAACTCAAGAACGTTGGTGTGCCCGTCACCAATGATCGTCTTGTTCTTCAGATGGTTGTAGGCCTATCCGAGGCTTATAATGGCGTTAGGACGCTTATTCGTCAAAGTAATCCTCTTCCACCATTCTACCAGACCCATTCCATGCTCATATTAGAATAGACCGGCTTGGCTAAAAAGGCGGCTACCGATGCTAATTTCGTCATGATGATGGCCACGTTCGATAACCCTCACTCATTCTCGGATAATTCTAGCCAAAACCATAACAACGATGGCGGAAAAAGGGTCAAATCAGAAAAATAGTGGCAAGAACTGCGACGGTGGTGGCAGTGGCGGTGGTCGGAGCAGTGGCGGACGTGATGGCAGTGGGTCGGCTGGGCTACCACACCACTGGCCGCAGCCTTGGGCCAATGCACAATGGTCGTGGGGATGTTGGGCCAGCCAGTGGCCCAACATGGCTTTTCCTTATTTTCCAAGCGTTCCAGTGAATTGAGCCAGTGGCCAACAGAGGCCCAATTCGCAGTTCCAGCATTACCAACCCAAGCAGCCGGCTAGCCTGCTTGGGCCTCAGCCTTAGCAAACCTTCGCGGCTGTGGGCCTAGTTTCTGGTCCGACACCTACGAATATTAAGACCGCGATGCATACACTTGGATTAAATCCCCCGGACACAAATTGGTACATGGACACCGGAGCCACTTCTCATATGACGTTCGCGCAAGGTAATCTCTCGTCTTATTTCAATTTGAGCAAAAATCATGGCATAATTGTTGGTAATGGCAATTCAATTCCAATTTGTGGTTATGGTCACACAAAATTGCCCCCCCCCCACACACATCCACCTCTAGTACTAAAAAATCGTTCATGCCTCTCACTTAATTAAAAATTTGGTGTTTGTCCGAAAATTCATAACTGGTAATTGAGTTTCTGTTAACTTTTACCCTTTTGGATTTTCTGTGAAGGATTTCAAAACCGGGATACCTCTAATGAGATGTAATAGTCGGGGAGAGCTTTATCCAATCACCACCACCACCATTTCCACTAGTTAAGCCACACCTTCAACATTTGCCGCTCTTGCTCCTTCTTTGTGGCATGCCCGTTTGGGTCATCCGGGATCGTCTATTATTTCTTCTCTTCAAAATAATAATTTTATTGATTGCAAGAGTACGCGTAGTACTCCTATTTGTCCTTCGTGTCCATTAGAGAAACATGTTAGATTACCGTTTGTAGCCTCTACTTCTAGTACATTGATGCCTTTTGACATTATTCATAGTGATTTATGGACATCTCCCGTTTTAAGTTCTTTGAGCCATTGTTATTATGTTTTATTCTTGGATGATTATTCTAGTTTTTTGTGGACCTTTCCTTTATCTAAAAAATCTAAAGTATTTTCAACCTTCTTAAAATTTAGAGCATTCATCCGTACCCAATTTGAACGGAAAATTTAAAACATTCAATGTGATAATGGAAGGGAATATGATAATGAGCCGTTTTGAGAATTTGTGACACTAATGACATATCTTTTCAATTTTCTTGTCCTCATACGTCCTCGCAAAATGGGAAGGCCGAAAGAAAAATTCGTACCATTAATAATATTGTCCGAACCTTGCTAGCACATGTTTCATTACCTTCTTCTTTTTGGCATCATGCATTACAAATGGCTACCTACCTCCTTAACATTCTCTTTAACAAAGGTTTAACATATCAATTCCCACTTTAAATTCTTTATAATAAGGATCCCTCGTATTCTCATCTTAGGGTGTTTGTGTTATCCACTTTTTCTGTCTACTACAATTAACAAACTTCAAGCCCGTTCCACCGTTTGTGTGTTTATGGGTTATACATCTAATCATCATGGTTACAAATATTTTAATTTATCATATAATAAAATCATAATTAATCGTCATGTTATTTTTTATTAAACCCAATTTTCGTTTGCTAAATTGTATAAGTCTGTGTCTAGTTCGTATACTTTTTTGGATGATGAGCTCCCCATATGTCATCAATCAGTGGGCCCAACAATCCATTGACCTCGACCCAATCACTACCGAATTAGCCATTGTTTCTCAGCAATCAGGCCCACTAATTCATCGTCCTGAGTTCGTCTCTCGGCCAGCAGGCCCACTGCCTGCTGGCCCAAATACCACACGTCCCGTTGAATTTTCCAGGCCAGCAGGCCCACTGTTTGCTGGCCTAGTACATTACCCACCATCCGAGAGCCAGTTTCACAGCCAGCATGCCCACTACCTGTTAGTCAGTCCCGAGGTAGTCCACCAACGTCCCCAGTCTAGTACGTTTCTATTCCGAGTCAAGGGCCCGTTACTCGTAGTCAAAGGGGTATTTTTAAATCTAAACGACATTTTAATCTAAATTCTAATGTCACTAAATCACTTGTACCATGTAACCCAATGTCTGCCATTCATGACTCGAATTGGAAAATGGTCATGGATGATGAATATAATGCTCTTATTGAAAATAAGACGTGGGAGTTGGTGCCCCATTCGCCCGGTGTCAATATTATTAGTTCCATGCGGATTTTTACTCATAAAGAAAATTCTGACGGTTCTTTTGAGAGGCATAAGGCTCGTCTTGTAGGTGATGGTAAAACTCAAAAGGTTTGCGTGGATTGTGATGAGACATTTAGTACAGTGGTCAAACCCGCTACCATTCACACTGTTCTCAGTCTGGCTCTCTCGAAAGCATGACACATTCATCAGCTAGATGTGAAAAAATATATTTTCTTACACGGTGATCTTAAAGAGACATTATACATGCACCAGCCCTTGGATTTAGGGACCCCAATTATGCTCATCATGTTTGTTTGCTGAAAAAGTCCTTGTATGGGCTTAAGAAGGCCCCACGGGCTTGGTATAAGAGGTTTGCAGATTATATGTCTACTATTGGGTTTTCTCATAACAGGTCTGATCATTCTATATTCATCTATTGTTGTGGTACTTCTCTGGCATACATTCTATTATATGTGGATGATATTATATTGACTGCCTCTTCTGATAATCTGCGTAAGTCTATCATGTCCCTCCTTAGCTCAAAATTTGCTATGAAATATTTGGGGGCCTTAAGTTATTTTTTGGGTATCGCTGTCACTCGTCATGTAGGTGGTCTATTTTTATCATAGAAGAAGTATGCGACTGAGATTATTGAGAGAGCTGACATGTCATCTTGTAAGTCCTCTTCTACTCTGGTTGATACCAAACTGAAGCTGAGTGCTACTTCTAGCACACCATATGATGATCCCACCCACTATCGTAGTCTTGCAGGGGCTCTTCAATAACTTACTTTCATGAGACCCGATATTACTTATGCAGTGTAACATGTGTGTTTATTTATGAATGATTCGCGGATTGAGCACATACATGCGCTCAAATGCATTATACGATACATACATGACACACTTGATTATGGATTGCATTTATATCCATCCTCCGTCTCTACTCTCGTGTCTTATACAAATGCTGATTGAGGTGTATGTCCAGATACCAGAAGTTTCACATCTGGTTATTATATGTTTCTTGGTGATAACTTGGTCTCTTGATCGGCAAAACGCTAGGCTACTTTATCGCGATTCAGTGCGGAGGCCGAGTATCGATGAGTAGCCAATGTGGTGTCTCAGTCATATTGGCTGCGTAATCTTTTATTAGAGCTTCACTTTCCTATTCAGAAAGTTACATTGGTCTACTGTGATAATGTTAGTGCAGTCTATCTCTCTGGGAATCCGGTCCAACATCAACGCACTAAACATATCGAGATGGATATTCATTTTATTCGCGAAAAGGTAGCTCGTGGACAAGTACGTGTCTTGCATGTCCCTTCAATGTACCAAATTGCTGACATCTTTACTAAGGGTCTTTCCTTGGCTCTGTTTGAAGATTTTAGGGACAGTCTCAGCGTACGACAACCGCCCGCTATGAATGCGGAGGTGTGATAGAACGGGAGTATACACGGTACAAACCGTGTATACCAAGTGGTCGAAACATATTTGGTTACTTACCATATTTTGTAGAATTCTTGTACAATTGTAATTATGGTATTAGTATTATATTAGGAATATGTATTTGTATTGTATTATGAAAAGGTAGATTTATTTTCCATATTTAGATATTGTATATCATGTATATATATTCTTCATTAATGAAAATAATCAAGGAATTATTCTCTTTCATGCTACAATACAAGTAGGTTTTGCTAGTAAATTTTGTGAAAATTTTATTAAGGTAGGAGAAAATGTCGTACATTAAACTTATGACAATTAACCTGGCAACTTGTGAATAATTTAACAAAATAGTAGAATACAAATTATACTAAAAATGTTACACACCTATTATAACTTGTTGAAGCCTAAATTTCTTTTCTACTTCATGTACAACGCCAAATCATTTCTAGATAAATTCCTTAAACAGAGACAAAATTAAACACCGTCCGTTAATGATCTTATTTTCTCCGATGAAACAAGTGCTAGGTTCGAATCGATGGAGAGTCATCAAACCTAATTCCAAGCTTAATTAGATGAAACGTGTGAGACGAACAGAAAACTCGAGCTCATCCTCCAACATGAACTTAACGACACTGGCCAGCTCAATAATGGATATTACGACCACAACAGTACACGCAACACTGACACCAACTCTAGACGGAACGCCGAATGTCCCTTCTCAGTACGATTTCGGTCCGTCATGAGGTAGCAAAACACTAAACCCTATTACTCAAGCTCTATTTACGCCTTCCACATTTAACATTAGTAGAGGCTTCACTTTTTCCACAACTCCCTTATTTTCATGCCCACTTATTTTTCGAAACCCTATGTACTCTTCTTCACCACCTATTTTGCATAATCCTATCGTACATACCTAGATTCCATGAACCACCAAAGAATTCTCAAACCAAAAATTAACTTTCCGAAATTTGATGGTACTAACCCTAGAAGTTGGTTAAGGAAATGTGGAAAGTGTTTTACCTTAGATAGGGGGTTTTTGAGGACACATATTAGGGTAGAAGGGTAGTAGGTAGCCCAGCGTAGTCCTGCCTACGCTTACAAACTGGTAGTTGTAATATTATTATTGTAGGCTCGCTTAGCCTAGCATACTAGTAGGCATAATATTGTCTTATAGTCGCTTGTCGTTTGATTTATGATGCTATTTTGTTTGTCTTATTTACTTGCATTATTTATTGCTTCTTTTTTTGCTTCTTTTCTCTTTCAGAATTCGCTATCATGACTTACTCACTTTGTTTGTCTTACTTTGCTTAGGCTTGTGCTTTGTCTTGAGCCGAGAGTGTCTCGGAAACAACCACTCTATCTACCAAGGTAGAGGTAAGGTCAGCATACACTCTACCCTATCCAATCCCCACATTGTGGAATTTCACTGGGTATATTGTTGTATAATACACCAGATCAAGAAAAATTAAGTTATGCCTCTTTGCATATTGGTGAAAGAGTAGATGTGTGGTTTGATAGTTACATAGTAAATCACAAAGGTGTAATGTCATGGCAAACGTTTTGTACTGAGGTATGTAGGATATTTGGTAACATTCAACCTCAAGATATAGTTGAAGAATTTAACAAACTGATGCAAGTTGGTACTGTAGATCAATATCAGGAGAAATTTGAATAATTGACTAGTTATATGACCATTTTTAACCCACTCTTAACTGAAGCTCACTATGTCTCAAGCTTCATTAGTGGATTAAGACCTGAATTAAAACCTTTGGTCAAATTGGCAAATATTATTGTACTTGATGCATATGAAGTAGCCAAGCTATATGAAGCATCTTTCAGAGCCCTAACCATATTCATCTCCACCAAAGCTCCATAAAACTACACCCAAAGACCCTTGACAATAACCTATCCTAGAAACAACCAAAACACTACCAATAGAAACCCCACCAACCCTCAACAACCACTAAGATTAACTTATCCTAACCAAAAACAACCAGCTAGAGCCTCATTCAAACCAAACCAATTACATCCTAATGTTGAAGCTCTGAGAGAACATGGCTTATGTTACAGATGCAAGGAAAAATATTATTATGGACATCAGTGTAAGGCTAATGGGTTACATGTTATTGAAGGTGTAGAGGTGGAAGAAGAGATGGAACCACAAGAAGAGTTTGTGGATGTTCCAGAGGCACTTGAGGAACCTATTGAAGAACAAGCAGAGATCTCATTGAATGCTTTAATGGGACTGAGCTTATCAAGGGGCCAAATATCAACTATTAAGATTTTGGGTTATGATGCTAGAAATGTTCCTATGACAGTCCTAATAGATAATGGATCAACTCATTCTTTTATTGATCCCTATATTGTCAAAGTCCTAAGACTTCCAATCCAACCCATGAGGAGACCAATGAGAGTAATAGTAGCAAATGGCCAAGTAATGAGTTGCCAACTAGAAAGTCCTTCATTCAGTTGGAAAATGCAAGATGAACAATTCAATTTCACACTAAGACTGATGAAGGTGGGTGGTTGTGACATGATTTTGGGCATGGACTAGATTGACATGGTTGCTCCTGTCATTTTATACACTAGACCACATTTTGAGTTTTATGTGTGATGGGAGGATGATAACTTTGTATGGAGAGACTGATAGTTCTGAGGTAACTACAGTGGAAAATGAGGAGCTCAGGAAAATGCTACATTGTGGAACTTGTGAAGGGGTGGCTAAATTAGCAATGGTTAGTGCTAGTGTAGAGAAGAAAGAGAAACATGTGAGAAATATTAGTATTGAGAGGCTCTTGAAAGCCTATAGCACAGTGTTCCAAGAACCTACATAATTACCACCTAAGAGAGACTGTGATCATGTGATTAACCTAATGTCTGGACCACAACCCTTCAACTTGAGACCTTACAGGTACTTATATGACAAAAAATGCCATTGAGTCTATAATTGATGATATGATCAAGGCTGATACTGTAGTACCTAGCCAATCTTCATTTGCTTCACCAACCTTATTAGTAAAAAATAAATACTCCACTTGGAGGTTATGTGTAGACTATAGGAGATTAAACAACCTAACTGTCAAAAACAAATACCCCATCCATGTGATAGATGATCTGTTAGATGAGTTGTTTAGGGCCACATCTTTCTCTAAAGTTGGCCTAAGGGCTGGTTACACCAAGTAAGGATGAAGAATGGTGAGGAATTCAAAACTGCATTTAGAACTCACAATGGGTTGTGGGAGTTCAGAGTCCTGCCATTTGGCTTGACAAATGCTCCAGCCACATTCCAATCTCTAATGAATTTAGTATTCAAAGAACATATGAGAAAATTCATATTAGTCTTCTTTGATAATACACTGGTGTATAGTAGGAACATGGAAGATCACTTAGTTCACCTAGAGACTGTGTTGAAATTGCTACAAAAGAACCAACTATTTGCAAAGCTAAGTAAGTGTGAGTTTGGTCAATCACAAATTGAATACTTAGGGCATATAATCAATGAAGATGTGGTGAATACTGATCATGAAAATGTGGTAGCAATGATAGAATAGTCAACACCTAAGAATGTGAAGGAACTGGGAGGTTTTCTAGGATGAACTAGATACTGCAGGAAATTTGTCAAAGGATATGCTCAAATCAGCAAACCTTTGACAAATTTATTGAAGAAATGTGAATTTGTGTGGGGGAAAAAAGCTGACACAACATTTGATCAACTCAAGGTGGCCATGACTAGTACATCAATACTTGCATTACCTGATTTCAGCAAACCTTTCATACTGGAGGATGATGCTTGTAACACTGGTATTGATGCAGTGTTAATGCAAGGAAGGAGACCACTAGCATTTATGAGTCAAACCTTGAGCAAGAAGCACCAAGGAATGTCAACATATGAAAAAGAACTGATTACCCTACTGCAGACAGTAGACAGGTGGAGACACTACTTGCACCCACACTACATCATTATCAAGACATACCACTTTAGCCTAAAGTTCCTACAAGAACATAGAATTACAACATCTCTGTAGCACAAAGGGTTGACTAAAATTGATGAGATTGAGTTTTAAAATTCAATACAAGAAAAGGGTTGAGAATGTGATAGCTGATGCACTATCTAGAAAGGTGGAACATCATAAGGAAAATGACAAGGCACAATGCTTGGCAATCTCTCAAATGCAACCCAAATGGATTGAAGAGATATTGGAGAGTTACCATGGAGATCCAGAAGTGTTGCAGGTTGTAACCACTATAAGAAGCAATCCTGATGTGGACTTAGAAGTTTCATTACAATAAGGAATCTTGAGATATAAAGGTAAAGCTTGGGTAGGAAATAATGGAACCTTAAGACATCAATTGGTGCATAATATTCACAAATCAGGATTAGGAGGTCACTCATGAGTTTGGGCTACATATCAGAGGCTAAAGGCTATTTTTATTGGCCTGCAATGATTGAACAAGTCAAAACAATGGTGTAAGAATGTGATATTTGCCAAAGATGCAAAGATGCAAAGATGAACAAGTGACCTACTCAGGGTTACTTCAACCCCTACGAATTCCTGAATGTGTTTGGGAGCATATCTCAATGGATTTCATTGAGAGTCTACTAAAATCAGAAGGAAACGACATTGTGTTAGTAGTAATAGATAGGTACAACAAGTATGCACATTTTATTTCTATTGCGCATCCTTTCACTGCTTCTCAAGTTGCTAGGTTGGTCTTAGACAATATATACAAGTTTCATGGTCTCCTTAAGAGCAGTGTGTCTGATAGAGATAAAGTGTTCATTAGCAACTTTTGGAAGGATCTTTTCAAGTTGTTACAAGTCCAATTGCTCTATACTTCTGCCTATCATCCATAAACTGATGGGCAAACTGAAAGGCTTAATAGGTGCCTAGAAAACTACTTAAGGTGCATGACTGGACACATGCCTAAGGAGTGGAACAAATGATTAGCACTGGCAGAATTTTGATACAATAACAACTATCACACTTCACTCAAAATGACTCCATTTAGTACTTTATGGATATGAGCCTCGTCAACTATCCTTTGAACTGATTGCTAATGCCAAAGTAGATGTTGTGGATCAAATATTAAAAGAAAGGCAGATTATGACCAAGGTGTTGAAAGAGAATTTTGCCAAGGCTCAAAACAGGATGAAAGTGAATGCTAATAAGAATAGAACTGAAAGAGAGTTTGCTGAAGGAGATTGGGTAATACCTTAAGCTTCAACCTTATAGTCAAACCACTGTTGCCTCGAGGAAGAGTCTTAAGTTAGCACCTAAGTTCTATGGTCCATATCAAGAAAATTTGACTAGTAGCTTACAAATTGGAATTATCACCCACTGCAAAAATTCATCCAGTTTTCTACATATCTCGATTGAAAAAGAGAATTTGAAGTCATATTATTCCTACTGTTGACCCTCCATTCCTGAAGGACAACCATTAATAGAACCTATAGCTGTGCTAGATAGAAGAATTGTCAAGAAAAGGAATCATGATGTTACTTAGATTCTAGTTCAGTGGGAAAATTTGTTACATGAAGAGTCCACTTAAGAAGACTACCAGTTCATCAAATCTCAATTCCCAGAATTCAAAGCTGATTGAAGACGAGTGTTATTTGAAAGAGGATGGATTGTCACATTTGTGTAATGTGACTAATTAATTTCAAGTTTAAATAAGTCAATTTAGGTCACTTAAGAAGTTTAAGTTATCTTTATTTTAATTGCAGTCGAGTCCCTAAATTTAGTTATTCCCTTAAGAAGTTTAAGTTATCTGTCGAGTCCCTATAGTTAGTTATGGTTATTTATGTTTTAGTCCCCCAATTCTGTTATTTTATTGGGACCAGTGTCAGTTTTATGCATTCAGTCAATCTACGCAGTGTGAATCGATCCCTAAGGAACCCCGAAAGGGCTGCTGTCCGATGGGTACACGAAAGTGACGAAGTTGCTTTGACTACAGAACCATGCCGATTTGTATTTACCCATTGTATCGGTAGGGTAATGATATCAATAAAGAATTTCAGCTAAATCTTCTCTCTTTTCGTTTCTCTTACTTTCTGCATTTTACTACCGAGTAACAAGAGAATTCTTCTCGTGTTACACAGGGCACCGAATACTACTAACATTTCAGTGTCTAGCTTTTGTTGTAAACCAGAAAATATTTCTCTTTTATGGAATTGAGACTCTTGACGATGAAACAATGATCTATTAAGTCAAAACAGTGGCAACTGTCACAATAAAACCGATATTGGCAACTTGCAAATGGGTGAGACACTTTTCTTACTTGAGGTCAGCACATGCTCCTATTTTTGTATGAAACTTTCTTGCAACAGAAACAAAATTATATAGGTTCCTGGGATGAAAACACTAGGATCATATGTTTAACTCGTATTTATCTTCCTTAGTTTATTGCTTTTAACCTCTATATGCTGACATTAAAGGTAATTTAAGATAACCACCCAAATAACTTGAAAAATAAGACAAATAACTTGCTACATCATATTAAATTGCACAAATTATGTAAAAAATCATTTATACTATATGAGTGTGAACAAATCTTGTGCCTTGTAAGTTGTATAAAAGAAAATCTCGTGCCTTGTGCCTTATATAGCTGTAATATGTTAATATTCTTATTTTAGGTCTCGCACTCACTAAGGTGTAAGGAGTTTTGAAAGAACACGGTCTGCTAGGCGTTGCCGGTTTAGCTCAACTTTAAAAGAAACTTACCAATTATGTGAGTCTTATAATATAATCATTATTATGCAAGACTGAATCCAATATTTCAGAAGAGATCGACATGATGTATTAAGCAACTCTTGCATAGGGTGTGCGTATATCGGTTCAGTTCTGTTTTGTATAAAAAAAAATATGAACTGAATAAAATTCATTTAAAAAAAAAACCGAATCAAACTTTTTTTAAAAAAACCCGATATATCGGTTTATATCGCCGAACGTATCTGTTTATATCATTTTTTTCAATTCAAACATAAAGTTAAAAAAAAAATTAAAGTCCAAAAACGGGTCGGGTCGGAGGATTTTTTTAAAATTGAATCTCCAACATTGAAATTGACATTCACACCTACATTACCACGAAATTGCGACGTCGAAATGTATTGTATATCGTAAGATGTTTACTAAAGAAAGGGAAAACTAGAAATCGATTTGGGAGAAAACACAAATTGATTGGGAAAACAGACGTTTTCGTAACAATTGGCGGTGCCAAACCGCCTTATAGCAGTTTGACCGGCCGCGTCTAAAAAAATACGCAAAATCATTTTTTTTGGGTAAAACGGACAATTACTTTCTCTCCCTACATTTTATGTCAATGCTTCCGTGATATGTTAATTAAGTTCATGCCGCATTCAACTTTCATAAAAGCTTCATAGATTGACTTCAATAACTATGATTCAAGAAATAACAATAGCCTAAAATTAAAAATATGATTAATTACATATTCACCACCGGTTTTCGATTCGCTTCATCAAAAATACGAAATAACTGAACCAGATCATTTAATCATGATTCGGTTCAGTTTTTTCATGAATCGTTTTTTAAAAAAAAAAAAAACCAAATCACCGGTTCGATTCAGCTTTTTCTGTTCAACGGATTTTATGCCCGCCCCTACTCTTGCATTGAAGAAAAATATAATTAGTTTAACCTTAAGGTCAACTTTCACGTCCATCAGTCATTAATTACTCAAATTATATAGAAAGAGGGTACTCATCATGTGCCATTGTATAAATAGGACATAACTTATCCACTCACCACTCAAAACCATATCTTAGTATTTTATTGGCAAACTACATAAAATGCGGTTCAACTTGTCCTGAAATGTCGATTTCACACTTAAACTAATCGAATAATTTATTTTTCCCTTATATATTTAAAAAGTAAATTTAATATCATCCTGACGCATAAATAATTAATCACGTGATAAAAGTATTTACACTCTCGCCACGTCATTGCCATGCCACTGCCACATTGGATACATGTCAGATTTTCCTTAAAAAAATATCCATGTCATCCTAATAGCTTCTTCTTCGTTATAAATATGTAAGAACTTTTATTTTTAAGATAAAAGGAATTTTTGTGGTCCCACTTTGACTTTTAGTTTTTCTACTCTTTCTTCTTTTCGTTTTTCTCCCATCAATGGCAGATCTGCCATGGACACACACTTAACCTTCTCCATTTATATACTGCAATCGACACCTCCATGGTCACCCATAATAACAGATAACTATCAGCTTTTATCCCAACACTATCACCATGCCTCACCTCTCCTTCACGATATTTCAGGCAACTAAGTTCTTGAAATTTGGAAAAGAATTTTAGGGAAGAAAAGGGAAAACAATGGAGATTTTGAGGTCGATTGAAAGAGGTTCTATGATTAAAAGAAAGGATGAAGATAAAGAAACGTTACTAATAACCTTGGCCAAATCTGTGTGATGCTTCACTGGCCGGAATTTTTCCGGCAAGACTATCGGAGAGGCGAGGACGAAGTAGACTACTGGCATATCTCTCTTCTCGATCAATAACTGGAGCTTTAAGCCTAGATAATGTTGGAAATTTGCCTTTGGCTGGGAGGTGTGTCCATCCATATTTAATGAATTAAACACTAGTGTTCCGCATGTTGGAGGCTTTGTCTCTTCTCACATGCATAATCTACTAAGTGAGCAGATGACCGTAGGGCCAAAAATCGTCAAATTTCGTTGAGTAATGAAAGAGATATTGGTCCACAAAGTAAGGTGTTTGAGGCATGAAAATATGGTGTGGGACAAATCTACCACATCGGTGGGAAAATGAAGAATTGCTCTCTTTATAAGTCTCTAAAGTGGTTAAGGGTTTGGGACCCTAAGGGTTATCCCATGTGTTTAAAGGAGGGAGGACCTAGATGTGCTTGAGTTCAAGGCTAAGCCCGCGCGCCGCCACCGCCGGTCCGGGCTCGAGCGGTGGGTTGTGGGGACTTTTTGATATTATTTTTTTGGACCCCAAATTTCTTAATATTTATAGTTTGGTCCCTAGAGTTTCTGAAAAGTTGATTTTGGGAATGACGGAAGGCAGAAACTTTCTGCCTACCGTTTGAGCTGTTTTTTGGAGCATTAACTAGCCATTACTTGGCTGTTAACTCCTCCATAAACAACCCTCCTTCAATGACCATAATCAGCCTCTCTAATGGCCATTAACAACCCTCTCTAATGGCCATTAACATCCCTCACTAATGGCTATTAACAACCTTGTTTGTGGCAGTTGAGGAGTCCCTCCTCCATGCTATATATTGATGCCTTTTGGATCAATTCTGAAGCACATACAGTGACGAAAAACAGTGAGGAAAGACACACATATATACAAGATATACACAACAGAGACACATTATATACACAAAAATAAAACAGAAGAGAAAGTCAGTCCAAATACGTTGGACGAAAATAGAAAATCTTCCTTCCTTTTCCATTTCTTCAGCAAGTCAATTCGTATTTGTTTTCTTCGTCAGACTCAACCTATTTGCTTTGTAGCGTTGAGATTAAAGTGTTGTTTTATCTTGGGAGACTATTGCCCGCTAACGTAAAAACATATATACGGGGCAATCTTGTCTTAAGGACAGAGTGCAATCACTCGACTCTACACACAATTGTAACCATCCAGATTTAGTGTTTCTTGATTTCAGGTTATCAAGATTCAAGACACAACAAGCTTGCGGCAGTTCTAAACATTGGCCTATTTGTTTATCCTTTCGAACATTTATAATATTTATTTACTTCCCGTACTACTTTATACATTGACCAACAGATAATTCTTAATGATGACTAGAACTTGGACAAAATTCTTGATGGTTTCAAGCTTTCAGCTCGTCGGAAATGGCAATTAGAGGGGCGGAGGAGTTGATGTTGAACAAGGAAAAAGAGAAAAGCACTTAAAAGGAAAAAAGAAATTAATTTTAAACGATTTAGTGGAAAGAAAAAAAACAAATTAATTAGATCTGGATTTTGTTTAAGCAAAACGCGCCAACTTTTTACTTATTTTTAAATTTTGTGACATATCAGCTTATAGGATGGTATAAAATTTACTTTTTAAATATGTAGGAATAATAGATCGTCCGGTTAATTAGATTGTGAAATCGATTTTTCAGAACAAGTTCAAAATGCATTTTTATGTATTTTGCCTATTTTATTTACAACTTGATGTAAGCCACTGAGTGACCAATTGACCTAAAGTTCATATTAAAACATGTTCTACTATTTCGATTTCTCCATTTGAGGGCAGCAGAAGCTGATTGTCAGAAAATTCATATAACTATCTGGTATTTAAATTGCCTTATAATCCATTATTTTTTGATTTAAACTGCTATGTGTATTTTGTTTGTATTATTTATTTGCATTAGCTATTGCCTCTTTTTGCTCCTTTCGTTTTTCAGAATGCGCTGTCATAACTTACGCACTTTGTGGGTCTTACTTTGCTTGTGCTTTGTTTTGAGCCGATGGTCTCTCAAAAACAACAGCTCTACCTATCAAGGTAGACGTAAGATCTGTGTATACTCTACCCTCCCCAGACCCACATTGTGTGATTTTACTGAGTATGTTATTGTTGTTATATTTAGTATTTAAAATTCAGTGTCTCAACTATTAGAAGTTATGACGGGTAAGACTTATTAAAGAGAAAGCTTCCTTATGAGAAGTGAAGGGATCTTGTCAATTCAACCACAACTATTGATGATATTTTTTTTATATTACATCACATTTTTAAATCTTAGGTATCTCATTCTTATATATTTTTTAGAGTTCTCAGCTCCACATCAGTCTCAATTCTACCTAGAGGCTAGAGCCCGTTCCGATGAGTTAGAAATTCTAACTTCTGACTTTTAGTTTATTTTTGTTATTTTAATTTAGAATCAAATGTTTAAAAATATTTTTTTATTTTATTTAAATACTACAAAAATATTTAAAAATTATTTTAATTTAAAATTACTTAAAATAAGTCAATTCAAACAGGGTCCTAGTTTGCTCAGTAGCAGATAGTAGTTGGCAAGTTTGTGATAATAAATTGCGAGAGAGATCCCTCGGATGAAGTGATTTTCTGGAAGTCAGGTACCTTTCTGAGAGCTCATTTAACTATCTCTATCTCATACATTTTGAAAAAGGAAGTATGAAGATAATAGTACTCACTATTTACCTTACGTTGAAATTTATGTCGGTCACCGAATTGCCAAGTCATTATAATAAATGTACAAAAGTCTTTTCAATAAGAGAAAAATGTGTCAATGCAGTCGGGCGATATAAACGAAAATTAAAGAATTTTAAATGTAAAAGACCTCACACGAATCAATCTATTTTTTAGTGACGGTAACAAATAACATAAAAATTAATTTATCAAGTCATTTAAGTGGTCAGTTTCATTTAGTTTTGATTGAGCTTTTCCTATTTGATATAAATTAAATCTAATTTTATGATTTTTCACAATTTCATGTTAAGTTATATGCGTATGCCTTATTTTATGCGAAATGTTCTTTAGATTGTTTAAAAAAGAATGTATTTTTTTTATATATTATTATTAACATAGCTCTTATGAAAACTACATGTTTAACTAATTTTATTGATTTGTTTGTGTTTGGGTTTGGGTTGGGGTTGGGTTGGGTTGGGGTGGGGGTGGAGTGGGGGGGGGAGGGAATTTAAGAATGCACCACCACTTACAAAGTCGGTTTGTCTATTTTTAAGTTTGAAATGATTATTTTTTTAATTTTCTTAAACATCTTTACCATAATTTTAGGACTTTAGGACAGCTCTTGTATTTTAGTTTTTAGATTCCATATAAGTGGACTTTAGGACACCCACTTGCTTTTGACGATTAAATATTACACATTCCATTTTTATTTATCGTCCTACACTTTTAATCACTTTTTTTTCTTCTGCTGCCACCTCTTCTCTCTCTTCTGTCGTCTCTTTTTTTATTTGTTTCCTAAAATAGAGAAAGAATTATCCATCAAAATTAGGAAAAACACACACAAATAACACAAAAATAAGCAAATTACCATCTCCCCTTCCCCTTTCTCCATCTCTGATCTCAAGAAAGTTAGCTTATTCATCCGATTAATAATTTAAATATTCGTTATTTGGTTTGATTAATTCATTCCTTTTTCTTTTTAAATTCTTTGCACACACAGATGTGTCATGTGTGTGTATTTATATAGAAAGTTCTAGACGTTTCAATTTATACGAGCTACAGCTCGTTTTAGGTTTGGGGAAAGGTGAAATAAACCAATGCATTGGTGTCGAAAGAGACCGTTACCGTTAAGATCCTCAAAATTTCTGTTACGGTGGATCTAAGAGCAAATGATTACAAATCCTCATATTGCTATTACGGTGGATCTAATTGTTTAACAATTGCTAATTAAACGCGATTGGTCGAGTTAATACTTTAATTTCAGGTATAGCATATTGTTAGGTGTATTTAGTTGTGGTTAGGAGAAATGCAGCTGCATTTCTCACCTAGCATGAGAAGTATAACAATATCGAGCAGTAGCAGTGGTAGTAGCAGCAGTAATGGAGGAGGGGTAGGTGATTTGATGAAGATCAAAGTCGCACCTCGCCAATTCTCTTATCGAACACTCTTTCACACCATACTTATACTAGCTTTCTTGTTGCCATTTGTCTTCATTCTCACTGCTCTTGTTACCCTTGAAGGTGTCAACAAATGCTCCTCATTTGGTACTTAATCTTTTTCCCTTTATTGTATTGTTAGCTAGATCCTTAATGCTTTTTCTTTGTTTTCCTTTATTGTAATGTTATAGTTTCTTGTCCTTATATGTCTGCTGTTTGTTGTTTCTTGTACTTCGATTATCGTATTCCTTTGTAGTTGTTGTTTTTCATATAACTTTATCCTGCTTTTTATAGTATTTTGTCATGACTTTTTATACTGCTTTGAATTGCTTGTGCCGAGGGTCTATCGGAAACAACTTCTCTACCTCCAAGGTAGGGGTAAGGTCTGTGTACACTCTACCCTCCAATATCACAAAGTGGATTTCACTGGGTATGTTGATGTTGTTCTAATGTTAATTAGATCCTTTCACCAATCACTTAGGGGTCGTTTGGTAGGAGGTATTAGTGAAAAATAATACTGGTATTAGCTTTGGTATTATTTAATCCCTTGTTTGGTAGTGTTTTTAATCTACTAATACCTGTATTAGTTATACATTCACTATTCAGTACTATAATCTTATACATAGTAAACCATGACATTAATAATACAAGTACTGTTCCTATTCTAATACACCCTTTTCATTTAATACAACAAATCAAACATTCAGATAAAAAATAATGTCAGCATTACTAATACACCGTCTTTAGTACTATTCTTATACACCATACCAAATGACCCCTTAGTAATATCCATTGCCACACTAATTGCTTCCTAGATCATGTTGTGCTTCTCCATTGTTGAAAATTGTTGCTTGAGGTGGAAACTTTCATGTTTCTTTTCCCAAGTTATTACTCCTTCCATTTCAATTTGTTTGTCTTACTTTCTAATTTAGTATGTTTAAAAAAGAATGCATCTTTCCTAATTTGGCATTTCTTTGATTCCAACATCCTACATGGCATGTTTAAGACTATAAGATCAAAGGG
The DNA here is from genome assembly GCA_029783415.1 of Anisodus acutangulus. Taxonomy (NCBI): domain Eukaryota; kingdom Viridiplantae; phylum Streptophyta; class Magnoliopsida; order Solanales; family Solanaceae; genus Anisodus; species Anisodus acutangulus. The sequence continues at coordinate 32,696,331 of CM056499.1, read as the reverse complement.
CATTTTGGTACATTATGCGTATCTTTAGTTTAAGATCATAAGATTCAAAATTCTCTTTACTTTCTTAAACTCTGTGTCCAGTCAAACTAAGACAAACAAATTGAAATAAAGGGAGTATTAGGTAACTTTTTATGTGTAGACTTCTAAATGCACCAGTTAAGAAACACACTGGTGATTGAGGGTACCAGAAGGGACAATATAGAACTAAAATCGCATGAAGGAGAGTTGTCCGTGAAAAGCTATGATCTCTAGTAATCAATGCAAAAGTAGCTAATAGTAGAACATACGGAAAGCAAATGATCCATATGGCCGATACCAATTAGTTGGGATTACAGTTTAGTTGCACTTAACATTAGATTTGGGTAGGAATAAGTGTGAGATTTAGAGAACCCATGATTTTCCTTAGACAAATTACTCGCCAATATTGAATTAAATCGGGCTCGAATATAACACAACATATAGAGGATTCTTATCCTTGATCCTAATTAGTTTGGACTCAAGGTATAGCAGTGTTGTCAAAGGCGCGCTTAAAGTCCTGAAGCGAGGCTCAAAACATGTTGAGCACTTCTCATCGCTTTATGTGCGCTTTAGTGTCATCATCAAGGCTCTAAGATACACTTTTCCTTGCCAATGAGCAAGAGAGGTGACACTAGATATATGATATTTCATTTTATCGTAATGTTTTTACAATTTCTTTGTCCATATATTTGTTATTCATGCTGTGTGGTTTGCGAGCTATTGCACATGAGCGAGGTTTACCCCGTGCGCACCCGAAGGGTAGCGGCTGCGGGTTCCCTTGTCATCAAAAATGAAATATTTGTTATTCATGCTTATTATTATTAGTCTTGGTCTAAACATATATTTATGTATATCTGTATTTTTGCACCATTGCACCTTTTTTCATTAAAGCCCACACTTTATTTGCGCTTTACGCTTAAAGCCCCAACTGACCTTAGAGTTTTTTTGCGCCTTTCTCTTTTGATAACACTGAGGTATAGTTGAGTGATCAGACCGATAAAAAAGAAGGATAGTGGAGTGATAGGTTGATTATTAGGTCGCGTTCAATAGGGATTAAATCATTTCCCTCTCACCGCTAATGCCATACGAGTTGTTTTATTTCTTAGTTTTTTGAGTGTTGTCTGATTTACTGAAGTGGTGTTGATTATTTCTATCATTACCCTATCCAAGTATTTCAGTTTGATAACAAATACCCCTTAGAAAGGAAAAGATGGAAAATGTTGAACAATTTGAAATAAGTTTTTGCAGTCCTTTACTCGTTTATGTTTTGTTCTACTAATAATTATCATCTCAAATAGGAAATTATCTACTGTACAATTTTGGTTACTGATATGAGTTGAAGTACTGAATATTTATGTGCATTTGGGTGTGGCGTTGGGGGCTTAGCGCTGTTTCAGGTATTATGTTCCAATGATATCTAGTAGCGCAGTTATAGATATTGCATACTTGCGCGTGTAATAAATTGTCCTATGTATATACCGTCAGTAAATTATGTTTGTTTTCTACATGTTTGCGCTATTTTGAATCACAAGTTTCTTCAGCTCACAAATTCATATCACATCATTCAGTTGCTTTAGGATACTTTTAAATGCTGTTTCTGTTCCGAATAAATGATATAAGAAGCTTTTGCTGGACAAACTCTTTTGGGTTTTGGGACCCCAGCCTTAAAATATAGGTGGTAACTATCTTGTACGGTTCGGGGGTAATCGGCGTACTCCGATCAGTGGGGGGTTACCAGTGTGTCTATGGGTCCTGTTTGAATTTGGTCTGGTTGTTGGATCTAGTTATGATGCTTGTACTTGCTGCTTCTTTCTCAATTCAGTTCCAGATATTGTATGTTAAGGGTGCTAGTTCTCATTTTCTTTATGATTTTCCTGAGAAACCATAACTTCATTTCCTTCACATTGATTTTCAGATTGTTTAGGCAGACGATTGGGACCAAAGCTCCTTGGGCGATCCGATGGTTCAGGGGTAAATAAACTTCCATCTACATTTCTTGTTACTGGTTTTATGTCATAGTTTTTTTGTGATAAGTTTAAGTGGAATACCTTTCCTTAGCCCAATCCTTTGACATTTTTTTGTGTTTCAGCAGAAGCTTGTTAAGGATTTTGTTAAGATCCTCAATCAAGTGAACTCTGAGGAAGTGCCCGCTGGCTTGAAGCTCCCAGAGTCTTATAGTCAACTGGTTTCTGAAGTCAAAAACAACAAGCACAGCACAAAAGAATTTGCTTTGATGCTGAAGGGAATGGTATGTGCATGTAATTGATCTCTCTTTTTATTTGTGTACTATTTCTACACATTAATTCTGCATTTCCATTTTTCTTTACTGTTACTCTTGCCTTTTGTTTTGGGCATCATGCACACTGGTGGGGGGTTGGTTGAGTTACTTCTTGTCCCACTTTGTTTTGGGCAGGGACAAATACAGAAAGATATGAATAGCGGCATGAAAGCGCATGAGCAAAGAACCCTTCCTCCTGTCAGACGTAGCCTGTTTGTTTGAGGATACCAATATTTTTTCTTCTCCTCTGAATGTTAGCCTACTGTTGTAGATTTTGTTGCACATTTTCATTGTGATGTTTGCAGTGTTGTCAAAGGCGCGCTTAAGCCTTTAAGCGAGGCTCAAAACACGTTGAGCGCTTTGCGTCGCTTTATGGGCGCTTCAGTGTCGGTATCAAGGTCTAAGGCATATTTTTCCTTGCTGATGAGCGTAATCCTGAAGATACGACACTAAACAATTGATATTACACTTTATCGTAATTTTTTTTTTCAAGTTCTTTGTCACGTATTTGTTATTCATGCTTATGATTATTAGTCCTCGACTACACATACATCTTTGTATCTTTTCTCCATTTGCGCCTTTTTCCATTAAAACCCACACTTTATTTGCGCTTAAAGCCCCAAAGGATCTTAGAGCTTTTTCGCGCTTTAGCCTTTTGATAACACTGGATGTTTGCCATGCAATGAACTAGATGCTGCAGTTATAAGTTTGATATAATGTAACTTATCAAAAGTTTGATATATTATTTACCACATAGCTGTGGTTCCTTTAATGCCTTTGCACACATTCAGATTCCGTGTATACGTTAGGATGATCTGTATATATCCCATATTAAACTTTCTTTACATTTTTCTTTTCATCTGAAGAATTCACTATTTTGCAGATGGAGAGATCTGAAAGGGAGATCAGGGAATCAAAATTTGCAGAGTTAATGAATAAACATTTTGCTGCAAGTGCAGTTCCAAAAGGCATTCACTGTCTTTCACTGCGGTTGACTGATGAATACTCGACCAATGCTCATGCACGCAAACAGTTGCCTTCACCAGAACTACTCCCTTTGCTTTCCGACAACTCATTGCACCATTTTGTACTGTCGACTGATAACATCCTAGCTGCTTCAGTTGTCGTCAATTCTGGCGTGCAGTCATCTCTAAAGCCTGAAAAGATTGTTTTCCATGTCATCACTGATAAGAAAACATATGCAGGCATGCATTCATGGTTTGCTCTGAATCCTGTCTCTCCTGCTATTGTGGAAGTTAAAGGTGTTCATCAGTTTGACTGGTTGACAAGAGAAAATGTTCCAGTGCTTGAAGCAGTTGAGAGCCATTATGGGATTCGAAAATACTACCATGGAAATCATGTTGCAGGTGCCAATCTCAGTGATATTACTCCACGCTCTTTTGCCTCAAAATTGCAGGCTAGAAGTCCAAAATACATATCCTTGCTAAATCACATCCGCATATATTTGCCAGAGGTAACACTTTGTCATATGGAATAAATTGTCTTCTGTTGCTCTAACTTATAATTTGGGAAGGATGAAATTGTCAGGTCAAAAAGGCTTGACAAGAGGGATAACCTAGTAAGGACTGTTGGAAATTTACTAATGTGGAATTAAGTATATCCCATTAATTTATGACTCGAACAATTGGGGCCCGCACGTCGGAAACGTCGTTTCCACACACGTGCACACGTAGTGCCAAGTATCGCAAATTTCATTAGTGAAAGAGATATTGGTACGTATGTAATACGTTTGAGACATAATTATGGACGGTTATTGGCCAAATGACAATGTATTCCACTTTGGTAAAAGAAGGAAGAAGTGTAAGATGAAACGTGTTGGAAATCGCCGCGAAGGGCCGCGACGCAGCCCCGTCGGAGCCGAGGCGCCGGAGCGCCACTGCTAATGGGTCTTGATTCTGAGCCGCGCGCTTGAGGCGTAATCTTGCAACGGAAAGTTGGAAAGATCCGACCTTTGGGCTGGTTTTGGAGCATTGACTCTCCATTACTTGGCACATGAATTCAACCATTATTTGGCTGAATGTAACCCCTCAATTAAGTGCCATTACATGGCTATTGAAGGCCATTAGTTGGCTAGTTGAGGGGTCTTCTCCTTACACTATAAATTGAGGCTTTTGGCTCAATTGAAGAAGACTACACAACACTTGGAAAATACTCCAGAATTTTCTGAATTCATATTCTTCCTCTCTAACAAAGTTACTATACTCAAAGTTCTTCAAGTGTAACACTTGAGTTTCCTTTGCTCAATTGTTAAGTTGTTGTTGTATCTTGGGAGACTATTGCCCGACAACGTAAAAGGAGATATACGGGGCAATCTTGTCTTAAAGACAGAGTGCCATCACTCGACTCAGCAAATCACACAAGCAGTTTGTTAAGTTCTTGATTTTCAGTTTATTGTAATATTTAGTTTATCCTTTCTTACCATTGTAATAGTTACTTACCTCCCGTTCCCTACAACAATTGTATCCCAACAATTTTAAGACAAGATTTTGTTGTAAGTACCTAGAAAGATGACTGGAAGAGAACAAATTGCTTCTGATTCTGCTGCTGCTGCTACTGCTACTCAAGGCAATCCCTCTGCCTTCCCCACTGCTCAAGGCACACCTAATGCCTTTCCGGTTGCTCAAGGCTCATCCAACGCCTTTACTGCCGCTCAAGAGAACGTTGACGTTCCTCCACCCGCTGGATTCCACCATGAACGCCCTAAAAAATTCATGGGCTCAAACTTCAAGAGATGGCTGAACGGGGCCGAGGTGTCCATGTCATTAATGACATGAAGATGGTTCTTAATGCATGGAGTCATAGTGATTTCATGTGTAAGAATTACATATTGAACTGCTATTCAGACCCTCTCTACACGGTGTATTGCACCGTAGGCACTGCCAAAGAGTTGTGGGAGAAACTGCAAAAGAAGTACAACGCACAAGATGCAGGTACTAAGAAATTCATCGTTGGGAAATTTCTGAAATTTCAAATAGTGGATAGTAAAACAGTGATGTCCCAAGTCCAGGAATTCCAAATGATTCTACATCACCTGGATTTGGAAGGTATGAAACCAAATGAGCAGTTTTTGGTTGCATCACTGATTGAAAAGTTACCTCCCTCGTGGAATGAGTTACTTAAAACTCAAAACAAAGGAAGTGACCTTTGAAGAACTTATTATCAAACTCCAAATTCAGGAAGATAATAAGAAGGCCTTACTTAGAGGTAAACAACCCGCTGAGGCAAAGACAAATCTGGCTGAGGCCAAAGGGAACCCAAGCAAGAAGCGCAAGTTTCAGAAAGACTAAGCAAGACCCAGCAATGAGAAGTTCAAAGGAAACTGTCACCACTGTGGGAAACCTGGTCATATGATCAAGGACTGCCGCAAGCTCAAGACTGAGCAACAAGAGAAGGCCAAGGCTAAGGGCAAGACATAAGTTAACGTCGCCAAAGACAAGTTTCTGGACGACATGATTGAGGAATTCTCAGCGGTGGTGATAGAAGCAAACCTTGTTGAGAATCCCATGTAATGGTGGATGGACACATGTGCTACAAGACACATATGTTCCAATAGAGATGCCTTCTCCACTTATACACCGGTTACAAACAAGAAGCTGTTCATGGGCAACAACGCTTCCTCTGACGTGCTGAGGGTAGGAAAGATAGTCCTGAAGATGACTTCTGGAAAGGAGCTCACTCTAAAGGAGGTGATGCATGTTCCTAAGATTAGAAGAAATTTAATTTCAGGTCATTTATTGGTTAATGCTGGTTTTAGGCTAGTGTTTGAGTTCAATAAACTTGTAATCATTAAGAATGGAACGTTTGTGGGAAGAGGATTCGTCTGTGAAGGTCTCTTCAATGTTAACGCCATGTCTGTATTACGTACAAGCAATAATATTGAAGCTTCTTCTTACTTGCTTGAGTCCTCTAATTTATGGCATCATAGATTAGGACATGTCAACTACAAGTCCATCCAAAGGTTGATAAAGTTGGAGTTGTTGCCGTCTATTGACGTAAACCCTCAACATAAGTGTGAGGTATGCATAGAGGCAAAACTCACAAAGCTTCCTTTTCGATCCCTCGAAAGGAATACCGCTCCTCTAGAACTTATTCACACAGATATATGTGATTTGAAGTTTGCACAAACTAGGGGAGGGAACAAGTACTTTGTGACATTCATTGATGATAGCACAAGGTATTGTTACCTTTATTTGTTGAAAAGTAAAATGAAGCCTTTGAAGCGTTCCGACGTTACAAAGCAAAAGTTGATAACCAACTAAGCATGCGGATTAAATCCATTCGTAGCGATAGAGGGGGAGAATACGTAGCGCCATTTGAGGAATATTGTGCCCAATCAGGCATTGTTTATCAAACAACGACTCCATACTCACCTCAGTCGAACGGTGTGGCGGAACGTAAGAACCGCACATTGTAGGAAACGATGAATGTCTTGCTCATCAATTTCGGTCTTCCCTAAAACATGTGGGGAGAAGCCGTTCTTATCGCTAATACGATTCTTAACAGAGTCCCATATAGGGGTAAGGACAAAACTCGATATGAATCATGGAAGGGAAAGAAATCCACCTATAAATATTTAAAGGTATGGGGTTGTTTGGCAAAGGTCGAAGTACTCAAGCCAAAGCAGGTCAAGATTGGGCCTAAGATTGTAGATTGCATTTTCATCGGATATGCAAATAACAGTAGTGCTTATCGCTTCTTAGTGCATAAGTCAGATATTCCAGATATCCACGGGGGTACAATCATGGAATCAAGGAATGCTCAATTCTTTGAAGATACCTTTTCTAGAAAGGAAAAAGACATAACCTCTCGCAAACGAAGTTATGAACAAAGCTCTCAGGAATCGGGAGTCGTTGACGGTCCGGATCTAGATGGTTCAGATCTAGTGGACCTCGAAGTGGTTGAATATTCGGAATCTAGTGTTCCAGACTCTCAGAACTTGGAGACTCCCGAGATGGAACTAAAGCGAAGTAAAAGGGCCAGGAAGGAGAAATCCTTCGGTCCTGACTTTGTAGCTTATATGGTTGATGATGAACCAAGGACAATTGCTGAAGCATTGTCAACTCCAGAGGCACCACTCTGGAAAGAAGCTATTGAGAGTGAAATAGACTCCATTCTGCATAACCATACTTGGGAGTTGGTTGATCTTCCTCCGAAAAATAAACCGTTGGGTTGTAAATGGATACTCAAACGGAAGTATAAAGCAGATGAGTCTATAGATAAGTACAAGGCCAGGTTAGTAGTCAAGGGCTATCGGCAGAAAGAAGGCCTTGACTATTTTGACACGTACTCTCCGGTGTCTCGGATGACGTCCATACGGGTATTCATTGCGATCGCAACGTTGCGTGACCTTGAGATACATCAAATGGATGTCAAGATAACCTTCCTAAATGGTGATTTGGATGAAGAAATCTATATGGAACAACCCAATTGGTATGTGGTTCCAGGGCAAGAGAAGAAAGTTTGTCGGCTTGTCAAATCTCTGTACGGACTGAAACAAGCCCCGAAGTAATGGCACGGAAAATTTGATAGTACTCTACTATCGAAGGGTTTCGCCATTAATGAATGTGACAAATGTGTCTACATGAAAGGTTACTCTGATTCGTTCGTCATGATATGCCTATATGTAGACGACATGTTGATCACAGGGAGCAGTCCTAGCATGATTCTAGAGACTAAGAACATGTTGAAACAATGCTTCGACATGAAGGATATGGGATCACAGATGTCATCTTAGGGATAAAGATCTCTAAGACATCTGACGGACTGGTCTTATCTCAGTCTCACTACATCGAGGATGTGTTGAGAAAGTTTGGGATGTTTGACAGTTCGCCTATAAAGGCACCACTGGATAGAAATCAAAAGCTTGATAAAAATCGTGGTGCACTTGTATGCCAGGAGCAATATGCACAGGTGATTGGTAGTTTGATGTACATAACAAACTGCACCCGACCTGATATTGCTTATGCAGTCAACAAGTTGGCTAGGTTTACCCGTAATTCGAGTTATGATCATTGGAAGACGTTGAATCGGGTACTACAATACCTGAAATACACGCTAACTTACTGGTTGCATTATTCGAGATATCCAGCTGTACTAGAGGGGTACAGTGATGCAAACTGGATATCTGATATAGAGAACACCAAGTCCACCAGTGAGTATGTATTTACAATTGGTGGTGGAGCTGTGTCTTGGAAATCCTCTAAGCAAACTTGCATCGCCCGATCCACGATGGAATCGGAGTTTATCGCTTTAGACAAAGCAGGAGAAGAAGCTGAGTGACTTCGCGACTTCTTAGATGATGTTCCTTGTTGGAACAAACCCGTACCTTCTGTAATGATCTACTGCGACAACCAGTCGGCTCTAGGAAGGGCATATAATTCTATGTACAACGGCAAGTATCGTCATATTCGATGGAGACTGACCGTTAGGCAGCTGATCACCACAGGTATAATATCCATTGATTACATAAAATCAAAGGATAACATAGCAAACCCATTGACAAAGAGCTTACCCAAGGATCAGATGTTCTGCCTATCTAGGGGAATGAGCTTAAAACCCAAGGTATAAGGACCAATATGGTGGTAACCCAACCTTACTGACTAGAGATCCCGAGAATTAAGTTCAATGGGAAAACTAAGCTGTAAAGGTTCAGTTGATCGCTTCGGTGGAAGCATGAGCACTTCTGATAGTGATTTCTGTAAAGAAACACCAAATCCAAAGTCGTTCCCGCGATAGACTGTAAGTGCTATCTGCAGTGTGGGTAAAAGTTAAGCTTCCAAAACCTTTAATGATCCTCACCGGTTGAGGTTAGGTTTGAGAAAACTTTTAATGGTTCCTAACACTTATAAAGTGGGGTATAGCAGGATACCTTGTAGGAAACCACCTATTTAAGTGCGAGGACAAGCCACTTCAAATGAACGCACTTAAGAATCCAAGAAGTGTCCACGGTCACAACGGACAAAACATTACGAAGAACTGAGTAAAGGAAGTTGTTGTGTTGGTATCGTTGACTTGGCTTACACTAAACACTGACGGTTCAAGACATCACGTTCACCGCGCAGTAAGTAAGTACGATGGTATTCAACTATGAAAGGTTCAAAGCGTATGCTACCTATCCAGATGCAACATCGGTCCGTTTAAAGATTGCTGGAAAAGGCACCATGTGTGTGTGCCAAAATCTCTTTCAAGAGGGGATTGTTGGAAATTTACTAATGTGGAATTAAGTATATTCCATTAATTTATGACTCGAACAATTGGGGCCCGCACGCCGGAAACGTCGTTTTCACACACGTGCACACGTAGTGCCAAGTATCGCAAATTTCATTAGTGAAAGAGATATTAGTACGTATGTAATACGTTTGAGACAGAATTATGGACGGTTATTGGCCAAATGACAATGTATTCCACTTTGGTAAAAGAAGGAAGAAATGTAAGATGAAACGTGTCGGAAATCGCCGCGAAGGGCCGCGACGCAGCCCCGTCGGAGCCGAGGCCCCGGAGCGCCGCGACACTAATTGGGTCTTCAGTTACTGGAGCCGCGGCGCTAATTCACAGAGCCGCGGCGCTTCGGAGGCAGAATGCTGCAACGGAAAGTTGGAAAGATCCGACCTTTGGGCTGGTTTTGGAGCATTGACTCTCCATTACTTGGCACATGAATTCAACCATTATTTGACTGAATGTAACCCCTCAATTAAGTGCCATTACATGGCTATTGAAGGCCATTAGTTGGCTAGTTAAGGGGTCTTCTCCTTACACTATAAATTGAGGCCTTTGGCTCAATTGAAGAAGACTACACAACACTTGGAAAATACTCCAGAATTTTCTGAATTCATATTCTTCCTCTATAACAAAGTTACTATACTCAAAGTTCTTCAAGAGTAACACTTGAGTTTCCTTTGCTCAATTGTTAAGTTGCTGTTGTATCTTGGGAGACTATTGCCCGACAACGTAAAAGGAGATATACGGGGCAATCTTGTCTTAAAGACAGAGTGCCATCACTCGACTCAGCAAATCACACAAGCAGTTTGTTAAGTTCTTGATTTTCAGTTTATTGTAATATTTAGTTTATCCTTTCTTACCATTGTAATAGTTACTTACCTCCCGTTCCCTACAACAATTGTATCCCAACAAGGACAAGGTTGGGTAATCAAATGCTAATGGAGCAAAAGTAGGAAGGGCCACTGTTGAGCTCTTGCGTCGTAGGGGTATGGAGGGGAGGGTGTTCTTTTACCATATCAAAACAAAAAACAAAAAACAAAAAACAAAAAGGAAAAGGAAAAGCCAACTGTTAAGTCTAAAAGGCTTACTTTTCATCCCCCTCTCACAGTCATATGCATCTAGCTTGCAGTATAGGATGAATACATCTGGTTTTAATCATAACCCCTCAGGAATAAAATTCCAGGATAAATATAGAGAAATGATAATCCTAAAATGCAAAATTATTGCTTAAGCAAACTGCCTACTGTGAAATTTGCTTTATTAATGTCAACCTAAATTTAGTCAATTGTTGATACTTCCTCTGTGGGATTTAGTATTTATACACTAGCAGTATGGGAACATTATCAACTTATTCTATACACGTAAGCAGAGGCCATATGATTTTGTACTCCTTACCCAAATTGTATGTTTGCATATTGCTAAAGGGAACAGATTGTTGAGCTCCGCTATCATTTTCCATTTACTTGCCAATACAATGGAATAGCAAAGTCTTATGTAGTACTTGTCATAACATACCTGCTCACAATTTTCAAGCTTCCAGTCCTTGTGAACAAAACCATGCATCCCCTACGGTACATCAGCAGTAGTAAAATACTTAAATTTGGAGCCTGAAGAGCATATGTTAGCATTTATTCGTATCTCGTTTTCTTCTTCTTGTTCCGTCATTTAGAAAATGTCCCATAAAGACTACAAGTGTGTAGCCCCAAGTGCTTTTCATTTCAGCAAGAATCCCGCTTTATACAGCAAAAGTTTTCTTCTCCTGCTTGCTTTTGGTTGGCTTTAAAATTTACAATGTCCTTTTCTGGCTCTTTGTTCTTTCACATATTTTTGTATCTCAACTTCCGCATTGTGTAGATACGAAAGTTCTTTTGCCGGTACAAGCTTGAGAGTTTTGTGTTGAATTTTGCAGCTCTTCCCAAACCTTGATAAAGTGGTTTTCTTAGACGATGATGTTGTAATTCAGCGTGACCTGTCTCCCTTGTGGGGCATTGACCTGAATGGTAAGGTGAATGGAGCTGTTGAGACCTGTGAAGGTGAAGATAAATGGGTGATGTCTAAGCGATTTAGAAATTACTTCAATTTTTCTCATCCTCTCATAGCAAAGAATTTGAACCCCGACGAGTGTGCATGGGCTTATGGGATGAATATCTTTGACTTGAGTGCATGGAGAAAGACAAATATAAGAGATAGTTATCAGACATGGCTGAAAGAGGTAATCAGCTCTCATGATTTTTTAACCTAATCTTTAATTATGTGAAAATAAAAGGATATGTGAATTTTCTAAATTACATGAGCTTATAATTTTTTCATTTTTTTAAATCATTCAAGAGCTGCCATTCTTCTTGGAATCCTGCTTATGTCTTCATATTACTTGTCTTCCTTTGTGGATCATTTAACTTTTTATCTAGTGACATGTTCATCTAAGAGACACAAGTACGTCCTAGTTCAGCCTATCTGGCTGTAAATATATTTGTATTTTTTCCATTTGAAATTCGATTTGAACCAAAGATCTTTTTTCTTGTTATATGAAATAAGCTTTACGATATAGGTTTCCCATTTGAATCATCACAGATATAGTGATTAAGAAGTTCAAAGGTTCTAGAGGTCTTTATTGCCTATATTTGTGTCCATTCTTATATAGACAAGGTATTAGCTTGGCATGGAATCTTTGCTTTACTTATTATTGTCCAATGGGATTGGTGTAGATAAAATGTTGGGTGACTAAAATGTTTGTATTATGCCACTCAAGGATTTATCTATTATTTCAATTCTGAAAAGAGTTGAATAGTTTGAACTACTTATAATTGCAATTCAACTTGAAATCATGTAGTCTAGTCCTCTGTGTTTTCTCAATTTTCTGGTGAATAGAAGTAAATATGCTTTTGGTTGGCATTCTGAAACTTTTTTTATCATTGTAGAATCTGAAGTTAAACTTGAGAATGTGGAAACTTGGAACACTGCCTCCTGCTTTGATTGCATTCAAGGGTCATGTTCATCCAATTGACCCGTCATGGCACATGCTTGGCTTGGGCTATCAGAATAAGACCAATGTTGAGAATGTGAAGAAGGCTGCTGTAATTCATTACAATGGCCAATCAAAGCCTTGGCTTGAAATAGGCTTTGAGCATCTCCGTCCTTTTTGGACCAAGTATGTTAACAGCTCCAATGATTTTATTAGGAATTGCCACATATTGGAGTAGTTAATGTGTTATGCTGCAAGGACAACACACAGGATAGAAATTCAAATGGCACAGGCTTTGAGAAGGAGATTGTTACTTAGCAGAATTGGTTGGATATATTCAGGTATTGGATATGCTGCTTTGACTCACTTCTATGAAGAGTACCTGCAACACTAGCATGGATATGAGATTCATTCTTCCCATCTGTAAAATAAAAATCGTCGCCTAGTTTGTTGATGTGACCAAGTACAGTATATTTGCCCTTTAGCTGGATGTAGCATATGTCTACTGATTAGGAGGCAATATTGGGGCATGGCATAAAATGCGCATCATTACTATCAGTGATACGAATTGGGATATCCTGAGAAGCAAATCTAGGATGCTGGCACTGTTTCAAGGCTACCCATTTGGCTCCGTTAGAGGTTGAGATGATTCTTTTAACTTAATTTCATTTTTTCCCTTGTCATTTTTATTGCCATCGCCCTCTTTTTCTCTTGATTAAATCATGTCTTGTCATTTTAGACTGTAGATTATAGAAAACATTTAAGTCCCTAGTTGATGAACTATGTAGGTTATACATATTGGTACTTTTTGTATGATGGAGAGATATTACAAGATCAGAAAATTCTTTTTATCAAGTTCTCCACTCACAGACCTTTGCTTATATGTTCCTTGGTTTTAGCATTAATTGGGGATGTGATTCTTTCGAAGACTTGAGTTGTTTCAAACGTTTTCTGGTGCTGCAGCTTTTGCGCTCTCTACATGATGATCTTTTCGAGTTAGTTTTACTTATCAAATTGTGGAATTTTCTTTGGATTAATATTTGGTTCTCAAGTTCCTGTCCAAATCCATAATCAATGATGACATGGAATATTGATTGATTGATCAGAATCAATAGTTCCATATGATAGATTTTGACGTTTGCTCGGGAGATCAGAATCAGTGATCCCACAAAATTTGCTCTCTAGTATTTTGGACATGCTGCGTCATCTTTAATGCACTTACTCGAAAGAAAATGATGGAGAAATGAAGGAAACGAAGAAAGAATATACTCTTTGCTTCAAATTTTCTCTTCCTCTTCAAAGTAGATACATCAAGAGGACATTGGATTTTATTCAGCCTTGATGAAAAGATCCAAACACCCGTTAAGAATATGGGTGTAAGAATATAGTCAGAAACAAAAGACAGCATGTCATTCACTAGCATTTTAATTGGTTCTATATGTATCTCTAGTTACAAGCTTTGTAGAAATTTTGTTTGCTAATCAAGAAACTGTTAGTGCAGAAGGCGTAGTATCAATTACAGTTTCAAAAGCGCCAACTTAAGCGTTAACCTTACTCTTCATGCTTTCAATGAGTTTGCTCGCTGTCTCCTTAATCACATTATTAAGCGAAATCCGAGCATCTTTATTCTCCAATACATCTTGATGCCTCAAAACAACTTTTCCGGAGTTAGGAATCGTACAACTTTAATTGCCATCAACTACCTTTCCCGTCTTGAACTTCACTTTGACACTTCTTTTTCTACTTCAACTCTGTTCAATGCTTCTTGTACTTCACTTTCTGCATTAGTAACTTCTTTTTCTTCATCATTGAATACGGAAGGAGAATATGACAGACAATGATTCTGGCGATGAAATTGATGACAATTGAAGTGGCAACATGATGTTACCATTGCGTGCAGGCTCCAAAAGTTTTTGCTCAGTTTCCACATTGTTAGTGGCGGAGTCAGGATTTTTACCTAGGGGTTCAAACATATAAATAAGTAAACATACGAAGAAGCTAAGGGGGTTCAACGTCTATTAAGTAAATACTCGGGGTAACTCTAAGCCAGCAATTGTTACAGGTATGACGAGTTCACAGGATTTGTTCAAGGTAAAATATTCTTTTTATACGTCAACATTTTGCTATTATTATTTGGAGAGTCAAGCGAGTATACGTGCAATTGTTTTCCTTGAAGCAACTGATGAAGACAAACACATACCGCCAGGCCTGTCCTCAAGTAGGAAACAAGTATTACCTACTTATAAGACACTGACAAAAGACCCCTTTCGCCATACAAATATTTTTGCACCTTCTTGGTGCTATACTGTTAACAAACTTACTAAGTATAACAATTAGGAAACCATAGAGAATGAAAGAGAGCAGAAGAAATTAATAAAAGCCTAATGAAGAAAGATATGAAAACAAATGAACAGAAAACATATCAAAGGCACCAATATGTATAGCAAACTCGTACCAGAACACATGGAATAATTCAAAATCGACTTCTTCAAGAACAATAATAATATATCCAGTGTAATCTCACAAGTGAGGTCTAAGGAGGGTAGGTTGTACTAATAGAGACAGATACCGTAGCCAAACTTCAAATGTTTTTCGAGACCCTAGCACAATTGAATCCAACTAAAAAAATCGCCTCTGAAGTAATCTTAGAAGTGTTAAGTGTGAAATCAGTATAAATGAAAGAAAAAGAAAAAGGAATGACATCACAATGAGATCCTAATCTCAAAACAAAAAGAAAGGGGGATATGGCAAAATCCGAGCTCTCTTATTGAGAATGACATCACAATGATCATTCTCAATATTATGCCTTGAAGAGGACTCGAACCTCCGCGCTCTTTAGCACGAGATCAACCAATTGAATCCGGTATATTTTCCACGTTCATAGGAGTGCGTTTATGTTTCTGCTTTACGAATATGATTTTTTTGGGCATTTCTAATAATATCAATCCGATCCATGAATCGGGATCCTAATGCATATAGATACAAATGGTCCAATAGAAGCAAAAATTTCCAGGAACATTTGGCAGGAGTAATTTCATCTTACTCTTTAATCGGCTGAAGTGGCAAGGCGTTTAAAAAAGGCATTTGTGGTCCCTTACTTAGACAGCAAGGATAGTTTTGGTACCAAAACCAAACGGAGGGTAGTTTTAGCTATTTCGAATAATTCGAGGACAATTTTAGCCTTTTTTTAAAAAAAAATAAATGACAAGTAAATTTGAACCTTTCACATAGTCAGGGAAAAATTTGACCCTTTCGCATAGTTCAAGGGTATATTTGATCCTTTCCCCTAATTTTGAGTTTTTTTTGTTTGTTCTTTCTCTCTTCCCCACACTACCTCTACCACCAATCACCCTTCTTCATCCTTCCGCTTTGTTCTCCCCACTATCATTGTCATCATCACCTCCACCACCATCTTCTCTTCCTTTTCTTTCCTTTCTCTTTTCCCGTCACCCCACCACCATACACCACTAAGAAGGAAGGTGCTAAACGACTTGAACATGCAATTTATTTGAGCTTACAATAAAGAATACTATTTTAATGCAGATGTATAGACGCATATGGGTCGTAAGAGGAAGAAAGAGAGTGATAAGCCTACAGGTAGTGGCGGCGGCGCAAAGAGAATAGGAAAACAAAAATTTTAAATTCAACATTAGGGAGAAGGGTCAAATTTGCCCCTGAATAATGTGAATGGTTCAAATTTACCCTCCATTTTAAAAAAATTAACCCTTAATTGTGTGACACATGGCATCACCAGATGATGAGCTTCCACCGTTTGAAAACAAAGGCAAATTTATTCCATTTTGCATAGTTAAGAGACAAATTTGACCCCAACTAGTAACGATGAGGACATATATGACCAAACTATAACCAGATGACAAATTAGTTTCATTTCGCATAGTTAAGAGACAAATTTGACCCCAACTAGCAACAGTGAGGACATATATGACCTAACTATAACCGGAGGAAAAATTAATTTCATTTCGCATAGTTCAGGGGTAAAATTGACCCTTTACCCAAGAAAAATAGAAAGACAAATCTACTTTTTAGAAGTACAAATATTTTAAAACTTGTCATCAAACTACTTAAATTTTCATATTAATAAATAATTTTTTTAACAACATCCAAGATAATGTATTCTAAACACACGGCTAACATCTTATTTCATTTATATTATATTTCATGAAAGACCTCTTATATTACAGGAAAAGGACCATCAGTAATATTCCCTTATATATATGACTTCTCTAGCAAATTAATTCATCAGATCAAGAGCTATAGTAATAAATCATAAATAAAATCATATTAGGAAGAAAAGACAATATGACAAACAAGAAAGATACAATTAAGTACTTGCTAAATGTCAATCCTCTTGACAGAAGGAGTATACACGTGATATACACGTGTATCCGAGTTCAAGTTTTAGTGTAAACTTACCATAGTTGACGAATTGTTGTACAAGTGTAATTATGATTTATTGTTATAATAAAAATATGACTTTTCATTTATTGTTATAGTAGGAATATGATTTTCCATAATTAGGGATTGTATATTGTATATAAATACCTCCTCATTAATGAGAATAATCAATGGATTATTTCTTTCATGGTGTTAGAAGTCTAGGGCTAAAATACCTTCACACAAAAACACTTCCGTTGCCCTTTTCTCCCCTCTCGGATTCCGTGATTCATCCTCGATTTCCGTGCGATTTCTTCCTCTCTTCCAAAATTTTCTTCCAACTCCCTAATTCACATATTGTTATTTCGTTATGTCTACATCAATTATCATGTTTCATCCTGCCCTTACAGTCTCCAACATCAAGAACCACATCCATATTGTTATTGGGATGGAAAACGTCCAATACGCGACGTGGGCGGAATTATTCAAAGTTCACGCATGCTCGCATCAAGTCCACCATCACATCATCCCCTCGGTCACGGACAAGGAGAAAGTGCCTATCCCCGAGGATGCTCCTACGTTATGGACGACCCTTGATGCTACCGTTCTCCAATGGATTTATTCCACTATCTATACAAACCTCTTGCAGATGATTATTGAACCCAACACTACGACGATGAAAACTTAGAATAGGGTGCGTGATATAATCCAAGATAACAAAAATTCTCGTGTTGTCATGCTTGAGCGGGAATTTTCCCATGTCAACATGGAAGATTTTCCGAACGTCTCAGCCTATTGTAAAAGGCTGAAGGAATTGGTAGATCAACTCTGAAATGTTGGTGTGTTCGTTATCAATGATCGTCTTGTTCTTCAGATGGTTGCAGGCCTATCCGAGGCCTATAATGGAGTTGGGACACTGCCTCGTCAAAGTAATCCTCTCTCGCCATTTTATCAAGCCTGTTCCATGCTCACGTTGGAAGAAGTCAGTTTGGCTAAGAAGGCAGCTACCGGCGCAAAGTCCGTAATGATTATGGCCACGTCAGACAATCCTCACTCATTCTCCAAACATTCAGGCAAAAACCGTACCAATGGTTGCGAAAAAAGGGGCCAAAATCGTAAAAATAATGGCAAGAACCGTGGTGGTAACATCGGCGGTGGTGGTGGCCAGAACAGTGGCGGCGGCGGCAGTGGGGCTCGGAACAGTGGACCATAGGTCATCTGGCCGCAGCCTTGGGCCTCTTGGCCTTAGGGCTGGGCCAGTGGCCATTGGCCCAATAACCTTTATTATCCACCAACGCCATATCCTGGAAACTGGGCCCATTTCCAGTCGGCTTCCAAGCCTAGTTTCCCGAACAATGCATTACGATACGATCTTTGGGCGGGCGGCGGCCGCTGCGGGCCTCGGCCTCGACCTCGACCTCGACCTCGATGAGCCTTCATTATTGCGGGCCCGGCTCCAGTCCCGACACCTACGGATATTGAGGCCGCAATGCATACACTCGGATTACATCTCCTGGACCCGAATTAGTACATGGACACCGGAGCCACATCTCATATGACGTCTGCACAAGGTAATATCTCGTCTTATTTCAATTTGAGCAAAAATCGTGGCATTATTATTGGTAATGGAAACGCGATTCCAATTCGCAGTTATGGTCATACAAATTTGTCTCCCCCACATCCACCTCTTGTCTTAAAAAATGTTCTTCATGCCCCTAACTTTAATTAAAAATTTGGTATATGTCCGAAAATTTACCACTGATAATTGAGTTTCTGTTAATTTTGATCATTTTGGATTTTCTGTGTAGGATTTCATGATGGGGATACTTCTAATGAGATGCAATAGTAGGGGGAGCTGTATCCACTCACCACCATTTCCACGAGACAAGCCACACCTTCTACCTTTGCCGCTCTTTCTTCTTCCTTGTGGCATGCACGTTTGGGACATCCGAGGTCATCTATTATTTCTTCTCTGCATAAAAATAATTTTATTACTTGTAAGGGTACGCGTAGTACTCCACTTTGTCCTTCTTGTCCATTAGGGAAACATGTTAGATTATCATTTGTAGCATCTACTTCTCGTACTTTGATGCATTTTGACATTATTCATAGTGATTTATGGACATCTCCCGTTTTAAGTTCTTGGGGCCATCGTTATTATGTCTTATTTTTGGATGATTATTCTAATTTTTTGTGGTCCTTTCCTTTATCCAAAAAATCTTAGGTTTTTTCCACCTTAAAATTTAGAGCATTTATCTGTACCCAATTCGAACAGGGTATTAAAAATATTCAATGTGATAATGGCATGGAATATGATAATGGGCCGTTTTGAGAGTTTTATGACACAAATGACATATCTTTTCGGTTTTCTTGTCCACATACATCCTCAAAAAATGGGAAGGTCGAGAGAAAAATTCGTTCCATAAATAATATTGTCCGTACCTTGCTCGCCCATGCTTCATTACCATCTTATTCTTGGATCATGCATTACAAATGGCTACATATCTACTTAACATCCTCCCTCATAAAGATTTAGCATATCAATCCCCACTTAAAATTCTTTAAAATAAAGATCATTCGTATTCTCATCTTAGGGTGTTTGGGTGTTTATGCTATCCATTTTTTCCGTCTACTACAATTAATAAACTTAAAGCCCATTCTACCGCTTGTGTGTTTTTTGATTATCCATCTAATCATCGTGGTTACAAATGTTTTAATTTATCCTCTAATAAAATCATCATTAGTCGCTATGTTATCTTTGATGAAACCCAATTTCCGTTTACTAAATTGTGTAGTTCCGTGTCTAGTTCATATACTTTTTTGGATGATGGGATCTCACCGTATATTATCCACCATTTGTCCGAGATGTCCCGTGACCCGAATCCGCCAGCTGGCACACTATCTGTTGGCCCACAAATTACCGATCCAGAGTCTCGGCCCAGTCCCGGTAACGGTACTGTTCCAGCGACTCGGCCCACTACTCATTTCGATCCGATATCTACTGCTCACCCAGTTGTTGGGCCAACAGGCCCACTACCTGTTGGCCAGTCCACTTCCAACCCGAGAAACGCCTAACACCCGTCCAATTCTACCTCACGTCAAGGGCCCGTTAGTGGTAGCCAAATGGGTATTATTAGACCAAAATGACATTTAAATCTTAATTCTAATGTCACTAAATCTTCCTTACCACGTAACCCAATGTCTGACCTTCATGACCCGAATTGAAAATTGGCCATGGATGACGAATATAATGATATTATTGACAATAAGACGTGGGAGTTGGTGCCCCGTCCACCTAGTGTTAATATTATTCGATCTATGTGGATTTTTACTCATAAAGAAAATTCTGACGGTTCTTTTAAGAGGCATAAGGCCCGTCTTGTAGGTGATGGTAAAACACAATAGGTTGGCGTGGATTATGGAGAGACATTTAGTTCGGTGGTCAAACCGGTAACCATTCACACTGTGCTCAGTCTAGCTCTCACGAAGGCATGACCCGTTCACCAGCTGGATGTGAAAAATGTTTTCTTACAAGGTGATCTTAAGGAGACAGTTTACATGCATCAATCCTTGGGTTTTAGGGACCCCAATTATCCTCATCATGTCTATTTGCTGAAAAAGTCATTGTATGGGCTTAAGCAGACCCCACATGCTTGGTATAAAAGGTTTGCAGATTATGTGTCTACTATTGAGTTTTCTCACAGCAGGTCTGATAATTCACTGTTCATCTATCGGCGTGGTACTTCTCTAGCATACATTCTGTTATATGTTGATGATATTATATTGACTGCCTCATCGGATATTCTACACAAGTCTATCATGTCCCTTCTCAGTTCAGAATTTGCTATGAAAGACTTTGGGCCCTTAAGCTATTTTTTGGGGATAGCCGTCACTAATCATGCAGATGGTCTATTTTTATCTCAAAAAAAGTATGCGGCGGAGATTATTGAGAGAGCTGACATGACATCTTGTAAATTTACTTCTACTCAGGTGGATATCAAACCGAAGCTGAGTGCTACGTCTGGCACCCCAAACGAGGATCCCACCCACCATCGCAGTCTTGCAGGAGCACTATAGTAACTAACTTTCACGAGATCTGATATTACTTATGCAATGCAGCAGATGTGTTTGTTTATGCATGATACACATATTGAGCACATGCATGCGCTCAAACGCATTATACGATACATACAGGGCACACTAGATTATGAATTGCATTTTATTCATCCGTCATTTCTACTCTCGTGTCTTATACAAATGCTGATTGGGGTGACTTTTCTGATACCAGACGCTCGACCTCTGGTTATTATATGTTTCTGGGTGATAACTTGGTCTCTTGGTCTGCAAAACGCCAGTCTACATTATCACGATCTAGTGCAGAGGCCGAGTATCGAGGGGTAGCCAATGTGGTGTCTGAATCATGTTGGCTGCGTAATCTTCTATTAGAACTTCACTTTCCTATTCAGAAAGTCACATTGGTCTATTGTGATAATGTTAGTGCATTCTATCTTTCTGAAAATCCGGTCCAACATCAGTGCACTAAGCATATCGAGATGGATATTCATTTTGTTCGCGAAAAGGTAGCTCATGGACAAGTACACGTCTTGCATGTCCCTTCCAAGTATCAAATTGCTGACATTTTTACTAAGGGTCTTCCCTCGGTTCTATTTGAATATTTTAGAGACAGTCTTAACGTACGACAACCGCCCGCTATGACTGCGGGGGTGTGACAGAAGGAGTATACACGTGTATCCGAGTTCAAGTTTTAGTGTAAACTTACTATAGTTGAAGAATTCTTGTACAAGTGTAATTAGAATTTATTGTTATAATAGGAATTGGACTTTTCATTTATTGTTATAGTAGGAATAAAATTTTCCATAATTAGGGATTGTATATTGTATATAAATACATCTACATTAATGAAAATAATCAAGGGATTATTTCTTTCGCTTCTACTTGAGTTTTTCCACTTTCCATTCCTTTAAACCACCGGAGCTAGGTATTCAATCAACTTCATCAACCTAAATATATTAAAGTTATCCCAAGTAATTGTTATAGCAAAAGAAAAACTTCTTGTAGGTTCAAAATCAACAATGATAGTGGAATCCAACTTACCATCCAAGGAGCAATCGAACATGGATACCCACAAGTTGGCTACGAGATCTCCTCAACCTTGGCGCTGCCGGCTATGAACATATCTGCAACGTCATTATGACCGAGAATTTCAACCGTAGAAGGGCCGATTTCATTATAACCCAAGGACTCCACCTAATAACCCTCTGACAACTGTTTTCATATCAAATTTGGAAGAACTCGAAAACGGATTTGTTGCACGAATCCGACAAATGTGCCACGCCCTTTGAGGAAAAGAATAGTAACTACAGTCACACTTAGTGGAGTTGAAATCATCTATGAGTAAATTATATATAGCAAAATTATATTTATATTTTTGTTGAAATGGTCACATATTGATAGGTGTTTCAACTAAGGCTGGCCAGTGGGCCGGGACGGTCCGACCCCGATTAGTAAAAAAAAAAAATCCGTAGCGGGACTCGAACCGGGACAGAACAATGTCTTGTCCCGACCCGTCCCGAGCCCGCCCCGATCCTGCCCCTAGTCCCCCCTTTGCAAATATAACCGTTGCACCAACGACCATTTTAGATTTTGTCCGTTGGGCAACGACCATTTTTGGCCTCCCCCTCCCCCAACCCCCTACCCCTTAATATTTATTTTTAACCCATAAGTTATTATATTTACACTTTAACCCAATTTTCCAACTATAAATAACTCATTTTCTCTTCATCTTTCTCACAAATCTTCCTACAATCTCTCTAATCTCTTAATATATCTCTCTACAAGTCTACATTGTTTACTAAATATTCAATTTTATTTATTCATTTGGGAATTGGGAGTGAAGTTGTCAACTAGCTTGAGGATCTTCTATCGAGCAAAGTTTCAATTTTCAACCTCTCGATTACACGTCGACGTTACGTCGGCGTTTAGTACATTCGTTCCTTTATTAAATTATTATTGTCTGTTTATTTTATTTAGCGCACTTAATTTTATTATCTTTAATTATTTATTATCATAATTAAAATGAAATGATTAAGAGGTATGTTTAAGGGTAAGGGTAAGGGTAAGGATGCTTCTTCTAGTAGGGGCAACCAGGGAAATGGTACTTTTTCTAGTCATCTTATTCTTACACAGGATGATTTTGTTGATACTCAATATTTTCCTACAATACCATTAGATTTAGACGAGGAGCTATTTTCTGAAACTCAAGAAGACTTTAATTTAGACGATGATCTAGATGATACACCCACTAATGTTGATGACTACACACCCACTAGTGTACCTTCAACTGAAATGCCTCCTATTCCCCCTAGTATGAGACGAGGTCCAACAAACCGACCATTAAAATCAGATGCATGTATATTTTTTGATAGGGATGTAGAGAATCAAGTAGCTAGATGTAAAATTTGTAAAATTATTTTAAAATTTAAAATTGGAAAAGGTCACGGTGGGACGGGGGGTTTAATTAGACACATAGTAAGTGCTCATCCAGCTAGATATGCCCAACATCAGGCTTTAAAACCGGGTGTGCAAACGCCCACTCCATCGGGACAAGGTTCACATACTGATACTGTCCCGGACCAAGTACATGGTCAAATTAACCATATGACGGGGGGATTTGTAGGCCCTAAATACAATAAACATAGAGATAGGGAAGCAATATCAAAATTAGTTGTTGTGGAGGGTTTGCCTTTTTCATTTCCTTCATCTCCCGATTTTATTCATTACATTAGAGATATATATAATCCTGCTTTTAACGGTTTTCCTAGATCAACTGTTAAGAGAGATGTATTTAAATTCGCACATGAATATCAACAATATTTACGTTATTCATTATATCATTTTAATGGCAAAGTATCTATCACGTCTGATATAGGTCGTAGTACTAACGACCATGATTATTTAACGGTAACCTGTCATTGGATAGATTATAAATGGTCTATGCAAAAACGTATCTTAGCGTATAGATATATAGATGATAGGCACACTGATACTTTTATTGCAGATAATATTTATCAAGTGTGCCATTATTATGGAATAACCGATAAAATTATGACTATTGCATTAGATAACACTTCTTATAACAATTACGCTATTACAATTTAAAAAAATAGTTTAACTCCATCTTTTCCAGATCATTTTCATATAAAATGCGCGTGCCATATATATATATTTAATTGTAAAGGATGGTCTATCACTTTTTCAAGACATTCTTAGTAAAATACAATTTGCTATAAACTTAATTTTTAAAAGTAAT
The DNA here is from genome assembly GCA_029783415.1 of Anisodus acutangulus. Classification (NCBI taxonomy): domain Eukaryota; kingdom Viridiplantae; phylum Streptophyta; class Magnoliopsida; order Solanales; family Solanaceae; genus Anisodus; species Anisodus acutangulus. The sequence continues at coordinate 32,672,109 of CM056499.1, read as the reverse complement.
AGAGTACAACGAAGAAAAGAATATAAAAAAATTTGTCACGATTGTGGACTACCTTATAAAAAAATTCCAGAAAAAGTATCCACTAGGTGGAATTCTTTATACGAGCAACTACTTGTTGCTTATGACTATAGAAAACCTATAACTTTATTTTTTAACTATCATAATCAAAATCCAGCTGATATGGTTGTAGATAGTGATTGGGTAAAAATTTACGAACTTAGTGTATTTTTAGAGAAATTTTTTCAAGCAACAAAAGATTTTTCCGGTATATATTATCTTATTATTTCAACTATGTTGTTTTATATAACTCTAATATTTTATTACTTAGTGAATATATGGAAAAACCAGCTTATATGATAGCTATTAAAAAAATATATATCAAAATTAAAAAATATTTTATTCCTATTCCCACTATTTATATTATTGGTGATGTATTAAATCCGACTATTAAAATAGACGGTACTGAATCACTAATTGAAACTATTTACGATTGTATAGAAGTACTACCACCTCCAAGTCCCAAAAATCTAAATCACCCACCACCTATTGAACAAACTAAAGAAGATGTGTTGTCTAGCGTAGAAGACCAATGCAAAAAAATATATAGGTTTTACCAACAAGAAAATGATAGTAACTTACCGGCTTCCATACCATCGTCTTCATCTTCAACAAAACCTCACAAAAGACATGCTGTTTCTGCGGTTAGTATTGAAAGCCTCAGAAATAGAATGTGCGGTCGTACCGCTACTAATCAAATTAGCGAGTTGAGTATTTTTGTTTTGCAGGGTTCTGTACAGTACCAAGAAGTTATCAATGAAGATGGACATGAAGACTTGTTGAAACATTGGAGAGGGAATGAGAAGACCTTTCCGACACTTTCAATGATGGCCCGAGATGTTTTGAACATTCAAACGTCATCAACTGCGTCTGAAAGCGCTTTTTCTGCCGGCAGATATCAAATAGGAGACCACAGACACTCATTAGCCGGAGACAGCTTGGAAATTGCAGTATTATTCAGAGATTGGATACGAGCGGAGCGGAGAAGGTGCGGTCAACCGGAGATCGACGAAGAAGAAGACGAAAACTACAACGAAATCTTATCCGAAGGTAGTGGAAGCGACATGGATCAATTTAACCAACAAATATCAATTCCAACCGAAGAACCACAGGAAATTATCAAGTAATTAGAACATGTTTTTTTGAAAATGTAATTTTTTTAATTGCAATTTTATTATGCAATTTGCAACTTTTGGACAATACCACAAAGTTGCAATTTAGACAATTGTATTTGTATTACAAAAAAATCATGTCTATTAAATAATATAAGAGGCACATAAACAACATTGAGATATTTTTATTACACTATCTTGTCTTGTTTATTGAGTTTTTTTTATACATATGTTATTTAAAAAATAAAAATAAAAAAAAGAAAACCCGCCGGAACCCGCCCCGATCCCGACCCTGCCCGACCCGATTCCGACGGGATCGGGACGGGACTGGAGCAAGTCCCGCCAAACCCGACCCCGCCAGACCCGACCCCGCCAGACCCGACCCTCCCCTTCGCCTGTCCAGCGCCTACTCCGCCAAACCCGGCCCGCCAGACTCGAGCCCGGCCCACTGACCAGGCCTAGTTTCAACACACCGTAGAATATTATTAAGGTATGGGTTTTTATTGAACTGTGTGCAGATGTTGTGTTAAGAAAAGAATGAAAAGTAGTTTGACTAATTTTAATGTAAATATTAAATTAATATGCTTCAAGTGAATGATAATAACAAATTATATATTTTGAATGTTTGTGCTTCTGTTTCTATAGTTTTTCTATAGTTATAATATCATGATGACAGTTAGTGAATTTATTGAAATTCAAAGTTATCTTTTTTTAATTGGTATAGATAGAAACAAAGGAAGAAGAAAATAAGCAAAAGAATGGATTGAATAGAATTAAGGAGAAAAAAGGAAATAAAAAATATAATTTGAGAAAATTGAATGGAATTAAAAAGGAGAACAATAAACTACTACCCGCGATTTATTGGTAGTAGTGCTGATGGACCGGGACTAATACCTCAAGGACTAATCTAGCGTAAGTCGGGAAGTTGAATATAAAATAAAATAAAAAAAGAAATTTCACGAGAGAGAGAGAAATATGAGGTGTCTACGAAACCTTATTTCTTTTTCATCCGTAAGCTTTTAAAATCCATCTAGTTATAATTAAATCAAGATTAATAATTGTAAAGTGTTTATGATGTGATATTTGGTCGTTAATTTAATTCAAGTCTGGTTATGATTTATTTGTCAAGTTTATATATATTGGAATATGTTTTCTTGTCCTATTCTAATTTTGTTTTGTAGTATTATTAATAGGGGTACAACAACAACATATCCAGTGAAATCCCACAACGTGGAGTCTGAGGAGGGTAGAGTGTACTCAGACCTTACCTCTACCTTGGTAAGTAGAGAGGTTGTTTTCAAAAGACCCTCGGCTAAAAAATAGCATAAGCACAAGCAAAAGCAAGAGAGATGGTCAGACCCAGATAAGAAATTTAAAGTCGTATGAAAATGAGAGTAACAAAAGCGAACATGCCACGATAAAGCATTCTTGAAAAAGGAAGCAGTAACTACCGTATGTAAATAAGATAAACAAAGTACACGAAAGAACATACATCAGCAAAAATCAAAGGACGGGAAATTATAAAACAATATTGCGCCTACTAGTATGATAAGCTAGGCAATGCTACAATCATAACACTACAACTACCAGTATGTAAGTGTAAGTAGGACTACGCTCAACTACCTACTACCCTTCTACCCTAATCCGTGTCCTCCACAACCCCTATCTAAGGTCATGTCCTCAGTATTATTAATTGGGGTGTCTGCTATATATTTTCTTAGGTTGATAAGTAGCTTAGATTGTAGCGAGATACATGAGTTTTTAAGTTATTGAGTAAAACCCCCTGCCTCTTCTTTCTAGTTTAATAAATTTATTCTATATAGTCATTCTTGGGTCTTTCACTTGTGCTTATATTATTCCTTTGGATTTTTATTTCCTTCAAATTGATATCAGAGCGTGTGTGTAACGACCCGCTAGGCCGTTTTGAGCTTTTGGACTTGTTTTATTCAAAATACTTATTGAGTGATTTTATCTTGGTAATTATGACTTGCGGGGATGGGTGACGTGATTCCCGAGGCAATCGAATGAGTATCGGGAGAAAGAGTAATATTGAGAGTTCTTAAATTAAAGAAAGGAAGAAGTTTGACCGAAGTCAACATCGAGGGTAAATACATCTCTTAATTCAATTACGTCAGGAATGTGAGTTAGGGCTTATTCGAGTCATTGGTTCGGGTCCCTAGAGGTTAGGGTATGATTTGAGTATTGGTTGAAAAACTAGTTAAAGAACTAGAGTTGACCACAGTCAACATCAGGTTAAGATGATCTCTTTTGGGAATTCCGACTGTGCAAGCAAGTTCGTAGCATGTTTTATGATCAAAACGCATATATGATTTGTGTCCGGGAGATTCCGGATGAGTTTCAAGTGATAAAATTGTGATTTTTGCAATTTCTTTTTCTGGTGAAACAATTCCGAAAATACTAATTATGTCCCTAAAGTTTGCCCTTAAATTTCTACATTCTTTCAAAACTTGAAAACATCACATCTCTCTCATTGTAAGGTCAAATTGGGTGATTCAAAAAGCTATTTTGGGTGGAATTTTGCAAAAACTTTATTGAGCTTGTCAAAAATGAGTTTTGTGATCATTTAACACCTGATTCAGGGCTGGACAGCTGCTGCATTTTTTATATTATTTGTTTCGGGATTTTTCTCACAATTTTGAGAGTTTGGGAGCTCGGATTTGGGAGATTTTTTAGGGATTCTCCAAGATTACCCGTGGGGGTAAATTTCTAATGTTACTTTTACCATTATACCTTCAATTATTACGAAATTACATCTTAGAACCATGATTCTAATTTATAAAATAAGAGTTTTTCATGGATTTGGGTTTAACTTAAATTAGTGAAATTGAAGGTCCAATTATGGTCAGAACTTTATAATTTTTATGATCTTGAATATCTAGACTATAAAAAACATGATTCTAAGTTTAATTTCCAGTTTTGCCCTTGTGGGCTCGGGGTTGGCTTTTGGGATCCATTTTTGGATTCTGAAATAAAGTATAACAATATGAGTATCATTGGACTCGTCTTACTCCGTAGATTACTATTTTGACTAGATTGAACTCGTTTGTAAAATTTATATGTGATAGAGCTTTCGGAAGGCTTAATCTTCACTCGAATCGAGTTTGGAATCATTTGGAGGCGTTGACGAAGGGTAATCTGTTCGTGAGCCTTGCGACTTCAAATATAAGGCAAGTTGAGACTTACTAGACTCTTTATTTAGTATTTTTGTGTTGGATTTAATTAATTAATGGGCGTAATAGAGAATTGGGGGGTCCCGTACTCGTGAGGTGACGAACACTTGTGCGGGTACCAGTGTAACAATACGGGTAACTAAAATATAATATAGTTATACTTGTGACTGAGGTTATGTGTTTAGATTTTGGGCTATGGGGATGGTGGATAAATTCATTTAGGTTGGCATGGTTGATGCTTATTTGGGCTATGATAGCCAACTTGGTTGACAACTATGAATATTGACTTATGTGGCATTCATCACTCCACATCTCGTCTAAACTATGAGAAAGTACATATATTTTTTATATTGAATTGATATTATTCACTCACATGGTGTACGCATATCCATTTTAATCATTCATGATATTCTTGTCATTTAATTCATGAAATACGAGAAAAGGGGCTTGTGAGGCCGAGTGTTGGATTTGGTACATGAACGGGGCGAGGTGAATAGTAAAGAGTCGAATTGGGGCTTACCTTCTATGACATCATTTATTATCACATTCATTATGTACTCACGATTGCATGTGGTATCTCATGTATATTTACACTTGCATAGGGTTGATTCGGGTTGTACGCCGGCAACAGATAATATTATGGTTGTCTCGGGTTGCACGCCTACAACAGATAATATTATAGACTACGGGCAGGTACCCTATGGGAAATGGTTTTGGGGTGGATGTATGGACCTCAAGAGTCCCCTATGAGTCACGTGAAACCTACTGCAGAAGCGTGTGCATATCAGGTACATATGACCATCGCATAGCATATATTTCACTTGCATTGCATATCATTTATACTTGTCGATGTGATTTCATGTCATATGTGCTCGAATGATATAAATATGGAATATTTATGGTTTACTCGCTTAAGAAAGGAGAAAGATAGAATCTTTATGGGTTTCCTTAATAGAAAGAATGGAAAGATTGAATCTTTATGATGATATTTGTTCTAAAAGGTTGGAAGATCGAATCTTTATTAATATAATTCCCTAAATAACGCAAAGGTCGAGTCTTTATGACTAAACTTGTCTTAATCAACGAAAAGGTGGCATCTTGATGAGTATATGAGCCTTAATTGAGGGAAAGATTGAATTTTCATCACTATCACTGCTCTAGATAGAAGGTGGAATTTTTGTGGATTTAGATGCCCGATTTGGGTAAAAGTTGGAACTTTATTGCTATACTTGTCCTAATTGAGGTAAAGATAAAAACTTAATGACAATTCTTGTGATAAACTTTATGACTTGGTTTAGTTGTAGAATCTTTACTTAAATTTTTGAAAAGCTTATCAACTGTAATATTGTAAACTAACTAAGTAAGAAGAGAAGTATTGGAAGAACCAACCCTCGTCATCGCTATAGTTTAGGGTCAGACAGTGATGTTATTGGGTACACGTGATTCCCCTACTCACTCTACACTTGTTGTACCTTTTGTGTGCATGTTCAGATTCGGGCATGAGTAGAGGACGAGATCCTGTTGATCGTTGAGGCGCGCAATCTTGGAGTCTAGGATGAGCTGATGATGCTTCCACAGCCCCAGGCTACTTCTCATCTTTATTTTCTGCCTTATTTAATCTCAGATAGTGTTTAAGTAGTAGTTCAAGGCTTGTAATTGTATTAGTCGCTCTTGTACTTATGACTTCCAGGTATTGGGAAGGTGTTTGACTTAGACGTGTTTATAATTAAGTTATTAAGACCATTTCAATACTTTGGGTTCTTCCTTTATCTTTTTCGCATTTACTTTATTATTTGGCTTGGTTTGACTTGGGGTTCGCCTACGGGTTTAGGTAGGTGTCCTCACGGCACAAATAAAATTTTAGATCGTGACACTGTATGAGATCCGATCAAAATCTCGTGCTAGATCCGACACATATAAAAGAAAATAGATATTCCATATTTACCAAATTGTCCCATTTTTGTGTTTGACAAAAATAATTTTGAGTTTGTATCATCAGATGAAGAATTTCTTCAATGTTGTTGGACTATTGTCTATTATTGATACATGTTTCGTGAAAACCCCAGAAGGCACAACATTAACGGGTGAAATAACTACACAATTGGAGAAAAATAGACAATTGAATTATAAGATATTCTACTACCTCAATAACAAAATCCAATTGCATGTATATAACGAATATTTGCATGTAAAATCAGCAAAGGGGGCCTGGACAATTTTGGTGAAATCACATTGATGTGCTGCATACGTGAAGAGAGAGAAATTTTAAGAACTTTGGATAGAGTATGAGTTGGCTCAGATGACCAACAACAAAGTTAAGTACTTGCTAACTTTCAATTTATCCAATTAATCAAAGTATTGTCCTCATGAATAATTATAGAAACAAAAGCAGAAACATTAACAATATTTAATTTTATATATCATTCAAAAACTTGAAGCATATTTAATATTTACATTAAAATTTACTCACACTACTTTTCATTCTTCTTCTTAACACCATCCGCACACAATTAATATATGAACATACTTTAATTCTATATCCTCTGGGTGTGTTGAAACACCTGATTAATAGAATATCTATTCTTCATATTTCTCAACATAGATATAATCTAGCTATTTATGTTATTCATGGATCACTTCAACTCCTCTAAGCACGATTGTGGTAATTACTTTTTCCTCCAAAAGGGAGGTACATTGGCCAAGATTCGTGCAACAAATCTGTTTTTATACCGTCGAATGACATTTTCAAGTTCTTTCAGATTTGATACGAAAATAGTTGGTGTAGGGTTATGAGGTACACCTCTTGGTTTGAATGTGTATACGTTCATAACAAAGGTGTCAATGATCGAGGAGATCTCGTAGCCAACTAGGGGATGGTCATGTTAGATTGCTTCTTGGATGATACGCTGGACTCCAGATTCATTGTTAATCTTGATTCTAAAGAAATCCCCCATGATAGTTTTGTTTGCTACTGTGAAAATCTCAAAGTAAGAAGGAATGAGGTGAGGAGAAGATAGACCATTTTAAAAGAGAGGAGCTGGTAATTAATACCATTGTAATGCATGAATATATTTAACCAACCTAGCTAGAGTCATAAATATTGATGTTTATGGCAAATATCACTTATGACCATGATAGTGTTGGAAATTAGCCTTTGGCGGGGAGATGCGTCCACCCATCTTTGATGAATTAAACACTAGTATTCCGCATGTTGGAGACCTTGTCTCTTCGCACATGCATGATCTACGAAGTGAGTAGATGACCGTAGGGCCAAGAATCGTCTAATTTCGTTGAGAAATGAAAGAGATATTAATCCACGAAGTAAGGTGTTTGAGATATGAAAATGTGGTGTGTGACAAATCTACCACATCGGTGGGAATAAGAAGAATTGCTCTCTATATAAGTCTCTAATTGGTAAAGGGTTTGGGACCCCAAGGGGTATCCCATGTGTTTAAAGGAGGGAAGACCTAGATGTGCTTGGGTTCAAGGCTAAGCCCACACGCGCGACGCCGCCCGCCCGCCCGCCCGTCCGGTTCTCGGGGATATTATCTTTTTGGACCAGAGAACTCTGCCAGATGTACAGTTTGATCCCTGAAGTTTCATATATACAGTTTGGACCAGAATTGTTTCATAGGTACAATTTGGTCCCTGAAGTTTCAATATTTACAGTTTGATCCTCAGAATTTCTGAGAATGTGACGGAAGGCAGAAAGCCTACCGTTGGGACTTTTTTTGAGGCATTAATCAGCCATTACTTGGCTGATTAACTCCTCCATTATCACCCTCCTTCATGACCATAATTCAGCCTCATTGATGGTCATTTACTGCCTTTACTTGGCTGTTTTAATGGCCTCCTAATGGCCATTAACAGCCATGTTTTGGGCAGTTGTACAACCCCTTCTCCTTGCTATATATTAAGCCTTCTTTGGCTCAATTCAGTGGCCAGAAAAACAGGCAGCAAACAGGCCGAAAACAGACCAGAAAAACAGCATTTTCAGCACAAAACAGTGGCTGAAAATTCAGCAAAACAGTGGCTGAAAATTCAGCAAAATAGTGGCTGAAATTCAGCAAAACAGTGTCTGAAAAACAATGACCAAACCCTCATGTATACACAAGATATACACTACAGAGACACACTATATACACAGAGACAAAAGAGAAGAGTAGACATAAACTCTTCCTTCCTATTCCATATCTTCAGCAAGTCAAGTCATATTTGTTTTCTTCGCCTGGCTCAACCTATTGGCTTTGTAGCGTTGAGATTAAAGTGTTGTTTTATCTTGAGAGACTATGGCCCGCTAACGTAAAAGCATATATACGGGGCAATCTTGTCTTAAGGATAGAGGGCTATCCCCGACTCAACACACAACGTTATAACCATCCAGATTTAGTTGTTTCTTGATTTTAGGATATCAACATTCAAGACACAACAAACTTGCGGCAGTTCTCAATATTGGCTTTGCAAGGTGATCAAGATTCAAGACACAACACACATGCGGCAGTTTTGAAGATTGACCATTTATTTATCCTTTCGAACATTTGTAATAGTTATTACTTCCCGTACTGCTCTATAAAGTACAATATAATACCAACAGATAGTGCATCACACATGCATTTCGTGTGTCACACGCGCATCCCGCGCATTATAATACTATGGTGAATATTTCAATTGATGCATGGGCCACACGTCACGTGCATCCCGTGTTAGTTAGTAAAAATATTTAAAAAGAAAAACAATTCAATTATATCCATGTACTTTGATTTATTTGGTCAAGTTAATCCTCCATTATACTATTGATGTTAGGTGAAATTATAAAGAGAGTGCTTAATGATTTGAGAGCTAGGAGCCGCCGTGGAGACCGGAAGAATTTTATTTTACCTTTTTTTCTCCTTACTACTCATTTTTATATTTTCTTTAAATGATTTGTTGTTTTCCTCCATGTATATGTGGAACTAAACTTCTCGTTCTAGGGTTATGGTTCTTTCATGAACGTTGTTATTCGAATATTGATTTTTATTAATTAACTTATCGTATTGGTTTATTTATTTAATCCTTAGCTTAATTATTTGGTTGCTTGATCACCAATCGAATACTATCTTTGATTCTTAGATTGAACCCGAGAGAGGAATACTAGGATAGCAATATGATTAAATAGAGCAGGATCTCAACCCTGGGCATCGGGGAGAGAATTTGTGTCTAGGATATAGATATACCTAGTTCGCACTGCTTGGTTGATATACATAAAATATAAATACATTTGTGTTAAGGTTCATGACCATGGAGATATAGGCATGAAAGTAATATGAATAGGCAGCTAGAGGACTCGAGAGATTCGTAGTCATAATATCAACCATGTCAATCAGTAAACTGGATAACTTAAGAAGTTGAATAAATTGAAGAATACAACGTGATTGTTAGATAGCCCATAACCCTAGATCGATTTTATATCATTGATAATATAAAAACATGTCCTTTCTCTGTCGAAGTTCATTATTTGTTTTCTTTTTATTTAATTAGTTTAGAATTATAACTTACAGATTTCCTCTCTTGTATAGATAATTCGGATCGTTTAATTTAGATAACGGTTAATCATAAGTTCTTGTGAGTACGATATCTGGATTTTAAATCCTATATTACTTGTACGACCGCGCATACTTGCGTGTGCATTTTGGAGCAACAAATTTTTGGCGCCGCTTCCGGGGACTTAGAAATTAATTATTTATCTAGATTAGACTTTTCTTTTTGTCTATTCAAGTTTTTTTTAATTTAATATTTCGAGTATTCTTCTTGACATGTCATCTTGAAATGAAAAATAGTCGAATATTAATTGTTCTTATTTTGGTGATCCTTATCTGATCTGTGGAGGACCCCAGTTGTGGCCACACTGTCATAATATTTCTGAGAATGGGTTGTGTGCACCTACCCAATACTTTGAGTGGAATGTGTGTAGAATATGTGATAGTCAAGACGGTCATTGGAATGGTTGTCCTAACTCTTCTTCCCCATCTTGTAGCCCCTATTATGCTTCTCCTGTTGTTTGTGATGTTAACAGGAGTAATGAAGTGGAGGATGCGGAAAATCTTGCTCAATTCAGTGATTTTGTAAAATAGATGCTTGAGATGAGCGTAGTAATAAGAGAGCAGAATGAAATAATGATAGAGCAGTCTGCAGAACAATGGAAAGCCATAGAGAGGATCGGTGCCAAACTCGCAAAGATACAAGGCCAAACTGAAACTTGTAATGATCTACAAGTTACAAACCTAGCCAATACTCAAGACGAACCTCAAACAGAAGAAGAGAGTGAGTTTCTGCAAGGATATAACTTTGGGAAAGCATAGATAGTGAACCAATCTTGGCTCGAGGAACAAGCTCAACAAATAAAATTACATGAGTTTCTTTGTGATGGTCGTACGAACATGGAGACACAATTGGTAGAAGGAAGAACTGAACTAAGACAAGAGATAGATCAATTTGGCTCAGATATCCAGAACCTGCAGGCTCACATGAATAAAAATATTGAGGCGTCTGATGTCCAACCACCAATTGTTGTGGATACTGGCCAACTTGTGGATCAGAAAGAGGAATTCCAACTATTCAATCATAATTTTTGTGATGATGCTGATGTTGAAGGCGAGTACAAAAGTGAGAATGTCAAAATTAAAGCAATTTAGAAGTTTGAGCATGTTGGTCCTCATTCTAAATACTTTTCGACTTTGGGTTTTGTTGGCAACGTGAAAATCGAGCATGTAAGTCGATGAAGAGGTGTATAGATGAGGAACATTCTAAAAAATTTCATGCCAAAGAGACAAAATGACATTCCTCACTTAAAGACCAAGAAGTGCAAGATGCGACACCTAATTCTTGGTTCTTTTATTTTGACGCCACCGCCCCAAGAGCGAAGCAGAAAATTTGATGCAAAATTAGGGGCACAATTTATAGCTTCAAAGTGGAAAGAAAAGTTGGTTCGAGTCGTGCCGCGACGTTAAATCATGCGCTTATTGGAAGGTAACCCAATGTGTAATAGTTTTAGATATTTTATTTTTATAGTGTTACATTTTGTTATGTTTTGCAAATGCGGGAAAGTCTGAGTATCTGAAATTTAAGTTGAGGAGCATGTTTGAGCTTAAGTGTGGGGTCATCCCGACCCTTGATGTTGAGGATTATGCTGCTAGCTAGGCTCTAGAGGGCCTCATGGAGTATTCCTTACCTTGCTTTATTTTATTTTGCTTGTAGATGCATTGAGGACACTGCATGTCTTAAGTGTGGGGATGGAAAATACGTGCCTGTATATTATAAAATTTGGAGGTTAATGGTGATGACAAATATGTTATAGGATATTTTTTAGTAGTTTTGAATCTTAGAAAAAAAATCAAAAAAAAAATTCAAAAAGATTTTTGTTTCTTTTATTTTATTTAGTAGCTTCTTAAGTCCCTCATTAGTGGCATACATCACCCGCCGCATTGGGTTTTCTTATGACCTCGGTTCTTTTCCGAGTGGGGACTTTTGAACTGGTAATTTTTTTTATTTTTTAGGATTAGTTATTCTTGTAGTAAAAGAGGAAGAGAGTAGGAGATGAGAGCCCTATAACCAATTGAATGCTAGGTGCTCGGGATTAGGTACACTATTGACAACATGAGCAGATCTCGAATTTTTAATAGTAAAATGATGCTTAAAAATAATAACTTGTGTCAAAATGCCTGAGCTCTTCTACTCGACTCTTGGAAAATTATTGGCTTAAAAATGCTTGCATTGAATTCTTGTCATTGTTTGCTAAGTAGTCAATGTGAATCCATCTTGAACTATGAGTGTGCCATGTGTGGTGAGTGTTTGTGTATATATTCTATGTCTCATATTGATGTCTAGAACTTGTCCGGTGTGTCTACAAAGTGAAACAAGGTATATTGAGTTAGGAGATGATATAAGAATTTCTTTATTAGCCATAAATTTTGATTATCTATTTGCCTACCCATATGTGATATCATTTGTTAACACTTTTTGAGCCTTTAGCCTATTTTCTTTGATAGCCGTATCTTTAGCCATTTTCTTTATTAGTTTTGACTGTAATATTTGATCCCGAACTCCTAAAGTACTTTAGAAATTTAGCGCTTGAAAGTAGATGGGAAGAAGATGTAGAGGGAAGTTAAGGTGGGAACTCGAGAAAAACAATGTTGAGGGTGCACTTCTTGAATATGTTAGTGTATGTTTTTAGTACGAAGCGGAAAAGAAAGAAAGAAAATTTGGTCTACTTGAAAAAGAAGAACAAAAAAAAATTGCTCCTTACTAGTGACGTATGAAAATAAAAGAGAGTGCTTAATGATAAAGGGAGACATAATGGGCAGTGAAAAAGAAGGGTTGAAAAAATTGACAAAACAATGAAAAGTGCCTAAGGATGATAAAGTGTGTCTTAAAGTGCTTAGGGAGGTTAGTCACTATTTACCCAAATAATTCCTACTCGTCCCCTAGACGACATTACAACCATTAAAGTCTTATTTGATCATGTGCTTAATATGCTTTTGTTAATAGAGTATGACATTAAGGACATGCTTATGGTACATCGTATGCACATATAAATTTTTCTTGCGAGAGTGAGCGGAATTCTTTCGATTCATTGCCTTGTTGTGTGATTTGAAATATTTTCTTGTTCGGGACCCCTATTTTATCGAAGATAGCCTGGTCTGAGCTAGAACAGTAGATTCGTGAGCAACAACGTATTTCACAGCTGATTCAACAACAACCATTTTTTATGGGGATCTTTCGTACGAGTTTGTTCTTTCTTTTAATCCACTATAAATATTCTAAATTGGCTCCTTAATATTCAGGATAATTACATTCTTGAAAGGATCAAAGGCTCTACCCTCTCGCATAAAGTCTTACGCTCTTATCGTCAACCTTCATGGCTTTTTGCTCTTTTGGTCTCACTATTTCATTCCTAGTTCTCTCTTTCAAGATTCTTTCCATCCTGCAGATTTCATCTCATTCCGTTCGTTCTGCTAGATGGTGTCACCTTCTCTCTTACTTATCTATTCCCATCCATCTTTGCCTCTCCACTCCAGTGGGCAGCTCTCTTTGAAGTGAGGGCATATAATTGGTAAGAGTTTGGTGACATGTCTGATTCCTTTGCTAGGTGGCAGGACTGTTTTTGCCTATATTCATATGAGCGAGTCAGATTTAGAGATTAGGATGTTTTGATGAAGTTGTTAGAATGTATGCAATTGATGTTGTATTTGAGATCTTTGCTTGCGAATGTTTAAATTGTCTTGGTGACCTTATTCTAATGCAGACCTGTTCAATTTGGTAACGTCCAGCGAATCGTAAGTGAAGTTAGGCGTGCTTAGTGTTTGTCGAGGACGAACAAAGATTTAAGTGTGGGATGGTGATGTTAGGCGTAATTATACGCCTAACCGCCGTAATTTACCCATATTTCTACCTTGTTTAGAGGACTACTCACACTAAATACACCTAACTTATGTTAATTTTTGCAATATGAACTGATATGTGTGTTCTTGTCGCATCTAGGTACTTAACGTGAAAATAGGACGATTTGGAGCTAAAATGAGATGAAGCATTCGTCGGAGTGTGAGTGATCCATGAACCTCACCAAGCAAAGGATGGAGCGAGCCACAAGCTCGCCATACAGTCAAGCGAGCTACGAAGATCAAAAGAAATTGTAGAAAAAATGGCAAGAGTGCAAAATGGACAACCAACCTTGTTGAGTGAAGTCTGGGCGAGGAGATACCTCATCATGCACCTCGCCCCGCGAGGAAGGTACCTCGCTATGCACCTCACCCCGCGAGGAAGGTGCTCCAAAATGCAAAGTTGAGGATTTTGTCTAAGTGTAAACTGGATGCCAAAGCTTGCTAAGTGAAGCCTAGGGCAAGGTCCTACCTCGTTCCAAAGCTCGCCCAGCAAGCCCTGTGTCCAAATGGCAACGGGTGTTAAAGTCCAACTCTGTTTTGGACTAGTTTTGGAGGGTTATTTCCCAACATTATAAAACGACCCTTTGCACTATTTTTACAGAGCTTTGGACCTAGAGAGAGCTAGGAGCCGCCGTGGAGGTCGAAGAAATTTGGTTTTACCTTTTCTTCTCCTTACTACTCATTTTTTATATTTTCTTTGGATGATTTGTTGTTTTTCCTCCAAGTCTATGTGGATCTAAACTTCTCGTTATAGGGTTATGGCTCTTTCATGAATATTGTTATTCGAATATTGATTTCAATTAATTAGCTTATCATATTGATTTATTTATTTAATCCTGAGTTTAATTATTTGGTTGCTTAATCACCAATCGAATACTTTCTTTGATTCTTAGATTGAACTCGAGAGAGGAATACTATGATAGCAATAGGGTTCAATAGAGCAGGATCTCAACTCTGGGCATCGGAGAGTGAATTTACGCCTAGGATAGAGATATACTAGTTCGCCCTGCTTGGTTGATATACAGGAAATATAAATGCATTTGTGTTAAGGTTCATGACCATAGAGATATAGACATGAAAGTAATATAAATAGGCGGCTAGAGGACTCGAGAGATTCGTAGTCATAATATCAATTCTGTCAATCAGTAAACTGGATAACTTAAGAAGTTGAATCAATTGAAGAATACAACGTGATTGTTAGATAGCTCATAGCCTTAGATCGGTTTCATATCATTAATAATATAAAAACCTACTCTTTCTTTGTCGAAGTTCATTATTTGTTTTATTTTTATTTTAATTAGTTTAGCATTACAACTTACAGATTTTCTCTCTTGTATAGATAATTCGGATAATTTAATTTAGCTAATAGTTAATCATAAACCACTGTGGATACGATATCTGGACTTTAAATCATATATTACTTGTACGACCGCATATACTTGCGTTTGGGAGCACCAAGCTTTTGATACTATCCGGATATCTTTTCCCCTCCCGTTAATGAACTTAACAAATATACCCCTTTTTAAAGATTCCCCGCAAATCAACCAAAATTTATTCAATTTCAAGCAAAATTATCTTATATTAAACGGATCATCAATTAAATCCGACACGCGACCCACAACACTAAAACCCAAAGACACCGTTTTTTATTCCCTACACACATCTTCTAGGTCGTGAATTAATTCTCAAGTTCTGTGCCATTTATTCTTAATTTTTTTTTGTGTAAATCCTAAACAACAAACACACAATTCGAAGTTCAGATTAAGAGCCAAATGCATATGAAACTGATATTTACCAGGTTGGGTAACTTCCTGCTTATGTAAGTATATATATATATATAACGAAATTTTTTAATTAATTTGAGGATAATGCTTGTCATGTTGAGAAGAAAATGTTCATCTTTGCTTGAACATATAGAAGAAAAAGAATTTGAACGTGTAGTATTTAAGAATATAAAGTTAATGTTGGAAATTTACTAATGTGAAATTAAGTTTATCTCATTATTTATGACTCGAACAATTGGGGCCCCGCATGTTGGAAATGTCGTTTCCACACACGTGCAATCTTAGTGCCAAGTATCGTAAATTTCGTTAATGAAAGAGATATTGGTACGTAAGTGAAATGTTTGAGACATAGAATGATGGACGGTTATTGGCTAAATAACAAGTGTTCCACGTTGGTAAACGAAGGAATGATTGTGCGAAGTGTAAGATGGTACAGGTCGGAAAAGGGTCGCGGAGCGCCGCGGCGCCTAATTGGCAGTAAGCATCGTGAGTTTCTGGCTGAATTAGAAGCCGCGGTGCTAATGTGGCAGAGCCGCGGCGCTTCATTGGTAGTGACTGCTCGACGGAATCCCAAAGGTTTGGCTGTTGAGGTGGTTTCAATGGCATTGAATCCACCCAATAATGGCCATTACTTGGACCATTATGTTGCCGCATTACTTGGGGTTAAATGCCATCCATTACATGGCAATTGAATGCCATTATAGGGGGTATTTGAAAGGCCATTTTGCACACCTATAAATTAAGGTCTTTGACTCAATTCTATAGATGAACAGAAATGAACAAGTGAACATACTTGCAATTTAATAAAACCACAAAGAGATCAGTTTTTTCTGATGAACAATCCTTCTCTTAGCAATCTTCATTATTCGTGTTCTTCGCTGAGATCATTTGTTTAGGCTTTTCACATTTGATAGTTTGTTGTTTCATCTTGGGAGACTATTATCCATACTTCTGTAAAGCCTATATACGGGGAAAATCTTCTCTTAAAGACATAGAGTCATCTCTCGACTTAGTCGATGGTGTTGTAATTATCTAATTGGTTGCTAAGTGTTTCATGTGTGAACTTGATTCTCAAAGGATTCTAACCGTTCGGATTCTCAGCGGTTCTACAAGCCACAAGTGTAGCAGTTCATGTTCTTGTATTTCTGAATACAAGATCCAGATTTGAATTTTCAATTCAAGATCAAGAGATTGACAACTTGTTGTTGTAATCTTTGTTGTTTATCCTTTCAATCACTGTAATAATTATTTACTATTCCCGTACGTGCTTTACATATCCAATAATTTTAAGACAAGATTGGTATTAGTGCTCGAAAGATGTTTGCCAGCAGATATGGTCCCAAATCTGCATGTGGTTTTCTTCTTGAAAACAGTTCTATTAACAGTTCAAATATTATCTCTGTCAACAACCGTGCTTTCAAATCTGATCCTAAATTTGGTTCTCTCTTTGACGACAATTACAAATCTGTTTCAGTCAAAGATGGGATCTCTGGATCTGATGCTGAGCTTCAAGATACTACTGATAGTCATGCTAGTACGGCTAAAGATTAATGACGAGTTAGTGTCACCGCTCCCAAGGGTGGTGGAAACAAGCGCCCATGAGAGGCTGAGGATGTCAACTGGGATAAGAGGAGAAGGCTGAAGATGATGTTCTATCATGTAGCAAAAGGCCTATATCTGTCCCAGACAAAGGATCTGAATTATGGCAAGGAGGATATGGACACTCAGTCTAACTGAAGTGGGCCAGAATCCAAAAGGTCTAAGTTAATTTATCCTTCCTTATATATAATGTGTTTAGTTAATATCTGAATAAAAGTGTGTAAAGCAAGACTGGAAATCTGAAAGTGTTTTCATTAAAAACTCATATTCACTACAATCTAAAATCAGATATTTAATCTTCTTCCTTCCCGTATAAAGATTGGACTATTGTAAACAAAACTTAAAAGATTCATTCTTGTGGGTGTAATTATTAAAAGTGTGTAAAGTATGTTCGCACATACGAAGGAGAGAGATCCACTGACTGTGCGAAAACTGTTACCACTCTTAAGTAAGCGCCAGGGATTTCCATGGGCACCAATCACAAGGAAAGAAGACTAAAAGATAAGGGCTTATCTTAATACGTTGAACATGTCACCTATCTGATATAAGATCCTTCAACTAATAGGATGATATTGGACACTCAGTCGTACAAAGCCTATGGGCGACTGGAGTGGGCCAAAATTTCCAGGTCTTAAATGATTTGAAGGCCAAAAGAAAGGCAGAAACGTAATGGACACCTAGTGAGGTGGGCCAGAGTTTCCAGGTCTTAAATTAAATGATCTGAAGGGAAAAAGAAAGGCAAAAACGTAATGGACACCTAGTGAGGTGAGTCAGAGTTTTCAGGTCTTAAATGATCTGAAGGCCAAAAGAAAGGTAGAAAAGAAATTGGACACTCAGTCTGCCAAAGCAACTGGAGTAGGCCAGAGTATCCAGATCACATATGATCCGGTTACGCCCTAACCACGGGCAAGAGGTTATTCATGTGAAGCAACGCCACCTCTAAAGTAGAAGGGGTTGGAAATGTTGTCCTCAATAGGACTTCAGGGAATGAGATCACTATAAAAGGAGGTGATACATATCCCAAACTTAGTTTAAATGACACCATTGGTCAAGCTGGTTTGAGACTAGTCCAACAGGTCTGCAATAACTAAGAATGGTACATTATGTCTATAGATAAATGAATGATATATTTGTAATCCGTGCATCTATGCCATCATAGATTAAGACACGTTAAATAGAAAGTCATTCAAAAGCTAACGAAGTTGAGATTGTTGTCTTCTGTCGACATAAACCCTCAAAATGAATGTGAAGTAGGCGAAGAGGAAAAATCACCTTTCCATTCCATCAAAGGAATAGCGAAAGAAGCACAACTCCTCTAGAACTTAGTCACACCTACATGGGTGATTTGAAGTTTGTACAAAATAGAGGGGGAAGACAAGTACTTTTTGACCTTCATTGATGATGGTACACCGTATTGCATCCTTTGTTTGTTGAAAAGCAAAGATGAAGTTGTTGAAGCGGATAAGCGCTACAAAGCAGAAGTTGAAAATCAACTAAGTCTACGGATTAAGGAATTCGTAGTGATAAAGGGGGAGAATGTGAAGTATCGTTCATCAAATGACTACTCATTACTCAACTCAGTCTAACGGTGTTAACGAAGCGCAGATTCGTACGCCTAAAATATATGGGGTAAGGCGATCCTTACCGCTAATATGATTCTCAACAGAACTACACATAAAGATAAGGATAACCCTCCGTGTGAAACATAGAAAAGATCTCACCTACAAATGTTGTATTGTGGGGTGGCTTAGTAGAGGTTGGAATATCGAAACAGGTCAAGTTGGACTTAAGGATGTAAATTTTATATCCACAGGATCTGTAAATAACAGTAGTGCTTATCGCCTCTTGGTGTCAAAGAATGCTGAATTCTTTGAAGATAACTTTCCTTGAGAAGGAAAAAAAAGTAATTGCTCGTGGTTAACAAGAACCCGTGAGTGCCTGATTGTCCGAAACCAGACGTTCCAGATCTACATGACTCAGAAGTTGCTGACTGTCCGGAACTTAATGTTCCAGATCTACAGAACTCAAAGATTCTAGATGTTGAACCGAGACGGAGCAAAGAGGGGGCAAAGACTTGTTCCAGGCCTTCTAGCTTGTATGGTTGAGAACGAACCATGGACAATTAACAAAAAATTGTCATCTCCAGAAGCGATGCTTTGGAAAGAAGCTACAAAGAGAGAAATAGATTCCATCATATAGAACCATATTTGTGTAATGGTTGACATTCCTCCGGGAAAAGAACCTTTGGGTTGTGAAAGTGGATACTCAAAAGTGAGTACAAATTAGATGGATATACTGACGAGTATAAGACCAAGGCTACTTGTACATATGCTCACTTGTGAATAACTTAACATCCAGGGCCATTGCAGTCTTGCGTGACATGGATGTTGAAACAACCTTCCTAATCGGAGAGTTGGAAGGGGAGGATCAGAGTTGGTTTGTTGGACTGTTGGGCTTCTTTCTGAACTTTAATTTTGGTCCCTAAAATGTTTACATTTTGATCGTGGAAGTTTCAGATAAAGTAGAAATAATGAATCTTACAACAGAAACATTGACTCTGAAGTTAGAAAGCCAACAGTTGGAAAACCAGTAGTCTGAAAGTGGAAGTCATATTGAAATAAAAGTCTCGATATGAAAGATATGAGTATCACAGATGACATCTTAGGAATTGGGATTTCTAAGACATCTAACGGACTGGTCTAACTCTAAACTCAGTTGTGAGATACTTTGACAGTCTAGTTGAAGCCACCAATGGATATGAATCATATAACTGATTGGAATCATGGTGCACCCATATACAAGGAGCGATATGCGCAGGTCACATGTAGTTCAATGTATTGTACATACTACAACCGACATGGTATCGGCCTACAAAGCAGATCAGTTGAACTAAGGTTCACTCGTGATTCTGGAAATGATTGATAGAAGGCGTTAAGTCGGATATGATAATATCTGAAATATTCACTTATCTACTGATTATGGTATTCTGGATGTCCAGCGGTTCTGGGAGAACACAGTGATGCAAACTGGACATCAAACTTGAAGAACACCAATGCCACAAGTAAATATGTATGGTAGGTCTTGGAAAATCCTCTAAGCAAACTTGCATCGGCCGATTCATGATGGAATCGGAGTTTATCGCTTTAAACAAAGCATGAAAGAAGTTGAGTAACTTCACGACTCATTAGAGGAGGTCCCTTATTGGGAGAAACACTTACCTTCGACAGTTATACACTGTGGCTAGTCTTCAGGAAGGGCACGGATGACAGCATCTGGACATATTAGTCAGAGACATAAGACCGTATGGCAGTTGATCATCACGGGTGTCACTTCCTTAATTACTAATCAAAGGATATAACATACCCTTTAACTAAGGGACTACCCGAATATCAAGAGTTCTGCCTGTCTAGGGGAATGGGCTTAAAACCCAAACAATACGAACCTTTGCGGTGGTAACCCAATCATACTGACTGGAGATCCCAAGAATTTGGTTCAATGGGAAAACTAAGCTGCAAAAGATTCAGTTGAGCGCTTCGGTGGAAGCAAGAGCACTTCGAATTATGATTTATGTAAAGAAACGTAAATCCAAAGTCGTTCCCGCGATAGACATTAAAGTTCTACCTGTATGGTGGGTAAATGTTAAGCTTCCAAACCTTTAACGATCCTCAAACGGTTGAGATTAAGGTTGGAGAAAATTTTAATAATTCCTAACACTTGTGAAGTGGGGTATAGCAGGATACCTTATAGGAGATCACCTATTTAAGTGCAAGGATAGGCCGCCTCAAATGAATGCACTTAAGAATCCAAGTGTGTCCACGGCCACAACGGACAGTACAATAAGAAGAAATGAATAAATGGGAGGTATTGTGTTGGTACCATTGTCTTGGATTACATTAAACACTGACGGCTCAAGACATCACGTTCATCGCGCATTAAGTAAGTCAAATGGTATTCAACTAGGGAAGGTTCAAAGCGGAAGCTACCTCTCCTGATGCAATATCTTTTCGCTGAACGATTGTTGAAAGTAGGCACTTTGTGTGTGCGCCAAAATCTCTTTCAAGAGGGGATTGTTGGAAATTTACTAATGTGGAATTAAGTTTATCCCATTATTTATGACTCGAACAATTGGAGCCCCGCACGTCGGAAATTCCGTTTCCACACACGTGCAATCTTAGTGCCAAGTATCATAAATTCCGTTAATGAAAGAGATATTGGTACATAAGTGAAATATTTGAGACATAGAATGATGGAGGATTATTGACTAAATAACAAGTGTTCCCCATTGGTAAATGAAAGAAGGATTGTGTGAAGTGTAAGATGGTACGGGTCGGAAAAGGGTCGCGGCACCTGATTGGCAGTGAGCATCGTGAGTTTCTGGCTGAATTAGCGCCGCGGCGCTTCATTGGCAGTGACTGCTCGACGGAATCCCAAAGGTTTGGTTGTTGAGGTGGTTTCAATGGCATTGAATCCACCCAATAATGGCCATTACTTGGACCATTATGTTGCTGCATTACTTGGGGGTTAAATGAGATCCATTACATGGCAATTGAATGACATTATGAGGCATTTGAAAGGTCATCTTGCACACCTATAAATTGAGGCCTTTGGCTCAATTCTATAGATGAACAGAAAGGAACAAGTGAACATACTTGCAAGTTAATAACACCACAAAAAGATCAGTTTTTCTGATAAGAAATCCTTCTCTTAGCAATCTTCATTATTCGTGTTCTTCGCTGGGATCATTTGTGTAGGCTTTGCACATTTGATAGTTTGTTGTTTCATCTTGGGAGACTATTGTCCACACTTCCGTAAAGCCCATATACGTGGGCAATCTTGTCTTAAAGACAGAGAGTCATCTCTCGACTCAGTCGATTGTGTTGTGATTATCTAATTGGTTGCTAAGTGTTTCAAGTGTGAACTTGATTCTCAAAGGATTCTAACTATTCAGATTTTCAGCGGTTCTACAAGCCACAAGTGTAGCAGTTCATGTTCTTGTATTTCTGAATACAAGATCCAGATTTGAAGTTCCAATTCAAGATCAAGAGATTGACAACTTGTTGTTGTAATATTTGTTGTTTATCCTTTCGATCACTGTAATAGTTATTTACTATTCCCGTACGTGCTTTACATATCCAACAATTAATACTATCTCAAAATTTTAATTTATTATTAGTTTGATCTTTTATTATTAATAAATACATCCACTAAGTTTACTTAGTGGTTTCCAAAAAAAACTTTTATTATTTAATTACATGAGCTTGAGTGAATTTTGAATATGGTTATATATATATATATATATATATATATATTTGTGGTTATACATGTTACAAATACTTGTTTCTTATGTTGAGTGTCACGAAGAATTATTAGAAGATACTAAAATTGCAGAGGAGAAAGGAAAAGAAAAGAAGAAGTTTCATAATTGAATTAGAGGAGAAAATGAAATATCAAATTTAAGGACGAGGAAGAAGCTTAGAACGTATATTGTCGATATGCACACTCCAAAGGTTTCAGTGTAAGGATGAATAAACAATATTATTTTCAAGGTAGTTTGGTAGTTAGAGAAAAATGTTCTGTGTGTAATAGGCATGGTGATAAAAATAAAAGGCAAAGAAAATCGAGTAAGACATCATGCAACCACATATACCCTGCAGTGGTAAGTTTTAAGCGTCAATTTCCCAATAATTCTTTCATGAAAGATAAATTTGTTAAAGAGCATAGTCATGAGATGGCTTCACCGAAAAAAAGATAGTTGTTAAGATATGCTTGTTCGGTAACTAAAATCAAAGGGTTGGTGAATGAAACTTGATTAACGCTGGTATAAAGCCGACTGCTACTTATTTTTACTTGATAGAAGAAGCTGGAGGTGCTGGTATTTTAGGATATTCAAAAAAATATTTTAGTTTTATACATCACTTGATAAATTCAAAGGTGGAAGTCGGGGATGCTCAAAGCGTTGTTAACGAATTTAATAATAGACAAACAAGGTACCGGGATTTTGGATATTGTAGAAATATTAAGGTTGAGGAGGTTAAGGGTGTTGTATGCAGGATGCGCATGGGACAAGCGACCGGGCTTGATGAGATCCCAGTTGAATTTTAGAAGAGTGCAGGCAGGGCAGGTTTGGAGTGCCTGACTGAGTTGTTTAATGTCATTTTTAAGACGACGAGAATGCTCGAAGAATGGAGGTGGAGTACAATGATTCCTTTGTACAAGAACAAAGGTGACATCCAGAGTTACAACAACTATAGGGGTATCAAGCTGCTAAGCCACACTATGAAAGTTTGAGAAGGGTCGTGGAGATGAGGGTGAGAAGAGGCGTGTCTATTTCTGAGAAGCCATTCATCTTATTAGGAGGTTGGTGGAGCAGTATAGGGAGAGGAAGAGAGACTTACATATGGTTTGCATCGACCTCGAGAAGGCATATGACAAAGTCTCTAGGGGGGTTCTATGGAGGTGTTTAGAGGTTAGATGTGTATTTGTGGCGTACACTAGGGCGATCAAGAATATTTATGATGGAGCTAAGACTAGGGTACGGACTGTAGGAGGAGACTCAGAGCATTTTTCAATGATGATGGGGCTGCACCAGGGATCAACTCTTAGCCCATTCTTATTTGCCTTGGGGATGGATGGATTGACGTGACAAATCCAAGGAGAGGTGCCATGGTGTATGTTATTCGTAGACGACATAGTCCTGATTGATGAGACTCGCAGTGGAGTGAACGCTAAGATGGAGGTTTGGAGACATACTCTGGAGTCTAAAGGGTTTAGGCTGAGTAGGACCAAGACAGAATACTTGGAGTGCAATTTCAGTAACATGAGCGACTATGAGACAGGCGTGGTGGTGAGGCTTGGTACTCAGGTCATTCCAAAGAAAGAAAGCTTCAAGTACCTCGGGTCTATTATCCAAGAGAATTGAAAGATTGATGATGATGTCACACATCGTATTGGGGCAGAGTTGATGAAATTGAGGCTCGCATCTAAAGTCTTGTGCGATAAAAATGTGCCACCAAAACTTAAAGGAAAGTTCTATAAGGTGGTGGTTAGACCGACTATGTTGTATGGGGAAGAGTGTTGGCCAGTCAAGACTTCACACATCCAAAAGATGAAAGTTCCGGAAATGAGGATGCTGAGATGGATGTGTGAGCATACAAGGAGGGATAGGATTAGAAATAATGATATCCGGGACAAAGTGAGAATGGCCTCGATGGAGGATAAGATGCGGGAAGCGAGGTTGAGATGGTTCAGGCATGTGCATATGAGAGATATAAATGCCTCAGTACGGAGGTGTGAGAGGTTGGCTATGGACAGGTTCATGAGGGGTAGAGTTAGGCTGAAGAAGTATTGGGGAGAGGTGATTAGTCGGGATTGGCGCAGGTGTAACTTACTGAGGACATGACCTTAGACAAGGGGTTGTGGAGCACACATATTAGGGTAGAATGGTAGTAGGTAGTTGAGCGTAGTCCTACTTGCGCTTACAAACTGGTAGTTGTAGTGTTATTATTGTAGGCCTGCTTAGCCTATCATACTAATAGGCGCAATATTGATTTATAGTCTCATGTCGTTTGATTTCTGCTGCTATGTGTTCTTTAGTGTACTTTGTTTATCTTATTTACATGCGTTAGTTACTGCTTCTTTTTTCAAAATGCGCTATCATGGCTTATTCGCTTTTGTTACCATCATTTTCATACTACTTTAAATTTCTTGTCCGGGTTTGACCGTTTCTCTTGCTTTGCTTGTGCGTATGCTTTGTCTTGTCTTGAGTCGAGGGTCTTTAAAAAACAACCACTCTAACTACCAAGGTAGAGGTAATGTATGCGTACACTCTACCCTCCCCAGACCCCACGTTGTGAGATTTCACTGGATATGTTGTTGTTGTTGTACAAACAAGTGAGACGCTCTTCTATTAGGATGTTTAACTTGATTCTGAAAGGGCGCATAACTAACTTTATTTTGGATAGATGGTCCATCAAGAATTGATTATGATTTTTTTGGTGATCTCGTGTCTTTTGATACTACATTTCGAACAAACAAGTATCTTATGATTGTGCACCAACTAGTAAAATAAATCATCATTGGAGAATATAATTTTTTATTATGCTTTTTGAAAGAAATAATCCCCTTGATTATTTTCATTGATTGAATAAGTATATATACAAGTTACATCTTTCCATAATACTACAAATCCTTTTCCTATTCTATATCTAAATCCTTATTCTACCATAATTCTAACTATACAATTATGGTAGGTGTATACCACTAATTAAGGTATCCTTTTTATTACAATATACTACAAATATATACCATATATACTCCTAGAGAAATCTGGCCGAGAGAGGCCCACTGGCCGAGAGGCCCAATCTTGGTCTGGCTGAGACAGCCTACTGCGAGGCCCAATTCTGTGATATATATGTGATATACACTGCTGTATATTCAGTGTATATCATATGTATATTGCTCTATTTAACACACCCCCGCAGTCATAGCGGGCGGTTTTTGAACGCTGAGACTGTCCCTAAAATCTTCAAAGAGAACCGCTGGTAGACCCTTTGTAAAGATGTCTGCAATTTGATAACGAGACGGGACATGGCATACGCGAACTTGACCCTTTGCAACCTTTTCCCGGACAAAGTGAATGTCCATTTCGATATGCTTGGTGCGTTGGTGTTGAACGGGGTTACCTGAGAGGTAGATGACACTAATGGTATCGCAATAGACCAAGGTTGCCTTCTGAATAGGACAATGAAGCTCCAAAAGCAAATTACATAGCCAACATGATTCGGAGACCACATTCGCTACCCCTCGATATTCTGCCTCGGCACTTGAGCGTGATAGAGTTGCCTGACGCTTTGCCGACCAGGAGACCAAGTTGTTGCCAAGGAACATACAGTAGCCAGAAGTCGACCGTCTGGTGTCGGGACAACCACCCCAATCAGCATCCGTGTAGGAGACAAGTGTGGATGTAGATGAGGGATACAAGTGCAAACCATAATCCAATGTCCTCTGAATATACCGAATGATGCGTTTGATCGCATTCATGTGCTCAATTCTGGGGTCATGCATGAATAAACACACCTGTTGAACCACATATGTAATATCTGGTCTGGTAAATGTAAGATACTGGAGGGCCCCTGTAAGACTGCGATACCGGGTCGGGTCCTCGTATGGTGCACCTGCTGCGGCACTCAGTTTTGGGTTTGCATCAACCGGTGTGAAAGTGGACTTACAGGATGACATCCCAACCCTCTCGATGATCTCAGCAGCATACTTTCGTTGAGACAGAAACAAGCCACCTGAATGACGCTTGACGGCAATCCCCAAAAAATAACTCAACGACCCTAAGTCCTTCATAGCAAATTCAGAACTGAGCATGGCCATGATAGACTGGTGCAAAGCATCGGAGGAGGCAGTCAAGATAATATCATCCACATACAACAGAATATAGGCCAATGACGAACCACGGCGGTAGATGAACAAAGAATTATCTGACCTGCTGTGAGTGAACCCAATAGTCGAAACAAAATCAGCAAATCGTGTATACCAGGCCTGTGGAGACTGCTTAAGCCCATATAGTGATTTCTTCAACAAACAGACATGATGAAGGCGGTTGGGATCCCTGAAACCCAACGGCTGATGCATATAGACTGTTTCTTTGAGATCACCATATAGAAAAGCATTCTTGACATCCAACTGATGGATTGGCCAAGTTTTTGAAAGAGCCAGGCTAAGCACAGTGCGAATGGTAGCCGGTTTGACCACCGGACTAAACGTCTCACCACAATCAATACCAACTGTCGCGCCCGTTTTTCGACCTTGCTCGGGTCAAAGCGGAGCACAAACGTATGGGGTGATTCCTGGGTAAAAAGGGTTGAGGAGTCGCCACCTAATTATTTTTACGGTGAATTAGGACACCTAAATATTAAACTAAGTGCTGCAGTGTAAACTCCAATTTTAAGGTCTGCGAAACTAGTGAGATTCTAGGTAAGGGTTCTTTATTATCCTAAAGGGAAGGGGTTAGGCATCCTTTAAGATCCGCTAACTTGCGGTTATCCGGTAAAACTCAGATTAATTATTGCTAGAAAAATACATGTTTTACAAGTATAATAAATAAAAAGATGTTTGCAAATATGATGCATTTTATACAAGTAAATATGATGCATTTTATACAAGTACGTATTCGGATGACATAAAAGAAAGATACATGTAAAGTTTTTAGAAAACATGCATTTGTGACAATAAATTCTTTATAATGCCAAAGAAGCGAATCTTTCGAAAATCAACAAGTTGCAAAAAAATAATGATAAACTTATTTGTACAATTAATTGAAGCAAATAAAGATGACAAGAGTTGTTTTTTTTTTTTAAAATCTTGAATAAGCGTGACGAGCCTAAAATAAATAAACTAGCGAAGGATTTCTAAGTTTGCGAGCCTACAAATAAATAAGCTAGCGACGGGTTTCAAATCTTAAACTAACCTATGAATAAATCCTAAGTTTGCCTATTCTAAGCATTTCAATAATTACATAAGTGCGATAAATAATATTACAATACAAAGCGAGATAAAAGCTGAATTAAAGAAAGAAATAACAATAAATAAACTCCGAGGAATAATTGCCTTTATTTACTTTAGTCCCTGCAAGCTGTCAAGAACAAACGGTTAGAAACAGTTAAATACAAATAACTTCATATCCGTATTCAAAACAGTGAATGTTTTGATCGCGGAGGGCTCAGACTTAAATTTTGAAAAGAACATTCCAATCACGTCGTGGCTGCAAACATATGACTAATGTAGTTTATTTTGATTGCCTCGCCTACTAAACGTATCGGTCTCTCGGGTGAAATAGAAAAGATCACTATAATCACGTCGTGGCTGCGAATATATAACTTTGTTGGTTATTTTAGTCACCTCGCCTACTAAACATGTTGATCTCGGATAAAAGGTTTAAGTCTTCATCCTTGCCCAGAAGTTATATTTCCGTCTTTGCAACTGTGTAGGCCTCAAAATCGACGGATATTTTTCATCGGCCAGTGTATTATCGTGTTCAAATCAGTAAAATAAAATCGAATGTAACAAAGAAGCAGAGTGAATAAGATATGTAAAAACAGAGGCAGAGAAGAAAAAACAGCCGAAAATGACGCTGTCTAGTTTAAAACAAGAAACAATAAAACAAAGAGAACGGTAATTTGAATCTTTGAAACAAAGGGTGAAACAGAAAGCAAATATCTGAAAGCGCGGTGTTTATTTTAAAAGCGAGAAAAGCGTAAAAGCAGTAAAAAACAATAATCAATCCGAGCGATGGCGAAAGCGAAAAGCGGCGCCCGAGCAGGCCAGTATTTGTTCAAAACAGTAAAACAATAAACAGTAAAACAGTGATACCCGTTGCAAGGATATTTAAAATAGTAAACTGAAAACAGAGAAACGAAAGCGTGGCCTTGAATTCAATTTCATCAGCCTAAATGCGGTATTTAGAAACAGTAAAATAACACGGAAACAGAAATCAGTAAACTATCAAAACAAAGAAATCAAAACAGGCAAATCAAAGCAGAATTAATCTTTGGAACAGAAACCGAAAAAGTGCGGCCTCGATTTCAATTTCATCGGCCTAGATGCGATATTAATAAAACAATAAAACAGTGCCAAAGAAACGAGCAGTGAGCAATTAAATTATCCGAACCAAATTCTGAAATGTTGGAACCGGAACAGGATTAAGAGGTATTTATGGAAAAATCCGACCCGGATCATGAACAGCGACCCGAATGAAAATCAGAAATTCAGATTTTTTAGATAACTAGCAAACAGGTATGAAAAATGCCATAATCTGGAAATACGCCAAAAATCGGGTCGACCCGATCCGGGTCAGTGACCCGACCCGAATCAGATGCCAACCCGAATCAGACTTTTTCAATTTTCAGATAACCAATAATAACCACAGCAACAATGCAAGAGATTTGGAAATTCAAACCGTCGACTGACCGGCCAGAATCTTCCGACCGAATAGGAGATTCAACCCGTCATCAAATAATTCTATCAATTCCAGATAACCAACATACAAAAATATGAAATGCAAGAATTACGAAAATATCCAAATCGGATCGACCGATCCGGTCGATGACGACCGAATCGATGATCCGAATCGAAATCAAATGATCCAAACCCAAATCAGATTTTAACGCCAAATTCGGATAACCAATAACAAGAATATGTAATGCAAGAATTTCAAAATGTTACCCAACCGGTCGACCGACCGGTCGATGATCTGACCGGATCGACAATCCAAACTCGAATCGATTTCAACACCAAATTCGGATAACCAATAACAAGAATATGAAATGCAAGAATTGAAATGTTACCCAACCGGTCGACCGACCGGATCGATGTTGACCGGATCAGTGTTTCAACCCGGAATTAAATAAATTCAACAATTTCAGATAACCAATGATAACAACAGCAACAATGCAAGAAATTTGGAAATTCAAATCGGGTCGACCCGAAATCAGTGAAAAAATCAGAGAATCAAAGGGGATGACAAACCTTTTCGGACTTGATTCTTGAACAACAAAGAAGCCAAAATGCTTTAAACTCAAGAACACAACAAAGTATTTTATGTATATTCCGAAAATCCTTCCAAAATCTCTTTTTTTCTTTTCCGAAAATCCCCTCCAAAATGAAGAACAATCATGGGGTATTTATAGGTGGATTCCCCCCCAAGAATCGAGTTTGAATTTTGAATTAAAGGCAAAAAATCTGAATTTGGAAGCGGATTTTAGGGGTATGGGTTGGACGAAGTGACGGGAGGGGTGTGGGGGTGTCAGGGTTGGTGGCAGGGAGTGGGTGGTGGCAGGGGGCGAGGTGACCGGTCGGGCATGGCGTCGGCTTGGGTTTTTGATTTGGGGGGTTTTCAGTTTTTTTTTTTGTTTTAGGGTTTGTTGGTTTGGGGAATTAAAAGGGAAGGGGTTTTGGGCTTGGGTAGAAGCGGGTCGGGTAGTCGGGTTAGGCGGACAGGTTGGGCACAGGAATTAAATTGTTGGGCTTGGAGTTTTGGGTTGTGGGAATTGGGTTTTGGGTTTAATTGTTTTGGGTGATGGGAATGGTTGTTGGGCTTGGTTTTGGGTGGGTATAAAGGAATTTAATTGGGGAGTTTGGGTTTGGACGAAAATGGGTTTTAATTTAGGTTGGGTAGAAATTGTATTGGGTTAGGAAATAAAAATGTTATGGATTTAAAAATATAAAAGAGGGGTTTAATATTAAAACCTATTTATATATATATATATTATTTTTGTAAAAGATGTGAATTATTTAAAATACGACGTGATAATAATAAAATATAATTTTTGCGAAATGCTTAATGCTTAATAAAAGGGAAATGCGATGCAATTTTGCGAGAATAAAATAATATAGCATTTCGGATAACTTATGATTTTTATAAAAATGCAAACGATATAAAATATGCGAATAATAATAATAATAATACGAAGATATACACATATATGCCTATATTTTAAAATTATTTTGAAAGTGCCAAAATATTAAAAATTACGAATAAAATCATAAAAGATGGGACAAAATTGGGTGTCAACAGATGCCCCTCTTTGGACGGAGACGATGAAAGAGTTTTCGGCCAAAGAAAGTTGACTGAGTAGCCAATTTTGTCCTGATCATCGGGACTGTATGGTAAGGAATAGAATCCCGAGGGGTATAGAAGTTGCAAAAAGATGGTGCACATTCAAGAAACAATGCCCGGTGTCGACTTAGGATGACACTGGCGCATTCTGAAAATTAATGGGAAAGAGCGGATCGACGTTCAAGTAGGTCGTTTGACCAAATTGCCTTGGTTCGCCGTGAGATATAGTTCCATGTTATCTTTGAAAGCTCCCGCGGTCAATTCCTGTGGACCTGAGCTAAGATAAAAGTTAGTGTATAACAGTTGCATAAGATATGTATGTGAGAATATGACTTTGTAAGTTGAAATGATGTCGTTGCTTAATGTTGTGCAGATGATGGCGTTGGCGGGCGCCTGTTTACACTTTAAAATAAAGTACCCGCATTGGAAGGTGGGCGCCTGATTTAAAATAAAATACCCGCATTAGGAGGTGGGCGCCTGACTGAAATTTAAATACCCGCATTAGAAGGTGGGCGCCTGATTTAAAACATACCCGCATTAGAAGGTGGGCGCCTGATTTAAAACATACCCGCATTAGAAGGTGGGCGCCTGATTTAAAACATACCCGCATTAGAAGGTGGGCGCCTGATTTAAAACATACCCGCATTAGAAGGTGGGCGCCTGATTTAAAATATACCCGCCTTAGAAGGTGGGCGCTGATTTAAAACATACCAGATTAGAAGGTGGGCGCTGATTTAAAACATACCCGCATTAGAAGGTGGGCGCTGATTTAAAACATACCGCATTAGAAGGTGGGCGCTGATTTAAAACATACCGCGTTAGAAGGTGGGCGCTGATTTAAACATACCCGCGTTAGAAGGTGGGCGCTGATTTAAAACATACCGCGATTAGAAGGTGGGCGCTGATTTAAACATACCAGCGTTAGAAGGTGGGCGCTGATTTAAAACATACCCGCGTTAGAAGGTGGGCGCTGATTTAAAACATACCGCGTTAGAAGGTGGGCGCTGATTTAAAACATACCGCGTTAGAAGGTGGGCGCTGATTTAAACATACCGCGTTAGAAGGTGGGCGCTGATTTAAAACATACCGCGTTAGAAGGTGGGCGCTGATTTAAACATACCGCGTTAGAAGGTGGGCGCTGATTTAAAACATACCCGCATTAGAAGGTGGGCGCTGATTTAAAACATACCCGCATTAGAAGGTGGGAGCCTGGTGAAATTTAAATACCCGCGTTAGAAGGTGGGCGCTGATTTAAAACATACCGCGTTGGAAGGTGGCGCTGATTTAAAACATACCCGCATTAGAAGGTGGGCGCTGATTTAAAACATACCCGCATTAGAAGGTGGGCGCTGATTTAAAACATACCCGCGTTAGAAGGTGGGCGCTGATTTAAAACATACCCGCGTTAGAAGGTGGGCGCTGATTTAAAACATACCCGCGTTAGAAGGTGGACGCCTTTGATTTAAAACATACCCGCATTAGAAGGTGGGCGCTGATTTAAAACATACCCGCATTAGAAGGTGGGCGCTGATTTGTGTCGTCGTGTTGACGTAATGTAAAGTGGGGCCCTATTGCCATGCCATGATAGTTAATGTGTGGACATAAGCGATGCAAAAGTTGAGTAGATGAGAATGCGACCTGTAAGTCGAAATACCGTTCTTTCCGTGGACACAACACGGTTGGGAACATGTAGTTTAGCATGACGTCTTTGTACAATCTCCAAACAGAAAGTGATTCTTGTAGTGAGTTGCGATCACGGAGGCCCTTGCGAATCTGCTCATAAATGTTGCGACTTCCTGCTGTTTTTCGACTGAAGAACACGTACTCAAATAAATTTATGAGTTTTGGGAGGGAGTTGATTCGCGTTGACTTTGTAGCTTCGGTCTTGCTATTTGCATGTCACCTTAACTCGGACCCGTAGCCCTCTCTCGCTTCCCGGTCTTGGCCACCGTTAATGAAAACATTCGAAAATAATTTGTAGAAATGCATCTTAAAAAATAGAAACATAAAAATTATATCGAATTTTGATGAAAATGTTTGTTGAAAATAATTTGCTTATAAAAATTACTGCACATATATATATATCTGTCGAGTAGTGACATGCGGTGAAACAAAGCAAACGTCTTATCCAAAATTCTTCTGGCTGAAGACTTAGTTTGCCGACGGTTTTCCATGTTTATCGGCGTCCTCTGGCGATGATCCCTTAAAAATGCCCGATGTCCGATATATGAGAATGACGATCTTTTGAGCGGACAACCGAGTCTTGTGTAGATTTCTTGCACCTCTATCGTGGTGATCAGATGGGTGCATTTCGTCTTTTGTGAGATAAAGGAGAAAATATTTCCTAATGGTGGGACCGAAGCCGATTTAGGCCGCCTACGTATCCCCATGAGGGAATCAGGTCGTGACGTAGTTCATTACAAGCAAGAGGGGATTGTAAGGATTTTCTAAAATGGGACCGAAGCCGATGTGGCCGCCTACGTATCCCGCCGAGGGAATCAGGTCATAACGTAGTTCATGTTACAAAGAAATGTGTTTCTGGGAAATTTGCAATCTAAGAAACGGAACCCGACATGGGTTCTTTGCGTATCCCGCCTGGGAGCGCAATTTTTACAACACAAGAAATGCATTACATAGAAAAATCCTAAATGTAGTATCTTTTCACTGCATCCGCGTTGATAGCTTTTGGCCATACTTCACCGTCCATTTCAGCTAGAATTAATGCTCCTCCAGTCAACACCCGGTGAACCATATAAGGCCCTTGCCAGTTAGGTGCGAATTTTCCTTTAGCTTCATTTTGGTGCGGGAATATTCGTTTTAGCACCAATTGCCCCTGTTCGAAAGTCCTTGGTTTTACTTTCCTGTTGAAAGCTTTGGCCATTCTGTTTTGATAAAGTTGTCCGTGGTAGACTGCGTTCAATCGCTTTTCATCAATCAAAGATCAATTGTTCGTGGATTACGTATCCATTTCGCCGTTCACTCGACTTCTTGGATAATTCTCAAAGATGGTATTTCCACTTCGCGTAACACGCCTTCTGCTCCATAGACCAATAGATCTGGCGTTGCCCGTGAAGTCCTGGTGTAGTGCGATATCCCAAAAGTGCAAAAGGCGGATGCTCATGCCGGTGCTTGTAATTATCAATCATCTTTCGTAGTATTCTTTTGATGTTTTTGTTGGTCGCCCATTGCTCCGCTCATCCGAGGTCGACGAGTGGAATTGCGGTGAGTGATCTTAAACTTCTCGCATATCTCATTCATCGATTCATCGTTGAGATTAGCCCCATTATGCATTATAATCGACTCGTGATTCCAAATCGACAAATGATGTTATTGCGGACAAAATCAACTACCACTTTCTTTATTCTTGACTTGTGGGACGATGCTTCTACCCACTTTGTGAAATAGTCAATTGCCACTAGAATAAATCAGTCCATTTGATGCGGCCAGTTCAATAGGGCCAATGACATCCATGCCCCAAGCTGCGAATGGCCAAGGAGAGCTCGTCACATTGAGTTCGTTAGGGGTACCTTGATTAGATCGCCATGAATCGACATCGATGGCATCTTTGCCGCGAAGTGGATGCAATCTGTTTCCATGGTCATCCAAAAGTATCCCCTCTTAGAATCTTCTTTGCCAAAGTGAAGCCATTCATGTGAGGCCCGCACGTGCCTCCGTGTATCTCTTCAACTAAACTGTTTGCCTCTCGAGCATCAACACATCTTAACAAACCGAGATCTGGAGTCCTCCGATAAAGGATTTCTCCGTTTAGGAAGAAATAGTTTGCTAACCTCCTAAGTGTCCTCTTTTGTATACTGGTTATGCCTTCTGGATATTCACCCATCTTGAGATATCTCTTAATGTCGTGGTACCAAGGCTTTCCATCCAACTCTCCATCTATATTGAAACAATATATGCCCGGCTGATCCGATAAGCTCACCTTGATGGGATCAATGTAGTTCTTATCCTGATGTTGAATCATGGAGGACAAGTGTTGCCAGGCGTCGGCCAACTTCGTTTGAGTTCGTGGGATATGCTTGAATTCTACCTGCTGAATTTTTGCATAATTCTTTCACGCAATGCGTAAGGAAGTATCTTCCCGTTCTTGGTCGCCCATTCGCCTTGCACACGATGAATCAATAAGTCCGAATCACCTATAACCAACAGTTCTTGAATGTTCATATCAACGGCCATTCTAAGTCCGAGTACACAAGCTTCATATTCCGCCATATTGGTGGTGCATGGAAATCGGAGTTTTGCGAAATTGGGTAGTGTTGACTGATTCAAATCAAATCGCTCCAATACCAACCCCTTTGAAGTTTGCAGCTCCGTCGAAGAACATTCTCCAGCCGGGGTACTCTTCTGAGATGTCTTCTCCAACAAACAGTACTTCCTCGTCCGGAAAATAAGTCCGGAGAGGCATGTATTCTTCATCCACGGGGTTTTCCGCAAGATGGTCGGCTAGTGCTTGTCCTTTGATAGCCTTTTGGGTGACATATATGATATCGAACTCACTTAGCAAGATTTGCCACTTTGCTAGCTTTCCAGTGGGCATGGGCTTCTGAAAGATGTATTTGAGCGGGTCCATCTTTGAGATGAGATAAGTGGTATATGCAGACAGATAATGCCTAAACTTTTGCGCAATCCATGTCAAGGCGCAACAAGTGCGTTCCAGCAAAGTATACCGAGCTTCATACGGTGTGAACTTCTTGCTTAAGTAGTATATGGCCTGCTCCTTCTTTCCTGTTTCGTCATGTTGTCCCAGCACGCACCCAAATGCATTTTCTAACACAGACAGATATAACAGCAACGGCCTTCCGGGTTCTGGAGGCACCAAAACAGGTGGGTTAGACAAGTATTCTTTGATTCTATCGAAAGCTTGCTGGCAATCCGATGTCCACTTGGTAGCAGCGTCTTTCTTGATAGCTTGAATATTGGCTCACATATCACCGCTGATTGTGCTATGAACTCTTTGATGTAGTTGAGGCGACCAAGGAAACTCATTACGCCCTTTCGACTCTTTGGAGGAGACAAGTCTTGAATAGCTTTTACCTTCGAGGGTCCAATTCAATACCCCTTCTACTTACAATGAAACCTAACAGCCTTCCCCAAATAGGACACCAAATGCGCACTTTGCGGGATTTAACTTCAGGTTATACCGCCTCAGTCGGTAAAAATACTTCTCTAAATCAGTCAAGTGATCTGAAGTGCTTCGCGACTTGTTAATTAGGTCATCCACGTAGACCTCTATGTCTTTGTGGATCATATCATGAAAAATGGTAGTCATGGCCCTCATGTAGGTGGCACCTGCATTCTTGAGTCAGAACGGCATTACTCGATAACAGTATAACCCCCAAGGTGTAGTGAATCTTTGTCTTCTCTGCATCTTCCTCATCCATCAAGATTTGGTGGTAACCCAGCAAAGCAATCAACAAATGATTGTAATTCATGCTTTGCACAGCTTGTCAATGAGTATGTGAATATTTGGAAGAGGGAAGTCATCCTTCTGGTGGCCTTGTTGAGATCCCGATAATCCACGCACACTCGTATCTTTCCATCTTTCTTTGGCACAGTACAATGTTGGCCAACCAGGTCGGGTATCTTGTGACTCGAATGACCTTTGCATCGAATTGCTTGGACACCTCTTCCTTGACCCTTAAGCTCAAATCAGCTTGATTTTCCTTGGCTTTTGTTTCACCGGAGGGTAGGATGGATCGATAGGCAATCTATGCGAAACAATATATGTGCTCAACCCTGGCATCTCGTCATAAGACCAAGCAAATACGTCGATATATTGTATCAAAAGATCCGTCAGTTCTTTCCTTTGTGGGCGTTCGGATGGACGCCGATTCTTGTTTCTTTCACATTTTCTGCATCCCCAAATTTATTGCCTCGCTTTCTTCTAAATTTGGCTTTGGTTTATTCTCAAAATGTTCCAATTCCTCTGTCAATTCTTTCTCGTCATGAGTCTTCTTCATACTCTTCAAGTCCTGTTTATTGTTCGGATTTTGTTTGTTTGTTTCATTACATGTCACATTCACATTATCGATGATTTATTAGTTTGCATCTTTGAAGAGAAAAGAAAATTAGTAAACAAAATAAATTTTGAAGTAGCAAAAACAATGTGGATTTGTCATTTAAGCTTTCAAAAGATGGAGGCAAAACACATTAAAATGCATAGATGCGATTCAAGCCTCAATTAGAATCGCATTGTTTCAAAAAGTACTAAGGTAGTTTCTACC
This sequence comes from Anisodus acutangulus, assembly GCA_029783415.1. Classification (NCBI taxonomy): domain Eukaryota; kingdom Viridiplantae; phylum Streptophyta; class Magnoliopsida; order Solanales; family Solanaceae; genus Anisodus; species Anisodus acutangulus. The sequence continues at coordinate 32,635,090 of CM056499.1, read as the reverse complement.
AAGCTTCCCGGAGAAAGCAGTAGGGCACAGTCCAATTTTTCAAAATATCTCCATGTTCTGCATCCCAAATAGTTGGGCCTTCATCAAAATCATCCGTAATTACATGGCATTCCATTTCTTCTTCTCGCAATAAAAGGCTTTTGAGTCCTTCCGCGAGGTCGTCTGCATCATCTTCATTCGACTCTGAGCGGCATATGCTTTGACAAATGGTGATTCAATGGTGGAACAGGCTTTGGCAAGGGAGTGTCCCTTTTCTTTCGGAGGTTGGTGATAAGACTTCTTTAGAAGTGGGTTTGTATCCGAGACCGAAAGTATCCTTCTTGCCGAGCAAGTGAGCAGGCTCCACCATACCTTCTAAATTCAATCCGAGGCCTCGACCGGGCTTAAAGCCATTCTTCAACATTTCCTGGGCCACCATTGTGAGGACCCGGGGTAACTTCAATATTTCAGCTTTGGAGGCACATGCAATTTCTCTGACATGGAAGACAGACCCATCCAACGTATCTACGCTTTCAACAGCAGGGATCTGCCCTTCGGGACATATTGAATTGCTCCCTTCTCCGTGTACCACGACCTCGTGATGATCCCAAACAAACTTCAAACTCTGATGTAGGGTAGAAGGAACTGCACCAGCCACATGGATCCAAGGTCTTCCCATTAGTAGGTTATAGCTGGTAGATATGTCTAACACTTGGAATTCCACGACGAACTCCACGGGCCCCACTTGTAATGTCAAATCCATTTCTCCCATAACGCTCATTTGGGCTCCATCAAAACCTTTAACTCTCGGATGACTTTCGCGAATCTTTCCAATGCTAATTCCCAAGGCTCGGAGAGTCGCCAGGACAAATATTGACTACCGAGCCTCCATCAATCAATACCTTAGAAATGAACTTGTTCATGCACTTTCTTGTTATGTTCAAAGCTTTGTTGTGGCACAAACCCTCGGTGGCAATTCTTTGTCATGAAAAGAGACTTTATGGGCCTCTAAAATCTGTCAGACCAAGGCCGAGAGTTTCTACTTTGTGGTCTCTCTCGATACATAAGCTTCTTTGAGTACTTCCAATAAAGCGCGTCCATGGTCCTGAGAATTCATCAACAATGATAGCAAAGAAATCTGAGCGGTGTTTTCTTCAATTGCTCTACAACGGAATACTCCTTGGTTGGCATCTTCCTCCGTAACTCTTCTACTTCAGTCTCTGTTACAACCTTTTTGGATTGTCTGCGGGGGCATAACATCGTCCGGATCTTGTCATACCAAATGACGACAACTTCTACAATTTGTTTCTCCTTTCCCTGCTCCTTTCCCCAATCGAATAGCTCCAAGGGCGCTTTGGTATCAACAGACGGCGTCACCATCCGCGATTTCGAGGAAGTACTTCCACTTCAAACGGTGCCCTCACTTGAACTGTAATTATAGGGGTGATCAAAGCCGATGATTCAACCCTTTCTTCTGTTCGGACCGGCACGATGGTCCCTTCCAAACTGTTTTCTTCACCAACGGTAATCATGTTTATATTGGCATTGTCATGATTTGGCGAGAGGTTATTATTTACATTAGGGGAGGTCCCTTGAGTTGGATAATTCCCTCTTTGATCAAAGCCTCGATCTTGTCTTTGAGGGCAAAACAAACTCCAAGTCATGTCCGGTGATCCCGAGTGGTACGCACAATGCTTAGTTTCATCATACGACCTGGGAATAGGATTGGGGATATGCCCTGGGATGGGTTGGACTATTCTCGCGGTCCTCAATCTTTCGTATAGTTGGGCTAGAGGTTCGGCTAAAGGTGTGTATGTCTTGACCGGCCTTCTTTCGTAATTTGCCGAGTGCAGGAGTATTTGGTGGATGGTTTTTGCGGTGAGGCGGATGTGTGGGTTGATCTTGTGGGGAATTTCTATAGGTAGGTGCTCGTGGTGGGCTATATATTGGTTGGGTATGATAGACAGGGTAGGGAGTAGGCGAGTGTTGATAATAAGGCTGAGGGCTTTGTGTGCTTTGGCTATAGTAGGAGGGCTGATGATTTTGGGTGTTTTGATTATAGTAGGGGGGCTGGGATGACGGGCTTTGGTAGGTTGGCATTTGGTTGGACCCATGTTCCTGGACTGCCATGACAGGGGACGCTCCATCCATCCTCTTCTTAATTGCTCCCCCGAATGAGTCTGACTGAATGGCCTTACTTGTCGCCTGCAATGCTGCTAAGTTCGTGATTCTCCCTGTTTTGATACCTTCTTCTATGAAATCTCCCATCCTAACCACTTCAGAGAAATTCCGTCCAATGACGCTTATCATTTTTTCGTAATAAGTTGCATCCTTCATAGATTGCACAAAGAGCGTGGTCATCTCACTTTCCGCCATTGGGGGTTGAACTTTTGCTGCTTCCGCCCTCCACCTCATGGCATATTCTCTGAAAGTCTCTGTAGATTTTTTTTCCAATTTCATTAAATAAAATCTATCCAAGACTGTCGGTGTTAAACTGAACCTATCCACAAAATCTGTGCCATTGTGCCCCGCTTATGCCATTTTTCGCGGGTCCTGGCACGTGTACCAGTCGAGCGCTTCTCCTGTTAAACTTCTTATGAACAACTTCATTATTATGGCCTGGTCCTTACCCACTCCAACCAGCTTGTCACAATAGGATCTCAAATGAGCGCGAGGATTTCCCTTTCCATCGAATAAATCAAATTTTGGTACCTTATACCCGATAGGCAACTGAACGTCGGGATGCATGCAGAGATCTTCATACTCGAGTCCTTCATGCCCCTTGCTGGTTTGAATGTTTTTAAATGCTTCTTTTAGGCTATGAATTTCCCTTGCCATACTTTCATCATTTCTAATCCTTGTTTGCCTTTCCATCTCTTCATATTGGTCTATCTCCTGATGATGTATGTTTGGTATGGTAGAAGTGGAAGGTTGGGCTTCCGTTGCATATACCGGTGGCACATACTGCTTGTTAGTGATGTGTGCCATTGGTATTTGTTGGGTTGCCTGGTAATTTAGTGTGGGAGGGATATTTTGGATAAGTAGGGTAGTTTGGGTAAGTGGAGCCGATGTATATATGGAGCCGTGAAGGATACCGGGTCATTTTGTAGCGGGCTTTCTTTGTGGGTGGCCTGCGGGTTGATAGGATGCGGATTGGTACGTTGTGGGCTGGCGAGTTGAGGATTGGTTCTGCTTGGTAAGGGATTTCGGGGAAGGTTCTGGGGAAATGATGGTTCATGAGATGGAAAGGTATGTGGAGCAGTTGCGCTCGTCTCTTGTTCAGGCAGTGGAGTGTTGATGCTGATGGAAAGATTGGTAAGATTCCGGAGCCGTTCGATCTCAGTTTGCATAGTTGCCATTTGCTGCAGTAGTTGGGCGAGGTATTCATCCGGGACGGAAGTATTTCTCCTTTCCGATGTCTCTGGTTCACCTCCCGGAAGAGTGACAAGTCCCAAACCGGTTTGTTCGGCTGCCCCTGAATCAGTCATTTTGTCGGATGATTGTGCCTTGGATCTCGTGAAGTAATGGTGTTCCGCCAGTTTCAATCAACGCGAATCAACTTTTGGAAAATAAAGCAGGCAAAATAAACCTTCTCTAAAAAATGAAACAAACCAAGTTAGTATGAGACGAATAATTATTGCTTTGAATAACATGTATAGAGTGGAAAACAGTAAACAAGTAGCAGACAGATTATATAGAAATTAAATGCGCGTCCTAATGTGCATGGGGCCTCCCTTATGCCGGAGGTGGGCCTAAACGCCAAATATGCAAGATAATGGTAAATTGATCCAAGCCGTCGAATTGGGAATACTTTTGTTGGGAACAAAGTTAAAGGTTGAAAATTACTGTAATAATAGTGCATACAATAACATGGTTGATAACCAAACTAAAAATTCGTTCATGATTACATAGATGAAGATGGAGCCCTAACACTGCTAGGTCCGGCTCCTGCGTTTTCTAAATATTGCACTATGTCCTGCATTTGAGACCACATCTCAGGAGTAATAACTGTGTTTTTGAGCCGACAAGTCCTTATCCAGATCGTTGTGCCTACATCCTCGAAACCTGATTCCCCCTCGGGGCTAAGACCCGAGTTGTCGTGACCTTCTCGAAGCCATGCGCAATATTCAGGAGTAATCCCTGCTTGTCCATCTCCAACGTCTATTTTATCAACAATATTCCATTCATGGAGAATCTGCCTGGTTCTAGGGACAATGAAATTCGGTCCGAATTGAATTTCTGAAACTCTCATATTTGTCTGGAGAGGGATTACCTGCTTTTGACCGAACTATCGCGATGCAGCGTAGTGGCGCATATGGTCGAGTCCTTTCAACCCGATGAGCTCGATGTAGTAAAGCCTTCTGCATCTCACATAGGCTTTCTTGGCGTTTGAGAGCAATGGGTATTTCCATTGAATCTGATCACTAATGCGGGATGCTAGAAACTCATACCAATCCTTGGTGCCGACTGGTGATAAAAAATGTTTCGTCCTGTCGTAAAAGCTGGCGGTCTTGTTTGACTCACTGAAGCAAATATATGTCATGTTCGAACGCTGATAGAAATGTTCTACGGCCCACATCTGTAGGATAAGGTTGCAACCTTTGAAGAAATTTGTTTTGCCTCTCTTACATTTTCCGAGAGCCCGAAGCATTTCTGCCAGTATCATAGGGACCAAAGTGAGCTGCGCACCGTCAACTCCCTCAAATATTTCTCGAGCCACGGAACATAAGCAAGTACTTATTTTCCCGTGCTCAAGTGGGAACACTAGAATACCCAGTAAAGCGACAGCAAATGCAATAGGGCGCCTGGCTTGCCAGTGATCAGGAGTGCAAGAGAATTCTTTTCTAAATGACTTGTAACTATCTCGACGGCCATATCTCTCATAAAGGTATTCTAGGGAAACCCAGTTATTTTCAAAGCATCGGAGTTTTTTTGTGTTCTTTAACCCCAAATAGCGCAGAATTTCTTTCCCGATCGCCGTGAGGGATGATTTGACCTCTGTCTTGATAAATCAAGTTGGTGAAATAGTTGATTTCTTCCAAAGTGGGAGTGAGCTCAAAATCTTTAAATTTGAAGACAACCCGATCTGGATCCCAAAATGAATTAAGGCTCGACCAAATGTTGATCAGGAGTGATGTCAAGCAGTGAAATGAGGCACCCCAACTTTCTTCTAATCGCCATTTGGTCGCCAAGGTCAAAATTCTCCCACCATACTCTCAGCTTACTCGGAGTGCGACTCACCATCCTAACTTCAGAGATTTGCGGAACTTGATCCATCCCTAAAAAATAGTAAAAGAAAGAAAGTATAATTTTCCCAATTTTGATATTTCAATTATTAGGCTTGAATCAATTCTATCATTATCATGCTACACATAATATGATGATATGGTCGTTGGGTTGTAGAACCCGTTGACAATTTGGTGGATTTCTTAAATGTGGAGTCGATACCAAGGATCGACCCACCTAAGGTGTATGCATGCATGACTTAAAATAAGGGTGGTATAGCTCTATCCTAAATTTTCTAAGATTTGGCTTACTAGACTCAAGGTTCCCGAGCGGACTGCTCGAGTGAGAAGGCTACGCGGCCAACCGGATGGTCCGGACGCTCCGCGCATATACCAACTCTCCTAAAAATTTGGAAATTTGAAAGAAATTTGCGGGTGCGCAAAACACACCTCGCGTGTAGTGTGTGATAGTGTCAATTTTCCAGAGTGGAAGAAATATGAGCGGAATGCCAATTTAAGGAAAGCAGTAAGACAATATAGCAATTAAAGCAGTTTATGCAAAAATCTCATAAATGAAACACATCAAAGCACTAAATCAAATAAAGAACAAAAGTAAAGCAATAATTAATCCGAACTTGCTATGGTTTAAGAACCTGATGCTCCCCAGCGGAGTCGCCATGCTGTCGCGCCAGTTTTTCGACCTTGCTCGGGTCAAAGCGGAGCACAAACGTATGGGGTGATTCCTGGGTAAAAAGGGTTGAGGAGTCGCCACCTAATTATTTTTACGGTGAATTAGGACACCTAAATATTAAACTAAGTGCTGCAGTGTAAACTCCAATTTTAAGGTCTGCGAAACTAGTGAGATTCTAGGTAAGGGTTCTTTATTATCCTAAAGGGAAGGGGTTAGGCATCCTTTAAGATCCGCTAACTTGCGGTTATCCGGTAAAACTCAGATTAATTATTGCTAGAAAAATACATGTTTTACAAGTATAATAAATAAAAAGATGTTTGCAAATATGATGCATTTTATACAAGTAAATATGATGCATTTTATACAAGTACGTATTCGGATGACATAAAAGAAAGATACATGTAAAGTTTTTTAGAAAACATGCATTTGTGACAATAAATTCTTTATAATGCAAAAGAAGCGAATCTTTCGAAAATCAACAAGTTGCAAAAAAAAATAATAAAAAGATAAACTTATTTGTACAATTAATTGAAGCAAATAAAGATGACAAGAGTTGTTTTTTTTTTTTAAAATCTTGAATAAGCGTGACGAGCCTAAAATAAATAAACTAGCGAAGGATTTCTAAGTTTGCGAGCCTACAAATAAATAAGCTAGCGACGGGTTTCAAATCTTAAACTAACCTATGAATAAATCCTAAGTTTGCCTATTCTAAGCATTTCAATAATTACATAAGTGCGATAAATAATATTACAATACAAAGCGAGATAAAAGCTGAATTAAAGAAAGAAATAACAATAAATAAACTCCGAGGAATAATTGCCTTTATTTACTTTAGTCCCTCGCAAGTCAAGAACAAACGGTTAGAAACAGTTAAATACAAATAACTTCATATCCGTATTCAAAGCAGTGAATGTTTTGATCGCGGAGGGCTCGAACTTAAATTTTGAAAAGAACATTCCAATCACGTCGTGGCTGCAAACATATGACTAATGTAGTTTATTTTGATTGCCTCGCCTACTAAACGTGTCGGTCTCTCGGGTGAAATAGAAAAGATCACTATAATCACGCCGTAATGCGAATATATAACTTTGTTGGTTATTTTAGTCACCTCGCCTACTAAACATGTTGATCTCGGATAAAAGGTTTAAGTCTTCATCCTTGCCCGAAGTTATATTTCCGTCTTTGCAAGCTGTGTAGGCCTCAAAATCGACGGATATTTTTCATCGGCCAAGTAGTATCGTGTTCAAATCAGCATAATTAAATCGAATGTAAATAGCGGCAGCAGATAGCGAGCGTAAAAACAGAGGCGTAAAAACAGCTTAAAATGACGCGGTGTCTAGTTTAAACAAGAAAGCGAAGAGAACGGTAATTTTAATCTTTGAACGGTGGACTGAATCAGAAAGCAATATTTGAAAGGTGCGGTGTTTATTTTAAAACAAAGAAAACGTAAAAACAAGAAACAATAATCAATCCGAGCAAGAACTGGCCAAAGCGAGAAAATAGCGCCAACAGACGCGGTATTTGTTCAAAACAAGAAACAATGATATCCGTCGCAAGAAATCTAAAACAAGAAACTTAATAAAACAATAATATATCCGTTGCACGGATATCTAAAGCGATTATACTAAAAACAGCGAAGCGAAAGCGAAAAGCGCGGCCTCGAATTCAATTTCGTTGGCCTTAATGCGATATTAATAAAACAAGAAACAAAGGCAAAGAAACGAGCGGAGCGCTTTAAAATATCCGACCCGAGTTCTCAAATTGAAATATTCAAATCGGGTCGCTCAGGCGGTCGATGATCTGACCGGATCGATGATCCGAACTCGAATCGATTTCAAAGACCAAACTTCGGATAAACAATAACAAGAAGATGGAATGCAAGAATTCGGAAATATCCAATCGGTCGACCCGACCGGATCGATGACCGACCGGATCGGTGTTTCAACCCGGATCGATTTCAACACCCAATTCGGATAACCAATAACAAGAATATGAAATGCAAGAATTAAAAATGTTACCCAACCGGTCGACCCGACCGTCGATGACCGACCGGATCAAGTTTCAACCCTAATCAAATAAATTCATCAATTTCAGATAACCAATGATAATGCAATGACAATGTAAGAAAGTTGGGAAAATCTAAACCGGGTCGACCCGACCCGGGTTAGTGACCCGACCCGAATCGTGTGTTCAACCCGAAGTCAAATAATTTCATCAATTTCAGACAACCATGATAACAACAGCAGCAATGTAAGAAAATTGGAAATTTAAATCGTCGATCTGACCGGTCAAGAATCTGACCAAAATCAGTGATCCAAATCAAATCTTAACACCAAATTCAGATAACCAACATACATAAATATGAAATGCAAGAATTCTGAAAATGTTACCCGAACCGGGTGGACCCGGGTCGGGTCGACCCGACCCGAAATCAGTGAAGAAAAATCACAGAATCAAAGGGGATGACAAACCTTTTCGGACTTGATTCTTGAACAACAAAGAAGGCAAATGCTTGAAATCAAGAACACAACAAAGATATATATATTGAATCCTTTTTTCCAAAAATCCTCCGAAAAAATTCTCTTCTAAAATGAAGAACAACATGGGGTATTTATAGGTACTCAAACCCAACGTCCCAACCCCTCATACCCCCCCTTAAAATGAATTCAAATTTCAAAAATAAGGGGGAACAAAATCTGATTTTTTGGGGCATGTGTTGAGGATTTTGGGGGGTGTGTTGGTGAGGGGATGGTTTCGGCGGTGTCAGGGTAGACCGGTGGTGTCGGCGAAGTGACGGGGGTAGGGGTGCGGCGACGTGGGGTAGGGGTGTAGGGTGCGGCGCCTTGGGGGGGTAGGGTTTTAGGTTTTTCTGATTTTGGTTTTTGTTTGGGGGAACGATTTGGGGAATTAAAGGGAAGGAAATGGGTCGGGTAGGTTGGGTCAGGTCGGGTGATGGGCCGACTGAGTTAGGCTGAGGCGATGAAATGGGGATTTAATTGGGGAGTTTTGGGCTTGTGGTGTTGGGTTTAATTGTTTTGGGTTTGGGTATAAGGGAATTTAATTGGGGTTTTGGGCTGGTCAGGTTGGGTTTAATTGTTTTGGGTTTGGGTATAAGGGAATTTAATTTGGGGTTGGTTTGGTCCGGTTGGGTTTAATTGTTTTGGGTTTGGGTATAAGGGAATTTAATTTGGGGTTGGGCTTGGACGAAAAAAATGGGTTTTAATTTAGGTTGGGTAGAAATTGTATTGGGTTAGGAAATAAAAATGGGTTAGGAATTGAAAAATATAAAAAGGGGTTTAATATTAAAAGATATTATATATATATATATATTTTGTAAAAGATGTGAATTATTTAAAATAACATAACAATGTGAGAATAAAATATAATATTTAAAAATGTTTAATGCTTAATAAAAAATGGAAATGCAATGCAATTGAGAATAAAATAACCTAAAATTTTTGGATAAAACTTATGATTATGATAAAAATGCAAATGATAGTAAAAAATGCGAATAGTAATAATAATAAGAGAATAATAATATATATGTACGCATGTATGTATATAGATTAAAATTGTTTTTTTTTCAAAGTGTCAAAATGTTAAAAATTACGAATAAAATCATAAAAGATGGGACAAAATTGGGTGTCAACACCAACCTGCTGAGTCTTACCATCACCAACAAGTCGCGCCTTATGTCGAGCAAAGGACCCATCTGAATTATCCTTATGAGCAAAAATCCACATAGACCTGATAATATTAATACCATATGGACGGGGCACTAACTCCCACGTCTTATTATCAATAAGAGCATTATATTCATCAGTCATAGCAATTTTCCAATTAGGGTCATTTAATGCGGACACATGATTGCGGGGCAAGGGGGATTTAGAGACATCAGAATGTAAATTAAAATGTCTTTTAGGTCTAAAAATACCCCGCTGACTACGAGTGACCGGTCTATGACTCGAGGAAGAATTGATGAAATTTTGGGAATTTGCTGGGCTCGGGGCGGGTGGCGGCAGCGATGAGGCCTCGGCCCAAAACGGTACAAATTAGACTCGGATTCGGAGCGGTTCGAGGTGGGTGGCGAGCCCGATTCTTTGGAACTGCTCCGATGGTCGGATTCTGTGAGTGTGGCGATCTTGTTGGTCCAGGCGATGGGCTCTTTGGAGGATTTTGGGTACGGGAGATGTCCAAAAAATTCCGAATAATATACGGGGATATTTGGTCATCCAAAAAATTATATGACTTAGGTTCGGGAGTATGAACTTTCGTAAATGGGAATTGAGTTTCATAAAAAATGACATGACGATTGATTATGATTTTCTTGGAGGATAAATCAAAACACTTATAACCACGATGATTTGACGGATAAACCAAAAACACACACGGGGTAGACCGAGCCTGAAGTTTGTTAATTGTGGTGGATGGGAATAACGGATAACACAAGCACCCAAAAATCCGAAGGTGAGAATAAGAAGGGTTCTTATTATATAGGACTTTGAGGGGAGAAGAGTATGTCAGACCTTTAGACGGAATTATGTTTAGAAGGTAAGTGGCCATTTGTAGAGCATGATGCCAAAAATATGGAGGTATGGAGGAATGTATGAGGAGAGTTCGGACAATGTTATTTATGGAACGAATTTTGCGTTCGGCTTTCCCATTTTGTGAAGATGTATGATGACATGAAAAACAAAAATTTATCCCATGAGTAGCACAAAAATCTCGAAACTCCCTATTGTCATACTCTTTCCCATTATCACATTGAATATTTTTTATTTCTCTTTCGAATTGAGTACGAATGAACGCTCTAAATTTTATGAAGATGGAAAACACTTGTGATTTATTCGCAATTGGAAACGTCCACAAAAATCTAGAATAATCATCTAAAAAGAGAACATAATATCGATGACCCATTGAGCTAAGAACAGGAGATGTCCATAAGTCGCTATGAATAATGTCAAATGGCATAGAAGTATGAGAATTGGAGTCTACAAATGGCAACTTAACAATTTTTCCTAATGAACAAGACTGACAAATTGGAGTACGATTTGTACCCTTACAAGAAATAAAGTTATTTTTATCTAAAGCTGATAAAATAGAAGATCCCGGATGACCCAGACGAGCATGCCACATGGAAGGAGAGATGGCTGCAAAAGCTGATGGCAAGGCTGGACTCGATGGACTGAAACTGGGCATAATAGGATACAGATCCCCCCTACTATCACACCTCATGAGATGACTCCCCGTCTTGAAATCCTTCACAGAGAAACCGAAATGATCAAAATCAACAGAAACAAAATTGTCATTTGTGAATTTTCGGACAGACACTAAATTTTTAATCAATTTAGGAGCATGTAAAGTATTTTTCAAGAGGAGTGGTGAATTAGGAGGAGACAATGTTTTCTGACCATACCCTAGAATTGGAATAGAACTGCCATTACCAACAATTATCCCCCGAGGGGTGCTCAAATTGGAATAAGATGAGAGAGTACCTGATTCGGAAGTCATGTGAGTAGTGGCCCCGGTGTCCATGTACCAATTTGGGTCCGGTTGGGACAATCCCAACGTGTGCATCGCGGCCTCGATGCTCGGTCACGAGTGGGGCCGAATGATGGGCTTCTACGGAGGGCGGGGCCCAAGGGCGCCGATGCAGTGATCTTTCTTTGGATTGTAGGTCTTTGGATACTGCGTTGTTGGGCGCGGCGATGGGCATCGCCAACTGTGGCGTTGGGCACGGGTGTTGCTAGCCCATTTGGCGGCGGCTAATGGCTGGAGGATGCGGGTTCCACTGCCAATGGCCCCACTGCTGGGCCCATGGTGGTGGTGGCCTATTGTACCCTGGATGGGACCCACCGCCTGCTTGTTGCTCACCGGAACCGCCACCAGAACCGCCTCGTTTGCCCCCGCGGTGTTTGTTACTTTTGCGATTATTCTTGCCGCCACCATTATTATGGTTTTGGCCCGAATTATTAACAACACCCGAAGAACTAGGAGAGGATGCCACCATGACAACTGGGCTTGCTCCGGTAGCCGCCTTTTTAGCCAAACCGGCTTCTTCCAACGTCAGCATGGAGCGGGCTTGATGAAAGTCGGGAAGAGGGTTGCTTTGGCGAAGGAGAGTTCCAACACCATTATAGGCCTCCGAAAGCCCGGCAACCAATCAGAACTAGACGATTATTTGTTACTGGTGCGCCAACATTACGGAGTTGATCCGCCAATTCCTTTAGTTTCTTGCAATATGCAAAAACGTTCGGAAATACGTCCATTCGAACGAGAGAGAATTCCTGCTCGAGTGTGACGATACGGGAATGTTGGTTGTCTTGGAATATGTCACGCAATCTATTCCATGCAGCCATAGCCGTGGTATCGGGCTCCATAATCGTCTGTAGAAGGTCCACTGAAATAGTGGCGTATATCCACCGAAGAACGGTAGCATCAAGTGTAATCCATACCTCAGTATCCTCCGCAGGAAGGGGTCTAGCGGGAGGAATGATGTGATGAAGAACTTGATAAGAGATAGCGTGAATTTTAAACAACTCCGCCCACGTTGCATATTGAACGTTTTCCATCTCAAGGACAATAGGGACACTGAGTTTGATATTGGAAACCGTGAGGGCAGGGTGAAAATTGTTCTTAGACATATTTGAAAGAACAAGTAAGGAGGTTAAATTTAAGAGAGGTTTTTGAGAGCGGAAGACAAAATGTTTGGAGAGAAAACCTATGGGGGTTCTCACACAAGGAAAAGTTTGAGAGAAAACTTTTGTGTAGACCTAGTCTCTTGATACCATGAAAGAAATAATCCCCTTGATTATTTTCATTGATTGAATAGGTATATATACAAGTTACATCTTTCCATAATACTACAAATCCTTTTCCTATTCTACATCTAAATCCTTATTCTACCATAATTCTAACTATACAATTATGGTAGGTGTATACCACTAATTAAGGTATCCTTTTTATTACAATATACTACAAATATATACCATATATACTCCTAGAGAAATCTGGCCGAGAGGCCGAGAGGCCCAATTCTTGGTCTGGCCGAGATAGCCTACTGCGAGGCCCAATTCTGTGATATATATGTGATATACACTGCTGTATATTCAGTGTATATCATATGTATATTGCTCTGTTTAACACTTTTTGTCCGATGAGCCAGCAAAATCTTTTAAATGGTTAATGTCGATATTTTTATAGTCAATGAGAGGTATTACCTCGCAAACTATTATAACAGATCAAACTCAAGTAATGGCGAATTCCATTAGATAAGTAATTTCGAGAACTACATATAGATTGTATAAGTGGCACATAACTCATAATGTCCCATCTCATCTGGGATCACTTAAGAATGATAAATATTTTCCGAACTTTTTAACAAATGCATTATCTTAATGTAACTCTATAATTGAATTGGGAGAAACGTGGAAGATGATGCTTATAACTTACAATCTAGAAGAATATAAATGATTGAATAATCTTTACAATATTCGACACATGTTGACCTACATCTTTTAATAATGACGTGTTTAGTGTTGGGTTGAAAGCGACATCTCGAAGTGAAATTACTAATCATGTATTAAATGATTTTGGAGATTTAAGCACTTATTTGCATATTTTTGTGACTAATTATGAGAAAAATGTAATCACTAAGTGGCGAGTTGAACAAAGAACATGAAGACTTCAACTATAAACAAGGTAAACCTACTATTCATGTTAAAGATAGCCTAATTTTAACTCAAGTTTCTGCAACCTACACTCATAAGATTATAACATGTTTGAGAAAGAGACTCATATTGTGATGGTCAAGTGTCTAAATATGAATAAGAACGCATAGCTCAAGCAAGAGTTGATTTTTTCAGTTGAATCCCACAACTTTACATGTGACATGCACTTGCAAAAAGTTTAAATATATAAGTATCTAACATTTATATTATCTACTGATTTTTACTTCTAATAAAGTATGTGCGATTCCTGAGGAATACGTTTTGAAGAGATCATCGACCAAGGATTAAAAAAGAATATAAAATCCATCAAGTAAGAGTTGTGCTATCCATAAAAGTTTATAATATGAGATTGTTTATACTAATAGTGTGATGCAAATTTGTTACAATCTTGCTCATCTTAGCAAATCTAATGTGGAGTATTCAGAAAATTTTCAAAGACATCTCAAAAATGCTTCGCTTCAAGTTAGGCTATTTAGGAAAATTGCACAATACTTCTCTATGGTAAATCGAATGTCATGAACATTACTAGAAAGAATTACACCTCCATCTTAATTGGTGGATTAATCATATCAGTAATAATTTCATTCTCCTTTAATTAGTTAAGAACTCATATTTCAATGCATAATAATTTACAATGTTGGGCTTTTACAACAACACAAATCTAACTCAGACGTTCAGGCTATAATACAGAAACCCATATCTTCTCTTTACAAATGATAACATCATAAATTATCCAAAATATATCAGTTCACCTCACCAGACTTTCTTAGGGCCCATAAGCCCAAGAACTTCTTCCCAAAGCCCAACACTTCCCACATTGGACAACCCAATTACATATGGACTGCAGGCTGCTACTGTCCAATAACCAGCTTTAATCTCATCCCTCAATTGATCTTTCTCCCATGCACAATACCCATCAAAGAATCTAAAATTGTCAAGCCCAACTACATCCCTTTTCACCATTTCAGAAGCACAGCCCACACTCTCTTTTGTCCCATAATACAAACCCTTCATTACTTCATCAAAAACCCCACTTTTCCCAAGCCCATCTTCAACTCCTTCATTTGGGCTCACTAAAAAAAGCCCTTCTTCTAAAGGCCCACCAAAGAACAATGGCCTATTCGCAAAAGTCCCGGCCATATCCAACACGGACGATCTCATTTCTTTTATCGACATAAGTGAAGGCCTGTTGAGAATTAAGCCAGTTGGGCCTATTGGGCCCATTGACAACAAGAGAACTACGGTCCGTTCAAAAATGTGGACACCATCGAGCTTTTCAGTTGCTATGAGCAAGCAGCCTTTCTCTGGTTCATGGATGGTGTGGGCCCATTTGCTACCTGATGGTGAATACCATAAATTACAGTTGAAAAAATAAAATGAATAATAAAAAAATAAATATTATTCAGGCTGAGAGCGGATATGTCAACGGTACCAATTGAGATGGCCGGAGGCGGTGGAAGATCGTCGATAGTGTCGGGATTGACGACGGAGGACGGCTCTTCCGACCGGGAGGTTCGTTCTCCGGCGACCAATCGTGCTCGAAATGATCGCCAATCAGTTTCAGCAAAAGGTTTTTCTTCATCTTCAGGTGAAGGTGATGGTAATGGTGAACTTGCCTGGCAACCTACAAGTACAACATTTTCTCAATATATGTTTCCCAGAAATTACCATTCTTTATAGCTTAGTTTGAAAATTGCGTAAATTTTTCAGTGCATACTTAGTTTGTTTATATAGTTTTTCCCAAAAAGAAAAAACTACTCCTTTTGTTTCATCTTAATGTGTATTCTATATATCTCAATTTATGAAAGTCAAACGAGATGTTTTTGTCTAATCACAAATTTTTTAATATGTCTTGTTAAAATATTTTAAATTGATAATTATTATTCCTTCTGTTCCAATTTATGTGGTAGTTTTTCTTTTTGAGATTCAAACATGTGAATTTTAATTAATATTTTAAAATATATTTTTAATTATATTGACACGAAAAGAATTAAACTTATATGTAGTACTTGTTGAAAGAAATAATCCTTTGAGATAGTATTTAATTTTTAATTTTAAAATATTAATTTAATCTAATTTAATTTAATTTCAATTAAAAAAAAAGTATCATATAAATTAGAACGGCAATAGTGCATGGTCTGAAGTTTTAATAAGTAAATTTAGTTTTAAAAAATAAAATTTTAGGATTGAGTTAACACCGAAAATTAGATAGTTTAATCCTCGTGATTAGATTTGAATGGCTGGACAGAAGTGATCATGAGGTCATTGAGATTTGATCTGGATCACTGGACTGTCACATTTAAATACCATTGATTTTGAGATAGAAAAGCAAGAAAACAAGAAACATGGGCACTTACATGTCACTAACAAAGGTGTGCCAGCTTTTTTGAGCTGATGAAATTGACTAACAAATAACCTCTTTCTTGTAGAATAAGAAATTCTTGATCCTAACAAAGGGAAGAGTTTCTCTGAAAAGGGCTTTGAAGTGACAAAGCAATTAGCTTCCATATTTGGTTTGATAATTTCTTGAATTATTAGCCAAATAGTACGCTTGCTATAAAAATAAAGTGATCAGTGTATATATTGGATAAGTAGATATAGCAAAAAGGGGTTACTTTATAAAGAGGGAATTCATTTGTGTTAATATATGGAGAATGTGGTTAAATGTAGACCACATGAAATTTTCGAGCCAATCCTGTACAAGTAGGATGCTTTTTATCAAGAAATTGTTTGGTTCATATAAGTTAGAATTGGGCAATTGGCTAAGGTTTAATCTGAAAAAATCTTGTGCACTTTTGTGAATGATGTGTTGTGATTCTAGCCACAGACTGTCAGTATGACTTCTTGTTTCCTTAGCCTCTACTTTTTTGTCGTTTCATTCTCTCTTTCTTGATTTGGTATTAAGTTCTAAAAAAATAAGGTTGTTTGGTTTCACTTGTTTGTTCGTTCAAGAGGAGTTTCGAGAAAAATTTAAGTGAAGATTTAGTTGAAAATATTTTGATACTTCGACTTTCCTTCCTTATTTTTCTTCAAGTGTCATTTAGGGATTCAACTTCTTACTTCATAGCAAAAAGTTGATTAAACAAGTTCCCCACTATAAGGGAATATCAAATTAAATGTTATTATTTGGTTCAAGTGCTACATTACATGCAAGCTCAAAAGCTTCTCCAATATAAGCCCCTACGACCTAAAACATCAATTACAGAAGCATAATGCTTTAATTCAGAAATAACCCCATAATCACAAATATGCTATCCTTATCTACTTAACCAGTATAATTTAACCAGAAGTGTCGAATTCGAAAAACCTTTTGGTAAGGAATGCTTTACTCCTCTTAGTGGCATATCTGATGCGAATCTTGAATTTCTCAGGCACGGTTGAAGCAGATCAAGGATGTTGAGTCAGTGGATTCGAAGTACCACTGCATCCACTATAACTTAGTGAGTTAGTTGCAATTGGTGCGAATTTAATACTAAATGTGTGTATTTAAAAAGAAAAAACAATTGAGCTATATACATAAAGCTCAAGATACACTTAACATCTATTCCCCTATGCAACATGCATGTATTTAGTTAATTAGTTAATTGTATTATTCTGAACATGAATCTTCCTCAACTCTAACAAGCGTGGGTATTTGGCCATGATCAACAAAATCAATCTTGTTCAATCTAACACAACCAAGCACTCTCTCTGGCAGCTCCTCTGGCTTCTGTGCCTGTTCGATTTAGCGAATAACCAATGAGCATACACCATTTTTTAAAGCCAAAACTAATAAGCACCACTTCTTCTCTATGTTACTCGGACTCTCCAAAAATGTTGTCATACCCGTGTCGGATCCTCCAAAATGCACTGCTTTTCGAGGACGTACCCGATCGACATCATTGAAGAGTCGGAGATACATAGGTTTTTCTTTCTGAAAAATAAAAGGGAAATGAGAAATGAGAAATGAGAAACCTGAATTGTTAGACCAAAATCAACTATTCCATGTCGTAAACGTTCTCTAAAAGCATCAAAACCCTTTCTTGCTATGTAGCTGAAGCGATGAATGTCAAGATCAACTTCGAAGTAATTCGGGCCCTATAATAAGCAGAGAATGTGCATGTTGAGAATGAATATTGTAGTGTTCAAAAACAGCAAAGATGATAGTACTAAATTAAAAGTGATAGTATAGAAGAAATGAAGATCATTAGAGTATCCACCTGATAAAAATTGTGTTGAGGCTGGGAAAGCACAGGCTTTTCATTGTAAGCATTCAAAAGCTTCCTTTCGGTTGAACTTGAAACAAGCTCATCTGGATTAACCAACCCAACCATAATCTTCAACCTCTCTCTGAAAGGAACAATTGATTCTTTTGCAAATCCTTTCACCTTTTCCATGTCATCCTCGATGAATCTCTACCACAAAAACCAGTAGCACGTATAAAGGAAAAATAAATTGGGAAGCAACGCATATCAGAATAACCATATCAGCAAAAAAACACTACCCCCAGCTACGAATATTGTTTAATTAATTAGTGCACGCCCAACTTTTTGTTAGAAGGTTAAAGATTGTTGTCCCTTAGCCCCAAATTTATCGTTTTGGCTGACTTTTCATGTTGATTACAGGAACCAAGTTAGAATGGGGATATTGTTTTTTTAGTTTGGTACGGAGCTGTTAACTCAATAATTGGAAAATGTGAGAGCATAAAAAAGTCGGATTGAGTTAGTGTTTGACTCTTCAGCATTTTTTAAAGAAAAGAGGTTCATCTATTTGTCATGGACAAAATAGAAAGTATCAATTAAAACAGGACGAAGGGAGTAATTGTCAATCAATAAAATAGCAAGATGGTAAAATTAACAACCTCCTAGCCTAACCTTTCAGCTAACCACTGTCCAAAATGGCAACACGGGAATATCGTACTCTACTTTCTGCCTCTACCCTCGTAAACACCTTCCTTAAAATCCAAGTAAAGGGGAAGGAAAAAAGGAGGGGAAAAAAGGAGAAGAATGGTGTTATTTTTGCTTCAGAAAGTTGACATTAAGTACCTTGATGGAGTCCTGAAACTGGGGAGAGATATCCTCCTCAAAACTTTCAGAAAGTTTGAAATATATTACAAGGCTCAAGCCTTCTCCATCAGCATCACCAACGAACATCGGAGCAGGATAAGTGGGCAACTGACAAAGAACAATTTTACAATTAGAACAGAATGTTATATCAAATAAAAACTCTTTTTTATTTATTTAAACTGTCTCCATTGATCATTGATGCGCAAAAAGCTCCATTTTGAGTTTGGCATCCCAAACTATTGATCCTAGTCCTAACCAAAAAATAGAGACTACAAAAAGTTCAGGGAGGGTCATAGTAGACCAAAGGAAGGAAGGTTCCATTTGTCCATGTTGATCAGGCCTCTAATATTTTGAGGTAAATCAGATAAATAAATAAAAACTCCTTTGGTTAGTTGTGAGAGACTTGTCTAATACCTGAATGTTAACAATTAGTAATGGAGGTATTCTTCCATCTCCTTTTATAGAAGGAAGCTCAATATGTTGTGCAATATGACTGATCTTTCTTGGGCAAACGAATAAGTCGACTCCAATTGGAGTATAAGGAGACACATTAGGAGCAGGGGTTTTCCTCTTATCTCTGCAGATCAAACGAAAAATGTAAACATGTTTAAAACACATTACAAAAAACCAATAACAGTAATTAATTGACAAAAAGATGTAGAGTTAAGAGCGTACTTGAAATAACTATCACCACGGAGCTTAAAGTTTGAGGGCTCAATCTTTGACCAACTTCCTGCAATAGACTTTTTTTCTGTGCAACAAGGAATTGAAAGCCCAGCCCTGGGCCGGCGAAGAAACTTTCTTGAAGTACCTACAAGTACACCACTATGTTTAGTGCATTATTAACTAGTTTTTCAACCTTCCATTTTAGCACTCTAGAACAGGAAATCGATCTAAACTAAAACGGCATGGAACAAATCAATTGGACTCAATTAATGCTGAAAGTAAAATTAAAAAATGGGGCGAGGTACTCACGAAATTCATTTATTTCTTCTCCATCAACAGATGTCCTCTTCAGAGAAAGCCTTATAATAGTTGACTTCTTTACTTGGGAATGTGGAGCTGAATTTGATCCATTTATGACTTTGTCGTTGAAACTCAAGGAATTTACCAGCTTTGGTAAAACAGACTTGAAAACATTCTCCTGAGTTTTCTCCTGCATCTGAAATATCTCCTTTTTTACACTTTTAAAACTTGCAAAGGCACGATCCAAATTCTTCTTCTTTTTGGTGCCGACAAAGTCTTCACCTTTACCTAGGGATAGAAGTTCATGGTCCTGCGCACTTACAACTGCAAGTCCATTTGGATCCTGAACTCGATCTTTGCTCAAAAATTTACTGCCATCTATCTTGACATATTTCTCACGGTATTCTTTGTACTTGTGTTTGCTATCCATAAAGCATGATGAAGTTTCATACTGAACTACTTGTCCACTTGAAATGTTGGGGAAAATATCTACAAATAACAAGAAGGAATAGAATAAAAAGAAATCATAACTTTGCACTTGGTTCATTAAACTTAAGAAAGGATAATTCTATCAGCTAATTAAACATGAGCTTGTGATATTCTGGAAAACATATAGATTCATCTGCTAAAGAGCATATGATCAGTTACGAATCAATAATGTCTAATTCCAAAAAACTCTGAAGGAATACTTGGGTAGCTAAAGTTAACTAAGCAAACATAGTAAAGATTAAGAGAAAGGGACAAGAATCGCCAAATTATCAAGTTATCTGTTCCTACCTAAGCATAGAGTAATGAATAAGGTGGTAGTCATTCTTGTCTTTCTTCAAGAAGTCATCAATTATAAGTACAACAGCAAAGAAACTGATGATCATTACCTCCATGAACACTACTAAAGTCATCATCTGAGTCAGACTCAAACATGCTGTGCGTGTCAAACCATGCTTCTTCTTGGCAAAGAACTGTAAGAATGTAAATCTCTCGTCATTGTCAAGCTTAAAGTTCAAACTTCTTAAATTATCAATTGCTTAAGCACACAAAACTCCACTTGCTAACATGTCAGAATACAAGTCTCTGTCCTTCTTGTGAACAGAAAAAGCACCAGAACTAATATAACCACTATAAATGGTAAAAAGTTTCAGAATATAAAAATAGAAAGAGAGAATATACCATTAGCATCTATTTGACTATGCTGCCACTGCAACTGAGTAAGATGAAATGTGGAATTGGACACCTCAGATGTTCTGCAGGTTGTAGTAGTTGTATGAACAAACTCACCAACAGCAATATCTGTCACCCGTGCATCGCTGTTTCTTTTCCTGCTGGTTACTACTAGACCTGAGTTTGAATTCTTTCTATGGTATTTTCTATGGCGACGATGGTGTTTCTTCCTTACCCTGATTGTGGTTGCTGGAGTCGATACACAACCACCCATTACAATGATCAGCTCACAAATCTCACTGCTAATTGCTGCTCTACCATGCGAAGACGCAAATTCCACGAGGAACACAAGTAATTAAGTATACCTGGCACAAGATAAAAGAAACTTGAAATCTCTAATTATGCAACCCCATAGCATTTTAAATGTGACAATTGATAATAAGAACTATAGTAATCAGCCTAAGGTCTACGTTAAACAGAAGTTGTAATCACATAAATTACAAAGATGGAATGATTAGAAAGGACTTGAAATTTGATCCAACACATTATATACATTCGTGATTACTGGAGTACAAAAGGTTACCTT
Organism: Anisodus acutangulus; assembly: GCA_029783415.1. Taxonomy (NCBI): domain Eukaryota; kingdom Viridiplantae; phylum Streptophyta; class Magnoliopsida; order Solanales; family Solanaceae; genus Anisodus; species Anisodus acutangulus. The sequence goes on along the minus strand of CM056499.1, from coordinate 32,613,710 downwards.
AAAGAAGAACTAACAACTGGAGCTAATAGTACAATCAACAAAGAGCTACTTTCACAAGAGTGAACAAGAGAAAGAACTGGGAGCTGATTGATACATAAGTTGATCTTGATTTAGTAGTTCTCAAATGTTATATACTAGAATAAAAACTCAAAAAGATAGGACAAAAGCTGTTTTTAACAGGGCTTAAAAGCAGTGAGCCTCATAAGACAGATGTAATAAGGAATCACCAAGTATATTACCGACAGGAAAAGCAACAAAGAGCACAAAGATGGCTAAGTGCAAAGGAACTATGAAACAAACTTTAATTATTTCTTGATATTGCAGATAAGATAAAAGCAAAAATATTGGAGACATAACTGAAAAGGTGAACATAAAGCACCAGGATCAAAATATGTAATAAACTGCTTTTTCTTTTTCTTTTTATATTTTTTTCCCTGTCTTGCCTTTTTGAAATATTAATGATAAAAAAGGATGGAACGAACATGACATTGTTTACACTTTCAGAGACTGAATAGGACAAAACAATGTCAGATTAGGCATCAGTGTTTTAAAAAGCGGCGTAAGGCGGGACGTTTTACATATGCCTCGGCGAGACGTAAGCCCCGAGACACGGGGTGTAAGCCCCATGGATATTTAATTGTTTGGTATTTCATAAAATAATATAATTACAATAAATATTTTAAATAGATAAAATTACATAAAAAATAAAAGAAAACTATAAATAAATGAAATATATATATATATGTGTTGGAAATTTGCCTTTGGTGGCGAAGTGCGTCCACCATATTTAATGAATTAAACACTAGGGTTCCGCATGTTGGAGGCTTTGTCTCTTCACACGTGCATAATCTACTAAGTGAGTAGATGACCGTAGGGCCAAGAATCGTCAAATTTCGTTGAGAAATGAAAGAGATATTGGTCCGCGAAGTAAGGTGTTTGAGACATGGAAATATGGTGTTGGACAAATCTACCACATCGGTGGGAAAAGGAAGAATTGTTCTCTTTATAAGTCTCAAAATTGGCTAAGGGTTTGGGACCCCAAGAGGTAACCCATGTGTTTGAAGGAGAGAGGACCTAGATGTGCTTTGGTTCGGGGCTAAGCCCACACGCGCGCCGCCGCCGCCGGCCCGTCCCGTCCGGTCACGGGTCGTGGGTCTTGGGCTTCTTCTGATAGACCCCCAAATTATTTAATATTTACAGTTTGGTCCCTGGAGTTTCTGGAAAGCTGAAATTAGGAACGACGGAAGGCAGACAAGATTGGTTTTTGGAATGTTAAAACCATTAATCTGCACTTAATCACCTCCCTAATTGCCCGTTAACGTAAAAGCATATATACAGGAAATCTTGTCTTAAAGATAGAGAGTCATCTCTCGACTCAGCCACAGTTGTAACAATCCAGATTTAGTGTCTCTTGATTTCAGGTTATCAAGATTCAAGACTCAACAACTCTGCGGCAGTTCTGAATATTGGCTATTTGTTTATCCTTTCGAACACTTGTAATATTTATTTACTTCCCGTACTGCTTTATATATCCAACAATATGTATATATAGAGAGATGTGCTTGATCCTCACAAAAAACTAATCAAAGCAATCCATCATACACCACTTACAACTTGTAATTATATATAACATAATTTAGTATAAACAATACAATAAAATAAAAGCTATTATGAAATGCAAATCAACTCTAACATAATAACTTCAAACAATGAAAAAATCACAATTTCTTAAAACAATATTACTATCATACTATTCATTTTATCTCCCTATAAGGAAATAATCAATAAACTTTATTAGTATTATAATTAAAACTTAACTCCTTCATGAATAAAAATAAATTATTTTCAAATAGTAAAATAATAAAATATGATAATTTTAATACATAGGACAAAAAACCAATGGCAAGTGAAAATGTATAATTCAGCTATGTATTTTTAAAAGAAATATTAAGTGATATTCATCTTCACGGTGTTCTCAAAGGAGTAGTAAATATGCAATACTACGACTTGTTATTTGAGTTACTCAATCTTCTTATTTCTATAGATGAAAAACTATTAAGTATCATTCATTTGTTAAAGAATTATGAGGATCAACGATTTTAATTAAGAAATTTAACATATAAGAACGGTTAGGCGAGCCCCGAGCCTTGGACGTATTTAGGACATACAGTCGGGCGCTTAGGGCGTAAGCCTCACAGGAACTAAGCCCCACACGAAAGTTCCCGGGCGTTTTGCCAGTGCACCCCGAGGAAAGCCCAAGACAAGTCCTGAAACTGTCTTTTAAAATTAGGCATAAGAGAGTGAAAGAGAGAATGTATAAGCAAAATGGGTCCACATTAAAATCATAAACAAGCAAACAAACAAAAGAATAACATCAAAATTGTTGTTAAAACAGAAAAAGAGGAATTAGAATTAACATTGCAATTGCGTAGAAATTCACAAAAAGCCAATATATGAAGAATGAAAACAAATAAAATAATGTGGGAAACAAAGATCAGAAAGAAAAAAAAACAATACAACAAGCTAAGCTACTAATCAACACAGGCCAGGAAATACCTAGGAGATGGATGAAGACATTAACAAACGTTAAAAAATGTAGAGTCTCGTTCTTTGAGCAAATAAAAAAATCAATTAACCATGAAAATTTCAAAAGAACCATCTTTAAGCAGCAGAAAAATACAAAATAAAAAAGATCATTCCAAGCTCCAACCCCCAACTCTAATGTAAATTATGATAAAGCAAAAATAATAACTACGTCTCAATCCCAAACTAATTAAATTAACACCCCTATGCAAATTCTTTATATATAACTCTTTATGTGGACCCAACGTAGCCAATAAGGTGTTTGAAAATTAATAATTTATCGAGAATCTAATAATTTATGTTTTTTAGAATCCAGAACACATGAACGTAACTCAAAATCCTAGCTTCGCTCTCTGACAATATATATGTCTATAAATAGAAAGTATGTACCTTTTTGGTATTGAACGAAGAAAAGACCATTAACCAGAACACATGAGCGAATGGGTCCAACTTATGCTCTTTTTTTCTCTTGGTATATGTTTTCCTGTTTTTATGTAGAGAGAGATGTTATAGAGAGAGAATGAGAGAATTCAGAGGAATTTGGAAAGGTAGAAGAAGAAGAAGGAGAGGAGGGAACAAAAATGTAATTTAAAAGTACGTCTGAGAGTGCGTGCGAGTTTTAAAAAGTCCGTCGGGTTGTCCCCAAACAAAATCATTATTACAAGCCTCCGTCCATTTCTCTGCCCCACCAACACTGTCTACGTATTATATTACGCCAATTAATTTCTTTATTTTAAAACAACACTAGTAATTTACTGCAATGTTATCCACCAATTTGAAACGAGGTATTAATATTATTACGGTAATTAATTTCTTTACTAGAAAAGACACCAATTATCTTTGTTGTAAACAAGAAACAGAAAAAGACTTCATTTACTGCGACGCTATCCACAATTTGAAACAAGCGATGCTATACACGGCAAATGCTTTGAGGCACATGTGCGGGGCTTAGTTTCTGTGAGGTTTACGTCTTAAACGCCCCATTGTACGCTCTAAACATGTCTAACGTTCAATGCTAGGAATTCGCCTAATAGTTATTACACAAATTATATATTAAATTACTTAATTAAAATCGTTGATCTTCATAATCCTTTAATAAATGAATGATACTTGATAGTTTTTCGTCTATAGAAACAAAAAGATTAGGTGTAACTCAAATAACAAATCGTAGTTTATTATTTGAGAACATTGTGAAGGAAAATATCACTTAATATTTCTTTTAAAAATATATAGTCGCATTGTACATTTTCACTTGTCAGTGGTCTTTTTCCTATGTATCAAAACTATCATATTTTATTATTTTGCTATTTGAAAGTAATTTTATTTTTATTTATGAAGGAGTTACATTTTAATTATAATACCGATAAAGTTTATTAATTTTTTGCTTATAGGGAGATAGAATGAATAGTATGATATAATATTGTTTTAAGAAATTATGATTTTTTTATTGTTTGAAAGTTAATATGTTAGAGTTGACTTGCATTTCATAATGTTTTTATTTCATTGTATTATTTATACTTGTAAAATTAAATTATGTCATATATAATTACAAGTTGTAAGTGCTTATAGTGAATTGCTTTGATTAGTTTTTTTATGAGAATCAAGCGCGCACGCGCATATATATATTTGTAATTTTTTAAAATTTTATGTAATTTTATCTATTTAAAAATATTTATTATAATTTTATAAAATACTAAAAAATAAATACCCATGGGGCATACACACTGCCTCAGGACTTACGCCTCGCCGATGCATACGTAAAATGTTCCGCCTTTTAAAACAATGTTGTGTACCAACGTATTTTACTTAAAGTTTTTCTTGTTGGGATTATGACGTCATTTGTTGGCTTTTTTGCGTCACCTGACATCAGTCCTTTCTGTCTAGAGTTTCGTTTAATATGACGGAATGAATCATTTTAAGTTAGTTATTGTAATTTCGCTAGAACGAGGTTAAATTTTGAGTTTATGAATTTTATTTTAAAAAATATTATGTTCTTGATAATTTTTTATATATATTAAGTGTATTTCTTAAAATAAAATATAAAATCTGCATCAAAATTATTAGGTACTACCAAATTCATAAGCAAAAGGCTAGTTACTACTGCCCCGGATTACAATGGCATTATTATACTTCTTGTGACTCAACATATGTAATAGAGGCGACCCAAGATTATAAGACGATGGGAGCACCATCAAAGGAAGATGAACGTTAGTTGAAGCATGATTTCAAATTCTGAATCCGTCTCTAATCATATTGTCATGCAACACCGTATTATTTAAATTTTTTGTTAAACACTCATATAACCGATGTAAAATAAATATAAATCAAGTGGCATAATTATTTATAGCTCGCTCCCTGGCCTGGTGGTTTGGTCTCATGTTATACACGTTAGGTTCCCTGTTCCGAAACCTGTCAGCAACACATTTTGTTATTTTTTTTAACTGTCAGCTTAAAAAGAATTTTGTAGTTGGACTCGAACTTGGGTCGTTCGTTTACTCTCAAGGATCTAAGGGGCACGCTGATAAACTGACACACTTCATCAGATATGTGTGAGGGGTCCTCTCAAAATATATGGTAATTCTTCTAAGGTATATATACAGAGTTTTTTTGAAGTTAACGGGGGCACGTGCCCCCCCCCCACCCGACCATGTAGGTCCGTCCCTGTATGTGACACAGTTCAAATTGCGAGAATCAATTTTTTAAATTTTGACCGTGAATTTTATTTTAAAAATTACATATTGTGAAGACTATGTAAAGAGAGTATTATAAGTTAGAATAATTGAGAATTTAAAATATTTATAAGGCGTATAAGAAAATCGCAATTAAAGAAAAAATCATTTTGACTCTCGAAATTTAAATAACGCCACATAGATTATTGAGATGGAAGAAGTAGGAAAATTCAGAATTCAGCATTAGTAAATTCATAATGAATTCAATTTTATTTATATACTTATGTATATAATTCGAGTTAAAAATAATCAATTGTAATAATCAATAAAACTGTCTTAGATTCGTTATAGTACTCCAATAGGCAATTTGACGAAGAGAAATAGCCGAGTCAAGAGCTCCATCACATGTACGTACATTGTAAAGGTTGAATTCATTTCGTTCAGCCAAGAAACAAAACCATGCATGTGCGTCAAGCCATGCATGTTACACCCTAAATTTAAGGTAGTTCAATGTGAAATAAAAAACATAGCCTTTTACTTATTACGGTTATTATTATAATAAGAATTATTGTTATTCCAACAACATTGTTGGACCCAAATACAAACCACTCAAATCTATCGAACATGACACCTCATAAAACTTAATTAGGTTCTGTATTGCAATTACTAGATGGTTATTTGACTGCGACGTCAAACAATTAAGCCCACCTAATCAAAAATAGTTTTTAGCAAGAGAAAATTATTCGTGGTATTTAATTATAATTAATCATATCTCTTAAATGCTAGAAAAAAGATACATCTAAAGTCTAAACCAGGGAACAAAACAATTTAGAGAAGAATTGCTCCAAGAAATATGAAATATCTTTCCTTTAATTTGCAAAAGACCAATATAATTAAGGGAAAACTTGAAATATCTTTCCTTCTTCAAAACAATGAACTATAATTCGTTTTTTATCTTATACTACCTCAATTATAATTTTCATTGGTTAAGGGGGAAAAAAAGAAAAACTTATAAATCTTAAACCCTGCATGTGCATAAAGTTTATACATGCACGGTTACAAGTTTTATCGCATGTGATCTGTTTAATCAAACTGTATTAATTAAAGGGATTTTATTAGGTTGAGATCATTAGAGACTTTTAGACAATATTGTAAACGTATACAAGTAGAACACTACAATTTCTACCCATAATTAGAATATGATTCTAAACTAGGATTTCTCTTATATTGGGAATGGGATTCCTCTTGTATTAGGATTGTATATTGTACACTATATATATTGATATTAATGAGAAAGACTCCCTAAGGGAGATTAATATCATCTTACATGGTATCAAGAGTCAAAACCTTACTATAGAAAAATTCCTCCTTGCTGCCCCCCCCCCCCACCTCTCGGCCGACGGCAACAATAACCTTTTTTTTCTCTTCCCAATTTCCATCCCAATGGAGAATTTGGCTACTCCCACCTCTTTCGATGCTTCCGCTTCTCACTCAGTCGTCATCCAACCCATCTTCTCACCGTCTTTTCATCCGGCTCTCGCCGTTACCAACATTAAGAATTTTATCCCTATAATTCTTGATCAAGAAGACGGCCAATATTGGTCATGGGTGGAACTATTTCGCATCCATGCATGTGTATATCATGTGCTTGATCATATAGACGACTATTTCCCTCATCCTCCCGATATGGACGACATCACATGGCGTCGCCTCGATGTTGTGGTCAAACAATGGATATATGGCACTATATCCAAGGACTTACTATACACAATTATGAAAACGGGTGCCTCTGCCCATGATCTATGGACACGTTTGGAAGAAATTTTTCAAGACAACAAGAACACTCGCGCCGTGTACTTGGAAGAACAATTCAACACCACCCGTCTCGAAAACTTCTCTAATATGTTAGAATATTGCAGGCAGCTGAAACTTGTGGCATACCAACTGTCTAATGTTGGTACACTTGTGTCCGAAACTAAGATGTGTTGCAATTAGTTGCGGGACTCACCAAGGGTGAATATGACACCCTAGCCACGATGATACAACAGGTTGACCCTTTACCAAGTTTCAACAAAGCACGCTCGCAATTGTTATTGGAGGAAACCAGACGTGCGAAACAGGATGAGCATAACCAAAAGGCTTTAACAGTTGAACCGTCCGCACAACATCAGGTCACCGCCGGCCAACAGCCTCTGCCAAAAATATCCAACCGCAGCAAAACCGCAACGGTAGGGGTGGCAAAGGCCGCGGCAGTGGGCCAGGCGGCAAGGGCCGCGGGAAGGGCCGAGGCCAACAAACACAACAGTCCAGCAACACCATGCCATGGGCCGGCCCAGCGTCTGGTTACCCAAATTAGAACTGGGCCGCAGCTTCACCATATCCTCCAGCCCGCCTCCTTTCAAGAATAAGTGGCAACTAGGCCAGCTCCAGTGTCCTCGCCCGCTTCGCCCAAAGACCATCAAAGCCCATGTCGTGTGCAGCCTAGTTCCCACAAAGAGCCCGCTCTCCGCAGCTGTTCTTCAATCAAATCCCTACCGACTTGGGTCAGGCATTCAGCAGTATGAGTATGTAGCAGCCCGACGAAAATTGGTATATGGACTCCGGAGCCTCCTCTCACCTCACCCGATCCGCAGGTAATCTTTCTCAAGTGTATCATTTAAAGTCTCCACAATTTATTACAGTTGACAATAGTTATCGCATTCCTATTCAGGGCTACGGTCACACCCACACTCCGTCTCCTCACCCACCCTTCTCCCTAAATAATGTCCTGCTTGCCCCACACATCGTCAAAAATTTAATATCCATTAGGAAATTTACTCGTAATAATTATGTGTCTGTTGATTTTGATCCCTTTGGTTTTATTGTGAAGGATCTACGTACGGGGACACCTCTTACGAGATGCAATATCACAGGGGATCTCTATCCATTCACATCCTCGTCCGCTGCCGGTTCCCGATCACACACTACCCTAGCTGCTCTATCTCCATCAATTTGGCACAATAGGCTCGGACACCCAGGAGCTCCCGTCTTTAATTTTCTTAGAAGTAATAGTTTTATTCAATGTAATGGGAAACTTGCCCAGACCTGCATTTCCTGTCAATTAGGCAAACGAACGTCTTCCGTTTAATTCTCAGTTAGCGTTATGTTTGCTCCTTTTGATATTGTTCATGTTAATCTGTGGACTTCCCCTATTACTAGTTCCCTAGGTCATAAATAGTATCTCGTGTTATTGGATGACTACTCTCACTTTCTTTGGATCTACCCATTAAAATTTAAGTCCGAAGTTTTTGCCAAATTTCTTGAATTTTGCACATTTATCAAAATGCAATTCGAACGCCACATTAAATCTTTTCAATGTGACAATGGCCGTGAGTTTAATAACTCCGCGTTTCAAAAATTCTGCAACAATAATGGCATGGTCTTCCAATTTTTGTGTCCTCACACGTCCCCTCAAAATGGCAAAGCCGAGCGTCTCATCCGTACAATAAATAACATGGTCCGCACTTTTTTGTTTCATGCATCCCTCCCTCCATCTTTTTGGGTTTATGCGGTCAAAATGGTAGAATACGTCCTTAATATGTTACCCACTAGTACCATCCATAACATGACTCCAACCGAAATCTTACACCGTAGGGTTCCCTCCTATGATCACCTACGGATATTCGGTTGTCTATATTTCCCTAATCTCTCTTCCACAACCTCTCACAATTTAGCTCATCGCACCACTCTGTGTGTCTTCTTAGGTTTTCCGTAAAACCATAGGGGCTATCTGTGCTATGACTTATCCACTCATCAAATTCACGTCTCTGTCACGTCACTTTTGACGAAACGCAATTCCCCTTTTCTAACATCCAAAAAATTCAAAAACCGAATTACGAATTTTTATATAAATCAACTATCTCTCCTGTCCACCTTCGGGAATTGTGCCCGTCACTTTCGGGAACTGTACCTCCACAGCCACTATTGGCCACCGTACATCACTCACCGTCAGCATTCCTGCCACCAGTGACCTCCCCATCACCACCGCTAGCACCACTCTATCTCCAGGTTCCACCAACTCACTGTCTCACCACTGTGCCGACCCCAGTCCAACCCTAAACCACCATCCAGCAAACCCAGCCACCGGTCTTACTATGCCACCGACATCATACCCGACACTACAACCCTCCTCCATTTCCGGCATACCGAAAACCCCCATACATCATTACCACAGTTCACCGGCACCCACCGACCCAACCCACTCGACTTCAAACCCAAACACCGCCATTGTTCCACACCATCCGACAGCCACCCTCGACCAAACCCCAGTCCCGACAACATAAAGCATACCACACCCAAATCTGCCAACACACATTCCACCCAACCAGTCGACCAATACCCTTACCCAACCATCGCCCACACACCGGATGGAAACCTGTGCCCAATACGAGATTTTCAAACTCAAAGTCTAATTTAACTTGTCCACCCAAATAATTTCACTTATTCCCTAAATTAGCCAAACTTGACCCAAATTGGAATGCGGCCATGTGTGAGGAGTTTGATGCATTAACAAAACAACATACTTGGGACTTAGTTCCTCAACCGGATGGGGTGAATGTGATCCGTTGCATGTGCCTTTTTTGACACAAGTTCAGAGATAGTGGTGACTTAGAAAGATACAAGGCAAGACTAGTGGCAAATGGTACTAACCAGCAGGAAGGCATTGATTGCGGCGAGACTTTTAGTCCGGTTGTAAAACCGGCCACCATTCGCACAGTTCTGAGCATTGCTATGGATAAGAATTGGCCGATTCATCACATAGATGTGAAGAATGCATTTCTTCATGGGGATTTACGAGAAATTGTATACATGCACCAACCGCCTGACTTTGTCCACCCAGCAGCCCCACAGTATGTGTGTCATCTCCGTAAGTCACTCTATGGCTTAAAATAGCCCCCCAGAGCATAGTATGATTGGTTTGCATAGTTCATTAAACGTCTTGGGTTTACATGCAACATATGTGATATCTCTCTCTTTACTTTACATCGAGGTCGTGATACTTCATATTTACTGTTATATGTGGATGACATTGTTCTTACTGCCTCTACTGATGTGTTGAAAGATGATATCATTGCATGACTCAAGTCTGAATTTGCCATAACTGATTTGGGAAAGTTGAGCTATTTTTTTGGGATCTCAGTCACTAGATCTGCAGATTGTATATTTCTTTGCCAGCGTAAGTATGCAGAGGAGATCATGCACAGGGCTAAGATGGACAATTGCAAAATCATGGCCACTCCAGTTGATTCTAAATCAAAACTTAGTGCATTGGTCGGTACTCCAGTGACTGATCCTACTATGTATAGGAGTCTTGCAGGCGCACTTTAGTATCTCACCTTCACCATGCCTGACATTGCCTATGTTTTCCAACAAGTATGTTTGTTTATGCATACCCCCATGGAACCTCATTTTACTGCCCTCAAACATATCATTCGATATGTTAAAGGCACACTGAACTATGGACTACACTTATGCCCCTCCACACCGAACTCGCTATTATCCTACACAGATGCAGATTGGGCAGGCTGTCCAGACACCCGCCGCTCTACTTCCGGCTACTGTGTGTTTTTGGGTAATAATCTCATATCTTGGTCTGCCAAACGGCAAGCCACATTATCCCGTTCGAGTGTAGAAGCTGAGTTTAGAGGAGTTGCTAATGTTGTTGCTGAGATCTGTTGGCTCTGAAACCTTCTCTTGGAGCTTCAGTGTCCTTTAAGAAAAGCGTCTCTGGTTTATTGTGATAACATATCCGCCATATACCTGTCTCACAATCCGATTCAGCATCAGCGAACCAATCATATTGAGATGGACATCCACTTTGTTCGTGAGAAGGTTGCTTTCAGGCATATTAAGGTATTACACGTGCCTTCCTCATATCAATACGCGAATATTTTCATGAAGGGCCTCCCAAGACAGTTGTTTCTTAACTTCAGATCCAGTCTTAGCGTTAGGCCTCCTCCCGCTCCGACTGAGGGGTGTGTAAATGTGTACAAGTATAACACTACAACCCCTACCCATAATTAGAATAGGATTCTAAACTAGGATTCCTCTTATATTGGGAATGAGATTCCTCTTGTATTAGGATTGTAAATTGTACACTATATATATTGATATTAATGAGAAAGACTCCCTAATGGAGATTAATATCATCTTACAAATATAAAGGAGCATGTTTCCAACACTACAAGTATTTCACAAACCTTAATCGTTCGGTAGGAGGGATAGAATGTGATTGAATTATTAGTCTTATGGGATTGAAATTAATCTCATATTTGGTTGGTGGGATAACTCCTTTGTATTCCACCCAATCTTATCTATATAGAATAAAAGGTGGGATAAGTTATGCCACGTAAAGGATGAGATAAGTTATCTCATCTTATCCCACCCAATCTCATCTATATGGGATAAGCTTATCCCTTCTATATTCCTCTAATTAAGTAAAGGAGAAGAAAAGTGAAAAGGTTACAGAAAGATAATGCTACGTTCTGTCACCTCATGCGAAAGCATAAAATCATTCTTAATAGTTGATGTGTAATAATAACTCCATAGAATCATCTTTAATAGTTGAGGTGAAAGCAAGACAATTCGACGACCCCGAGTTGGTCCGAATGAAAAAGGGCAATTCCCTACAAAAGAAGCCAATACTAGAACTCGCAGGAGACAGAGTCCTCAGATATCAAGGTCAACTATGTGTACCAAATGAATGAAGACTCAAAGAGCAAATTATGGCCGAAATCCACCAATCCATATTTTTCATTCATCCTAGATCGACAAATATGTACAATGACCTTCAACAGGGTTTATTGGTGAAATGGCATGAAGAAAGATATTGCAGCATTTGTAGTTCAATGCCCGAATTATCAGCAAGTTAAGATCGAGCATCAGAATCCTGGAGGTTTACTACAACATATTAAAATCCCTACTTGAAAATGGGAAATGATTAATATGGATTTAATCACCGGTTGCCCCGTTCTTATCGAAAGTTTAATTCCATCTGGGTTATCATTGATAGGCTAACGAAATTGACTCATTTCTTACCCGTTCGTACTACATTCTCAGCTGAATATTACGCCAAGCTGTATATAAAGGAAATAGTTCGGTTGCATGGTATTCCAGTATCTATTATATCTGATAGGGGTGCTTAGTTTATGACTCATTTTTGGAAGTCATTTCAGAAATGTTTAGGCACCAAAGTGAACCTTAGCACAACCTTCCATCCATAGACCGACGGTCTAGCTGAGCGCATAATACAGACACTCGATGACATGCTACGAGCTTGTGCATTGGATTTCAAAGGTAGCTTAGACGATCATTTTCCCCGTATCGAGTTTGCTTATAATAACAGCTATCATTCCAGTATTCAGATGGCCCCGTATGAGGCATTATATGGACGGAAGTGTAGATCTCCAATTGGCTGGTTTGAAGTGTGTGAAGCTGGATTATTAGGTCCCGATTTAATTTAGAAAGCAGTGGAGAAAGTAAAGTTAATACAAGAACGCTTATTGACTGTCCAAAGTCGATAGAAGTCATATTCAGATGTTCGACGCTACGACTTAGAATTTGCAGTTGGCGATTCAGTATTCTTAAGCGTTTCTCCAATGAAAAGGGTTATGAGATTTGGCAAGAAAGAGAAACTTAGCCATAAATACATTGGGCCATATAAGATTTTCCGCAAGATAGGTCGAGTGGCCTATGAACTTGAATTACCCTCAGAAGAAGCAGTTCACTATGTGTTCTATGTGTCAATGTTATGTAAATGCATATGAGATTCCTCCGGTATTACCCTTGTAGAGGATGTGAAAATCACTGAAGATTTAACCTATGAAGAGACTCCAGTAGCCATTCTAGATCACTAAGTTCAAAAACTGAGAACTAAAGAAGTTGCCTCCGTTAAGGTACTATGGAGAAATAATAATACAGAGGAAATGGCTTGGAGAAAGAAGAACATATGTGATCCATATATCCTTACTTGTTTCAGTCCTCAGGTTTATACATATACTCGTGTGATATAATTTTCTCATTTCAATTCTATTCAACAAATCCTAAATCCTATACCTTATTTAGGTGTTGATGTTGATGGAGATATGGCATGTGCAGCTCTGAGTACGACAGAGGATAGTTGAGGTGAGTTATGACTAACTTTCTCAATTTTGATATACAGACAGTCATTTGAGGCCTAGTTGATATTGTTTTATTGTTATATTGCCCTGTGCGGCATGGGATATACATTTGGATTGTTTAACAAGTTTTGAATAGTCATGTTTATAAAGAAAATTCTACCAAAGTTTTTAGAATACTCGAGAGTTAAGAATATCCTCAACATTCGCAGATGAATGTTTCTAAGGGGGAAGGATGTTACACCCCGTAGTTTCGCATTCAGTCATGCCGTTAATAGATACCGATGCATTGGGAAGAAATACTACTTTACGAAAGATAATAAAGGTTTATGACTTGTTTATGAAAGTTTCGGAGTGTTGGGAAATTAAATGAATCGAAGAAAGTACGTTTTGATGAAATCAGAAAACTGGGTGTTTTGACGGCAGAGTTGACATACCGTTAAAATACAAATTCCAGATCGTCAAATACTCTGAGATTTTGACATCTCAGTTGTTGATCGACGGTCCAGATTGACGGACCGTCATATGGTTGACGGGCCATCAAAGTTCCCACCCTAAGCCGTCAATTTTTCCTGGCAGTTTGATGGGAAGATTGATGGACTGTTAGAAGTTTGACGGTCCGTCAAATGAACCATCAAAGTACGATGGTGGAAAAATTTTCTGGGTTTAAAAGTGGGTCATGTCGATTATCATCAATTTTCTCCCAAAACCAGACCTAGAACACCCCTAGAATCCTCTCTAAGGTTCCTTAACATCCCAATACCAAACCTAAGCCGAATTACGCAAGATTTAAGCAATAATTAGTAATCGCAGGAATTATTATCTCAGTGTTGAAGCAATTTTGGAAACCTTTAAAATTGGAGAAACTTGTGTTGTAAGAGGATTTGGATACATAAAGGTAGGAATTTATCCTTCTCTATCTATATTTATGGTTAATTGATGATTCAGAGTAAGTTGTGAAAGGATTTTCGTAATTGAAACCCGTAAACCTATGAAATCATTGTATATAGACTTGTGGGCTGTTTTGATTAATATATGAATTGGGATTAATTAGTATATTGATTTGATTATTGGCGTTGTAAACTTAAGAAAGTATGTTTCGGAGAATGGTGAGATCAAATTATATAAGTACACTTTGTTAAGGAATCTAAGAACCCTTTGTGTTTAAGGTTATCGATAAGATTCCTAAATAAAGTCACTTATTTGGATATGAATTCGATATTGATATCGGTCATTTGTTTGCTATAGACAACTACCCGTAAGGAGTATGCGGGCTTGTAAGGCGATTGTAACTTCAAGGATAAGGTATGTAAGGCAACCTTCTTTCTTGGCATGACTTGATACGTCATTTTTTTAAAATAGAAATCTCTTGGCAATATGTAGCGAAAGATCTTCTTTGACAACTCGATCATAAATCTTGAGTACTTTCTTGTCCATAGCATCCTTTAGGTTATATAAGTTCCAAGTGTTCATATCAAGATTCTTGAACGTAGTGTCAATAATAATAGTCGGAGGATAACGATGATAGGTCACTCCGACTCTGCTTGTGATACCTATTAGAGTCTATCTTGCATTGCACTTATATATGTGTATTTATTTTTTTACCAAACCGTGCTATAGTCGGCCAGGTACGACACGTAGATATGCACCCATCTAAAGTTGGTTTGATATTATCGAGTCCCACATCTAGGTCAGGTATGACCAAGTCCTCATTGCGACACGACGCCATCACTTTCACCACTTTTCCTTCCACTTTGATGATATGAATTGTGCCCCCAACATGGCATCCAGTCTGCGGCTACGCTCTTGTGGTGGAGGTACAAATATAACTAGACCAAGTAACTAATTTCCCTTTGTGCACTTCTTAGCCTTTATATGAGGTAGGTAATTCTTTGGTTCTATAACAACAAATTCAAGAATATAGGTACTTTGTTCCTCGCCCTTTGACTCCTCCATAGGCTCAGATGGCTTGATTACTATCTTACTATCTAAACACAATATGGAAAAATGATTGGAATGAGGTCTAATGCGTCCTAACTCATGAATTGTACTACTACTTGCATCCCCATACAAACTATAGTCATCAAAAATAATATTTTCTACTTCCACACATGACTCTAGTGCATTTTTTTCAATAATGGCATCATCAATAAAAGTATGGTCTAATGATTGGTATTCTCGTTTTAGCTCCTCAATTTGGTCTAGAAGATCTTTTTCAGCTTCACACAACTCATCACTAAATTATTGGGAGTTATACACATCAACGTTTGCACTCAAATCTACATCCAAGTTGCGCACAACCAAGCCAAACCTGTCAATTTCTTGTGCAAGATCAACTCTCTCCTTAGACCAATCATTCACCAACATTATTAGTAAACGGCAGCGTTCCGCATATTTGCTTAATCGATAATATTCATCACAATACCAACCCTTACTCCCATATTCATGTTCAGACTTTCAAGATGCTAGGCCACGACAAGACTAAAAATACAGGCAATAAAAATCTTCTGTCAACCAAGCATCTTCATCAATAACCTTACCTCCATATTTTCCATCCCCAGATGTCATGCTGAGAGAACTAAAAACATACTAAGAGAGAAAATCAAATAATTACAAAAATAAAAATATTTACAAAAAAACCTGTAAAGATAACCGTAAAAGTCTAATCTAGAAAAACAGTTAATTTCTAAGTCCCCGGCAACGGCATCAAAAACGTGTTCCTCCCAAACTCACACGCAAGTATACGCGGTCGTACAAGTAATATAGGATTTTAACTCCAGATATCGTACCCACATGGACTTATGATTAACTATTTACTAAATTAAACTAATGCTAATTATCTAAACAAGAAATAAAATTCAAAGTTATATTTATCAACTAACTAAAAATAAAAGAAAATAAATAATGAACTTCAACCAAGAAAGAACGAATTTTTATTAGAGAAAAGATAGATCTAGGGCCATGACCACTAACAATCCAGCTGAGTCTTCCAATCGTTATACCTATTTTATTTCTTGGGTTACTAGTTGACGGGTTGATTTTTACTTTATGAGTATCTTTTGAGTTGCTCACAAGCCTGTAGATGCTACTATAACGCCTATATTCCTATGGTCGCCAGAGGTAACAAGAAGGCATTTATATCTTCGTATTCAACTAAGCAAGGCTAAAGGGTATATTCCTATCCTCAGTAGCGAAAAGTATAAATACGAACAAGCCCTATTTATTCTTATTACGCATATAAATTTCCTATCCCTAGTCCAATTCACACGCCACAAATAGTGTTTAATTAGTGATCAAGTAACTAAATAATTAATCTCAAGAATAAATAAGCAACCCAATATTTTAAAACTATCAAAAACTATCATTAAACCAACATTCATGTCTTTGCCATTACCCCATAAATTAAGGAGATTAGCTACTCATGATTCGAAGAACGGCAAAAGAATTCATGAAATAACCTAGGGTTTATGGATAGAAAATAAGAAAACTAAAGGAAAAATAATAAGGACGGCTTACAAGTCTCAAAAATATCCCAGCACACGTTTTTACTGATTAAATATGTCTATTTATAGTGTACGGAAAAAACTAAAATAAGTTGGTCAAATCCCAAACAAATTGAGAAAATTGGGTCGTCTTGTGCCTTGCTTGCGTGATGTCTGCCCAAAGCACAAAGGTGCTTGCGCTTTGCTTGAGCGATGCATGCCCAAAGCTCAAATAACAGCTTCAGAGTTTTCTTGACCAGAGAGCATGTTCTTGCGCGATGCACGCCCAAAACTTGAGATCTTCCGATTTTTCATTTTTCTTCTCAAGTGTTGGACTCATTTCTCGTCAAGTTGTCCAAGTGCAATATGCCTCGAAAATCATCTAAACTTGCTCAGTTTCCATTCATTTGTTATCGTCGGACCTAAACACACAAAAGTACCAACATAAGCCTGAATACAACGATTTCACCGAGATAAGACAATTAAAGTACTAAGAACTAGAGGTAAAGTGACACAAAATAACGATATTTGTGTCAAATATCACTTCTCACTATGTATATAATTTGAGTGGACCACCAAAGGATGTGTTGCAGCATGAGATTGTTCTTCCCTTAACAAGAAGTATCGGGTTTGAGTTCAGGGTATGAAAAAATCTTTGATAGGGACCGTTTTCCCCAAATGGGTCATGTGCGGCGGGAATACAGATATAATCGAGCTTTAATGCTGATATCAAACACCAAACGAAAAATCAAATAAAAATATAATTTGAGTGGGAGATAGCAAATAGGCCTTTGATATATATCCATTCCGATGATCATGGTAGTATTTTAATGAAGAATCGGATCGGAAAAGGTCCGATCCGTCTTGAATGTAGGTAGCAGTTGGGAGGAATATTTGGGAATTATCGAAGGAACACAGACGCATCATGTGGATGGACAACCAATTATCTTCTCAATGCTTTTAAATAATGATATTTTGCTGGAAATAAAGCAACAATTTTTTATACATTCTTGTCATGTGTCTTTGTTGCTTTAATTGCTTAAACTAATAATGTAAATCACTTTTCAAATTTGGGACCTCGCCATAACACCTTTTTCAACATTAATAAAACATCATGTGATAGTGTAAAAAGTTTTACATTATCAATGTTAATTCAATTGACTATAATCTGTTGACTAGGTTACGTTAGTATCTTGTTATTAAGAACTACATGTCATTGTAATTAGTCAATTTAAACGGTAGTGTAAAAACATTATACTTTATCCTTATAATAGAAAAAACAAATTAAAAAATATATGATAAACGTCACAAAATAGTCTAATTCCATAACCATAGGCTTAAACTTTTTGATTATCTAACTAGCTCGATTTCGTCGCCTAACTAAGTTACTCCATCATAATTTCCTTGCCGTTAGGTCTTTTTTTGTTGTTGTTGTTGGGAAAATTACGTATTTGATTGCTAGCTAAGAATGATTTTTTATATAATGAGAAAGTCTTGCTAACCTACGACATGAAGGTGGTAGGATATCAATGTACCCACTTTTTGTTTGTCTAAAACACCCCTTCCGGCTCACTAATGTAAATACTTTTAGGGGCTTATTGGTCTTTTAACTAAATTCTCAAATTTCTTTCTCTTTCTCCTATAACCCTTTTTCAGATTAAACTTCAACAAAATCAATATTGAATTGTATTTCGTCCAATACTGCTTCACTGTTTTAGCACACACTGAGTGGTCTTTGTGGAGAAAAAAACAAAGAAAATGAGTGAATGAAAAAGATGGGTTTGCTTTCAGTAGGGGAACAATCTAGACACACACTTTGTTATGAATAGATGAGATCTTCTAAATTCCTTTGGTCTCAATTCATCCTTTCTAACTTTCAGTTTTCTAATGATAAAAAAATATTGAAATTATCCCGACACTTTATTGTTCTACAGACTCAATATGTAACCAGTAAAAAAATGTTGGAAATAAAAAAAATCTTTCTTCTCTTTGCTCTTTACATATATACTTCAAATCTAGTAATTATTAGGATTTGTAACACTCAAAAAAATAAGATTTTCATAAAGTTTTCTATTCCCTCCATAGCTTCTTAAATCTTCTCATATTCATTCTTTTTGCACTGCTCGATATTGGAAGGAGGAAGATAGAAGGAAAAAAATGGGTACATTGCTATCCTATAACATTCATGTTATATGCGTAACGATCTGGGCACTGTCTCAGAGAGAGGCTCGGTGAAATAGATATGTCTGTGAAGATGCGAACTACCTGCATCCGGACAGAAAGACCCTATAAAGCTTCATTGTTCCTTGGGATATATGCTTTGTTGTTTCGAGGTATATATATGCTTTGTTGTGTCGAGCTCTTTTCGTGAACCTTCTTCCTTTGTAGGCAATTACAGAAGTATGCTTTGTTGTTTCGAGGTGGAGGGATATATACTTGATTTAACTTTCTTCTACATTTTTCTTTATCCATGCATGTCGTTATTGTTGACTCATCTCCAACCAACAACAGGCTGAGTCCAAGGGGTACGACGAAGGGCAATTCCGTGAATATCACCTGTGTATTGCAATTTTAGATAACACGTGTGGCAAAGCCCTGTTCGTCTGGTCTTCTGAGTTTTGTCGTTCCAAACTCAAAATTTTGTTCTGTTTGAATCTGGTATGAGCTGTTTGTTAAGTAATTTATGCAAATTTTCTTTGTTTATTGCAGTTGGTGAGTTCTTATTCCCTCTACTTCTTTTCTGCTCAATTTTATCTCTAATCTTCTGCTTTATCTGCTCAATTTTATCTCTAATCTTCTGCTTTATCAACTTTGTGAAAGTATATATGTCCTCGAAACAATCATTATTAGGGACAAATGTACTTGAACACATTCGTATTATTAATAAAATTAATATTTATGACATTTGCAATTATTGAATTATTGTTTGATTGTTTGCAATGATTCATATATGTGCATCCCTTGAGCTTACGTTGTCATTAATAGAGTAAAATATTAATGATAGAACGTAACTCTCAAAATAGTCTCGACTAATGATCATCGAGAATGGAATATCGATGATATGTTATAAGTTGACATGTGGTCTGCATCACATTCTTGGAGAATGTAGTATATCTCACCTGCTACGAGTAATGGTTACTAGTGATGGACAAATGAATACTTTTGGAAAGTATTGGTATACCCTGCTGATAAACTATTTGTTATACATGTCTAGAGTGTTATCGGCGTGTGAGAGATAAAGGTCATCTGACTTGAGGTCAATACGCACCTTGTTTACACAGTAATGTACTTTGACCTTGTCCTAAGCTTAAACTCCTTATAGGATAAGATACGGCTTGTGTTGGGTGCATTATGATGCAAATTAAGGTGGTGATTGGGCCAAGAATAAGATTCATTCCTCGATTGGATATTCGAGAGAGTACTCAACTTCTCAGTGATATTAGGTCGACCAAGTCATTGGACAATGCAAGAGACATATTTAGAATATGGTCTAGTTGTCAACTAATATAGATGAGATAAAGTGATCAAGCCATTTGGATAGACACATGGCAAATCTTAAGCTTGATCGAGTGTGTCGCGAATGAAAGAAATTATCATTTCGCATAAAGGTTATGTTTGTTGGATTCATGTAAACGTACTTCACATATTGAGTTCGTCGTACGGCGCAGTCTAGGAGTTTCGTATAGACCTTAATTGGATTAGTGTCAATATATGAAGGCCTATAGGGTCACACTATTTCGATTGTCTCTTCGATCTAAGAGTGTAATGAGGAAGTATTAAATATTCGATTTGGAATCGAGATATTTGAATTATTAATAATTATGGGATAATTTCTATTTGATGGAAATTATTTAATGAAGTCAAAATTGAATTTTGGATTTAATTAAATGTGCTGAATATTTATTAACGAAACCGGACGTAAGGCGCCACAAGATCGACTGACAGTGGCCCAAATGATCGCCCATCAGACTTCGATTTTAGACTGTGCTTAGAGCTCAACCCTAATCCGATTTTGACCTAAAAATTAACTATATATACAGCACTAACCCCATTGATGACAGACTAATATTCTATTAAACAATTCTAGACTTAGAGTTTAGAATAAAACTTTATCAAACCTCTGTCAAGATTTTTTAGCTTTCTTGACAGAGGAATACACTATAGTAAGGTGTTTGCAATCGAAGGAAACAATCGCGTGTTCGCCCTTAGTAAATATTTCAGATTATACAACATGTAAGTGTTCTTGTTTAAGTTTTACTTTATATGTTTTGATTGTCGTATAACCATACCAGAATGCATTGTTGGGGTAAGTAAATAAAATTTTGAACTTCCACTGTGCATTACTTAGATGTTTTGAACCCAACAAATCCCTATAGTGGTATCGGAGCCCAGGCTAGTTCAATGGTTATTTAACAATTGAATGAAATAATAATATGGGTTAAACATAAAATTGGTTTTCAAACTGAATTGAAACAGGGCTTCTTAAAATCCTACATATCTTGATAGAACAGTTGACCTTTTTTATATCACCCTAAATTATCAACTATGCTAAATTGAGGAAGTCATTCCGTTCTAACTCGGACTAAACCAAAGTCCAGATAACCAGTTCATTGCGAACATGGTGCACGGTGAAGAACGGGTAGGAATGGATGATGGTCTATATGTGCGTTATTGATAATAATGGGTGATGATAAAAGATCAGTGATATGATCCCTAAATTGGATTTAGGGTTTGAATGATTTTAGAAAATCAACACGGATATGGTAGGGCACCGCGACGCCTGTTAGGGTTTTCAAAGCGGTGTCGCGGCTCCAAGGTGGAGCGCCGCGGCGCCAGTCACGGTGACAAGCAGGAGCAACGGCTCCTGCCGAGATCCGCCATTAAAAGCTTCATTTTAAATTCTGGACTTACTGGACAGTAGGCGTCGCGGCTCCATAGTGGAGCTTCGCGACCCTAATGCACTATAGAAGCCAAAAGGATACTGCCTTACCGACGTCGCGGCCCTACTGATTAGCATCGTGGCTCCATGGTGGAGCACCGCGACGCCACCTGTCCAGAAACAAAAAAAAAGTTCAAAATGTTTAACCCACGATTATTATTATATAATATATTATTTGATAAGTATATTGTTTATGTTCTAAATGTCAATATGTTTGTCATTTAAAATAATTAGATAGTGTCCGCATTATATATGTCTAGGTAGGCAGCGCCCGGTATTTGTTAGACCGCATTATGCATGTCTGGGTAGGCGGCACCTTGTATGTGTTTAAACCGCTTAATATCATGCATAGAAAGGCGGTACCCAATATGTGCTTAAATGACTTTGCATGATAGTTAAGATGCTTTGTTTGACATAGCATGCTAGAGTTGATCTTGGTTAAAATCCTAAATTAAAATGTTCCCCAAAAATTTAATACAAGTCTCATTTAAAATGAACGTGTCATCTGTTATAATTGATTGTAGTGCAAAATCCTTTTCGGCAAGATGAGTATTTATGCCACAGCATTTTCTCTAAGTCTACGAGGACTCATACTCTTTCATAGATACATGTTAAATGTAGAAGTGAGTGATAAACCTTCATGAGTATTTACACCACAGTGTTTGCTCTATAAGGCAAAACTCACTTAGATGCATAATTGCAGTTGCATAACGGGATTGACTTGCTAAGCTGTCTTGGCGCCACAGCGTCGGACAAGCCGAGGGACGCAGATTGATTATTTGGAACATTCGGTCAAACAAAAGTTATAAATTGTTTGTAATTGGTTTGGAGATCTACCAGGTTGTGTTGTTGAAGTTATCAGCCACAACAAATGCGGAGATTTCATGAACCTGGATCTTGGCCCATTATGACCATATTTGATATGAGTCTGTATTCTTCCATGAGGTCGAATAGTATGTTAAAATAGTGGGAGCTAATTAAACTAAAGACCATGTTAATTAGTTAACGAATGTGTTCAATAAAATTTATATTATAATTTGGTAGCTATAGATGTGTTGAAACCTAGATGAGGTGTTCAGAAGAAGACAAAGGTAGCTATGGATGTGTTCCTCAACTGCAAGAAGAAGGGGCACTGGAAGAAGGAATGCACAGCTCCAGGAGGAGGCAAAACACTAGGTGCTCCTGCCTCTACTAGACAAGGTATGTTTGTCATTGAGATAAATATGCCTATAAATAACTCTCACTGTTGGGTATTGGATACCGCATGTGGCTCATACATTTGTAATAATATGCAGGGTCTGATTGACAGCAGAAAGGTTGGACCTTGGGAGGTAGACCTGCGCCTTGGAAATGGAGCACGAGTAGATGTTAAACGCGTGGGAACTTATAGACTAGATTTACCTTCAGGATTTTGTTTAGAACTAAATATTTGTTATTTTGTTCCCTCGTTGACGAGGAATATTATTTCTATTCCAGTGTTAGACATTGAGGGGGTTTCCTCATTTATTGCCAATGACAGTTATGTATTGTCTTTTAATAGGTTTGTTTGTGGAAATGCTCCGCTTATGGATGGTTTGTATGTTCTAAATTGTAGTCGTGAAATTTTCAATGTGCAAAATAAACGAGATAAGATAAGTAATCCAAGAAACCCCATCTACTTATGACACTGCAGACTTGGTCACATCAATGAATCAAGGATAACAAGATTAAGAAAGTTAGACTACCTAGAATCATTTGACTTGAAGTCCTATGGTAACTGTGAAATTTGCTTGAGAGGAAAGATGACACATCAAGCCACTTTCTGGGAAAGGTGTGCGAGCCAAAGAAGTGCTTGAGTTGGTCCATACTGATGTATGTGTGCCATTTTCAACTCAAGCTAAGTGAGGCTTCCCCTACTTCATCACTTTTACAAACGATTTCACAAGGTTTGGGCATGTGTATCTTATGAAACAGAAGTCCGAAGCCTTTGAGAAATTCAAGGAGTACAAGTCAGAAGTAGAGAAGCAACTTGAAACAAGTATCAAGACCCTTCGATCAGATCGAAGAGGTGAATACTTAAGTAAAGAATTTCTGGATTACTTGAAGCTTCATGGAGTCCAATCACAATGGACACCTCCTGGAACGCCACAAATGAATGATGTTGCTGAAAGGAGAAATTAAACCCTATTAGATATGGTTAGATCCATGATGAGTTTCTCAGCTCTACCAATATACCTTTGGGGTTATGCATTGCAAAGTTCAATTTATATTATGAATAGGGTTCCTTCAAAGTCAGTAGTGGAAACTCCATATGAGATATGGAATGGCAAGAAGCCAGCACTTAAACACATGCGACCTTGGGGGTGCCCTGCATATGTAAAGAAGATGCTTACTGACAAGTTGGAATCTAAAAGTGAGAAATATTATTTTGTGGGGTATCCAAAGGAAACTAAGGGATACTATTTCTATCTTCCTGGAAAACATAAGGTCATTGTTTCCAGAAATGCAACTCTTTTTTAAGAAGACTATGTCTACAAGGAACAGAGCTGCAATAAGATAGAATTTGAAGAAATTCAAGAACCACAAGATAACACAGAAGTTGAACCCTTGTCGAATGGCCTAGACAAGGATTCAGTGGGAGTATTTGGTGAAGATTGGGTACTTAGAGTACACCCTTGAGCATTTCTGTGTCAGTACAGAGGACGATTGACCTCTGAGGCGTGTAGCCCAGTGCATTTATTGTTATGCTAGCCCAGATGATGATTAGCCTCCGTAGAAAAATAGCCCCGGTGTATCTATTTCTGTGTTAGTCCAGAGGACGTTTGACCTCCAAGACGTGTGGTCCGGTGCATCTATTGATGTGCTAGTCAAGAGGATGATTAGCCTCCTGAAAAAATAGCCACGGTGCATCGAATGATTGTTCGCCCGTAAGTTGACCTGTGTTGATCTGTTGGTTGTCTGTGAGTGGCTTATTGATGATCTTGAGTTCATGATTGAAAAGACTTAATGTGATAAACAATATAATAAGTTGAAATTGATATATTTCTATGTTATTGACTTTTACTGGTGATGTTACTAAGGTTATAATCTTACTCCATCTTTGGGATTTCGAATTGTTTTTGAACGAACTGAAGCTAGCGAGAACCACTTAAGGATTTAAAGTGATTATTTCTTCATCATTAACTTATACTGGATATTCTTGAGATGTTATCATCTATTTTGAAATGTTCCTCAATATTGTTCTCAATTACACTTATTACTTATATATATTTTTATATTAACTATTGTCCCGTAGACACTCACCGAGTACCTAATACTCAGGCATACCATTGTTATTTTTTATGGTATGTTAGGTGAAGAAGAGAAGGTTCGTGGTACGCGTACGGAGTAGGAGAACTTGCTGCTTTCCAAACTTATTAGTGAGCCCACACCCTTGTTCGTGGGACACCCCATCTACCTAGTTTTATTATTTTAGTTTTCGGACTGCATACCGAAGTTAGACTATTATTTCCGTCTCTTAGAAGCTCCGTAGATAGTTGTCAGATTTGTGGATAAATTCTTGAAGTCTCGTATGACTTGTTGGGGGCGTTTTCCACATTTCACGACTGGTTATTTATATTAGACTTTCGCTGATTTTTCATAAGTATGAGTATGTTTACTTTTAGCCTTAATGACTCGTTTTAACAAATGTTAAAAGGTTAGAGATTAGACGTTTATTAATTTTATAAGGTGCTTCTGGTGTTGTTCGTGGCATCGGATGTCTGTCGCGTTCATGGTGGGTTTTGGGGCGTGACATGTACATGTGACTCCTTGGTGTCCCCCGGTGTAAAGCTAATGCCTCCGGTAACACTAAAAGTTGATTTGGATATGACTCACCTACTTCTACTACGTGTCATCACATAATTCATCTATCTATATAATACGAATTTTGCCCTGTACAACTTCTACAAGCTCATGTCATCACCTTATATGCTTGATTAACAAGTTTATATATATATATATATATACACATACTCCTCGACATATATATTAGTATCTGCTCCACTTGATCGTAACTTCATGGTGTGAAAGGACATATAAAAAAGATAAATTGAGAAGCATTGGACAAATCCAAGAACATAGTTAAAAAAAGATTATCTAAACTCGTCTTCCAACAAGTTCAACGTTGAAAACATTCAATTTGATCTCTATGATTATGCTATGATTATTTGCTCTATATATATATATTACTTCACTACATAATTTGGATCTTGACATAGATGCATGTATATACATGTACACAGGGGCAATTTTAGATATAAAAACGGGTCACGTGAATTCATGGTCACTCGACTAAACTCGATATATTATGTGTATAATTCTCTAACTATAGTTAATATTAACCAAAGGAACACATGATCAAATGAGATTGAGTGGTGCATTGATTAAGTATTGAGTTTACTACCCTAGGGATCAAACCCAACTTATTGCATTTTTATGTCTTTTTTTAAAGTGCACTCATTATCTTGAAATTCTGAATTTGACTCTACATGTATCTCCCCAAAAACCAATAAATATATTATATGCATGTAGAATGTAGTCTCATAGGTTGTCATTTATCAACCTCATATAACTGAAAATATGGAAATCAAAACCTAAAATTTTGATGTTCCTCCTCCTTCTCTAGTGAATATTATATTGTATACTAAAATGACGAGATTTCATGAAAGAATTGCAAAGTACATATAAATTGATGAAATTTTTGTGTTATCTAATAAGAAAATGGATCCTAAAATCCAGTCCTAAAATATAGCTATTAGCTCATATAGTAAGAATTGCCCAAATTCATATAACTAATGAGATCGAGTTTCTCATCATACGTGTTCATACATGTCAACTGAAGCGTAAATAATATAATATGAGGAGTCAGCATCGGATAAAAATAAATTAAAAAAATTAAATGAGTCTAGTTTATTTATATACTTGATAAAAAAATAAAATGTGAACCCAACTCAATTATAAAAGCAAGGACATGAGGTGATAATTATCGTATATCACATGAGCAACAAGTTCCTAGACATTCTCTTTCACTAGAAATTGATTTATGAAGCTGTGAACTACTGATGTTTCAACTATTCTCAAGTCGGAATAGTGCTCAAAAAGATAATCTTAGTCATGTACTATTATCTTAATGTCATAGTTTAATTTAAAGGTGGCCAGTGGGCCGGGCTCGGGTCTGGCGGGGTCGGGGTCGGGGCGGGACGGGAGAAGGGGTCGGGGTCGGGGTCGGCGGGTTTTCCTTTTTTTTTTTTTAAATAACATATGTATAAAAAAACTCAATAAACAAAACAAGATAGTGTAATAAAAACATCCCAAGGCTGTTTTTGTGCCTCTTATATTATTTAATAGACATATGATTTTTTTGTAATACAAATACAATTGTCTAAAATCTAAATTGCAACTTTGTGGTGTTGTCCAAAAGTTGCAAATTACATAATAAAATTGCAATTAAAAAAATTACATTCTCAAAAAAACCTGTTCTAATTGCTTGATGATTTCATGTGGTTCTTCGGTTGGAATTGGTATTTGTTGGTCAAATTGATCCACGTCGCTTCCACTACCTTCGGTTAAGATTTCGTTATAGTTTTCATCATCATCTTCGTTGATCTCCGGTTGACCGCACCTTCTCCGCTTCGCTCGTATCCAATCTCTGAATAATACTGCAATTTCCAAGTTGTCTCCGGCTAATGAGTGTCTGTGGTCTCCTATTTGATATCTGCCTGCAGAAAAAGCTCTTTCAGACGCAGTTGATGACGCTTGAATGTTCAAAACATCTCGAGCCAATAATGAAAGTGTCGGAAAGGTCTTCTCATTCCCCCTCCAATATTTCAGCAAGTCTTCATGTCCATCTTCATTGATAACTTCTTGATACGGTACAGAACCCTGCAAAATAAAAATATCCAACTCGCTAATTTGGTTAGTAGTAGAGGTACAGCCACATATTCTATTTATGAGGCTTTCAATACTAGCCGCAGAAACAGCATGTCTTTTGTGAGGTTGTGTTGAAGATGAAGAAGATGGTATGGAAGCTGGTAAGTTACTAGCATTTTCTTGTTGATAAAATCTATATATATTTTTGCATTAGTGTTCTATGCTAGACAACACTTCTTCTTTAGTTTGTTCAATAGATGGTGGATGATTTAGATTTTTGGGACTTGGAGGTGGTAGTACTTCTATACAATCGTAAATAGTTTCAATTAGTGATTTAGTACCGTCTATTTTAATAGTAGGATTTAATACAGAACCAATAATATAAACAGAGGGAATAGGAAAAAATATTTTTTTATTTTGACAAATATTTTTTTAATAGCTGCCTTATAAGCTGGTTTTTTCATATATTCACTAAGTAATAAAAATATTAGAGTTATATAAAATAACATAAATAGTAGGATAATATATACCGAAAAATTCTTTTGTTGCTTGAAAAAAATTCTCTAAAAATACAATAATGTCGGAAATTTTTTTCCAATCACTATCTAAAATCATATCAGCTGGCTTTTTATTATGAGAGTTAAAAAATAAAGTTATAGGTAATTTATAGTCATAAGCAACAAGTAGTTGCTCGTATAAAGAATTCCACCTAGTGGATACTTCTTGTGAAATTTTTCTATAAGGTAGTCCACAATCGTGACAAGTTTTTTTATATTCCTTTCTACGTTGTACTTTATTACTTTTAAAAATAAAGTTTATAGCAAATTGTATTTTACTAAGAATGTCTTCAAAAAGTGATAGACCATCCTTTACAATTAAGTTATATATATGGCACACACATTTTATATGAAAATGATCTGGAAAAGATGGAGTTAAACTATTTTTTAAAATTGTAATTGCGTAATTATTATTAGAAGCGTTATCTAATGTAATAGTCATAATTTTATCGGTAATTCCATAATAATCGCACACTTGATAAATATTTTCTGCAATAAAAGTACCAGTGTGCCTATCATCTATATATCTATACGCTAAAATACGTTTTTGCATAGACCATTTATAATCTATCTAATGACAAGTTACAGTTAAATAATCATGGTCGTTAGTACTACGACCTATATCAGACGTGATAGATACTTTGCCATTAAAATGATATAATGAAAAACGTAATTATTGTTGATATTCATGCGCGAATTTAAATACATCTCTCTTAACAGTTGATCTAGGAAAACCGTTAAAAGCAGGATTATATATATCTCTAATGTGATGAATAAAATCGGGAGATGAAGGAAATGAAAAAGGCAAACCCTCCACAACAACTAATTTTGATATTGCTTCCCTATCTCTATGTTTATTGTATTTAGAGCCTACAATTCCCCCTGTCATAGGGTTAATTTGACCAGACTTGGTCCGGGACAAGACGTGATGTGAACCTTGTCCCGATGGAGCGGGCGTTTGCGCACCGGTTTTGAAGTCCTGGTATTGGGCATACCTAGCTGGATGAGCACTTACTACGTGTCTAATTAAACCCCGCCCCACCGTGACCTTTTCCAGCTTTTAAATTTTAAAACATTTTTACAAATTTTACATATGGCTACTTGATTCTCTACGCTCCTATCAAAAATGTTCATGCATCTGATTTTAATGGTCGCTTTCTTTGGACCTCGTCTCATACTAGGGAATAGGAGGTATTTCACTGAAGGTGCACTAGTGGATGTGTTGTCATCAACATTAGTGGGTATATCATCTAGATCATCGTCTAAATTAAAGTCTTCTTGAGTTCCAAAATAGCTCCTGGTCTAAATCTAATGGTATTGTAGGAAAGTTGAGTATCAACAAAATCATCCCGTAGAAATAAGATGACTAGAAGAAGTACCCTTGCCTGGTTGCCCTACTAGAAGAAGCACTCTTACCCTTACCCTTAAACATACATTTTAATCCTTCCATTTTAATTATGATAATAAATAATTAAAGACAATAAAATTAAGTGCGCTAAATAAAATAAATGCATAATAATAATTTAATGAAGAACGAATGTACCAAACGCCGACGTAACGTCGACGTGTAATCGAGAGGTTGAAAATTGAAACTTTGCTCGATGGAAGATCCTCAAGCTAGTTGTCAACTTCACTCCCAATTCCCAAATGAATAAATAAAATTGAATATTTAGCAAACAATGTAGACTTGTAGAGAGATATATTGAGAAATTAGAGAGATTGTATGAAGATTTGTGAGAAAGATGAAGAGAAAATGAGTTATTTATATTTGGAAAATTGGGTTAAAGTGTAAATATAATAACTTATGGGTTAAAAATAAATATTAAGGGGTAGGGGGGTTGGGGGAGGGGGGCCTAAAATGGTCGTTGTCCAACAACCATAATCTAAAATGGCCGTTGGTGCAACGACCATATTTGCAAAGGGGGGAAAAGGGCGAGGTCGGGCTCGGGCTAGGGACGGGGTCGGGGCGGGGTCGGGGCGAGGTCGGGTCTAGCGGGCCTGGGGCAGGCTCGGGTCTGGTGGGACGAGACATCGTCCCGTCCAGAGTTCGAGTCTCGCCCTCGTTATTTTTTTTATTTTTTTTAGCGGGGTCGTGGCGGGACCGGGGCGGGCTCGGGACGGGGTCGGGCCGTCCCGGCCCACTGGCCAGCCCTAGTTTAATTTATGATTTATTGCTTTAAGTTTATCCACTCGGTAAGTAGCCCACCCAACCCGAGCCCAAATAGAAGGTCCCAAGTACAAATTATGTTTTCCCGCAAATTGTCCTTCAAAGGTACTAGTCTTTAATTTTGCCCCTCAAATTATTGGTCTTTAATTTTTGTCTTCAGCTTAAAAAAATGACTGAAAATATCTCGAGATTCCGGATTTGAAACTAGCTCAGTTAAAATTTTAAAAAAAAATCCGCAAGACAAAATTTGAATTTTGCAAGGCATAATTTGACACCAACTCCTTCAGGCATAAGACAAATTTTACCTTAAGACAAACTATGCCTTGCGAAATCCACACTTTGCCTTGCAATTTTTTTTTTATTTTTTTTTGACTGAGCTGGGGTTCGAACCTAGAACTCATAAACTTTTATGCGAAAGACAAAAATTAAAAAATTTCATTTGAGGGGCAAAAATTAAAAACCACCCCGAAAGATGTGCATTTGTGCTAATTTCCCCACGAATCACATTTTCCTTTATGAAGTAAGATAAGATAGAGTTTGTAGGATCAAGATCAACTCGTCTCATTTTACAAGAACATACAAGCCTATGCTGGATTAAGTTCCAATTAGGAATACGGATTTTGACACTACATAGAGGCTCAACAAAACCACAATAAAAATTAAAGTCAATCTCTATATTTATAAATTTTAGCTAGTGTTTTCACTATATAATTAGTATACATCGATGATTATTAAAATTTATTACTATTAGACGGGTGAAATTTTGAGGCAGCTCGGTAAGAACCTCTCCTTTAGAACTATCCGCATTAGTTATTCTAATTCTAGCAGGACTTATTCCTTCAACACTAACTAGGACATTAATCCCTATAAATTAAGGAAACTCGTGATTGTTGTAAAGGGGAAAATTTGTTTATGATATAGTTCAGCTAAAATGTTAAGATCCCTAAGGAATATTGGATAAAGATTACTCTTAAGAGAATTCCACTTTCCAAAATAAAAGACAACAATGACTCAAGGGAGCTTTTGAAGTAACTTTGCTTAAGCCCCAAAATCTCAGATCCCAAAAATATAAAGTACTAGTATATTATTGTATATAACATACTCTATAATTTATGTAGTTATTAATTAAATATTTCAAATTTTAATATTTTTAAAATTTAATAGGAGTTATTGCCAAAAAAAAATTTAACAAAAAAGTTGTATGGTTGGAAGAGTAAATAGCCTAAACCTTCTCTCATTAAATTAAATAAATAATATATTTACCTTCTCATTAATTATATTTTTTCTTCTTCTATGTATATTTTTTCTTCTTTTCATTAATAATATATTAGTACTTTATCTTAGACCCTTGTGGTCCGGCCCTTCTCCGGATCCGCGCATAGTGAGAGCTTAGTGCACCGGACTGCCTTTTTTTTATGTATAGTTTTCTTTCATGTTTATGCCAATTTCACTTCTCATTCAACTCAATTTCTCTGAATTAGCTATTTCTTTTTGTCATATTTGATTGATCCACACATTAGAAAAGAAAGTTCTTTTGTGTCTAGTATATTTTAACTAAGAAATTCCCAAGAAAAATGTTACAAGGTTCTAAATTATGTAGATAACATGCTCACATTTCTAGCATTTTCCAATTAAAAAATTAATGCTAAGTATAGGGGAGAGTTTGATATCGTGACCTTTAAATATATTTTAATTTTACGCCACCAAATATGTTTCACCCCCTCTGATGACTTGATGAGATCAACAGGAGAAAAATGTAGATCAATATTCTTATTATTGCTATTTTTCAAAAAAAAAAAACATCACATCAAAGTTTTTATATGGACCACTTTGGCCCAAAAAGGCACACTATTGGTGAGCTGTAGCAGAGATTCTGTAGAAGGAAAAGATCAAAGGTTGATTCTTTCAAGACAACAATTTCTACCATACTAATCACAATTTATTAAAGTTAATAATAATAACAATAACACAGAATCTTTATAAAACATTGCAAAACAAAGAATCTAATTAATTAATATTATTATCATTAATTAGTTCTAGCATATAAGTATTATCACAAGGCCAAGAAACTTTCTGTGAATACGAGGGGGGAAATCAGTGAACTCCATTCTTGCACTTCTCTCAGGCATCCTTTACCCCCTCCCCCCACCCTACCCACCCACCCCACGACTAACCTCAACCTCTTCCTCTGTATTCCAGGAACCCACTGAATTCTGGGGTTTAGCTTCTGCCAGGTGGGTTTGCATGTATGATTTCATTTTATTGTTAAAATGTATTTTTTCTTGCAATATTTCAGATCTGTTCTTGTTAGGGTTTTCAAGAATATGCCTGCTTGGGTGTTACATAATTGGGTAACTTCAAGATTTGATTTTGATGTGATGGGATTCGATATTTTTGGTAATTAGGGTTATAGGGTGGAAAGAATTTGGTATCTGATTGTGGGTTTGTGAATTTCTCATCAAATTAGCTCCTTTTCATTTCTTTAGGGTTATAGGGTGGTACTGAGATCATGATGTCTTAGGTTTGACTCCCATCAACATTTGGGTCTGTGTCCAAAGTATATGTTGGAATTGTTCCTACTAGTGTGTGAAAGAGGTGTTGATTTGTACCCGTTGGTGAATTGTAGATTTTGAAAATATCTTTCAACTTCTTGGGGAAAAGAAAGTAGCATAGTGGGAAATCAATCCAATTACGGATGGGATCTTAGTAGCTCAGTTGGCTACCTGTCCTGGACTTTTACCTTGTTGGTGAGGGTTCAATTCCCCACCTTGTAATCCTTAGGCGAAAGAAAGCATTGATTGCTAGGGCACAAAAAATCCGTAGTTCAATAACGCCGTGATTTCCCCTTCCCCACCCCTATGTAATAAAATTTCTTTTTTCTTTAAAAAAGAAAAAAAATCCCAATTACTGATAAGTCATTACTGAAGATATTTTATTTGAAGACATTATTTAAGTACCTTTTAGGCCTCTGAAAATTCTCCCTCATTGAATTTGACACAACCCAGGGAGAACCACACCCCAAAAGCTAGCTATTAAGGTGGGAGAATCCAGGGCTATATAGTTCCTGAGCTCTTGATCTTAGGTTTAGCGAATCCCTATCAGCAGCAACATCGTTTAAATTCCCCTTTGGTAGAGGTTGGCATTGGACATGTCATCAGTCTATCTATTCATTCTGTGTTGTGAAATCCTTAAAGGTCATTCACCGGATCTTCCCCCGATTGAAAAGACTTTTACGCCATACGAACGGACAAATGAGCAAGCCCAAGTCAAGACAAGAAAGCGAGATCCACTGGAAATAGAGGGAGAAGCCAAGCGTAATCAAGTCCTTAGCAGCCAAAAGCAAACTCGGAGCTCGGTATTGATTCTTTATAACAACTACCGGAAGTTGCTTCGCTACTCTCCTTTGAAAAGTCCTCCCTTTATTCTCTTTATATTCGATTTTTTAGATTAGAACCTCACATCAGCAAATTGCAGCACCAATGTGGGACTCGAGTCCAATACCTTGCAATGGACCATAACAAACCACCACGCTCCACATTGTCGTCCTCGACGGCTGTGCGCTAGACATTGCTAGCCCCAGGTGAACACTGCAATACCGTCATCACCATCCATGGTGGGCACGGAGGGTGGTGAGTGGCTATGATATTATTGATTCAACCCAGGGAGAACCACACGTAAAAGCTAACAATTGAGGTTGGAGAGCGCAATGCTATATAAACCCCACATCAGCACATTGCAGCACCGATGTGGGACTCAAGTCCTATACCTTGCAATGGACCATAACAGAACTATCGTGGAAAGAGAAAAGGTATAAATGTTGTTTTAAAGATGCAATCTTTGACACCCCTGCAGTACCAGCCGAAGGGTAAATCAGTTTTTGAGTTCAGAGATGGACAGGCGTTCAAGTGGAAGTTCTGTTTTGATCTCTTGCTATCGCCCTGTTAGCTTGAGACAACTCGAAAATTAGGATCCCTACAGCTACTAGTATATGCAACTTTGATAGATGAGTTTGGCAATTGTGCATTGTGCCAAGCATCTTGGTTCACAAGAAAATTCCATTTTGAAAATGATTGCGAATTTATTACCAAGATCTAGCAATTAAAATTTTTCTTTTGGGGGATTATTACAGGTGGAGGTACCTTTTGGTAGTTTTCTGTGCCCTTTCTGTATAATGAATGTCTAATTCGCCTCAAAATTTCTCGTCTTTGTAGGAAAATGGATGGATCAACAGTCCAAGGCACCAGTAGTGTGGACTCATTTTTACGGAACTATAAGCTCGGGAAAACTCTTGGCATTGGAGCGTTTGGAAAAGTTAAAATAGCTGAACATACCTTAACAGGGCACAAAGTTGCTGTCAAGATTCTTAATCGTCGGAAAATCAGGAACATGGACATGGAAGAAAAAGGTATAGGCTCTGGGGAATGCAGTCACACTTTCCCTTACTATCCAAAGCTAAGTTGCTTGGACTCTTCAAAATCACTGCCGCACCCATGTCGACACAACATGGGTGTCAGTGTGGGATTCACACCGGATTCGGTCAACTTATCTTGAGTGCTTTGATTACATCTATGACCAAGAAGAGTGTGTGTGTGTATATATTACTGTAGGTATGTAGTTATATAAAGTATGAGAATGATTTGCTATAATGTGTGATATCTTATGCATAAAATAGTAAGGGTTTATAAGGAATTAAATTTTATAGTTTTAGTTCAATAACTTTAATTAATTGAAATATATACTTTATATGTTGTAATATACATTTATTGGCCGTATACCAGCACCCTATCTGCATTTGGCCATATCCCAGCACCCGTATCCGCACTGGATCCATATCCCCGAATCCTAAAACTTATGTGATGAAGAATCCGACCTCTAGATCCACACCCGTATTGAACACCCACACCCGAGTCCGAGCAACATAGATTCAATTTATATAGTAACTGTCTCTCCTTCTTACCCTAAATTTTTGAGGAAAAAAAAAGCAAGAGGCGGCGAGGTTGGAAGAGAGACAACATGAATCTTGGAAGATGAAGACTGATAACCTATGATTTGGTCTGTTTGTTGCCTTCATCATTCCTCCTCTATTAGCTTTCTTTCATTTTTCTTTTCTGTTTTGTCTTTTCTGGAACCTGTATAAATGGATGATTACACTTCCACTTGATTTAAAAGGGGTTGAGCTTTTCTTCTGCTTAAACTTAATGAAAGGAAAACCTGTTATGAAGATGATCTTTTATTCTTTCTCACACCAAAATTGCATTAAACTCCATATATCAAAATTTTGATCTCAAATCTCTAGGTGCTTATTCTTTCTCATACCATGATGGAGGATGATTTTGTTCTCAATGATTGGTCATTTCTTCCTCTTGGTTCTAGGCTGCAATCATCGATTTTTTTTTTCTGTTTATGGATATCTGGACTGTGTAAAGAGTTTTCTATTGCTGACATTTTGCAGTTCGAAGAGAAATCAAAATATTGAGATTGTTCATGCATCCTCATATTATACGGCTTTATGAGGTCATAGAGACACCATCAGATATATATGTTGTGATGGAGTATGTGAAATCTGGTGAGCTGTTTGATTACATTGTCGAGAAGGGCAGATTGCAGGAGGATGAAGCTCGTAATTTCTTTCAGCAGGTGGATGTGCCACTTCTTTTCATGAGTTTTGTCATGCTGTTTAACTGTTATTAAGTAGTGATGGTATTCTAATTCTTCTAAGAAAACAGATAATTTCTGGTGTGGAGTACTGCCATAGAAACATGGTGGTTCATAGAGACCTTAAGCCTGAAAATCTCCTTCTGGATTCCAAATGGAATGTGAAGATCGCAGATTTTGGTTTGAGCAATATCATGCGGGATGGTCATTTTCTGAAGACAAGTTGTGGAAGCCCAAACTATGCTGCCCCAGAGGTACTGAAGCTTCTGATTCGAGTTATCATCAAATACTTTTTGTGGTTCTCCCAACTGATTGAAAAAAATGTTGTGGTTCAGCCCAATACTTAAAGAGTGTATGGTGCATTTTGACACTTGTCAGTATTTTTCTTCTTCAAGAAAGTGCTTCTTATGGTCATTATGTTCTCTCTCTCTGTGTAGGTTATATCAGGTAAACTGTATGCTGGCCCTGAGGTAGATGTATGGAGCTGTGGCGTTATTCTTTATGCTCTTCTCTGTGGCACCCTTCCCTTTGACGATGAAAACATACCCAATCTTTTTAAGAAAATAAAGGTATATTTCAATTTATTTGAAATCCAGCATGTTAATGTTGATCCTTCATTCGACTTTGTCCTTTATAATTATGCTGCCCCTTGGCTTGAAATTATGTGTTTCCAAATCTGCAAGCTGGTTGTCATCAGATTCTGTTTCATGTTGGCATTCAATTCTATTTGGTAGGTAAATGGCTACAAAATTTGGCTTCATATCCTAACTTTGAATATTGCATACATGATAAGTCAGATATTGTGTGGGTAGCTGCCAGGGGCGGATCCATGTAGAAGGGTGGGGGAGCCCCGCCACCTGGAAGTCTTGGTTGAAACTCTGTATAATATGTATAAGAAATCGTATAAATATTAACCATGCCACCCGGAGTAACAAGTGAGCGCAAGGTGCCAATGGTGAGGAGTCAGCTTTAACTCTCTAGGTTTATGACTTAGAATTCGTTCTGGTACACTTCTTAAAACTATTTTAGCATGCTGCATTTAGGACTTTACCTACTTCTGTTAGGACACACATTAACCTGATCTACAGTGCTTCTTGGCGTGCTGGATAAAAGCACAATATTGCTTATAGTGGTTGGAGGTTCGAACCACAACTTGGACATTATTTTTCGGCAAATATTTAAGCGAGCTTTTATTGTTCATAAAATTTGTAGTTCTGTAGAATTGAACTGTAGAACTCTTCTAACTTAAGACTTAACCAAACCAACAAGCCAAGGCCCTATTTGCTTACAAAATTGATGATAAATCTTATTTATAGCTTCTCCTATGTAAATATCGACACCACTACACAAAAAGTTGTATACGTTACTGTTCAAAAGCAGTATGGCACCTGGACTTCCAAATCCTGGATCCTCCTCCGGTAGATCCACTTTTCATTGACAAGGCTTGAATATGTTACTGATTTATCCCATTTTCCTACGTTGGTCACTTATTTGTTTTCCAGTTCTCCCCTTCCAAATGTATCACGTTCAGAAAAAAACAAGATTGTTTATATCTGCTGGGGGACCTAATATCATCCTTTTTTTGTTTTGAAAAAGTGGACATGATAGGAAATGCCAAATGGAAAAGGAAAAAGATCCTCAGTTGGAATGAAATTACGCTCCCTGTCCCTTTCACAAAAATGGAGTGTTGAGTTGATATATTTATTGAATCCATCGGGGCTGACGGGGTTCGAATCCGCAGCTTCCGCCTTGATAAACGGATGACACATGATTTACATGATAAAAGTTTTTCTGAACGGATTGCAGACAATTGTTTAACTGTATATCAATTTGTCTTTAGGGTGGAATATATACTCTGCCCAGCCATTTATCAGCTGGTGCAAGGGATTTGATTCCAAGGATGCTTATAGTCGACCCAATGAAGCGAATGACTATTCCTGAGATTCGCCTGCACCCTTGGTTCCAAGCTCATCTGCCACGTTATTTGGCCGTACCTCCACCAGATACAATGCAACAAGCAAAGAAGGTTAGATCATCTGACTTATTAATTATTTGTCTTTTTCGCCATTATGTTTCATATGCAACAAGTTATATACGTGGCGGAATAGACTCATTAATTTTCCCATCTTTCACTTATTATTTGCTATCCCATGTAAATGGCAGTACTCTGTTCATCCAACAGAGAGCTTATTTCTTGACTTGACCGTGATGTGATGGAAATCCGAGAATACATTGAATGATGCTCAGTTAGCTAAAGAATCAATTTAGGCAATTTTCTACCTCTTGCATCTTTGGTTGCCTTGAATGGTAGGTTCTATTTATTTATCCTATCTGCACCTCTGTCCCCTTCTCCTGCTCCAGGAAAAAAGTGAAAAAGTGAGAAGAATGATCAGGATTGCTTATATAATCTTGTGTCGCAGTTTGTATAATTTAGGAAATGTTGTAAGAACCTGCAATGGCTAAAGCTTACAATTGCTTTGAAAGTTCATGTTATTAGAGCCACACTAATCTACTTTTGGTAAAAAAGACATCTTAAAAATACATTTAGACTAAAGACATTAAAGACAAGTGATCAGCAGTTTCCCCTTCTGACAAACGCACAATTGCACATCTTAAAGGGTCTCATTTGTCTTGCTGTCACAACCATGTCTTGTTGCACTATATATTCTCATTGAATGTGCTGGTCATGTTATCCTTGTTCACTCATCCAATCTTTTTAGTTCTGACCCTCCTTCACCCTTTTGCTTGGGACAAAGCCCACTCTAGTTTTGTTATTTGTAGTTATATTCCAAGGTGATTCGATTTTTGGTACTTTTTATTATTTCTTGTACTTCCATCATTATATTATTTTGTTGTAGTTACTATTCCTTTTGCATGCTTTCTTTAGTGTTGTGTCGGGGTTTCTGCTCTCCCATTGTTTTCTTTTTCGAACCTCTTTGATATGATTTTACTTGAGCCGAGTGTCTATCGGAAACAACCTCTCTACCTCTCGAGGTAGGGGCAAGGTCTGCGTACACTCTACCCTCCCCAGACCCCACTTGTGGGATTACACCGGGTATGTTGTTGTATTTTTACTCTAGGTGCACTCCGCGAAATACACCCGACAAATATTGGCAGATATTTATAACTGATTATACTTGGGAAATGCTTCCAAGGGTGTGGACTATGGTCAATAAAGTAGGTGCGAACCTTGGAGATCAGGATCTCCAAATCCCATAAAGACAAAAAAACACTTATTATTTCGTTACGTCCGTCTGAGCCTTGGTGGGCCGAGTTACCAGGTATGTGTTGGTGGGAGATAGTAGGAACTCAAGGTGCACGCAAGCTGGCCCGAACACCATTGCTATCCAAAAATAATTGTATTTAGGAAATTGCTATATTCATTGATATGCTTGTGTGATGTTTTGGTGCATCATGGCTTCTTCTTTGGTTTATTTATTTATTTTTTCCAAATCACTCACAATCTGATTTGTATGGTGGCTGGGGCCATCTTTGCGGTGAATTCATGGCTTAGACTTTTTATATGAATTTACAGCTCTAAACATGATTGTCTAAACCAACAAAATTCTCATCTAGTCAAATTT
Source organism: Anisodus acutangulus (assembly GCA_029783415.1). Lineage (NCBI taxonomy): Eukaryota > Viridiplantae > Streptophyta > Magnoliopsida > Solanales > Solanaceae > Anisodus > Anisodus acutangulus. Next base: position 32,574,029 of record CM056499.1, on the reverse strand, counting down.
CCTTGGAAAATATTTAATTGCAGATCGATGAAGAGATCCTTCAAGAGGTGGTTAAGATGGGATTTGACAGGAACAACCTTGTTGAATCTCTTCGTAATAGAGTTCAAAATGAGGTAAATTATCGTTACCAGCCATCTACTTTTTCCTTTTTCCTGGATTGCCTGTTCTCATTTCTTTTGGTTGTATTTCAGGGCACTGTTGCGTACTATTTGCTACTTGACAATCGCCATCGTGTTTCCACTGGCTATCTCGGAGCTGAATTTCAGGAGTCCATGGTGCGTCTTTGCTTGTTTTATTGAATAAAGTTGCAGGTCTTTTTGATCTGCTTTCGTAATAAGGAGCCCGTTAGTTCACCAATATTTGATGAGTTTCTTCTTACACAAATATGTCGCATCTCTATGACAGTCACTGAGTTCATGAACATTAACTTGGGTACATAGTTGTGGTTTATTTTTTTGTCTACTCCAGATTTCCTCCCATAAAATCTGTGTTTAATTGGATGTATAAACAGGAATATGGTTACAACCGGATCAATTCAAATGAAACTGTTGCTTCCCCTGTTGGGCAACGCTTCCCAGGAATAATGGATTTTCAGCAAGCTGGTGCAAGACAGTTTCCCATTGAAAGGAAATGGGCTCTTGGCCTCCAGGTTGGTTTCTGCCTCTCATGTAAATAACTAACTTTTTCCTCTCTTTCCTTTTTTTAAAATAAGCTAATCATTGGACATTCATACTATTCTTATAACCGGGAAATCCCCTGACGGCCAATGGCGCACGGTTCAGAACTCGGTGGATAATGAGCCTGCTCCTCTACCTTCTCTTACCTCACTAGACCAAATCCCGGGGGGGGGGGTGGACGTTCATTCTTATTGAATAAAGAAACATGCAAAAGGATATATATGTTAACATGTGAGTGGAGGGAAGGGCTATATGCACGTTCTTATTTTTATGATGAAAATTTAATCAAAGTACTCATAAGCTTTGAAAAATTCCCTGATCCTATTTCGGATTCAAACTGATTAGCTTTGAAACATCTTGTCAACTCAATCGATAGATATGGACTCATGCACATACAGCCTCTGATAATTCAGTGGGTTCTCTGTTGAAACTTTCTATACAATTGACATCTTTATTCTGTTCAACAGTATGCTATAATCTATAACGCTTTTTTGTTTTTTTGCTACAGTCTCGAGCGCATCCACGTGAAATAATGACTGAAGTTCTGAAAGCTCTGCAAGAACTGAATGTATGTTGGAAAAAGATTGGTCAGTATAACATGAAATGCCTATGGATTCCTAGCATACCTGGTCATCATGAAGGCATGGGTATTAATTCCATGCACGGAAGTCAGTTCTTTGGAGATGATTCATCCATCATTGAGAATGATGGGGTCACTAAATTAACAAATGTGGTCAAGTTTGAAGTTCAGGTAATAAAAATTCATGGATCATACACCTAGTTTGTATGTAACTTTTTTATACTTGAGTACATGAATGCTGCTTTAGCCTTGAGATAGTGTTTAGAAACATTTGTGTATCATGAAAATAAGAATGCTATAGTAGAATGGTCAATGTTAATAACATGAACAAAGATCTGGGTGAGAGAGAGGTTTGCACTTGCAGTAATGAAGTATGTTGCACATATTGGTGGAAGTCTCACTTGTTGAATGCCTGTATTTTAAATTTTATTATGGTTCTTTTAAGTGCATGTCTACATCTATTTTATCACATGGAGGGGCGGAGCTTCAGCAACTATTGATCTGTATGTAACCCAAATTTCTAGCTTGCTTTTTCTTGGTGCTCGCTGATGTGTTTTAGATGCAAATCTTCGGAGAATTACTTGAGATAATATCTCATACTCAGAAGAATGGATTTTTAGGTTGGTTAACATTTGAATGCATACAATTTGGTCCTTGTGTAATTTGAAGAGGAAGAAGTAACACTAACTGGAAGAAACGTTAGGTAATCTCTTCAGATCTACCCAAAATCTTGGTGGGCAGAGTTACCTGATATCTGTGTTGGTGAGAGTTAGCAGGAACCTGGTGGAATAGTCGACTTGAGGTGCAAGCAAATTGGTCGGAATTCCACCAACAATAAAAGGAAATATTCCTAGTTGGCCCGTCTTTCAGAAAGCAATATAGTTACTCCATTCATATTCCTTGTATATATAAAAAAGCAAATATAGTTACTCTATCGTTTGGATTTGCTGTTTTTCTGAGTTTATTTTCTTGATTACAGCTGTATGGTTCTGAAATGTTATTTGATGTTTGAGTTCTTTTGGTGCAGCTTTACAAAACTAGGGAGGAAAAGTACCTGCTTGACCTTCAGAGGCTTCAGGGTCCACAGTTCCTCTTCTTGGATCTCTGTGCTGCTTTTCTTGCTCAGCTTCGAGTCCTCTGAAGTCTCTGAAATAAGGAGCTAAGTTGGAAGACTATCAATGTTTTTTCAGAAAAGCTCATGCTTGTATATAATTGGTATACCAGCTCAGTTACTGCATTTGTCTGTTAACAAATTTCACCCTGCTTGGTCAGAGGTGCCTAGCAACTTCTTTTTGTTGATTCGCTAGGAATTCTAACTGCTCTTTAATGTTTCCTCTTAACATTCTCAGTCTATGGATTTTCAGTTACCTACAGTTTTTATTTACAGATCAAACTAAAGATTCCGTTTTGCAAGATGAGCGGTCTCTCTTGGATCCCCCATGTACTATTAGGATTAAATTTACTTGTTCCCTTTTTTTTTTTGGTTGCCTTCCTGAGAATATTTTCTTCTCTTTTTTATTTTATGTTGGGGAATTAGCTAATGCCGAGTTAGTTCCATTCGATGAATTGAAGTTGGCCCCTTTGGGGGATTTGATGAAGCTGGAATGATGCAGAGAAAAGTAGCATGGTCTCTACGCAAGGGTTACACAAATGGAGAAACGGTGTAAGACTCTGTAGTATAAATTATACAACAAATATCCTCCTTTGTCTAATATTGCTTAGGAAACGTCTTAACCAATATGGACACAGAGGAACATAGATGGATTACTGCTTTACGTATCAGTTGGATTACCTTGAGTGGAAAAAGGCAAAGGGAGATACTAATAGTGTCTCTATTGTCGGGTCTCCAAACTCTTGAGGAGGACCTTAAAGATAGTGAAGTCAAATAGTTTTTTCTTGCTTTCCTCCGGTCTTTCTTTATATTTCAAAGTTTGTGCTTTAGTTGAGATTATAACATACTAGAGGGGGAGTGGTATGGAAGATTGGTTTGCTCTCTTTACGTGCCCCTTCTCTTAATGTGTTATAACAATATACACAAATATCTTCAAGTAACATAGCATATTGGTGGGAGATCAAGCACTCTCCATGGACGGTATTTTTGACAAATTCTCTTCATCCTTCTTTTCAGTCATTCCAACATTGCATTCTTCATTTTTCTCCTCCTTCTTGAGGGCCCTTTTGCATGCATTTCGAAGCCTGGATAATTGCTCAGACCGCGTTACTCCCCCAGATTTCATCTTCAACTTTAAACACTCTTTAATCCCATTGAAAGCATAAAGAGAAGCTGAAAATTTCCTCTAATAATTCATCCTCCTCGTTGCCTCACTTACCATTGAATTTTCTTCACCATAAACCATCGTCTCCGTTGATAGCATTAATTAACTCTCCTATCTCAATAATCTCCGCGTTCAAGCTCTCATAGTTATTATTCACAGGCTGAATATTAAATTCCTGATTATAACCATTTTGAGTGATGCTACTAAAATCTCTTGTAGTTTCACTTACATTAGCAATTGCGCTGTTATCAGTTATAAGATCTTCAGGATAATTGAGATAATCAGTATACGTCGAATCTGAAAAATAAGCTAATCTATCTCCAAATTCTTCTTGCTGCTTCTGCTGATGATGATTAATTTTATCCAGGAAGGTAGCATTGGAATCATCATCATTAGCAGCAGCAGTAGTAGCTCAGGAATTATTTCGTTCTTTGAGCCTTCTAAGAAGAATATTACTGATTTTGGGAGGCAGAGCTGAAGTGGAAGAAGAATAAGGCCAGAAATTCGTCCGAGTATTGGCTCCACGAAGCAAACAAGTGTTGGGGTGTGCGAACAAAGTCCTACATCGGAGTTGAAAAGGAAAAAGAACCTAAATATAAGGTGTAGGATTCTCTTAAGGTTGTTTGGCCTTTTGGGGAAAACCATGCAGGTTTGGCGATTTTGGCCCAAAGCGAACAATATCATACGTCTTGGGCTATTTTACCTAGCCCAACAACAAGCAGCCTCATCATAAGCCCTTGCTGCTTCTTCAGCAGTGTCAAAAGTTCCAAGCCATACTCTTATTTTTTGAATAGTGTCTTTTATTTCGGCAACCCATCTGCCTGATGGCCTTTGTGTAACTCCAATAAATCTCTTTTGGGGTCGTTGATCAGCATGAGTTTTCGCTTGTTCTTCAGCTTTTCTCTTACCATTGTTTTTGTGTATTCTTGTGCTTGATTTGTTATAGTTGCACTCTGCTGGGTCGACACTGACACTGAAAGAAGAAAGCTAGGGAGCGAATGAAATTAGAGTAAAAAATGGATACTAGGCGTTGTGTGTATTGACCCGTGCAATAAACAAGAATGGTGAAACTGTGAAGGTGTTGGATGTATGCTTGGGTTAGTAGCTAGTTTTTATAGTATATAACTAAGTTGGGATGTCAATTGGATATACATTTATATGAAAGGGAGAAGGAACATGCTGTCAAATGGCAAATTATTAGAGTTGAAAGGTGCTTTTCCTGTTTGTTAAGACGCATTTGTTTTATTGTGTTGGCCTTCTAATAGCGTCATATGGAGGCCTTCTAATATATAAAATAACAAGACACAAAAGGAATTATAGTAGAGGATTAGTTAATACTACTACCTCTGTTCCAATTTATGTGGCACCATTTCCTTTTTGGTCTGTTCCTGTTGGAAATTTGTCTTTGGCGGGAGTTGCGTCCAACCATCTTTAATGACTTAAACACTAGTGTTCCGCATGTTGGAAACTTCGGTTCTTCACACGTGCATAATCTACTAAGTAAGTAGACGACCGTAGGGCCAAAGATTGTCAAATTTCGTTGAGAAATGAAAGAGATATTGGTCCACGAAGTGAGGTGTTTGAAGCATGGAAAAAGGTGGTAAAAACCAATCCTCCCTCATCGGTGGGGGAAGAAAGATTTGTTTAGTTTATAAGTCTTAAAGTTGGCTTAGGGTTTGGGACCCCAAGGGGTATCTCATGTGTTTAAAGAAGGGAGGACCTAGATGTGCTTCGGTTCGAGGATAAGCCCACACGCGCTCCGCCGCCTCCCGCTCGTCCGGTCTCGGGCTGTGGGCTTCTTCTGATATTATCTTTTTGGACCCAAATTATTTCATATTTACAGTTTGATCCCTGAAGTTTCAGGTAAGTCAAAATTGGGGCAGAGAACTTTGCTGTTGGTTTTTGGAACGTTAACCAGCCTTAATATGCCCTCAATTCAGTCATTTATTTTGGCTGAATAACTCTCCCTAAAAGCCAATCCGTTGCACATCAATTCACCATTTATTTTGGTGAATTACTACCTTTATAATTGTCATTACTTGGCTAGTAACAGCAATTACGTGGGCAGTTGGTAAGTCCTCTCCTTCAACTATATAATGGAGCCTTTGCACAATTGTTGAGACACACAGAAACATACAAACGAAATCAGATTCTTCCTACTATTTTCTAGCATCATTTCATTACTCAAAATTCTTCAAAGTAACACTTGAATTTTCTTTGCTCATTTGTTGAGTTGCTGTTTTATCTTGGGAGACTATTGTCCAGAACGTAGAAATGATATATACGGGCAATCTTGTCTTAAAGACAGAGTGCCATCACTCGACTCAGCATATCAAAACTGTTCCAGGTTCTTGTTCCAGTTCATTGAAATTTCAGTTTGTTGTAATTTCATTGTGTTGCAATACTTAGCAGTTACTTATTTCCGTTTTCTGCACCATTGTAACCAACAGTTCCAAAAGAATATCACTTTTCTATATTTAGAAATAATTTAACTTTATGAGATGATTTGCAGCCACACATTTATATAATACTTATTTTGGACCACAAATTTCAAAAATCTTCATTTCTTTTTTAAATTTCGTGTCAAATTAAATTGTGCCACATAAATTAGGACGGATGTTTAATTTAATGCCATCAAATAGATGGTTTGACCCAGCCAAAGAGTACTGCACCTTATGATTGCGTCCAACTCTATGTTCTTTTTGGTTGAGAAAAGAGTACTTATTTTGTAGCACAAATATCTGCGGCCCGACTTGGTCACTACAATATGTCCGCTTGTTTCTTATAACTGTGTTTATACTTTATACGATATAAAATAATTAATTGATACCGTAATCCTTTACAAATTTATTTTTAGTTTTAGATTTTCGTTTTTACATATGAGATTTGAAAATTAACACAAAAATTCTGAAAATGTGAGTTTCTTATATTCAAATATGTAAATGGCCACAAAAGACCATTTCCTTCTAATTTTCCATATGTAAAGACGTCTTTTCCTCTGATGATATTCATGGCGATGGACATTGAAATTATCACTTTATGAAAAAGAATAGCTTCATCCTTTTCAGCAGATGACACCCACATGAAGCCCACACACAGTAGTAGAGTTCAAGTTATATGTATGTATAGTTTATATTTTTATACACCGTTAGGTTAAGTTACCAGTACAAATAGATAATTGTTTACAACAAATATGATTTGATAACCTGAAAAAAACGATTAAATTATATTAATTATAATGCATAAAAATTTGTAGTATAATTGAATATAGCTTAGATCCTAATTAAAATAGAGGCTCAAGCATATGAACAATGCCGGTTTGTGGTTGTTGTGCTGGTTTTGTTTATTTGATTCATTTCGAAGCAGCCGTAAAGTTTCCATCGGTTATGGGATGCCATGTGGAGTTGCATGCTGATTGCTTCAACAAAAGCAAGATGTCAACGAGAGGCCACTCTAAGCCCTCCAAATGGAAGTTGCTAACATATACTCTAGTAGTAATTAATATACTATATACTAAATAATTTTTATATAATTGATATCCCAATTCCACTTTCTCACGTATACATATTCTTAGGTAAGAAAATGACTGAAAGAAATAATTTCTTGATTATTTTCATTGATTGAAAGACTATATGTACAAGTTACATATTTTCATAATAGGAGAATCATATTCCTATTCTACATCTAAAACCTTATTTTATTTGGATACTAAATATACAATTAAGGTAAGTGTACAAGACTAATTAAGGTAACCTTTACACTACAATATTACAACCATATACACCCATAATATACTGCCCGAGATGGGCCAATATCTACTGCCCGTGATGGGCCAATCCGAGACAGGCTTCAATCCTAAAGGACCCGTGATATACATCATGTATACCAAGTGTATATCACAGGTATATACTTTGCTTAACACACCCCCGCAGTCATAGCGAGCGGTTTTCGAACGCTGAGATTGTCCCTAAAATCTTCAAAAATGACTGATGGAAGACCCTTTGTAAAGATGTCTGCAATTTGATATCTTGACGGTACATGACAGACGCGTACCTGACCACGAGCAACCTTTTCGCGGACAAAGTGAATGTCCATCTCGATATGCTTAGTGCGTTGGTGCTGAACCGAATTACCAGAAAGGTAGATGACACTAATATTATCGCAATAAACCAAGGTTGCCTTATGAATGGGACAATGAAGCTCCAAAAGCAAATTTCGTAACCAACATGATTCTGAGACCACATTAGCTACCCCTCGATATTTAGCCTCGGCACTTGAGCGGGATAGAGTCGACTGACGCTTTGCAGACCAGGAGACCAAGTTGTTGCCAAGAAACATACAATAGCCAGATGTAGACCGCCTGGTATCTGGACAACCACCCCAATCAGCATCCGTATACGAGACAAGTGTGGACGTCGAGGAAGGATATAAATGCAAACCATAGTCAAATGTACCCTGAATATACCGAATGATGCGTTTGAGTGCATTTATGTGCTCAATTCTGGGATCATGCATGAACAAACACACCTGCTGGACAACATATGTAATATCCGGTCTCGTAAAGGTAAGTTACTGAAGGGCCCCTGCAAGACTGCGATGGCGGTTCGGATCCTCATAGGGGACGCCAGCCGCGGCACTAAGCTTGGGCTTAGTATCAACTAGAGTGGAAGTGGACTTACAGGATGACATCCCAGGCCTCTCGATGATCTCAGTTGCATACTTCTGTTGAGATAAGAACAACCATCTGAATGACGAGTGACAACAATTCCCAAAAAGTAACTCAAGGGCCTAAGTCTTTCATAGCAAACTCAGAGCTGAGCATAGTCATGATAGACTGGCGTAAGACATCGGAAGAGTCAATCAAGATAATATCATCCACATATAACATAATGTAGGTCAAGGACGAACCACGACGGTAGATGAACAAGGAATTATCCGACCTACTGTGAGTGAACCCAATAATCTGCAAACCTCGTATACCAGGCCCGGGGAGACTGCTTAAGCCCATATAAGGACTTCTTCAAAAAACAAACATGATGAGGATGTTTGGGATCCCTGAATCCCAAAGGCTAATGCATATAGACTGTTTCCTTGAGATCCCCATGTAGGAAATCATTCTTTACATCTAACTGATGAATAGGCCATGCCTTCGAAAGAGCCAAGCTAAGCACAGTGCGAATGGTAGCTGGCTTTACCACCGGACTAAATGTCTCCCCACAATCTACACCAACCTACTGAGTCTTACCATCACCCACAAGTCGCGCCTTATGTCGAGCAAATGAACCATCTGAATTCTCCTTCCACATAGACCTGATAATATTAATACCAGATGGACGTTACACCAACTCTCACGTCTTATTATCAATAAGAGCATTATATTCACCAGTCATAGCAATTTTCCAATTCGGGTCATTTAAGGCAGACACATGATTACGGGGTAAGGGGGATTTAGGGACATTAGAATGTAAATTAAAATGTCTTTTTGATGTAAAAATACCCCGTTGACTATGAGTGATCGATCTATGACTCGAGGAAGAATTGGACGGATTTCGAAAATTTGCTGTGCTCGGGACGGACTAGCCAGCAGGCAGTGGGCCTGCTGGTCCAACTCGAAAGCGAGGCGAGAACTAGACCGGTTCGAGGTGGGTGGGATCGCCCAATCAGGAATCGCCCGATGGTGGTACTGGCGGTGGGTAGCGGACGGTGGGGCAGCCGAGCCATTGGAGAATTTTGGGTGTGGGAGACGTCCGAAAAATGCTGAATAATATACTGGGATATACTATCATCCAAAAAATTATACGAACTAGGCACGGGAGTATTAACTTCGGCAAATGGAAATTGGGTTTCATAAAAAATGACATGGCGATTAATGATGATTTTATTAGAGGATAAATCAAAGCATTTGTAGCCACGATGATTAGACGGAAACCCCAAAAACACACACGGAGTAGACCGGGCCTGAAGTTTGTTAATTGTGGTGGACGGAAATAACGAATAACACAAACACCCAAAAACTCGAAGATGTGAATATGAAGGAATTTTATTATATAAAATTTGAAGGGGGGAAGAATATGTCAAACCTTTGGAAGGAATTATGTTAAGAAGATAGGTATCCATTTGGAGAGCATGATGCCAAAAAGACGGGGGTACGGAAACATGAATTAATAAAGTTTGGACAATGTTATTTATGGAACGAATTTTGCGTTCAACTTTTCCATTTTGTGAAGACGTATGAGGACAAGAAAACCGAAAATTAATCTCATTATTAGCACAGAATTTCCGAAACACCCTACTGTCATATTCTTTGCCATTATCACACTGAATATTTTTTATTTTTCGGTCGAATTGGGTTCTGATGAATGCTCTAAATTTTAAGAAGATGGAAAAAACTTGAGAGTTTTTCTCTATCGGAAACGTTCATAAAAACTTAGAATAATCATCCAAAAAGAGAATATAATACCGATGACACAAAGAACTAAGAACATGAGACATCCATAAGTTGCTATGAATAATATCAAATGACATTAAAGTATGACAATTTGAGTCTACAAATGGAAACTTAACAATTTTTTCTAAAGAAGAAGACTGACAATTTGGAGTACTACTCGTACCCTTACATGAAATAAAACTAATTTTATCTAAAGATGAAAAAATATATGATCCCGGATGACCAAGACGAGCATGCCACAAGGAAGGAGAAATGGCTGCAAAGGCGGATGGCAGGGCTTGACTCGATGGACCGGAACTGGTGTGATAGGATAAAGATCTCCTCTACTATCACACCTCATGAGAGGACTCCCCGTCTTGAAATCCTTCACAAAGAAACCAAATGGATCAAATTCAATAGAAACGGAATTGTCAATAGTGAATTTACAGACATAGACTAAGTTTTTAATCAATTTGGAGGTGTGTAGGGTGTTTTTCAAGATAAGAGGTGGATGGGGGGGAGATAAAAGTTTTATGACCATAACCACAAATTGAAATAGAATTACCATTACCAACAATTATACCGCGAGGGTTGCTCAAATTGGAATAAGACGAGAGCGTACCTGAATCGGATGTCATGTGGGTAGTGGCACCGGTGTCCATATACTAATTTGGGTCCGGGGGATTTAAACCAAGCGTGTGCATTGCGGCTTTGATGTCGGTAGACGTGGGTGCCGATGCATGATGGGCCTGCGGGGGCCGAGGCCCAAGTACCCTTGCTTGCTGCCTCGGCCCAGAAGACTGGCAGTAAGTGGGCCAGGGCGAGATGGGCCTAGAATGTTGCTGGGCGGCCCATTGCCAGTAGGGTAAAAACTGGCCTGGCCCAAACTTTGGATGTGGGGCCACTGTGGGGGCCCAGAACTGCTGCTGATGTTGCTGACCACTGCGGGGGCCACCCCCGCCACCACCATTATGTCGGCTGTCGCCGTTGTTGCTGTCGCGGTTCTTGCCATTATTTTTATTATTTCCACCCTTTTTGCCGCCACCGTTGTTGCGGTTTTGGCCCGAGTTGGTGTAACCGGTAGGATAAACCTTGGACTCTGTCATCATGACTACGGGACTAGCACCGGTAGCCGCCCTTTTTGCCATGCCTACTTCTTCAAGTGTAAGCATAGAACGGGCTTGATAAAATTGCGGAAGCGGATTGCTTTGCTGAAGAAGCGTTCCAACACCATTATAGACCTCGGAGAGGTCGGAAACCATTTGGAGGACCAAATGATCATTCGAAACTGGTGCGCCAACGTTGCGAAGTTGGTCCGCCAATTCCTTTAATCTTTTGCAATAAGCCAAAATGTTAGGGAAATCTTTCATAATGATGTGGGAGAAATCCTGCTCAAGAGTAACAGCTCTAAAATTTTGATTATCTTGGAATATATCACGCAGTCTATCCCAAGTTGCATGTGCCGTAGCGTCAGGCTCAATAATCGTTTGCAAACGGTCGGTAGAAATTGTGGAATATATCCACTAGAGGACTGTGACATCAAGAGTCGTCCACAACTTAGGATCATCCTCGCGTTTGGGTACCTCTGTATCCTCAGAAGTCGCAGGGATTATGTGATGGATGACTTGATGCGAGCGTGCGTGAATTTTGAACAGTTTGGCTCACGTCGCATATTGGACGTTTTCTATTTCAAGAACAAGAGGGATGTTATTCTTGATGTTAGAAACTATAAGGGCAGGATGAAACGTGTTCCGGGATGTAGACATATTGATAGAATAATATGTGATTGAGGGATTTGGAAGGAAAATTTGGGAAGAGATGAGAGACTGTCGGTACGAAAAATGAGACGAAGAGGGCTCGAATTTCGAGGTGGCGACGGGAGTTAGGATGTTTTTTAGAGAGATGATTTTAAGACCTAGACTTCTGATACCATGAAAGAAATAATCCTTTGATTATTTTCATTGATTGAAAGGCTATATATACAAGTTACATATTTTCATAATAGGAGAATCATATTCCTAGTCTACTCCTAAAACCTTATTCTATTTGGATACTAAATATACAATTAAGGTAAGTGTACAAGACTAATTAATGTAACATTTACACTACAATATTACAACCATATACACCCATAATATACTGCCAGAGATGGGCCAATATTTACTGCCCGTGATGGGCCAATCCGAGACGGGCTTCAATCCTAAAGGACCCGTGATATACACCATGTATATCACAGATATATACTTTGCTTAACAATGACTATTGTGATGGAACGTAGCTAACAATAATAATTAATCGAGAACGATTCAACGTCTACTACAAATTCTGTTGGGTATTTTTGCTCTATGGTACTTTATAAAGCAGTACGGGAAGTATATAACTATTACAAGTATTCGAAAGGATAAACAAAGATTCAATAATTCATCTAGAAATCTGAAAATTACAATATAACCACAAAACTGAAATTACAATATAACCACAAAACTGAAATTACAATTTTGTTGAAAACGGAAAAATGGAAACTGGTTTTGCTGAGTCGAGTGTGGCACTCTGTCCTTAAGACAATATTGCCCCGTATGTATCCTTTATACGTCCTGGACAATTTGTCTCCCAAGATAAAACAGCAATGGAACACTTGAGCAAAGGAAACTCAAGAGCTACCGTGAAGAATATTGAGTAACGAAATGATGCCTTGGAAAGTGTAGGAAGAAACTGTTTTCCTTGTGTATTTTTTGTATTTTCGTGTATTATTTATGTAATGTTCTTAGTGCTCAACAATGGTGTAAGGGGGTGTTTATATAGGTGATTGAGGGGATGAAAACTGCCTCCATAATAGCCAAATAATGGTCATTATGGAGGTAGTAAAGTCACCAACATAAATGGTGAAAGACCAACGGATTTGGCCATTATAGGAGGAGTAATTCAGCCAAAATAAATGGCTGAATTGAGTGTTTGGCGTTTCTGCTTTGACTTCTGGTTCGAACTGTACATTTGGAACTTCTGGGATCAAACTGTACTTCTGGCAAAGTTTTCTGGCCCAAAAAGATAATATCAGAAGACCCACAGCCATAGCCCACGACCCGTGACCCGTGACCCGTGACTCGTGAACCCGTGAACCCGTGAACCCGGAACCCGGAACTCGGAACTCGGAACCGGGACCAGACGGGCGGGCAGCGGCGGCGCGCGTGTGGTCTTTCCTTGAACCGAAGCACATCTAGGTCCTCCCTCCTTTAAACACATGGGATACCCCTTGGGGTCCCAAACCCCAAACCAATTTCGAGTCTTATATACACAACAATTCTTTCTTCCTCTACCGATGAGGGAGAATTGAACACAATACCACACTTTCCATGCTTCAAACACCTTACTTCGTGGACCAATATCTCTTTCATTTCTCAATGAAATTTGACGATTCTTGTTCCTACGGTTATCTACGTACTTAGTAGATCATGCATGTGTGAAGAACCGGATTCTCCAACATACGTAACACTAGTGTTTAAGCCGTTAAAGTTGGTCGGTCGCAACTCCCGCCAAAGGCTAATTTCCAACAATCCCCTCTTGAAAGAGATTTTGGCGCACTCACATGGTGTCTTTTCATTTCCAGCAATATTTCAGCGGACCGATGTTGCATAAGAAGAGGTAGCCTCAGCTTTGAACCTTCCATAGTTGAATACAATCGGACTTACTTACTGCGCGGTGAACGTGATGTCTTGAACCGTCAGTGTTTAGTGTAAGCCAAGACAATGATACCAACACAACAAATTCCCTTACTCTCTTCTTCGTAATGTTTTGTCCGTTTTGGCCATGGACAACGTCTTGGATTCTTAAGTGCGTTCATTTTGAGGCGGCCCGTCCTCACACTTAAATAGGTGGTCTCCTACAAGGTATCCTGCTATACCCCACTTCACAAGTGTTAGGAACCATTAAAAGTTTCCCAAAAACCTAACCTCAACTGTTGATGAGCATTACAGGTTTTGAAAACTTAACCTTTACCCACACTACAGATAGCACTTAAAGTCTATCGCGGGAACGGCTTTGGATTTGGTGTTTCTTTTCAGAAATCACTATCCGAAGTGCTCATGCTTCCACTGAAGCGATCAACTGAACATTTACAGCTTAGTTTTCCCATTGAACCAAATTACTGGGATCTCCAGTTAGTAAGGTTGGGTTACCACTGTATTGGTCCATATATTTTGGGTTTTAAGCCCATTCCCATAGACAGGCAGAACACTTGATCTCCGGGTAGTCCATTAGTTAGTAAACAAGGAAGTGACACCCGTGATGATCAACTGCCATACGGTCTTATGTCTCATGACAAATCCTGACAGATATGTCCAGACGCCGTCATCCGTGTCCTTCCTAAAGCCGATCGGCTAGCCACAGTGTATAACTGCTGAAGGCACGGGTTTCTCCCAATAAGGGACGTCCTCTAAGGAGTCGTGAAGTTACTCAACTTCTATCATGTTTTGTATAAAGCGATAAACTTCGATTCCATCATAAATCGGCCGATGCAAATTTGCTTAGAGGATTTTCCAAGAACCACCATACACATTTACTTGTGGCTTTGGTGTACTTCAGATCTGATGTCCAGTTTGCATCACTGTGTTCTCTCAGAACCGTTGGACATCCAGAATACTATAATCCGTAGATAAACGAATAATTCAGATATCGTCATATCCAACTTAACGCCTTCTATTGATCATGTATTAAGATTATCAGTGAACCTTAGTTCAACTGATCTGATTGTAGGACGATACCAAGTCGGTTGTAGTGTGTACAATACATTGAACTATACGTGATCTGTGCGTATCGCTCCTTGTCTATAGGTGCACCATGATTCTAATCAGTTATATGATTCATATCCATTGATGGCTTCAACGAGATTGTCAACTATCGACCAGTCCGTTAGATGTCTTTAGAAATCCAATTCCTAAGATGTCATCTGTGATATCCATATCTTTCATATCGAGACTTTGTTTCAATATGACTTTTACTTTCAGACTGTTGATTCTCCAACTGTTGGCTTTCTAACTTCAGAGTTAATGTTTCTGTGGTCAGATTCATTGTTTCTGTTTTATCTGAAACTTTCAGGACCAAAATGTAAACATTTCAGGGACCAAGATGAAAGTTCAGGAAGAAGCCCAACAGTCCAGAAAACCATCTCTGATTCTCTTCTTCCAACTCTCTGATTGGGAAGACTGTTTTAACATTCATGCCACGCAAGACTGCAATGGCCCATGATGTTAAGCTACTCCCAGGGGAGCACATGTACAAGTAGCCGAGGCTTTGAACTCGTCAGTAGATCCATCTACTTTGTACTCACTTTTGAGTATCCTTTTTCACAACCCAAAGGTTCTTTTTTCGGAGGAAGATCAACCATTACGCAAGTATGGTTCTATATGATGGAATCTATTTCTCTCTTTAGATTCTTTCCAAAGCAGCGCTTTTGGAGATAATAATTATTTGTTAATTGTCCATGGTCCATTCTTAACCATACAAGCTAGAAGGACTGGAACAAGTCTTTGTCCCCTCTTTGCTCCGTCTTGGTTCAACATCTAGAATCCCTGAGTTCTGCAGATCTGGAATATTAAGTCCCGGATAGCCAGCAACTTTCGAGTCCTGTAGATACAGAGCGTCTAGTTCCGGACAGTCAGGCCCTCGCGGGTTCTTGTTAACCTTGAGCAATTACTCCTTTTTCCTTTTCAAGGAAAGTTATCTTATAAGAATTCAGCATTCTTTGACGCCAAGAGGCGATAAGTACTACTGTTATTTACAGATCCATTGGATATGCAATCTACAGTCTTAGGTTGAACTTGACCTGTTTCGGTAGTCCAACTTCTACCAAGCCACCCCGCATCACAACTTTTGTATGTGAGATCCTTTTCATGTCTCACACGGAGAGTTATCATTATCCTTATGCGGAGTTCGGTTGAGAATCGCATTAGCGGTAAGGATCGCCTTGCCCCACATAATTTAGGCGTACGGTTTTGCGCTTGGCTAACACCGTTAGACCGAGGTGAGTAATGAACAGTCGTTTAATGAACGCTGCTTCACATTCTCCCCCTCTATCGCTATGAATTTCGCAATCCATAGGCTTAGTTGATTTTCAACTTCTGCTTTGTAGCGCTTATCCGCTTCAACAACTTCATCTTTGCTTTTTAACAAACAAAGGATTCCATACGTTGTACCATCATCAATGAAGATCACAATGACTTGTCTCCCCCCTCTATTTTGTATAAACTTCAAATCACCCAAGTAGGTGTGACTAAGTTCTAGAGGAGCGGTGCTTCTTTCGCTATTCCCTTGACGAAATTTGGAAAGGTGATTTTGCCTCTTCGCCTACATCACATTCATTTTAAGGATTTATGTCGAAATGAGGCAACAATCTCAACATCGTTAGCTTTTGAATGACTTACTATTTAACGTGTCTTAATCTATGATGGCATAGATGCACGGATTACAAATATATCATTCATTTGGCTATAGACATATTGTACCATTCTTAGTTATTACAGACCTGTTGGACTAGTCTCAAACCAACTTGACCAACAACGTCCCTTAAACCAAGTTAGGAACATGTATCACCTCTTTTTAGAGTGATCCATTCCTTGAAGTCCTATTGAGGACAACCTCTCCAGCCCCTTTGATTTTAGAGGTGGCGTTGCTTCATATGAACAACCTCTTGCTCGTGGTTAGGGCGTAACCGGATCATATGTGATTCTCGATACTCTGGCCCACTTCAGTTGCTTTGGCAGACTGAGTGTCCAATTTTTTTACTGCCTTTCTTTAGGCCTTCAGATCATTAAGACTTGGAAACTCTGGCCCACCACACTAGGTGTCCATTACTTTTTCTATGAAATGAATTCTGGCCCCACTCCAGTCACCCGGAGGCTTTGTATGACTGAGTGTCCAATATCATCATATGAAAGGAATTTTGGCCCACTCGCCGCCTCTGAGGCTTTGTATGACTGAGTGTCCAATATCATCCTATGAAGGATCTTCTGCCAAATAGTATGACAGGTTCTACGTCTTTAACTTTTAGTCTCCTTCCGTTAAGATTGGTGCCCAGATAATTCTTGGCGCTTACTTAAGAGTGGTAACAGTTTTCGCACAGTTAGTGGATGTTTCTCCATCGTATGTGCGAACATACTTTACATACTTTAACAATTACACTTAAAAGAACGGATCTTTTTAAGTCGTTTACAATCCAATCTTTAAACGGGAAATAAGATAAGATTAAACTTCTGATTTTAAAGCGTAAGGAATATAAATTATTTTCATATTCCTCCTTATTTTAATCCATTTTTAATCAGACATCATTTAATCTTTATTCTTGACAAGTAAGAAAAACTACTTATCCCAATTTCGGATTCTGGCTCACTTCAGTCACTTCATCAAACTGAGTGTCCAGTTCCTTCTTACCATTATTCGGATCTTTTGTCCAGGGATGATATAGGCCTTCTGCTGCAAGATAGAATAACATCTTCAGTCTTCTCCTCTTGTCCCAGTTGACATCCTCAGGCTCTCGTGAGCGCTTGTTCCCACCAGTCTTGCTAGCGGTGACACCATGAACAGGTTCATCTTCATCACTCTCTTCTACCAGAAAACCATTGCCATATCCCGATTTGGTCACACAACTTTTGACCGACATCTTTCGAATACTAATACTAATACTATACAAATATTGTCTTAAGTTATTGGGTATTTTTGCTCTATGGTACTTTATAAAGCAGTACGGAAAGTATATAACTATTACAAGTATTCGAAAGGATAAACAAAGATTCAATAATTCATCTAGAAATCTGAAAATTACAATATAACCACAAAACTGAAATTACAATTTTGTTGAAGACGGAAAAATGGAAACTGGTTTTACTGAGTCGAGTGTGACACTCTGTCCTTAAGACAATATTGCCCCGTATGTATCCTTTATACGTCCTGGACAATTTGTCTCCCAAGATAAAACAGCAATGGAACACTTGAGCAAAGGAAACTCAAGAGCTACCGTGAAGAATATTGAGTAACGAAATGATGCATTGGAAGGTGTAGGAAGAAACTGTTTTCCTTGTGTATTTTCTGTATTTTCGTGTATCATTTATGTAATGTTCTTAGTGCTCAACAATGGTGTAAGGGGGTGTTTATATAGGTGATTGAGGGGCTGAAAACTGCCTCCATAATAGCCAAATAATGGCCATTATGGAGGTAGTAAAGTCACCAACATAAATGGTGAAAGACCAACAGATTTGGCCATTATAGGAGGAGTAATTCAGCCAAAATAAATGGTTGAATTGAGTGCTTGACGTTTCTGCTTTGACTTCTGGTCCGAACTGTACATCTGGAACTTCTGGGATCAAACTGTACTTCTGGCAAAGTTCTCTGGCCCAAAATGATAATATCAGAAGGCCCGTGGACCCGGAACCCGGAACCCGGAACCCGAAACCCGACGGGCGGGCGGCGCGCGTGTGGTCTTTCCTTGAACCGAAGCACATCTAGGTCTTCCCTCCTTTAAACACATGGGATACCCCTTGGGGTCCCAAACCCCAAACCAATTTCGAGTCTTATATACACAATAATTCTTTCTTCCTCTACCGATGAGGGAGAATTGAACACAATACCACACTTTCCATGCTTCAAACACCTTACTTCGTGGACCAATATCTCTTTCATTTCTCAATGAAATTTGACGATTCTTGGCCCTACGGTTATCTACGTACTTAGTAGATCATGCATGTATGAAGAACCGGATTCTCCAACATACGTAACACTAGTGTTTAAGCCGTTAAAGTTGGTCGATCGCAACTCCCGCCAAAATCTAATTTCCAACAAATTCAAGTTTGATCTTTTTTAACTCAATCTACTATCAACGGAAAGTAAAAGCAATTGAACAAATTCAGTAATTGAGTTCTCGTTTAAGAAATTCAAGTGAAAGCCTTAAGTTAATGCACATCTAGCATTTTCTACTTCAAAAATAAGATGCTTGAATTTTATTCGATTTTGAAAAGTATCTCATACTTTTCTTCAAGCATTTTAATTTTGTACACTAATTTAACGATATTAATAAATAAAATCAATAGTAATTTTCGTCGTGAAAAGAATCCTTTTTTTTAATTTAATCTGAAATTTCATTCACCAATATAGATTATAGACTAAAAATGTGCTTTTATACGGGATAATCATCTATCTTGCTATCACAAAGCTCTCAAACTCAAACATAATTTTTCCTATTAGGACAAGTATGATTACCCTATAATTTACTCAAATTCTACATAACTATATATTCCATATTCCATCAAACACCATGCTTTCCTTAATAACATTATTTGTTTTTAACACACAAAATAAAACGAGCAAAGAAAAAACTCACATAGTCCTATTTGGGTGAAATAACTAAAACTTCATTTTAAAGAAATTTCAGAGCGATTCCGATCTATTGACTTTTTTTTTTGGGTGAAATAATTAGAATTTAGTTACATAAATTATCAGGATAAGGTGATTCCGATCTGTTGAAAATATATTTTATTTCTCTTGCTAATATTAAGAAATTGGATAAAATTTCCCTAATTCAATTATTATTAGTTTTAAAACATCCAAAATGTAAATTAAAACATATAAAAAATAGTGAAAACAGAAAATTTGACTTGTAACCCGTTGTTTAAAGATTGACAAGGAAGCCCCCTACGAGGACCCTAATGACGAACAGTTTCCAACATTGTCTATAAGGTAAATTTCACTTTCCTCTTGATCCTAATATATATATATATAATCATTAAAGCTTAATTATAAACTCCATAGTGATCTTCAGCTAATTATTTCATTCTCAATTATGTCTCCAATTGTTGATTTAGATCCGGCATTTCGAATTTAAAGCTATAATTTTCGTTTATTTCTCGCACAATAACAAGGACATTATGAGACAATTTATATAACGAGTTTCATTCATATGCTTTTGAAAACTGCAAAAACGATTTGAATTTGCAATTGGTTGTGTAAGTTCATTTTCTGATCTCTTATATGCCATACCCTAAACCCCTGGGCCGATTTCACGATGCTATAGATAAGTCTAACGATTGAATTGAAAATTAAAATGTGATTGTCCTGAATTTCGAGTCATTTTTCTTTTTTTCTGCTATTACGCTCAAATTCAAATCCAAACATATATTTTGCTATTAGGTCGTGTTGTGATTTGCTTGAATTGTACGAATCAATTGCAAGCTAGTTGCAGTCAGTTATACAATCTTCTATATGCATTTTTCTCTGATGGTGCGCTCTCATTTCCTTCTATGATCAGCATTTAGGAGAGAAGTTCTGTATTGATTGAAAAAAGCTCAAGGCAAAGCTTAATCTTAATATTTCTAAGGATTCGAAGATCTATGGGAGGACAAAGCTTTTCTAAGTCTGATAGAAGTGCTTGACAGAATGATCTAGTAAATGAATGCAACATAGCATTCGTGGTTGTGCTCCTTTTAACTTATCTTGTTTTTCCATTTGTTGTGTCAAAGAAAGATTTTTTTTTATCACGAAGAAAGATAAACATATAAGAGAAGAGAGGAGTGATTTTGACGTTTGAAAGCTGCAGAAACTTGGATGCCAAGAAGAGTACTTGGAGTAAACTTGACTTTCTAATAGTTGATATTCAAGGTGGACAAGAACTATCAACAATTTAGGAAATTGTAAGTTTGTTTACTTACGTACATTACCAAATTACTTAAATCATTTATTAGACTTTCATAATAAAAACTGTTTACTAATGCCCATATCTCTATCGTTTTTTATTGGCAAAGATAAGTTAATTTACCGAGAGAAATTAAATAGTTTTGAATGATTTTATTGGATGACAACATTATGATTGGAATTGCCTCTGGTCACCAATAATATTTCGCAATGTTGCACACATGCTGTATAATGTATATTTAATTTGGAAGAATCCTCTTAGTGATGCAAAGAAATTCTTTGTTCAGAAACTATTAACTTTATGTATAAAAAACATTAGCTTAAGTACTTGGAAAAAGTTGGTTTTCTTACATTTTAATTATTTACTTGTAGAATATTAACTTTTAGAGAGTCCACTATACATATCCATTAGCTAACCATTTCGCTCTTCCCTCGAGACAATGCGTACTAGCATGTAAAGAGATCCAAAACCTTCTTCAAGATATAACTTTCTTTGGTGCTTTTTCTGCAGTACTGAAGTTGTATGCTGTCGATAGATAACAAGTCCCTAATGTTTATCACCACATATGTGGGTTCTAATTTGTGTTTAAGCATCAAATTATGATTATTTAATATTTTAGTTGCATTGTTAGAAGCTAATCCATAAGTATGTTGCTATTAGCTATGAAGAAGCCCAGTTATTTGCTTCATCTTCAATATAATGAATATAGATTAAGTTCCCAGTTTCAAAAAAAAAATAATGAATATAGATTGACTAATTTTTGTATGGATGTAAAAGTATCTCTCGTCATTATTTTTTGCCTACATTTTCTCTTTTAATCAAATATAATAGTAGAGTACAATTTGAAAATGGTTCAAGTCAGTGTCACTCATTTTTCTGATCTCTCTCTTTTGAAGGAATTAGGTGCTTCATCTATTAGCTTTAGCTAGGTAATTGTGCATCTGCCCTTAAAAAGGCACTTCATAATTACCTTGGTTGGGATATGTCTTGTGTTTGGTTATCTTCTTAATGCATCACACTCTTCTTTCTAATAACTCTCAGCTTTTTAATATTTTAATGATATCTCAGTCGTTTGTCAGCGTGAATGAAATGTAGCTAGTTGCTTTTGGCGTCTCACTAATTGTTTTACTAGTCTTTATCTACTTATAACTGTTGACTGTCTTATATTAAACCAAGTTGTTGCTGCACAGGGAATGATTTAGCAAGATGCTGCTTGATTCGTGCTGTAGCCTTTTGATTCTTTTACAATTCAAGTGAACTGAATTGAAAGTTAAACATGATGGGGTGCCTTAATCAGCAGAGTGAAGTCAATACTCCATTTGCAGAACCCAAGGATTGTTCTTTAAAGCCTTCCAGAAGTGCCTTAGCATGTATGGTAAATTCAGAAATTGGTGCTGTTTTGGCCGTTATGAGGAGAAATGTAAGGTGGGGATTTCGTTATGCTTCTGATGATGATCAACTAGAGCATCCTCTCATCCATTCTTTCAAGGAATTACGGAAAAATATCTTCTCATGGCAACATCACTGGAACAGAGTTGACCCACTCCTATATCTTCAGCCTTTCTTGGATGTGATTCAATCTGATGAAACTGGTGCACCAATAACCGGTGTTGCATTGTCATCTGTTTACAAATTCTTAACCCTTGAAATAATTGATTCAGCTATTATGAATGTTGAGAAAGCTTTGCATCAGATAGTTGAGACCGTGACCAGTTGCCGCTTTGAAGTGACTGATCCTGCCTCTGAGGAAGTGGTGCTGATGAAGATACTTCAGGTTCTTTTGGCTTGCATGAAAAGTAAGGCATCAACAAATTTGAGTAATCATCTTGTGTGCAACATTGTAAACACCTGCTTTCGGCTTGTTCATCAAGCTAGTGCCAAAAGTGAACTGCTGCAGAGAATAGCAAGACACACGATGCATGAATTGGTGAGACATATTTTCTCTCACCTGCCTAACATTGACAGCAAAGCGCATGAATTTGATCAGCAAAGCAGATTGTGTGCTGACCCAGAGGTAATTGGGACTCTCATTTATGTTGTTAACATTTACCTTTTTGATCTTTTTTATGTTTTCTTTGAATGAGACCATAGCTGCATGTACTAGTGATTCTTGGCCAGAATATGACTTGTTAAATGTTCAGTTTAAATTCAAAAATCAATATTAGGATTGAAAATTGGCCTTTTGAGCTGAGCCTATGGTGATTCTTTATCCCCAGCCTTGTTAACTTTTGTGCTCATTCACAAATGGTTGGAGCTTAAATATGGCTTACACTCAGCTCATAGATGATTTGGGGCTAGGCCAAATACTGAAATCTGACATAGTTCAAAGTACTCAAAATTTCTGCCATAATCTTGTCTAAATATAAATTTCTGATGTAATTGCTTTATTTAACTTGCAAAATTATGGTTTCCTTAAAGCATAAACTTAGTTCATACCAATAAACAATGTCTCTAGAACATGCAGAAGTGCTGGTAACCCAGCTTGACCAGACAACTGTTTGAGAAGTCCTTGAATGACAGCACTTGTCTCTTTTAATTTTAGAATTTTAGTCTTTTACTAACCATGCGGGATACTTACGACTTGTGATGGTTAGTTCAGAGTCCATTATTGTTGTCATGAAGTAGTTAGCCCCCCAAGGATTGTTGGCTTGATGGGAATTGGATTTATAGATGATAGGAACATACAACAACTGATGCATACTTTAGTAAATCTTCGATTACTTACGTATCTAAAACATGTCCTAAGCTTTACTGAATAAATGTCCAAATTAATTCAGAATGATCATCCAGTGACATCTCACAATTGATACGTCGAAATTAATTAGGCATAATTCTCCCTTTTCTAATGTCTACTAAATCTATGGGTTTCTCACTTAATTATATTCTTTCACCCTCCTTGGTATTCTTGATAATTTAGGTTGCTTCTTTGACAAATGATAATTAGCAATTATAAACTCCATCTGTCCTATTCGTACGACACTTTTTCCATCTTGAGACATCCTGCAAATTTTGGCACTTTTTAACGTATGGCATAAGAGGCTCAACCACATTAGTGAGAAAGTACTAAATGTTCTGGTCAAGAAGAAATTGTTGTCAAATTTTGAAAGTGCTAAATTAGAAAAGTGGGAGCACTGCTTGGCTGGAAAACAAAATAGAGTTTCTTTCAAGTCTCATCATCCTTCAAGAAAAACAGAGTTGCTTGAGCTGATGCATTCAGATTTATGTGGTCCAATGAAGATAAGAACTTTGGGTGGTGCACTTTACTTTGCTACTTTTATTGATGATTGTTCAAGGAAACTTTGGGTCTAAGTCTTGAAGACTAAAGACCAAGTGTTAGGTGTCTTTAAGCAATTTCAGGCTTCAGTTGAAAGAGAAACAGGAAAGAAGCTGAAGTGTATTTGTATTGATAACGGTTGTGAATATTGTGGACCGTTTGACGAATACTGCAAGCAACATGGTATCAGACACCAAAAGACTCCTCATCTTAGTGGTTTGGCGGAGAGGATGAACACGACCTTGATGGAAAGAGTCAGATGTTTGCTTTCCGAAGCAAAGTTTCCGAATTCCTTTTGGGGTGAGGCTTTATTGACCGCTGCACATGTTATTAACCTATAACATGTTGTTGCTTTGCAAAGTGATGTTCCAAACAAAGTTTGGTATGGCATTGATGTTTCCTATGACCATTTGAAAGTGTTTGGTTGCAAAGCTTTTGTACATGTGCCTAAAGATGAGAGGTGAAAATTAGTTGCCAAGACAAGGCAGTGCATCTTCATTGGTTATGGCCTTGATGAGTTTGGTTACAGGCTATATCCAGTTGAGAAGAAGGTTGTGAGAAGTCGTGATGTTGTCTTCGTGGAGGATCAAATCATTGAAGATATTGACAAAGTGGAGAAGCTAAAACCTTCAAGTTCTGATGGTTTAATTAATCTTGATCAACTTCCTCATACAAATGTGGATGACATTGGTGGGCTCGATGATGACGGTGATGCCCATGATTAATCATGTTCCATATCATCATATTGATGCTGATGATAACGATGCCGTTGTTGATGAGGTAGATGCTCCTACTCATGAAGCTGTGTACGAGTCAAATATTCCACTCATGAGGTCTACTAGACAACACATTCCTTCTTCCCGTTATTCTCTTAATAAGTATGTATTACTCACTGATGGGGGAGAACCTGAATGTTATGGATTGAAGCCATGCAAGATGAGATGAAATTCCTGCATGAGAACCATACTTATGAGTTTGTGAAATTGCCTAAAGGCATGAGGGCTTTGAAGAATAAGTGGGTGTTCAAAGTTAAAGCTGAAGAACACAACTTGAAGCCTAGGTACAAAGCTAGATTGGTTGTTAAGGGATTTGGTCAAAGGAAGGGTATTGACTTTGATGAAATATTCTCCCATTGTGAAAATGTCCTCCATTCGTATAGTGATTGCTAGTCTTGATTTGGAGATTGAGCAGATGGATGTGAAGACTGCTTTTCTCCATGGTGACTTAGAAGAAGAGATTTATATGGAACAACTTGAGGGCTTCAAGGCAAAAGGTAAAGAAAATTATGTGTGCAAACTTAAGAAGAGTCTCTATGGATTGAAGTAAGCTCCCAGACAATGGTATAAAAAGTTTGAATCTGTTATGGGGGAGCAAGGCTATAAGACCTCTTCAGATCACTGTGTGTTTGCATAGAGATTTTCTGATGATGATTTTATAATCCTCTTGCTATATGTGGATGATATGTTGATTCTGAGCAGGAATGCTTCCAAGATTGACAACAATAATATACCCAGTGAAATCCCACAACGTGGGGTCTGGGGAGGGTAGAGTGTACACATACCTTACCTCTACCTTGGTAGGTAGAGCAGCTGTTTCTGAAAGACCACCGGCTCAAGACAAAGCATAAGCATAAGCACAAGCATAAGCACAAGTAAAGCAAGAGAAACAGCCAGACCCATACAAGAAATTAAGAGCAGTATGAAAATGATGGTAGCAAAAGTAAATAAGTCATGATAGCGCATTCTGAAAAAGAAAGCAGTAACTAACGCAGGTAAATAAGATAAACAAAGCACACTAAAGAACACATTGCAGCAGAAATCAAACGACAGGAGGCTATAAAGCAATACTGCATCTACTAGTATGATAGGTTAATAACACTACAACTACCAGTTTGTAAGCGTAAGTAAGACTACGCTCAACTACCTTCTACCCTTCTACCATAATCCGTGTCCTCCACAACTCCCTATCTAAGGTCATGTCCTCAGTAAGTTGCACCTGCGCCATATCCCGTCTAATCACCTTTCCCCGATACTTCTTCGGCCTACCTCTGCCCCTCCTGAATCCGTTCATAGCCAACCTCACACTTCCGCACTGGGGCATTTGTGTCTCTCTTTTGCACATGTCAAACCATCTCAACCTCGCTTCCCGCATCTTATCCTCCACCGAGGCCACTCCCACTTTGTCCCGGATATCCTCATTTCTAATCTTATCCCTCCTTGTATGTCCACACATCCATCTCAGCATACTCATCTCTGCAACTTTCATTTTTTAGATGTGCGAAGTCTTGACTGGCCAACACTCCGCCCCACACAACATAGTCGGTCTAACCACCACCCTATAGAACTTGCCTTTAAAGATTGACGAGTTGAAGAAACAGTTGAGTAAGTCTTTTACTGTGAAAGACTTGGGTCATGCTAAGCAGATTTTGGGAGACTATTGCCCGTTAACGTAAAAGCATATATACGGGGCAATCTTGTCTTAAGGACAGAGTGTCATCACTCGACTCAGCACACAGTTGTAACCATCCAGATTTAGTGTTTCTTGATTTCAGGTTATCAAGATTCAAGACTCAACAACTTTGCGGCAGTTCTGAATATTGGCTATTCGTTTATCCTTTCGATTTGAACACTTGTAATATTTATTTACTTCCCGTACTGCTTTACAATACCCAACAGATATTGCCAATATTTTCTTTCTTTCTAGACCTGAACAGATTTAGTTGTTTTTCTCTCAAGGATACATGCATATAGTGATTCACAGGATTTTTTTTTCTTCCTATTTAGTTGTTTTGATACAGAACTTGAGAGACCTCCAAGAGTTATTTCTTTTCTATTTATTATAGCCTTTGGTTGAAGCATAATTTTAGTGTGCAGAAAATGGAACAAATACAAGACACATGTTTATATTGCATAGCTTTGACCCTTAAATCACTGAAAGTGGAGGCCAGTATTCCCTTCTTTATCGTCACTTACTTTTGTGCAGGCAGGCGAAAAACAACATGACAATGGTTGTGTTAGTGCAGAATCCAGTGGTAAGTCAGCATCGGCTGCAGTTCCTTCCGGTGCATCGGCAGTCCACATGAGGGATGAAACAACAGATGGGAGAACTCAAAAGGAGGAGATTGCTGGTAATAGAGAAAACCCTATGATGGATCCATATGGGGTACCATGCATGGTGGAGATATTTCATTTCCTATGTTCTCTTCTGAATGTGATGGAGTCCATTGAAATTGGTTCCAGATCCAACCCTATAGCATATGATGAAGATGTTCCCTTGTTTGCACTGGGTTTAATTAATTCAGCCATAGAAGTAAGTGGTGATTCTTCTGGAAATCATCCTGAGTTATTGGCTCTAATACAGAAGGACTTATTCCACAATCTGATGCGTTTTGGCTTGTCTATGAGTCCTTTAATTCTTTCAACGGTTTGTAGCATTGTTCTAAATCTGTATCATCATATGCGTACTAAGTTAAAGCTACAGCTTGAAGCTTTCTTCTCTGGTGTGTTATTGAGGATTGCCCAAAGCAAGCATGGAGCTTCTTATCAACAGCAAGAGGTTGCCATAGAAACGCTTGTTGACTTCTGCAGGCAGCATATGTTCATGCCTGAGATGTATGCGAATTTTGATTGTGACATATCTTGCAGCAATGTATTTGAAGACCTCACCAACCTGTTATCTAAAAGTTCCTTTCCCGTCAATATCCCACTATCAGCTTTAAATACACTTGCCTTGGACGGTCTAATTGCCATGATCCAGGGTATGGCTGGGAGAATAAACCAGGATTCATTTGTTTCTGAACAACCTTCAATAGATCTAGGTGAATATAGACCATTTTGGACAGAAATATGCAAGGACTACAGTGATCCTAATCATTGGGTTCCATTTGTTCATAAGATGAAGCTCATAAAGAGGAAATTGTTGATCGGAGTCGATCACTTTAATCGAGACCCAAAAAAGGGTATGGAATTTCTCCAAGGAGTGCATTTGTTACCTGAGAAACGTGACCCAAAAAGTATAGCATGCTTTTTCAGGTATATGACTGGCTTAGATAAGAATCTTATTGGGGATTTTCTGGGAAGTCATGAAGACTTCTATATTCAAGTGCTTCATGAATTTGCTGGAACATTTGATTTCCGGGACATGAACTTGGACATAGCCTTGCGTATCTTTTTAGAAACTTTCAGATTGCCTGGAGAGTCGCAGAAAATACAGAGGGTGCTTGAGGCATTTGCTGAGAGATATTACGAGCAGTCACAAAATATTCTGGCCAACAAAGATGCTGCGCTGTTGTTATCATATTCAATAATTATGCTCAACACAGATCAACACAATTCACAGGTCAAAAAGAAGATGACAGAGGAAGATTTCATCCGCAACAACCGGAGGATAAACGGAGGAAATGACCTCCCTCGGGAATTTTTGTCTGAGCTTTACCACTCCATCTGTGAGGATGAGATCAGGATTACCCCAGATCGAGGTGCTGGTATTCCAATGATGGCACCAAGCCATTGGATTGGTCTAGTTCATAAATCAAGGCAAACTTCCCCATATATTGTCTGTGATCCTGCCCCTTATCTTGATTATGATATGTTTGCTATGTTGTCTGGTCCTGCAGTTGCTGCCTTCTCTGTGGTTTTTGATAATGTGGAGCAAGAGGATGTTTGGAAAACATGTATCAATGGATTCCTTGCCATTGCCAAAATTGCAGCTGCATATAGCTTCGATGATGTGTTAAATGATCTGGTAGTATCTCTTTGCAAGTTCACTACCCTTTTGCCTCCATCTTATGTTGTTGAATTTATTGCTGCATTTGCGGAAGATGGTAAAGCTAGATTGGCCACATTAGCAGTCTTCACAATAGCAAACAAATATGGAGACCACATTCGCTCTGGTTGGAAGAACATCCTAGACTGCATTTTGAGTTTGCACAAATTGGGCCTTCTCCCCACACGTCTCTTTAGTGATGCTGCTGATGACTTAGAGTCTACTGCTTCTGTAGACCCTAGAAAACCTGCTGCACTTTCTCCATCACCATCTCATTTTCCTTCATTGCCTCCAAGGAAATCGTCTGGCTTAATGGGCGTATTTAGCCAACTGTTATATTTTGATGAAGAACCTGCACCACAGCCAACTGAACAACAGCTTGCTGCACGTCAGCAGACTCTTCAGACGATTCAGAGTTGTCACATTGATAGCATCTTTGCCGAGAGTAAATTTTTGCAAGCAGAGTCTCTGTTACAGCTTGTTCGGGCCCTTGTGTTGGCTGCGGGAAAGCCTCGCAAAGGAAATAACTCTCTGGAAGACGAAGAGATTGCAGTATTTTGTCTAGAGTTGCTTATTGCTATCACCATAAATAACCGGGACAGAATAATGCTTCTTTGGCAGGTTGTCTATGACCATATAGCCAGCGTTGTTCATTTAACAACAATGCCATCTACTTTGGTAGAGAAGGCTGTCTTTGGTCTGCTTCGCATATGCCAAAGGTTACTTCCGTACAAGGAAAATCTGACAGATGAGCTTCTCAAGTCTTTGCAACTTATCTTAAAGCTTGATGCTCGGGTTGCTGATGCGTTTCTTGAACAGATAACTCAAGAGGTTATGCACCTTGTCAAAGCAAATGCTATGCAGATACGATCTCATATAGGCTGGCGGACAATTATATCTCTGCTTTCTTTTATTGCTCGGCATCCAGAAGCATCTGAAACAGGATTTGAGACGCTATCGTTCATCATGGCTGATGGGGCCCACCTCTTGCCTGCTAATTATGTCCTCTGTTTGAATGTGGCGGCGCAGTTCGCTGATTCCCATGTTGGAAATGTTGATCAATCTGTGAGATCTTTAGACCTGATGGCTGGATCACTTGTTTCTCTCATTAGGTGGTCTCACAAGGCGAAGGAAGCACTTGAGCAGGAGGCTGCCATAAAAATGACCCAGAATATAACAGAAATGTGGCTCAGGCTGATACAGGGACTCCGAAAATTTTGTTTGGACCGGAGAGAAAAGGTAAGGGATCATGCCATCTTGATGCTGCAGAGGTGCTTGACTGGAGTTGATGGGATCCATATCCCTGAAGATTTGTGGTTGCAATGTTTTGATCAGGTGATGTTTACATTGCTGGATGAATTACTCAATCTTGCCCAGCCGAGCTCTATGAAGGGTTATAGGAGCACTGAAGGAGCAATAGTTTTGGCACTGAAGCTCATGTTCAAAGTGTTTTTACAGTCTTTGCATCATCTCGCCCAGTCGACATCCTTCTGTAAACTATGGCTAGGGGTATTGAGTCTAACAGAGAGATGCATGAAGGTGAAATTCAAAGGGAAACGGAGTGAGAAGATTCCTGAACTCATTTCCGAGCTCCTAAAGAGCACTCTACTTGTCATGAAAACAAGTGGAATTCTGGGGCCAAGTAATCCTGTGGGAGGGGACAGTTTCTGGAAGTTAACATGGTTGCATGTCCACAAAATATGCCCATCCCTTCAGTCAGAAATCTTTCCCACAAATGAATTAGAGCAATTGGAAAAGCAGCATATCGAAGCAGGTCATAGTCCTCTTGCAGAGGGAAATGTTATCGTCTCACCTAGTAATAGCACAGCTTAAAGATAAAGTTCCCACCGGGGAGGCCTTTGTACAGTGAAAGTGACATATTCTTTGTCAGCACCATCATTAGCATAAGCAGATGGTAAATTTTGCAGCTGAGAACCGGTTAAGCTTAATTGATTTATTGAAGCACCATTTGGGAGCTGAGGAGCAAATCTGAAATCAGCTTCTTTGCGGTAGTCTTTTAGTAAACGTATATAAGCAGCTCTTTAGTGTATAAGCAATTCTTTTGGCTGTCGAGAGAAGATTAAGAAAGGGGTTACTTTAATGAAATTTTGTGCCGCCATCGCGGTTCCTGCACTTTAAGTCTGATAGTAGTTACCATTTTGGCTGTAAAATACCAGCATACTAGGACAAAATAGTGATTAGTGATTGATAGTATGAAATGTTCCGATCAGGATGATACACAGTTTTCTTGAAATAATATGTTCTGATTAACTAATACTAAGTTTCATATGTTGATTAGTCGACTGAATTTAGTCAGTTCTTTTGCCACTTTATGCTAGATGATGCTATTCAATTATTCAAAGGTCGATCGTAAATTCAGAGACATCAAACACAGTATGTTTATGCGAAGCAGAATCAGAGACTAGTTTAATTTATGTACGACCGGTGCCTGAAATTTAAACTTGGAACCTCAAGGTGAATTTTGAACCACTACTGAATCAACATCTAGTCTTGTGTTTAGGATGTTCAAAAGCTATATACAATCAAACTTCTCTATAGTGGCAGCGTTTGTCCAAGAATTTCATCGCCGATATAGTGAGGTGTTGCTATATATGTAAACTAACATTTGATGTTTAGATCTCATTTAGCTGTTATAAACGAAAGTAGTAAAGAATTATTTTTCTGTACTTTTTATTATAAACGAAAATAATATACTTGTTAATTTTAAAATCTCAATTGATTTTCATATCTCATTAATTAAAAATTAAAAAGACTAATACATTATAAATAAACTCATGACTAGTTGTACCATATCGATAAAGAATTGAAATCTAAGGAACACATGCATTTAAAATTATTTGAGAATTTAAATACAATTAAGAGATATTATCATACCAATTGTGTTAATTAAATTGAGACTGCATCAAATCGTAAGATTTAGTTGTTACATATTAAAAGGAAAAAAAAAATATTTCTAATAGTAATCTGCTTTGGTCTTCTAAAATTTCAAACTTAAAATAGACTGATTACATCTACCAAAATTAAGTAAATAAGTATCAAATTTATACGAAATCGGTAGATAGAAAATATATGATTTTGAAAATTTTCAAGTCTAAATCAGATAACAACAACAACATACCCAGTGTAATCCCACGGAGTAGGGTCTGGAGAGCGTAGGATGTATGCAGACCTTACCTACCTCAAAATCAGATCACTATGAGAAATATATATTTTTCCTTTTAGATATTCATATTTGAAATTTACTATGTGCATGACATTAATGATGATTATCATAAATATTTTAATATTTATTTGTTTTATACAAATATATTTCTTACAAATATTATTACACAATATTGAGTATGGATGTTATAGAGAGGTAATTTTATAAAGAGTGTACCGCTATAATGAATGGCATTATTGTTATAGGTAGAATGTTATTATAGAGAAGTGAAATATAACATGAAAAATCGGTTCTGGAGAAAATCAGGTCGTTATAGTGAATGACAATTATAGAGAGGTTTCACTGTATATACATAAAAGATAAAAAAAATTACCTTATATATACAATGTATTTTTTTACTGAGGGTGTTTGGGTAAACACTCCGCCCATGCGTACGACGGTACGAGTAGGATAAAACATTTCAGCCAAGAGGGGGACCTAAGTAATCTTCCATCAGGTTTTAAAAATTTAGTACCCTTGTAATCTTTCTAGAAATGCAGTACCCTTGTAATTACCTCTACTTTGTATACGAGAAGTTTTTGACTATTTTGTTTTATCATCAACAGAAAAGAAAAATAAATTTTGGAATTATATATTTCTCTTCCCATCAATGTACAACTATAAATTAAATCAAAACTATAAAAGTTCGGGGTCCTTCCTCGGACCCGCGCATAGTGAGAGCCTAGTGCACTATAAATTTTGTTTTATTGAAACTATTTATGATTGTATAACAGTACTTACACCTCCAACTCCAAAAAATCCAAATGAACAACCACCTAAGAAACCAACTAAAGAAGAAGTTTTGTCTAGCATACACGAAGAATGCACAAAAATATACACACATTACCAACAAGAAAGTGCTAGCAACCAACCGGCTTTCATACCATCTTCTTCTTCTTCTTCTTCTTCTTCTTCTTCAATACAACCTCAAAAAAGACATGTTGTTTCTGCGGCTAGTATTGAAAGCCTTAGACATAGAATGTTTAGTGATTACTAATCAAGTTAGCGAGTTTGATGTTTTTGTTTTGCAGGGTGTTGTACCGTACCAAGCAGTTCTCAATGAAGAAGGACGTGAAGACTTGCTGAAATACTAGAGGGAGAATGAGAAGACATTTTCGACACTATCAAAGATGGCTCGAGATGTGTTGAACATTCAAGCGTCATCAACAGCGTTTGAAAGCGCTTTTTCTGCTGGAAGATTTCAAATAGGAGATCACATACACTCATTAGCGGGAGACAACTTGGAGATTGTAGTTTTATTCAGAGATTGGATACGAGCGGAGCGTAGAAAGTGCGGTCAATCGGAGATCAACGAAGAAGAAGACGAAACTACAACAAAACCTTATCCAACAGAAGCAACGTCGAGCAATTTGACCAACAAATTCCAATTCCAACCGAAGAACCACAAGACATTGTGAAGAAACTAGAAAAGGTGTTTATAAATATGTGATTTTTTTAATTATAATTTTACAATGTTATTTGCAACTTTCAACACCACAAAGTTGCAATTTTGAAATTGTATTACAAAAAAATCATATTTCTATTAAATAATATAAGAAGCACAAAACAGCCTTGAGATGTTGTTATTACACTATCTTGTTCAACTATTGAGGTGTTTATATATGTTATTTTTTAAAATTGAGTGCAAAAAAAATCAAAAAATCAGATCTCGCCCCGCCCCGATAAGACCGGTCCCTTTTTCCGACGGGACCGGGAATGGGACGGGACATCGACGGATCCTGCCAGTCCCGCCGTAGGACCGATCCCGCCCTCCCCCAGTCCCGTCGGGTCCCGCCCCGCCTCAAACCCGCCCCACTAGCCACCCCTACTTTGTTCTACTAGTGTTTTGTCCGTTAGGGCAAGGGACTAGGGAATGAGTGAATATATAATGATCTTAATTTTGGAGTTCTTGCGAATAGAAAAGTGAAATTTGTTTGTCACGTCAACATGCAAATTGTCAATAACTTTGACACATCACATCGAGTTTATTTGGTATGACCGAAGTTATTTACATTAAGAATGAGTTCTACTATTTGACGGGTGAGTGAAAATATATTTTTAACAAGAAAAATATATAAAAGATTAAGAATAATATTAGCAAATAAAAAAGTGTTTTGATGAAAATTTGTGTAAAAAGATTAAATGATAATGTCTAAGTGTCAGTTAGAGCAAGTAGTATAAAGTAAAAAGTTAGACATAATTGTAAGAAAATCACTTGCGCCCATAAGAGAGTGAAGTTATTTTCATCATTTTGATGGATGGACATTTTCTGATAACAAAACAATAAAAAATGACTTATATTGTACTAAATATTGCTTTGAGTTGATGTTGGAATATTAAATTAGAACCTTATTTTACTAGGGATGGTTCTTATACACTTATATTTTCTCAAATAAAGAGATAGAAATATATGATAAGGTTCATTTTAGAATTGCAAACTACTCTATCCACATGAAGAAAAATACTCTTTATTATCTAAGATGAGTCACTTATAGAATTATTGATATCTGTTTAAAGCATTAAAAGGGGATGTAGCTCAAATGGTAGAGCGCTCGCTTTGCATGCGAGAGGCACGGGGTTCGATCCCCCGCATCTCCATTTTGATTTTTAATTCCTGTATAGAAAGTATCCCTCAAAACTACGAAATTCATCTTAGAAAGAATTAACTTGTAAGATTTTGGGGATACCTTTGAGCAATTTCCATGAATAAAATTACAGAACTTCCTCATTTTTGGATACAATTGAATACTAGTGTCAACCACCAACCCCTATAGGTGTTGGGTATTTTTGCTCTATGGTACTTTATAAAGCAGTACGGGAAGTATATAACTATTACAAGTATTCGAAAGGATAAACAAAGATTCAATAATTCATCTAGAAATCTGAAAATTACAATAGAACCATAAAACTGAAATTACAATTTTGTTGAAGACGGAAAAATGGAAACTATTTTTGCTGAGTCGAGTGTGGCACTCTATCCTTAAGACAATATTGCCCCGTATGTATCCTTTATACGTCCTGGACAATTTGTCTCCCAAGATAAAACAGCAATGGAACACTTGAGCAAAGGAAACTCAAATGCTACCGTGAAGAATATTGAGTAACGAAATGATGCTTGGAAGTTGTAGGAAGAAAACTGTTTTGGTTGTGTATTTTCGTGTATATTGCAAGTATATTTTTTTGTGCCTCAACAATGGTGTAAGGGGTGTTTATATAGGTGAGGGAGGGCTGTTTAACTGCCCCCATAACATCCATTATTGGCCAAATAATGGTCATTATGGAGGTAGTAAAGCCACCAAAATAAATGGTGAAAGACCAACGGATTTGGCCATTATAGGAGGAGTAATTCAGCCAAAATAAATGGCTGAATTGAGTGATTTGGCGTTTCTGCTTTGACCGTCGAAATTCTGACTTTTTGAAAACTTCAGGGACCAAACTGTACATCTTGAAACTTCAGGGACCAAACTGTACTTCTGGCAAAGTTCTCTGGCCCAAAAAGATAATATCCCGTGAACCCGGAACCGGACGGGCGGCGGCGGCGCGCGTGTGGTCTTTCCTCAAACCGAAGCACATCTAGGTCCTCCCTCCTTTAAACACATGGGATACCCCTTGGGGTCCCAAACCCAAAACCAATTTCGAGTCTTATATACACAACAATTCTTTCTTCCTCTACCGATGAGGGAGAATTGAACACAACACCACACTTTCCATGCTTCAAACACCTCACTTCGTGGACCAATATCTCTTTCATTTCTCAATGAAATTTGACGATTCTTGGCCCTACGGTTATCTACGTACTTAGTAGATCATGCATGTGTGAAGAACCGAATTCTCCAACAACGTAACACTAGTGTTTAAGCCGTTAAAGTTGGTCGGTCGCAACTCCCGCCAAAGGCAAATTTCCAACAATAGGTACTGTTCAGACCAACTAGTTCTGCTTTTCCCTCTTGAATTCACCATAGTCCGAAAGCAAGCTACCATTTACTTTACTCTTCATGTTTCGCAGTAGTCCCCTTAGAATCTGTTCAACAAGGCATTGGATTGGTTGTCAAACAGCTTCCTTTGTGCCTTTCCATCTCCAATTTATAGCGTCACAATGGGAGTACGAACGTACTTGCGCGAGGGGAATTAACTTATACATACTGCCTACTTTATGTTTTTAACCTTATATGTAATCTATGCTTAAAGTTAGTGCATAAAAGTTAAACTCTTGGGAAAGAGATCAGGTTTAGTATCTAACCGACTCTGCAACATCTCTATGAACATCTTCGGAGACCAAAGCTAGCACGGGTAGAAGAACAAAGCTAATGCTCATCTGTAGTCGACCTTTCAGCCTGCTACGTGGTCCATCCCTATCTTATCTGCATAACCGTTACTTCTGCTTCACATCATTCCATTACAAAGACAACAAATGTATGATTGAAAGAACACGGTGAAGATTTGGTTAGACACTTACTATGTCGAGTTCAAGAACCTTAGAAACATTAGGTGGGAGTGGGATCCCAGTCGGGTACTCAATTCCTTTCGATTTACATCTCAATCTCATATCTATAACTGGCCACGCGGTGATAAATAGGAACTCTATTGGTAATATGTGAATTCTCCACTCTTCTTGCATGGAACTACTAGTCAAGCATAACAATATGTGCTGAAATGCAACAACATACTGCAAAGAGAAAATCAGTCATTCAGTCACTGATCTCTCGACATTTTGAAAGATGTTTTTTTGGAATGGATATTCATTTCCACTCTTTTTGTTGTTGAAATTCATCAGTATACATTCAGTTTAAACTGCAAGTTGAGGCATTAATGAAGTAAATTTTTACTTAATCGCTCTAATAAGAAAGGTCAGTAGCATAAAATTTGAGAAGCTTTCAGCTAAATGTATTTCAAAGCTAGTAAACTTATAGTAGGTTCCAGAATTGATATGAGATAATAAATCTAATTTATTAGAATTATAATGTTCTTATTGTATCTGAAATAACCAAATAATAGTCTAGTCTGATTGATTGGATTGCAAGTGCTTAGTGCTTATTGGTAACTATAAATAATGTTTCTATAATATACTCCCTCCGTCCCAAAAAAGATTGTCATATTTTCCTAATTAGTTTATCCCAAAAAGATTGACACATTTATATATTTATAAACAATTTAACTTTATGAGATGATTTACAACCACACCAATATCTAAGACTTGTTTTGGACCACACATTTCAAAAGTTTTCTTTCATTTTTTAAATTTTGTGTTAAGTCAAACTAGGACAATCTTTTTGGGACGATGGAGTAACATGTTTTTGTTCTTATTTAAAGATGAGCTAATTATTTTTTTTGTCTCAATTTATGGGGTATAGTTCAGAGTTCGAGAACTAAACTTTTTAATTTTGACCTGAATGACGCACATGAAATTTTTAAATTTTTTAAAATAAAATTTATATATTTTAAAATTATGTAAAAATATTATTATAAATCACAATTTATTTTCTGAACCGTTGAACAAAATTTACAGATTAACTAAAATAATGATTGCCGTTGATTATGAAACCATCTACTATCACTAAATAATCTGGACCGTGACTTTAAGTGATTTCAGAAGGCACACGTGCGCTAGATTACCGCTCCCCTTCACAAATAAGAGTAACAACCTCGTTTCCGATTCCAACGACTTCTAACCGTTTTTCCCTCCTTATATGTTTCAATTCAACTATTCATTTTCTTGTGAACATTTTTAATATATCAATCAAGAAGAATAACCTAGAAATTTATTAACACAACCATGTCGTATGGTGGCAAAAGCGAGTATGGTGGCAGTGGAATAGAATCTGATGAAACCGGGTATGGTAGTCGGTCCGAGTACGGGAAACCCAAAAAGACACATGGATCTGGATATGGACGGAAGAGCGACGACGAGGAGCCCAAATCTGAATATGAATCCGGGTATAACCGGAAGAGTGAATACGAGAGACACGATTCGGATGATGAATCAGGTTACGAACAGAAAAAGAATTCAGAATATGGATCCAGATATGAAAAGAAGAGTGAATACGGGTCAAGTTATGGAAAAAATACCGACTCTGATGAGTACGGGTCAGGTGGATATGGGAGCAAAACCGCAAGCGGGTATGGAAATGAAAGTTCAGAATGCGGGTCGGGTGGATATGGGAGCAAAACCGCATCCGGGTATGGAAATGAAAGTTCAGAATACGGGTCGGGTGTACATGGGAGCAAAACCGTATCCGGGTATGGAAATGAAAGTTCAGAATACGGGTCGGGTGGATATGGGAGCAAAACCACATCCGGGTATGGAAAGGAAAGTTCGGAATACGGGTCTAGTTACGGAAATGAATCAGGTGGACATGGGAGTACTAAAACCGCATCCGGGTATGGATCAGGAAAAATAAAGAGTGATGGTGGTGATGATGAGAAAAATTCAGAATACGGGTCAAGTTATGGACGAAAAAAGACGGACTCTGATGAGTATGGATCTGATGGATATGGAAAAAAGAGCGAAGGGTACGGGAGTTCAACAATTGAGAGGCCTAGTTATGGAAGGTCTGAGGAAGAGGACTACAAGAAGCCCAGCTATGGGAAATGCGACGATGATGATAATAGCTATGGTCGCAAAAAATATGTAAGTACCTGATTATATTACTCTTCTATAACAACAACGTTATGTACCTCAATTTTATGCTTTATAGTTCGTTTTATCTTAATTGAGTAGCACGCATGCAACCTAGAGTTATATTCTTCATTCATTGATTTAATCTGATAAATTGGCAGGGTGATGATGACTCTGGCTCTGACGAGGAGAAGAATAAAAATCGTCGCAAAAAGCACTCTGACGACGATTGAGTAGAGTGATTCTGTCACCTATGCCAAATTCATGCCTTGTTAGAAGTTATTAGTAAAATAAAAGTTGGCATTCTTCACAGTGTTTTGTTCCATTGCAAACACTGATGCAGTCATCTGCTCCAGATTCATGCCATATTACTAGTTTTTAGTACGTAAATAAAAGTTGGCATGTCTTCGTCTTGATTTTTAAAACTTATTAGTATTTCTACACAGTTGTTCCCCACCCTGGAAAAAGAGTGTAAAGCAGTACTCATGTTTAGAGAAGGAAATGTTGCTAGTTATTTGTATTA
Source organism: Anisodus acutangulus (assembly GCA_029783415.1). Classification (NCBI taxonomy): domain Eukaryota; kingdom Viridiplantae; phylum Streptophyta; class Magnoliopsida; order Solanales; family Solanaceae; genus Anisodus; species Anisodus acutangulus. Next base: position 32,534,997 of record CM056499.1, on the reverse strand, counting down.
GTAGGTACTTTGCTCTTCCTTATTTAACTAAACTCGCGGACTTTTTAGGCGATACTATGCCATAAAAAGTTTTCTTTTATTGTACCGTCACATGGAAAATGCTATAGAATCTTCACTATAAAAAAACTGGTAAATTGCGGAGGTTAAGAGTGCAATTCGCGGAGGTTAAAAACCTCCACTATTTGCTCTGCTTCTTCGTCCAATTTGTTTTAAATTAATACTTGACAAAAATGGTAAAAAGGAATAAAACAAGTACATTATAAAGTTAGAAGGTTAACTGCTGAGAAGCTACTCACTTATCTTCTCCCCTTGCTAGGAAGCAACTATAGAAAAAAAAATCACAGATGTAGAAGTGATACGAGACATTGCCCTCCCCGTGGTTTTGGTCATATTCTAGAAAAAAGTAACAACATAGGCATAAGATTTAAACTCTCAACCTCACTTAAAGAGCTGCACCAATAACTATCGCATCATGATACTTTGAGTATGGATAGGCAATACATATTTCACTTCTTGGAAAAATATAGTATTATTAATTATTACTCCTTCCGTCCCAATTTATATGATATAATTTGACCGGACATAGAATTTAAGAAATAAAGAAATAATTTTGAATCTTGTGATCTAAAACAAGCCAAAAATATTTGTGTGGTTATAAATCATCTCGTTAAACGTACAGATAAAATTATTATCAAATAAAAAATTCACAGACCTGACCCGACTTCTTTTCTAGTACTAATTTTTTCAATCTATCCTACTTTGGTTTTTAAAAAATGGTCATTTTCTGTGAATGGATTAACTCGATCATGACTAGTTAACCAGAACGACAACCTCGTATCACTCTCTAGTAAAAGGTCCAGTTTTGCAAAAATGATTTAGAAAAACAAATCCAACGTCCCAAAACAAAGCCCACCAAAAAAAAAACTAGCCGTTACAAAATCCAGAAGCGTCAAAAACTCAATCTTCTTCTTTTCCCCTCATAGCAATACAACAAAACCCTAACTCTGATCAACTCTTCTCACGTTGCTTTTCCGGTGACTTTGATGGATTCCAACTGCAAATCCACTAGGCTTACCCCTAAGAAATGCTCCGAAAATTTGAACCCCAATGTCGAACACAGTCCAGTTATTTCAAAATCTTCTAAATCACCATCGATGGCAAAATCAGCAATGAAAACTCAGAAATCAGTTTCTAGAAACCCTAATACAAATCAATTGACTTCACCTTCGCCCAAAAATAAGATTCGTCAGAGGAAGTTTGTAATCGTGAAGAGGAACAAGTCTAATACAGATGATCTGAACTCTACAATGGTTTGTAAGTGTAATAATAAGGCTGGTGCTGAGAAAAAGAAGTGTCTTTGTGTTGCATATGAGAGTCTTAGGGCTTCTCAAGAAGAGTTCTTCAAGAATCGCGGTGGACATGATCAAGACGAGAATGGCATTGAGAAGTTGGATCGCGATGAGCCAGTCAACCAGGAGGTAACAATTCCTGTTTCAATTTCCGAGGGTGAATTAGTTGAATTTGGTGAATGTTGTGTAACAGATGAAATGGTGGAAAGGGCAAAGGAAGGTGTGGGTTCGGGTGAAATGAGTGGTGGGACTATAAAGAGGAGGAGGGAGAGGTTGTTGGAAGAAGCAAGACAAAGTGTACCTGAAGCTGGTTCTGGAAAAGTGAAGCATTTAGTTAGGGCTTTTGAGAAGCTTCTCGCTATACCTAAAACAAAAGAGTGTGAGGAGAAAGGGGAAAAAGATGGAAAGGAAGAAGAAGAAGATTCTACAAAGGGACAAAAATGGGCATTGCCTGGCTTACAGCCTCCTAAGATTCTTGAGACCCGAGTATCTTCGTCTTCGTTTTGTCCATCGGACTTCTTCGTCACCTCTGAAAGTTTAGGCTTGGATTCACGTCGTGCCTCCTCATTGGATAGCAGCCATGGATGGTTAGTACTTGAAACATCAGTTCTTATGTTAGCTTTTCTGTTTCATTTTAGTATTATAAGGATTCATTACAAATTGACAGCCTACTGATTTATCATTCATATAGTAGATTCCTATTAATTTTGGATTGAGATGTAATTTTTTGTTTTTGAGTGCTGAAAGTATACTATTTTTTTCTTTTGCAAGCTTCAGTATTTCAAGCAGGACTTCAGGTGGTGGTAGAAGGAGCAATGTAAGGATGTTCTTATTATCACCAATCACCAATATATGGAGAAGAATTGTGTTGATCTCTAAGCTCTTATTTTCATTCTAAATGCTGCAGAGTGCTGAATCATCAGGGACATTTGCTATAAGAAAGTGGAAGAGAATGCAGCTCAAAGCGACCTCCCAAAAGCCCTTCAAACTTAGAACTGAGGTTTGTGAATTGTGTGTTTTTGGTTGCTTTAATGCTTGCTTTGTGTGAAAATATTACCAAATATACAGTTGCATTTATCTGGTTGACATTTGCTGGCTGCTGCCACAAATAGTGATCTATGCAGACTGGACATTGAATTCGATCGCCACAAGAAAATCAGAATACTGGTCTTTAAATTCCGTTTGTTGATTTTCATAATGGTCTTTGTTCCCTGATAACTAGCAGGATGGTCTTTATTTATATAGTGACCTATTCTTTGATCCAACAGTTAATTGTCTCCTTTCATTGTTGAACTGCATACATTTCTGTTTTTTCAGTGTACGTTGTCATGTTGAATCCAATTAATTAAGGAGTTACTTAGATTGTCTGTTGCTGCAGGAAAGGGGAAAGTGTAAGGAGGAAGAATTTTTAAAGAAAATGCAACAAATGGCGGAGGAAGAGGAAAAACAGCGGATACCAATTGCACAAGGCCTTCCATGGACAACAGACGAGCCAGAGGTAGTGCAAGCTTTTCACTATAGTCATTTCTAACCATTTAGGACTTTATATGTGAATTCTTGATCTGCAGAATTATCTTGTTTAACTATGCCTCAAGGGAATGCATCTTGCTGATCTCGTATTTTGGGGACTTAATTACTTTGAACCAAAATCAAAGAGAAATTATAGTAAAATATTATAATGTTATTACCTTTCACTATGCTCAAATCTTTTGCACTTGGGTGGGGTTATACTTCAACCTGTTACGAAAAGACAACTGAATTACTCTGTTTTCAACTGTTCAGTGTTTGCCAAAGCCTCCGGTAAAAGAGAGCACAAGGCCAGTTGATCTGGTGATGCACAGTGACATTAGAGCTGTTGAACGTGCTGAATTTGACCATCAGGTAGACGTTTATTCTTTATTGACTCTGGTCATTCATCAACCTAAATTAATGAACAGGTAGCTTTGGTTTCGTGTAGGTGTGGCAAAATTAGCTCAAATTCATTTGACCCGCCCAAGTTTTAATGAGTTTGGGTTAGAGTAATTTTGAAGATGCCCAAGTTTACCCATCTCAAATCATGCGCTCAAACTGATCCATCAACTACCCTCCACTCAGAAGTGTACAATAACAATATACCAGTGAAATCCAAACAGAATTGTAAAAGCTACAAACTATAATTAACTCTTTCTTTAATTATTTTTTAGTTTTTTGTATTTTAAATTTTTAAATAATTTTAATTTTTGTTTTTTATTAAAATATTTGTCATTTTTAAAATTTAAATTTTGATAATAATTTTTATTTTTATTATTTTTATTTTTTCTTCTATAATTTAAAAAAATTAATAATTTTTTATTTTTTTATAAAATTTTATTTGAATTTTTAATTTTTTTTAATTTTTTAATAATTTTTTATTTTTAGTTTCTCAAAATGTTTGAAAAGTGGATTAAGTTGGGCCGCCCATCATTTAACTCATCACCCAATCCATCTTAGCCCAAACAAGCTTTGGGCAGGGTTGGGCATTGGCCCATCTATTGGTTCAACCCATCTTGACCCGCCCAACTTCACTCCAAACAGCCCATTTGTCACCCCTAGTTTCATGCAAAATGCTGAGTACCCGCCCAACTTCACTCCGAACGGCCCATTTGTCACCCCTAGTTTCATGCAAAATGCTGAGTGCAAAATGCTGTTAGGGATATCTCAATTTTTTTCTCTGAGAATATTTCATATGAAGCATGTAAATATATATCTGTGTAAAGAGATTGTCAAAGAAAGTGCACCAATAAGAGGACCCAAGCAAACTTATTCAATTGAAAGAGGACTAGTTTTAGATTCTTGTTCAATGCTATATTCCATTGGGAAAGCAATAGAAAAATGCTTGCAAATATGTAGACAAATAACCAAAGAGAGTGCACGCATAAGAGGATAGGACCTGTAAATGGCTTTCATTTGTGGAGGCACAATAACTTATGTTGCTTGTTTCTCCATTCTCAGGTGGCAGAAAAATTGAGCCTTATTGAACAATACAAGATGGAAAGAGAGAGACTGCAGAAGGTAAAGCCAAGCATATTTTCTATTGAAATATGTATATGTGTTTTTTCACTTTCATTCTTGACATCTTTTTTTTATTACTTTCTGTAGATGGCTGAGGAAGAAGAAATTAGGAGGCTGAGAAAGGAACTTGTTCCAAAAGCTCAACCAATGCCCTACTTTGACAGGCCATTCATTCCTAGAAGGTAACAAGTTTCCAGGAATATACTAGCTTTAATTAAGAATTACTTCTAAATAGGAAATTTGGTGGTGTGCATTAGGTCAACAAAAGATCCTACCATTCCAAGAGAGCCAAAGTTCCATATACCGCAACATAAGAAGATCAAGTGCTGCATGTCTTGGAATGATATGTACATACACAACAACAGCGAATGGGGGGTGCAGCAATGACAAAGTGAGGCAGTCCTGCTCCTGCATTTGGGTTTGGATTACCTATTTATATATTCTTTTGTTCAATGGTGTATATGAAGCAATAGTTTTTCATAATCGTCTCAATTTTGGGAAAGGGAAGAAAACAGTGATTTTTTGCCATTTTGGTACAATGGTATGCCGTCTTATTCAACAACTCTCTATTGGCACAATCAGAGTACTTCTCTGATTGTGCTTATGAATGAGAACATTTTGATTCCTTCATTTTTCCGGTTGAAATGATCGTTGAACTTACTCTTCCTGTTGCTTTATAATAAACTAGGCTGCAACTATGATCAGTAGTGATCACAACTCGAAATCTACCTAAAAGTGCAGAAATAAGTGAACTGAAATTCTTCTACTGAAAAGAAAAATAAATTAAGGCAATGAGCTTGTTAGTTTGTTGGAGATGCTGCTGGATTACCATGTACCTGCAGTGATAACATGGACTCAAATAATTTTTGGTCAAGAGTGGCAACTGCCAATAAAGTCGGAACTGGTTGTTTAGTTCATCAGATAAAAAATTTGGCTCTAACCTTGATTGTCTTTTATTTGGCTGCTTCAGTTTCCATAATTTTTGTGGGAAATTTGTGCTTTCATCCCTGAGATATAGACAAATTTTTATCTTGATCCTTATATGTGGTTAAGTATATTTAATCTTCAGTTAATTAAATCGCTCACTTCTTATCTTTTTGTGTGTGAATTGTCTCCAATTTTTAACGAACTATCAATTGTTAAACTATTCAATTACTTATGTTAAATTTGTATGGTAGTGTAAAGGATAACATTTTTCCTTTGTAAACATACCAAAAACACATATCTTCAATAATTTTATGTTAAAATATGTTTAGTGCAATATTATTGCAAGGATAAAAAATAGAATTCACCAATAATTGAGCGATCAAAAGTATAGTTACCCCTTTTTGTGTTGCTGCAAATTGTGGTCACTAACGTTTCTTTCAACCATCCCAATGTCAGTAATACACACGAGAAATTATTACCGCTCAAACTCTTTGACGACATAAATGCGTCCAATAATGCAAAATAGATGTCCTCCGGGGCATAGTCCAGTGGCAAAGCCTGGGCGCTATAAGGCGCTCTGGCATGGGACAGCGTGGGTTCGATTCCCCGCAAGCACGAAGAAACTCTGCATGTTGGGGAATTTGACCTTGTCTCATTGATCAGTTGTACGCTCCCAGAAAACTAGTCACCGGAGCACATCCCCCGATTTACCTGGTAATAGTGTTGAAAGACCGGTGCTATTACCTCCAGGACGTCTGGGTAATACCAGTGAAGTAGTCAGACGCAAGCCTGGAAACCTGGATTATCAAAAAAAAAAAAAAATGCAAAATAGATCCCCCACCCCCCACACAAATAAGTTCATCAAAATGTACCTTATAATTAAGGTGTCCAATGATATAGGTCTTAGGTTCTAGATTCATTATGATTTGTGATACTTGGTGTATATATACTGTTAGTTATTTGGGGAAGTGTGGTGGCAGGAACCAATTTAGTTTTTTTAGGAGATTGGACAAAACTTGCTAAGTATTATTAGGCGACAGGATCCTTTTTTGAATTAAGGCTAATTAAGATGAGAGATTATTAGGGCGTCAGAATAAACCCTTAAATTTTAAAAAATACAGTTTAGTCCAACGATTTAAAATATAAAGAAATAAAATAAAAACTATTATAAATCATTTTCTCCCATTCGTCTCTTCCCATATCCCGCCTTTTTCTTGGATTGAAGCTCCCAAATCATCTCTTCTCCTCTCTTTCGATCTTCACCCTAGTATAGTAGAACTGTCCTTCACATTTTCTCCTCCTGTTACTTCTTTTTGAGATGTCATTGTTGAGGTTTGTCATTGTTAAATTCATTGAAGCTTTTGAAAACAAATTTCGAATTGGGTGGTTATTTCTTAATTTTACGGCTTGGGAATTACTCTTTTTTGTTATAGTTTGGTCTAGTAAGCTTTAATTCGTGATATGTATGCTCTTATTCGTGATCTATAAGCTTTAATTCGTGTTCTTCTCAATTTATCATTTCTGGTAATCGGAGTCTAGTATAGATCAATTTAAGTTTATTATGGAGGGTAAAAAGATAGCAGCTGGTGATTTTGATGGTAACTGGATATGTATTAAAATCGCCTGAAAATGGAATTCTCGACCAAACATCCAACTTGTTGAATTGGATACTTACTACACTTATGATGATTTATTGAGGAGTGTGATTCTATCTGGTAATATAGAATCCGTGTCGACAAAAGTGTCCATTAGCTACATAATTGATGCTCCTAAAAAGGGATTGCCTCCACCTACATCACAAATGACCATCAAGTCCGTCTATATCTTATGAATGTTGATAAAGATGGTTCCAGGCCTAGGTTATATGTTAGTTTGAAGGAGAGGATTGTTGAAAGTTCAAATTCATCAGTTGCAACCAATTCATCAGTTGCATTTATCAGGGGCAACGAATACTGCTGGATCAGCCTCACCAATCATCGATGAAGATCCTTGCCAACCTCCGATGGACAATGACATCTATGAAGACCATTGTGAACCTCTAATGGATAATGACTGTCCTGATAATATTCATGAAGATGATTTGGAAAATCTAGCTTCTAGCAATCATAGTTATGTTGATGGAACATGTTGTAAGAGTGGCGACACTTTCAAGGACAAGTGTACGCTAGTGGAAGTACTATCATTAACTGCCTTGAAGACACACTTTAAATTCTATGCTTGGAAGAGCAAATCAGACAAATATGTGGCTAGATGTATTGATGATTCTTGGAAGTGGAGACTGCGCGCCAATAACATGTAACAAGAGTTTATTATAACCTTGTACTGTAACGTGCACACATGCGACATACAACACGTTGTCACTAAGCATTCAAAGGCATCAACTATAGTAATAGCGAGGCACATTATGAGTAAATTTGAAGAAGGCAAAGGGATCACTTCCAAACAAATCCAGAAGGAAGTACTTGAATGCTTTGGCTGTGAAATTAGTTATTGGAAGGCCTATCAGGCAGGCTTAATTGCTAAGAAATTGGTAAGGGGGTCAGCGGCTGATGGGTATTCAAAATTGATTTCTTACAGTTGGATGATACATACTACAAACCCCGGAAGCAAACAGACTTACAACTTGATAATGAGGGAGATTCTTATATTACTTCTTGACTTTTGAAGCGTGGATAAGGGAATTCAAGCACATGAGAAAGATTATAGCAGTTGATGGCACACACTTAAAGAACAAGTATGGAGGTGTTTTGTTGACTGTTGTGGCACAAATGTAGAGAACCATGTTTTCCCAATTGCCTATTGTGTGGTTGACTCGGAGTCTGATGCCTCTTGGAGTTATTTTTTTCAACAGTTGCTTGAAATTGTGCGTAACAGCTTAGATTTGTGCATAATATTTTATCGGCACCACAACATCAAGAAGGCAATACGAGAAGTTTACACTAATGCTCAACACGGTGTTTGCACAAGACATCTTTGTGAAAGAATGTGTGCACTACTACAAAAAGGGTCTTTGACGGCAATTAAAAAGGACCTTTAGCAGCAATAGTAATTGTCGCTTTAACATATACCGGCCATTAGTCTTTTGCCGATGTAAGTGGGGTCGCTAAAGGTTTTAGTGACCATTCAGGCGAGTGCCGATAGAGACAATTTTTATTGCTGCTAAAAGTCACATACTTTAGCGGTAATTGTGTAGCGGCTATTATAATGGCCGCTAAATCCGTTGTCAAAATTATCCAATTCATCTTTTAGCGTCTAATTAAATTGCCGCCAAAATCTAATTAAATTGCCACTGAAAAGGATCTATTTTAACAACTAATGTGTAGTGACAATTATAATGGCTACTAAATCCGTTTTCAAAATGGTCCAAGCAATACTTTTAGCGTCCATTTATATTCCTAGTAAATCTAATTAAAACGTCATAAAAAAGTTCTTTATGCAGAACATGAAAGGTACAAAAGCAAGTACTAATTATACATGTGTAGCAACAATTATAATAGAAAATGCTAATTAAAGATAGTATTATTAATTTAGAAAAACATTACACATTTCATCAAATCTAAATACACAAAAGCAAATACTAATTCGTAATATTAATAAAAGATAATATTGGATGCTTAAACTAAATAACTAATGTCATTGTAACTATTCTTATCGAATATCAATAAATTTCTAAATCTATAGCTCTCAAACAATTCCCACAACTCTTCATAGTATGTAATTTTCCTCATGCTATTTGAACATCATATTGTATGACCTGAAATAATAAAACGAGTAAATGTCAAAAGATGAAATCTATGTAAAAAAAATTGTACATTAACTATAAGCCAAACCTGAAACTAAAAGGAGGTAACACAACAATAGGCAATGCAAACATTCTGCATAATAATAACATATCAAGTGAAATCTCACAAAGTAGAGTCTGGGGAGGTTAGAGTGTACGAAGACCTAACCCCTACCTTAGTAGGTAGAAAAGTTGTTTTAGGTAAACACTCGGCTCAAGAACAAGCCATTCAAAATACAAAATAATATGATAAAAAGGTAAGCACTCAGAGACGGTAAAAGAAATTAAAGATCCTCATCCAAAAGATATAGGCCCTGAGATAACGAACATGAACTTATTCAATCGCGGAACGAAGTTCAGGATTATCTTTAACGGATTTAAGATGATTCATTGCACCCCAAACAACCGTCAATCTATCAATTATCTTCTCTAACGACTCTACCAGTTTCGGCCACGTAGGCTCCACCGTCTTCTCCAAAGCCTCCAAATCCTCATCCTGTATTCAAATCACATATTCAACCACTAAACCATACGCAATTACAAAGTTCATCATAAAGGAGGAAACGAAACATAAGACTTGCTTAAGCAAGGCACGAATTCCAGGACAGACGTGTTTGGCTTCGATTACATCAAATGGTGGGAAATCAAGATCCTTCAATAGAGGATTGTTGTCATCGGATGCCATCGACATAATTGATCGGACGGTGATGGATTTGCGAAGGTGATTATTATTAGGAGATGTTGATGATTTGTGGAAAGTGTGAAAACAGAGAGAGAAAGATGAAGACCAAAGGGGACACGAATGGCACTGAAGTAGTAGGTTTTTGGTGGTAGATGAAGGGGAAATATAGGAAGTGGGCCTTAAGCATAAGTGAGCTGAACATTCTGCACATATTAACTAAATGAATAAAATCCCAACAATGAGATTAAATCAAATTCATTGAAACCATGATCTAGCTGGTCTTTATAGGGTTGAAACCATGCAGCACAACTAAGTTATTAAGAGCTATTAAGAATGAATGAAAGGGGAGGAACCAGGAAATGAAGGTGAAGAAGGAACCCATTTATCACCAAGAGGGTTTAATATAAAATGAAATTTGTCCGACTCAAAACTTTACTAACTCTTCATTTTTTTTTTAAATTGAAAAAATCTCCCCTATAAATAGGACTACCAAACTTTCAACATGTTTAAACCAATATAGATAGGAAATACATCTCAACATCATACATCTCTAAAATAATAAGTTTCAGTAATATACAAGAGAATAGATGTCGGTTACACAAATGACAGTGAGGTTGTGACCTTGTCTCATGAAGATTATGCCTACCATAATATGAACAATTTCTATGTAAATATGTGAACAACAGCGCATCCAATACATCTTCACTTTATATTAGTACTGAACTACAGTAGTTTCCATTCTTTAAACAAGACAATTTATCCTGTTAATTCAAAAGATATCCTCTCCCTGTACTTAGAGCTGGGCATACTTTGGTTCAAACCAAAAAACCCGACCGAACTGAACCGGATTAAATTTCGGTTATGATTTTTTGGACGGTTTCGATTTTAATTTTCAGAAATTCGATTATTCGGTTCGATTTTCGGTTTTATATAAAAAAAAATCGATTAAACCAAAAAACCGAAATTGTTGATATTTGAAGTTTTTTTAAAATACAGAATAAACAACTTCTTGCAAAACAAGAAAGTTGAGGTTATAGCTGCAATATTATAAGTTTTAAAACTATTACTCCACTTAATTCAACATGCTTATAGAAGGAAAGGAAAACTTGAATATTATCCATCTACAGTGAAACTTGCAATGAGAGTAATAAGGTTTTCTGCATCATAAAGAGTAAATATTAGAGTGAATGGACAACATTTTGGGGGGGGGGGGGGGGGGGGGGGGAGAAGAACATCTGCGACTCGTTAATTCAAAACCAGTTAAGATCAACCATATAAGTCTTCTATTAAACTGGCGCAAAGGCTGATAACATAGCACAACATACTTTTTTTTATGTACTTAAAACACAGGCCTGTGTATAAATACAGAAAATGGCATCTTCACTTTCTAAATGTTGGGAGTATCTGCCCAATAATGAGTTTCCAATTTCCTAATCTCCAATTTTGTCAACAATGGCACTTCAATATAATATTTAATTTTAAATTTGTTTGTACATGAACATGAATCAAATGATAAATTGAGTGGGATTTTGATAATGTGATTTTTAAAATATGTTTATTTTCAAAAAATATTGACTTCCAAATCACAGATCTGAAAAGCTCAAGGTGATAATACCCAAACCGAAAAATCAAACCGAATTAAACCGCACCGAATTTCAAAAAACCAAACCAAACCGAATTAATTTTGGTTTGATTTCAGTTGTTACTTTTACCAAACCGAAAACCGAACCGAATTTCTCAAACCGTACCGAACCGACCGAATGTCCACCCCTACCTGTACTAATACCAATTGCTCATCAACAAAAGGGAGAGGTAAATTGGTTCCATGGAAATAGAACAAAAGTTGGTAAAAAAAATTCCGCCGAACAAGTTCTTACTTTCATGTATAATATATGACAACCAAATCAGCTCACTAACAATGTCTTTTTAATCTTTTATCCGCCTCCACTTAACTTTGGAAGTAGAAATCAAACTGGCTAACTAACGAGGTAGCTAGTAGTCACACAGCTAGTTTCAAATTTCAACGTCGTAAATCAAGAAAGATTCAAAGGAACTACTCAAGACCAAGACAACATATATAGTATATATAGAAAAAGTTTAATATTTTGGTTAAACCGAAATACCGCAACTTTAAAACCGAGAACTGTACCAACATATTGTGCACAATTTAGAAAAGTAGTATGTTAATTTATTCTAATATAGAAACATTACCGTGATAAGATGGAATATTTTCAGCAAGACTACATCCTTTAAAGAACATCTGTGGTGCTTGTTGTACTCGTTCGTGGCCACTGTTGGCATCAGAGACCTAATAAATATCAACACATTAGATAACATTATTTTTATAAGATTAAAATTTCAGTAAAAGTGTCTCAAACATTTAAAAATTAGTTACTTGCTCATATGAGATTCCATTGATATTCTGATGTATAGATAACTCACTAGGAGCATTTCTGCACATGGATTTTCTCACCCATGATAAATAACTCATTTTGCAAGGCTCTATCTCAAATCTATCAAATGTATTCAACAGAGTTTCATTTAGTACAACGTTATTGTTCAGATTTATGTTTCTCCATAGCAGTCCTTCAATTTATATAATAGATTTCTAATGGGATCATAAATCAAACACTACAAGAAACCAAAGAATTAAAGTTGCGACCATACAACACATTACCTTTTTAAAATTTTCTTTCTTATCCCATTTAAAGATTCAAGAGTGATTTCAACAGTAGATTACATAAAGCTCAATTTTTTTAAAAAAATAAGAGAGACATAATATCTAAGGTGGATCATATTTCAAAGATTGTCTTATATGTGATGAAAGGTCAAGAACTAAAAGCAACACAATTCAAAATAAGTAACATACATTTAGAGATGTAGTGATGAAGGACAAAACTACAAATAGACATAGTACCTTTCCAATGAATTTGATGTAGTGATCCACTCCATCCTTGACTGTGTTACACCATAAAAAAGTTATAGAGATTAAAAGTTCTTGTTTGTGTTAACATCTTCTCCAACTAAACACTCTAACTTGACAAAAAAAGGAAGAAACAATGGTTTTTCATAGTTTGATTTCACCAATTGTTTTATTCATGATACTATCACTTTTAATAATTTAAACATAGCAAGATATAACGACTATTTTTTTACGCAATAAAAGGATTTGGCATCAATAATATCAGATTTTGATGCTCCAACAGCCATCATAACCTCAGAACATTATTTCATTTTAAAAATGATTTCTATTCCCCATGAACTGAATATCTTGTAATCAGAAATAAAAGAACATTTGCATCTAATTTCTAACCTGTTTGGAGGAAGAATAACATCATAACCTGTCCACACACAATGTGTATTTGTGACATTTTATCAAACACCTAATATGCTTCTTAAATTTTCCTCTAAAAGCAAAACCCATTAGTAATACAGTAGAAACAAACGAACTAGAATCAAACCAAGTACTGGTATTAAACTAAAGCCAAACTAAAAATCCAAATTAACATATCTCCCTTTATATTTAAAAAAAAAGGAGCTTGCTTACTTTAAGGCGTGAAGAGATGGGTGATGGTCAAAACAAGGGATTGCAACAAGGAGTATGAGCAAATTAGAATACCCATTAAACTAGATTATTCTCAAGAAACGATAAATCTTCCATGTTAATCCTAATACTTGTGAATTTATAAAAACAGAATGTTCTATCTTCCCCAAAGTGCTTAAAAAAATATTGAAATAAATCTAGAAAAAAAGTAACAAACTTCATGACTAAAGTTAATCTACTTTCTCTTGTTGATAGGTATTCGAATGAATAAAAAAATCATTGGCTGGAAAGAAAAATGGAGGAGTGAAATCCAGAGATTGAGAGAGGAGTTGGGAGTTTTGATAGGGGCGACTGTAACTAGAAAATAGAGGGAAAAGGGAAAATGTAGGTCATATGTTTTTGGAGGGAAGATAAAAATTAAATTTTGACTTTTTCGTGGCAAATTATCTTCGGTAAGATACCTTTTTCTGACTAATGTATTTTTGTTGGTAAAACTTTTATTTACAAAATAAATTAATGGCAATCGACTTATTGCCACTAACTAATTGCAGGCAAGGCTGGCCAACACAAAAAAAAAACGGGACGAAACTCGAATCGGGATGGGAACTGGGCTCGTCCCGCCCCAGTCCCGTTTCGCCCGACCCGCCCCGATCCCGCCCCTTTGCAAAAAACGTTCGTTGCACAACGACCATTTTATATTTTGGCCGTTGTGCAACGGCCATTTTTGGCCTCCCCAACGCCCTACCCTCTTAATATTTATTTTTAACTCCTAAGTTGATATATTTACACTTTAACCCAATCTTTCAACTATAAATACCTCATTTTTCTCTTCATCTTTCTCACAAATCTTCGTACAATCTCTCAATCTATCTCTTTACAAGTCTACATTGTCTACTAAATATTAAATTTTATTTATTCATTTGTATAACTACATCAAAGTTCAAAAATTGGGAGTGAAGTTGGCAACTAACTTGAGGATCATCCATCGAGCAAAGTTTCAATTTTCAACCTCGATTACACGTCGACGTTACGTCGGCATTTGGTACATTCGTTCCTTCTTTAAATTATTATTGATACTTTATTTTAATTAGCGCACTTAATTTCATTATCTTTAACTATTTATTAGCATAATTAAAATGGAAGGAATAAGAGGTATGTTTAAGGGTAAGGGTAAGGGTAAGGGTGCTTCTTCTAGTAGGGGTAACAAGGGCAGAGGTACTTCTTCTAGTCATAATATTCCTAGGCAGGATGATTTGGTTGATTACACACATATAGATCAAACTGAATTTTTTAATGATATACCATTAGAGTTAGACGACGAGATATTTTCTGCAACTCAACCAAACTTTAATTTAGAAGATAATCTAGATGACACACCCACTAGTGCACCTCCAACTGTAACGCATTATATTCCCCTTAGTATTAGACGAGGCCCAATAAAATGAAAATTAAAATCAGATGCATGGAATTTTTTTTATAGGGACGAAGAGAATCAAGTAGTTAGATGTCAAATTTGTAAAAATATTTATAAATTTAAAATGGGAAAATGTCAGGGTGGGACGGGAGGTTTATTGAGACATGTACAAAACTTTCACAAATCTAGGTGGGATGAATACGAGGCTACAAAGTCGGGTGCGTCAATGCGCTCTCAGTCGAGACAAAGTTCGCATATTGTCCCGGACCGAGTACAGGGTCAAATTAACCCAATGACGTGGGGAATTGTAGGCCCTAAATACGATAAACATAGAGATAGGAAAGCCATAGCAAAATTAGTTGCGGTGAAGGGTTTGCCTTTTTCATTTCCTTCATCTCCTATTTTTTATTCATTACATTAGAGATATGTATAATCCTGCTTTTAACGGTTTTTCTAGATCAACTGTTAGGAGAGACGTTTTAAAATTTGCACATGAATATTAACAATATTTACGTTATTCATTATATCATTTTCCTAGCAAAGTCTATCACGTCTGATATAGGTCATAGTACTAATGACCATGATTATTTAACCGTAACATGTCATTGGATAGATTATAAATGTCTATGCAAAAACGTATTTTAGCATATAGATATATTGATGATAGGCACACCGAAAATTTTATTGTATAAAATATTCATCAAGTTTGCAATTATTATGGTATAACTGACAAAATAATGATTGTTACGTTAGATAATGTTTCTTCTAATAATTATGCTATTAGACTTTTAAAAGATCTTTTAACTCCATCTTTTCCTAATTATTTCATATAAAATGTGTGTGTCATATTTATAACTTAGTTGTAAATGATGATCTATCACTTTTTGAAAACATTCTTAATAAAGTACAATTTGCTATAAAATTTATTTTTAGAAGTAATAGAATACAAAGAAAAAAAGAATATAAAAAAACTTGTCACAATTGTGGACTACCTTATAGAAAAATTCTCGAAGAAGTAGCGACTAGGTGGAATTTTTTATATGAATAACTACTTGTTGCTTATGATTATAGAAACTTATAACTTTATTTTTTAACGCCCATAATCGAAATCCAACTGATATGGTTGTAGATAACGATTGGGAAAAAATTTAAGAACTTATTGTATTTTTAGATAAAATTTTTCAAGCAACTAAATAATTTTTTGGTATATATTATCCTACTATTTCTACTATATTATTTTATATAGCTCTAATATTTTTGTTACTTAGTGAATATATGGAAAACCCATCTTATAAGACACCTATTAAAAAAATTATCAAATTAAAAAAAAATTATTATTCCCACTATTTATATTATTGGTGCTATATTAAATCCGACTATTAAAATAGACTGTTGTAAAGCACTTATTGAAACTATTTATGATTGTATAGCATTACTTCCACCTCCAACTCCAAAAAACCCAAATGAACAGTCACCTAAGGAATCAACTAAAGAAGAAGTTTTGTCTAGCATACACGATGAATGCACAAAAGCATATACACATTACCAACAAGAAAGTGCTAGCAACCAACCGGCTTCCATATCATTTTCTTATTTTTCTTCAATACAACCTAAAAAAAGACATGTTATTTATGCGGCTAGTATTGAAAGTCTTAGACATAGAATGTTTAGTGATTACTAATCAAGTTAGCGAGTTTGATGTTTTTGTTTTGTAGGGTGTTGTACCGTACCAAATAGTTCTCAATGAAGAAGGACGTGAAGAATTGCTGAAATACTAGAGGGAGAATGAGAAGACATTTTCGACATATCAAAGATGGCTCGAGATGTGTTGAACATTCAAGCGTCATCAACAGCTTCTGCCGGAAGATTTCAAATAGGAGAGCACAAACACTCATTAGCGGGAGACAGCTTGGAGATTGTAGTTTTATTAAGAGATTGGATACGAGCGGAGCGTAGAAGGTGCGGTCAATCGGAGATCAACGAAGAAGAAGACGAAACTACAATGAAATCTTATCCAACAGAAGCGACGTCGAGTAATTTGACCAATAAATTTCAATTCCAACCGAAGAACCACAAGATATTGTGAAGAAACTAGAAAAGGTGTTTATAAATATGTGATTTTTTTAATTGCAATTTTACTATGTTATTTGCAACTTTCAACACCACAAAGTTGAAATTTTGAAATTGTATTACAAAAAATCATATTTCTATTAAATAATATAAGAGACACAAAAACAGCCTTGAGATGTTATTACACTATCTTGTTCAATTATTGAGGTGTTTATATATGTTATTTTTTAAAATTAAGTGCAAAAAAAAAAATCGAAAAATCCGATCCCGCCCCGCCCCGATAAGACCGGTTCCTTTTTTCGACGGGGGAGGGACGGGACATCGGCGGATCCCGCCAGTCCCGCCGTAGGACCGATCCCGCCCTCCCCCAGTCCCGTAGGGTCCCGCCCCGAACCCGCCCCACCCCTACTTTTTACTACTAGTGTTTTATCCGTTGGGGAAGGGACTAAGGAATGAGTGAATATATAATGATCTTAATTTTGGGGTCTTGCGAATAGAAAAGTGAATTTTGTTTCTGTCATGTCAACATGCAAATTGTCAATAACTTTGACACATCACATAGAGTTTATTTGGTATGATCGAAGTTATTTACATTAAGAATGAGTTCTACTATTTGACGGGTGAGTGAAAATATATTTTTAACAAGAAAAATATATAAAAATTAAGAATAATATTAGCAAATAAAAAAGTGTTTTGATGAAAATTTGTGTAAAAAGATTAAATGATAATGTCTAAGTGTCCGTTAGAGCAAGTAGTATAAAGTAAAAAGTTAGACATAATTGTAAGAAAATCACTTGCGCCCATAAGAGAGTGAAGTTATTTTCATCATTTTGATGGATGGACATTTTCTGATAACAAAACAATCAAAAATGACTTATATTGTACTAAATATTGCTTTGAGTTGATGTTGGAATATTAAATTAGAACCTTATTTTACTAGGGATGGTTCTTATACACATATAGTTTCTCAAATAAAGAGATAGAAATAAATGATAAGGTTCATTTTAGAATTGCAAACTACTCTATCCACATGAAGAAAAATATTCTTTATTATCTAAGATGAGTCACTTATAGAATTATTGATATCTGTTTAAAACATTAAAAGGGGATGTAGCTCAAATGGTAGAGCGCTCGCTTTGCATGCGAGAGGCACGGGGTTCGATCCCCCGCATCTCCATTTTGGTTTTTAATTCCTGTATAAAAAGTATCTCAAAAGTCAAAACTACGAAATTCATCTTAGAAAGAATTAACTTGTAAGATTTTGGGGATACCTTTGAGCAATTCCCATGAATAAAATTACAGAACTTCCTCATTCTTTGAGCAATTCCCACTACTAATCAAGTTAGCTAGTTTGGTGTGTTTGTTTTGCAGGGTGTTGTACCATACCAAGCAGTTCTCAATGAAGAAGGACGTGAAGACTTGCTAAAATACCGGAGGGAGAATGAAAAGACATTTCCGACACTATCAAAGATGGCCCGAGATGTGTTGAACATCCAAGCGTCATCAACAACGTTTGAAAGCACTTTTTCTGTCGGAAGATTTCAAATAGGAGAGCACAGACACTCATTAGCGGGAGACAGCTTAGAGATTGCAGTTTTATTCAGAGATTGGATACGAGCGGAGTGTAGAAGGTGCGGTCAACCGGAGATCAACGAAGAAGACGACGAAAACTACAATGAAATCTTATTCGACGGAGGTGGAAGCGACATCGAGCAATTTGACCAATAAATTCCAATTCCAACCGAAGAACCACAAGACATTATAAAAAAACTAGAAAAGGTGTTTTTAAATATGTAATTTTTTTAATTGTAGTTTTCCTATGTTATTTGCAACTTTCAACACCACAAAGTTGTAATTTTGAGATTGTATTACAAAAAAATTATATTTCTATTAAATAATATAAGAGGCACAAAAACAACATTGAGATGTTTTTATTACGCTATCTTGTATAATTATTGAGGTGTTTATATATGTTATTTTTTTAAAATTAAGTGCAAAAAAAAAATTTTGGTAAACCCGATTCCGACCTGACCCAGTCCAGCCCTGAACCGATAAGACCGGTTCCCTTTTCCGACGGGACCGAAAACGGGAAAGGACATCGGCGGATCCCGCCAGGCCCCACCACGCACCATGAGGACTGGCCTCGCCTTACCCCGTCCGTCGTCCCGCCCCGCCAGATCCGCCCGCCGCACTCGCCTTCTGGCTGCCCATTTCTTTGCTAAAGGTCCTTTTGTTAGTAGTGGTGGGAGGTTTCACAATGGGTCCTTGGAGAAATTCTTTTACAAAGTAGCAGAAGTGTATATCGCAGAGACGTTCAATGATCACTTTTGTGAAATTCAGCGTGTTGTATCGGATGTAGTTGATTGTCTTAGGGATAAAGTTGTGTTTGATAAATGGAGCAGGGCATTTTTCTCGGGGAACAGATTTGATGTGTTGACGTCAAACATTGCTGAATAATTCAACTAAATATTTCTAATAGAGAGAATTTTCCATAACTGCCATTTTCAACGCCATTAATATGAGGTTTGCTACCAAATTCAATGAAAGGCATACCTTAGCAAAGAATATGCTCTTAATAAACAACTGCATCATGCCTCATGCTGAGAAAAAGATAAGGAAGCGAATGTAAGCGAGCAAAAAGGTAGTTGTTATTGGGATAAACGAAAATGAGTACACCGCGTACGGACAAGGCGACTATGCAACTGTCAACCTGTCGACTATGTCATGTTCTTGTAGAGTTTTAGACATGGACAAACTCACATGCCCACATGCTATAGCAACTCTCAGTAAGAGGTACTCAGATAACTTTGGAGACTTTGTCTATAACCACGGTTCTGCATATCACTTGGCAGATACATACTACAAAGTATACGAATGTGATATTTTCCAAATTCCTCATGAAAGTAAGTGGATGATCCCTTCACATATGCAAGGTGCAGAAGTTCTGCCACCAAAATACGTTCCTAAACTGGGTCGATAGAGTAATAAGCGTAAGAATAGTTGCTTGGAGGGAGAAAGTAGTAATACCAAGAAACCAACCAAGAGAAAAAATAAATGATCCCTATGCAAATAACCTGGACGTAAGAAAACCATTTGTAATATGAATTCGTCATGAGCTGAGTAGAATTCGTCACAAGTTGAGCAGTGAATTTGTTGTTGGTCTATTGATCTATTGTCATTTTATTTGCTATGACTGCAATAAAATGTATATATGTTGTTGGTCTATTGGTCTATTGCCATTTTATTCTTATATGCTTGTAGTAAATGTATAACCGTTGTTGGTCCATTTATAACTGTTGTTGGTCTATGTTAAACATTGCCATTTTGACATCGGTTTTGGACGAACGAATTCGGTCTATACATAAAGTAAATAAGATGACAATTAATTAAAAAAGAAAACGCAGTCAAAAGGAATCACAAAATGACTCATTTGGTAATTAAAAATGACACTAAACACAACAACACCCTCTTCATGTTTTGAGTCCCAATTTCAGCAGCCTTCAGTTCCTTTTTTACATGATTCCTCTCCGTTTTTGTTGCATTCAATTTCAATTTCTTTTTTACCTGATCCCTCTCAGTCCGAGCCTCCTTCATTTGATCTTTAAATCAGTCGCTTGATGCTTTCGCTTTCAAGAAGAGACTTCTGACTTCTCCCAATGATTCTTCAGTTTTTTAAAGTTTGTGCAGTAAATTAAATTTCTCCTCCCCAATGAATGGGGTATCATCATCAACCCATCTAAAAATAACCGCAGTCACCATCTTCTTTCTGCACAAATCAAAATAAAATAATTAGTAGTGTATCAAGTAATAACAGACGTAAGCAAATTGAATACTAACTTTCCCCTTCGCACAACCATAAAACTCTCTTTCAGGATTTTGTGGTGTCTTTGAAATCCTAATGGAAGCTAAATCACCACGCTTGCATATTTCCGTTTGTGTGGCATATGTGTTAGACGACGAATTCTGTGACATTTTAATAATTAATGAACGAGGCTTCTAATAATATTCACTAGCGTTATTACTCTCTGAAAACCCTGGGAATGAGGGTATTTATAATGAAAATATTACCATTATTTGGACATTGGGTTTGAAAAAAGTTGTCGTTGGAGTTATGTGAACATTTAGTTTATAATTCACCTACAAATGATTAGTAGAATATACAATGCGACACATGTTTTGCGAGTTCTGAACGTGTAGTTTATAATTCACCTATAAAATATTAGTAGAATATACAATGTGACACATGTTTTGCGAGTTCTAAACGTTTAGTTTATAATTCACCTACAAAATATTAATAGAATATACAATGTGACACAAGTTTTTTCAATCAAAAAATATTTACTAAATAAGAATTGAACTAATTCTAAAATTATATTTTTGACTAAACAATATGTAGTCATCATACAATTAGTGAAACAACATTATAATGATCTAAACAATGACACTTTTTGAGTAATGTTAATAATATGGTAGTGAACGTCTTTGGTTGTGATGATCATATCTAGCAACTATAAATTGGTGACATAACTATATGTGAACATCATATATATAATTTCATTGATATCAGTGTTTATATTAATATGATGTTTGATATTGATAATTTTATTGATGTTGGTTGTGATGGTCATATATAACAACTTTAAATTGATGACATAACTATAATTTAACCATTTAATGTGCATATTTTTCCCATTTTGTGATGATCATATGTAACAACTATAAATTGGTGACATAACTATATGTGAACATCATATATATATTCATTGATGTTTATATTAATATGACGTTTGACATTGATAATTTCATTGATATTGATTGTGATGATCAAAAATAACAAATTTAAATTGGTGACATAACTATAATTTACTCATTTAATGTAACAACTTCAAACACGTTTAGTAGAAGATACAATTCTGTCTAGTGTCTACGTGTGGCAGTTAACAGTACATAATAATCCTTTTTTCCATTAATATTGGTATTTCCTTATTTTTCAACAACGCTTAGTAGAAGCAAGAATAAGGTCTAGTGTCTCTGCTCGAAATTTTAAGTTATTTGTGCATTTCCCCCAATTTTTCAATAATGCTTAGTAGAATATAACATAAGGTCTAGTGTATATGCGCATGACTTTAAGTTATCAGTGCACTTGTCCCAATTTTTCAACAACGCTTAGTAAAAGATAAAATAGACTGGAAAGAAGTGAATACCCATAAAAGCAATACTTTATCTTAATGTTTATATACGCTGATTTATAGGGTGATTTACATGGCATGCAAATAAAATAACAAAAATAGCAAACAACATCATTTTCACATGCCATGCAAAAACGAAAAAAAAAAAAGTAGGACCCACAACTACTAGGGGCTATTAGGAGGGGGAAAGCTTTAGGAGAATTTGGTGGTAAATGAGTGGGAGTGAAGTAGTCTTCCAGCATCTCTCTACGCTCAGCGAGGAGTACAGTGAGAATTCTGTTAATTCTCTAACGATGTTGCCGGTTCTCTTCTCTCACCATCACAACAATGTGACGGACATTCCACAACTTATCCTGAAGTCGATCAACACGATTTCTGAGCCATGTGATACTATCGCTAGCTATGGGTATTGCCCATAGACAACATATACTGTTTAGAAGGTTTTTGAATGTGTAGCTATGAACTCCCTTACAAGATGGAGGGGTTTATTCATAGGGATTAAATATGTTGTCTTTTTCATTTCTAATCAAACATTTAATACGAATAGTCATTACCCTGTTTAGTGGTTAAAAAGTCACATTGAGAAGTATCACATAAGTGTAATCATGAAGAATATTGCAGAAAATATTTAGACAGAATTCATTGACCTGTTGTACACGTCTGTCGATGAATTTTTCAATTTTTGACAGCTACACTCAATGTATATCCACTTGTGGGATTTGGGTATATTTTTTATTTCTTGTATTTGCGTACACTCAATTTATAATAGACTCAACTAAAAACTCATTTATTTGGACATGTACAATTTATTCCAAAATTAAATTAACAGTAATGAAAGCAACAACAAAGTTAATATGTAACATCAAAACACAATTAATCCATATAAACATGTACACACAAAGATAATATTAAAAATCATATTATAAATTATATTGTATCCTGATGCATTTTTTTAACACATCAATTGATTTCTCAATTGTTGTCACTCTATCTAGAACGACATTCGTCCCCCGACCACAACCATGCAAAATTCACTACCTCCATGCGTCGTTGGCTCCCGCTCTACTAAACTTAAGTTCAAACTGTTACCTCTTTAGCAAGTATTTTTTTTTTGGAATTGATCAGGTTCATATTGGCGTGAAATACACTATGTCATCATCCTTGGAGTTGAAAGAGGAACAACCTCTGATTTGGCACCATTACGTCCAACAAAAGGGATTGCTTCATATGCCCATGCATGTATGTAAATGCAACACATAATAGGGTCAATCAAATACCGATGGTCTTGACCATTTTTTTATGGACCTTATTCGACTCCTTTCCTATAGGGAAGGCCCCACAATTCAACCCAGTCACCAATGCAAACTCCCTCAGACCAAAACAACATGGCATATCATCAATCAAAAACCACATCTCAGGCTTCTTCTTTTGATTGGTAATTTAACTTAGAAGAAGCGAATGAGCAAACTTTTCACTAAATGTATCCCAATGTGAGGGCAAATTCAAGAAGTGGTCAAAACAAGTTCTACAAAACAGATTTAAAAGTTTATGCATTCGCAATAGAACTTTAAAGTCAAACCACGACTTCATACTAGACCTTACTATGATCATGGATTGGAAATCAACGCCTTCCAAAAGACATGACTTCAATCCGAGCCTTTCCAGCTTTTCTACGGTGATAGACTTAAACTTTTCAGGAACGGATACACGATCACTATTGTCCTCCTCATCTACCAGAGCCTCTCATTCGAGACATTCATCTTATCCAAGACCACAATTGACTACTTCTTCTTCTTCATATTCAAATTCATCAATCTCCTTGAGAAGTTTATCAAGAGACGAAGAGTCTGCCTCTTCTTCATCTCGTCTATGAATTAACTCATCTAGTTCATCTCGTCTATTAATTAACTCATATGGTTCTTTATCTCATCTATTAATTAACTCATTTGCTTTTTCATCTCGTCTATTAATTAACTCATCTGCTTTTTCATCTCGTCTATCAAATAACTCCTCTTGTTGTTTCTTTCGTCCATTAATGTTATCATTTGATTTTTTTGCTCTATTAATTAACTTCTTTGGGGCTTCAACTTCACATACGTTGGGATCTAGGTCAATAACCTCGTTTCTTAATCTTTTTTTTAGATGAAGAAGGCATGTAGTCAACTCTCCAAAGTGATCCGGCTTGTCTTCTTGTCATCACCATGACTATAAACTCTAAAGAATCAACAAATAAGACACGCAAAACACAATGGAACTCGATAAAAAAATATGATAAAAGATAATTAGGGCTTGACAATGACTGTAAATCGAAATCAATAAATAATCAATATCAACTAATTAGGGCTCCACAATGATTGTAAACTCAGAACATCACAAAATACGACATTAAAAATACTATTTTGAACTCGAAAGAAATCAAAATAGAAAAAAAATAAGGGCTTCTGAAACCTGCAATTGTTCTTGAGCTGAAATACTCAAATCTTGACTCTAGAAATAGCTTTTTGGCTCCCAAAACTACCTTTAGATATGTTTTTGGAGATCGATGGGGCTGTGGGAGAATGAGGAAGCTGAATGATCGTTAGAGTTGGAGGGAAAATGAACAATGAAGAAAAGGGAAAGAAAAATGCCTGTTTTGAAAGTTTAAAACGTAACTCCTAACTTTTTAAAAATACACAAAGCCCCCACATATTTGCTAATTAGCTAATTAGTAATTTTTTGAGCGAAAATAAATGAAAAAGAAAAGCAGGCCCTACCACCTAAAAAAAACTTTAGAGGTCATGCCAACTTAATCACCTTAGTTACTTGGATTTTCTTTAGGACGTGTATAGAGGATTCGAATAATGGCAGTCGCAATTACGGGGGTTCTTGCCAATTCCAGTAAATTTGTACATATCAATTAGCTTATTGAGTGAAGACAATATTCTAGGGTGTATGTTTGTTTGCCTTGTGGCATGTAATTTCATAATCAAATAAAGATAGATTCCACTTCAAAATTTTCTTTCTCATTCTTGATTAATTAGGTCCAAATTTGTTTGTTTATGATTTTTCAAACAAGATGGTATATGGGGTTGCTTGCAATTTTAAATTTAATATGTACGATTAAAAGGCTTAACTTCAAATAAACACATGTTCTTAATAACTGCACAAACAAATAAGCACTGGTCTCAATCTAAGATTATAGAAACTAAATTCTCTAGTACTAGACTAAAAGGACTCCAAAGTCTTAACAAACATATTTTCAAGAGCAAGAAAAATTTAGAATAATTGCTCATAGTATCGAAATAGGTAAATGCTAGAAACATGGGGATAGGAGGGGGAGGAAGAGGAAAACTTGATCAAATTTAACATCTTTTAAACGTACAAGGAAAAAAAGCAAATGTGTAGGCCTTGATGTTCATAGCAATGTATGCGAGTTGCAAACTGAACAGGAAAAGAAAAGAAAAGTCCAAAACGACAAAGTGAGGAAAATGGAAAAAGAAGAAATGTTGCAGGCATAACAATAACATTGTTGCATGCTAGACAAAGCAAGTGGGTCATATTTGGTTGAACCAAAAAAAAGCTCATTTAACCATGTTCCCTAGGGCCCCTGGTCCCAACAGCCCTTGGAGGTGTCATCCAACACTGCTTTGTCAGATTTCATTAGATGTTAAAAGGAAAAGTTTCGTGGCCCAAGCATTTGTTTTTTACACATAGATGATCAGGATCGGAAAGAATGGCAAGACAGCTTACTGTGATGTAAGTATACTACTCCCTCCGTTCACTTATCCACACCGGGTGTTTGCATCAAAACTTACTGTAGTTAAGTAGTTTAATAGAGTGAATACATACATTAATTGACCATGATTAAGTAATAATTACAACATTAATACACGTGGCATGTATCTATTTGTTTGGTATAAACACGGGTAAGTTCTCACCCCTTAACAATAATAAATGAAGTGCATATTTTATTATAATACACATATTAATTAGTATATAGTCTTAATAGACTTGAAACATGATTTGAAATGAATAATTAATGCTAAGGGTAAAATCGAAAAAATAAAATATTTTTCTCTTGATATGCGAAAGTGGACATGTAAAAGTGAAAGTCTATTTTTTAGTATAGTGGACAAGTAAAAGTGAACAGAGGAATAATTAATTTCATAACTTAAACCAGTGACTTTGAAGACAACTTTATCGTTAATCCAAAACTCCATGTCGTCAGACTTTACTAAATATACATGTAAATAATTTTTTATAATAAAAATATTAATGTTTATAGTACTATGTAATTAGCTAGCCTCCATTTGTAAGTAATAAAACGGAAAAATCAATTTGAAATAGGTAGTTCAAAAGCTTCCCTCATTACAGGATCAAATTTTTATATACGAATTGTGACAATAAATCGATACTGGTCGCCGAAATTACTGTGTGCAGTGGCCCCAGAGAGGGACTGAGAGGCTTGTGTTCTTTTGCCGAGCAAAACACAAATTAAAAGGAATAAAGCACACACTGAAACTGTGAGGCACATGCTGCTGCTGTTGCAACTGATGGCATGCTGCTGCTAGCTTCAGTTCCTAGATGTTGATACATTTGTACATATATATACAACTTACACAAAACTAGATAGTTATCTTACTGGAAAATGGTCAGTTTAAGTTAATGATCAATTTGGGAGTCGTAGAAGTCTAAGATATTCCCACTGGTAGAAACTAACGGAACTTTTTTGTAATGTTTAATGAAAACACCCGCGATAACTACAATTGCAATACCAAGTAATACTAACAACAAGAAGAATTATACATGAATACTTATCGTGCACAAGACATTGCAGGTTTAGATTTTACAAGTTCCACTCCACGACGAAATAACTAGAAAATTATACTTTATATAATGGTTAAAACAAAATTATGTTATACTCCTTCCGTCCATTTAAGTGTCTTACTTTTCTTTTTGATTTGTTCCGAAAAGAGTGTCTATCTCTATATTACATTGGGTAAGAGTGCCCCCAGGTGGATTAGCATATCTGAATACCCCAACGGCCCTCCTAGATCAGAGTGTCGCGATGCGTGTGAGCTCAATGACATCAGCACGCTCACGTCGTCATAACTTTAGGGGAGCATAATAGTCTATTTTTTCTTATATATGGGAGACTTAGAAGGGAAGGAAAGACACATTGTATTCTCCAAGCTCACACTTGTAACCAAGATTTCTATTCTCTCTCAGAGCAATATACTAAAAGAAGCATTTTCCCATTATTTTTCATTACTAGTTCCGAATCAAAGCTTACTTGTTCGTATTATTTACTTATTCGTTTATTTGCTTATTTACTTATTCATCACCTATCATATAATACTGGAATCGTAGATGGGTTCTCCAAATCGGATACAACTCACTTGTCTTTAAACCCTAAAATATAAATCTCTAACTGTGTTTTTGGTTAGAACTAATTTCACCAAAAAATAGTTTGGTGCCGTCTGTGGGGATAGACAGTTGTGGTGTTGTCTTGATCTGTAGTTGATCTCTTTGAAAAAATCAAATGGAAGCACTATACAAAAAAGAAAAAGCATGTCAGGACAAAGCAACAGTTCCCACTGATCACAGGGACTCGGAGAGGATCGGGTACTCGTCGATAATCGAGACCTGATAGATCCTTCAGTAACGCTACGAACGGAGCCAGAAGAGGAGCCTGAGCGTGAGCAACAGAACAATGAAAATAGACCCCACCAAAACAGCTCGACAAAGAGCAGGGTAAGGGAATCTCAAATAACGAAGAGGCAAAAAGAGCCCGAAAGCGAACCCCCGAAGGAAGGAGCTCGACTAAATCTCAAACCAGCAAACCCGAACCCGCTGACAAATGAGGGTCTTTGATAAATTATATGATCGCAACTGTCCTCGAGGCGCAGAATGAAATGATGTTGCGCATGGAGAGAGCACTGACCCTTATAGACACTCCCTCCAGGTCCGGGGCTCCGGGGTTGAACTAGAATGCAATGAAGACCTCGGCATCACCTAAAACCAGCAAGAAAAGAACTTATGGCGCGAAGGACCAAATGGACATATTCACAGAAGGACTGCATCGGGTGGAAAGGGAAATGCACGAGCGGATAAACCAGATACTCAAAGCTTCGCCCATGATAAAGGGCGCAGGAACCAAAAGATATGGGGTTTTTCCGTATCCGAAAAGCGCGGCCCCCATCCCCATCCCGAAGAAGTTCAATGTAACACTATAAATTCGGGTCATGTTGAACCCATTAAGATAGGCGTAAATCTCATAGGTGTTCACTCTCTAATTATGGCTAAAGTAATTTTCAACACTCAAAGGTTATGTTTGGAAGTATTATGAGTGTTTGAAAGTGGAATGGAATGAGTTGGAAAAGAATTGGAATGTTTGGAGCGAAATCAGTAGTGAGCGTCGCAACAGTCAAAAGTTGACTGCTGCGATGATGCAAATAAATTCCTTAGGCAGTGGTGACCGCTGCGACGGGCAACGCTAAAGCAAATATTTAAATTTCGAAAATTCAGAATTTTAAGAGTCATTCCACACTTTCTTTGGACAACTTTGAGAGAGAAGAACAACCCAAAATCCTAACACAAAGTTCTCCTCTTCCTATCATTCTCCTACATCAAGGTAAGATCATTTCTATGATTCTTAGTCAGTTTTAGCATTAAATTCCATGATTCTTAACATGATTAAACCTTGGAAATTCATAGATTCTTGCTTGAGTCTTCATCTTGGATAAGAAACCCTAGAATCCGAAACTTAAGATTTGGATATCGAAAGGTAAGATCTTTTTCCTACACTCAAATATAATTATGTAATTGGTATTTAGAGACCATAAGTTATTGAATTATAGTTTGGAAAAATTATGATGGGTTTGATAGAAAAGCATGAACAATTATATGTTTGGGTTATTGATTGTTGACTTAGGGTTGTTATTATCTTATGGGTAACGAAGAAGGATGTTAGTTGTATCATCATGAGATTGTAGAATCATCTAGAAATAAGGGAATGAGATGTTGGGTTGTAGAAACTCCATTGATGAGAGCTTGTGGACCTTCATGCCCACCAAGTGTTTGATAAAAGGCTTAGATGACCAAATCATAAGTATTATTACTAATATTGAATCCCTTTGACTTATATTACTATAGATTAAGGTCAAAAAGGGTGACGAACATTGTAGTATGCTTAAAAGAGCGGGATTTGAGGTATGTCTCTTTTTAAAATCCTTATTGACTATAAATGTGATTTGTATGTTTCTTTTTCGAACATACTTTCCAACCTTTAAAAATGGTTTCTTTGGGAAGGTTTCATGTCTGTGAGGGACAAGCCCTCATGGAACTTTAGGTATATCATACTATATATATGTATTCATAATTTTTTCCTATCAAAGGATTGTTGAAATTGATTTATAAAGCTTTGGACTTTAAACATGATTTACTCCTATAAGGGACGTTTTAAACTTGATTTCGAAAA
Source organism: Anisodus acutangulus (assembly GCA_029783415.1). Lineage (NCBI taxonomy): Eukaryota > Viridiplantae > Streptophyta > Magnoliopsida > Solanales > Solanaceae > Anisodus > Anisodus acutangulus. Next base: position 32,505,552 of record CM056499.1, on the reverse strand, counting down.
CTTAGATATTTCATGTGTTTCCCTATGAACGGGTTTTATTGAACTTGAAACTTATTTAATGACTTGAACATGGTTTCTAAGCCTATTAATGACTTGGCGTAACCCTACTAACGGGATGATGAACATAAATAATAATGAACTATTCGGCTTCCATGCCATGATTTGAGATTCAGCTTCTATTCTATGATTGTGATTCGGCTATTATGTCATGATTCCTATTGTTTGTGTTTGGCCTAGCTACTCGGGAGGAAGGGTAGTCACTATGGATCCTAGTGTGGTTTGCCTAGCTATTCGGGAGGAAGGATAACCATCGAGGGACAATAACCCAGTGTGATTTGGCTAGCTATTCGAAAGGAAGGATAGCCATCGAGAGACAATAGCCCCGATATGGTTTGACAAGCTATTCGGGAGGAAGGATAGCCATCGAGAGACTATAGCCCCGGTAGGGTATGCCTAGCTATTCGGGAGGAAGCATAGCCATCGAGGGACTATAGCCCCGATGGGGTTTGCCTAGCTATTCGGGAGGAAGGATAACCATTAAGGGAAAATAGCCGAGTGGGGGTTGCCTAGATATTCGGGAGGAAGGATAGTCATCGAGGGTGACAACCCCGATGTGGTGCTTCTATGCGGATTTAGGAAACCTTAATGGCCATCCCTTCGTTTCATTGACTTGGCTTGTATTGGCATAATTGTGGTTGTTCGTGAGTGACTTGTTGTTGATCTTAAGTTCATAAATGGAAGACTTAATCTTGAGAAATGACATAATGGATTGAAAGTGATTTAATTCTCTCTTAATAGTTTCTACTAATGGCTTCTTTAAGTTTGGTGAACTTTTTTATCTCTAGATTTTGAACTGTTTTACTTACATTATTTTACTGCTTAATATTATATTATTTTACAGTATCTATTGTCTCGGAGACACTCACTAACTACCTATTACTTCGACATACCATTGTTTTTTTATGGTATGTAGGTAACGAAGAAGAGCATGTTTGTGATACGCCTACGACTTAGGAGAACTTGCTGCTTTCGAGACTATTAGGTGAGCCCACACGATTGTTCGTGAGGCACCATTCTATCTTTATTTTATTAGTATTAGTTTTTAGGTTGCGTCCTGAAGTTAGACTATTTCCTTTTATCATCTTAGAGGCTTTATAGATAGACGTTGTTTCATGGGTATTTGGTTGAAGTCGTTATTAGACTCTCATGGGCGTTGCTACATTTTGACAACTTATTTACAACAGACTTCTGCTGATTTTATTTCATAATTTGTGAGCATGACTTTTACTTAGTTATTTATAACAATTGAAAATTTTAATGAAAGACTAAGCATGGACTTGATAATATTAATTCATAAGGTAATTTCGGTGTTGTTCATATCATCGGATGTCTGTTACATCCAGGGTCGGGTTTGGGGCGTGACATTCAAGATGTTTGACATACCAAAATATGATGGCACCACTGATCCAGATGAGCATATCATGACCTTCGAAGTATCAGTTACCAGACATGATCTCAAACAACACGAAATTGAATCTGTTATGCTAAAGAAATTTAGCCAAACGCTCATAAAGGGAGCACTCTCTTGGTACACTCATTTACCAGAAAATTATATTGATTCTTTTGATACTCTTGCAGATACTTTTGTCAAGGCTCACACAGGGGCCCGAAAGGTGGAAACACATAAGAAGGACGTGTTCATGATAAAGCAGCGGGGAAACGAGCTGCTACGAGAATTCGTATAAAGGCTCGAGGGGGAAAAACATTATTGCTGGCTATCCTGAAAGATTGGGTTGTAGCCACATTTGCAGATGGGTTGAACCCGAACAGTTCGAATGCTTCCAGAAAGTTGAAGGAAAGTCTAAAGGAGTTTCCGACAAAAATGTGGAGCTAGATAAACCTTAGATATACAAAAAAAAATGCAAATTGAGGAAGATCAACGAAGGGCAACACTGACGTACATGGGCGCCCCCCCCCAAGAAGGCCAGGTCAAGGATACAAATTAATATTGCAAATGGGGGACGGTTCGAGCAGTATGACGCTAGAAGATTCTTTATCACGGGGACAAGCCGGGGTAGCATCTAGAATCATCAATGTCTCATGGAACGGGGCCCTTCAAATTTGCCCTCCACAATTTGAAGCGTCCACATCGAGGGGATATGGCCCCCAAAGCTATCCTATCACAGTTTCAGCATCAACGCAGCATAACTGGTAACGGTTATGAAAACCATGAAGGAAGCCAGGTTCTCGAATGATGTACGCACAAACCCAGCTAAAAGAGACACAGGGATGTGGTGTCATTTTTACAACACACACATGCATATCATGGAAGATTATGCAAATATAAGAATAGAAGAGGCGCAACTGCTGCACGCGGGACACTTAAGGGAGTACATTAGCGACCGGCTAAAGCTCAACTTGACTAGAAATACCGGACAGAAACCCAACCAAATGCCTCCGCTCACTCATACTATCAATATGATCTTTGAAGTAGATGTGGTGAATAAGGTTAAGTACACATCATTAAGGAAATCTAAGATCTCTGTCACAGCTACAAGTCATATTTAGGAACCTGTGGAAAGCCAGGATATCATATTCTCCAACAACGACTGCGCGGACCTTGCCTCCCATCACAATGACGCCATGGTAATATCTGTGCAAATTAATAAATATTACTAAGCGTGTTTTGATTGATCCAGGGAGTTCGGGGAACATTATCCAACTACGTGTCCTGAAAGAGATACGGGTGGATGAATCCATCACCTCAATAACAAAGGTGCTGGCAAGCTTCAACATGTCAAGCAAGATGACAAGGGTAGAAGTTTAATTGACGGTTCACGTCGATGGCATAGAACAGGGTACAACCTTTGACGTCGTGTCTAGTGACATAGCATACAATGCATTATTGGGACAACTATGGCTGCATATAATGCAGGCGATCCCTTTAACCCATCACCAGAAGGTCAAGTTTCCCACACCTTAGGGGGTCGGTGAAATCAGAGGAAGCAGTAGTAATCCTCGATTAGAGGACGCCCTGATAGTGGCAAATCCGCAAGGATGTGAGATGGGCAAATAGTTATTACAGACACTGAGCCCAAATAGGGTGTCCAAAGAAAAAAAAAGAACAATATGTGAGGGAAGAACATTTGGATTAGGCCATTCTGAAAGGATTCATCATGCCGTCGGACAAGGACCCCACATACTCCACCGTAAAAAAGCTAGAGAGTGCAACACTTTTTTATGAGTATCCTGAAAGAAGATATACTTGCGCTCGGAGCTCTCACCTTAGCTTAGGAGAGAATTTCTACATTATTTAAAAGCCAATTCCAATTGTTTTGCTTGGTCTCACCTTGACATAACAGGGATCCCTTGCTCCCATAATAGCTATCCACCAGCTGAGCGTTGATCCCAATCACACCCCCTAGTGAGACAAAGGGACGACCAATATCCGTCGTCAGGGACCAATTCGTGAAGGAAGAGGTGGCACGCCTAATAATATAGGATCAGTACGGAAGGTCGAATACACCGCATGGCTGTCCAACGTAGTGGTGGTCCCCAAGAAGCTCAACAAGTTCAGGATGTGCGTAGACTTCAAAGACTTGAAAGAAAATATCCTAAGGACTATTTGCCATTATCGCACATCAATCAGATGATTGACACTATGATAGAACATAAGTTGTTCAACTTCTTGGAAGCATAATCTGATTACAACCAGATCAACATGCATTCGGAGGATCAAGAAAAAACCTCTTTCATGACCAGTCACAATAATTTTTGTTATAACGTAATGCCTTTTGGTCTTAAAAATGCAGGAGCAACTTACCAAAGATTGGTAAACAAAATATTTGAAAAATAAGTTGGCCATTCCATAGAGGTCTACATTGACAACGTGTTGGTCAAATCCTGAGAAACTCACATGGCTTCCCTAGCAGAAACTTTCAACATCTTGCATCGCCATGGCATAAAACTAAATCCAGAGAAGTGTGCCTTCAGAGTCAAGTCTAGAAAATTCTTGTGATTTCTTGTCTCCGGTCGCGGTATCGAAATGAACCCTAATAAAGTCACGACCATCCAAGAAATGTCGGACACACTGAATAATGTTAAGATGGTGCACAGGTTGACAGGAAAGGTCGCGACTTTGGAGAGATTTATGTCTCGATCGACGGACCGATGCTATGAATTTCAAGCTCATGAAAAAAGACCATTATTTCAAGTGGACGCAAGAGTTCCACCAAAGCCTACAAGACCTCAAAGTTTACTTGGCCATTCCTCACATGATGGTTAAACCCAAAAAAAGAGAAAGAATGCTCACGTATGTGACTGTCTCAGCAGTATCAATTAGTATTGCCCTAGTACGAGAATAAGGGGGAGCATAACTCCCTATTTCTTATGCAAGTAAAATGCTTATCAGGGCAAAATCCCGATATTCGAATGCATAGAAGTTGACCCTAGCCCTAGTCACAGCCACACAAAAGCTGCGACCATACTTTCGGTGTCATTCGATAACAATCGTTACAAGCGCTCTGTTGTAAACTCTATTGCGAGGAGGAAAGCCTCACGAGCTGACTATCTAAGTGGTCAGTCAAAATAAGTGAGTATGACCTAGAATATCATATTTGATTGATGATATGGATGCAGAATTTTCCAAAATTCTCAAACAATTTCACTCCCACGATACGACCTTGAAGGTCACAGGTATGAGACTGCTCTCTTTCCTTTTCTTTCTTCTTTCTAACCCTTTGATCGCAGGGCTGGGACCGGTGTCAATAATAGGACTATTTAAATAAATCATGCACCTCGGGGATAACAAGCTAAGACCGAAAAATACATGTTGCACTCTTTTCCTTGACCGATTTTTCCCTAAGGGGTTTTTGCCGCCAAGGTTTTAATGAGACAATAACTGTAAAGTGTATTACCCAAAAGAACTCCCCCCGTAATGTTGAATTCGGTAAAATAAGATTTACTCCTATTTTCAGGAGCCGACTGGCTTTACTTTTTTGTACTTTCCTATTTTTTTAATACACATGTACTCGGGTTGACACACCGAATGCTATAAATGAAAACTAGCTTTCTATTCACTCCTTACACTCTAAAGTTATTGGTACGAACGAGTCTTCTCGAGCTTGATAATATCCACCATGAACACACGACACAGTCTGTAGGCCTCAGAGCGTAAAGGAAACATAACCTTATGCCAATATAAGATGAGTTTGAGACGTCCTCTTCATCGGCACCGAAAAAGGGCCCCTCATTTTATTATGAATTGGATGATTTTAATTCTCAATCATAAAATATGCGGCCGGAAGTAATATTCTCGGGTTGGGGAAAGCGATTGCTCAAAAAACCACATGCATTAAGAACCAAATACAATCGTGGAACTTAAACACAAACGTTCGAATTCGCCATAGAGCATAGTCCTGATGAGGGGGTCCTTGGGTGGAAGAGTCCCTATGGTTGAACTGCTCCACTTCAAAGGATCGGGTAACCTTAACACCCGTCCACAAAGAATACCAGCATAATCAGAGTAACAAGAAATAATATGTATCCCCCGTAGGGGACCTAAACAAGTTAACTAAAAACTTTTGGCCCAAGGCATGTACATTACAAAAACGCATGAAGATTATCGCCAAAAGAGAGGCCCAAAACCGAGGGCAATACTGGTAACAAAACAAATATTTTTTCAAAAATAAGGAAACATGGTAACATATCAAAAATACTAAAACTCCACGCAGCGAGTGCTGAAATCAAGTGATAAGGGCCGGAGTCCCGAAAGCTTCGGCGGAGGCATGCGTATCCGGAGCGGGAGTGGCAGTTTGATCCTTGGGAAGATTTTCTTCCACGTCACATTTCCCACTCTTGCTCCCAACAGCCGGAACATCAGAAGAGTGTCTGGGAAGGGTCTCCTCCACACCATCTCTCCCTCTCTCACTCTCAGCCGTCGAAACCTCAGGTGGATGCTCCCCATGTTTAGCTGGAACTTTCTTTTCACCTTCGTGGGACTGACTCTCACTATCGAAAGTCTAAATAAAATCCTCGAGCGGAGGCCAAACGAGCAAATCATTATGGCCCACCTCTTCCACCTTCAACACGGTGGCCAGTACGACATCATCGTCAATCGACCCCTCCCCAAATTCTTGAAGAGCCATTATTTGAGCCTGGTACACTGCATAGTTTTTTTCAAGGATGAAGTCCATCTTTAGCTACTGGACTATGGCGTCCGTATCAGACATATAGGCTTTTTTCATGGATTCGCAAATGGAGGTGTTGCTCTCAATAAAATCTTTGTTGTGCTTGAGCTGGTTTTGGTACCGAGCTGACATGCTCTCATAATTCTCCTTTATGATGCTTAAAGTTTTCTCAGCATAAGCATTGTCCCTCTGGCAAGCATCAAGCTCAATTTTCTTGACCCGGATCCACTCCGCCAGGCCTGATTCCCTCTGAACTACAGTAACTAGGTGGTCCCGGTACTCGACGCATTTTTTTTGGAGCTCTAGAAGCTTTTTATGGAATTTGGCGGCCTCTTCGCTGTGGATTTTCCTTTCCTACTCTGACTGGTCCAACCTGGCCTCTAGATCCTCTGCCAAAATCAGCTGACTCTCTAGTGCCGGAAATGCTCCTGCAATTTCTGATATTCAAGCATCCTCTCCATCTCCTCAATAAGCTTCTGCTGAAAACCCTAGTAAAAAGGCTCACCTAAAATAGCGACAAACCGAAAACCAAGGGTCAAACTTGGAAAATGAAAAGAATAAGGAAAAGATTTAAGAAATAGAACGCCCAAGTACCTGAGCTGCCATGTGAACACCGGCGTTGAGTAGTCAATCACTAGAAATGGCCATGATCTTCTCCTTATCTCTCTCACTCACTAGGGGCCTCAGGTAGCTCACAACTCCTATCGGCCGAGAAAGAAGATTGAATTCCTGGGGTACGGTGAAGATAACCTACCGGCGGGTCGAAGGATTATGGACTTGTGCTGAAAAAGTGCCCACCTACCATGATTTATGGGAGCTTCGAGAACTTTCAGGACATGCCCCAGTGTTAGGATCCCGAGGACCTTTAGAGCGAGCCTCGGGAGTTGGGCCATGAGGCACAGATGCTCGCCTCTAAGGAGATGGCGTAGGAATGATCCGAGGTGAGAAAGGAATATAGGGGACGGATACAGGACTCAGAGTTGTGCCTCTAACTCTGACGGGGGCTAGGGAAAAAGGAGTGCAGGAGTTCATTTTGTCCGATAGCTCCATCTCTCTGAAAAGACCAGTGGTGACAGCCTCCAGCCTGGCAGCCCTCTTATGAGAAAGCCCTGGGGTAGAATCCTCCTCCTCTTCGCTGGCATCGTACGCCAAGTTGATTGTCATAGGGGGTAGCAATCAGAGTTGCCGAGGTCAACCCTTGATTATCCTACTCTCGAGCATTCAATCTATTTTTGTTGACCATGGGAGGGGAGAAAGGAGATAACGATCTTTTGGACCCGACTGGGGGAGTTGCCTCCGGATTTCGGCCCAGTTGGGATGTAATTGACATAACTTGTTGTAGAGCGGCTTTTGGATCTTGGGAAACTTCGGCCAGAGTCCGACTCTATGCTCATTTAGGAAGACCGTGATTCTTCCCTTTCTAGTTGTTCCTTAATGTGATCTCCTTCCATGTGCGGAGGGTATGAGGCACGTAGTCTAAAAAAATTTAGACCCACTTGGCTACGTTCTACACTGAATTAGGTCTTCAAGCTATAGTTGAAAGAGGAAGAGGAGTAAGATTCAGAGACATAACTCAAAATTAGAAAGACAGAATGCAAAAGACATGCATGAGTGAAAAACTTACGATTAAAGTTCCATTACTCCGGGATAGTAACCTTTGTTGTCTTAATTAGATCTGTAGTAGCAACAACGACGTATCCTCCGTCCATCCCCGATCGGAGTCATCATCAATGATGGAAATCAAAGCATTTTGACCATGACAGGTCAATTGGATAACCCCCGCCCTAAAACTTTTGGGGAGTAGAGTCAAATTAAATGGTTGAGGGTGAAGTCCTCCCTCATTTGTGAAGAAAGATACAAAAGGCATGCAACTGTCCTCCACGCGGTTGGACCGATTTGGGCTAGACATACATTGTACTTCTGGAAAAATTCCATAATCACAGGATCAATGGATTCACTCACCCTCAGTGAAAAATGGTAGGTATATACGAAAGAATACCCTGCCGGTAGGAAGTAATGTCTTCTCCTTCCCGTGGAAGGAACACGTCTATTTTGCTCCAACCACAATCCACTTTCACCCAGCTCAGATAACGAGCGCTTATAGAGTATTTGTACTTGTTGGCCAGCCAGACCCGCTCACAATCAGGAGCTGTGGAAGTATCGCGCTTCATAAGGTCCTTTAAATTAGACCAACTGATGTGGATATGTGAGTTGGCCTGTAGATTGGAATATGAGGTCGATGCGTTCTTTTTCTTTGAAGTTCTGTTGGTCGATGGCCGCGAACTCTGATAGGAACTTGATGAATAGGGACATCAGAATCACTACGAGCAAGGTTCTAAGCTCGGATAGTAGCTCTACCTGCAACTGAATAATCTTAAGACACGTGAGAAAGATTTGAAAGAAGAAGGGCAAAAGGTGATTTCTTTTTCAAAAAAGTAAGGGAAAAAATATTAAAGGCTGGGAGAAAGTAAAAGGGAATCCTTGTACAAGAAGCGTTACGCAGAAGGTAAGGGAAAAGGCAGCGTCTCGCTTAAAAGAAAGGAAATCAAGTCATCATTACGACACCAACTATCGAGAGAAGGATATGGATAGACATACGACAGACGTAAATTGAATGTTACAGGGGCGACAAATCATTTAATGAAAGGAGTTAGTGTGCGGAGAGGGTTAATTAGTTGAACTGACACACCAATTTCAAGGAACATCGTGACAAGGCGAATATTGATGGTCGAAAACTCTTGCACTTCCTGGGCCCATGAGCTCAAAGGCCTTGGAAAGTGGGGGACTATATGTATTACGTAAAAGCACCTCCGGATGGATTAACATATCCGGATACCCCAACGGTTCCGAAATCTTCATACAACAATCTTTCACTCCCAACAAATCCCATCACACCAGCCCTCCTAGATCAGAGTGCCACGACGCGCGTGGGTTCAATGACATCAACATGCTCACGTCGTCATAACTTTAGGGGGCATAATAGTCTGATTTTGTCTTATATATATGAGACTTAGAAGGGAAGAAAATACACATTGTATTCTCCAAACTCACACTAGTAATCAAGGTTTCTATTCTGTCTCAGAGCAATATACTAAAAGAAGCACTTGTCCATTATTTTTCATTACTAGTTCCGAATCAAAGCTTACTTGTTCGTATTATTACTTATTCGTTTATTTGCTTATTTACTTATTTACTTATTCATCATCTATCATATAATACTGGACTCGTAGAGGGGTTCTCCGGATCGAATACAACTCATTTGTCTTTAAACTCTAAAATATAAATCTCTAATTGTGTTTTTGGTTAGAATTAATTTCACCGGAAAATAATATTTAGTAAGTTTTTCAATTCCAACATTCTACATGGCAAATTTAGGACCACAAAATTAAATGACTATACTCATCTTTAATTTAAAACTACAAAATCCATCTTTTTTTCTTAAGCTTCAAATTCAATCAAATATAACTATTGTTTGTATCTCTTTAACACAAGAAAAGCTTCCAGTACACTGATAAAGAGGGTTAAAAATGCTACATGTGTCGTAGGGTTGACATCCAAGTGCGATATTTCAGCCTCGATCTCTCTTTCTTTCCCTTGTAGTGCTCGCCATCAATTTTCACTAACACAGTAAGATCTTTTTAGAATAATTATTTTTATAATAAAATTTTATTATAATAACCATGTTATATTTTCTCTATAGAAAGATTTTGCTATAATGAAAAAATAGCTGAATTAATGACGCTCTTGGAAAGTTCTTAAAAAGTAAACGAATTGCCCTGTTGAAAATCAAAGTTTGGGTGCGCTATGCAGTGGCTTCAATTCCTTCACTTCTTTCAAACATCTTTCTTATCCTTAATTGACATTGATGGTCCACCATTCTGTGAATCTTTCTTGGGTGTTCGACACCTCATTTAAGACCATACAAACTACTTACAAGTTGAATGATTTATGAAATTCAAAAGGATATTATTGTTTAATAAAGTAATTATGTATCAAAAAAGTTATTCATATTTATCGAATAAAGTGACTTCATTACGTAATTTTTTTATCACCGTAATTGCTTATAATGTACTTATCGAATGTATAACTTCATTAGTTTTGCAGAAATAGAAAAAAACACCTGTTTATCATGAGATTGAGTTACAATATTACCAAATTGTTTAATCACAAGTGACACAACGTGCAAAAGTCACACGTGGTTTACATGCCGTATATACATAGCAAAGGAAATCAATCACATGCAGACATGTGACTAAATTAAGTCGTCCTATACATTTAGGACAATGTGATCTTCCCATATGCTATTATCGATTAGTGAGTTGATTAATCATATTTAACTCATGGTTGTAGTAGTATAATTTGGATTAGTATGTTCTGACAAATGGAAGGAGCAAGGAAACAGCAAATTAGATGAGAAAAGAAAGGAGGTTATGGACAGATGATCAGTTAGCATGCAGGGAATGTGCAGAACATGCTGTTCCATTCATGTTGCTTCACTGTCCATACTTTGACACATGCCCATCCTTCTCCGGTTTGGTGATTAGGCATTGTTGGGATTAAATGATAGATTGAATGGGAAATGGAGGGAGTTCCCTCTTACTCTATAAAATAATCATTTGTCCCACATCGGTAGTGGAAATAATAGTGGGAGTTGTCCCACATCGGTAGTGGAAATAAAAGTGGGAGTTGTCCCACATCGGTAGTGGAAAGAAAAGTGGGAGTTGTCCCACATCGGTAGTGGAAAGAAAAGTTCTTCTACTTATAAGTAGAATTACTCCTTCTTGTCAGTAAAAGGGTTGAGGGGGCAAGGACCCCTCGCGCCGTCGTCGTCGCTCGCTCGGCTTCGGCTTGGCTCGGCTCGGCTCGGCTCGGCTCGGCTTCGGCTTCGGCTTCGGCTTCGGCTTCGGCTGGATTTGGTCAAATGATCTGATTGATTGATAATCTTTTTGGACCAAATTTTCTTTAATTTTTAATTATTTAATTAATTATTATTTAATTAAATTAATTAACTTATCCAATCCTACCCGTTAGTGACCACGACCATGACGGCGGATCCGCTTCTCGACCGCGACCGCTTTCTTTCCCACATTTAAATTTCCCACCGCTTTAGTGATTGTTCGAAGGGTTGCAAACCTTCGTAAACAAGATACTTCCATGGCTATAAATTCATTTGATTCTTCGTAATTTTACTTACTAATTTTCTGAACTACAAAATCTTCTTCTTCTTCTCGCACGAATCAATTACGTGTGATATACTACTGTTGAGTGGTTCGCTGCTACCAGAGTTTGGAGTACTACTATTCTGGTAAGATAATCGTTCTATCCTGGGAGGGGATATTCCATCAACCTCGAGTACTGTGAGGGGAATAATTTCCTTAAGGACACACTTTGAACTAAGTGGGCTCGATTATATTCTGAAAAAATTATTCTTATTTTTTCAACACTGATTTTGTCTATTTTCAGTGTTTATTATTTACTGGTTTGTTTTGGAATACAGATTAATAACAATCTTAAGGAAATTATATTTTTAGATTAATCTGTATTTTGTTTTGGAGACTAAAACCTGTGTGGTTTTCTACTCCGTGTGAAATTTCATATTCTGACTTGAAGACATACAAACTTCGTTGGAATATTAAAGTTCATACTTGTACAACGATTTGAAGAACATAAAAACTTCATCGTTGTTGTATTCTGGTTTGGAGATTAAAACTTGTGTAGTTTTCTACTCCATATGAATATTAGTATTCTGACTCGAAGATATAAAAACTTCGTTGGAATACTAAAGTTTCATAATTATACTGCAATTTGAAGAAATAAAATCTTCATCGTTTAAGTCTGTGATTGAATTGCTATTACTGGTTTTATTAACTAAAACAGCTTTGTCAATTTGACAGGTGACAAACGAATAATGGCAATTGAGACTGGAACTACCTCTGCAATTCAGCACCAGCCGGTTACCCCTACGACTGCATCATTGTACACCGCAATGAGAAACCTGCGAAGTTCACCGTGCCAACTTTAAAGGATGGCAAGAAAGAATGTTCTTTGGCTTACCACCCTTGGTATGCAAAAGTTCACCAATGAGGACCCTCCTGTGCCTGCCGCCGACATGCCTGACAACCAGAAGTTCATGGTTACTGAGGCTTGGAAGCAGTCTGACTGTTTGTGCAAATGCGACATTTTGAGTGGCTTAGAAGATGACTTGTACAACGCCTACAAAGGCAAGAGAGACTTCCAAAGAACTATGGAGTGCACTTGAAAAGAAGTACAAAACTGAAGATGCTTGCTTGAAGAAGTTTGTGGTTGCCAAATTCCTAGACTACAAAATGGTGGATGGAAAAACCGTTGGAACCCAAGTTCAAGAGCTTCAACTTATCTTCCATGACCTTTGTTCTTAAGGTATGGTAGTAAATGAAGCGTTCCAAGTGGCTGCAATGATTGAGAAGTTGCCGCCCTCATGGAAAGATTTCAAGAATTATATTAAGCACAAAAGAAAGGAAATGAAGTTGGAAGATCTTGTGATTCGTCTCAAGATCGAAGAAGATAACAAAACCGCTGAGAAGAGGTACCGTAAGACTTCACCAATTGAAGGGGCAAACATCGTTGAAGATGCTGCTCTGAAAAAGAACAAGAAAAGGAAGAGGCCTTCTGGAAAGGAGAAGGATTCCAACAAGAAAAAGTTCAAGGGCAACTGCTTTAATTGTGGGAAAGCTGGCCACAAAGCCCCAGATTGTCGTCTCCCGAAAAAGAACAAGGGAAAAGGACAAGCCAATATGGTGGAAAAGAATGATGATATGGATGATCTGTGTGCAATGCTATCGGAGTGCAATTTGGTTGGAAACCCAAAGGAGTGGTGGCTTGATTCTGGTGCCACTCGACATGTTTGCGCTACAAAAGAAGCATTTGCAACCTATGCTCCCGCTGGACCCGAAGAGGTACTGTTTATGGGAAATACTGCAACAGCCAAGGTTGAAGGATATGGGAAGATACTTCTGAAGATGACTTCCGGCAAGGTCCTGACTCTCAACAATGTTATGCACGTTCCAACAATTCGGAAGAATTTAGTTTCAGCCGGACTACTCGTCAAAAACGGGTTTAAATGTGTGTTGGTTAGTGAGAAAATTGTAATAAGTAAGAATGATTTGTTCATAGGAAAGGGCTACCTCACCGAGGGCCTTTTCAAACTCAATGTAATGGTTGTTGACAGTATTAATAAGAATTCAGCTTCGTCTTACTTATTGGAGTCAAATAATTTATGGCATGTTCGTTTAGGACATGTCAACTACAAAACCTTGCGGAAATTGATTAATTTAGAAGTATTGCCTAAATTCGAGTGTAATAAATCTAAATGTGAAATATGTCGAATCTAAGTTTGTTAAACATCCATATAAGTCTATTGATAGGAATTCAAATCCTTTAGACTTAATTCACACAGATATATGTGATATGAAGTCAATACCATCTCGCGGTGGGAAAAAGTATTTTATAACTTTTATTGATGATTGCACTCGATATTGTTATGTGTATTTGCTTAATAGTAAGGATGAAGCAATTGATGCATTTAAGCAATACAAAAATGAAGTGGAAAATCAATTGAATAAAAAGATAAAAATGATCAGAAGTGATAGGGGAGGAGAGTACGAATCTCCTTTTGCAGAGATATGTTTAGAATATGGAATTATTCATCAAACTACTGCCCCTTACACACCACAATCAAATGGAATTGCGGAAAGGAAAAACCGAACATTAAAGGAAATGATGAATGCCTTACTAATAAGTTCCGGTTTACCGCAAAGCTTGTGGGGGGAAGCTATCCTTACAGCTAACCGAATACTCAACAGGGTGCCCCACAGCAAAACACAATCTATTCCATATGAACTATGGAAAGGAAGAAAACCCAACTTGAAATATTTCAAAGTGTGGGGGTGTTTAGCAAAGGTCCAAGTTCCTTTGCCCAAAAGGGTAAAAATCGGACCAAAAACTGTGGATTGTGTTTTTATTGGTTATGCTACAAACAGCAAAGCTTGTCGGTTTTTGGTTCACAAATCGGACAATCCCGAAATTCATGTAAATACGGTAATTGAATCAGATAATGCTGAATTCTTTGAAAATATTTATCCGTATAAAACTGAACGTGAGTCGTCAAGTGAAAGAGCTAAACGACCGCGGGAAGAACCAAAGGAAAATACACCAAGTAAAGCGGATGCAAGGCGTAGCAAACGTCAAAGGACATCTACTTCCTTTGGACCAGATTTTGTGACATTCTTGCTTGAAAATGAGCCTCAAACATTTAAAGCAGCGATGTCTTCTTCTGATTCAGCATTTTGGAAAGAGGCAGTCAATAGTGAGATTGAATCAATTTTGAACAACCATACATGGGAATTGGTTGATCTTCCTCGTGGAAATAAACCTTTAGGATCAAAATGGATTTTTAAAAGGAAAATGAAAGTTGATGGCACTATTGACAAATATAAGGCAAGACTTGTGGTCAAAGGTTATAGACAAAAAGAAGGCCTTGATTACTTTGACACATACTACGGTAACAAGAATAACATCTATTCGGGTGTTAGTAGCATCAAGTGTCAGATATGGTCTTGAAATCCATCAAATGGATGTCAAGACAGCTTTCTTAAATGGAGAATTGGAGGAAGAAATTTACATGGAACAACCTGAGGGCTTTGTGGTTCCTGGTAAAGAAAGGAAAGTGTGCAAACTTGTTAAGTCACTTTATGGACTTAAACAAGCACCCAAACAATGGCATGCGAAATTTGACCAAATAATGTTGGCAAATGGATTTAAGATTAATGAGTGTGACAAATGTGTTTACATTAAAAATACTCCAAATCATGAAGTCATTGTTTGTTTATATGTTGATGACATGTTGATAATGAGTAGAGATATTACCAATATAAATGCTACGAAGCGTATGCTGGCTAGCAAATTTGATATGAAAGACTTAGGAGTTGCTGATTTGATCTTAGGCATCAGAATTCATAAAACTCCACAAGGTCTAGCATTATCGCAGTCTCATTATATTGAAAGAGTACTTGACAAGTTTAAGTATTTAAATTTTAATGTTGTAAAAACTCCAATTGATGTAAGTTTTGCACTTCAAAAGAATAAAGGTGAAAGTGACTCACAATTGGACTATGCACGAGTTTTGGGAAGTTTGATGTATATTATGAATTGTACACGACCAGATATAGCATGTGCTATAAGCAAGCTGAGTCGATTCACGAGTAATCCCAATCAAACTCATTGGATGGCAATGAAACGAGTCTTGGGGTATTTAAAACACACCCAAGACTATGCTTTGCATTATAACAAATATCCCGCCCGCATCGAAGGACATAGTGATGCAAAGTGGATCACCGGGTCATTTGAAGTTAAATCCACGAGTGGTTATGTTTTCACAATTGGGGGTGGATCAGTGTCTTGGAAATCATCAAAACAGACATGTATCGCCCGCTCTACAATGGAATCTGAATTTATAGCTTTAGACAGGCCGGTGAAGAAGCTGAATGGCTCCGGCATTTCTTAGAAGATATTCCATTCTGGCCCAAACCTTTGGCTCCTATATGTATACATTGTGACAGTCAAGCAGCAATAGGTAGGGCAGGGAGCATAATGTATAACGGAAAATCTCGTCACATACGACGAAGACACAATACCGTTAGACAACTCCTCTCTAGTGGCGTTATCACGATTGACTATGTAAAGTCAAGAGATAACGTGGCGGATCCGCTTACAAAAGGCTTATCTAGAGAGGGAGTTAGTAGATCATCAATGGGAATGGGGTTAAGGCCGAGGACAAGTCATCATGGCGGTAACTCCACCTAGCAGACTGGAGATCCCAAGAGCTAGGTTCAAGGAGATCAAACAAAGTTGTGACTGACGGTTCAACATTGTCAAATAACTCAACTCATTTTCAGATGAAGACAATGTTCAGAAATAAGAATAAAACCTTATGGCTTGTTAATGAGTTAATAAAGCATTAAGGTTCTTTAATGATTATCTAAATCTGGCAGTGTATGACCAGATAATGTGGATATAGGACCACATGTTTAGAAATCACCTATGTGAGTGTTAAGTGTAAGCCGCTTTAAAGAGGAATGACAGTAAAAGCCCATTCTCTACACACTCATGAAACCAGGAGGTGTTCATGGCTGAAACGAACACAACCGTGAGAACCATAAACGGTTGAGGGTTGATTGTGTGACTTATGTTGTCTAGGTATACAACAAAGTTCGACGGTTCAAAGATATCAAATCTACCGATTGATCGAGTATATCCGATATAAGTTCACTACGGAAAGTTCAAAGGGAAACCTACTTATCCAGATGCAGTCAATTCTCGCTTGTATATCACACTTGTCAGCGCATTCCTTTATCTTATAGCCATTCCCCATTCATGTGGGGGATTGTTGGGATTAAATGATAGATTGAATGGGAAATGGAGGGAGTTCCCTCTTGCTCTATAAAATAATCATTTGTCCCACATCGGTAGTGGAAATAATAGTGGGAGTTGTCCCACATCGGTAGTGGAAATAAAAGTGGGAGTTGTCCCACATCGGTAGTGGAAAGAAAAGTGGGAGTTGTCCCACATCGGTAGTGGAAAGAAAAGTTCTTCTACTTATAAGTAGAATTACTCCTTCTTGTCAGTAAAAGGGTTGAGGGGGCAAGGACCCCTCGCGCCGTCGTCGTCGCTCGCTCGGCTCGGCTTCGGCTTCGGCTCGGCTCGGCTCGGCTTCGGCTTCGGCTTCGGCTTCGGCTTCGGATTTGGATTTGGATTTGGATTTGGTCAAATGATCTGATTGATTGATAATCTTTTTGGACCAAATTTTCTTTAATTTTTAATTATTTAATTAATTATTATTTAATTAAATTAATTAACTTATCCAATCCTACCCGTTAGTGACTCGACCGCGACCGGCGGATCCGCTTCTCAATTCGCGACCCGCTTTCTTTCCCACATTTAAATTTCCCACCGCTTTAGTGATTGTTCGTAAGGGTTCCAAACCTTCGGAAGCAGTACTTCCATGGCTATAAATTCATTTGATTCTTCAGAATTTTACTTACTAATTTTCTGAACTACAAAATCTTCTTCTTCTTCTGCACGAATCAATTCTGTGTGATATACTACTGTTGAGTGGTTCGCTGCTACCAGAGTTTGGAGTACTACTATTCTGGTAAGATAATCGTTCTATCCTGGGAGGGGATATTCCATCAACCTCGAGTACTGTGAGGGGAATAATTTCCTTAAGGACACACTTTGAACTAAGTGGGCTCGATTATATTCTGAAAAAATTATTCTTATTTTTTCAACACTGATTTTGTCTATTTTCAGTGTTTATTATATACTGGTTTGTTTTGGAATACAGATTAATAACAGGCATCACATTCTCGCCTATACTTTGTGAAGGGGAAAGTCCTGAAGGCGAAACATCCCACCTGTACCAGAGGCCCCTTGGTCAGGTGGGATGTAAATCGAGGGATATGCGCGAGTGGCAGCCCTGCAAGGGAGAGGACCAACGGGACACGAACCCAGCAACAATCCTTGCAATATTTCAGCAAAGACTGTCACCATACAGATTTCAACCTGCGACGTCGAAGTGGTTGTACCCCAATCACCTTGCCACTTACCAAGTCATAAATATTGCTCATATGCTATTAATTAATTTAAGTTGCTACTAATCATAAAAATAGGTACTTGATCAATATATTTATTGTTCCTCTTAAAATTCGTAAGCAACGTATAACTAATTCAGAACTTGTTAAACCTTGATAACGTGAGTATAATGGAAATAAAAATAGTGGTCGGAAGACAACGTGCAATGATCAAGAACAACAATAATTAGACAAATTTCAATAGAAAACGAGTATAATAACATGTTTACTCAGGTAAATTCATATGATTACAATAGTAATTTCGTGATTTTTCGTCCTTTGCAGCTGTTACATAACTTAATTAGATCGTGGACATCAAATGAAATTAAATAAAATTCCTAATATTTCAGAATGTGGTCGTTTATTTGAGTCTCTTATATAGGTACTCTGAACCTTTCCTGACTATTCCGCGTGTTCAGAGTATCACATCGGATATGTAATGAGAACATGGACTCCTTATATGGACTTGGACAATCCTCACCCTACAAGCTAGCTTTTGGGGTTGAGATATGACCAAAATCCATTCTTTACATGGTATCAGAGTCAGGCTCATTCCAATTCTATGTTCACCGATGTTGAGTCCCCAAATTATGTCATGCATGCTCCATTTAACGGGGTCTGGGCGTGCGGGAAGTGTTAAGAGTCTCACATCGGTAATGGAATGGGAACATGGATTCCTTATATGGACTTGGACAATCCTCACCCTACAAGCTAGCTTTTGGGGTTGAGTTAGGTCCAAGATTAATTCTTTACATGGTATCAGAGCTAGACTCATTCCAATTCTTTGTTCACCAATGTTGGGCCCCCAAATTATATTATCCACGCTTCAGTTAACAAGGTATGAACGTGCGGGGGAGTGTTAAGAGTCCCACATCGGATATGGAATGAGAACATGGACTCCTTATATGGACTTGGACAATCCTCACCCTACAAGCTAGCTTTTGGGGTTGAGTTAGGCCCAAGCTCCATACCATGTAAGAATAATTACAATAATTAGAATATTTTTCTTATCATTCTCCTTCCACAAATGTGGTTAATATACAACTATACAAGCTACTAATTAGTAGATGATAAGGAGAAGATCATGCCTAATTATCTTCTCTAAGATAAAGCTAATCTTCCTAATGATAAGATAATCCTAATAAATATTTTACCTCCTACCATATATACAAGATATACAACTTAATAACAATAATAATAATTATTAACAATATTAATAATTATTATTCTATCACTCCCCCGCAGTAGAAGCGGGAGGCAAACGGATGATGAGGCTGTCCCAAAAATCTTCAAATAACACCAGCAGAAGACCTTTAGTGAAGATATCGGCAATTTGATGGTGTGACGGGATATGTAGCACCCGCACTTGACCGCGTGATACTTTTTCACGGACAAAGTGGATATCTAGCTCAATATGTTATGTGTGTTGATGTTGACTGAATTGTCGGACAGATAGATAACACTAATATTATCACAATATACTAAAGTGGCTTTCAGAATCTTGCAGTATAGCTCAAGAAGAAGATTTCGAAGCCAATATGATTCAGACACAACATTGACAACCCCTCGATATTCTGCTTCGGCACTGGATCTTGATAATGTGGCTTCTCTTTTTGAGGACCAAGAAACCAAGTTATCACCCAGAAATATACCATAACCTGAGGTGGAGCGTCTGGTGTCTGGGCAGCCTCCCCAGTCTGCATCTGTGTAGGAGACAAGTGTGGACGTGGATGATGGATATAAGTGCAAGCCATATTCAAGGGTACCCTGTATATATCACAAAATATGTTTCAGAGCATGCATATGATCATCCATTGGACTATGCATGAATAGACACACTTGTTGTACAGTATAAGATATATCCGGTCTGGTGAAGGTTAGATACTGCAGGGCTCCTGCCAGGCTGCGGTAGAGTGTCGGGTCGATAAAAGGCTTGCTGGAAGATGCACTCAATTTGGATTTAGTGTCCACCGGAGTTGCTGAGGGTTTACATGAGGACATACTAGCTCGTTCCACAATCTCTGGTGCATATTTCTTTTGGGAGAGAAATAAACCACATGCATGGCGTGTCACTGCTATGCCAAAAAAATAGTGTAGTGGGCCCAGGTCCTTCATTGCAAATTCAGAGCCAAATTGTGACATGATGGACTTTCGAAAAGCATCTGATGATGTAGTTAATATAATAGCATCCACGTATAAGAGAAGATAAGCAATATTATTACCCTGACGATAAATAAACAGAGAGTGATCGGAACGGCTGTTAGAAAAATCAATATGTGAAACAAAATCCGCAAACCGCTTATAACATGCCTTGGGAGCTTGCTTTAGTCCATATAATTATTTTTTGATAAGGCACGCATGATTGGGGTATTTGGAGTCCATGTACTCCAAAGTTGGTACATGTATACCGTTTCACTTAGATGTCCATGGAGGAAGGCATTTTTGACATCCAATTGATGAAGTGGCCAATCCTTTGAGAGAGCCAAACTAAGTACTGTTCGGATAGTCGCTGGTTTGACCACCATACTGAACGTCTCACCGCAATCCACGCCAATACGTTGCGTTTTTCCATCACCTACAAGACGGGCTTTATGCCGCTCAAAAGAACCATAAGAGTTTTATTTATGACTAAATATCCACATAGACCGAATTATATTAGCATGAGGTGGAAGAGGTACTAATTCCCACGTCCTATTTTTAATAAGAGCATTAATTTCATTGTCCATAGCCATTTTTCAATTCGAGTCATGAAGAGCAGTCACATGATTACGGGGTAATGGTGATTTTGAGAGTTGAGTGTGTAGGCTATATTTGGTGTTGGGTTTGACAATACCGTGATGGCTTCGGGTAGTGGGTCGGTTAACTGAGTGTTGGGCCGAGGGGATAACACTGTTTAGCATAACGGAGGATGTTGGCCTCAGCCCAAGTCACTGCTAGAAGGATAGACGGTGGCACTGGGCTGGGAAATCACATGGGGCCTGGCAGTAGGCAGATTTGGAGCATTGGGCCTTGGGACTGGAGGCCCAGTCCGCTGAACTGTATTATCATGCGATTGGGCCACTGTTTCGGGGCTCAGTTGGCCCAAAATGGCTGGGTTACCTGAAACAGTGGGCTCGGGAGAGTAAAAAAATTGGGTTAAGTACGGGGTCGGCTATCATCAAGAAAATCATAGGTGTGGGGTCCAGACGTGTGTATTTTGGTGAATGGGAAATTCGTTTCATCAAAAATTACATGACGACTTATAATGATTTTATTTGAAGATAAGTTGTAACATTTGTAACCTCGATGATTGGATGGATATCCCAAGAACACACATGGAGTTGACCGAGGTTGAAGTTTGGTGATGGTAGTTGATGGAAAAGAGGATAGCATAAGCACCCGAATACCCGTAAATGGGAGTAAGAAGGGTCCCGTAGGTATATGATTTTTAGTGGAGCTTGGTAGGACAAGTTCTTTTGAGGGAGTATGTTTAACAAGTATGTGATATAATTTGGGGGCCCAACATTGGTTAACAAATAATTGGAATGAGTCTGACTCTAATATCAGGTAAAGAATGAATATTGGGCCTAACTCAACCCCAAAAGCTAGCTTGTATGGTAAGGATTATGCAAATCCATATTTTCATTCTATTATCGATGTGAGACTCTTAACACTACGCTTTTGTTATCATGTGTGAATGAAGCGAATCTAGGAGTTGGCTATATTCTCCGATAATCAAATAAGTCTTTGATTTGACTGGCATTGCCTAACTCACATATCTGATCAAATAGTATGTATGCACCTAACTATATATTTACCAATACAACTATTCTTTTACAATTGACTCCTGAAAATTTAGTATATGTATATTATGTGAAATTCTATCAATTATACAGATAATTCGTACACACTTATCCACGGGTGGAAAAGCCATGTTGGCGTTGTGCTTCCACCCGTACCCCTGTGCATGTGTTTATCCCATCCCATGTGCTTTTTCTCCTTTCCGGACTTCGGGCCACCGGCGTGGATCCCTTTGATTATCTCTTTGCTCTTTTTTTTCTTACACAGTTTCTGTTTAAAATTTTTAATATAGTATCACACAATGGATATTAATTGCATTGCTATTTTTTTGAAATAAAAAGGTGAATTTATTAGAATTTTTGGATCCAAAATATGAGATGTGGGTCCACTTATTTATCTCGCAAAAATGAGCGCACAACTAATATCAATTGCTTGAGATACATTAAAAGTTTTAGTTTTTGGCTTTGTTGGCCCATGCTCACATTCACATGCGCTCTTTTAGGAGGCCATGAACCTCCTCTTCCTTCCATTTTTTCTTTCTATCCTACTGACTTTATTGCCCTTCTTATCTACCTTTTTTTACGCTTAACTTTCTTTCTTCTAAATTCTAATTATAGTGTGTTTGAATTTCTCATGGTCAAGTTCAATGATTCTACGCATTTGTCTAATCTTTTATTCAGATTGTATTTCTACCTTGTCGTAATTAGTTATAGTGGATTAATGTCCATTCATGATTATAACATTTCATTGTCTTTCCATGATAAAGATTTAGAGCATGCATGTTGAATTGGTTTAGTTTATATGTCATGTATGACGTCTGAGAACCACAATCATTTGTATAAATCATAAGAGAAAAAGGTAAAATGTTACAAGTAAAACCAAAAGGAGAGCGATGATTGAAGTTGTTACTAATATTTACAATTAGTGGCAGAACTTGTCCAAAATATTAATGGAGCGGTAACTACTAACAAAAATATTATAATTGAAATTTATAAGAATAAAATATAATTTTATCAAAGATTCAAAATAACATCAACACACAAAAATATAATATAAAAGGAAAGACGTACCTAGAATTAAAGTAATGCCCTTCATTGAATCTTGCAAGGTTGCTCATCCAGTTGAACCGTTTGATCATCGGAATGGTGCTTTTCAAGTGTCGATGTTAAAGCTATACAATTTTTATCTTTGTTGGAAGCTTTCCTCTTGAAAAATGCATCAATTTTCTTAAGTTGGACCATCGTACCAACTACCACTCCTAAAAAATACATAAATCAATTATCAAAGAAACAAACATAAAAGAATAGCTAATTTGTTAAAGCACTAATCTGTAAGCACCTAATCAACTAATTCATACTCATTTCAGTACACCAAACAGAATTGGAAATACATTAAACATGCTAAAGCAACAGAACTGCAAGCAAAAACGAAAATACTAGAAAACTACATCAAAAACAGAATTGAAAATCAAGGGAGGACTACACATTAAATCTAAATAGGAACACAACTGTAAAGATTGTTTAATTTATTGGAACACTTTAAAATTTAGTTGAAGTCTCTTGTAGGCGAACTATGTTAAGATCCTTAGAAATGGTAGAAAGACCCACTTTCATGACTTAAGTCAACTTTCAAAAAATCTATTTTTTAGAAAATTAATCCTAAAACAGTTTTTTAAGGAAATAGTTTCAGGTTTTTCAAAGGCAGAACTGAATTTGAATTTGTTTAGTTAAGATAAACTTCAAAATTCATCCTTTTCGATTTTTTTAAAGACTAAAGCAATTGGATTTTTAATAACGAAATGAATTTGAATCTCGATTTAACAATGGAATAAGACAAATTTTAACCCTAAAATGACATAAGTACCTGAATTGAACATTTAGAGCAAATTAATGACAATATCTAGCCAGGGGATCTGGTGACACTCTCCTCTCTCTTGAAGCTTGTTGTCGGCTCCGGCCAGAACTGTGGGAAGATTTGCTTTTGCCTTTTCATTGTGACACGGTATTAAGACTTCGAAGGTTGCTTCACTTTACCGATAAGGAAGTTTCTCGTCAATCTAAGAAAAACCAAATTTAGGGCCTTAGGGTTTTTTGCGATTTAGGGCAGATCGTGTATTTTGAGTTATATATAAAAAATTATTTAAGTTTTTTGAGTGGGGGCACAGCCCCCGCCCCTACTAAGATCCGCCACTGAATTACACTTTACACGTCAATTTTAGCATTCTTCCTCGCTCACTATAGACATCCATTCCTCTGCTAAATGTGGGAAAGTAAAAGAATAGCCTTCACTTGGATATTTGACGAGGGTAGTTTAGGAAACAAAAGTTGAAGGTACTGTTCATTAACATGTGGCATAGAGGATTAAAAAACAGCTTTATTGTTCCCCTGATAAATTTCGTGCTCGCTAGTTGTGCCCATTTTTTCCGCGATAATTTTTCGACTCATATACACCAAAGTGGTGTCGTTTTCTGATCAAATTTATACTACTACTACCCATTGTTATATTTTCTGGTTTGGCAATAGAAACTATATTTGAGGAAATAGTCTAACATAACTATTTATTAATTGAATTAAAAATAATTTTCTAAAGATTTTAAATTTCTTACTAGTAAAATAAGAATTTCTTGAGAAAATTGACATAAAATTAAAAGAAATTGTAACGGACTACAAAATCATTTGAAAAACTTATCAAATATAGCTTAAAGGTAAAAAAGTTACTTGTATCGAATGTTTACATCAAATTATGATAATTTACTATAGTCAAGTGATTTAACAATGCATGCTAACTAATCATGATTAAATGTTAAAAGTCTATTTGCAAACACATATCATGTATTTATTGACTTGATGCATGTAAACAAAGGGTGATAATGAGTTTTTATCTAGCTTATATCCACGAATTTTTTAATTTTTTACACTACAAATGAAATTATACCTGCCATAAAATTGTACTTTCCTTATTCTATAAATATATTAATTTCAGTTGTATAGGTTATTATTAATTATCTATTAAACAAAAATATTTATCTATAGAGCACCCAAGAATGTGACTTAGTGCTCATTAAATTGATAGATATTTCATGAAATTAGTTGAGACGTGTGCAAGCTAAGCCGAACATGACGATTATAGAAGAATTGTTGTGGTGGTAGTATTGTAGTTCCAGCACAAACAAGTGGCAATGATCAAATTAAATAAGCCCCCAATACTCATCACCTCTCTTCGTTATATAAACACCACACCAGTTCCGTTCAACAGAAAAATTCCATTATTAATCCTTCCCTCTACTCCTCCCCAACCAAATGGGTTCAAGGCCACAAAATTTGACTTG
Source organism: Anisodus acutangulus (assembly GCA_029783415.1). NCBI lineage: Eukaryota > Viridiplantae > Streptophyta > Magnoliopsida > Solanales > Solanaceae > Anisodus > Anisodus acutangulus. The sequence goes on along the minus strand of CM056499.1, from coordinate 32,480,590 downwards.
CTCACGGATGAGAAGAGCAAGAAGAAAATCCACCAATCAAAAACGTCCAAAATTAACTGGAACTGATGATAATAATTACAGTTCAATTTCGGTAAAGTTGGAGGCTCTGAAGCAACTACTCCCAGTCAACAATACTACAACAATAACATGCCGAGTGAAGTCTCACAACGTGGGGTGTGAAGATGGTAGAGTGTATACAGATCTTATTACTAAGATTATTTCCGAAAGATACTTGACTCAAGAAAAACTCCCAGTCAACAATGATGACGTAAAAGGTGATCAGTTGTTCGAAGAAACTGCAGATTATATTGTTCTTCTCAGAACTCAAGTCTTCGTTTTACAGAAGCTTCTCGATTTATATGACAATGACTCTGGTCAGTCCCAAGATAATAACCATAGTAATAATGTATAGTACGTAACATTATTATTAGTTCTTAATTAAACATTGCTCTTTTTTGTTTTATTTCTTTTAACCCTTCTTTTTTTCAAGTAATGAATGGGTAAGTTATTAGGTTCTCAATTCAAGGTCACGTAGTCATAGTATATCCGAAGAATTCTAGATTTATTTGCAAGCAGATGAACAATGTATTGGTTCACTTTGATTTTATTTTACATTTTTTAATCTTTTGGGTTTAGCGCTGCTGAACTTATATTTGTGTAATATCCCTAATGGGAAAGGGTGATAATGAATACCCAAGATTTTCTTTCCAGGTAAGAGATACTCATTAGTTTCAATTTATATGATATAATTTGATTAGATATAAAATTTAAAGATAATTATGTGATTATAAATCATCTCGTTAAGTATAAAATGTAAAGTTTAAAATTAAATTATTACAAAATAAGAAAATGTGTCATTCTTTTAAAAAAAAAATGTGATATAAATTGGTACAGGGAGTATTATTATGTTTTAAACTCTTTTGTTTGGTTTTTTTTCATGCTTGGACAGTTTGGGGTACTAAATTATTCCAAGATTTTCGTACGCCGACTAAATCATTTCCCTTGTTTTTTTTTCATTCGAAGATTTTTGTGCACGGATTAAATATTTTAAAATTATAGTTCAGAACTAATTTATCTCATGTGGGAGGTGAATAAAATAATTTCAAATTTGATGGGATAAAGTGGGACATCTCAGGATTAAGCTTGAGCGTCATTTTATATTCTGTTTGATAGGAGGTATTAAATTATCGTATCAACCAAAATATAAAATTAATCTCAAACTTAACTTGTCATGTGCCAAACGACCCCAAACCGCTTCGTATTTTACTTAGTGGCAACTGCAAAATAATCAAAACCAAAAAAAGTAAAAATAGAGGTGAAAATCTTAAATGTTAATGACGCATTAAAATTAATAGTGTTAGTTGTTACAAATAATTATCTTCAAAATAACCATAAAAATTGGGACAGAGGGAGTATTATTATGTGCTAATCTGTTTTTCTGGTTTATTCCTAAGCTGCTTTCCCTATATTCTTGTGTCTATTAGGTAGGGCTAACGACTTTGTTTATTACTGATTTTTCAAATAAATGTATATATTGTTAAAAAGAAATAACAGTATTAGCAATATAACATATTGTAGCAGCCTAGCAGGTAGTCTGAATTAGTTTCAAGATTACAATTCCCTCGGTTATATGATGTAACATCCTAAGCTAATGCCGAATTCGTAAAATACTAGAGAAATATTGAATATAAACAAGGCTAAAATCTTAATGATCGGCTTTTAAAGTCGTGCGATCTAAGTAGATAATATTATTGGTGGTTGGGTTGTTGCATACGATATCGAGCCACTATGTGTGCAACCTTGAACAATGATGGCCAAACCTTTGGGTTCATTTGAGTTTAGGCAATTAATTTCACATTTTTAAAATAATAGTGAGATAAACTTCATCGAGGGTGTTGAGTCCATAAAAGAGTTGTACTTAACACTTAGGCAAATTCTATGTAGGCAAAATACTTGAAAGATGTGGGATATGTAAGTAAATCTTAAATGTTAATGATGCATTAAAATTAATAGTGTTAGTTGTTACAAATAATTATCTTCAAAATAACCATAAAAATCGGTAATTTCATTATTTGCTTGTTGTTTGAGGTGATGGCTGCCAATAGTAGAATTAAGAATTCCAACAAAGGATTTTTTTTTTTTAAAAAGGTTAGAATGTCACATACGATCATATCCAAACCTGCAATCTGAAATAACTTTTGAATGGTTTAGCCATTACAATACCTTTTTCTTAAGAGGGATTCAATAATTTGTAAAATTATTTTATACAAATTATAATTTCCGTAACGTTGAAAATTCAATTGATTACATGGCATATATTGCTCCGTTACTAGGAGCAGGGCGAGTAGCAAGTTGTACAATGTTACATCTAACAAAAAAAAACAGAGTTTACTCAGGTGGGTGTGTGATTCTGAGTGTGTTAAACAAAGGTAATATGCCTGTGATATACACTGAATATACAGCAGTATATATCACAGGTATACAAAGCAGTGAGCAGTGGCAGCCCAGCAGTGGAGCAGTGGCAGCCCAGCAGAGGCGGCCCAAATGGCCCAACTCGTCCAGGCCATTCACGGTACTAGGGCAGCAAAACAGTAGGATATAGTTGTATATTAAGGAAAGTATATTGTGTGTATATTGTAGTATATTTGTTACTTAGATTAGGATATACACTTACCATATTTAGGATATACACTTACCATAATTGTATAGTTAGAATTATGGTAGAATAAGGTTTTAGGAATAGAATAGGAATAAGATTCTCCTATTTTGTAACTTGTATATATATCTATTCAATCAATGAAAATAATCAAGGGGATTATTTCTTTCATGGTATCAAGAGACTAGGTCTAAACAAAAGTTTTTCTCTCAACTTTTGTCCTCCCTTTGGCCGAGACACCCCCCCCATCGGATTTCTCTTCCAAAATTCGTCTTCCGCTCTAAAAAACACCTCTCTTAAATTTCCCTTTCTTCTTTCAATATGTCTAAGAACAATTATCACCCTGCCTTCACGGTTTCCAATATCAAGAACAGTATCCCTATTGTCCTTGAGATGGAAAACGTCCAATATGCGACGTGGGCGGAGTTGTTTAAAATTCACGCTATCTCTTATCAAGTTCTTCATCACATCATTCCTCCCGCTAGACCCCTTCCTGCGGAGGATCCTGAGTTATGGATTACACTTGATGCTACCGTTCTCCGGTGGATCTACGCCACTATTTCGGTGGACCTTCTACAGACGATTATTGTGCCGGATACCACGGCTCTAGCTGCATGGAATAGATTGCGTGACATATTCCAAGACAACCAACATTCCCGTGTCGTCACACTCGAGCAGGAATTCTCTCTCGTTCGAATGGACGAATTTCCGAACGTTTCTGGATATTGAAAGAAACTAAAGGAGTTGGCGGATCAACTCCGTAATGTTGGCGCATCAATAACGAATAATCGTCTAGTTCTACAGTTGGTTGCCGGTCTTTCGGAGGCCTATAATGGTGTTGGAACTCTCCTTCGCCAAAGCAACCCTCTTCCCGACTTCTATCAAGCCCGCTCCATGCTTACGTTGGAAGAAGCCGATTTGGATAAAAAGGCGGCTACCGGAGCAAGCCCAGTCGTCATAGTGGCGTCCTCTCCTAGTTCTTCGGGTTTTGTTAATAATTCAGGCCAAAACCATAATAATGGTGGCGGCAAGAATAATCGCAAGAATAATAACAAAAACCGCGGGGGCAAACGCGGCGGTTCTAGTGGCGGTACCGGTGGTCAGCAAGCAGGCGGTGGGTCCCATCCAATAAACAGTGGCCCACCCCCCCCCTAGGGCCCATGGCAAATGGGCAGTGGGCCGTGGGCCAGCTGATACAATCATGCAGTTGAATTCCGCCGGCGCTGGTCGCCAACACCCAGGCCCAACACCCAAGAATGGCGGCCCATCGCCTGGCCCAAAGAATGCGGCAACAACAGCAGCTACGACCCAGCTCCGTCACGGATAGGAGTTCTTGGGCTCCGACCTCTGCAAGCCCATCATGCAGCAGGTCCCACTCAAACCGATATCGAGGCCGCGATGCACACGTTGGGATTGACTCAACCGGACCCAAATTGGTATATGGACACCGGGGCCACTACTCACATGACTTCCGAATCAGGTACTCTCTCCTCTTATTCCAATTTAAGCACCCCTCGGGGTATACTTATTGGTAATGGCAACTTTATTCCAATTCAGGGTTATGGTCAGAAAACGTTGTCTCCCCCCCAATCCACCCCTTCTCTTGAAAAATATTTTACATGCTCCTAAATTGATTAAAAATTTAGTGTCTGTCCAAAAATTCACTACTGACAATTCTGTTTCCGTTGCATTTGATCCTTTTGGTTTCTCTGTGAAGGATTTCAAGACGGGGAGTCATCTCATGAGGTGTGATAGTAGGGGGGATCTGTATCCTATCATGCCTGGTTTCAGTCCATCGAGTCAAGCTTTGCCATCAACTTTTGCAGCCATCTCTCCTTCCATGTGGCATGCTCGTCTGGGTCATCCGGGATCTTCTATTTTATCTGTTTTAGATAAAAATAGCTTTATTTCATGTAAGGGTACGAGTCGTACTCCACTTTTTCAGTCTTGCTCCTTAGGGAAAAGTGTTAAGTTGTCATTTGTAGACTCCAATTCTCATACTTCAATGCCATTTGATATTATTCATAGCGACTTATGGACGTCTCCTGTTCTTAGTTAATTGGGTCATCGATATTATGTTCTCTTTTTAGATGATTATTCTAGATTTTTGTGGACGTTTCCAATTGCGAATAAATCACAAGTGTTTTCCGTCTTCATCAAATTTAGAGCGGTCATTCGTACTCAATTCGAAAGAGAAATAAAAAATATTTAATGTGATAATGGGAAAGAGTATGACAATAGGGAGTTTCGGGAATTTTGTGCTAATAATGGGATAAATTTTTATTTTTCGTGTCCTCATACATCTTCACAAAATGAGAAAGCCGAACGCAAAATTCGTTCCATAAATAACATTGTCTGAACTCTCTTAATCCATGCCTCCATACCTCCATATTTTTGGCATCATGCTCTACAAATGGCCACATATCTTCTTAACATAATTTTTCTAAAGGTCTGACATATTCCTCCCCCCTCAAAATCCTATATAATAAGGACCCGTCTTATTCTCATCTTCGAATTTTTGGGTGCTTGTGTTATCCGTTATTCCCATCCACCACAATTAACAAACTTCAGGCTCGGTCTACCCCGTGTGTATTTTTGGGTTATCCGTCGAATCATTGTGGTTATAAGTGTTTTGATTTATCCTCCAAGAAAATCATAATTAATCGCCATGTCATTTTTTATCAAACCCAATTCCCTTTTACGAAAGTTCATACTCCCGAGCCTAAGTCGTATAATTTTTTGGATGACCAAATATCCCCGTATATTATTCAGAATTTTTCGGACATCTCCCGCACCCAAAATCCTCCAGCGGGCCCACTGCCCGCTGGACCCACAGTACCGCCCGTAGCAACATCTTCAGCCACTGGAACAGTTCCAGCAATTGGGCCAGTCCAGCCCAATTCTGGAACTGGTCCAGACGACGAGTCCATTTACCGATTTGGGCGGAGCCCATCCGCTCACGCCACCCGTCCCGAGCCCAGAAAATTTCCAAAATTTCCTCAATTCTTCCTCGAGGCATAAACCGATCACTCGTAGTGAGCGGGGTATTTTTACACCTAAGAGACATTTTAATTTACATTCTGATGTCTCTAAATCCCCCTTGCCCCGCAATCATGTATCCGCATTAAATGATCCTAATTGGAAAATTGCAATGACTGATGAATATAATGCTCTTATTGATAATAAGACGTGGGAGTTGGTGCCCCGTCCATATGGTATTAATGTTATCAGGTCTATGTGGATTTCTTGCTCATAAGGAGAATTCAGATGGGTCTTTTGCTCGACATAAGGCTAGACTTGTTGGTGATGGTAAGACTCAGCAGGTTGGGATAGATTGTGGTGAGACGTTTAGTCCGGTGGTCAAACCGGCTACCATTCGCACTGTGCTTAGCTTGACTCTTTCAAAGACTTGGCCAATTTATCAGTTGGATGTCAAGAATGCTTTCCTACATGGTGATCTCAAGGAAACAGTCTATATGCATCAGCCGTTGGGTTTCAGGGATCCAAACCGTCCTCATCATGTATGTTTGTTGAAGAAGTCCTTATATGGGCTTAAGCAGTCTCCAAGGGCCAGGTACACGAGGTTTGCTGACTTTGTTTCAACTATTGGGTTCACTCACAGCAGGTCAGATAATTCCTTGTTCATCTACCGCCGTGGTTCGTCCTTGGCCTACATTTTGTTGTATGTGGATGATATCATCTTGACTGCCTCTTCTGATGCCTTGCGCCAGTCTATCATGACCATGCTCAGTTCTGAGTTTGCTATGAAAGACTTAGGGCCTTTGAGTTATTTTTTGGGGATTGCCGTCAAGCGTCATTCAGGTGGCTTATTTTTGTCTCAACGAAAGTATGCTGCTGTGATCATAGAGAGGACTGGGATGTCATCATGTAAGTCCACTTCCACGCCAGTTGATGCAAACCCAAAACTAAGTGCCGCAACAGGTGCACCATACGAGGACCCGACCCGCTATCACAGTCTAGCAGGGGCCCTCCAGTATCTTACCTTTACTAGATCGGATATTACGTATGCGGTTTAGCAGGTGTGTTTATTCATGCATGATCCCAGGGTTGAGTACATGAATGGAATCAAACGCATCATTCGGTATATTCAGGGGACACTGGACTATGGGTTGCACTTGTATCCTTCATCTACATCCACACTTGTCTCTTACACGGATGCTGATTGGGGTGGTTATCCCGATACCAGACGGTCGACTTCTGGCTACTGTATGTTCTTTGGCAACAACTTGGTCTCCTGGTCGGCAAAGCGTCAGGCAATGCTATCACGCTCAAGTGTAGAGGCAGAATATCGAGGGGTAGCGAATGTGGTCTCCGAATCATGTTGGCTACGTAATTTGCTTTTGGAGCTTCATTGTCCCATTCAGAAGGCAACCTTGGTATATTGCGATAACATTAGTGCCATCAACCTTTCAGGTAACCCAGTTCAACACCAACGTACTAAGCATATCGAAATAGACATTCACTTTGTTCGTGAAAAGGTTGCAAAGGGTCACGTTCGCGTATGACATGTCCCGTCTCGTTATCAAATTGCAGACATCTTTACAAAGGGTCTACCAACGGTTCTCTTTGAAGATTTTAGGGACAATCTCAGCGTTCGAAGACCGCCCGCTATGACTGCGGGGGTGTGTTAAACAAAGGTAATATACATGTGATATACACTGAATATACAACAGTATGTATCATAGGTATACAAAGCAGTGAGCAGTGGCAGCCCATCAGTGGAGCAGTGGCAGCCCAACAGTGGAGCAGTGGCAGCCCAGCAGAGGCGGCTCAAATGGCCCAACTCGTCCAGGCCATTCACGGTACTAGGGCAACAAAACAATAGGACATAGTTGTATATTAAGGAAAGTATATTGTGTGTATATTGTAGTATATTTGTTACCTAGATTAAGATATACACTTACCATATTTAGGATATACACTTACCATAATTGTATAGTTAGAATTATGGTAGAATAAGGTTTTAGGAATAGAATAGGAATAGGATTCTCCTATTTTGTAACTTGTATATATATATCTATTCAATCAATGAAAATAATCAAGGGGATTATTTCTTTCAGAGTGATTTCACATGAGATATCAGAATGGAATAGATAGGCATTGCCTTTCATGTTATGGTGTCACAAATTCACATGCTTTGTTATGGAAGGATGTGACAACTAGTACTACCACCACTAATTGCCACATGTGCACAATGTCCCTAAAACATGAATGAAGATAAACAAATACTATGACTTTTCGATTTCTCGTAAGGAGGTGTGAGAATTTGGTAATAGCGGGAGTTAGGAGAGGTAAAAGTAGGTCGAAGAACATTAGGTGGAGGGGGTGGGTGATTACACAGGATATGACACAACTTCAGCTTACTAAGGACATGATAGAAAGGCATGACCATAAATAGAAAGGTATGAAAGTCGAGCATTAGGGTAGAAAAGTAGTAGGTAGTCGAGTTATGTGGCAGAGGTTAGAGGGCTAGCCCCATCTCCTCTCCTCCTTATTAGTAGAAGTATTTAATAATCGCCTAGCTTCTTATTCTTTAATGTGTATTATTATTTGTTGTTTTATTTATTATATATCTTGATATTTTGGTGATATTAAACTTGCTTCGAAAAACTTCTCTTTTGAATCAAGGGTCTATCGGACACAGTCTCTCTACCCCTACAAAGGTAGGGGTGAGATCTGTGTATTTTATCCTCCTTGAATTCCATTTATGAGATTGCACTGAGTATGTTATTTTTGTTGTATTTTCCCTTAAACCAAATAATCGACATTAGGTCATAAGGTGATTTTTAGAAAACACATTTGAATTATTTAATCTTTGCAGTGTGATGATTCTCTGCTTGATTTAATTTCAACTTGTTCATTTAAACTACAGTGAGTCCATTGACTAAAGCACATGCAAAGTGGGATACACTATTGGGTCTGAAACATATATACCGCACGTCAACGTTCAAAGATTATATGAATAAGTTTTAGGTTCAATTCTTGAAGGTGATCAGTGTTATTCAGGCAGTTAATGGGACAAAAACAAAGTTAACTTGTTAAGTAAATGGAGAGAGAAATATTAATTTTTTCGTTTACATTTGTTGCTTTGGGGTTTCCTTGTTTGTTTGTCTTAATATATTCTCAAGGACCAAATTATATATAAAAAAATATGTTTACTTGATTTTATTAATGAATGATTTACAATATATATAAGGTTACAAGAATATTTACTTTGATACAAACTAAGTAACTAATTATCCTAATTATAAAAGGATTATAAGTCTATCTAAAATAGGAGATATACAATTAAGACAATTAATGAAAGAATATTGAAAAATATTCTATTACACCCCACAGTCGAAGCGGGAGGTTCTCGAACACTGAGACTGACTCAAAAATCATCAAATAGCATGCGCGGAAGTCCTTTGGTGAAGATGTCGGCAATATGATATTTGGAAGGAACATGAAAGACATGAACTTGACCATGAGCCACTTTTCGCGAATGAAATGAATGTCCATCCCAATGTGTTTAGTGCGCTGATGTTGGATGGGATCGCCGGAAAGATATATCACACTAATATTATCTCAGTAGACCAGTGTTGCCTTTTGAATCGGGCAGTGAAGCTCAAGTAGAAGGTTATGGATCCAACAAGACTTAGAGACGACGTTGGCAACACCTCTGTATTCTGCTTCTGCACTGGATCGGGATCGTGTAGGTTACCTTTTGGAAGACCAAGATAATAGGTTATCTCCGAGGAAAACGCAATAACCAGACGTGGAGCGTCGGGTGTCAGGACATCCACCCCAGTCAGCATCAGAATAGGTAGTGAGACCAGTGAGCGAAGACATGTATAGATGTAATCCGAAATGAAGTGTACCTTGGACATATAGTAAAATACGTTTGAGGGCATGCATGTGTGCTTCCGTCAGACTGTGTATGTGCAAACATATTTTTTGCACGACATAAGATATGTATGGTCTCATGAATGTGAGGTACTGCAGGGCCCAACCAGGCTACAATAGTGAGTCGTATCTGAATATGAAGGGTCGGAATCAGCGATGAGCTTGGAATTGGTGTCTATAGGCATGTGGGATGGTTTGCAAGATGTTATGCCTGCACGGTCAATGATCTCTTCGGCGTACTTCTTCTGACATAGAAATATGCCGCCAGAATGTCGAGTGACAGAGATACCTAAGAAATAACTCAGAGGGCCCAAATATTTTATAGCAAACTCAGAGGAAATGATAGACATAATGGACTGGCGAAGAGCATCAGATGATGTAGTGAGGATGATGTCATCAACATATAATAATAGGTAAGCCATATTGGTACCATTATTGTAGATGAACATGGAATGATCGGATCTGTTGTGTGAAAACCCGATAGAGAAAAATAATCGGCGAACCGCTGGTACCATGCTCGAGGAGCATGTTTCAGTCCATAGAGCGATTTCTGCAACAGACACACATAGTTCGGATTAATAGGATGCCTGAAACCCATAGGATGATGCATATATACCATTTCATAAAGATCCCCATGTTAGAAGGCATTCTTGACATCAAGCTGATGAATGGGCCAAGACTTGATATGGCAATGCTGAGGACGACCCAGATGGTTGCGGGCTTTACGACCGGGCTGAACGTTTTATCACAGTCCACTCTCACCTGTTGAGACATGCCATCACCTACAAAACGAGTCTTGTACCTCTCAAAAGAACCATCAGATTTCTTTTTATGTCTGAAAATCCACATAGAATAAATAATGTTAGCATCAGGTGGACAGGGTGCTAGGTCCCACATCGTATTATCAATAAGAGCATTATATTCTTCAATCATTGCGGCTTTCCAATTAGGGTCGGACAAGGCATCCTTTGGGTTACGAGGGACAGGGGAAGGGACAACTGAAATGGAAAGGTTAAATCCATTTAGGTTTATGAATTACATGTATGACATGACTTTCTATGGTCTAATAGTGTGTCTCGGGACGCGGGATGAGAGGGGTTTGCCGCAGGATTTTCGGGAAGAGGAGGAAGGGCAGGGGTGACGGTACTGGCTGGCCAAACCTCGGTTTGCTGAGAGGTGGCTGTGGAATCACCCTGAGGCTGGCTGTTCCAGGCCACCATAGGCAGAACCGGGTGGACAGCTTGTCAAATAGGACATGATGTGAAATAATAATTGTATGGCTCGATAAGTCATAGCACGAGTAACCACGATGATTGCCAGGGTAACCCAGAAACACACACGGAGAAGACCGAGGTTGGAGTTTGTGAGTGGTCGAATGGAAAGGGTAACAAAGACATCTAAAAATACACAAGTGTTGGTAGAAGGGGTTCCTACAAAACAAAACTTAGGTGGACGACCGTTAGATCTAGAGACTTGTTTGGGATTATGTTTAGGAGATAGGTGGCCATGGAGAGTGCGTAATGCCAAAATTGAGGGGGAATTGAGGCGTGAGCAAGTAAGGCACGAATGATGTTGTTTATGGTTCAGATTTTTCGTTCGGCTTTACCATTTTGGGAGGATGCGTGAGGGAAGAAAAAACGAAAGGTAAAATCATTTTTGGAGCAAAATTGTTTGAATTGGTTATTATCGAATTCTCTGTCATTATCACATTGAAAATATTTAATGCTCTTTTCAAATTGTGTTTTTACGAAAGCACTAAATAAAGAAAAAATGGGGTAGACCTAGGATTTATTTCCAATTGGAAAAGTCCATAGAAAGTTGGAATAATTGTCCAAAAACAACACATAATATCGATGCCCAGCCGTACTCAAAATAGGAGATATACAATTAATGAAAGAATATTGAGAAATATTTTGTGGATGCAGAAAATGGTAATTTGCATGTTTTCCAAAAATGCAAGATTCACATATATGAGTCCTAGAAATACGGTTGCAATTAATAAAATTATTTTTTCTAAGGGAGCGTAAAACAGTGTCTCCCGGATATCCTAATCTATAATGTCATAAGGAAGACGAAAGTGCAGCAAAGGTTGAGGGAACTGAGGTTGGATTGTTGACGGCGTTTAAAATAGGGTAGAGATCTCTGGTGTTGTCACATCTCATTACTTGTCTCCCTATCGTAAAATCATTTACAGTAAAACCAAAAGGATCAAAGTCAAGGGAAACCCAATTGTCAGTTGTGAAACGTCGCACGGAGATTAGATTCTTAATGAGCTTAGGGGCATGTAGGACATTTTTAAGATCAGTGGTGGATGTGGTGGGGATAGGGAGGAATGACCATAACCACGGATGTGAATGCCTTATCCACTACCAACAATAATATTCTAATTTAAATTACTCAAATTAGAATAAGATGAAAGAGTACCTTGTGATGCCGTCATGTGAGATGTGGCGCCTATGTCCATATACCAATTTTCGTCTGGAGTGTTGAGTGTCATTGTGCTCATAGCTGCCTCAATGTCATCCAGTGCATACGTCGATGGTGGGGGGGGGGGGTGCTGTGTTGTGTAGGTCTGTTGTGGACGTGAGCCAAGTATTTCAGGTTGGGCCTGTCGGTTCTGAGGTGGAGTCCACGAGGATGTCGTATACGGGCAATGAGGGAAGGCTCATGATAGTGGGGACCATTGGCCCATGGCGGGTAGGTAACCCACGGTAGAGGCTGCAGCTAGAGATGGCAGTGGATCCTAGACTCGGTCCGGATCCGGTGGATCCAGATTCGTTTTATAGGATATGAATCTTCAAAATTTGGACCCAACGGATCCGGATCGGACTCGGATCCATTTCTAACGGATCGAATATGGATCTGAATCTTGTATTTGAGATCCGTATCCGGTCCAGATCCGACCCATGTATCTTTTTTTTATTAAATATATCCATAACCTAGAATGAATTTTGGTCTTCTTTTTGTTTTCTCGGCCAGGCCCAAGTCCATAAAGGACCCAAGATCATGTTCTGTTTAGAATTAGGATGAGTTCATCGTACATTAAATTCATATTATGATCTTAACTATGTTAGTTGGTTAATGGATTAGATTAGAATGTGTTCATCTTACTTGAACTTAAGTTATGTAACATTTATTTATTCACATAGATACAAAATGTTGTAGGGAGTAGTAATGATCATTATTTGTGGTTAAGACTAAATAGTATGTTTGAGCCCTGTTTGTAGTCAATCAAATCTACTATAAATCATTTGCATAACCTATCTTATACATAGGTTCATCTAAGTCATGTGCACATCCTGTTTAGACTAAATAAGCTCAATAAATTAAGTTTGATTTGGTACTGCCTTTGTCTCAGAGTTAAATGTTTCTGTGACTGAATTTCACTTTGATATAGTCAAATAGGATTATTTGAGGTTAATATGTTAGTCTATGCTACACCTCTTAGGTCAATGGTTTTTAGTCTTAAAATAGCTAATTCAAAGTCGCTTCAAGTGATGGATATAAATTCTGGTTGTAAGTAAAATAGATTAAGGTGTTGACATGTTTTGTTTTTACATGTGGATCCAGATCCGATCCGTGGACCTGGTGGATTCGATGGATTCAGATATAATTTTTATGGACCCGATGGATCTGGATCCAGGTATGAAAAACATATCTGTATCTGGATCTAGGAGGATCCAGTCCAAATCCGATCTGTTGCCATCCCAAGCTGCAGCCACTGCCGCGGGGACTGCCCCTTCATGCTGCCGTTGTTGCCAGAATTTCTTTCGTCGCAACCCTTATCAGACTGCCTGCTCCGGCGGTTGTTACGGGAGGAAGTGGACTGTTGTGGGTCCTCTGGTCGATGATTCTGGTTGTCGGATCGGGAGGCCCTGCCATCGGCGGAGGGCCCGACGGTGGTGGTGAGGGCAACGTCGACAATGCTGGCCCGAGTGGTGTTGTACTTGATTTTTCGGGTTTCCTCAACGATGAGCTTTAAACGGGCCTCATAAAATAGAGGTAACGACGTGCATTGCTGAAGGATTGTGGCAACGCCGTCATAGGATTCGTTCAAACCTACAATAAGTTGCATGACCAATAATTGATTAGTGACTGATGCGCTGACGTTGGAGAGTTGGTCGGCAAGCATCTTGAGTTCTTGACAATAGGCAGACACGTTTGGGAAATCGTCCTGATGAACGTCATTGAACTGATTTTCAAGGTATAACGCTCGTTGAGTTTTGTTATCGTGGAAAATACTGTTTAAACGTTCCCACATTTGGCGGGCAGTGGCATCGATCTCAATGATGGTGTGCAACAGATCATTAGATATCGTGTTGTGTATCCACTGGAGGACCGACTCTGTCCAAATGAGACCAGAGTGCATCATCAGAAGTCGAAGTCGATGGTACGTCTATGGACTTCGGCGTGGGAGGGATGTTGTGGTCGATAACTTCGTAAACACGAAAATGAATCTTAAAAAGCTTCGCCCACGAGGAGTATTGACCCTTTTCCATCTCAAGAGTTATAGGGATGAAGTTTTTAATGTTGTTTACGGCAAGTGCCGGATCGAATTTGGTTTTGTCAGCCATGGAAGAGGAAATTTATGAGGACTAGGGAGGGAGAATGACCGAAAAACTAGGGCTCCGTCGTGGGGAAAAGGGGGGCGGCCGAGAGAGGTTGGCGGCTAGGGTTCCGACGTGGGTTAGGTGCCGACGTGGAAAAAAAGTGGCGGTCGAGAAGGTGTATCAGCGGCTAGGGTAGGGTATGTAGTTTTAGGCTACTGATACCATAAAATAATATATTTCCTTGATTTTATTGATGAATGATTTACAATATAATAGGTGACAAGAATATTTACTTTGATACAAACTAGGTAACTAATTATCCTAATTACAAAAGGATTATAATTCTACCTAAAATAGAAGATATACAATTAATACAATTAATGAAAGAAGATTGGGAAATATTCTATTAAAATAGTTACACAATAAGTGAAACAGAAACTAAAGCAGAAGATTATCTTTCCCACATTTTGACCCTACAGGAGCGTTTAATATTTCTAGAATTAGAGTTCAGTTGAGCAACCTTAACTTGGTGCAAAAACTGGACTAGTAAAGTATTTTCCCATAACCGTTCTAACTCCTGGAAATTTTTATGGAGTTTGAGGTCCTTGTTATAAGTTCGAACTCCGGGATTTTCACTATATCTCATTTGAAGTCATGGAGTTTCAACTGTATAAATTTGAACTACATGGGGACACAGTCCTTGAGTTGCATTTGTCAAAAAATGATCTATAGCAAGGTAGTATGTAATCCTTTAATATTATTACATTCATGATACCTATTTCAAGCTCCATGAAAAATTTCTGGAGTTTGAACCTTTATAAGTTCAACTAACAATTCATGGAGTTTGAGTTACATCTGTAACTCTGGAACTTTTCAAATGAATTGTGTTGGAGTTCCACTTGTCAAAGCTTTTCGTGTTTTAGGTAACTGTAGAATTGTATTAATCTCCCTTGGAGAGCCTTTCTCATTAATACCAATATATATATAGTGTATAATGTAGAGCCCTAGTACAATAAGAATCCTAGATTTACCATAATTATACATCACTAAATATTTACACAATATATGAGATATATTCTAATTATGGTGTAAGGATTGTGTGGGATATTGTACACGTTAATACACCCCCTCAATCGGAGCGAGAGGAGGTCGGACGCTGAGACTGGATCTGAAGTCAATGAACATCTGTCTTGGGAGGCCCTTCGTGAAGATATCCGCGTACTGATATGAAGAAGGTACATGCAATACTCTAACATGGCCGAGAGCAACCCTCTCACAAACAAAGTGGATGTCCATATCAATATCCTTGGTTCGTTGATGCTGAACCGGATTGTGAAACTGGTATATAGCGGATAAGTTATCACAGTACACCAGAGACGTTTTACGTAAATGACACTGAAGCTCCAAAAGAAGGTTTCAGAGCCAACAGATCTCAGCAATAACATTCACAACTCCTCTATACTATGTTATTGCACTCGAACAGAATAATGTGGTTTGCCGCTTGGCAGACCAAGATATGAGATTATCTCCTAAAAATACACAATAGCCGGATGTAGAGCGACGTGTGTCCGGACATCCTACCCAATCTGCATTTGTATATGATAATGACATGTTCGATGCAAAGTGGTATAGGTGTAGTCCATAATCAAGTGTGCCCTTAACATATAAAATGATACGTTTAAGGGAAGTAAAATGAGGCTCCATGGGCATGCATAAACAAGCATACCTGTTGAACAACATAAGCAATGTTAGGCCCGGTGAAAGTGAGAAACTGAAGTGCACCTGCTAGACTCCTATACAGAGTAGGATCTGTCACTGGATTACCATCCACGACACTAAGTTTGGATTTAGAATCAACCGAAGTGGATATGATTTTGCAATTTTCCATTTTAGCTCTGTGCACGATCTCTTCTGCATACTTACGCTTGCAAAGAAACACAATGTCTGGAAATCTAGTCACTGAGATTCCCAAAAAATAACTCAACTTCCCCAAATCAGTCATAGCAAATTCAATTTTGAGTAGTGCAATAATCTCATTTTTCAACACAGCGGTAGAAGCAGTAAGAACAATGTCATCCACATATAATAATAAATAAGAAATGTCACTGCCTCTATGGAAAGTAAAGAGAGAATTATCACACTTATTGCATGTAAACCCAATACGCATAATGAACTGTGCAAAGCGATCATACCACGCTCTATGGGCCTGTTTTAAACCATAAAGTGATTTATGAAGATGACATACATGCTGAGGGGCTGCTGGATGGACAAACCTGGGCGGCAGGTGCCTGTAAATATTTTTTTTAAAATCCCGATGGAGAAAAGCATTTTTCACATCAATCTAATGAATCGACCAATGTTTTCCCATAGCACTGCTCAGAACTGTGCGAATGGTAGACGATTTAACAAGCAGACTGAATGTCTCACCGCAATCAATGCCCTCCTGATGGTTAGTACCATTTGCCACAAGCCTTGCCTTATATCTCTCTTCAAGTCACCACTATCCCTGTACTTGTGATGAAAAAGCCACATGCAATGGATCACATTCACCCCCTCTGTTCGAGGAACCAAATCCTAAGTACATTGTTTTGTTAAAGCATTAAACTCCTCACACATGGCCGCATTCCATTTTGTGTCCATTTTGGCTAATTTTGGGTTTTTGGGAATAGGGAAAATTGTTTGGGTGGACAGGTTAAATTGGACTTTGGGTTTGAAAATCCCGTGTTGGGCATGGGTTTCCATACGGTGTGAGGGTGCTGGCTAGGTAAGGGTATTGGTTATCGGGTCAGTTGTACTGTGTGGGTTCGGAATCGGGTTTGGTTCAGGTCTCGGGTTCGGAATAGGGTGTCGGTCGAGGGAGGTGATTTGGTGAGTCGGAACAGTGACGATTGGTGGGTTGGATGTCGATCTGGGTTGGTCGATTTTGGTATCGGGTTCTGGGTTGGGTCTAGTCATCGTTCTCGATTTATCGGGATGGTAAAATGAGGTACGATATTGGAGGTGGGAGGGGTCGAGAATAGGGTCGGCTGGTTGGTTGCCGGTGATTGGAGCGACTGCAACTTGGTGGTGCGACTGCGGAGATGACACATATACTGGGACAGTGACCAGTGTACTTGTTGAGACTGGTGGCCGATTGCCGATAGTGGTGGCAATTGGCGGTGACGGTGACATATTTGGCTCTGGTGGCAGAGACGCCGATAGGCGGTCTGGATAGGTAGCAATGGGTGAATGTGATGGGGTCGTAGTGCTGGGCTGACACAGTTCAAGACAATGTACAGTGGTGGCAGACCTGAATGGACGAGGATGAGAGACCGTGACTGGACTGTCAGCGGTGGCAATTGGTACGTCTGCCGTCGTCGGAACAGTGACAGCCTGACGGAATGCTTGTTGGACAAGTGGTGATGGGTCCGAATCTTCGAGGAATTAGTAATCAGTGACTCAAAGTTTTTTAATATTGTCAAACGGGAACACATACTCAACAAAGGTGACATGGCGAGAAATTATGATTTTTTCGGTGGAGAGATCATAGCATAAGTACCCCATATGGTTTGATGGGAAACATAGGAAGGCGCACGGAGTAGATCTGGGTGTCAATTTGTGGGGGGTCGTGGATGTCAGATTAGGGTAACACAGACAACCAAAAATTCTAAGATGGTCATAGGTAGGGATCCGACGGTAGAGAATTTCGGTGGGTGTCCTATTTTGAATCGCATGGGTAGGTAAAATGTTGAGAATGTGTGCTACCATTTTTAGTCCATATACCCAAAAAGTAGAGGGGAAAGACGCATAAAAAAAGAGGGTACGAATCATATTATTAATGGTTCGGAGAATTCTTTCAGCTTTTCTATTTTGAGGAGAGGTATGGGGGAAGGAGAAATGAAAGATCATGTCATTAACCGCACAAAATTTATGAAATATGAAATTATTAAACTCGCAACCATTATCACATTGAAATGGTTTTATGTCTTTTTCAAATTGCGTTTTAACCAGTGTACGAAACTCAATAAATTTGGAGAACACTTGAGATTTGAGTTTGGGTGGGTATACCCAAATAAAGTGAGAGAAATTATCCAAAAATACAAGATAATATGTGGCCTAAGTTGCTAGTTATGGGAGATGTCCATAAATCAGCGTGAATAATATTAAAGGGATTAGTCATAGAAGTCGTAAATGGTAGTCTAACGTGTTTTTCTAACTGACAAGAGAAGCAACTATGAGAAATGTTCCCTTTGTTACATTGGATTAAATTTTGATTTCTAAGAGAATAAAAAACGTGAGACCCCAAATGACCAAGTCTACTATGCCACGTTGATGGAGATATGGTTGTTAAAAGGTGGGAGGAGTGACACTAGCAGCGGATGTGGGTAGGAAAGGATATAGATCCCCCTCACTATTGCATCTCGTAAGGAGTTTTCCGGTACAGAGGTCCGTTACAGAAAATCCAAACGGGTCAAAATTAATTGAGACAGAATTATCGATGGCAAATTTTCTAACAGAAATTAGATTTTTGATGATGTGTGAGGCATAAAAGACGTTTTTAATAGAGAAGTGGGGATGCAGTGGTGGGGTAAGGGTGTGGCCAAATCCTTGAATTGGAATGCGATGACCTTTATCGATCATAATAGACTGCGGAGTATTTAAATTTCGCAATTGAGTAAGATTACCAGAATTATCGGTGAGGTGAGACATGGTGCATGTATCCATATACCACGCGTTATCGGGCTACCGAGGAGTCAATATGGTGAAAGTCTGACCCAAATTGGATTGGAAAGAGCCTGGAGCGGACTGTTGGGCTCCAATCAATTGGGTCTGAGGAAGCTGGACTCCTTGTTTGGTCCGGGAAGCTGGACTCCACTGATGGGCCTCAAGAAACTGGACCGAATGATGGAGGCACATCGACTGGGCTGGTCCGGTCTGTTGGGCTCCCTGTCTGATGGTCCACTACTGGGCCTCAGGAAGTTGGACCGAATGGTGGAGGCCCATCGACTGGGTTAGTCCGATTTGCTTGGCTGCCTGAGGGTGGGTCTATTGGATGTGGCCCATCTTCTGTGTGCCCAGGCAGTAGTTGGACGCCTGCTGCCACCAGTGGCTCGCTTGAGCCCTTTTGCCACCACTGCAACGATGGCTGCTGCCACAACCACGATCGTTCTCTGCCATGGCGTAAGCCAAAGAAGAGGCGAGATAAAAGATAAAAATTTAGGGGGTCGTGACATATATATTAGGGGTAGTATCGGCCGTTTACGAGGTGTATAGCGGCTTAAGATGGTTGTATACGGGTAGTATACATTAGATGGATAGGTATATCAGTCGTATACATGTGTATATCGGCGTGTATGGGCTGTATACGAGGGAGGGGTATACGGCATGTTGAAGAGATGTGGAGGAAAATAGGGCGGTATATGAGTAATTTATCGTGTGTATACAAGGATGTTTGTAGAATATAATGGCTGGACAACAGTATATCAGCGTATATCAAATGTATACGGGCGGTCAAATTTTAGGTTTTAGGTCGGTAAGGATTATTAGCTCTTGATACCATGTAGAATTGTATTAATCTCTATTGGGGAGCCTTTCTCATTAATACCAATATATATAGTGTACAATGTAGAGCTCTAATACAATAAGAATCCTAGGTTTACCATAATTATACATCACTAAATATTTACACAATTTATGGGATATATTCTAATTATGGTGTAGGAATTGTGTGAGATATTGTACACGTTAATAATATGCATATTTTGTCCAAATTTTATTTCCGTCTTAAAAAGTGATTATTTCTTAATTACATTTCAAATATTGGATAAATATTAACTAACGGTAAAAAAACTGGCCATCCCAACTAATGTTCATCTTTTATTAGCTCCTGTGGAGTGTGGTGTGGGAGCTAACATCGTTGGTTCTGACGCTATCTTGGACAAAGAAGTTTGCAAAATGAGAAACAAATTACAAAAACGGAATACACTTGGTAACAAAATGATAAAACCACACTACACAACATAAAAATGCATGAATTAAGTCCTTGAGGCTCCATGCTTGTACTATAGAAGGCAGAAACATAGAATCTTTCTTCAATTCCCTATGATGATTTAATCCATTGAATGAACTTGATGAAATTCTGGTAAGCCCTACCACCTTCTTTGACTGAGCTCATAGTTATTTCCTTGAGTTGCAATGCTCTTTTCTTGAATGCATCATTTCCTTGCAATTCCTCAACTTTATCCTTAATCTCTCCACAACTGATGATCCCATTAGCTTCTTTCTTTAGTCTTAATCCAACCTTCCATATGTCACAAATATAACTCTGGTTCATAAATTGGTCAGCAAAATAAGGCCAACACAAGATAGGAACCCCATTGCTTATTGCTTCTATTGTGGAATTCCAACCACAATGACTAATAAAACAACATATACTGGGATGACATAAAACCTTTTGCTGTAGTGCCCAATTCACAATTTTCCCTTTTTTCCTCCCTGTTCTTTCCACAAAATTTTTCAAGAAAATATCAGTTTTAGCATCTAGAGCATCACTTCTCACAACCCACAAGAAAGGCATGTTTGATAGTTCAAGCCCCAATGCTAATTCTTGAAATTGAGCTTCATTGAATATTGTGAAGCTCCCAAAGGAAACATACACAACTGAACATAATGGTTGTTGATCAAGCCAGTTTAGGCAAGTCGGGTCCTCGGGCCAGAACGATCCAGCCATTGAATTAGGAGATTCTTTAGAAGAAATACGGGGTTCTGCTTTTGGAGGAAACGTGTTTGGTTCGATACAATTGCTTGCCAAAAGAGGACCAATAGGTACAATCTCTGGTGCTAATTTGAAGGCTCCTGGTTCAAGGTCATATGTTGAGTTGCAAATCAGCCAATCTGCTGATTTCACAGCTTTGTTGTTGTGTACCATCATGTCAAAAATGATTTTCTGCATTGTCAAATTCCCCATGCGTGTCCAAACTAAATCTGATGTATTCATGATAGGCATAGTTGGTTCAAACTGAAAAATATGATCCTTTATTGCTGGAGTCCCTGCAATTAAGATGGAAATTTTCCTCTTATAGATTAAGAATTTAAGTTCTATATACTGATGATATAAAACTATTTACAAACTTAGGTCACTTTAAGGTAAATCAATATGATAAGTATTAGTAATTGTTAATCTGGTAAAAATCGTAACTTCATACAGGTTAAGAGGCGCCTTCCTAAAGTGTCCTGGAAGGGCGATGGAAGGCAAAGAAACCATCTTTATGTGATTGCTTTTTTACCAACAGAATGCCCACCAGTACGGCACTGACAATCTAGTCCAGCATACTAAACGGGCTTTCAGTTGGGAAAAGTAACCACAAGGGAGTCGGTTGTTTTGCCTTACATCGCCATTCCAAGAAACTTCAGGAAGGCATTATATAACATATCACATGCATGTTAAACTATACTGACAGTAATATGACTTAATCCGAACATAGAAACATAAATTAGTAGTAGAAACTACTCACCGCTATTGTCAATTATGCCATCATCAATCAACTTTGGAATGTTAAATCCAAGTACCAAATTAGCAGCTGCAGCAGTTAAGAAGGCTGCTCTCTTAATTCCCATTTTGGCTGCAATTTCTAGAGCCCATCCAAGGCTCTGGTCAACAATAACACAGGTAATTTTTTCATCCTCAGATGCATTATTTTCTTGAATTAGCTTCTCAATTTTTCCAGGCATGATTTTAAAGATTGCTTCAGATAATTTACCTGGCACATTCTTATCTTCCCCTGATTCTGATTCATCCAAAACTGAAATCAGATGAATCTGATCATGCAATATATTTTTTCCTCCAAAAGAATTTAGAATACGCTTATGAGTGGACTGTATGTTGGCAAAAGTGACTTGGAAGCCATATTTGGCTAAGGATTGAGCCAGCTCCATCAAGGGAATAACATGGCCTTGTACTGGATATGGTATCATCAGTATGTGATGTTTGCCCATTCTTGTTTCTTATTGTTGATGTTCATATGAAAATATGTGTGTATATATTGTTGTGGGGAGCTCTGCTAATTTATCTAGCATTCATGGGAATATTTAACTTTGTATACAAACAGTATAAAAGAATTTTTACCTCGTCAGATCACCATAAAAAAATATAAGGCATGTTACATGCTAAAATACACCGAAACATTCTTTATACTATGAGTCAACGTATATAAGTTAAATCCATCTTGGAATTATTGTCTGCTAGCTTTAGTGTTTGTTGAGACATTTCTGTTGGGGAATCTTTAATTATTCCATTCCTGTCACACCAAGCTACAATTTGTTTCACTATATAGTTTATTTTCGTCTTCTACTGGAATAAGCCCAAAAGGAGTTAAAATAGCATTAGAAAACATAATTTTGGAAGATCATATCATGTCAAGATGTCCCAGCTGACAATTGAAAACGAAGTTGTGTACGATATGCAATAAATTTATACTTCATAGTCTAGGTGGATACAGAAATATGGACGCCAACACTTATTCTCCTATTCTAACATTTTGAAATTTTATCCCCCACTAGCCTTCTCTTTCAATCAAGGTACGGGAATTCAGTACCAAGAAATGGATTTTAGGAAATAAGGTGCATGAGATGCAATGCAAATTACTCTGGGAGAGTATTTCTATTTGGAATTTGCTGCAGAAGACACATACTCTAAAGCTTTTTTGTCTTTAATTATTATTATCCATGCAATACATGTGTTGTTATTTCATATTTTATCCTGCATAATATAATATATAAATTTCTACATAATTTATGCAGAAAATTGTATTTTTTTTAACGACCAACCAAACATTGTAGTCTTTAGTAGGGAGTATAATTTATGTAAAAAATTTAGGCTGGCATTATTTTTGTTAACAGGGTAAACCAAGCGACCACTAAGTGAATATAGACTCCTTAGAGAAGCCAATATTGTGATTGATATATTGTTTAAATATGGTTGTAAAAGCATTGATATTACTTCCCTACTCTATATGTTTTATTTTTTCGCGTTCATTTTGCATGACTATTAGTTAATGACCCTTTAAATGGGTAACTGAGGAGAAGGGTCACATTTTTTAACGGCTAGTTAGTATATAAAATATGTCTAATACAACCAATTACATCAGAAATAATCCTTGCCAAACGAGAGGTACACCACCCCAGCATCCGCTTTTTTATTTCTCATCTCCTGATGCAGGAATTCTAATCTCTAATATGAGGTATGATAATATAATTACAACATACAACAAACAAACAACAACATACCCAGTGTAATCTCACAAGTGGGGTCTGTGAAGGGTAGGATGTACGCAGACCGTACCTCCACCTTTGTAGGGTAGAGAGGTTGTTTCCAAAAGACCATCGGCTCAAAAAGAAGCGTAGTCAATGCATGAACTCAAGGAAAATAAGAAAATAAGATATTACGATAAAAAACACAAAAGCAACACACAACAAATACACACATACGAGCCTGGATCTATGCGAAACCTAAATAATACTATACAGAAAATGAGAAGAGGAGGTGAAGAAGCTAGCCCCCTACCTTTCTCACACACAGTGCGGCAAAATTTAACGACCTACTAACTTTCTATCCTAATCCTCGACCTCAAAATCTTCCTATCTAAGATCGTGTCCTCAGTCAGTTGAAATTGTATTATGTCCTGTCTAATCACCCCCCCCCCCCCCAGTTCTTCTTCGGCCTACCTCTACCTTTACTAACTCCTGTTATTGCCAATCTTTCACACTTCCTAACTGGCTCATCCTCACACCTCCTCTTCACATGCCCGAACCATTTCAATCTCGTTTCTCTCATATTGTACTCCACAAAGGTCACTCCGACCTTGTCCCGTATAACTTTGTTTCTAATCATATCTATCCTAGTATGATCACACATCCATCTAAGCATCCTCATCTCCGCTACCTTCATCTTCTGGACGTGAATGTTCTTGACTGACCAGCATTCTACCCCATACAACAATGATGGTCTAACCACCACTCTGTAGAACTTACCGTTCAACCTAAGCGACACATTCTTATCACAAAGAACCTCGGAGGCGAGCCTCCATTTCATCCATCCTGCTCCAATACGGTATGCGACATCATCGTCAATCTCTTTGTCTCCTTGTATTATGGACCCAAGATACTTGAAGCTTCTTCTTTTGGGTATAGCTTGTGCCTCAATCTTCACTTCCACATCTGTCTCAAGTGTCACATCACTGAACTTGCACTCCATATACTCCGTCTTAGTCCTGCTTAACCTAAAACATTTAGACTCCAAGGTCGTTCTCCAAACCTCCAGCCTATCGTTAACCCCATTGCACGTCTCGTCAATCAGAACTATATCATGTACAAATAACATACACCATGACACCTTATTCGTCCATTACTAGGGCAAATAAAAATGGGCTAAGGGTTGATCCCTGATGCAACCCCATCACGACCGAAAAGTGTTCAGAATCACCTCCCACTGTCCTAACTCAAGTTTTTGGCACCCTCGTACATGTCCTTAATTGCCCTGATGTAGGCCACAGACACACATCTAGACTTTAAACATCTCTAAAGGACCTCCCGGGGGACTTTATCATAAGCCTTCTCTAAACCAATGAACAACATGTGACGGTCTCTCTTTTTGTCCCTATAGTGCTCCACCAATCTCCAAACAAGATGAATACCTTCTGTGGTTGATTCTCGGATATCGACACATCCCTCCTCATCCGCATCTCGACTATCCTCTCCCAGACTTTCATAGTGTGGCTTAGCAACTTGATACCCCTATAGTTATTGCAATTCTGAATATCACCCTTGTTCTTATACAACGGAGCCATTGAACTTAACCTCCATTCCTCTCGCTTCCTAGCCGTCCTAAATATAACGTTAAATAATTGAGTCAACCACAATGTACCTGCCTCTCCTGCGTTCTTCCAAAAATCTATCGGGATATCATCTGGCCCGATCGCTCTTTCCTTCATCATCTTACGAATAGCCCCCATAACCTCCACAACATTTATGTACCTACAATACCCAAAGTCTCTACGACTCTCGGAATGCTCTAACTCCCAGCATGATATCCATATCCCCTTCTTCATTCAAAAGCTTATGGAAGTACGTCTGCCATCTCCGTCTAATGTGTGCATCTTCTGTACATTTCGACATTCTCATCTTTTATGCACTTCACTTGATCCAGGTCGCGAGACTTCCCCTCCCTCTTCTTGATGAGCCTATACAACTTTAAATCCCCACTATTATGATAGAGCTCTTCATACAAGTACTCAAAAGTTATTGTTTTAGCCGTTATGACCGATAGTTTCGCTTCATTCTTTGTTGCCTTATACCTCTCCTTATTTCTTCTTTTTTCCTATTCATCAACGCTCCCCACTAGTGCTGCATAGGCATCCTTCTTAGCTTCGACTTTTTCTTGGACCTCTCCATTCCACCACTAATCCCCTCTATTTCCACCTGAGTTGCCCCTCGAGACCCCTAGCACCTCTCTAGCTACTTCTCTAATGCATTCGGATGTCCTAGCCCACATATTATCTGCGTCCCCACTACTCCCCTAAGCCCCCATAGCAACTAACTTCCCTTTCATCTACTGAGCTTTGACCCCAATCAGGCCTCCCCGTCTAATCATCGACTGGTTATGAGCAACATTCTTCTTCTTTCTCCTGACCTCTAAGTCCATAACCACGAGCTTATGTTGGGTTGTCAGATTCTCGCCCGGAATAACTTTACAATCCTTGCAAACGCCTCTATCACCCTTCCGAAGGAGCAAGCAGTCTATCTGGGTCTTAGCCACCACACTAAGGTAGGTCACCAAGTGTTCCTCTTGGGGAAGCTCGAGTTAGTAATGACCAACTCGAGTTAGTAATGACCAGCTCAAAAGCTTTCGCGAAGTATAAAAGTGACACTCATCCCTCATTTCTATCCCCAAAGCCAAACCCCATGCACATCACCATAACCTCTTATAGTAGCCCTTATGTGACCATTAAAATGTCCTCCTAACATTATCTTCTCAGTCTGTAGTATACCCCTTACAACCTCGTCCAACTCCTCCCAGAAGCGCCTTTTGTCCTCTTCAGCCAAACCTGTATGTGGCGCATATGCACTAATTATGTTAAAAGTTAGCACTCCTAAAACTAGCTTAATAGCCATCATCCTAGCATTCACCCTCCTAACCTCCACTACTAGATCCCTGAGTTCCCTGTCCACTAAAATGCCTACTCCATTCCTACCTCTCGAGCGTCCTGAGTACCATAACTTATACCCATCCACATCCAATGCCTTAGTACTTACCCATTTAGTTTCTTGCACACACGCTACATTGACATTTCTCTTCTTAAGAATCTTCACTAACTCTATTGACTTACTCGTCAAAGTTTCTATGTTCCACAACCCAACTCTCAACTTAGGAGCTCCCCTAGTCCCCTTAAGTCCCCTGCCCCCCGCCCTCAACCGAGGACACGACCTCAAACTACTATCATACTCGGAAGCCAGTAACATAGTATATAAAGGTAAAGGTAATAATAGTACAAATAATACTCTACAGCTTCAAAAAATATACTAATAAAATTCTAGTGTAGAAAGCTTAGAAGCAACAATCACAAAACCTATAGATAGAGGTGGTGCGAATTATAGGCAAGAAAATTCAAGGATCTAAAGCCAGGAAAAACCACAAATATAAAGGCAATTATAACTAAATCCAAAAGGCTACATGAAAGCACACCCAGATGCAATACAATACACCCAACAACAATAAGATGGAAAGAGTGTAGATGCCAAGGATAAAAATACAAGGCAATGACGAAAAATACCAACTAGCCAAATGTAAACACCAAAGCAAGAAAAGATAGAACCTGGCTTGTATTGGGTCTGGTCGATGTGTAGCGTCGTGACGGAAATAAGTCTGGTTCTTTGCCGGAAGAAGTCTGATGCTTCGCCGGAAGAAGTATGCTTCCTCGCTGGAATAGACTGGTTCTATGTCGGAGATGGTCTGGGACGGCCGGACTTGTTGCTCACACGAACACAACCAGAGAGAGATCTGGGAGAGAGGGGCAGAGTACCGACGAAGCAGAGAAATGGAGGAAGAAAAGGGGGGAGAGAGAAGAAGAAAGGGGAAGAGAGAGAAAACGAAAACAAAAGAAAGAGGGACCTTACATGTGCCCTACGACGTCGCCGGAGTCGAAGATGGGTCGCAGCGACAACAACGGTGTATTATGTGACCATTAGCGAATGAGAGAGAAGAATCGGTGGGGAGAGAGAGAAATCTAGTCAAAATACTTGTACAATATCATCAGCAATATACTTACAACATAACAGCAGTAAAATTGACAGGATCCCACTAAGAACATACAAGTCTCAATTCCCCTTGTATTATTGCCTGAGCCATATTTGATATTCTGGTCCGTTATCAACAAATTTCTGCCAGGTCCCGTCCAAATGAACTTCCTTGGATGAATTCCAGTCCAAATGACCAAGTTTCATCACAAGGGTGCATGGAATATCTTTAAATTGCTACGGCAATGGATTCCAGCTCGTCTCCGCGCCTCAATCAACTCATTTATGACATCCCGAATTCCAAAATCATAGAAATGATCATAAAATATTACAGGCTGCAAACAAATGCATATAAGAATTAGGATCTCTTTTGAGCTTTAACTCAATATTGAGGAAACACACATATTGGAATTATATATCGATACGCTTTTAATCTTGTGAACATGCATGCATGCATACATGCATAAAGAAACGAAAATTAGCAGGGAGATAAGAGCCGGTAACACTAGGTTATAGCAAGAGAGCAGAAGTTAGCTATTACTCTGTGTGTGTTGTGTGTATATACAGATATGTGTGTGGGTGTGGGTGTGGGTGTGGGTGTGGGTGTGGGTGTGGGTGTGGGTGTGGGTGTGGGTGTGGGTGTGGGTGTGGGTGTGGGTGTGGGTGTGGGTGTGGGTGTGGGTGTGGGTGTGGGTGTGGGTGTGGGTGTGGGTGTGGGTGTGCGGTGTATAAACAACACACTATAGATTGCTGGAGGAAATCTCTTATGATGTTGGCGACATGTGTACATCTTCAATTTAACAAGGTAGAACGTAGTGGTAAATCCTTCCAGTAGGTCAAAGAATGTTTAATTACATGATGCTTCTCAATTTCTCATAAAAATCTACAGTCCACGGTTCTGCTAGCACACTCGTGTGCTCAGTTTAGATCTCACTAGACCTTTTCTAGTTTAAAAGATACTAATTGAATGACAAGGGTGAAAGATAATTGAAGGTTATTTGGTAAAAGGAAAAACAAGAGAGCTTTAGCCGCTCAATTTACTTTGGAGAACGATTTTTTCTCTTCTCCTACTTCTAGGATCCACCACAAAAATAAGAGAAAACAAAGATTACCGTTCCAGGGTGGGTTAAAATGTATGCATATCCTTGAGTAAGCTTATCCCGTGGAAATGGCCAATGGCCCTTAAAGGAATATTTTTTGTCATTACATGATAAGATATTTGGTATTCATCTATGCCAGAATCAGAATAGTTAGATCATCCAACTTGCAGCAATCAGTAAGTCAAATGCATGAAAGCAAATTACTTTTCAGTTCACAAAGCAGATAAAAATTACTATAAATAGTGCATGCAAACAACCACCACTCCTCAATACCAAGCAAGTTGAAGTCGGCTATATGAATCCTCATTGTTCTGCTCAATGTAAGCTCATCTCTACATAATGCATGGCAACTAAAATTCAAGTCATTCAGAAAAAAATATTATAGCCCAGATATAACCAAAGACGAATCTAGGATTTCTAGAACATGGGTGCACTACTAAAAAAGAGGGGAAAATGCATTAAGTGGGAATTGATCCTCGTTCCTCTTGGTAAATAACTAAGCTTTTAATCAAGTGCACCATTAAGCCTTGTGTAGCATGAGTGTCAGCAGATAATATTAGGTCAATTCTAGAAAATATGTACATAAAATATCTAGTTTCACGGAAAGACTATGGGTTCACGTGCCCCAAAATAGCACATAAATTCGCCCTTGGTATAACTACGAGTTTAGCTAAAGACATTTGCTAAGCTTTATAAAATTTGGAGGGCATATTAGAGGGATCTACTTAATATTTTGGCCAAATGTAAGGATGTTTTGAGCCAAAAACTCTGAACGAAGATTTAATATAGGTGAGTGAACATATTTAACCTCCATAGCAGTGCATTTAAGTTGGAGCATCTGTCTCACTGAATGAGTGAGAGCACAAGCAGACATGTACATCTGTGTTATGTGTGTGTTTGTCAGAGCAAGAAAGAGAGAGGACCTGTGTGGATCCAGTATCATGATTCTCCAAAAATGTGACAGCACATGAGAGCCACCATCCCATCACTCCCGTTGGTTTGCCTCGAGGATCAATCAACCTCCAATATTGGTTATGTAAAGCAGAATGCAGTATACCCTGCCAGAAAAATAGCATTCACCAACAAGCTGAAAAGCTGTCATTAAAACCTTCCTACACTAACATGAAGAAGCAATACAAATCTAAATCAGAAGAATGAAAATATAAACCTATAGATACCTTAGCATGAATTAATAAAGGTTGCTTTATTCACAAGTATATTACGTGGGACAATAGATTACATGGGACTATAACTTCCTAGGACTAGTAAGGGGACCCAGAGAAGGTTAATGTCTCTATAATCCCATGATATTTTTATAATGCTCTATAATCCCATGAATGATCCATTCATACGAATGTCAAGGTGGGAGTAGAGACTAAAGTCATTTTAGAAAGGACCCTTGGTTTCAATGTGTCATGTAAATGATGGAAAAAACAATTTACACACGTACAATCAATAATTAGGAATGAAACTATAGCAAAGTACAGTTATATACATGAAATTAGGCGGAAATTTGCTTAATGCATCATATCATGCAGGTGTTTATTCAAAAATAATTTGAACACATACAATCAATATTTAGGAAGTTAAAGCAAAATGCTGTTTGTTACACGCCAAATCTGGAATTTGCTTAACAGAAAATCAAATTGAAGAAAAGTTTTAGTCAGAAATGATGGAGTGGCAAAAAGTGGGATAAGGAAAAATGGAGAAAATGCCCCTTATCAAGGGAAAAAGGAGGGCAAACATGGAATTAACTCAGATGTCCCTAAAGTAGGGGATTGCTAATTTATCTTTAGAAGGTCACTTATGGTTTGAAAAGTTAAAAGAGAACGTACAAGTTTGACCGGATTATTTTTTGCTACAAGGCTCGTGTGCAGAGTGGGAGTGGCCTCGGCGGAAGATAAGATGCGGGAAGCGAGGTTGAGATGGTTCGGGCATGTGCAGAGGAGAGACACAAATGCCCCAGTGCGGAGGTGTGAGAGGTTGGCTAAGCACGGGTTCATGAGGGGTAGAGGTAGGCCGAAGAAGTATTGGGGAGAAGTGATTAGACGGGATATGGCGCATGTGCAGCTTACTGAGGACATGACCTTAGATAGGGGGTTGCGGAGGACACAGATTAGGGTAGTAGGTAGTTGAGCGTAGTCTTACTTACGCTTACAAACTGGTAGTTGTAGTGCTATTATTGTAGGCCTGCTTAGCCTATCATACTAGTAGGCGCAGCATTGCTTTATAGTCCCCTGTCGTTTAATTTTTGCTGCTATGTGTTCTTTAGTGTACTTTGTTTATCTTATTTACCTGCGCTAGGTGCTGCTTCTTGTTTTTTTTCAGAATGCACTATCATGGCTTATTCGCTTTTGTTACCATCATTTTCATACTGCTTTAAACTTCTTGTCTGAGTATGACCGTTTATCGTGCTTTGCTTGTGCTTGTGCTTGTGCTTTGTATTGAGCCGAATGTCTTTCGGAAACAACCGCTCTGCCTACCAAGGTAGAGGTAAGGTCTGCGTACACTCTACCCTCCTCAGACCCCACATTGTGGGATTTTACTGGGTATATTATTGTTGTTGTACAAGGCTCGTGTGTTCAGAAAATTCTACAACCAGCTATAGGGATATAGACTTAGATGAGCCACTCAGTCCAATTACCAGGAAGGCACCAACTACCCTCTTCCTCTTATTCAACAGACATATGGCACCTTAGATTCTATCACAAACGCTTCATGGTCACACAAATATATGGATAAGAGTTAGTCACAGGTTTTCCAGAGAGCCTTAAAATGTCAACATGCCAACCACATGACAGATCTCTTATCCACTATATTGTGTCTTAAAAGTGTTAAGATCCAATCGAAGTGGTAGATGTTCTTGCAGTTTACAGGATTTCAATTTGTCATCCATAAGAATCGTGATGTCTAAGATTCATTAAAGCAGCAAAGATGCGATTATTGACACTGAAAACAGTCAAGGAACTGACGGGTTGTTTCTCCTCAACTTCAATCTCAGTAGATACTTGTTCTATTTTCTACATTCAAGTATTCAACTGAATTGGCCTAGAAAATAGTGTAAATAGAATAAGTTTTGTCCCGCTAGTGGGACAAGGATATGAAAGTTCACATTAAGCCTGCAAGAAATCAATCTTACTCCTACCTATACATAGCCATTCAGGTATCCAAACCCACGTACCATATTACTTACTAGATTCAAAAACAGAGGCATAAGAGCAAAAAGGACGGTCATGTATATCATTTCCAAAGATGCTTAATCATATGAGGGATAGGGAAACCTACAAATAAAAGATGCTCTAACAGAAGTACCTTTGTTGTGACATCAAATGCTGAAGAGCTTCCACCAGTAGCATTGATCCAGTTAACTATGCGTTGGCGGTGGGCATCTGAATGCATCAGAAGAACAGAAATCTTCTATCAAAGAGGACTGGTGGATGTTCCACATAATGGAAGCACGATATAAAAATTTGAAGTTGCATGTCCTCAATGTTTAAGGACACTGACACCTAAACAGCACAAACACTGAACAGAGTAGAGAAATGACAGTGGCTAGCACACATACTTGGAGCAAAACCACCTTTGGCTATTTGCTCGAACAGATCTCAAAAATACCCAGTTAGAATTTGCATAAAATGAAGCTGTCATAACCTAAGCCTCGTGCACCACACTTATCAACGTTTTTTTCTTTGACAATCCAAGCTGACCAAATAGTCAAATCTATGGCTACATATAAAAAGAATCTCACCTTGGTTGTAACACAAGTTTCCACCTTCATAAGCGAGACTATCCCAATACTCACCAATAGAAAATGCCGGATTTGATGCTTCTATATACTCTTTTATATATCCCCCTGAGAATCCCCTACAAACAAGAAAGAGCCTGTATTAATACAAATGACAAAAGGCGTCTTACCAAGCAGAAAGATTCCAAGGATTGGATAGAGCAGCCAGTTTTAAAGAAATATTATGGAGTATCTACTGAAATTGAAGTTAAATATTCCAGGAGTTCATTAATAACGGTGTCATGTCAGCTTCCCTCCTAAGATCTCATTCAAAATGGCCCTTACATTTTCATTGTGGGCAACAGCATAGTTCCTAGGCGATAGCTAAAGGGTAATGAATTAAAATGGAGATCAAAATTGAAGATGAAAATAGCTCCACAAGAGGTCTGATGTCTGATATATGATCACCATTTTCAAGAATTCTTTGTGGAATTAAATATGTGACTACAAGTTTCCATCTTATCTTCATTTAGTTTCCACCGCACATTTAAGGGGAGACAGAAAGAAAGGCAGACAAACAGAGATAGAGAAAAAATTAGCAGCTAACAAACATCAGAAAGGAAAAGCTCGTATGAATAATGAACAAGCAGGTAATGCGGTAGAACCACATATTGCAACAAGACACTTTGTATTTTTCCTTTTCTGACTCTCTAATTTTCTAACCAGTATGATGCAAGTGTTTACAGACACCTAAACTTGTATTTTGAAATGGGAGACAGAAGTACTAAGTTCAATAGTATACCCTCCGTTCCATAATAAGTGGTTCTTTTAGCCTGTGCATACCCCTTAAGAAAGTGTTCACTCCTAAAAAATTATGAGTGTTTTTACTAATTTACCATTAATCAATGCCTAGAAAAAAAATATAGTTAATGAATGTAAATTATTTAAACAATGGCAATTTTGGAAGAACATGCCCAAAGTATTCTTGAAATTCTAAAGAACCACTTATTTTGAAAAAAATTGAAAGTCCTAAACAACCACTTATTGTGGAACGGAGGGAGTATTAAAACCAACAAACAATGGGAGACAGAAGTACTAAGTTCAATAGTATTAAAACCAACAGGTGTTACAGCTTCACCTCACAAAGTCAAGGCGCCATCCATCAAAACCAACATCATTTGTGAGCCAATTTAGCCACTTTTTTATATCTTCTCGTACAAATTCGTGGGAATGATCGATGTTTGGTGCAGCATGAAACACAGATAAAGAAGGAGTAACCAGAAAAATCCTGTAAGAAGGAAACACTTATAGTCTCTTCTCATAAATCTATGAAGCTCATAAAATCTGATGTACAGGTGAAGAACAACAATTTTAGAGAGTATCCTGGAACCAAAAAGTTATGCACCAAAACTGGATGAAACTCTAGATAAGTCCTCGCCTTCGCCATGCTACACGGTGATAAGCATATTCAACTGTCTTGAAAACTTATACTAATCTGAGCAGAAGCTATACACATTGGTGTTCTCAGAAAAGAAAATACAATATAAGATGTGACAATACAAGAATATTTTGGCCGGTCCTTTAACATAATAAAGTACATGGTTCAAGGCACAAATAAGATGTGTATATAAGCAAAGGTGTAGACAATTGAAAAGAACAATAGCAAGCATTTATAATGTTTAGCTAAACAGGAGCCCATTAGCAGAAATAGCTTTGGTAGTTGCTTTAATCAAAGACTGAACAAAGATATGTGACACTAAAATAGCGTGTTGTTCAATTGCATAGACAATTAAAGAAATATCGAAGGCTGAAATAGGAAGCTTATGGTGCAAAGATGAAAACAAATTTGAAAGAGCACCAATGACAGTATTTATCTCCATATATTCTAAATTATCTAAGATTGCACAAACTAAGTTATAGGAGCTCTCTAATATCTTAATGTTCTTATGAACCTTCTCATCTGGCAATAAAGCATGTGATATTAACAAAAAGATTCCATATGTTTCATGGAGAGAATTCATACCACTTGAAGGATTTCTACGGCCTTGAAAATTTGGGTCATCACACACAATTGCTTCAGGTCCCCATGCAAGCTTGCCTCCAAAAATATTCCAAACACCATTTGGACTCTACAATCAGCCAATCAGGTGAGAGTGTCTATCAAGACTTGCAGCATTAGTTTGAGTCAAAAGGGTCATTACACTTGTTAGTTCATCTTTGACTTACTCCAAAGCAGTACTTATAAAAAATATTATACAAAACGTACAATCTCAAGGAGCAGAGGAATTACACATCCACAAAATATTGGGTAGAGATGGCAATGTTAATTTAGAAGAATATGTTCTTCAAACAGACATACACAGAGAACATAGGCAATTATGGAACAAAGACATTTGTAACAATGTAGTAGTTACAGAATGTAGTAGTTGAATTTTATTCAGCACAAGGCTGCTCTCTTTCTTAGAAGGAATGTAAATGATTGGGAAGTAGAACGTGTATGCCTTTTGCTTCAGCTGCTAAGCAACATAGCTTTGGATTGCAACAAAGCAGATTCTATTAGTTGGAAGGGGCATACCGAAGGTCTCTTTACGGTCAGAAGCTGCTACAGGAAACTGGTATCAAGTAACAACAGGGGTTTCTGGCCTTGGCAAAAAATTGGATTAGCAAGGCACCTTTGAAGGTCTCTTGCTTCTCTTGGATTGTGGCTAGAGAGACTTTTCTCACTCATTCCAACCTTCAAAAGAGGAAAATTCAGCTTTGCAGTAGGTGCCCCATGTGTGACAAGCACTATGAAGATGTTGGCCACCTCTTTTTGCATTGTAGAGTTACTACTCAGCTATGGAGCATGTTTTTGACAATCTTACGCTTGTCCTGGTCCATGCCAAAATCCACTAGGGAGCTACTGAAATGTTGGAACAAAGAAGGGATGTGCAAGAAATCTCAAAAGACTTGGAATACCATCCCTCAAGCCATTTGGTGGACAGTCTGGCTTGAAAGAAATGACAGAATTTTTGAAGGCCATAGGAGAAATTTACATAGCCTTAAACAAAGATGTCTTATTTTGCTAGATTTTTGGTGCAACCTGGTTATTGTACAGGATGTTGATGCAATTTTAGATACAATATAGAATCTGCATAATCTGTAGTTTTGTTTTTTTATTCGCACTGGCTTAGTGCAAGCATTTATAAAATCTCTGATTACTTATAAAAAAAAGACCTCTGTAACAGATAAAGCGAACTATATACACTGAAGAACTTGGACCAACTTAACAATGCCGTGTCAAATGATATTTAAATCACTGTCAGAAAGCAAAATGGAAAGGTGTTCGAAGCATGACTTCCAGACAACTCATACTTGCTTCTAGCGCTGAAAGTTTCCCTCATGAACATTTTATTTCCAACCAAAACAAAGCTTACATAATCTCAGATATATTAAGAAACAAGAACAGCAATTTAGAAAATGATTACCTGTTTGTGAGCACATCGATGGTTCAAAACAACATCTCCCAAGGCCTGTAAACACAAGCAGAACAGCTATATGATAAACCACATTATTCTACGCCTATCAGCAGCTTAATAACCTCTACATAATTTAGAAATTACCAATTTGGTGTAATAAATTACATAATATGCACTCGCAGCAGAAACATAGGAAATTCCATTTTGATGCACTAGCAGCAGACATATATTACTAGTTAACGGAAGCTAAAGCATTACTGCAAGAAAATGACATGTATTTTCAAGCTGTTGATGACTTTCATTTCGTGCAAAAAAGAATACATGAGAAAAACCATGTAATGCTCAATTAAAGGATCACGGTAACTGTCTGAATACAAAATATTAAACTAAGAATGCCAGGAATAACAAGTCAATCACTAATTAGATACAGACCAAAAGATCTTGGTTATGCATCTCTTCTATGCAGCTTCTAAGCTCTTCCAGCCAACCATAAGCAGAATTCAAGTTGTAAAGATTAGAAGGCATGTAACCTGCAACAATTCTGTGTTAATTACAGCAGAACAAGAGAAGCCCTGAATTTTATTTAACCAAATCATTGTATATAAGGTAGTTAATTCAGGGGGTTAAGAAGCATTTCTTCGTCCTGTTTATAACATTCAATTTATATGGAGATTGTTCAATTATTAACAACTCTTCGAAACAAATAACAAGATGAACTAAGAAAAATCATCTAGAAAATGATAAAAATTGTGAAACATATGCTGTTATTAGCAGTTCCCATTTGGCTTCTAAAGCTAAATTGATCAAAGAGATCAAAACCTTGAGGGGCAACTGATTCTGTTGGTAGTGGAAGCCAAACCGCTGTGATACCGCATTGGGAAAAATCAGCAGCTTTACGAGCAAGCTCAAGATACCACTGTCTTCTCCAGCTTTCCCAATTGAAACCTTGGAACTTCAAAATCAAAGAGAGCTTTAAAGCTACTAAGGATTGGAAAAAAAAGACTGGCATATAAAAGAAATAGAGGCAACAGTAATGATAGTAATGTAATGCCAATGAAGAAACAGGTGTCCTAAGTGAGCCCCTGGAAGATGATGAGAATTTCAGATAAACATTGGCTGCAACAAGAACGTCATAGAAGTTTTGAAAGCCTTGAAGTGAATTTCTAGCCATTAGATGATGATGAAAATGGTGGTGGTGCTAGTGCTGGTGGTCGTGATAATGATGACGATTATAATAATGATGATGACAATGACGATGACAGTAATAACAATAATAATGATGATAAAAGTAATAATAACAACAACAACAACAACAATAATAATAATAATATTCATGATAATTAATGGTTAAAACACAAAGTATATAACTTCCCCCTCCCAAATTGAACATCTTAGTTTGACTTTGGTTATTAAAACGATAAAAAGGTGATTTTTTTTCTCTCGGGGAAACATGTGGTGCATAATATTGTTTCCTTTTTCATCCAGAATAGAATTAGAAAATGTCTTTTTGCAAAGAATAGAATAGAGAGAAGTTTGTTTGCAAAGAATACACGTGGTTCCATATAACTTTTTGAGTTAAAATATTCAAAGGATTTCTTTTAACATAATAGACACTAGTTTGGGACAAAGTAAAAAAGGATACGTGGACATCCTAGTTAGGAGTTAGGACTGATGAAGTAAGAAATATGGTAAAACTATTAGTTCACTGTGGAGTTTTGATTTTTCACCTTTAAATATGTATTCTTGTCTACTAATCAGTAGTAGGTATCTGAGAGTCCAGCTTGTAAGAAAAGATATCTGCAATCTGATAGCGTGACGGGACATGTAAGACATGCACCGTGAGTGACTTTTTCCCGAACAAAGTGAATATCTAGCTCAATATGTTTAGTGCGTTGATTATTGACCGGATTCCCCGAGGGGTAAATAGCACTAACATTATCACAGTACACCAAAGTTGCCTTCGGAACCGGACAGTGGAGTTCTAGAAGAAGGTTCCGAAGCCAACAAGATTCAGACACTACATTGGAAACACCTCGTTATTCTGCTTCGGCACTGGATCTAGACAACGTTGTTTGCCGTTTGGAGGACCAAGATACCAAGTTATCACCAAGGAATATACCATAACCAGACGTGGAGCGTCTGGTGTCTGGACATCCTCCCCAATCGGCATCTGTGTAGGAGACAAGGTGGATGTCGACGACAGATATAAATGCAAGCCATACTCTAGAGTACCCTGAATATAACGCACAATGCGTTTGAGAGCATGCATATGATCATCCATCGGATTATGCATGAATAAGCACACATGTTGCACCGCATAAGAAATGTTTGGCCTTGTGAATGTAAGATATTGCAGGGCCCTGCCAGGCTGCGGTAAAGTGTCGGGTCGGCAAATGGCTTGTCGGAGGAGGCGCTCAAATTGGATTTAGTATCAACCGGAGTTGCTGACGGCTTATAGGATGACATGCCATCACATTCAACAATCTCTGTTGCGTACTTCTTTTGGGATAAAAATAAACCATCTGCATGACGTGTCACAGTTATCCCTAAAAACTAGTTTAGTGGCCCTAGATCTTTCATAGCAAATTCAGAGCCAAGCAGGGACATGATGGACTTGCCAAGCGCGTCGAATGAGGCAGTCAATATAATATCATCCACATATAAAATAAGGTAAGCAATATTATTACCCTGACGGTAGATGAACAGAGAATGATCAGAACGACTGTTAGAAAACCCAATATGTGAAACAAAATCCGCAAACCTCTTGCACCAGGCCCGGGGAGCCTGTTTCAGCCCATATAATGATTTCTTTAGCAAGCATACATGATTTGGATAAGTGGAATCCACGTATCCCAAAGGTTGGTACATGTATACTGTTTCATTTAATCCTCTATGGAGGAAGGCATTTTTGACATCTAGCTGATGAAGCGGCCATGCCTTCGAAAGAGCCAAACTAAGAACCGTTCTTATAGTTGCCGGTTTAACCACCGAACTGAAAGTCTCACCGCAATCCACACCAACTTGTTGTGTCTTCCCATCACCTACAAGACGGGCTTTATGCCGCTCAAAAGTGCCATCATATTTTTCTGTGACTGAAAATCCACATAGACCGAATTATATTAGCATTAGGGGGACGAGGGACCAACTCCCACGTCCTACTTTTAATAAGAGCATTAAATTCATCATCCATAGTCATTTTTCAATTCGGGTCATTAAGAGCAAATACAGGATTACGAGGCAATGGGGATTTTGAAACTCGGGTGTGGAAGCTATATTTGGTGTTGGGTTTGACAATGTCGTGTTGACTACGGGTGACTGGCCGTTGGGCCGGAGTTGGGCCAACGGGAGGATCAGAACTGCCTGGCAGTGGGCAGTGAATTGGGTCGTGTCCCAAGCCACTGCCAGGCAGTGGGCTTTGAGGTAATGGTCCAGTACTGTCGTCATTAATTGGGCTCAGGAAAGCTGGCCCAGATTGCTGGGCAGTGGTGTTCCGTGACTGGGCCACTGATTTTGGGCCCAAATCATCCAAAAAATCTGGGCTGGTCGAAACAATGGCTTTTGGACGATAAGAAAAATGTTGAGCCAAATATGGAGGTATGTCATCATCAAGAAAATCATAGGTAGGGGGTCCGGACCCATGCATTTTGGTAAATGGGAAATTCGTTTCATCAAAGATTACGTGACGACTCACAATTATTTTATTGGAGGATAGGTCGTAACACTTGTAACCTCGATGATTAGAAGGATAACCCAAAAAAACGCAAGGAGTAGACCGGGGTTGAAGCTTGTTGATTGTAGTGGATGGAAAAAGAGGATAGCATAAGCACCCGAATACCCGTAGATGGGAATAAGATGGGTCCCTTAGGTTAGGATTTTTAGTGGAGCTTGATAGGACAAGTTTTTGTGGGGAAGTATGTTCAATATATATGTTGCCATTTGTAGTGCATGATTCCAAAAGGACGGTGGTAGTGCGGCATGAGCAAGGGATATTCTAATAATGTTATTGATGGTTTGAATTTTTCTTTCCGCCTTCCCGTTTTGAGAGGAGATATGGGGACATGAAAGGCGAAAGGTTAAACCATTAAACTCCCTACCATTGTCACGTTGAATATTTTTAATATCCCGTTCAAATTGATTTCGGATGAATGCTCTAAAAGTGAGAAATGTGGAGAAAACTTGTGATTTTTTAGACAAGGGAAACATCCATAAAAAATTAGAGTAATCATCTAGCAAGAGCAAATAATATCTATGGCCCGAAGAGCTCAAAACGGGTGATGTCCAAATATCACAATGGATAATATCAAAAGGCATAGGTGTGCATGAATTAGATGAAACAAATGGCAATTGAACATGTTTTCCAAGTGGACATGAACAACATATATTAGAATAACGTGTTTGAGTACATGAAATAAAATAATTTTGTTTGAGGGAGGCTAAAACGGGTGCTCCCAGATGACCCAAACGTTCATGCCATAATGAAGGTGCGAAAGCTGCAAAAGTGGATGGTAACTTGGCTCGTTGATTGGGTATGGTAATTGGATAAAGCTCCCCTTGACTATCACATATCATTAGAAGCATCCCTGTTTGAAAATCCTTCACGGAAAATCCAAAAGGGTCAAAATCAACAGACACCTAATTATCAGTTGTAAACTTTCTAACCGAAACCAAGTTTTTAATTAATTGTGGAGCATGAAGAACATTCTTTAAAGTTAATGGTGGGTTTGGGTGAGACAAATTGGTAGAACCATAGCCACGAATTGGAATAGAATGACCATTTCCAACAATTATACCATTATTTTTGCTCAAATTAAAATAGGACGAGAGATTACCTTGGGAGAACGTCATATGAGACATCACTCCGGTGTCAATGTACCAATTTACGTCGGGAGGATTAAGTCCAAGAGTGTGCATGGCGGACTCAATATCGGTTGGGCTAGCCATTGCCGAATGGGCCTCCTACCATTGGTTCGGCAGTGGCCCAAATGCCGGCGAACTCCCACTGTTTCTGGGCCCAAAACCAGGCTGCTGGCTGACAATGGGTTGGCCAGTTGGCCTTGGACTAGGCCTGGCCCAACTTCCCGAAAGAAATGGGCAAGGTGGCACAACCCAAGGCCACTGTCATGCCCACTGTGGTGGTCCGCCGCCCCATTGGGCTCCGGGCTGCCACTGATGGCCGGAAGTTGTCTGCTCGCCGGAATTTCCACCGCCCCTACCGACTTTTCTGCCGCCGCTGGAATTCAGGTGGACTCCCCATTTTCCATTACCGCGATTACCACCCTGATTTTTACCAC
This sequence comes from Anisodus acutangulus, assembly GCA_029783415.1. Classification (NCBI taxonomy): domain Eukaryota; kingdom Viridiplantae; phylum Streptophyta; class Magnoliopsida; order Solanales; family Solanaceae; genus Anisodus; species Anisodus acutangulus. The sequence goes on along the minus strand of CM056499.1, from coordinate 32,439,636 downwards.
GTCCTTTTTGTCCTCGATGTTGTGGTAAAGGTTCAAAATGTGTAGTAGCTTCATTAGTTGAGGCGGAAACCATGGCGGAATTTGAGACGGTTGCGGCCTTTTTGGACCCGCCTCTTCAAGAATAAGCATAGAACAGGCTTGGTAAAAAAGCGGTAGAGGATTGCTTTGTCGGATGAGAGTTCCCACACCACTATACGCGTCGGTAAGGCCGACAACCAATTGTAAAACCAACCGTTTGTATGTAACCGGCGAACCAACATTCTTAAGTTGATCCGATAAAACTTTAACGCGTTGACAATAAGCGGATGCATTCGGAAAATCCGCCATGTCAGTGGTGGAGAATTTTTGCTCCAAAGTGATGGCTCGGGAATTCTTGTTATCTTGGAAGATATCCCGTAAGCGATTCCAAGCCTCCATCGCCGTGGAATAGGGTTCCATTATTGTGTGCAACAAATCGCTAGAAATGATTGCATAAATCCACGAAAGAACTGTCGCATCAAGTGTGAGCCAAAGCTTTTTTTCATCATCGGTTTTTAACACTTTTTCCTTGCCTTTTTCCGGTGGGATTATGTGATGAATAGTCCGGTGGGAACGGCAACAAATTTTAAAGAGCTCTGCCCAAGTTGCGTAATGAACATTTTCCATCTCAAGAGTGATGAAAATATGAGTTTTGATGTTGGAAACGGCAAGAGCGAGATGAAATGTGGATTTAGAGTCAGACATTGTTGACCGGAAAAAGAAAAGAATAATGGGAAAAAAATTGGTGGTCGGCCGGATGGTGGGAGGAAGGGAGGGGGCCGACGATGAGGTGTATAATTTTTAGGGTAGGATCTTTTCCCTAATCTCTTGATACCATGTAAGAATATTTTCCTCAATTGTAATCTTCCAAAAGTGTGGCTATTATACCACAAATACAACCTCATCTTAGACTAGAATTAGGCTAAGATTATGCTATCTAATCTACCTAGCATATACATATGATTCTAATATCAATTACAATAATTACTAAATAATTACAATAAATATTCTATTAATTATAATTATTCATTGATAGCAGGAATAGAACATCGGGAGGCAAAACAGGAGGGTATACTTAGATGAAGGGTAGCTTTATACCTATGTAATCATCTTGATTACATTCTACATTTCTGTAGAAAATAAAATAGTGAAATATTCTGCGCCGTTGAAGTGGAAATTCCCTGCTCAATGAAGAAATCTAGTGCAAAAGCTTCTCACATAGCAGGGTCTTAGGAGGTCAGGCCTTCTAGGTGTAGACTTTTGTGGCCCGTGATTCTACTATTTCTTCTACTCAGTCCAAGTTAGGATGAAATCTAAACTTCCACTACGAATACTCCATAGCATGTAAGAACTCTATAAACTTGTCAGTATGGCATATGATATCCACATTGACATCACCTTTCCCACAATAGATAAAATTGGAAACTTTTAGAAGCAAGGCCTTTTTCTGTGTTCAGCTATTCCAGGGTAGAAACAATATTTAAATGAAAAAATCTATGTAAATCAAACCGATGTGTCAAATAGTTCTCAAAGAAGGAAATTAATTACTTCAGTTTGCTTAGCAGTGGCATTTGAACAGATGAAGTTATATCAATGAGCAGTTATATTTTTCTTAAATCTGTCAAATAGAGAGAGAGAGAGAGAGGAAAAAATACAATATTCATTAGAGTCACAACAGAAACTTACATTTAGCAGTCAAATCAATTATAAGTTGATGCAAGCCGTAAACTAAGTCAAAGCAAATCAACATGAATCAGGATGTCTTTGGCCCTGAAAATGCTTTGGAAAAAGAGAGCCCCATCCGAAATAGCATGTTTTAGGTGGATTGCTTCTCATGCTACATGCTTGACTCGGGATAATTTGCAGAAAAGAAGCTTTACTTTATGTAACAGGTGTTTTCTGCCTGAAGGATCAGCTGAATCCATGCGCCACTTGTTGTGGCATTGTAGTAGCCAAACATGGAAGATCTGGACTTTATTTTTAAACATATTTGATGTACATTGGTTGATGCCATAGAACTTCAAAAATCTATTTAATATATGGCAGGCAGAGAATTTGGAGAAAAGGTTGAAGAAGATATGGAAATTGATCACTTTATGCATCATTTGGACAGTATGGAGAGAGAGAAATAGAAGATGTTTCAAGAAAAAGGAGGAGCTGATTTCTTATGTAAGATACAAGTGTTTACAGAGTCTTGGCATAGGGGAGATCATGTATTCAAAACAATTGAGTTTCTGGACTTGTTTGAGTCGGCTATTGTATAATATTTGTATAAAGTCCAGCTTCTTTTTGTACTTCTGCAGTACCCGCTTGGTACTGCTATTATTAATAAAATTACTTTTATCTTATACAAAGACTCCAAGTTGTGGGATTTCATTGGGTATGTTGTTGTTACTTTTATCTTATACAGAAAAAAAAAATCAAAATGAAAGCTGCTAAATACTGACCACAATCTCTCGTCCAGTACCCGTCCCTGATTCTGCATGCAACAAGTCAAATTATATATGATTAAGCATTTCGCTTGAAAACACTGCTTCGCAAGTGAAATAAAGTAAGATCGTCTGACATGAATAGCCGCACCTAATTTTGTTTCTTCCGGAGTTCTCTGCCATTTAACTGTCTTCCGTTGAAGAGCACGTTCCAAAGCCTTCCGCTTCTTTTCAATAACTTCTTTCTCAATCACATGCTCAACTAGCGCATCTCCTTCCTTTAGCTTTTCTTGGGCAATAGACCATATTTCATCGGTTTCGGTAAGTCCAAAGTTTTAAATCCTGATGTCATGACCTCAGGTACATGAGTTTTCCTAGGTGGAAACCTGGGACAGATAGAGCGTATCCTCCTTGCCATCCACTCAGGTGTTGGCCTGCGAGGACCATCAGTTAAAAGTCTCCATTTCTGTGAATCATCATCCATTAGAAAATCTATTCTTCCACCATTAACACAATAAATAGCTTCCTCATCCACTTCTTCTGAAGAACTTTTCCTTAGTAACAAATTCTCTGCCATTTCTGCTCTTTGCCTCCACGTTTTCGAAGCAGCTTCAGCTGCTCTTAAAGATCTCTGCAGTGCTTAACATCTTCGCATATATACCTCATCTTGTGAACGTGCTGTTTCTTTTGCTGCTTCAATGGCGGCCTTCATCCTCTCTAGCTCAAGCTTAAATGCCTTTGTAGCTTCCTTCTTTTTCTCTGTAGCATCTTTTCTCATTTTCTCTAATAATGATTTTATTTCCTCCTCCTGTTGGAGAACTGATTTTCTGCTTGATTCCTGAAACTCGAGCAATAACTTCTCAACATCATTTGCACGGAGTTCGTATGCTTTTGCTTCTTTTCGTGCTTGCTATAGCTCTAATTTCAATCTGTCAATCTCATTTCTGTAAACCAGTAATTGAGACTCCAAGTCATTTACAGTGTTGCTTAACTTAAGATTCTGAGACTGGACTGATATGATCCCATGAACCTGATCCATATTATCTACAAATGCAGCCATGGCATTGGTTGTATGGTCGCCAGCTGATTCAGCTACAGCTAAAGCCTTTTCTATGGCATCTTTAGACTGTTGTAGAACATAGGTTATGGCCCCTTCAGAGCCAGTCCTTATTTGTTCTTCTATTTGAAAAGCTGCCTCTGCTGCAGAAGTTTCAGCAGCTGAAACTCGTAATTGTGCATCTTCAAGTATGTGAGAAGTTGCCTGCTGAAAAGCAATCTCAGCAAGCTTCTCGACTTGAACTGCAAGTTCAACAGCATCTTGTTTTACCAGGACCAACTTAGATTCCAAGTTAAATTTCTCCTCCACAGACTCTTCTAGCTTCTGGTTAAATAGAGCTTTGGCTGCCTCAAGTTCTGATATGGCCAAATCCTTATCATGCATTACGGTGGATAAATACTCCTGTTTAGCCTCAAACGGAGCTAACTTTTCAAGCAATTGATCTCTTTCCTTTTCAATGGTTTCATTTCTAGCTTGAGCATCAGAGTGAGCTTTCCTACTTGCCAACAGTTCATTATCATCAATCCCTACTACTTTGCTCCTCCCTAATGAATTACCATCCCCATCTTCAAGGAAATCTGTGAGAGCTTCAGTTGAGTCATCCTGAAGTAACAAAGAAAGTTTCAATCATAGTAGTCTCTACCACCCTAACTTAGTTAAATAACAAATAAAAAGATACTGGTAGAAGGCATAGGAATGTAAACCATGCTCGAGAAAACAACATGTCTTGGTTTGCAGAGGTAAGCGTCCGCGAACAGAATTCTGAAATAATAAGACTGTAACTTTTAACCTTCCTTGCATCCAAAAAGTTTTAAACTGTGTATACTGGAATAAATGTCAAACCTTTTCCCACCAGAACGCCTTCAGTAGATCGTGGAATGTGACTTAACAGTAAAAAATCGAATAGGCTCATGTTGTCTGCGTGAAGAAATGATAAGAGTGATATTGAACAGATCCAAATAATGCATCTGGTAACGTGCTTGTTCCCATATCTTCCTGTCAAGAGATCATTAATTTATAAAGGGCCAAACTCCACAAACATATCATCAGTCAATCAATCTACTACTACTCAGTCCCAAACTTGTTGGGGTTGTTTATATGAAAGTTTAATGAGGTAAGGCCGACGTGAGAATTTATTGTGGAACTGCACTTATTCTGTTTTGGATCATTTAGTTACTTTGGTCTTAATATATAATACAAATAAGGGTTAAACTCAAATTGGTCAAAAATAAGAGTGGCCATTCGTTCTCGAATGAGTCATATAACTCAAGAAAAGTTTAACTCAAAAAATTCGGTAGAGTTTCCTTTATAAATAGGAATATCCCAAAACGGTTATTTCTGATTAACTAAAGGTAACTTCTAAATGTGATGGACCTTTGAGACTATAAACTGACATTTTAGAGACTGGTCCTCTCTCTAACTAAAGAAAGACTTAAAGTTTCCATCAATTACATCAACTTGTCTTAAAGCAAGAGGGTGATATATATAAAAATACTGTTTCTCAAATTTCACAGACGAGAAATAATCGTACTCAACCACTCTCAAGTAATGATCTCCGGGAATTATCAGAGATCAAGGTACACTTTCTAGCTAAACTAACTTTCTTTAAAAATCCTAAAGTCAATTATGACATTTATGTTAGGCTATTGATTATATACCACAGTTATGTGTGTTAAATTTCTTTCATTCATTTGTATGTTACATTTATGCTCTATTCAGGCCCATTTCGTTCCAAAATTCCATAAACATAGTACTTTTTAAAAAAAAAATAGAGCATGCAGGAATAGCTAAAAGGACCAATGCGGTGCAGCAAAATAAGAACACAGTAGTAACAGGTAATCAAATTTAGAGCTTCATAGTAATTTGATATGAACTATCAAACAGATACACTAGTAAAAAAGAAATCAAATTGATAGATAAGCACTTTATTAACCTGATTGGAGAAGTTTGATGTACTCAAAATCACTTAAAATAATGGCGTCATTGAATTTTGAGATGTACCAAAAGGTGAAGCAAAGTTAAGTGGATGAATATTGGAGTAGAGCTAAATATGTACGGCACTATGGGGGAGCAGAAAAGTCACTTTTCAGTATTAGGAGAAAGAAGGTCCGCGGCTTACCGTCCGTCACGGGACCATTTCGAATCCACACTGGAGTGCTTCTACCTTGCGGCAGAGAGCTTTTAGAACTCACAGCTTGGGCAGCTCAATTGATTTCAAAGGGATATTTGGAGTCAGCGGCAGTGTGGGGTTCTCCTTCCTTGTGCGCAGTGTGGTACTGATCTAAATTTTAAAATTAATTAAGTCACTATAATTTACCTCCTTTACACTGTCGGTCTGAGGTGCGGGGTGGAAGATTCCACCTTTTTGGAGTAAGTATTAGGAGAAAGAAAGGCCAGTGATTGTATAATGAGTGCAAATTGACTCCATTCATTGAAGTAATCATGATCATCTTGACCATATAGATATTTTCAAGAAACTTTGTTACTAGTATTTGCTTTTTTTAACTAAAGAGTCAAACAAAAAAAATATGAGATGAATGAAGTTATTTATTTCAGTCTTTTAATTGAATTATCCTAGTAATTAATGATATTTTTAACATGTTAAGGATATTTTGATATGCTTACATATTATTATACAGTATCATATATTTAAATTAAATAATAAAAATGACACAATCTATTCGAACATTATATTCATTAATACAGTACAATATAATACAACATCATATTATGATATACCATATCATAATGTACATCATTGAACCACGGGAAGCAACCATCCAAGCAGAGTGTTAAGCAAGTTCAAATACTTTGATTTTTTAATTAAAAAATAAAGAGTGTATTTTTTATTTTAAAATAGTTTGGTCTGATGTGTTAGCTATAGGGGAATTGCAATATGAATTGTTTGTACGGACATAACTAATAGGAGGATTATTGTGTTGAGAATTAATAATATAAGAATTATTATATGGTGAATAAATATAAAAATTATTTTTTAGGGATTTTGGGAATTATCGTCTTTAGGTACTCTTATTTATGTATTGCTAACACATGAATTACTTATCCATCTTATATTCCGTATTAAATAATATGTTTATTTTCGTACAACTTATACTCGTATTAGTTATACAATGTTTGAATTTCGATATTAAGAATCGCATAGTTTATTAAGTACGTCAATCAAAACGACACTACTTATGCTAATATACTTCGTGACTGCAGGTTGTTAATGCTCCAAACTCATACAGAATTTCCGACAAGGAAATGAAGTAGCCCACTTGCTAGCAAAGGAAGCTCTTAGTCTGTCCACTATGAATAAAGTCTGTATGTTATGCGGCCACCATATTTTGTTGAAGCTAAATTGGAAAACAACCGTAAAGGAGGAACTGTTTTTGTTAAGAATATGAATGTAAATACATGTTAATATATAATATTGTTATTACTCAAAAAAAAATAACCCCTTAAGTTTTTTTAGGATAAAGGATTAACAAAGATTGGGCAAAAATTATTTACTTCCCAATTTTGCTTTAAAAATCAAATTTCCCTCTTATTCTTGAACGATAAATATTTTTGTCATTTACCACTCTAATAGATGTACTCCATTATTAAATTATAAATACTTGACCAATATAAAAAGTGTGTTTTAGAGAAGATACGTACTTTTACCAATGTGAGTAATGTAGCCATCACGAGAAGTGAAAGAGTATTTCACAAATCTATAGAAGATTGAATGGTTTCATAGTTCCCAAGTTTCCTGGCTTCTCGTGACTAATTTAAATAAAGTGTCATCATAGGTCATAGCTCCTCTTATCACAAAAACTTATCCTCATTTATGGGTTATACTAAATTATTATCGTTTCCGGTTCATAATATGTAATTTTTTAACCTTTTAAATTTAATTCAAAAAAATAGTTTTATAAAAAATTAAGAAGGTATTATTTTTTTTCTTTTCAAATTTACCTTGTCAAATAAATAATTTGAACAAAATTTTAAAAACTCTTTCAATATTTCTTTATGTCTTCATATGGAAAAATTAAGAATAATTAGTCAAATAACTTAAGTATTAAGTCATTTTCTTGATGGGTGTGTGAAAACCTTAACAATCACTTATTATAGAGTGAAAGGAGTAAGTATTCCTCCATTATAGTTAAGTAATAAGTGAAGGTAAAGAACATATATTGCGATATCACCAATTTAGCATTAAATTATAGTGTTTTTTCTATCTTTAACTATTTCCTTCGTGATAATCCTTTTCTACTACTCCATGTGACATATGTTGAAATATTTACTCCAACTTTTAAACACCACAACCACTCTTTCCTTTCGTTAAATTCGATTAAAAGAAATGAATATAACAGAGTCCAACATAACTAGAGCAATTCACACTATATAGAGCAAAAGAATAATCAACCTTAATGTTTAAATACAATAGGAGTTGGTTTCTTATCAAACGAAAAAGAAAAAGAAAAAGAGTTGGTTGTACTCCATTCTTGATAACAACAAATGTGGATAATAAGGAGTGTTTTATCTTCAAATCTTTACCAAATACCTAGAGTTTTGTGGCTTCTATAGTTCAATGCTATAGTAGGGAGGTTTTTAAATTATATGTAGTAATTAAACTTTGCCACATTGAAAATAAGTTGGGCATTTGGTCTAGTGGTATGATTCTCGCTTAGGGTGCGAGAGGTCCCGAGTTCAATTCTCGGAATGCCCCTTCCAATTCTTTTTTGGTTATTTCCTTTAAATTTTGAGTGGTAATTTGCAACATATACAAAGTGAAAATATATTGATGCTCATGAATTTCTATTGAACCGTTATTATTCAGTATTCATTAGTTGTTACGCCTTTCTTTCAGCAAGTTTCGGGTAATAATAATGCATTTAGTAGAATAAAAATATGACACATTGCTTGCGTTTTTGTATTTTCAATTTTGTCATGTCCATCGTTCGCCTAGGTACATCAAATAGTTGATTATTTGATTAGAGTGGCGGGGAAAGTTGATAAATTTTATGCCACGATGATCCTTCGACTATCCTATTGATTTATATCCTTAATTTATCTATATTATTTTTAAAACATGGATATAAATATTGGTTGACCAAAATATTCTTTTTATATTGAGCGACTTTTATACCCTTTAAAAATAAAATTATTTCTTCACAAATAATTAGACATCGGATAAAATTATAATATCTTAACTTTGTTAGACTTTGACTCAACTCCAATTTCGTTCCCTGAGTATTTTGGTATTTATATGAATTTAAGACTCTTCCTCAATTACAAGTTTGATTCCTTTTGGAGAACAACCAAACATAATTTGAATTCACGATATTTTTGTTACCAAATGGCGGCTCTATTAGAAGAGCTCAATTACACCATTGGTAAGAGTATTTTGTTCTTTATTTAATTTGTGTAATATAATATAACTTATTTCCTGTATAGATATCTTTTTTAGCAAAGAACACCTTGTACCATGACATCCTATATTTATAAATCATTTAAAAATATAAAGTGAAAGCAACAAATATCTAATTAATTTATTTTAATTTTTCATTGTTGAAGGTTTGAAACAATATCCAATTATCATAAATTTAAATAACATGTCTGCATTTAAGTAAATTATCATTTTATGTAAATTTTATATAAGAAAATATACATGCAACCCATATACATAGAAATTATTAAGAGTCATTAAACTAAGTTATTTGGGTAAAATTGTAATCTTGAAAATTTTATCCAATATCTAGGACTTTGAATTCCTAATCAAGTAATAACAAAATTATTACTAAATTAAGCTACATAATAAGTTCAGACATGTTGGGTTATTTATGGTTGGGTCTAATATTTCGGCGAGCCTCAATAAATCAATATCACATATTTGATTAAAGTCATATATATGTCATTTCATAATTTCATTAAAAGAATTGATATTTTTAACCATAATGGGTAATTGAGGGTCCTATAAGTGGAAGGAATGACATTTTTAACATGAAAATTAATGTTAAGGGCAAGAGAAATTCAATAGGTGGAAGGAGCTCAAATTTAAATCATTTCTATACGTTAGGGGCATTTGAACCCCTTTTTTATTTAATATTTAAAGGCATTGCACATAGGTCAAAAGCGTGTGAAATGTAGAATCAATAATATTGATGGGACTTTTAGGCACTTCAAAATTATATACTCCTATTTTGTAAGAAAATTGTTTTGTATTGCATAAAATTGAAATACTTAATAATTATTTTTACAATATATATAAGCTGAAAGTTTATTATTTTAAGTATACATTGCATAATATTTGATGCAAGATATATTTGTGCAGCGCACGAACATAGAGACTAATTAACTAAAAAGCAACATAAACACGTTACTTGTTAAGTTTTGATATTTTGGTCCCTTTATGTTAATGAGTTTCATCCCGCTATCTATAACTGTTGAAGTTGGAACACACTATTTTTAACTTTTGAGAGAATACATGTTCTCACTTGCCTAACATGGAGGGAACATCGGATTCACATAAAATTCGTGTTATACTTATTCAGTAACATTCATGAACATTTGTACATGTTATGGTGCGGAAGATCGTATGTCTGTTAATGCAGCAACCAATCAATCAAACAACTCATTTTTTATCTATCTTTATTCTTTACTTCATTTATCATTTACTTTACTGTACTCATCTGCATTCATGTTTCTTACTTCTCAGTTTACTCATACCACTGTCCTAACGCTTTCAGGAATAGTTGAGGAATCCATTACTGGAAATCAGAGTTCCGTTTCAAGCCCAAATCGCTTAAGTTAAGGAATCAATTTGTCTCCCGATACGGTCAGCCGATAAAACGGCAGAGAACATAATTAGGGGCGAGAACAATATATATATATATATATATATATATATATATATATATATATATATATATATATATATATAACATCCCGCTTACACTTCCATATTAAATTATTGCACATACAATCAAACCTCTCTATAATGACAATGTTTGTCCGGAAATTTCATTGTCGTTATAATGAGGTGTTGTTATATATATATACTGACATTTGATGTTTATATCTCATTTTGCTATTATAAACAAAAGCACACAAACAATTAATTTTATGTACTTTTTATGTTATAAACGAAAACAATATACTTGTTAATTTTAAAATCTCAATTGATTTTCATAGCTCATTAATTAAAAATTAAAAAGACTAATAAATTAGTAATAAATCCATAACTAGTTTGTACCATACCGATAAAAAATTGAAATTTAAGGAATATATGTTTTGAAAATAGGTGATCTTAAAAAAATTAAAACCTAAATCAGATTACTATGAGCTTTTTTTTTCCTTTTGGATATTCATATTTGAATTTACTATGTTTATGACATTAATGATGATTACTATAAATATTTTAATATTTTATTTTTATATGTAATATACTTCTTACAAAATATTATTACACAATATTTGAGTATGTTTGTTATAAAAGTAATTTTACAAAAAGTGTACTGCTATAATGCATGACACTGTTGTTATATGTAGAAATGTTGTTATAAAGAAGTAAAATATAACATGAAAAATCAATTTCGAAAAATCAGATCGCTATAGTGAAATATTGTTATAACGAATAATAATTATAGAGAGATTTTAGTGTAATGCTTAGATCCTTGACTGATACTAAATTAGAGCATGTATATAGAAAACAAAATCAGGTTGCTGACAAGTTGACATTCCACTCCATCACTATTTTTGACGAACCACCTCCTTTTGTTTTGAAATCCCTCTAGGAAGATGTTTTTGCTAGAAGAGTAGCTAATCCCCAACCTTCTTACCAATGTAACGACTTGTTGATAAGTTGCCCCAATCTCTCCCTTTTTTTAGAGACTCGCAGTCAAGTTCTAACCCCTCCCATCAGATTACTTTACTAACTGTAATTCATTCAAAAAGAGTAAAGGAATCGATTTCACAAAAGGGCTCTCAAAAGTGATCTGATACATTTTTCCCTTATTAATTTAGAGACTTTATCAATAGTATAAGTGAACCTCTCAAAGGTATAAGTAGACATTAATCTTGCTGGTTCGGGCTTTCCACAAAATGTTCCCTGTAAATTTGCCCTTAAAATTTAGAAAAAATAAAAAAGACGTTAAAAGGAAGGGTTTGAACCTCCGACCTTGTAGTTAACAACCACGCGCTCTAACCAACTGAGCTATTCCTGCTTTGACTCAACTGCTGTACTAGTCGAATAATTCTCAATAATATTTCCTGCACGTGCATGTCACATGACTTGCGTTCCTGGACAGGGAATTCTTCAGCATTTGGCACCGAAACCCAAATTGCAATTCGGAGTGTCAAAGCCACAAATTCTTACAATTAGATGCATCTGAAATCTTTTTTAATCCTTGTTGCTCTCCGTTGAATCAAAAGAATCATTGCAATCAAATTTCTTCATCAATGACGGAAGATAATTGCCCTAGAATTTCATCTTCTCAAACCATAGACTCATCCACGAAGCAAAGGTGCGCAAAATTTCTGTATCTTATTTTATTTTATTTTTGAAAAGCAATCCACTTCAATTTAGATCTATGTTTCCCTTAATATCTTGACTTTGGTCAAAATTGAAACTTACACGTATGATTAGAATGTTGTTCACTATCTCATGAACAATATTTTTGATTGATTGAACCTAGCTGATTGATATTGTTTATTGAGTTTGAGGTTTCGCATGATTGTGTCTACCTCTCCATGATTTAATCCTTTTGTGTCTAAATTAGTACTTTGTTGAGATAAATATGTAATTCTATAGGAAGAACCAGTATTGAGGTAATAGCAGTAGTTAGCCTTTTTTTAGGCATTTAGAGAAGCTGGTTTAACACAATAAATATTAGCCGGATTGTTTGCATTATGCTGGGGAAGAGGAAAAAAAATAAGCAACAACAACATACCTAGTGTAATCCCACATGTGGGGTCTAGGAAGGGTTGGATGTACGCAGACCTTAGAGTGGTTGTTTCCGATAGACCCTTGGCTCAAAAAAATGTACCCGATGCATGAATATAGGAAAGAAAAAGAGACAATAAAATAACAAATGTACAAAACAAATATCAATACACATAGGCGAAAAAGAAACTACGCGACTACCTAAATCATACGACTACATAAGCATAAAAAAATTATGTACTGGGGCCGAGTAGAGCTGAATGGATATAGAGATTCACTTAGCTGGCCCTAGTTAGTTTAGGATTGAGGCATAGTTGATTGATTCATCATAAATTGGTCGGTTTTATGTTGGATGTACCTAAAGTAAACCTGTTTTTTTCGGCCTAGTTTCCGGCATGTGAGCTCACACAGGAGAAATTATTTGATCAATTGATTAGTATTTAAAAAATGATGCTCCAAGTTCAATCAGGCGACAGCTTTGTGGTCTAATTAGAACTTCTATGTAAGCTGTTATGGTGGTATAACTTTTCAATATTTTCCAGGAAAAGGAGAAAGTGGGATCAGCCTGCGGAGACATTTTTTCCAGAAGGAGTAGCGGTGCCTGGGATTTTACCATTAGCAAACATGGGTTCTCTTGCTGGTATCCCAGTACATGGCGTAGCTCCAGTCTTAGGTGCTGTTTTCACGAATCCTCTTACCGCTGTTGGTGCTACTACAGTGCAGCAGCTTCCCGTCATTGTTGCCCAGAAATTAATTCAAGTAAGATAATTGTTTCTGCTTATTGTTTTCTAGTTTGGAAGTTTTGCCCTACTACTTGAGGGTTGTCACCTAGCTCTATTAATTATTATCCATATGCATGAGTTACATATCTCCCAACACTTGCTTCTCTTCCTTTTCTTTGGGGGCTGGAAGAAATTAATTTTGTTGTCGGTAAACCTTTCCCGATTATCTGCCTCCTTATATCATCATCCAAAAGAAAAAGGTTCTCTGGTTCACTTTCATGCGGTTGTCTTACTGCAAATTAACCGATAACATGTTCGTTACACATTTGAATTTATGCTGAATTTGCCATGTTTTTTGTGTACAACAACAACATACCCAGTATAATCCCACAAGTGGGGTCTGGGGATGGCAAGATGAGGCAGACCTTACTCCTACCTTTGTGGGGTAGAGAGGATGTTTCCAATAGACAATTTTCTTTGTGTCATTTTTTATTTTTTCTGTTACCCTTGTACATACTACTGCTAAGAATCAGCTTTCTTTTTGTTTGGGACACTTCTGAGTTTCCAATGAGCTATTGCAGCCGAAAATTCAGGATGAGTTGATAGCAAGAGAAATTGTCATTAATGACGCTGATCCAGCTGTTCGCTACAGGCTCACAAAGCGCCAAACACAGGAAGAGGTGAATATTGTTAATAAGTTCTACAACACTAAAAATGAGTCGCGAAGCAAACGTGATTATACTAAGGTTATGCACACCATTTATTGATTAATTATCATTGTGTCTGCAGATTCAGAAGAACACCGGTGCTGTGGTTATAACTAGGTAGTACATCATGAAGTCTTATATTGCTTATGGTTTAGCTTTTATTTACAGTATAATACTTATTTAATCTGGCTATTGCAGGGGTAAATACAGGCCTCCAAACGCACCATCTGATGGTGAAAAACCCCTATACCTTCATATTTCTGCTGGGGCACATGTAAGCAATTTTAGTTATTTGTGTTTAAGATGCACCATTTGGTTCAGGAAGATTGCTGTTAAAGTTTTGTCCATCACTTAATTGCATAGATGAATCATTTTTCTGAGAATTTTTAGTTACTCAATACATTTGCCTAGTGTTAACTTGTTTCTCTGAGTTTGGTTACTGTGTTTTTCCAACCATTGATGGGGTTGCCAATATTCTTCTGATCCTATTCTCTAGTTAAGAGTTTATTTACTGCTAGCTTTTTTCCTGTTTTTATCCAATATATACTACCCATGACTGGAGAATCTTGAAATATCTGTTCTCTTTAAAAGCAAAAACTGTGGTGGAGCAAAACCCATTCACATCTTCTGAACCTTTTCTAATTTTTTGTTTTCATGTCTACATCTTTTATCTATCCAGCCCAAATTTAATGTTCGTGTTCAACTTGGCAAAGTTAGTGAGAGATGAAAACGTTAAAGTTTTAAAGTTAGAAGTCCACTAATAACTTTTTGCTATCTTAGGAACAAAATTAAAGAAAAAAGTTGAGTGGAGAAATGTAAAAAGTGTCTCATTAAGTTTCTGGTTATGTTGTATTTTATAAACGCTTCCCCATAAGGAAATTGAACTTATCTTGGGTCACATTATGAAGAAAATAGTGATATTCATTATAGTGGGGCTTATCTCTGTAATCTTTCAAGTTTTAATGTTTTGACCTTTTTACTTTACTGGGTGAAGTAATTGTTACGGTGTATTTACATGTACTGTGATTGGTTCAGCTAGAAACAACAGTTGAGAGAATCAAAGCAGTTGATCGTGCTGCTGCTATAGTGGAGGAAATGCTGAAGCAAGGTGCTGTTAACAATGGATTAAAGGTAAGTAGTATTGCTAAGGTGTGACAGGAGCTGAAGCCAGAAATTACTGGAACATCTAACTCTTTTACCATCAGGTCAATCATCTGCTGAGTACCTGTGTGTACCTGGGCTTTGAGGCTGATCCATCAGCAAATATTACTGTGCGCATTCGTGGACCAAATGTGAGCCTCTATCTAACTTTGCCGTTTTCCCCTGGTTTATTGAGTTATTGTGGTATGTTGCCTGTCGAGGGTTAACTTTTTTGGAAAATTTTTAATGGATGAATTCTCGCATAGTTAACGACATAAAATGGAAGAATTTTTTATTATGTAATTTACTATGCAGTTGCCTTGTAAATTTCTTCTCTATTTGTTGTGATTTTCTGGTGAGTTCAGATATCGGGAAAGTTCATTCAGTGTTACTTCTCTGTTATTGATCAGATGTTGGCATCAATTGTCTCTTTATTGATACGATTCTGGTCTGAGTAATTATATGATTGTTTCTTTCCAGTAGTTTCAGTGTAATCTATCCCCCCTGTTTATTCGCCTGGCTAATTATCTCATTTATCTCTTTTGGCATGCATTATGATGCTTGATGTGCTCCTTTAAAATTTATTCTTATTGATAGAAAGCCAAGGGATTCTAATGTTTGAGCTCTCTCTGACATCTCCGTCCATTTGGAGAGATTTTCTTCTGTGCTGGTGGTTGGCTTTTGTAAGTGCAGGATCAGTATATAAATCACATTATGAATGAAACTGGAGCAACTGTCTTGCTAAGAGGACGTGGTTCGGGATATTCAGATGGAGTACAGGGTGAAGTGCCTATTTGTTGATTCTTGATGCAATTCTTTTCCCGTGGTCCATAGTTAGCGTGATAAGATTAGTTATAAAAGATTATCCCTCATACATGTATTTTTTTAATGTGCAGATGTGCACCAACCCCTGCATTTACTCATATCAAGCAATAATAGTGCAAGTCTTGAGCGTGCAAAGCTTTTGGCAGAAAATCTCTTGGATACTATTTGTTCAGAGTGTGGTGCTTCTAGGTATGCATGTTTCTCTAGTATATGAATTGCAACCTGTTAACTTTTCGTTCAGAAGAGGTTTATGTGGGCTGTTATTTTGTTATGATTCTGTTTCTTTTGTTGAGCTGAGTCCTGAATCCTCATTTTTGTGATTGTGATTCCACAGAGTCTCTTCTTGTAAGGTTTATGGTGCTGTTCCGCCTCCACCGCAGACGTTAGCCAGCGTTCACGGTTTTGGAAGTGAATCAGAAGTCAATAACATACCTGCAGCCAATGTAGCTGCAGCACCAGCAGTTCCCGTGACTGCAGCTGCATGTGTGACTAATATTCTTTCCCAGGGTACAGTGCCTCAATCTCTAGGCTCACTGAATACTGTCCCATCTCAACCTCCCACCGGTTGCTATCCTCATCAATTAGTTACAAGTAGAACAAGCTATATTGGTTATGATGGTGTATATCCCCAAACCACTGCTCTGCAGCAAGTTGCTTTGGCTCTTAGGCAGTCTACTTCTCCAGTCACAGCCACAGTTGCTCCGGCAACAAAGGGAGCAAGCGTCACTTCACAGACAAGTATAAGTTCTGAGAAGGACAAGCGCCCTGCACAGAAGCGTAAATTTCAGGAATTGCCGGCTGCTGGAAAAGGCCAAGCAACTGTAAACCAGGTATGTGCTTAGTCTCCTTGACCTATACAAAGGTATTTCCAGGCAATTGCCCTTAACTGGCTTTTGATGAGAAAACTATAATGGTAATTTTCGAGTCAAGTACATAAAGACTTCATGATTGACCAGAGTTGGGGAATGAATATTTAAAGCATTTCTGGTCATAATTTCTGGCAAATGAACCTAAACTGGAGTATTCAGAGTTCCTCTGTTATCGCTTTCTGCTCATTGAAGTATGCAAGGCACTGGCTGTGCAAAACATTTTGCTCCAAGCCTCCAATAAGCCTATCTTTTGGATAAAGACTAAAATGGTAGATGATATCATGTAAAAGAATTACAAAAAAGGGTACTCTAGATGATATAGAGTTGTGGTTAGACCAGCACTGTTGTATGGGGCAGAATGTTGGCCAGTCAAGAACGTCCACGTCCAGAAGATGAAAGTAGCAGAGATGCGGATGCTCAAATGGATGTGTGGTCATACTAGGAGAGATATGATTAGGAATGTAGATATACGGGACAAGGTCGGAGTGGCCTCTGTGGAGGACAAGATGAGAGAAGCGAGACTGAGATGGTTTGGGCATGTGAAGAGGAGGTGTGAGGATGCGCCAGTCAGGAGGTGTGAGAGATTGACGGTCGTAGAAGTTAGGAGAGGTAGAGTTAGGCCGAAGAAGAACCGGGGGAGGTGATTAGACAGGATATGGCTCTACTCCAGTTGACTGAGGACATGACCTTAGATAGAAAGATTTGGCGGTCGAGGATTAGGATAGAAGGGTAGTAGGTATTTGAGTTTTGTCGCGTTGTGTGTGTGAGAGAGGGGGGGGGGGGTAGCCTTTCCATCTCCTCTTCGATCATTATCTTTATGTGTGTATTACTATGTTGTACCATTTGTTTTGTATCTTGATATTTTGCTGCCTTAATTTTCATGCAACTTTCTTTTGAGCCGAGGATCTATCGGAAACAGCCTCTCTACCCCGCAAAGGTAGAGGTAAGGTCTGCGTACATCCTACCCTCCCCGGACCCCACTTGTGGGATTACACTAGGTATGTTTATGTTGTTGGTACTCTAGATGATATATCAGTACTGGCATTACTACTGTTCCAACTCTCTCAGTGGAAGATTGAGGGCACATGTATCACTAATCTGAATGGATCAAAAGCACCTCCAAGTACTGCTGTTTAACCATTCATTGACCATTCACTATGTGGTATCTGGCAGATCGACTGCTAGAATGACGATATAACTGAAAAAGATGTTGGTTTGTGAAACAAGTTTCCCGTAGTGGTTGTGGCAGAGAGGTCACTGAAGTTTTTTTTTTCCGATTCCTTATTTGGAGGGCCTCTTCCCCAAATTACGTAGTTCCTGTGATTTCTCAAAATTTATGCTTTGAAACCAAGCCTTCATAAACTGTGGTACTATGTGGCGTAGCTACAGCCTTTACATCTGCCTCATTATATCTGAAGTTGTGTCCCTTAATCATTTCTCACTGCTTGAGTGATCTTCTGCACAGGAGTATGCTGTGTCTATGATAGAGTCTCTACTTTTCCTTCCACTATATAAATGGTATTAATAAAAGGATGAAGTGCAGCTTATGTAGCATCATGACTGGCAAAATGGGGATTTATCAGATTCTCCTATTTTCTGGTCTCTTTTAAACTTAGTTTACCCTTCACTCTACATCTTAGTTTCTATTTACCCCGCACATGTGGCACCTGTAGCAATCCATGAGCTGCATATTAGTCTGGGTCTAAAGTTCTAAGGTGCTAGTTAATTTAAAGAGCCTTATATCCCACACAGTTATAAGAATTTGGAATTTATCAGTTTGATTCTTTTCCGTAGTTGCTTTGGTTATATTATAACATTTCCCTGTTAAAATTGGTGGGTGGATGGGTGGGTGTTGGTGGGGGGTGGGGGTGGGGGTGGGGGTGGGAGTATACAAAAAGAAAAGGACTTCTTTGTTTCTCTTTTTAAATTTGTATCACACTGCTGTTCTAAATGGAGCTTTTGAAATTCCTCAAATTTCCTTTCCTTATATATTTTTGAGTTAAAAAGCATATATTTATTTCTGGTCTAACCTTTTCTACTTGATATTCCAGGTAATTTCTGACCTTGTATGAAGCTAACAGGCTGATAGTGGAACTCTGTTGGACCTTTGTATGTTTCACAGGATTCTGGGCTATGGAGGAGGCATGGGGTTGCTGCGTGCTATTTCAGTTTTATGGCGCCGGTGCAAAGATACCATGCCCCTTCTGGTTTTGGCATTTCGTCAAATGTTAATATGCTAATATGAAATGCACATTATTAACCAACTTTGCTTCAAATACTAAAAGGGTAATAAGATCGAGCTCACAATACATTCTGCCTGTGAGGCTTTCAAACAACTTAAACTTTACCCCGAAGAGAAAATGTTTTCTATTGGTATCTGCAATATTTACATTTTCTAAACATAATGATTGAAGCTCCTTGTAGCAAGTGATAGAAGAAAAGTCAAGTTGCATACTCACACTCTGAGTCCAAGTTATTCATGTTGAAATCAATAATTCTTGGGATCATGCATTCATTTTAAACTTCCCTTGTCTGTTACTATACAAGTAAAAGAATGTTCAAGTATGTTCTTATAAGACTCAAACTTTTACCTCCTTTTTTTCTGGAATTTCTAAGTGTTTGGATGGACTCTCCCTCCTCCTTTGGTTGTCAGAATTCATGGCAGGGTCCAGAGCTTCCTATGCTGCAGGAGCGAATGTTATATGCAGGTGATAGAGACAAAATTGGTACTCCGGCTCTGAAAAAGTTGGTTCAGCCATTATCCAGCTCAATGCCGCTGCCACCACCTCCTAGAATGATGCCTCCACCGCCGCCGCCACCAAAGTTTCAATCATCAACACAGAAATTGCATGAAAACAACATGGTTAATAAAGCACCATGTAAAATTGTTCCGGGTATTTGCCATCACTCAAGCCTTTTGGTCTCAAGATTTCAATAAACCCTTGCTTGACTTGTCTATTAGTGACCTGCCTACCCTTCATTACCCCCTTCCTTTTCTTGCATTACTTGTTACTAAGTGGAAGTGTGAAAATCCATTTATTCCAAATTTCCAATTAAAATCGTAGATATCTGTCAGTAGTTCCATTACCTCGTGAGATTTTGCTGTTCTTTTTCACATTAATAGGAATTACTTCTTAGATCTGACTGAACTTATTTTTATCTTGCACTTTTTGTTTCTATTTCAAATTTTTGTATTATATTGGTCTGAGATGAGCTTAAATGGGTGAGATGTTCAGTGAGGATGTATATAGTCCACCCCAATTTGCTTGAGATTGAGGCATAGTAGTAGTTGTTGTGGTTATCTGACTTGTCTATTCCCATTTTTGCAGTTGAGGAATATAAGTGTTTGTATTTAATGGTTTGATTATTTGTGCATCTCAGATACTTTAGTCCAGTTAATGGAATATGGGGATGACGACGACGAAGATAATGATGAAGCCATTGACAGACCTTTGAAAAGTAGCTCAAGTGTGCTAGCAACTCCAAAACCATTCTGGGCTGTCTAATAATGACTACTGCACATCTCTGATAATTTTGGCAACAGCTGAATGTGCACTGGAAGTTGAATGATTGTTTTCAATTGACCTGGAATTGGCTGGTGGATTTTCGTTGGCTGTGGATCATATTAACTGTGAAATATTGTGCCAAACGGAGGAAAATAGGAAAAAGAGAGTTCTGTAATATTGTGCCAAGATGGTAATACTCGAGTGCAGTTGATGCCTATGTAAGAATAGTTAACTCCGCAACCATGTATTTCCGTTATCCTTTCCTCCAGGCTGAAACCAGAAATTGTTTGCTGCTGGTGTTTGTAAGTTTCACTCTGAAATTTTTAAGGAATTTATCTTTACTAAAACAAAGAAATGGCAGCAGTTTCACCTATTGTTTTTTAGTATCAACATGTGGTTATTTAAAACTCTCATGTAATCAGCAAGTTATGAGTGTTTTTTGAACTTAATCAACGAAAAAGTTGGAACAAAACAACTCGTAAATCCAAGATTGTGTTCAACTCTACCGGCTGTAAAGTAATGAAACACTTCCGCTTATTAAGCATGGGATGTAATCAATTCAACATATATATTTTTCTTGTTCTAATTGCATATCAGCCATTAGGTACACACAAAAATGCCTTTTATCTTCGTTTAAGCCATAACGCCAATAAAGGTATCACGAAAATGCCTTTTGCTTATCTAATACAATCCCTCAAACATGATTATGTAAAATTGTAATTATCCACTTTGTGACACTGAACATCTAAAGAGACGAGCGAGTAGCAAAAGATTCAGCACTGCACAATGCTTAAAATCAATATTTGGAGAGCTCCATGAAATTGAACACATTTCAAAAGAAAGAAACGAAAATTATTAGAAGAGTTAAACCATTTAATCCTACACATACATAAAACTAGGTGAAGCACACAATCAGTAGCAACACTACTGGAAATAGAACATACTTTCTATGCCTAAATACATGTGTACTTGCCAAAGCCAAAGTTCTTGAATGGCATGGAAGGACATACTATCAACCCCTGGAGTTTGCATAGTCATTTGGCTCATCATTGTCATCTCTGTAGCTTCCTTCTGCACCTGGTGTGAAATCATTCACAGATTCAGTCCCGTGGTCTGCACTAAGCTGTTCTTCACCACCATTGTGCAAGGTCCCAGAACTCCCACCAAATTCAGAGGCATTGTAATTTTCACTATTCCCACTACCATATCCACCCCCAAAACCACCTTGTCCGACACTTCCACCATAGTTGCCACCTTCACCACTACCATACCTTACTCCTCCACCATAGTTGCCACCACCTGCAGGGCAACTGTTGTTGGTACCATAGTTACCAGCACCTCCATAATTGCCTGATCCATAACCTCCACCTCCAGCTCCCCCACCATAGTTAAATCCACCTCCGCTACCATAACCACCTCCAAATCCTCCCTGACGCTTTTCTGTGGCATAGTTCACCTTTATCTGTCTTCCATGGAGATCCTGCAAAATTAAACAACAAATCTTACCTAATACTAGTCCCAGAAATTTAAAAAAAAAAAATTCATTGTCAAATGACTGAAGAAAGTAGCAAAGGTAATTTGGCCACGATATAAAAGAAAGGGAAAACAAGATGAAGTTCTGATGGAATTTTGACACAATAGAACCCTATTGGTTGGAACTAGATGGAAACACCCACTTGTCACTAAAGATAAGTAATCAATCTCTTCAAGTAACTGACAAAGTGGAATACGGTGAATAAAAAGAAAGGCACAACGACATGAAATTATTACCTGATACTGGTCCTAAAAAGTTGCTCAAATATTTCATGTCATTTAACAGTAAGAAAGTGACAAAAGCAATTTGGTCTTAATATTTAAGGAAGGCACAACAACATGAAGTCACGTAACAGAAGCTATTAGATGGGACTGAATGGAAACCACCCCCTTCCACTAAAGATAACTATCAATCTCTAAGTACTTGACAGGCTGGAATAAGATGGATAGCCTTTTTTAGAAACTTATCAAAACTTCTGTCTTACTACACCAAGTGATACAAAAAACATGAAGGTATATGTAACTCTTCGAGAATAACTGACACCGTTTCTTCACAAAGAAACCTGAGCATCATTACCTGGCCATCCAAGGCACTCAATGCACTTGATGCTTCTTCAGCAGATGTATAACTAACAAAACCAAACCCTCGGGATCTCCCAGTGTCGCGATCCAAAATAACTCTAGCTACACGAACCATACATATTACCGTTTAGTCAATTTTCTTACTTGTTTAAAACATATATTAATTCAGTAGGCTCCGTGAACCACACATGGAGTTTTACTTGAGTCAAATACCTTCAATCACTTCACCGTGTTGGGAGAATGCCTCTCGCAGAGAAGTTTCATCAGTGCCGTATGAGAGACCTGCAGTGGATAGTTGGCAATTATAGAGCAATGAAAAGAAGCAAAAAGAACATAGCAACTTAGTAAAACTGGGAACAAAATCCTTTTACCTCCAACAAAAAGCTTTGAAGAAGACATGCTTCTTATAGCCTGGTAAAGTGAGGTTCTAGAGGCACACAGTTCCAAGTTCAAGTGCTTGCTTACACTCTGTTTAAGCATATTTCCAATTCTATTGAACAAAGCCATCTTTAAACCTATAAAAACAAAAGAATGCCATGAATTAATATTAAACATTACATGAAAACAAACTTAACATGTTAGATTCAAAAGTTTTTTAACTGGAGATTCAGAAGAAATCTTTGGTTGTAGAATTAGTTCCACCATTAACTGCTGAAAGACACTAGATGATGTGAAACAACGTAAAAAAGAAAAAAATGGATAGCTTCTTTTCTCTTGGAAGAAGGTCTATCAGAAACAACCTCTATACCTCCCAAGGTAGGTAAGGTCTGCGTATACTCTACCCTCCCCAAACCACACTTGTGGGATTACACCGGGTATGTTGTTGTTGTTGTGTTCTTTTCTCTGAGCTCATATTTCGTCCCAATGAATATAACCGTTTTCCATATTGGGACATTCCAAAATATATGAAACATCCCATCAACAATATTATTCAATACAACTTTCACAACTTCTAAGAGTTCAAATTCATTTTGATATCAAACACATTCAAACTAACTTTCCAATCATTACTTCAATATTTTCTCCCACTTACAAGAACATAATAACCAAGTCCAATTAACATGTTCAGTCAAACGTAGTCATACAAAAATAGCATGTATGGAGCACATATCTATTCTTCCATATTTGTCATACAACTACAGTTGTCATTCGTTTAACAACATTTCACTATAACGGCCTGATTTAACAGCAGTGACATTCATTATAGCGGTACACTCTTTGTAAAGTTACCTCTGTATAACAGTCATACTCAAATATTTTGTGTAATAATATTTTCTAAGAAATATATCAAGTATAAAAATAAAATATTAAAATATTTTTGTTAAGCTCTTAGACAACCTTCAAGAAAAAGCTATTGAATTTCCTTTTGCTTAAAGTTTGGACAAAATTCTACATCAATTCAAACATTATATTATCACTAAGGGATTGAAATTTACGAAATAACCTACAATTGTGGAATTCTTACGTCAAACTTGAAATATTTAAATTCTCAATTAATTTTAAATGCATATGTTCCTTAGGTTTTAATTCTTTTTCGGTATGGTACAACTAGTTATGGATTTATAAGTAATTTATTAGACTTTCAATTTTTAATTAATGCGATATAAAAATCAATTGAGATTTTAAATTAACAAGAATATTATATCTGTTTATAACATAAAAAATAGAAAAATAATTATTTGCGTACTTTTGTTTATAACAACTAAATAAGATTTTAAATATCAAGTGTCAGTATACATATATAATAGCGTCTTACTACAGCAGCCATGAAATTAGGTTAGAGAGGTTTGACTGTATAGAGCAGGAAATTACTAAAATAGACGGGCCACGAACTAATCACTCTATTATTAAAACCCCACAATTTTTTTTTTAAAACAGTGTTTATAAGGAATCAACATTCTACTTTGCTCACTATATTGATCTCCAAAATAACAATTTTCAACAGAGGAACTGTAAAACCCCACGTAACCCTACGATCATGGGCAAGGATTCTATTATTGTAGTAAAAAATAAAATCAATAACTATAACATACACGTAAAGGGTATTCAAGAAACAGAACTAAAATGGAAAAAACCCTAACCTTTGATTAAAACTAAACAAACAGTGTCAACGATGAAACAAGTTGAAATAATAACAATTTATGTTATAAAATGAAAATCCTTTCAAGATTAAGATAACTGGAAATGGATATATAGGAAGAATTGCAGAAGAAACGTGTACCTCTGTTGTGTTGAACAACTTTTTTTCCTTAAACCTGAACTCAAGTCAGTAATCAGTAGTAGGTTTTAGAACTTTGTGGGTATAAATATTGTAAAATATGTTGGCGTTAAGATTAATTCTAGGCACGATCTGGGCCATTGGATGAAAGAGAGTGTATACCGTGAAGATCCCAAGTGCCAAGTCCCAAACTCAACTTTATTTCAAACTATATATTGTCCTCGGCCATCAATTTATATGGCACTGTTTAATTGAGCATGAAATATTTTTCAAAAAAAATTATTTTTAGTGTATGTGTTTTGCGCGTGATCAAAATGCGTACCTCATTTGATTATAAATACTAAAGAAAAAATAGAATTTAGCGACGAACTTCGTCGTTAATCCATCGCTAAGAAATTGTTTCTGATAATTCATTATTAATTTGTCGCTAAATAAAATTAGAGATAAATTTTACTGTGTACTTTGCACTGATAATTCATATTTATTTAGTAGTGAACTAATTTAATATATAAAAGAATATTGAGAGTTTCCTTTTATTTAGAATAAGTGTGATAAAAACAAATGACAATTCATTTAGAATATTGTTTTTCTTACTATTTCATCCTTGTTACTTTAAATTTTTATTTTAATAATTTGATAATTACAACAATAATAACATACCGAGTATAATTTTCCAAGTAAGTCTTGAAAGGTAGAGTATACGCAGACCTTACTCCTACCTTGAGAGATAGAGAGACTATATTTCTGATAGACTCTCGACTTAGGATAAAACAAAAATAAAAAGCAAAGATAAAGCATGTCAAAAAGAAAAAAGTAACAACACAACAATACACTAAGTGAAAAACAAGAAACTATAGAAAGTATAAAAAATCGAAGAAAAGAATTTGATAATTAATATTATACTACAATCAATTATGCTTTATTTCTAATTTATTAATTGTAATTATAATTTATCCAATAAGAATGGTATTTTCAAGGAGTAAAAGAACGATCTAACATTTTCACTTTGATCGTTTTGTTTGCAGAATTATTAATGTTATTGACTCTTGCCAATCTACTATGGAATCTCATACTACAATATCTTTTAATTAATTTGAAAGTCTTAAATATTAAGAGAATTATTAAATAATTATTTTTTCATATAATAGTTTGATTTTAGAAATAGTGTAAACGTGTAAATATAGGAAACAATATATTCACTACCCATAATTAGAATATTTCCATATATTGTGTAAATATAATTATGGTAAGACTAGGATTCCTCTTTTGTATAGGCTTAGGATTCCTATTGTATAAGGGATGAATATTGTACTCTATATATACCTTGATATTAATGAAAGACTCCCTAAGGGAGATTAATATCATCTAATATGGTATCAGAGCCAAATAAACAAAACCCTAAAAACCTTTCTCTTCCACAACCGCGGACTGCCTCTCCTACGCCGCGGCCCTCCCAGATTTTCTTCTTGTTTTTCGGGTTTTGTTCTTCCTTTCTTCTCTCCTCTAAATGGTTATCCCTAATTCTTCCACACTTTCTGACGCCTCTACCTCCACAAATCCCACCACGAAGTCATCACCCCCGTTTCACTCCGCCCTTACTGTTTCCAACATCAAGAATCATATTCCCATTATTCTTGATCAAGAAAACAACCAGTATTCTCCCTGGGTTGAACTTTTTCGCAATCATGCATGTCTCTATAACGTGCTTGACCATATTGATGATACTATTCCGAGCCCTACGGAGGTTGATGATTCTATCTGGCATCGTCTCGACGCCGGCGTCAAACAATGGATATATGGTAGTATCTCTCAGGATTTGCTCCTTATTATCATGAAATCTGACTCCACAGCCCTTGACTTGTGGAATCGTTTGGAGGAAATTTTTCAGGACAACAAGCACACTCGTGCCGTGTATTTGGAAGAACAATTCAACAAAACACGTCTTGAAAACTTCTCCAATGTCTCTCGAAATCGCAAGCAGCTTAAACTTCTAGCGGATCAACTCTCCAACATCGGCACGCCTGTCACTGACGATAAAATGGTGCTACAAATGATTTCTGACCTTACTAAGGGCGAATATGATACTTTGGTCACCATAATTCAACAGGCAGATCCGCTACCAAGTTTTAACAAAGCTCGCTTACAATTGTTGCTTGAAGAAACCCGTCGTGCTAAGCAGGATGAGCACGCCCAGCAAGTGTTAGCTGTCGACACGCAACCCCAAGATCAGACGCCACCAGATAACTCCCAACAGCGGCAGGGCTGCGGCGGCAAGGGTGGAAAAGACCACGGCGGTAGAGGAGGTCGTGGTCGTGGGCCGCGGCTCGGCCAGCTGATTTGCCAGTACAAGCGCCCCAAGATGCAGTCGTTGCGCTGGATTCAAAGCCAAGCGCCAGGTCCATTCCAGTACCAACAACCATACAATCCGTATTCTTACCCCAGTTTGTTAGGCCCCGCTCCAGCCCCACAGCAGGCCCACTTCATGCAAGGTCAGGTCCCGCATCCCTCCTCCGGCATGACACCTCATCGAAGTTGGGTCAGCGCCAAAGACTCTCTATGCAACAGCCTGACAATACTTGGTACATGGACTCAGGCGCCACATCTCACGTCACCCAGTCTGCAGGTACTATTCCTAAACTGTTTAGTTTAAAGCATCCTCAATATGTTACAGTTGGTAGTGAACAACGCATTCCAGTTAAGGGTTATGGTACCTCGTACACACAACCTCTTTATCCACCCTTCTCCCTGAAAAATACCGTATATGCCACACACATGATTAAGAACCTCATATATGTCCGCCAATTTACTCGTAATAATTTTGTCTCTGTGGATTTTGACCCTTTTGGTTTTACTGTGAAGGATCTTCATACGGGGACACCTCTTACGAGATGCAATAGCACGGGGGATCTCTATCCATTCACTTCCACCTCCGCTGCCAGATCTTGCTCTCCCGTCACTCTAGCGGCTGTTTCTTCTTCAACTTGGCATAATAGGCTTGGTCATCCAGGAGTCCCAGTTTTTAATTTTCTTAGAGGCAACAATTTCATTGCTTGTAATGGGAAACTTGCCCAAAATTATGTTTCTTGCTCTTTAGGAAAACATATTCGTCTTCCGTTTAAATCATCTACTAGTGTTACATTTGCTCCTTTTGATATCATACATGCCAATTTATGGATATCTCATATCTCTAGTTCTCTCGGTTATTAATACTATCTTGTGTTGCTTGATGAATTTTCACACTACGTTTGGTTATACACTCTTAAATTTAAATCGGAAGTGTTTGTCAAATTTCTTGAGTTTCGCAAGTTCATTCAAACACAATTTGGAAAAGGAATAAAATCATTTCAGTGCGATAATGGTCGTGAATTCAACAACTCTATGTTTCACCGTTTTTGTTCCACTAATGGCATGGCCTTTCGCTTCTCCTGCCCTCACACCTCACCACAAAACGGTAAAGCTGAAAGAATCATCCGCACCATTAACAATATGATTCGCACCCTATTGATTCATGCCTCTCTCCCTCCACCCTTATGGGTCTATGCTGCTAAAATGTCAGAATACACTCTAAATATTCTCCCTACTAGCACTCTTCACAATATGACCCCTACCGAAATCCTCTACCATAGAATCCCCTCTTATGATCATCTACGGATTTTTGGTTGTCTGTGCTATCCCAACCTTAGCTCCACCGCCCCTTACAAACTCGCTCCTAGGTCCACTCCATGTGTCTTTCTAGGATTCCCGCCGAACCATAGGGTATATCTATGCTATGACTTGTCGACTCGTCAGATCCACAAATCTCGTCACGTCACATTCGACGAGACCACATTCCCATTTTTGAATCTTCCAAAATTCCAAAAACAGGACTACTCATTTCTTGACGAGTCTGCCATCTCTCCCCTCATAATCGAACAACTCACATCCTCTGTTCCGTTGTCAGAGCCGCGGCACCCAAACTTCAGAGAAGCCTGTTAACCTTCTAGCGCCGCGACTCTCGATCCAGGAGCCGCGGCGCCTCCAACGGCTTCGCCCCCACCTTCTCCTTATTCGACTTTACCCCCCGTCTCAGACACCACTCCGCCACTAACTGTCCATACCCATCTAATGAAAACTCGTTCAAAGCATGAAATCTTCAAACCCAAAGTCCATTTCAACTTGTCTGCCCAAACAATCTCTCCACTTCCAAAGAACCCAAAATTGGCCAAACAAGACCCTAATTGGAATGCGGCTATGTATGAGGAATTCAATGTTTTAACTAAACAGCACACGTGGGATCTAGTACCTAGACCTGAGGGGGTGAATGTCATTCGTTGTATGTGGTTATTTCGTCACAAGTTCAGAGACAATGGGGATCTTGAGAGGTATAAGGCCCGTCTTGTGGCTAATGGCACAAATCAACAGGAGGGCATTGATTGTGGTGAGACCTTCAGCCCGGTTGTCAAACCGGCTACCATCCGCACAGTTTTGAGCATTGCCATGGGCAAACACTGGCAGATCCATCAGCTTGATGTGAAGAATGCATTCTTACATGGGGATCTGAGAGAGACAGTCTACATGCATCAGCCACCAGAGTTCACCCATCCAGCAGTTCTTCACTATGTGTGTCGTTTTCGTAAGTCACTATATGGCCTGAAGCAGGCCCCCCGTGCGTGGTATGATCGCTTTGCCAGGTATATCTTGCAGATTGGGTTTGTATGCAGCAAGAGTGATACATCACTTTTCATTTTTCATCGAGGTAGTAGCACTGCTTACTTATTACTTTACGTGGATGATATTGTTCTTACTGCCTCCTCCGACGGATTGAAAAATGAGATTATTGTCTTGCTCAAGTCCGAATTTGCAATGACTGATTTGGGGAAGCTGAGTTACTTTTTGGGGATATCAGTGACCTGGTCCGCCAATCATATGTTCTTGTGTCAGCGTAAGTATGCAGAAGAGATTGTGTACAGGGCTAAGATGGCGAACTGCAAAGAGGTGCCTACTCCAGTTGATTCCAAATCTAAGCTCAGTGCTATGGATGATGCTCCAGTCTCTGATCCTACTCTGTATAGGAGCCTTGTAGGTGCACTTCAGTATCTCACATTCACCAGGCCAGACATAGCTTATGCTGTTCAGCAGGTGTGATTATTCATGCATGCCCCTAGGGAGTCTCATTTCACTGCTCTTAAGCGTATCATTCGATACATTAAGAGCACTCTTGATTATGGTTTGCACCTATACCCCTCGCACTGCATGTGCTGCTTTCATATACGGATGCAGATTGGGCAGGGTGTTCGGACACGCTACGCTCCACCTCCGGCTTTTGTGTTTTCTTAGGGGATAATGATTTCTTGGTCTGCCAAGCGGCAGGCTACCCTATCTCGCTCCAGTGCCGAGGCTGAGTACAGAGGCGTTGTAAATGTAGTAGCTGAGATTTGTTGGCTCAAAAATTTACTATTAGAACTTCAGTGTCCTTTGCGTCAGGCATCTATTGTGTATTGTGATAACATCTCTGTCATCTATCTTTCTCATAATCCGGTTCAACATCAGCGAACCAAGCATATTAAGATAGACCTACACTTCGTTCGTGAGAAAGTTGCGTTAGGCCATGTCAGAGTGTTACATGTTCCATCATCCTATCAGTATGCAGACATATTTACCAAAGGACTTCCCAGACAGTTATTTCTTGACTTCAGATCCAGTCTCAGCGTCCGGCCTCCTCCCGCTCCGACTGAGGGGGTGTGTAAACGTGTAAATATAGGAAACAATATATTCCCTACCCATAATTAGAATATTTCCATATATTGTGTAAATATAATTATGGTAAGACTAGGATTCCTCTTTTGTATAGGCTTAGGATTCCTATTGTATAAGGGATGAATATTGTACTCTATATATACATTGATATTAATGAAAGACTTCCCAAGGGAGATTAATATCATCTAACAAATAGCTTTCAATTATGGGACCTCATACTACATAACATGCTTTTCTTTTTTCTCTACTGAAAACTGAAGTCTAATTAATCAAAGAGTCTAGTTAGATCGGTTATGGTCTATTAGATCAATCTTTTACGTTCTAATGGTGTTTCAACCTTGCAGAATCAATTATTATTATTATTATTATTATTATTATTATTATTATTATTATTATTATTATTATTATTATTATTATTATTATTAGTTATCTCTGAAACTTTCACATTTCAAAATTTCCCTGCAAATTTAAAATTCTAGAAAGAAAAATAAATGTATACGCATAGTACCTCTTTGAAGGAAATTAAATTTTCAGCCAACACTAATTTTGAAAAAGAGTTACTAACGGTTCATAATTTCTTTTACCACATGTTCATTGATCTATCGAAGACATAACAAAAGACAAAAGCAAAGAAAAATTAGGATGAAATAATGAGCATTTTCGGGGCATTTCATGGCTACCAGTTCTTTGATTTCTGTATCTGCCCTATCATTGTTGAGTCAAATTCCTTTTTTCTTATCGTACTTTTGTATCTTTACAGTGTAATAAAATCTTATTATTTCCTAGTGTATTATAAGAGTTCTGAAATATAATGTATTTAATAAATTCCATTGGTAAAAGACAGGACCGTCTCAAACATTTTAGGGGCCCTGTTCTAATTCGTAAAAGTGTGCCCTTAATATAAGTAAATATACTATTTCAATAATTAGATTGGGCTAAGACCTGCGAATTATGGACCTTTACAGTAAATTATGGCTAATACGACTTAATAAAAAATGAAAAAAATGAGCCCCTAAATTTTTTTATTTTTCGGAGGCCCTGCCTAAAAGATTGAAGCATCCAAAACCATGTAACATAAAATCATGACATAATAACCAAATAAATGTTTTTCTGACTAAACTTTTAAAAATTATACAAAACGTACTGTTTCAATTCACGAATCCTTGCCAATCATTTAATTATGATGCATTCAGATCAAACACATGCATTTGAACAATACCATGTAATTATTAAGAAATTCAATTGATTGGATTTGTAAATTTAATGCATTAAAAGATATTGTTAGTGCACACAGAAGAAAATTCAATACATTACTTTATAACTTCTATGTGCAATCAAACTAATAGTTGCAAGCTTATAGCAGATAATCTCTCAATATATATATAATTTATAGAATCGATCTTATCATTGATTTGTCAACGATTTTCAATGTCCTGCAAAATAAAGATAAGGAGAAAACAGTAAGTGAAGTGAAATTAGAGTAATTTCACCGGTACAACAATGATCAAGAAAATCTAGGCAGTTAAACTGTCTAATTTTTTTTTATTTATTTATGATACGATTGCCAAGGAATAGAATTGCCGTGAGATATTTTAAGACTTCTACCTATGCAACAAAACCTATGAACTTAGGTTATTGAGCTAAAATAGGAATAAATTTCGTAAGAAAGAAATCCAATGTTCTTAGTAGAGGTTTCAGAAACTTTCAATCTTCCTGCCACCACGCCGCAGAACGGGAGCTCGGTTGGGCGGAGCTTAAAGAAGCAAGCCCCTAGATGAAGCTTAATACGATGAAGCGGAAGTAAAGGTGGAATAATTGCAATGCGACTATACCGTTCATATGTCAAGGGCTGGTAAGGTTTTGCCTCTTGACTATAAGGAAAGAGAGGAGTGCCTTTTGAAGCTTTCTCGCTTCCTCCTAAACTTTTTTGTTGTGCGTCCTCTGTTGGGAGATTTTACTCTATGGTACTTTATAAAGCAGTACGGAAAGTATATAACTATTACAAGTATTCGAAAGGATAAACAAAGATTCAATAATTCAACTAGTAATCTGAAAATTACATTATAACCACAAAACTGAAATTACAATTTTGTTGAAGACGGAAAAATGGAAACTGGTTTTGCTGAGTCGAGTGTGGCACTCTGTCCTTAAGACAATATTGCCCCGTATGTATCCTTTATACGTCCTGGACAATTTGTCTCCCAAGATAAAACAGCAATGGAACACTTGAGCAAAGTAAACTCAAACTGTTTTGCTTGTGATGGAGGGGCTGAAAACTGCCTCCATAATAGCCATTATGGAGGTAGTAAAGTCACCAACATAAATGGTGAAAGACCAACGGATTTGGCCATTATAGGAGGAGTAATTCAGCCAAAATAAATGGCTGAATTGAGTGCTAGGCGTTTCTGCTTTGACAGTCCAAATTCTGACGTTCTGGAAACTTCAGGGACCAAACTGTACATCTTGAAACTTCAGCGGCGCGCGTGTGGTATTTCCTTGAACCGAAGCACATCTAGGTCCTCCCTCCTTTAAACACATGGGATACCCCTTGGGGTCCCAAACCCCAAACCAATTTCGAGTCTTATATACACAACAATTCTTTCTTCCTCTACCGATGAGGGAGAATTGAACACAATACCACACTTTCCATGCTTCAAACACCTTACTTCGTGGACCAATATCTCTTTCATTTCTCAATGAAATTTGACGATTCTTGGCCCTACGGTTATCTACGTACTTAGTAGATCATGCATGTGTGAAGAACCGGATTCTCCAACATACGTAACACTAGTGTTTAAGCTGTTAAAGTTGGTCGGTCGCAACTCCCGCCAAAGGCTAATTTCCAACATCCTCAACTAATTGAGCATAAGGTTTGTTGTAAACTATTCAAAAAAGGCATGGAGATGTCCACCGAAGGAGCAAAATTCTAATTTAGTTCAAAGTTTTCCTTTTTTAGATAGACAAGATTTTAAAAAATATTAGGAAAAAAATTAACATCCAAGTGCAAGAATTCTAAGATGGAAAGGCATGTAAAAATTAAAGTCCTAAATAATAGGAAAATAATTAAATAATAATTTTTAAATATTTAAAAAATAATTATGTGGTATTCTAAATATTAAAAAATAATAAATGATAACTTTGTCTATTGTGGAATCTTTTAATGATGGGCAAAAAGTTCAATCAACATTTCTAATACCCTTTGTACTTTTAATATAATATAGATAATCTCTTCATCTAAATTTATGTGATATATTTTGAATTAGCATGAAATTTAATGAAAAAATAAATATCGATTTATTTTGGGATAGACTAGAATAGAAAGTGTATCACATGATTTGGAAAATGAGTAATTTTTTTGAAGTTTATGATATGAAATAAGCCTTAGACATTAGTGAGACTATAAGTTAGCTTTTGGCCATAAATTCTCATAAACAATTTGAAAAACTTGATTTGGGTAAAGTTTTTCAAGTTTTGAAGATGTGTTTGGCCATAGTTTTTCAAAACATATCTCACTTTTTTAAAAAAAAACATGAAACATTATTTATACCCATAAGTTGTAAAAACTATCAAGAATACTCAATCATACAAAATATAAATACTTGCTAATCTCAAATTATGCAAAAGAAATATTTTAATAACAACTTCATTAAAACCATGATAGTATCAGAAAATTCATACTCAACCAACCACATATTTAAAGATGATGACTTCACATATGTCTTTTAAGTTGAATCAAATTAACAAGTCAAACATATATTGTTGAGAAAGGCCCATTCAATTTTACAATAACAACACCTGAAATAAGGGCTAACAATATTTTTCATGATTCACAAAAATAAATTGTACAAAATTACACTAGAGTTCATTTTTCTAGCAAGCCAACACTTTGATTTTCATGGCTATGATTTCTATTCGAAACTATAAAGAACAATCTCCGATTCAATCAATTAACATGGATCTCCAATTGCAACATCCCAAAATTCATAAGAGCTAAAGGTGTTCATTATTACATAAATATATGAGACTTTTTTATAAAATATAAAAGTTTGGGATAATTTTTAAAAGTTTTGAAAAGGCCAAAACACAAATTTTGGCCCAAAAATAGGTTTGAGCCAGAATTTGATCTGTCAAATTTTTATGGCTAAATAAAAATTTGAAAAAATATTTTCAAAATCTATGGCCAAACGGGAGTTAAGAGTAAAATAGGAATTATAAAGTTAAGTTATTTAGAAGAAAAGTTGTTGAATAAATTGGAACAAAAGAATTAGCTAATTACCTTTCAATTTCAATTCAAATTAATTAAAAAATTAAACATGTACTACATCTTTTATATTTATTTGTTTTACTTGGACTTATCTTATTGAATGCCGAACAATTATCTTTCAGGACATCATATGACATTCTAATTCTATTTTTTCAAGAAATTTCCTCGTATAGAATGGACAATATTGAATCTACGTAAATAAGATAATCAACATACAATATAAGGTGATTTTCACATAAACTGTACCATCTCATTTAGCATGATCTCTTGTTGCATTTAAGAAAGTTGCAACTTGCAACCAACCGATGCTGTTTAAAAACGGGCAATTCGCATTAATTCCCTTATTGCGGGGCGGTCTCTGATTTTGTCCATCAAATTGAAAATCTTTAATTTTTGTTTTTTGCCTAAAAATTTATGGATTCTGGATTTTAACCCCAACCCAATAAAAAGATATTTAAAAAGAATCGCAAAGCAGAATTTGGATTTGCAAGACACAGTTTGCCTTCAGAAATAACACAAACTCTGTCTTGCGAATTCTTTTTTAATTTTTGACTTAGCAAGGATTCGAATCCGGAACCTCAACATATTTTCAATCACTTTTTTAAGCGAAGGGTAAAAATTAAAGACTAACAATTTGAGGGAAAATAATTAAAGATCAGTGCCTTTGAAGAACAATCCGCGCAAACAAATGTTTAAAAACCGAGGATGTACGGCTATCCATTTAATGTAACCCCAAACATAGGCATAAGCACTTTTTGGAGTTTTGATCTCGTAAAATATTCAGTACCCTAATAAATTGTGTTGGTTAGATTTGACAGAAACAGTAAAATAGATAAATTTAGCAGAACTTATATTTGAAGGTGTAACTTTTATTGTTTTTATTTATTTTTTATTTTAGTGCAATTTTTTTTGTGTGGTGGTTTCTAAGTCTTGATGAGACTTTCCTAATATTTTTGGTTAAAGTTTTCTTTCGTTTTAAAATTTTGTATTAACAGTCAGGCAAAATTTATAGCATTTGGTTCATCTGAATTCAGTAATTTCGTCGTGTAGTATAATTTATGTATAAAAATTCACTAAAATTGTAATTAGTAGATACTAACTCATAACTTTTAAATATAATAAGTACAATGCTAAAAACATTAAAGGTTGAACCCATATAGTTTAAATTTTGGATACGATTCTGTAAACAATACCACATAAATTGAGATAGTAGAAATAACAAGAGACTTAATAAATATGTTTTTTAATATATAGCAACAACTAAATTATATTATTCTATTTCAACACTAATGAACAAGTAACTAAGAAATTGTAAGTGGCATATATAGGCTTTGATTTTAGTGACTAATCATGTCATGTCTTGTTGCAAACGAACTTGGTACCACTGAATGGAACCCACATCTCCATCAATTTCAAGCTCACACACAGCCTTTACTAGGTATTGAACTGCATCATCAATATCTTCAAATCTTGCAATATCTGGTGGCAGTGCTTTGCCTGGCCAATTTTCTAAACAACCCTTTAACCTGTCCCTCAATTCTTCCTCAGTTACAAACTCCTCTGACTTTCCAGGTTCCATTAGCACATAAGTGTCTGTCTCTATGTTTGATCTTCTCCTTCTTGTAGCCAATGTCTGATTAATTTACACAAACAAACAGAAAAACAGAGACAATTAATAGAGTGAAGTATTGCAGGCCTATTATAGAAAAACATAAGTGAAGTTTTAAAGACTTTTCAAACTATCAGATTACATTAAAAAATGTGTTTGCAAGTTATTGCCTAATACTAGGCTATGTAATTATCAACTTAGTAATCACACAATATAGTAACTATCTGTTTGTCATAACATAATCACAATGTAATTCCCGACATCATATTTGATTGCACAAATGCAATTATAATGAAATTAATAATCTGAAAATTAAGCAAGTTACATGATACAAGAAGTTAAAATACTCTTATAATTGTGCAAATAATTATATATAAGTTAAAAATTCAATGTAGAATAATATTGAAATTTTGGATTCAAGACTCAGTCTCCTATATTTATACAAAATAGTTTCACTTGATGGTCCAATTTCAGGTTAATTTATTCAGTTCTAATACAAAGGGGAAGACAAAGATACCTTTGTTGCATTGAGATGGATGCGTCTACAAGTTACACTGTGGGAAAATGAGGAATTAAAGGGCTGAATAACGGGTTGCTGCCAACTTGTGTGTAAAAACGGGAATGGATGTTGAAGTCTCCATGTCTCTGTTACTGCCATGAAATATAACAATTACTAAAACATGTTGTGTACTTTTACTTTACAAGGTCCTTTATTCCACCATCATTAATGCAGAAAAAAAGGAGCCGGGTCACTGAGGAAGAGGAAAATCAACCCAAAGGAAGAGCAAGCATTTAAGTGGGAACTTACCTATGTAATCATACGTTTTATTGCACCACAATTGTGCCTCCATGAGTCAAGCTAAAGAAGTTCCAGCTAAAAAAATTGATGTATAATAGGCAAATTAAACAGCAATGAGTAGTTAACAACATATCAAGATAGTTGCATTTCTTAGATTTTGTTGACGATGGCGGTGGATAAGATGATGGTTCTCAGCCTCATCTATATATATCCATACTGTTCTGTATTTTCCCAATCAGTGAAGTGTACAGGGTTGGGAAATTCTGGGCCGAGTATTTAATCCACACGAGACAAAGCTACAAACATTTACATTTGAAGCTAGAACTGGACGCTT
Source organism: Anisodus acutangulus (assembly GCA_029783415.1). Taxonomy (NCBI): domain Eukaryota; kingdom Viridiplantae; phylum Streptophyta; class Magnoliopsida; order Solanales; family Solanaceae; genus Anisodus; species Anisodus acutangulus. The sequence continues at coordinate 32,402,359 of CM056499.1, read as the reverse complement.
TGGGGACATTCATTACACAAATAGCCACTTCTCGGCTCATGTAATAGAGGAATAGACACTTGTCATGGAGTTTTAAATTCCACATGCGAAACTCCCGGACATTATTGTGGAGTTTCACATGTGAAATTTAGAACCCCATAACATTGACTATTCTCCAAAGACATAGTCAAAAAGTAGCCACTGGGCTCTATTTCTACTTAGAATGGAACTACTAAGCCGCTAATGATTGGTTGCGTGGAAAAAAATCAAAATGATTGTGCTTGACATAAATCGAGTTGAAGCTGAAAAAAGAAAAGATTCTTTGAAGTTTAAATTAAAAGAAATTCATGAAAGTTAAATTTGTATTTGGATAATTGTAGTTTTTTCTGAAAAAGTTCAAAAAAGTTAAAATTTTGTGGTGAAAGTTAGAAAAAAGAGTATTTGAAGTTGAACTACACTTTCAAATCACTATTTCAATTTGAAATAATTACCTCAACGAGAAGTTCAAAAATCCTCCCAAATACTTCTGAAACAAACTTCAACCTGGCTGCCCTGTGTTGAACCAAGCGAGCCTTATATATGTCAATGTAAAATTTCGCCGCCACACTGTTCTTCTGTGATGATGGCTATCTTACAAGGACACTTACCAAAATAAAACCAGAGTACTGGAGTCAGATTCAATTTGGTTGCATTATCAAAAAGTTCGGTTACACTCATTCAATTCAAATGGCATTGACAGATATTGTAACAAAAATTGCTTCTATTCAACTCAACGTTGCCCTGTGTCTTCTACGACAAGTAATAATTTTGGGTGAATAACGACACAACAGACTTTTCAGCTGAAACACATCCAAAATCTAGTTGCAATCCGATTGCATGTATGATGACAATATGCATATGTGCTTGAGTGTGTTATGTGAATAAAAGAATAACAGTTCGTTGAATGTCAATAGCCCTAAAATATTACAACATATGACCTAAGTTTTAATAGCACTAGGCACTTTGCAAAGAAATGCAACTCCTAGCAAAATGGTGGGAGGGAGTATACACAAGACCTGCTCTCTTCAATCCATTTAATCTATAATCCGACAACTGAAACTGCACCAAAAATGACATTTCGAGGAGCTTATAATGCTCACGATGAGAGGTTGCTTCGCCCAAGATGAGAGACCCTAGTCGATGGTATGAAAGGTGCTTCCTCATCCACTGTTGAATCTAAAGAGTTTGTACTATCAGCATTATCATCTGGCAAGTACAGATCAGATGACTTCTTCTCCATCTTAAGCTCCTGTAGAGGGTAAAATGCAGGTAAGACGTACTTTTAATAGTACAACACTCTTCCCAAGGAAAATCATATGAAAGCCGAACCTCACACAATTAACAAAGTCAATTAAGCAATCATGTGACCACTTTTTTTAAGGTGGTGTCCAGGCCAAGGTACAAAATGTCTCGTCAAATATTCAATAGTGCACCTCGACTTTTCACCAGGTACCAGGTACATACTACCTCCCTCTTATACATATACCGCATAATTCTGTGCACCCATAGTTTTCACCGACTTCATTGAACGTTATGCCACCCCTTGGGTGTTTGTGACTAAATCAAATATATTTCTTCACGGTCTTTCATTTTAAACATGCCGAGCACACAAGCAATTGGGCTAGAAAACCTCACCCCTGACCCTCACAAAAGGAAAAGCATAAGACCTAAAACAATAGAAAGAGCCAATAACAATCTTGACCTCAACCAGAAAGGGGGAAACAAAAATGGGAGAGGCACAAGATATAATAGTAAGCTTATCCATTGCTGGCATCAAGTGTTTATAAGCATCTGTTATTTGTGAAATATTTATAATGTAGCTTTTCTCTAAGCAGAGTCTGTATTATAAACACAATAGGATGATAACTGTTTTATAGTTTAGTGTTGATGCTTAAAACAAGATGCACCAACTCCCTAAGAAACAAAAGCATCCAAATATGCTAATGTTCCTCTTGGGAAATTAGAAGACAGACCAGGAAAATCCAAATATGCTAATGTTCCTCTTGGGAAATTAGAAGACAGACCAGGAAAACAATGAATTATAAAAATTGAAAAAGAAGCCATAGTCTGAAAGTCGGAACAAAAGCTGACCTTAGCTGTTCGATCTATGACATTATCTATAGGAAGCTGGGCTGCTCGTACGTCCTTGATCTTCAAGTAGTTATACATCACGACACCACATAATGCTAACCAAAAACAATTTTTCATCAATATGGTGTTTGTTAGCATAAAGTTCCCATAAATAAGGAATAGTAAACTTACCTATGGCATAGCCTGTAATGTTAAGAGTGGTAATCGTTGACTCCGGAAAAATTAAAGTTGACAGCGCAATTAATATCCAATCCTTCAAGACACCAGCCACTCGAATGGTTACAGCACCAGTTCTACCAATCACTAAGAAAATTGAAAAATTCAAAGCAAGTGCACAAAGTGCATTTGAAAAGAAAATCCAAAAATTGAATTGGATCTGTGAGACTTCCATTTCAGGCTTCTCCAGAAGATACCATGGGATAAAAAGAAAGACAAAGCTGCATGTGAAAACATAAAATGATTTACCTCTAGAAGCAGTAAAATATCACTTGCATGAGACTCTAGACAACAGAAGACTGACATTTGAAATACAGGAAATTACTCTCACTCATTGCGAACACAGAATGTTTGCCTTCAAAGCCAGTGGTTTATAGAAACTATACCTCACTTTGGAGGAAAATGTAAGCAAATATGTAAAACAACCATTGCATATCACAGCATACAGATAAACCTTATATCTCTAGGATAAGTTAAACTGGACTTTGGGTTTGAAAATCCCGTGTTGGGCACGGGTTTCCATTGGGTGCGGGGGGAAGTAGCACTTTTTTTACTTCATAAATGCCAAGATATATTTAGCCTGGCATGCAGGAAAGATTTACACAGAGGACTACATATTAACAGAAATTTAAAGATAATATCTCTTGCTTCTTAAAAATATATTATACAAGTTATGGTATAAGAAACATAACCCTATTGTTGCAAGCCTATCCATCACAAAGGATGCAGTTCTAAAGTTAATAAAGCAATGTGAAACCATATCCTTTTAGAAATAAAGCAAGAAAATATTAGATGCCTTATTTCATCAAATATATGTCCTTTAAGTACAATTCCATGTTGCTAATAAAAAACAAATGCGGAATAACAAAACAGTTATGAGGACTGCCAATGTTATGTAGAGTACCATGGTCACCCAGAAGCAGCACACACATGTTAGAACCAGAGAATCTGTTAAATTTTTAACTTTGTCCTCGTTTAGAGTGGTTGTTTATGAACACATAAATCTACTTTGGCAACACAGCAGCATACAACAGTTAATCATAAAATCCATCGATTTTCTATACCAACTTTACTATCAACCATGACGCATGACCTTTCAACTTTGTTTACAATTGTTTATGTAGATTGTAACAAATGAATGATCCAGTATAATGTCAAGGTTCAATGTCTGGGGGTTTTTTTTTATAAGGAAAAAAAACAGACATTGAACCTTGACATTATACTGGATCATTCTACTGCAAAACTTAAATAAATAAATAGGTGTATAGAAGTATCCTTCCTCTAACCGCTTAAGCTTTTAGTTAATGTGATTCACATTCAACAGACTTTAGGTGCAGTGGATGATATGAATGTATCAGCAGTTACTGTAGTCGGGAGCAATCAAGAAGTTACTCCAACCCATTAAAAGATACCAATCTAAGGAAATGTCTTATTGCCCTGCTGTTCTTTTTCCCTAATCCTAGAGTGTGTGGTGAACATGAGGAAGGCTTAGAATCATTGACAGCCAAGTTCTAACTCATCATATAGATCTGAACAAAACACGGGCTTGACCAAATGAAAACAGATAAGTCAACCACAGAAGATTGAAGAAGATTACCTGCATGGAGCTATGTAATATAAACTGGTGATAGGATTGAGTGTTAATCCCTTCTTCTGGAGAAGAACTTGAGTTAACACCAGCCTAAGAGCCTCAGCAAATATCCCAGTCACCTGGTAGACTGTACCCACTATGTTGAAGTGAATTTCCCCATAGGAGGATATTACAACACCAATACTGACCAAAAACATGTTCAAGAATACATCGCATCTTAGTTTGTCAGTTCCACAAATGACAGCCATGACAAAGGTGGCCACCGGCACTGTCATTTCAATACAGAGAAAGTTACAACCATTCAGTAGATTCCCAAGCACAGGGATTCGTAACTAGAAAAGAGTACAGTATTCAAACTTACTCAGAGCTTTGAGCATCTGGATGAAGGCCACAGAAATGAATAGATATGCAGTGTTGCCAAACCTGTGAGCACAAAATATGCATCTTTTGGAGATAAATTATTTGAACCTCATAGCCTCACTAACTGAAACAGAAATCATCCGCAACCATAATTCTCTCCTAGAAATTAAGAACCTCCGAGTGTGAGGAACAAGGAGACAAGGAAGTTTAAAATCAATTACACTGCCATGTCAAAGAACAATAGATGGCAATTGCACAAGAAGATAACTTTTTCTTTTCTTTTGTTTTCTGGGGGCAGGGTAAAATGGTTATGAAGAGTGATTTGCGAGGCAGGTAATGCAGTACATATTTTGCCCGAACACATAATCATACATTTATTTATCTTTTAAGAAAAAAGTGCCTTGAAATCGGAAAGATTACTTGCAGGAGAAGATGTAGAAAAGATCAAAGAAAACTATCAAAATTGAAAAAGACAAATATAAAAAAATTAAGAAAAATCTCAACAACTTTGACTTGTTCCTTACTCGACTTCTTCCCCAAGCTTTGACTCTTTTTCCCACGTTTTACACGACTCCAATTCACCATGCCTAAGTCATTTTTACCTCACAGTAAAATATTACTGCTTACCGTGAAGTAAGGCAAAACTATTTTTCAAAGATGTTGGTCTGAATGTTATGGCATTTTTCCCAACATTTTTATGCATTCAAATCAGTACTTTTGAAGATATGTTGGGTCAAATGTCACAACACCAAACCCTACACTTTCATCTTTACTTTAGTACAGAAATAAGAAGTGTAAAAGAAAGGATCACGAGAAGCTAAAGAATCCACCCACCAACATAAAGTAAAAAGGTGTAGGATAACTCTGAAGCCTGAAATCAACTATTACTATTCACATTTACCTGAAATATGAAATGACTACATTTCTGAAAATAGTTTTAAAAAAGAGCTAAAAGGATACTAAAAGAGGACTTGTGTGTCATCAGCAAAAGAGAATTAAACAATAACAAGTGTGAGTACATTCATTTCATTTGTATTGATAACAATCGAGCAGATATGGGCCTTTTCTATTTGTAATTGTGAATTATTTGATGAAAGCATCCAGGAGATAGCAAGTACACTGCAAGTCTCATTTTATTTCTAGGACACTCTCAGCAGGTAAAGCAGTTCAGCAATTTCAAGCCAAAAATTCAAAATCTCATTGTTCTTAATGTAGAACATTTCTGCTCGTATGTGCATGCCTGTTATTGTTGTTTTGTGGGCAAAACATGAAATGTGAGCTCAAGCAATGTCTAAAGGTAAGGAAACATCAATTTTAGGTTTGATCAGACAATCAGAGAAACTGATCAGCCATGTAAAGGATGGAACTGCAGATACAAAAGCTTTCATAATTAGGGGAAATCTTCAATTAGTTCAGCTTCTTGACCTCTGTTTCCACCAGACCAACCCAGGGCAAAATAGTGTTGTATCTATGTATGGAAGATCAATGGTAAAAAGTGTCAAATTTTATGACGAAACATTGTTAGTAGCACATTATATTAAGCTCTAGATGAATATGAAGAAAAATGATTTCATAAAAAAAAATATGAAGAAAAATATAACAGAGTATGTCTAACAGGAATCTCCCCAATTTCAAATGAATAAATACCAACAAATCACAAGTGACATGAATGACAGAAACCGTAAGAAAAGCCAACAAGTATTCTAGCTCCTCAAAAGTAGAGAGCTCACCAAAGACTTGCAGCAAAGAAAGCACTGATTGGAATAACACATGTCGCATATCTGCAAATTCGATAATAAATGGAGAAATGAGAATAAAGATCCTCTCTTTCACAAGCAAGGGAGTACAATACAAGTTTCAAAGTAACAGCAGTTCAAATCTGCAATTCTCACATTTCAAGAGTCATCTTGACAGGTGACACAACCTGCAAAGGATAATCATGAATTAAAAGGGAAAGCCAGATGACCTTTTATACGAGAATCAAAGCCTAAGATCAGACATCAAAAATTTAATTTTCCAATATAGACAAAGTAAAAAATCAACCAAATTCAGAAGCTAAAGACGACCATACATCCGTAATCCTTTTAGTACACAAACAAAGACTTAACAAATTCTCCAAGGAAGTTCATATGCATGGACACAACCTTCTCTCCAAGGCCACAGGGCAGTGTAAAAAGAGGATAAATTTTCACCAGCACAGTACTTTCCTCAAACAAAGATTGAATTCATCAACAATGTTAAAAGATACTGATGAAGAGTGACTAGGGATGAGCCTCAAAATAGACCAATAAGCTCTCAGATGAATCTAACGTAGTCAAAATCTGTCCAAGAATTTTTCTTTCAAATTAACATACAGCACTAGACTATAATTCCATATGAGTTGCTTAGGTTTTGTTTGCTAAAAACTTGTGTAAGATTTAGATAGGATTACCAAACTACCAATGCAGAATAAAACAATTGTCAGGCCATAGATATACCTTTCTCATCTATATCCCTAAAAATAATTCAACGGAAATAGCTTTTTCTACTTGTCAAAGTATTCTAACAAGCTGCTGATACAAATTATGAACCTTTTAATCTGAAAAGACACTAGGCAAGGCACTTCTATCCTGGCAGGGCAATATAAATGCATTGAAGGGATAGACAGAAATGCTTAACCTTAACCTTAACCTTATACTCCCTGCAGTCCTTTTTATTTGACATTTAAGGTTTTTGCACACTCATTAAGAAAACCATTTAATAGCAATAATCATAAGGGGTATTTGACTAAATTACCCTTATCCTTTGAGTAATTAATGACTGCATGCCCTATTGGAAGAAAAAATAATTAATGTCTTCTTGGTATTCCGAAGTGACAAATATTTTGGACCAAATTCGTTTAGCTAAAGTGACAGATAAAAGGGACTAACGGAGGATCCTATAACTACTCAAGAACTTCAAATGACAATAAGCAGTTAAAGAAGCAAAAAGTTTTTTTTTTGTGTGTGTGGGGGCAGGGTGGATGAAATGGAGGCTCACATCTGGAGTTTGTGCGATAAAAAGGTGACATCGAAACTTAAAGGCAAGTTTTATAAGGTGGTGGTTAGACCGACTATGTTATATGGGGCGGAGTGTTGGCAAGTTGCGGAGATGATGATGTTGAGATGGATGTGTGGGCATACAAGGAGGGGTAGGATTAGAAATGAAGTTATCCGGGACAGAGTGGGAGTGGCCTCAGTGGAGGATAAGATGCGGAAAGCAAGGTTGAGATAGTTCGGACATGTGCAGAGGAGAGACACAAATGCCCCAGTGCGGAGGTGTGAGAGATTGGCTATGGACGGGTTCAGAAGTGGTAGAGATATACCGAAGAAGTATTGGGGAGAGGTGATTAGACGGGATATGGTGCAGGTGCAACTTACTGAGGACATGACCTTAGATAGGAGGTTGTGGAAGACACGGATTATGGTAGAAAGGTAGTAGGTAGTTGAGCGTAGTACTACTTACGCTTACACATTGGTAGTTGTAGTGTCATTATTGTATGCTTAGCCTATCATACTAATAGGCGCAGTATTGCTTTATAGTCCCATGTCGTTTGATTTCTGCTGTTATGTGTTCTCTAGTATACGTTGTTTACCTTATTTGCCTGCGTTAGTTACTGCTTCTTTTTTCAGAATGCTCTATCATGGCTTATCCGCTTTCGTTACCATCATTTCCATACTGCTTTAAATTCCTTATCCGGGTCTGACCGTTTCTATTGCTTTGTTTGTGCTTGTGCTTATGCTTTGTCTTGAGCCGAGGGTCTTTCGGAAACATCCGCTCTATCTACCAAGGTAGAGGTAAGGTCTACGTACACTCTACCCTCCCCAGACCCCATGTTGTGGAATTTCATTGGGTATGTTGTTGTGTGTGTGTGGGGGGGGGGGGGGGCGGCCCTGCGATGACTAAAGTTTGATTAGAAAATATGGTTTATCAGGAAGCTGAATGGTCATGGTGTATTTATAGATACAATAATATCAACGAAATTACATCAGAACAAAGTAAGTATGTGACAACATCCGAAGAAAATCGTGGACCTTTTTAACACATGGATCATCTAAATTGTATACCATGCTAACCTGGTTGAAATGTAACTTATACCTAGCAATCTCAATATAGCAAACATTTTGACAACAATGTCAACAATAATTAGGTAGCAAGAAGTCATGATCCAGAAGAGCAAATATGAGAAAGAGTACCAGAAAAATGTCAATGTAATTCAGTAATTCTTAAGTACCATACCTTGAAGACACGGATAAGAAAGAAAGCCACTAAGCCTGAAAAGCCCATATGTATCATGGTAAGTGTAATTGGTAATGGGAAATTGAAATATTTTGGTGAAAGTACCCACTGCAAAAACATAAAATATATGGCAGAAGAAAAATCGTGAGTTTGTATTGATGATATTGAAAAGCAAAAGAATTACACCTAAGTCATAGATTAAATGTATCCAACAGAAACTTCTCCGAAGCTTACAATGCACAAATACAGACTGGTAAATAAAGAAAAAACCCCACACCCACCAAGACCAGTGCCACTTTACTTTGAGCTGTCGTCGTGGAGTAGAAGGCAAGATACATACAAATCAATCATTGAGATGTGTTCTGAACAAATGAAATTTATAAGACAATCTCTGCTGTGTGCTCGCTCCTATAATGCATGATATTGGAAAAGCCAAGACACTAGTATGCTTATGCGGTAAGGGCACGGTGGAGTGAGAAAGTGGCACTCTGAAACATGTACACCTTTTTCTACAGGGTCAATATAGCTTCATAGCTATACATCACATACAAACACTAGAAAACAGCTGAACAAGAATTTTCTACCTTCTACTACCAAATGGGGTCAAATCTGAATCAACAATACTCAGCATCCACATCATTGGTTTCCAAATCTCCCTCATTATTATTCATTTCTTTTTTATTCCCAAAATGCCTCGTGTCAGAGCTTTGCTCGCACTGACATCGGTCTTAGATAATTTCTCAAATGAAAAACATCAGTTCCTCATAAAGAATTTGACCTTCATGTTGTTTGGTTAGTTGAATGGAAAGTAAGGAAACTTGTTTCCCTTCTCTGTTCAGTTAGGAATGACTATGAAAGTTGATTTTGGACTAGCAGCAAATAGTTGCATTTTTTACTACCCTCCTTTTGGCGTCCTAAGAATGTAACTGACCCACTCCCTGGCCCCTACTATGTTTTCCTTGGAAGCTCATGGCAATAAATGATAGCAGCTTGTCACTTTGGTTGTTCGTCTCAGAGATTGCCTGAACCACAGTGTTAATCTAATTGTAGTTTTCTTTTTCCTTTTTTATTTTATTCCGTTTATTTCTGAGGTTGCTTAAATGCATTGAAGCTGTAGACATTAGCATATTTTAATTGACAAAGAATGATCCATGAATCCAATGAAGTCGAAGACAATCATGAAATACTTGGAAAATGGCACATACCTTGTTATACAAAATAACTCCTGATGAAAGCACAATATAGACAAAGAGATAAAAGTAAGTCAATAAAAGTTGTTTGCTGATCATCATTGTAAGTCACTTGGCGATCCAAAATGGCTCCACCTCCCTATTACAATGAAAATACCCTCAAATCCAAAAATCAATCAACTTGGATCCAGGAGATTTGTTCAGGTACGAGCTGAAATTTCAGTTCAACAGCCGTTTTCATTCCTCAAAGATGATTGTAATGCACCAGCGCCGTTATAGAAACATGGACTGATAAAATCTGGAGATAAATGTGTCACACGTCAAATTACTAATACCAGAAGGAATCTTCATTTTCAAACGACAGTATCAAAACAACCTGATAAATCAAAGCAAGCACTAAAACAGGCAAACTGGATTATATGGACTTTCAGAAAAGATGAATAACACTGCACAATGACAGAAGAAAAGAAAAATTTTAACGGCATGGAATTCCATGAAAAGGTAAAAAGCTTAGCGCAAGACACACTACGAAACTCAAAAAGCTTAACCTTAACTCAAAAAGGTTCAAACAGTAGCAGCTAAACTGAAAAAAAAAAACAATAGAATAACATATGAACAGCAAAACGTATTGAAGCCAACTAAGCTATGCATGTGAGCGAGCAATTAAACAAATTACTACAATAATACAGAAAAACAACAAAATATAGTGATAATACAAGGAACATCGGCACAGAAATGACTTTCTAATGAGAAAATATTATACACATAATATGTCCTCACACCAATACACACGCGTTCAGTAAAGGAGAACAAAATAAGGATGAAAATGAAGACTAAGAATGCGTACCAGTAACGCAAACACGGACAAGTAGCTGAAGTCGTGAAAAGAGTTCGACGGAGATCTGTTTTCCGTCGAGATGCCGATAATTTTTAGCCGTTCGATCTGATTTGGATGGTTGAATTCTCTCGATTGCTTTGCCCTATCAACACGATTACGAGTTCATTTGATGACTGTTACTTTAACTAGTAGTACTACTTTGCAACAAATAGATCGAGCAAAGTTTGTGTGACCGGATGCACACAGGATTACGACGAATGGGTCCTACTAATTAATTACTGTCTGATTAAGTCATAAATGTTATGTTAACACAGGTCTCCCCATATTTTTTCTGTGTTTTTACTTTTTACCTTGTCGGCACAATTTAACCTCCAAATCGTCTTGTATATTCGCTTAATTAATACTTACGGAGTCTCAAAATACTAATGCATTTTTTATTGCGAGAAAGCACTTTGGTATAAAGGTAGCGTTTTGATTATTTTAATCTATTAATATATTTTATTATATGTTATTAATTAATAAATATTTACTCCATTATATAATCTCTCTGGTGTCAGTATAGTCCTGATCACCTCCTAGGAACATTTCATTGGCCCGAAACCAGTAATTTGGGAGCAATCTCACAATGGATCTTTGGCCCACTAGCACGTGGTCATCAGAACATTCAACAACCGAAGCACCCACCAATCGAATTGTTAAATATACATGTGTATATTGGTCACGGGATTGCTCTCGGTTTTAAATTGATTTGTACCAAGTAATTTATGATAAATATTTAGTATCCTAATTTAGGTAATGTTGTAATATAATTAGTAGTATATTATCATAATTAGTGTATTACCATAAATGTATAGAATAAGGTTTTAGGAATAAAATAAGAATATGATTCTCCTATTATGGAAATATGTAATTTGTATATATAGCCTTTCAATTAATGAAAATAATCAAGGGATTATTTCTTTCATGGTATCAAGAGTCTAGGTTTATTTTCTCTCCCAAATTATGTCGAAATCCCTAGCCAAAATCCGAGACCTTGCTCTCGGGTTTCGTGCCGACGAGAACCTCCTTCTTCCAAAAAATTTCTCCCTAATCCCTCAATCACATATTGTTCTATCAATATGTCTACATCCCTGAACATGTTTCATCCGGCCCTTACAGTTTCTAACATTATACGACACAGGCAACTTGGGATAGACTGTGTGATATATTCCAAGATAATCAAAAGTCTAGAGCCGTTACCCTTGAGCAGGATTTCTCCCACATCAATACGGAAGATTTTCCTAATGTTTTGGTTTATTGCAAAAGATTAAAGTAATTGGCGGACCAACTTCGCAACGTTGGCGCGCCGGTTTCAAACGATCGTTTGGTCCTCCAAATGGTTTCCGGCCTCTCCGAGGCCTATAGTGGTGTGGGAACACTTCTTCGGCAAAGCAATCCGCTTTCGCAATTTTATCAAGTGCATTCTATGCTTACACTAGAAGAAGCAGGCATGGCAAAACGAGCGGCTACCGATACTAGTCCCGTAGTCATGATGACCGAGTCCACGGTGTATCCTACCGTTTCGAACAACTCGGGCCAAAACCGCAACAACGGTGGCGGAAAAAAGGGTGGAAATAAGACAAATGGCAAAAACCGCAGCAGCCGGCAGAATGGTGGTGGCGGTGGGGGTCCTCGAGGTGGTTAGCAGCAGCATCAACAGTTCTGGGGCCCACAGTGGGCCCCTATGCAGTGGCAGTGGGCTCCACAACATTAGTTTGGGCCCAGCCAGTATCCCTCCCAGCGGCAGTGGCCACCAAGACGATAGCCCAGCCCAATTCGGCTGGTCGATTCTGAAGCGGCCTGGGCCGAGACCACAAGCAGGGGTGCTTGGGCCTCGGCCCCCGCAAGCCCATCACGCAGCAGCACCAACACATACCGACATCGAGGCCGCAATGCACATGCTTAGTTTAAATTCACCGGACCAAAATTGGTATATGGACACCGGGGCCACTACCCACATGACATCCGATTAAGGTATGCTCTCGTCTTATTCCAATCTGAGCAACCCCGCGGTATAATTGTTGGTAATGATAATTCTATTCCAATTCGTGGGTATGGTCATAAAACGTTGTCTCCCTCCCATCCACCCCTTATCTTGAAAAATACCGTTCATGCCCCCAAATTGATTAAAAATTTAGTGTATGTCCGTAAATTCACTACTGACAATTATGTTTCTATTGAATTTGATCCATTTGGTTTCTTTGTGAAGGATTTCAAGACTGGGAGTCCACTCATGAGGTGTGATAATAGGGGGATCTTTATCCTATCACACCCAGTTCCGGTCCATCGAGTCAAACCCTGCCTTCAGTTTTTGCAGCCATTTCTCCTTCCTTGTGGCATGCTCGTCTTGGTCATCCAGGGTCCTCTATTTTGTCATTTTTAGATAAAAATAATTTTATTTCATGTAAGGGTACGAGTCGTACTCAAAATTGTCAATCGTGTTCTTTAGGAAAAATTGTTAAGTTGTCGTTTGTAGAATCAAAATCTCATACTTTAATGTCATTTGATATTATTCATAGCGACTTATGGACGTCTCATGTTCCTAGTTCTGTGGGTCATCGGTATTATACTATTATGTTCTCTTTCTGGATGATTATTCTAAATTTCTATGGACGTTTCCAATAGCGAAGAAATCTCAAGTTTTTTCCATCTTCCTAAAGTTTAGAGCATTCATCAGAACCCAATTCGATCGTGAGATCAAAAATATCCAGTGTGATAATGGCAAATAATATGACAATGAGGTGTTTCGGGAATTCTATGCTAATAATGGGATAAATTTTTGTTTCTCTTGTCCTCATACATCTTCACAAAATGGGAAAGCCGAACGTAAAATTCGTTCCATAAATAATATTATCCGCACGCAATTACTTCATGCTTCCGTACCCCATAGTTTTGGCATCATGCTCTTCAAATGGCTACATATCTATTTAACATAACTCCTTCAAAAGGTTTGACATATTATTCCCTCCTTCAAATTTTATATAATAAAAATCTTTCATATTCACATCTTCGGGTTTTTGGGTGTTTGTGTTATCCGTTATTCCCGTCCACCACAATTAACAAACTTCAGGCCCGGTCGACTCCATGTGTGTTTTTGAGTTTTTCATCAAATCATTGTGGCTACAAATGCTTTGATTTATCCTCAAATAAAATCATCATTAATCGTCATGTCATTTTTGATGAATCCCACTTTCCGTTTGCTAAAAATCATACTCCCGTGCCTAGTTCGTATAATTTTTTGGATGAACAAATATCTTCGTATATTATTCAGTATTTTTCGGACATCTCTCGCACCCAGAATTCTCCAGCGGGCCCATTGCCCGCTGGTCCCACTGGCCCGTCACAACCCCCTCTGCCCAGTTGTGTCATCGGGCTGCCAAAGAATCGGGCTACCCAGCCTAACATCGAACTGTCCAGCCTCGCTTTACCGCGTTATCGCTCTCGAAGTCACAAGAAAGCCCACCGCCGCCGCCACCCGACCCGAGCCCAGCAAATTCCCGACATCCACTCAATTCTTCCTCGAGTCATAGACCGGTCACTCGTAGTCAACGGGGTGTTTTTACACCAAAAATACATTTTAATTTACATTCTAATAACTCTAAATCCCCCTTGCCCCGTAATCTTGTGTCTGCCTTAAACGAACCGAATTGGAAAATTGCTATGACTGATGAATATAATGCTCTTATTGATAATAAGATGTGGGAGTTGGTGCCCCGTCCTTGTGGTATTAATATTATTAGGTCTATGTGGATTTTTACTCATAAAGAGAATTCAGATGGTTCATTTGCTCGACATAAGGCGCAGTTTGTGGGTGATGGTAAGACTCAGCAGGTTGATATAGATTGTGGGGAGACGTTTAGCCCGGTAGTCAAGCCGGCTACCATTCACATTGTGCTTAGCTTGGCTCTTTCGAAGGCATGACTTATTCATCAGTTGGATGTCAAGAATGCTTTCCTACATTGTGATCTCAAGGAAACAATCTATATGCATCAACCGTTGGGATTCAGGGATCCCAACCATCCTCATCATGTCTGTTTGTTGAAGAAGTCCTTATATGGGCTTAAGCAGTCTCCACGGACCTGGTATACAAGGCTTGTTGACTATGTTTTAACTATTGGGTTCACTCACAGCAAGTCAGATAATTCCTTGTTCATCTACTGTACTGGTTCGTCCGTCGCCTACATTCTGTTGTATGTGGATGATATCATTTTGACTGCCTCTTCCGATGCCTTACGCCAGTCTATCATGACCATGCTCAGCTCTGAGTTTGCTATGAAAGACTTAGGGCCATTGAGTTACTTTTTGGGGATTGTCGTCAAGCGTCATTCAGATGGCTTGTTTTTGTCTCAACGAAAGTATGCGGCTGAGATCATCGAGAAGGCTGGGATGTCATCCTATAAGTCCACTTCCACTCCAGTTGATACGAAGCTCAAGCTGAGTGCCACGGCCAGCGTACCGTACGAGGATCCGACCCGTTATCGCAGTCTTGCAGGGGCCCTTCAGTATCTTACCTTTACGAGATCGGATATTACGTATGATGTCCAGCAGCTGTGTTTGTTCACACATGATCCCAGGGTTGAGCACATGAATGCGCTCAAACGCATCATTCGGTATATTCAAGGTACACTTAACTATGGGTTGCATTTATATCATTCCTCAACGTCCACACTGATCTCATATACAGATGCTGATTGGGGTGGTTGTCCCGACACCAGACTGTCTACGTCAGGATATTGTATGTTTCTTGGCAACAACTTGGTCTGCAAAGCGTCAGTCGACTCTATCCCGCTCGAGTGCAGAGGTTGAATATCAAGGGGTAGCTAATGTGGTTTCAGAATCATGTTGGTTACGTAATTTACTTTTGGAGCTTCATTGTCCCATTCATAAGGCAACCTTAGTATATTGCGATAATATTATTGCCATATACCTTTCAGGTAATCTGGTTCATCACCAACGCACTAAACATATCGAGATGGACATTCACTTTGTCCGTGAAAACGTTGCTCGGGGTCAGGTACGCGTATGTCATGTCCCGTCAAGATATCAAATTGCAGACATCTTTACAAATGATGTCCTTTTTAAAGATTTTAGGGACAGTCTCAGCGTTCGAAAACCGCCCGCTATGACTGCGGGGGTGTGTTAAATATACACAATATACATGGTCACGGGATTGCTCTCGGTTTTGGACTGATTTGTACCAAGTAATTTATGGTAAATATTTAGTATCCTAGTTTAGGTAATGTTGTATTATAATTAGTAGTGTATTACCATAATTAGTGTATTATCATAAATGTATAGAATAAGGTTTTAGGAATAGAATAGGAATATGATTCTCCTATTATGAAAAATATGTAACTTGAATATATAGTCTTTCAATTAATGAAAATAATCAAGGGATTATTTCTTTCAAGAATGTATTTAGTGCATTTTCGATTCTGGAAGTGCTTCTGGGTTGCTACTTTCGTGAAAATGAGTAAAATCTGGGTATTTGGATTTCCTCTCCAAAATTGATTCTGAAAGAAGCTACAATTTCTAGATTCTAATGTGAGTAGAATCAATTCTACATTTATTTCAATTTGATTTTTACTTTTTCCTTCATTGCCCTCTTTAATTTTTATCAACAACTCTACCACCTTCATTACCTTTTCCTATGTTTCGTGATTGTCATTCCAAAATTAAAAATGATCAACGATTGAAGTGTTCAATTATTACCACTCAAGTTTAAGGTGCACAATAGAAAGAACTTTTGGAGTATGGAAGAACAAATTTGCAATTCTACGTCGCATGCCCAAGTTCAATTTTGAAACACAGGTTCAAATAGTCGTCGCAACAATGACTATAAACAACTTTATCAGAAGGAATGCAGAAATGGATATTGATTTTGATCTTTATGAAGATGAAAGTACAATCATTCACCATGATGATTATCATAGATCATCTAACTTGAATCAATAACAGGTTTTCAATGTAGCTTCTTCATCAGAGATGGATCACGTTCGAGACTTAGTCTGCAATCAAATTATAGAGTACATGCAAAATTAGTATTGTAATAATATTTAAGTACTATATTGCACTTTAAATTCTATTATCTATTTGTAATTTTTATTTACATACTTCATATTTCACTATTATTTTAGTAATTTTTATTTATATGTACTTTGACTATGTCAATTTTAATAATTCTACATTCAAAAGCAATTTGATCAAAATTATCCAAACATCATGAACTGATAATAATCACTTTTACATTGTTGCATCCAAACATAAATCAATTATTGTCAAACTCAATTCTATCAAAATCAATTATGTCCACCGCAGAACTAAACACACACTTAGTTCATCCAAACTCTTAAGTAAAAGACTCATTTGACGTAAATTGGGTCTGACTGCTTTCATTTAATTAAAGTAACTTACCTAAATAGTTATAGTTATAGTTATATGGCTCTCACCAATCATAGTTATGCTTTTCAAAATACATTTAGTCAAATATAATTATGTTTACATATTTCGTGTGTATTTGAGTGTATTCAAATGCACAACTATCTTCTTTGAAAATATAGAAATACAAGCGAATACAAAAAATACGTTGTATTTACACTAAAAATGAAGAATATAACCAGATCCGATCACATCTCCGACAAAAATATAAAATATACTTAAATTCAAATTTGTGCTTCCTTTTCATTGCTTGGCAAAATTTCGTCATTTCCGACAAACCCGCTCTTCCACAGCACTCGAACCAAAATGAGGATCCCAATTGCATGAGCAATAGGTCTTACATGTAAAGGGTACAATATATTTAAAAATTTGTCAATATATAAAAAATACAAATTTAAAGAATAAAGGAGTCTTGAAAGTGTGGTAAAAAAGGAGAACAGAGAAAGGGTATCGACGGGGATCAGCGGGGGTTGACAAAGAGTTCGATGGAGGGGTTGAAGGGTCGCCTGAGAGTTGGCAGGGGGTCATCGAGTGACCCTTCGCTGCCGCCGGCCAAAGATGACGGATGGAAGAAGATGAGGATCTTCGTGCCTTTTGAAACCTGAGCTCTTGAATGCGTTAATACAATATAACAACCGAAGAGTAATTGAAATACACAATATAGCTATGAATTGTATACAAATTTTTTTAAAGTGTGTTATTATAATTAAATAACTCCTATAATTGGTTAGGACATGTAAATATTACTTAATTATATACCGTATATACTTTTGGTTCCTCACTGCTTCGTAATTTGTCTTGGGAGGTTTTTAGGATCATATTAAAATCATGAATACATAATTCTCTCTTCAAAATGGGACAACAACGCCAGCATTGTTATGAGATTATTTGTGTGTTTGAATAGAAACTCTTTGTTGCTTCCAGTAAAACCCAAATCGGCAGCCTGATTTCAGCAACGAATAGTGAATAGTGACCATTACAATTTTTATCCTACGAGTTGTAACAGAGGTACTGCCATACTAATAAATATTAATTTCTCATATACTAACACAACATACAAGACAGGCAGAATGGCTGAAAAGTAACCAACCCTATGATAACTTTGATTGGAGGAACTTAGTCCGCACAACAAAAGGAACATTAAATAACAATGATATTAAAACTAATCCCTTTTTGGGCAAGGGCCATTGTCACAACAAAGGTGAAGGATCAATAACAATATGCCTTAAAGGGTGTTCTACATCACCTCCACCAGCATGCTTGACAAATTCAGCTGGGGAAAGAAAGCTACCATGACAAACACAAACTATCTTGACTTCTTCTCCCTTCTTATATCTGTATAAGAATCCTTCGATCTTCTTTCCGTTTGGTCTGTCACCTTTTGTGGAAACACAAGGCATGTTAAGCATGAAGCTTCTGAACATTTCTTTAGCTTCTTTACCAGTTTTCTCTGACAAGATCACTGGTGATTTCTCATTAGTTGTTTCGGGTGCTGTAGCTACCGATTTCTGCTCGCGCTCTGGAGATTGGCCACTGGCTGGAGGTCTTGCCTCGGTACCATCACTTGGCCCTGCAAAGAAGCGGTACATAGAGCAAGTTAAGTGACAAGTATAAACAACCCAGAAATAAACTGCAAAAAGTATACTTCAATTACTACCAACAAAAAAACAAGTTAGCATTGCACAAGTCAATGTTATTTTCTGAAATCTTTGTTTTAGTCCCTGCAGATATTGACTGATTGTAGCGAGTCCTTGACTAATTTGCTAAGACCTTGAAGTTTCACTACTTTATGTGAGATTAGAAAATGAATACAGTTTATACATGGAGGCCGAATTATTACGTCTGATTAATCTATGTATTCTTTTTCATTCTAAAAAAAAATCTACGCATTCTTCTTTGGCACTTGAGGAGGATTTGCCTACTCTTGTAGGCTTTTTAGGATAACCTTCCTTCACTAGTAGGTTACTAAGGCGTTTAACTCTCTAGTGAGAAATGCTATGTTGTTTGTTGTTCGCCCTGAAATCAGAGGCGGTTTTAAGAGTGGCTTCTATGTGTTCAACTGAGCTCATTACTTTGGGGCTCGAACCGTGCATACATATTATATTATGTGTGCATTATATTATAATGAAATTAGTTCCTGGATTTCGCCCTCTAGACATTGTAGCATGTTGATGACCTATTTATTCAAGTACACAGATCCCATATTTCACAGATAGATGTGATATGAGATGAACAATTTTTTACAGGGTCTCTCATTTTCTGCAAGTGAAACTACCCAAACTATAGTACATGTTCATCCGGTAGCCACCATTCATTCAATGGACCGAAACCACACCTTAAAGATAAAAAAATCGTCAAATTTCTGGATTTACACTACCCTTGGAGTATCGACTTACAAATGTAATCAAAACAGTGAACATCTACAATTCTATATATCTGATGTGAAATTGGAAGACTTAAAGAGGCTGCCCATGATGGATATTATTTGAGAAAGCTGCTAGCTACCTACTTGATTTGAAATTTCACCATTTCGTACAAAGTAGAATAGCCTATATTCAGCAGCTTAAGATGGATAACTTTCATTATATTTCCTTGTTTCTTTTTTAAAATGTTGAAAGATTAGACGAAACGTCGCTCTACTAGGTTTGTAGTGTTGAGACACTTGAAGTAGTAGTAGCTGGTCGGTACAACATTTCATGAACTTACACACAATTTCGACACCTAATTCAAAATCCTATATCTGTCCTATGAAAGTAGGCAAGAACCAGAAAATACTTCTCCCAACAAACTTCTGCCTAGAGCAGTACTAACTACACCAGTAGAAGAGCAATTTCGCGTACGTCACACGGGTATTCGATAAGATGATTTTAAGAGATGTTCTGTATAGTGGATACACTACAGTTGAGCACCAAAAACCTTTAACCTAATCCTTCAAAGTTCTTGTTAATCTCGACCATTCTTTAGCTCAGGGGCGGAGGTAGAAGCTCAGATACGGATCCATCCCAAGTAACTTTTGCTCAAATAGTATTAGTTTTGTTAAGAAATTAGTTAAACATGTACATATATATTAGATTTAGACACTCAATTATTAGCACTTTCTTGGTAAACGCAAATGCCACTCATTAAAAAATGCAGCCTGGTGCTAAGAAGAATCCGGGGAAGGGCTGCATCCAAAAGGGCTTAATGTAGGCAGGCTATACACACCGATGCTTAGATGCAACATTCATACGTAATTTCACGACTCAAACAAGTGAGTTATAGGTCAAATCGACTGACGCTAATTTCACGGCTCGAACATGTGAGGTATAGATTATAATTGAGCAAGAAATTATAATCATCAACAAACTTATCCAAATACAAACGATTAATTTTAAAAATAATGAAGGATAAAAAGGAAGAAATTCAAGTGGATAAAGCAATAACCTTTATGATACCTTGAACAGGTTGTTGTTGGCTTTCCAAATCAGTCACCCCTGAAGAACCACTTCCTTGTGATCCCCCTGAAGACGGCAAACAATTCCCACCATTACTGCAACAACTTCCATTCTCATCATTTTCCTTAACAACTCTAACATTCTTCATTTTCTCCAATCTCTTCCTCTTTGCCTCCAGACGCCTTAACGATTGCAATTCCTTCCTTTTCCTCCACTCCTCTTCTGTCTCCACAGGTAAAGAACACGTCCTAATAAGTGGAAATTGAATTCCATTTCCATTACTATCATCACCAGAAAACACAAAATTTGTTATTGAAGATGAACGGTTTAGTTTCTTTGCTCTTTTTGGGTCAACCCCAAATCTACCGTTCAATGAAAGTCCTAAACTTAGCTCTATATCATCTTCACCCTCCACATTTTCATCAAATTCATAATTCCTTTTTCCATTGATGAATTTATAAAATATATCTCTTGAAATACACCATTTTTCTTTGTTTTCTCCAGTTTTTTCCATGTAAAACAAGCAGGAAAGTGTTAATACCCAGAAAGGTGTTGAATTTAGGAATACACAAATGAGAATCTTGAATTAAAATTTAAGAAAAAGATTATTTTTTTATAAAATGGGAATAGAAGAAAATATATCGCCATGGGAGGTTATAAAAGAGAAGATTTAAAGGGTGGAAAGTAGAAAATATGACAAGTGTTGAATTTATTTGGATGGGTTTATTTAAATGACAAGAATACCCCTGGGAGTGAAACGTAATTTTACAAGGAATTGACACGTAGTGGGTTGTGAGAGTACCAAAGACCCACGTGGCTTAGATAAGGACTTTGGAAAATGGTACCGAAACATACATACGTAGCTAGAATCTAAGAGGTAACCGATTAAAGGGACACGTGTTAATTATCTACTGAGGATTGGAGAGGCCCTGCCACGTGTTAAGAAATCTCTGCCTCATAAAGCCGCGATATTTCATAGGAGTACATATCTTTTTTCAATTAAATTTGAATAAAAATCTTTTTTTATACTCCCTCACTTCCATAATAAGTGGTCTTTTAGTTCACGTACACTTCTTAAAAAATTATTCATTCCTAAAAAAAAAAAAATTATTAATTTATTCCTAATTAAATTATGCATACATAATTAAATGCCTAAAAAAAGATAGCTAATGAATCTTAATTATTTAAATAAGAATAATTTTAGAAAAATATACCCAAAATATTTTTGAAGTCCTAAAATACCACTTATTTTACAATAAAATAAAATAAAATCTAAAAAATAACTTATGAAACGAAGAAAACATAGTAAACACTAATAACAACTATATTTATACTAAACAAATAAATAAATACAAACATATTCACTTAAAATAGTTATATATAATAAATTAATTAAATTACAAAATTTAATTTAGAAATATGTTTTAGACCCACACTCAGATTTGACTTCATATAACACTAATCTCTTGTGCTTTTGATCAAATAAAAAAGAATTTACTCTAAATTATTTAAGAAGTAAATCACCCCATTGCAAACGATTATGCTACTTAAATGTTATGTTAAGTAAGAAAATTTCGCATTAATACTGTAAGTTTAAGTTGAATTATGGGATGGCCAGGTTCTCAACTATACTTTTTGGACTATTGATTTATTTTTTTAGTAGTTATTGTGTTTAGGTTAGATTATGCACATATTAACTAATTACATAAATACCTTTACCTTCCACAAGCACCGATACTAATAAGTTAGTTGGAATTTGAACAAATAAAAAGAAATTACTTAATTTTTATCCCTTACACTCAAAACTAGTGGTGAGAATCTTAAAATTCAAGAATTCATTGGCAATTGGCAAGGTTTGTCCTTTGTCTACAACAATAATAGCATACCCAATGAAATCTCATAACGTGGAATTTGGAAGGTAGAGTGTACACAGACCTTGCCTCTACCTTGGTAGATAGAGCGGTTGTTTCTGAAAGACCCTCGGCTCAAGACAAAGCATAAGCACAAGCAAAGCAAGAGAAACGTTCAGACCTGGATAGAAAATTTAAAGCAGTATTAAAATGATTGTAACAAAAGCGAGTAAGTCATGATAGAGCATTCTGAAAAAGAAGCAGTAACTAACATATGTATATAAGATAAACAAAGCATACTAAAGAACACAACAACAGAAATCAAACGACATGGGACAATAAAGCATTACTGCGTCTACTAGTATTATAGGCTAAGCAGACCTACAATAATAAACACTACAACTACCAGTATGTAAGCGTAAGTAGAACTACGCTCAACTACCCACCACCCTTCTACCCTAATATGTGTCCTCCACAACCTCCTATCTAAGGTCATGTCCTCAGTAAGTTGCACCATCACCATCTCCTGTCTAATCACCTCTCCCCAATACTTATTTGCCCTACCTATACCCCTCATGAACCCGTCCATAGCCAACCTCTCACACATCCGCACTGGGCATTTGTGTCTCTCCTCTGCATATGCCCAAATCATCTCAACATCGCTTCTCGCATCTTATCCCCCACCGAGACCACTCTCACTCTGTCCCGGATATCATCATTTCTAATCATATCCTTCCTTGTATGCCCAAACATCTATCTCAGCATCCTCATCTCCGTAACTTTCATCTTTTGGATGTGTGAAGTCTTGACTGGTCAACACTTCGCCCCATACAATATAGTCGGTCTAACCACCATCTTATATAACTTGCCTTTAAGTTTTGATGGCACTTTTTTATGACACAAGACTCCAGATGCGAGCCTCAATTTCATCCACCCTGTCCCAATACGATGTGTTACATCGTCATCAATCTCTCTATTCCATTGGATAATAGACCCGAGGTACTTGAAGCTTCCTTTATTTGAAATTACCTGAGTACCAAGCCTCACATCTACGCATGTCCCAAGGTCGCTCCCGATACTGAACTTGCATTCCAAGTATTCTGTCATGGTCCTACTCAGCCTGAACCCTTTAAACTCCAGAGTCTGTCTCTAAACCTCCCGCTTATCATTCACTTTGCTGCGAGTCTCATCAATCAGGACTATGTCGTCTGCGAATAACATACACCATGGCACCTCCTCTTAGATTTGCCTTATCAGTCCATCTATCACCAAGGCAAATAAGAATGGGCTAAAAGTTGATCCCTGGTTCAGCCCCATCATCACTAGAAAGTGCTTCGAGTCTCCTCCTACTATCCGTACCCTGGTCAGTGCTCCATCATACATATCCTTGATCGCCCTATTGTATGACACATGTACATATCTAACCTCCAAACATCTCTATGGGACCTCCCTAGGGACTTTGTCGTACGCTTTCTCGAGGTCGATGAAAACCATATGTAAGTCTCTCTTCCTCTCCCTATACTGCTCCACCAGCCTCCTAATAAGATGAATGGCTTATGTAGTCAAACACCCCGACATGAATCCAAACTGGTTCTCGAAAATAGACACGTCTCTTCTCACCCTCATCTTCACGATTCTTTCCCAAACTTTTATAGTGTGGCTTAGCAGCTTGATACCCCTATAGTTGTCGCAACTCTGGATATCACATTTGTTCTTGTACAAAGGAATCGTTGTACTCCACCTCCATTCTTCAGGCATTCTCACTGTCTTAAAAATGACGTTAAACAACTCAGTCAACCACTGCAAACCTGCCCTGCCTATGCTCTTCCAAAATTCAACTGGGATCTCATCATCCCCGGTTGTTCGTCCCTTGCGCATCCTGCGAACAACACCC
Organism: Anisodus acutangulus; assembly: GCA_029783415.1. Lineage (NCBI taxonomy): Eukaryota > Viridiplantae > Streptophyta > Magnoliopsida > Solanales > Solanaceae > Anisodus > Anisodus acutangulus. The sequence goes on along the minus strand of CM056499.1, from coordinate 32,378,143 downwards.
TTAACCTCCTGAACCTTAATGCTTCTACAATATCCAAAATCATGGTACCTTCCGGATTGCTCCAGATCTCCCAGCACAATGTCTTTATCTCCTTTTTCGTTCAAGAGTTATGGAAGTACGACTGACACCTCCTTTTAATATACGCATCCTCTACGAGTACTTTGTCATCCTCATCCTTGATGCACCTCACGTGATACAGGTCACGGGCCCTCCTCTCCATCACCTTGGCTAGTCTGTACTACTTCTTATCCCCATTGTTTCCCTCTAATTCCATATACATACGTTCAAAAGCCGCTGTTTTTTCTGCCGTAACCGCTAGGTTTACCTCCCTCCTCGCCATCTTATACAATTCCATATTCGTCAACTTCTCCACCTCATTCTTGCTTTCTATCAATTTTGTGTACGCCGCTTTCTTTGCTTCCACATTCTTTTGAACTTTACCATTCCACCACCATTCCCCTCGATGCCCACCACGGCTACCCCCGCGAGACCCCTACCACTTCCCTAGCTACCTCTCGAATGCAACTGACTGTCATGTCCCACATACCGATCGCATCCCCACTACTCCCCCAAGCCCCCTTGGCTATCAACCTCTCCCTCATATCTCATTTGCACTAGCCATGCTCAAACTCCCCCATTTGATTCTTAGCCTGTCATCCACAACCCTCTTCTTCTTCTCCATCTTGATCTCCAAATCTATCACCAAAAGCTTATGTCGGGTTGTAAGATACTCACTCGGAATAACCTTGAAGTATTTACAAAGACTGTTGTCAACCTTCATATGGAGCAAAAAGTCTATATGAGTCTTAGCTACCGAGCTACGAAAAGTCACTAAGTGCTCATCCTTCTTCATGAGCCTCAAATTGTCTATCACCGTCCCAAAAGCTTTAGCGAACTCCAAGAGTGAGACATCTCCCCCGTTCCTGTCCCCGAGGCCAAAGCCTCCATGCACGTCGTCATAAACCCCGGAAGTGACCCGATATGTCCATTGAAATCCCCTCATACAAATAACTTCTCAGTGGGTTGTATACCTCCCACCACCTCGTCCACATCCTCTCAAAAGCGCCTCTTCTCTTCCTCGTCCAAGCCCGCCTTCGACGCGTAGGCACTAATAATGTTTATAGTGGACCCTCCAACTACCAACTTAATCGTCATCACCCTGTCATTTCCTAACCTCTACCACCTGATCCCTTAGCTCGTTGTCTATCAAAATGCTTACCCCACTTACCTCGACCTACCCGAGAATAATAACTTATACCCGTCAATATCCTTAGCCTTATGTCCTACCCATTTGATCTCCTGGACACAGTTTATATTAATCATCATCTTCTTAAGAATCTTAACTATATGAACTTCCCCGTGAAAGTCCCAATGTTCCAAGATCCTATTCTCAGCCTAGCATCACCCTTACCCCACTTACCCTAAACCCTCGCCCCGTCCCCTTGTCTTTTATCAGGTACACAAATTATTTGATCTCCTATTAAGTCTTACGCTAAGCTATAATTTCCTAAATTATTATTAGTCTAAAAGGCCCGTACATTCCGATACATTCTAAGGATTACCTTATATGTATTGAGAATGTATATAAACACTATTAGTATACTTAATCAATTACTATAATATATTATTTGAAGTTTTTAATTCGTTTACTCAATTAATTTTTTAGACTACATGTTAGTACTACTTAACCTGGTTATGGTACAATTTTTTTTATATATAGTGGTGTATGAAAAGTTACATTCAATTAATTGTATATAGTACAAATGTACTATTTCCTCCGGATAAAAAAGATTGTCCACTTAATTTTTATTTTTTGAATAAAAAAAGTGTTTACTTATCAAATCAAGAAAAAATTAATTTTACTTTTTTAGATTTTTCCTTATTAAGTATTAGGTGACCAAATTTCAATGCCTATTTAATTAAGAACATTTTAGTCAAATTATCTATTTTTATTTAAAAATTAATATTTTCTTAAAAAATATATAAATGACTAAGTAGATACTTTTTTTAATAGAAGGAAGTATTAAAATGAGTTTAATGATTTTGATTTAATGAAAAGTAATTAGAACCACAGAAGAAAGTTGTTGTCCCTGGCTTTATCACATGACCCCATTTGACAATTATTTTTACAAGCAATCTCGGACTCATCAGCAGACAGCAACATCACATTGCCACCAATGTTTTATTCCAACTTGGCCTACATTTTTCGACTTTGTAAATGAAAAGAATGGACACTAGGGTTTTTTCGGCCCAAACGCCATTTTAACTTAACTACTCCGGTCCAATCATTCTCAATTTCCAAAAATCTCAAAGCAGGCCTATCAAATCCGAATTAGAAAACTTCCATATTAGATGAAATTATTGCTCTTATTAAAAATAAGATGTGGGAGTTAGTACTCCGTCCATCTAATGTGAACATCATAAGGTCTATGTGGGTTTTCTGTCATAAAAAGAATTTCAATGGCTCATTTGCGAGATACAAAGCTCGCCTTGTTGGTGATAGCAGGTTGGCGTGAATTGTGGTGAAACATTCAGTCCGGTGGTTAAGCCAACAACTATCAGGACTGTTCTTAGCCTGGCACTGTCAAAATCCTGATCCATTCATCAGTTGGATGTCAAAAATGCATTCTTACATGGCCACTTACAGGAGACGGTGTACATGCACAAGCCTTTGGGTTTATGAGACTCCACACATCCGAATTATGTTTGCATGTTGAAAAAGTCTTTATATGGCTTGAAATAGGCTCCCCGGGCATGGTATAACAGGTTTGCAGGATTTGTATCTACACTGGGTTTCTCACACAACAAGTCCGATCAGTCCTTGTTTGTTTATAAGAAGGGTAGCGACATGACATATATACTCCTATATGTATATGACATCATCCTCACAACCTCATCTACATCACTTCACGAGTCTATTATGTCCCTCATTGCTGTCGAATTTGCAATGAAAGATTTGGGTACTTTAAATTATTTTTTGGGCATTGGTGTAACCCAATATGCAGGTGGCCTATTTCTCAGTCAAAATAAATACGCCGAGAAAATCCTTGACAAAACTGGTATGTCCTGCTGCAAACCATCACACACACCGGTTGATACAAAAGCCAAATTGAGTAACTATGCAGGGACCCCATACAGTGATCCATCACACTACCGCAGCCTTGCAAGGGCTTTGCAGTACCTCACTTTCACGAGACTTGATAACTCCTATGCGGTTCAGCAAGTGTGTTTACATATGTATGATCCGAAAGAGGAACATATGGGGGCTTTCAAGAGAATTCTGCGGTATGTCAAGGGTACTCTTCATTTTGGACTGCATATGTATAAGTACTCTATTTCGAGTCTCTCGTCTTATACAGATGCAGATTGGGGTGGTTGCCCGGACACACGACGTTCAACCTCTGATATTGTGTATTTTTTGGAGATAACCTTATCTCATGGTCATCCAAACGACAACCAACGATGTCTCGGTCGAGCACTGAAGTAGAATACCGAGGGGTATCCAATGTGGTTGCTGAATCATGTTGGCTCCATAATCTTCTTTTAGAGCTCCATTGTCCAATTGAAAAGGCAAACGTGGTTTATTGTGATAATGTAAATGCGATATACTTATCCGACAATCCTGTCCAACATCAACGCACAAAACACATAGAAATGAATATATTATTTGTCCGAGAAAAGGTTACACGTGGACAAGTCCGTGTTCTCCATGTACCGTCACGTTATCATATTGCGACATTTTCACCAAAAGTCTTCCGCACATACTATTTGATGATTTCAGGGACACTCTCAGCATACGAGAACCTCCTGCTAAGACTGCGGGAGACTGTTAAGATCCAATAATCATAAATCATGTATATTGTACTCATATATTTTATGATGATTGTAAATTAGTATCATAGAATTAGGATTGATTAGATAAATCATATTAATTAGTATATTCTCAGAGATAGCCAAGAGTGATTCTTGAGAGTTGTATATATTGTTTATTTCAGAATAAAATAAAGGTAAGGAATTGATTTCCTACCGTAAATACTATTTTTCCTACAACTTGCTCTCCATTTAGTACATTTTTATTTAATGCAATTTGCAGCTAATGATTAGTAAGTAGTAACTGTGGGATACAACAATTGCAGGGAACGGGAAGTAAGTAAATATTACAATTGCTAGAAAATGATCAACTAAAGATTACAATAAAACTGGAAATCAAGAATGGAATAAACTCATTGTATGATTTGCTGAGTCGAGTGATGGTACTCTGTCTTTAAGACAAGATTACTCCGTATATCTCCTTTTACGTTGTCGGGCAATAGTCTCCCAAGATACAACAACAACTTAATAATTGAGCAAAGGAAACTCAAATGTTACTTTTGAAGAACTTTGAGTGTAGTAGACTTGCTAGAGAGAAAAAAGATGAAATTAGAAATTCTGTAGATATTTCTAAGTGTAGTGTAGTGTTCAACAATTGAGCCAAAGGCCTCAATTTACAGTGTAAGGAGATGACTCCTCAACTAGCCAATTAATGACCTTCAATAGCCATGTAATGACACTTATTGAGAGGGGTTACATTCAGCCAAATAATAGCTGAATTCATGTGCTAAGTAATGGAGATTCAATGCTCCAAAACCAGCCCAAAGGTCAGAACTTTCCAACTTCCTGTCGCAACATTCTGCCTCCGAAGCGCCGCGGCTCCAGTGACTGGCCACCCAATTAGCGTCGCGGCGCTCAGGTGCCTCGGCTCCGACGGGGCTGCGCCGCGGCCCTTCGCGGCTCCGCGACGACTTCCGACTCATTTCATCTTACATTTCTTCCTTCGATTACCAACGTGGAATACTTTGTCATTTGACCAATAACCGTCCATCATTCTATGTCTCAAACGTATTACATACGTACCAATATCTCTTTCACTAATGAAATTTGCGATACTTGCCACTACGTGTGCACGTGTATGAAAACGACATTTCCGACGTGCGGGCCCCCAATTATTTGAGTCATAAATAATGGGATATACTTAATTCCACATTAGTAAATTTCCAACAATCCCCTCTTGAAAGAGATTTTGGCCACTCACATAGTGCCTTTTCCATCAATCTTTCAGCGGACCGATGTTGCATCTGGATAGTTAGCTTCTGCTTTGAACCTTCCATAGTTGAATACCATTAGACTTACTTACTGCGCGGTGAACGTGATGTCTTGAACCGTTATTGTTTAGTGTAAACCAAGTCAACGGTACCAACACAACAATTTTCCTTACTCTGTTCTTCTTAATGTTTTGTCCGTTGTGGCCGTGGACACTTCTTGGATTCTTAAGTGCGTTCATTTGAGGTGGCATGTTCTCGCACTTAAATAGGTGGTCTCCTATAAGGTATCCTACTATACCCCACTTTACAAGTGTTAGAAACCATTAAAAGTTTCCCCAAACCTAACCTCAACCGGTGAGGATCATTAAAGGTTTTGGAAACTTAACATTTACCCACATTGCATATAGCACTTATAGTCTATCGCGGGAACAACTTTGGATTTGGTGTTTCTTTACAGAAATCACTATCCGTAGTGCTCATGCTTCCACCGAAGCGCTCAACTGAACCTCTACAACTTAGTTTTCCCATTGAATCTAATTCATGGGATCTCCAGTCAATAAGGTTGGGTTACCACCGTATTGGTCCTTATACCTTGGGTTTTAAGCCCATTCCCCTAGACAAGCAGAACATCTGATCCTTGGGTAAGCCCTTTGTCAATGAGTTCGCTATGTTATCCTTTGATTTTATGTAATCAATGGATATTATACCCGTGGTGATCAGCTGCCTAACGGTCTTATGCCTCCGTCGAATATGACGAGACTTGTCATTGTACATAAAACTTCGTGCCCTCCTAGAGTTGACTGACTGTCGCAGTGGATCATTACAGAAGGTACGGGTTTGTCCCAACAAGGAACATCCTCTAAGAAGTCGTGAAGCTACTCAGCTTCTTCTCCTACTTTGTCTAAAGCGATAATCTCTGATTTCATCGTGGATCGGGCGATGCAAGTTTACTTTGAGGATTTCCAAGACACAGCCCCACTACCAATTGTAAATACATATCCACTGGTGGACTTGGTGTTCTCTATATCAGATATCCAGTTTGCATCACTGTACCCCTCCAGTATAGCTGAATATCTCGAATAATGCAACCCGTAAGTTAGCGTGTATTTCAGGTATCGTAGTACCCGATTTAACTGCCTTCCAATGATCATTATTCAGATTACGGGTGAACCTAGCCAACTTGTTGACTGCATAAGCATATCAGGTCGGGTGCAGTTTGTTATGTACATCAAACTCCAAATCACCTATGCATATCGCTCCTAGCATACGGGTGCACCACAATTTTTATCAAGCTTTTGATTTCTATCCATTGGTGACTTCATAGGCGAACTGTCAAATATCTCGAACTTTCTCAACACATCATCGATGTAGTGAGACTGAGATAAGACCAGTCCGTCTGACGTCTTAAAGATCTTTATCCCTAAGATGACACATGTGATATCCATATCATTTATGTCGAAGCACTGTTTCAACATGTTCTTAGTCTCTAGAATCAAGCTAGGACTGCTCCCTGTGATCAACATGTCATCTAGGTACATGCATATCATGACGAACTAGTCAGAATTACCTTTCATGTAGACACATTTGTCACACTCATTAATGGAGAAACCCTTCGATAGTAGAGTACTATCAAATTTTTTATGCCATTACTTCGGAGCTTGTTTCAACCAATACAGAGATTTGACAAGGCGACATACTTTCTTCTCTTGCCCTGGAACCACATACCCCTCGAGTTGTTCCATATAAATTTTTTCTTCCAAATCACCATTTAGGAAGGTTGTCTTGACATCCATTTGATGTATCTCAAGGTCACGCAACGCTGTGATCGCAACGAATACTCGTATAAATGTCATCCTAGACACCGGGGAGTACGTGTCAAAATAGTCAAGGTCTTCTTTCTGCCGATAGCCCTTGACTACCAACCTGACCTTGTACTTATCTATAGACCCATTTTCTTTATACTTCCATTTGAGTATCCATTTACAACCCAATGGTTTATTTCCCAGAAGAAGATCAACCAACTCCCAAGTATGGTTATGCAAGATGGAGTCAATTTCATTTTCAATAGCTTCTTTCCAGAGCGGTGCCTCTGAAGTTGACAATGCTTCAACAATTGTCCTTGGTTCATCATCAACCATATAAGCTACAAAGTCAGGATCGAAGGACCTATCCCTTTTACTTCACATTGGTTCCATCTCTGGAGTCTCCAAGTTCTGAGAATCTAGAACACTAGATTTTGGATATTCAGCCACTTCGAAGTCCACTAGATCTGAACCATCCAGACTCGGGCAGTCAACAACTCCCGGTTCCTGAGAGCTTTGTTCATAACTTCGTTTGCGAGAGGTTATGTCTTTTTTCTTTCTAGGAAAAGTATCCTCAAAGAATTGAGCATTCCTTGATTCCATGATTGTACCCCCGTGGATATCTAGATTATCTGACTTATGCACTAAGAAGTGATAAGCACTACTGTTATTTGCATATCTGATGAAAATGCAATCTACAGTCTTAGGCCCAATCTTGACCAGTTTTGGCTTGGGTACTTCGACCTTTGCCAAACAATCCCACACCTTTAAATATTTATAGGTGGATTTCTTTCCCTTCCATGATTCATATGGAGTTTTGTCCTTACCCTTATGTGAGACTCTGTTAAGAATCGCATTAGCGGTAAGGACGGCTTCTCCCCACATGTTTTGGGGAAGACTGGAATTGATGAGCAAGACATTCATCATTTTCTTCAATGTGCGGTTCTTACGTTCCGCCACACCATTCGACTGAGGTGAGTATGGAGCTGTCGTTTGATGAACAATGCCCGATTCGACATAATATTCCTCAAATGGCGCTATATATTCTCCTTTTCTATCGCTATGAATGGATTTAATCCGCATGCTTAGTTGGTTCTCAACTTCTGCTTTGTAACGTCAGAATGCTTCAAAAGTTTCATCTTTACTTTTCAACAAGTAAAGGTAACAATACCTTGTGCTATCATCAATGAATGTCACAAAGTACTTGTTCCCCCCCCTCTAGTTTGTGCAAACTTTAAATCATATATATCTGTGTGAATAAGTTCTAGAGGAGCAGTATTCCTTTCAACGGATCGAAAATGAATCTTTGTGAGTTTTGCCTCTATGCACACCTCACACTTATGTTGAGGGATTATGTCGATAGACTGCAACAACTCCAACTTTATCAACCTTTGGATGGACTTGTAGTTAACATGTCCTAATCTATGATACCATAAATTAGAGGACTCAAGCAAGTAAGAAGAAACTTCAATATTTTTGCTTGCACGTAATACAGACATGGCGTTAACTTTGAAGAGGCCTTCACAGACGAAGCCCCTTCCCACAAACGTTCCATTCTTGGTGATTACAAATTTATTGGACTCAAATACTAGCCTAAAACCAGCATTAACCAATAAATGACCTCAAATTAAATTTCTCATAATCTCAGGAACATGCATCACCTCCTTCAAAGTGAGTTCTTTTTCAGAAGTCATCTTCAGGACTACCTTTCCTACCCCCAGCACGTCAGAGGAAGCGTTGTTACCCATGAACAACTTCTTGTTAGTAGCTGGTGTATAAGTGGAGAAGGCATCTCTATTGGAACAGATGTGTCTTGTAGCACCTGTGTCCATCCACCACTGCATGGGATTCTCAAGAAGGTTTGCTTCAAGCACCACCACTGAGAACTCCCCAATCGTGTCGTCCACAAGCCTGTCTTTGAGGACGTTAACCTGTGCCTTGCCCTTAGCCTTGGCCTTTTCTTGTTGCTCACTTTTGACCTTACGGCAGTCCTTGATCACGTGACTAGGTTTCCCACAGTGGTGATAGTTTCCTTTGAACTTCTTCGCTGCTTGGGTCTTGCCGTCTTTCTGGAACTTGCGCTTCTTGCTTGGGTTCCCTTTGGCCTCAGCCAGATTTGCCTTTGCCTCAGCAGGTTGTTTACCCATAGACAAGACCTTCTTATTATCTTCCTGAATTTGGAGTTTGATAATAAGTTCTTCAAAGGTCATTTCCTTTGTCTTGAGTTTTAAGTAACTCATAAACTCATTCCATGAATGAGGTAACTTTTCAATTAGTGATGCAACCAAAAATTGCTCATTTGGTTTCATACCTTCCAAATCCAGGTGATGTAGAATCATTTGGAATTCCTGGACTTGAGACATCACTGTTTTACTATCCACCATTTGAAATTTCAGAAATTTCCCAATGATGAATTTCTTAGTACCTGCATCTTGTGCGTTGTACTTCTTTTACAGTTTTTCCCACAGATCTTTGGCAGTGCCGACGGTGCAATACACCGTGTAGAGAGGGTCTGACAAGCAATTCAAGATATAGTTTTTACACATGAAATCACTATGACTCCATGTATCAAGAACCATCTTCATGCCATTAATGACATGGATACCTTGGCCCCCTTAAGTCGTTTCAGTAGGCGAATGGTTCATTTCATCTCCAGCTTGTGGAGGATCTTCTGTTAGAAAACGAGTCATTCCCATAACAGTCAGATAAAAGAGCATCTTCTGTTGCCATCTCTTGAAATTGGAGCCCATGAACTTTTCTGGGCGTTCATGATGGAATCCAATGCCGGAGGAACTGCCGTTCCTCGAGCAGCAGAAAAGACGTTGGTTGAGCCTTGAGTAATCAGAAAGGCATTTGGTGTGCCCTGAGCAGTGGGGAAGGCAGAGGGGTTGCCTTGAGTAGTAGCAGCAGCAGAATCAGAAGCGAGTTGTTCTCTTCCAGTCATCTTTCTAGAAAGGATCAATTAAATATTACAATAAAACTGGAAATCAAGAATAGAACAAACTCCTTGTATGATTTGCTGAGTCGAGTGACGACACTATGTCTTTAAGACAAGATTGCCCCGTATATGTCCTTTTACGTTGTCGGGCAATAGTCTCCCAAGATACAACATCAACTTAACAATTGAGCAAAGGAAACTCAAGTGTTACTTTTGAAGAACTTTGAGTGTAGTAGACTTGCTAGAGAGGAATAAGATGAAATCATAAATTCTGTAGATATTTCTAAGTGTAGTGTAGTGTTCAACAATTGAGTCAATTGCCTCAATTTATAGTGTAAGGAGATGACCCATCAACTAGCCAACTAATGGCCTTCAATAGCCATGTAATGACACTTATTGAGACTGGTTACATTCAGCCAAATAATGGTTGAATTCATGTGCCAAGTAATGGAGATTCAATGCTCCAAAACCAGCCCAAAGGTCAGAACTTTCCAACTTTCCATTGCAGCATTCTGCCTCCGAAGCGTCGTTGCTCTGTGAATTAGCGCCGCGGCTCCAGTGACTGGCCACCCAATTAGCGCCACTGCGCTCCCTGGGAGGCGCCGCGACGCTCCTGCGCCTCGACTCCGACGGGGCTACGCCGCGGCCCTTCGCAGCTCCGCGGCGACTTCCGACTCATTTCATCTTACACTTCTTCCTTCGTTTACCAACGTGGAATACTTTGTCATTTGACCAATAACCGTCCATCATTCTATGTCTCAAACGTATTACATACGTACCAATATCTCTTTCACTAATGAAATTTGCGATACTTGGCACTACGTGTGCACGTGTATGAAAACGACGTTTCCGACGTGCGGGACCCCAATTGTTTGAGTCATAAATAATAGGATTTGTAAATTTCCAACCGTAACTTTGTTTCCTTACTCTTTCATTTTGATAATATTTGAATAATGAGAAAAGGACAACAAAAGACTATGATATACAGAAAGTAATTAACAAAACCCATGGACATTTAGTTTATTCAAATAGTGGGGAATTTGCTTGATGTTTTATGATTATACCCAACTTGTTCTTTCTTACATGTCATGGTCCAAGAACACACACTATATCCAACTTTTGTGTGTGCTCTCATAATGCATTAGTATAAATTAATTCATTTAAAATCGAAAGAGAACATACAAGAAATGAGGACAAAGGAAGGTTACATCGGTTTTAATTCTTTCAATCAGTTGACTGGATTCTTATAATAATAATTATAAGATAGACTACTTTATAGAAAAAAAATCAAAAATTGACATATAATCATAATAGATCGATTACCTGCACGGCTAAAAAGATTAACATTATTTTTAAGAAAGGGAATTACACCCATGACCTTGGAAATTGGTGTCATCAAGGGGATCCAAAGGTTAACTTACTGGTTCAGGGCAACCAGTAGCTTTTGGTTATATATTGTATTGTATAGAAATTCATAAACTTTAAATTTTGAATTCGCCTTTTGATGGTATTGAACTTTTGACCACCACTTGCTCCATAGACAAACCTTCAACATCAAAAGTCAAAACTTGTTAAACTATCAAGCGAGGTCAAAAGTTCAAGATCACCCACATTCAAGTTAATTCTGGTAAACAACCGCTATTCATACTATATCCAATCCATATTATTTGTATTTAAAGTTTTTACACTCGTGTAAATATTCAAAATTACCCTTTTACCTTTCCTCAAACCCAATTAATTAATATAAACTAGTAATTCATCCGTCTTAATTTATATGATATAATTTGATTGGACACAGAGTTTAAGAAATAAAAGAAGACTTTTAAATCATGTGCCCTAAAATAAATCAAAGATGTTTATGTGGTTATAGATCATCTCGTTAAGCGTAAAAAGTAAAATTTAAAGTAAAATTATTGTCAAATAAGAAAATGTGTCATTCTTTTTTGGACAGATGGAGTAATGAGGATAAACCAAAAATTTGATCATTTTATGGACAGAGTTGCCTTTTCTTAAATAGAATTTCATACAGAGACAAAACCTCGAATCAATCATTTTTCTCAAGTCGTACAAGGAGAAAGCTTCATATACGTTTCTAGGGTGGGTGTTGTTCATCTATATTTGTCTCAATGAGCCATCTATCGAATTGTTGCAATTGATGTTCGATCCCGAAGAGAAGGAAAAGATCTTCGTAAAGTGAGTTTTTATGATCCAATAAAGAATCAAACTTGAGAAACAATAAAGTTGCTTATTTTTAAAAAAAAAATTGGATATCAAATATCTATAAAAACTTTTGCTAAATGATTAATATTTAGAACCAAATGAAATACTCCATTAAGACAAAAGTATGTTGAAACTTACTTTTCTTTTGCTTTATTAAACCAAACAAATAAAAACCTAGGGGAGAAGTCAGAAGAGGGTAGTTGATCCAATTGAAAACAAAGACCAAATGGACATGATTTTAAATGGCAAGTTGGTCCAAAAAAAAGAATCTCTCAACAATACGCCAAGGATAAAAAAATCCAGCAGAGGATCAAAGTGGGTCCCTCAAGATCATCCAACTTGCATACTCAATCGAAGTTAGAAACGTGGAGGGGTTGTGGAGGTGTACGTGTCAAATATCCAGTGGCTTAAAGGCAGACAACAAGTTGCTTTCCATTGGAAAAGTGAAAGGAATAGGCATTTCTGGCATAAATATAGGCCAAACTTGTTGTGTTTGTGTCTACCACATAAAATGTGTGCTGTTTCTTCTACTTTTTCCTTTTGAATAAAGGGTTAAATTTCGAAATTGATTATATTATGCTTTCGTTAGAAATCAGAGTGAATGGGTGAAAAACTTTTTAAATTATTATTATTTTATAAGTTTTATATTTAAATTATTAGTGTTCACAGAATTTTTTGAAATATCATAAACCCATATAAAATATTTTTTGAAGGAATATGACATGGTACGTCAATATCACACTTCAAAAACACCTCCCAAGAGTTATGGTTTATTATATATTCAACCATTATTTCATCTCCACATGCCTCTCAACAAACTATTTCAAATAGTTTATTATATATTCAACTATTTTTTTTTTAATTTAAAGGAGTTATAGTCCAGAAGCAGAAAAATGATATAGTTTACTCTAGAAATTACCAACAAAAAGAATCAGTGAATGACACATGGAATTACACACCACGAAATGCTAAACTCACAATGCTCTGATTCCAAAGTCTCCATTGTCCACTGAAGCCTCTCTACTTTCATCTTACTCCATAATTTTCAGTTGTTTTGAATGGGAGGAAGTACATTTTATCGTTCAATGATTATCTCACTAATGGATCGTTTGATAGAATGTATTAGAGAAAATAATGCATGTATTAATTTTGTGTATTATTAATCTCTTGTTTGATATTTTTTTTCAATCTATGTATAATTAATATAAGCATTAGTTATATTATCCTTTGCATAATTAATACCTAGCAAACTATGATATTAATAATGCAATGAATTTTAATGCATGCATAAACATGATTAAAGACACAATTAACCATAAAATTCCAATATATTTTTGTAAACAATCAATTGCTTTTAAAAATTATACAATACATATTATTTCTAATACACCAAACCAAACGGTGAATAAAAAATAATTCCTACATAATTATTGTCAGCATTACTAAATCACTCTATTCATCATTGTTCTTATACACTGTACAAACGCACCCCTAAAAGTTTCATTTGACTACCGCAGAAAAAATGAAAGTGCACTCCATTGGGTCAAATCTGTCGTAATCAATTAGGCATAACAGCAAGAGCGTCAATCGCAGATTTTTTCATTATTCATCCCATGATAAATAATGCCATAAAATTCCTACCTGGCCAGTGGACCACTACAGTACAAACAGCTGTAGTTTGGACGGCGATCCAAATTGAGAAATAAATTTTTAACCAATCCATCAAGATAAGAAATATATAAACAGAAAGAAAAGTTGAAACTTCCAACCAAAGGTCACATCAAGATAAGAAATACTTCATTGATGCTAAATTCAGCTTCAGCAAAGAAGCTAGCTAATTTTTTAGCAAATCACTCTAAGCATTCAACAAAAGCCTTTTCCTATATATGATTGGAAATAACATTAAGCACTGCCAGTTGCATTTCCTACCCTGTGAAACACGAGTCACGGGTCACCTACGCCAAAAAAAAATGTTAGTAAAAGAAAAAGCCCGACACTTCAACTTGAGAGAACCCAAGCTGTCAAGGAAAAAGGAAAAAATAGAACGAAAAATTAATGTCAATCTCAACTTTGATTAACTTGATATCACTACACAGCTAAAACTGTTCCGCTGCTTGCACACCGGCTAACAAAGAAACTAGGTCAAAATTTACCACCAAAATTTATCCAGCCACACAAACTATGCTGTAGCAGAACTCTGACTAGGGCCACCTCTTCGTCCCCCTCTCCCTCTTACTTGATAACCTTCACCACCTCGTCCACCTTGACCCCTACCACGCCCTGAAAAATCACGTCCTCCAAATTCATTTCTCTCATAGCCCCGTCCTCCAAATTCATTTCTCTCATAGCCCCGACCTCCACCAAAGTTTCCGCGGACCCTGAAATTGTCATTTCGGAACCCTCCTCTTCCAGGAGGGAAGCGGCCTCTCGCGCTACCAACTGCAACATCAAATTGAAAAACCAGGTTTATCATTTTATATGAACAATTCATGGTCCAATCAACTATTACAGTCTGATGGTATGAGTAGATTGCAGAATTTGATGTCTATTTTTTATGTGAACTCAGCATCCAAAACTTTTAAAGATAATACACTCTTTTAACTTACTTCTAGTTGTAGTTCTCTTCATCTCAACAACAGCTTGACAACCCCCAATGGTAATGGGTGACGCCTGAAAAAGAATTGTCAGGTAAAACAATGGATGCAAGAATTTAAGAGTTTTAAACCATAGACATTTTCAAGTACTAGATAACAGAGAAGAATCATTTGATACCCTGAGTATAAAGATAACTAAAAGGATAGAAGAGAGAGACGTTAATTTTCACCCACATTATGCACCTAATGTGCACATTCCTAATCCTACTTCAGACAAACTTTGTTCAACCTTAAATGAAGTCCATGGCCTCAGAACCAGGATTAATTAATGCATGTCGATTCCAGTGTTACCAAACTCATCAGCTACCAGTTGAATAATTCGTCATAAAATACATCAATATCTAAGTTCAACTTTAATTGGTTTGCATTGTTTAATAAGTAAATACTTTTACATAATTGTTACTGCTATATTAGCTGAAGTTTCAATTATGGTAAGTCAGAAACATGCATAAGCAACAGATAATAGGCTTAAGTTGTCAACATCTCCTCAACCAAAGTCCAAAGAACACGAGCAAGAGAAACTAACACCACATGGTTATGATACAAGGTCATTTATGATGCAAGCTGACATCTGAGTACTTCTTATGGTTGGCGAGTTACAAATAAAACTGTATTGGAATACTAGACTTGGCAGAGCACTAACTGAACTAATTGTGGCTCTATCGCAGTGATGATAGTAGCACACTGAATCAAGGTCTTCACTTGCTTTAGCCTTAAATAAACATCATACCTTAGATTGTAGACTTATATTGATATGGTGGAGTATGCACATTATACTCCATCTATAAATGTAGATTTTAATCACTCCTCGAGGGTGCAGTCTGATTTCACCATAAGAAACATTCTGAATTGTAATATGTGCGCCCCTTTTTTTTGAGAATGTAATATGTGCACCCCTACGTGACAGAAAGTTAGGGAATCTGGAAAACCCATCCAATCGTGTGGTTCTGTAGCAGTACCACAATTCTCAATCACTCATCAAAACACAAATTTTCTTTAGAAATACACAGAATGTAAGTGTACACACACACACACACACATCACTTGCTTTAAATACTCATGTAGAGATGTAGGAGAACCAATTCTGTTCTTGGAGCGTGAGAAATTGTTGGAATTATATGGAGTCTTGAAAGCTGGGCACTAGTCAGAGCAGTAAAAAAGGGCAAGTAGCAAGCCAGAGCAATTAAGGGCTTTACAAGTCTGATGACCTGGTGTTGTAGGTGATTTCTATGTGAAAGGGCAGGAGAGTCTCCTAATCACTTACTTTTGCATTGTGAGTTTACCTGGCAGATTTGGACTATGTTTTTAAACATTTTTTAGAGTGCAATGTGTCATGTCATATGATGTGAAGCATTTACTTCTTAGCTGGTATGGCAGAAAGTTGATGGCAGATTTAAGAACACTTGGAAAGCTGTCCCTGTATCATGTGGAGTTCTTGATTTGAAAGAAATAGGAGATATTTTAGTGGGGGGAAGCAGCATATTTCTTGTGCAACTTATAGATGTTTACAGAATTTATATTGTTGGTGCAAGGAACAGATGGTTGGGGAATGAGCTGAAGATCATTTTGTTAAGGAAGCAATTCTCTTCTACTTTTGCAGTACCTCCTCGGTACTAGCTTTAATAAAATATAATTATCTAATAAAAGATATTACATGTCTATCTTCCCTTGCATTCATCAATAATTTTCAAATTGAAAAAAATAATGGGATTTCACTGGGTATGTTGTTGTTGTTGTTGTATTATATCAATGTACCACCCACGACTGGAAGATGTGTGACTTTGCTCGCTAGCACAAGCCTTGTCAGACGGCTTGAGGGTGATAGGTTCTTTACTCCAAGTAAACAGTTGTTATTTCGACAAAATAACCATTATCTGCTGAACAGCACCCATATAATAATCTGGCACGTCATTAACCATTATATGCCAAATAGAACTAACATAAAAATCTGGCATGTCATCGACCATGTACATTCACTCTTTATGGTGATCAAGGGTCCATCATGCATCTTCTTGAAGAGACTAATGAGGCAACATATCATATACTACCTAGTCTAGGAAGATAACACATTCTAAATTCTAGAAGAAGATAGCATGTGCAATGATATTTCAGGAGGCACAAACCTGTATGGCACTGTGCATGGAGTTCACATCTTCAAATTCAACAAAGCCAAAGCAAAATCCTTGTTGCTGCAGAAAAGGGAAAGAGTGGACACATATTAAGGATCTGTAGGAGTCAGTGAACCAAGATGAATATAATGTGTGCTGAACCAACCCTATTACTTCTAACTTGTACACCTCCTTGCTTAATAGGCCCATATCTCTTAAATTCAGAGTCAAGTTGGGCTACAGTAACATCTAAAGGCAAATTGCGGACATAAATGGAGTGTCCCTCAGCTGCAAGAATTAAAATTAAGTAAATTAGATGACAATGTACCCGTAATGAGACTGTAAACAATGAGAAAACAAAAGCAGAATAAGCAGATAAGCATGACAATGCAAGTAGATCAAATAACCTAACATCTAGATCAAACTCAATACACATCTACTTATCGTGCTCCTTTGTTTGCTCAAAATCAAAGATGAACATCCCTATGCCATTTTTTGTCACATGTAGATGTGTCCATCACAAGATTTTTCTAGATGGAAGTAATGAATATATTTCAGACAAGTTTCAAGAAATTATACCTTCATCTTCAGTATCATTAGTTTCGGGTACATTAGTTCCACTAAGGGCAGTGGGATTTGATGCTTCAGGAGCTGGAGTTTGTGCTACTGCAGCAGCTGGCTGCTTCACAGCCTTCGGAGGAGCCATTCTGGAAGTATTAGTGGGTACATAGATTTTGGTTGGCCCTTTCTTTGTTTGTGAACTGACAATTGATGCATATGACTTCTTTGGAGCATCCTCTTGGGCAACAGAATTAGCTGATTCTGTATTTGTGGGGTTCTGGTCCTCACTGAAATGGGATTCAGCTTCCACAACAATCTCTCTTTCATCACCAACTTGTCTCTTGTCTTCCAAAGAGTCATTGGCTTTTTCCTCAACATGTAGAACTTCTTCTGCACATGAGCCAGCTTGGTTGAGATTTGGAGGATCAACCACATGAGTAGGTTCTGGAATCAAATTGAAAATCGTAAGAGATTTCAAGAGAATACAAGAACAAGTACAATTATCGAATTAGAAAAGAGATCCAACCTAGATCAGGGGTCAGAACCTCTGACTGCACATCCTCAGTTCCATTAATCATTTCTGAGACGGTATCAGTCTCATTTTCTTCTACATACCTAAAAACATCATTCAAAACAAAATAACCCTTGTCCTGTGGGGCAAGGAAAAATGTCTGGGTGAATTTCCTTCTCAAGTTATCCTTTCCAGTTAAGCATCCAGTTACTAAAACAATCACCCCATCCTTAAAGGATTCCTGTGCATCTGCAGTCTTTATTTCTGCCTTGTAGTTCTTGTAGTCCAATGAACATATCATATCGTTAATATTCTGCTCAAACATCAAGAAAGGCGACGAGGTTTTAAATATTGCAAGATAGTATTCAATCTATCAACTTATTATGCAATTCTGCTAATACTTCTTCAATTAATACCTCTGAACAAGATTTAAAAAAAAGGTGCAACAAAGAACAAGACAAGAAATGCACTTTTGTCATGCTACTAATCGAGTAAGCAACACTTTTAAGTGACAAACCCCAAAATGGAAGACAAACTTCTACCAGAACTTAAAGTTTGACTGTTCCACTTTCAGGATCACACAATGAGTTGATTTAAGGCAATAGATATGAGGAAGGCAATTTCTAGACCAAGGGAATTCTCCCAAGTCTCAAATAAATTCATTGCCAGCTCTTAACACCCAATGATCTACCTTATCAAAAGAAGATACCCAGGACAATGGAGCTTCTATATGTTGTAGTCGGGACAGGTTTTACAACATTTCTTAAGCTCTGACAGGGACTTCAGGATCACAACAGTTCCTCTCGGTCATATTCTGTCATATTACAGAGTCGAGGGAATGAATGGAAGTCATAGCTTAGAAAGTATTTGTGATGACAATTACGAGTAATAGATCTAAAGATTCCATTTAAACTTTTAATGTCTCTAAAATGATGACACTTGTCCTTCCAATCAAAGAAAATCAACATGCCAACTAATTTTTCATCATGCATAGCCTTTTACAATCAATAGTGCACATCTACTTTTGGAAATGGGAACTGGGTTAAAGCTCATTTGAATCGGGAGGAGAAAATTGTGCTTTTTTTAACGAGTCACAAATCGTGCTTCCAAGTGAAAAACGAAATTATAATCCATGACTAGTTGGATAACAATTTAAACTACTCTTGTTTCTTTTCTGATTGTTTATGTTTGCTTGTTTGTTGCCAAAAGCATATTGCATGGTTCTCCAACAGTAGATCCCCAACATCAACCACTAACTCTTCACAATCATGACTTCTACAAACATCTTAAATTTGTTTTTTTTGTTAAGGCTGCTCTTTTTTTTGGAGGAAAATGGAATCTGTCATGAAAAATCAGGGCTGAAGACATCGACCCACAGTGTGAAAGAGGTCAGACTGTCATCTGCAATGTTAACATAATCTTTGATAGGTAAAGGAGGCAGATGAAAAAGCTAAACATCTTTTTCATTTTGCGCAAGAAAGGAAGCACTTTTGGGGGCTGACGGTACTCCTTGGGATGGTTTAACACAACAAGCAGATCATGTTTCAAAGAAATAATGGACACTGACTATGATTTAGATTGTCTCCCCAGCTCAATGGAAAGATACCCTGTTCTACACTTCATCAAGACGAAAATCATGTCTTGTCTATTCCTCCAAATACCATTTGTCTTTTCCTCATGAGCAGACCAGCAAAACAACGAAAATATACAAGAAGATGACTTAGGACAAGAGATAAGCATGACTTAGTAGATAAGTAACTTGGTCGTCAATAACTTCAAAGATTTTTGGCTTTGGGATCAATGATAGATAGATCGTTAGACTTAGTTGATATTTCCGCTAGCACGACACCTTTCCGGCACATTACTTATCATAGCAGTAAACAAACCAATTCTACTTATACTCACTTTCATTGTTGTCACGGATGACATCATGCCATTAGAATCTGGGCGACTTAAGACACTCGAATCCTGGTAGAATCGAAATACTAACTCTGGGGAGTGATGCTGAATTTGATAATACTGCTCAACAAAAGCATTTCCAACAACTAGTGCAGAAGGTGGAGCTGCGGCTTGCATGACCATTCTGTAGAAACTCAACAAGACGGTTGTTACTAAAAAACATCCATGTTGTCATTATTTATGCAAGAAAATACATCAGCTGCAAACATCAGTACAGTTCACACAGAAATTACCAGAATACATATTACTCCATGGAGCAAAAGAAAAACGAAGATGGTCAGAATTGAACATATGGGCAACTTTGCTATGGGTTGGGAAATCAAACATGAAACCATCCCCAGGATAACTTTGACAGTTTGTATGACACTAGATGCTACGATATCACAAACAGGGTATACAAAATTAATCTTTGTACAACCAACATATTGAGGATTTTCATTTGGTAGTTTCTAGTAGTTGGCAAAAGCCACGCACTTGCAAAGAAAAAGGTATAAGTCCTAATATAGCCTTATTTAACCTCACCAAAATACAATATACATATATATTAAGCCCTAAATAACAAACACTGACACAAGTGCATCCTCGTTAAGCAGATTAATTTCAGAATAAAGAACAATGTCAGGCAAACTGCTTTGCTATGCGTTACTTGAGCCAAGGATCTTTCGGAAACAACCGCTCTACCTCCACAAGGTAGGGGTAAGATCTGCCTACACTCTACCACCCCAAATCCCACCTGTGGTATTATGCTGGATATGTTGTTGATGTTGTAAAAAGGCAGCATGTTGCACTAAGCTCCCGCTATGCGGGGTCCGGGGAAGAATGTTCGTTCATGTTGTAATGTCAGGTAAACCCCTTAGGGCTCGTTTGGTTGAAAACAAGTTATCCCGGGATTAATTATCCCACCCCCAATGTGAGATAAATATAACACTACAATTCCGAGATAATCAATCGCGAGATTTTATCCCAACGAAACGTGAAACGGGGGACAAACTCATTCCAAATTTAATCCTGGGATTAGTTATCCCTTATCCCTCGTACCAAACGAGCCCTTAGTGTCTTACAAGTCAACCAAAATAAGAAAAGATCAGTTCTGGCAAAATAAACAAGACTAATGGGTAAGGCACCAGCCATAGGAAGAACCCTAACAAGTCCTTACTTCATCAAAAAAGGAACCCTAATAAGTTCGCAACATATCGCGCAACCACAGATGCAACTCTTAATGACTAGCAGAACTAAAATTCGCGAACAAGTACTAACAATTTACAAGTCACATACATAACGCGCAACCACAGATCTGTTCTCAATTTTCATCATACAAAAAGCCCTTCTATCAAAACCATAAACCAAAAAGTCCAAAAAAAAAATTAATTAAAAAAAATATTCAATCAATCGACATTTCAAAAATAGAAAGTTTAGGTACATTGATCATGATTACAAATGGCTGTTGATCACGAGAAAATGAGGGTTAAAAACAAGAAAAAATCGTAAGAACACACAAAAAAAAAATTGATTAATTAAGTTGAAGTTAAAGTGATCTAAATAGAGAAAAGCAGAAGAGTAACTCAAACAGTTAGTACATTAATTAAGCAGATCATTAAGTGTTGTGAAACTTAAAAAAAGAAAAATTAAATGCGAAGAGGAAGTACCTGAATTGGAAGTTGTAGAAGATGGCGGTGGAGGGAGTGAGTAATGAGTACCCTCAAGTGAGAGAGAGTGAAGGATTTAAATTTTGAGTGAAAGCTACCTGCTGTGACGGGGAGATTGGAAAGGGCTTTGGTTACACAAGTACAGACCAACACCACCCTTATTTCAATTTACTTCGTAGTTGATACAACTTAACCCCTCAACTCTTTTTTTCTTTCAATTATACATGAATACAAATTTAATTATTTCAATCTAGACTAGATTACCTCATTTGTTTACACTTGAATGAAGGTCTGAATTTGAACGGTTCAAACTTTAAGCCATTAAATATATTTATTTATATTAAAATCTAGGTACTTATTTGATCTGAATAGGTCTTGATCATTAAGATCTTGAATAAGTTCTTAATATCATTTGGAGCTATTTTATATGAATAATTTTTACCACCGCTCTGTCCACAATCACCAGCTCCACCCCCACCCACCCCTACAACCCCACCCCACCACCACTCACTCCCCACCCCCAATCTCACCCACCACCCCATCACCCCCAACCACCCCCACCTCACCCCCCAACAACCACCTCATCCACCCACAATTAACCACATCTGCCATCATAACCACCACCACCGCTGCCGTTGTCGCCAACCACCACCATCAACCACCTCTGTCATTACAACCACCAAAGACCCGCCTAAACTACCCACCCACACCTCACCTCACCCACCAACAACCACTCCATCCACCCACCACTAACCACCTCTACCATTACAACCACCACTGTCATTGCATTTGTCAAACCCCAACCTTGGGGGGTGGCTGGCTGGCACCCGGCACCCTAAGGCCCGAGCATACCAACTGTAATACCTGAACCACATGACACAAAATCTGGGCCGATAAGACCTCCAAATAACAATAATAATATAGAAACAATAATAACCTGCATGGAGAAAAGGCCCAACACAACATATATGTATAACAATCTCTAGTCTACAAGTCTCTACGAGTACTAACATGTGTCTTCAAGTATGGACAGGGCCCCGACATACCCAAAATAACCATATGCATATGCAATAACGCCTACCGACTTTGTATGGCAACTCCGGAGAAGTGGAGTGCGACAACCAACAACTGGAAACTGATACCCTACTGTGGAGGTAAGTCGATCTGTCTATCTGTACCTGCGGGCATGAAATACAGGGCCCCAGAAGGGGATGTCAGTACGAAAGATGTACTGAATATATAAGGCCTGTAAAACATATAAATAAGGAATGTAATACAAGAGAATAGTACATAAGTCAACATGAAACTCACAAAAAAGTTCGATGAGGGCATACAACTGACATAACCATGAACTTATGCATGTAGGTAAAATCGGCCTACTCTATGGGGCCATACAGTATAGTATCAAGCCTCTTTGTGAGAAAAATCATATCATAACACACCCAATCTCAAAAGGACTCAGTAATTTCATACCCAGCCTTATTAGGACTCGGTAATATAAAAAACAACTATAGTGGTATGCACATATAAGTGTCGTACCCGGCCGACTATAGCGCGGCTCGGTAAGAAAATAAATACATATATATAGGTACAATACAAGACCTCAAAACCTCAACAAGAATAGGGCGGAGTGACCTAAAGCCGTTAACCCCCACCTATCGTTGTGGAATCGTATACAACGAACGTTACAATCCAACCATAGTTCTCTAAATCAATCGTATCACAAGGAATATCATAATATGTGAATGAGAGTTCCGATAAGGAACATACTAGAATCATAAGCAATAATAGAAGGACAACACAAGAAAATCAAGTTATCAATAATGGAATTTGATCGACGATACTTCATTTCCCTTTTAGTCTAAAACAAGATCATACCAAAGAAAGGAAAAGCCTTACATACCTTGTCGTCAAAGCTATTCAAGTTCCCCGAGTCCTCTTAAGCTCTACGAACTATTATCTACATTATATGAATGATAGCAATACTAAAATCAATAATTTAACTCAAAAGAATTGACAAGTTCACTATTTATGATTTACTATTCATGATTCACTATTCACGACGCCGCTCCCATATTCCTATTTTTTTTCAATTCCAATTCAACCATCACAACTACAACTCAATCTACATTAATGCAACAAGGTCCATGATTAATGCCAAGAAGAAACTTAGTTTGAATCTTTAAGTTAGTAACTTGTCTATATAAATTCGGGCAACATCTCCCCTATAACTTTGACTTCGTCCAACTTTACACATCGTCAACAACAAGAAGAGCAACAAAACAAGAACAACATCAACAACATGGTACAATATATCATTAACATATCACGACGAGCGGCAAGTTCGGATTGAAACTCATACAACCCTTATGAATTTATTACTTTGACTCAACAATATCTATAACTTGATGACAAGTATATTCATCCATTTTTCCAGCCTTATATCTCACAAAAATAATAAGAAAACTAATTTGGGCATTTTATCGAGCAACTTATGTTCATGAAGTTTATACACTCTTTTATATTCAAATTTACATGAATTTCCAACACTACATGATGTATATAAGGAGGGAAATATGATGACAAGTTGGATTGGAACTGGATGGACACAAAAATGAGAGTCAAGTGGGGGTTGGCGGGTTTAGATGGTTTACCGGGCAGTGTTGGTTTGTGGTGGTGGTGGTGGTGGGGGGGGTGGGGGGAGGGGGTATGCGGGTAGTTTAGGGTGGTGTCGGGTCAAGGCATTTGGATGGGGTGTTCTAGGCACGTTGTGGGATATGTTGGTGGTCGGTACTTGGTGGTTGGATGGTGGTAAGGTGGCAGAATATGGCCGGGACAGTAAGGTATGACGATGGAACTCGGTAAGGACGGTGGAGTAGTTGGTTGGGGTATTCTGATGGTTTTGGGAGGTTTCGGTTAATGGCCTTTTGGGTGGAGGTTGGTGAAGTGTTGTGGTGAAAAGAATAAGGTAGTTTGAACAAGGATTGAACACAAAATTGATGAATAAAATCATGGGCGGATAAAACAATGAAAGTCGAGAAGACCTTTAATGTATTCGTAACTAAGTAACCGGATAGAACCTTGACTTGGTTATAGTTAGATCACAAAAGTTCTAACTAGACTTACACTGAAGGTTTGGACCACAAAAGGACCAAGGGGTGACCCGCAAAAGGATCGAGGTTCGAACCACAAAAGGACCGATGACCTATAAAAGGACCAACTAAGATAAGCAACACAAAAGTTGAATAACTTAGCAAAGTTTGAGTAAAACTCAAATATATCTCATATAATTTCAATGTCTATTTACATCAACTACATGTCCTATTTATACTAGTGCTTAGACATTTCTAGAAGGCAACTAGATAGACACAATACAAGCACTTCGGCCGAATGGGAAAGGGAGAAGGGGTTCGACCCTTTTTGGGGAGGGGAGAAGACCAACTCTTCATGTTCTCTAGGCCACATTTTTGTGTCATCCATGTAGATAAGTGCATGAACTAGTTAGTTCATGAATTATCTCCTTGGGGCACGATGGAAGATTCTCTTTCTAGATTGTTCTTCAGCCTAGTCACCTTATCTTATTACACGGATTGCTTAGTCATCTCATTCTATTACAAGGCCTAGTAATTAAGCTAGAAGGAAATTAAGCTAGGAATTTAAAACAAGCTAAAAGAAAGTGGTCTCGACCAAGACCTACATAAAGGCCGAAAAATATTATCTTCTTGAATCTTTAAGTCCTTTCTTCAATTCCACTCCATACTCCATGCCACAATAAGCATATTATCATAGGACGGTCGACAATCTTTGGCACTCCGAGCATATCATCTCGCGGCTAACGTTGGAACTTTAAGTTCACATTTTTTCCCATCAATCTCCCTTTCTTTAACAGAATTTACCCTCAAATTCTCGTCATCTATGTACGGTGATAAGTCTCCAACATCAAACGTTGATCTAATACTTCTGTATTCGTCCTGAGGTTCCACCTTGTAGAAAGGATCCAAATACGAGACAAAGGTTTTGACTTCAAATATTGCCCCATTGGACCAAGGATCCTACAACATAAAATTCTTTGTCATTGAGCCGTTCACCACCTAATGTTTCGCTAGACAATGCAATAGAGCTTTTGATTTGAATTAAGAAGGTTCCAGCACCAATTCTGCTAGTATCACATTCAATTTCCAATAGCTTCTCACAGTTTGGAATAGCTAGAGGCGGTGCTTCACATATCCTTCCCTTCACGGCTTTCAAAGCTCTTGGTGCTCCTTGGGATCATTTAAACTCATCATTTCTCATTACTTCAGTGATAGGGGCAGCAAGGGTACAATAATCTCAAATGAAACGGCGAGAAAAAGAAGCCAACCCAAGGAAACTTCTTATCACACTTACATTCGTAGGCTCGGGCCAACTTCAGATAGTTTCCACTTTGGATGGATCCACGTGAATGCCCTCGAATGATACTATGTATCCCATGGATGGTCGTGGTGCCTCGTGTATGGGCCTCATGAAAGGGCTCGAAGCATTACACAATACAAATGGCATCACAAGCCATTCGTACAAACCATACTTGGTTTCAAAAGCTATCTTCCATTTATCTCCCTCTTGGATCCTCATTTGATGGTAGCCACTCCTCCAATCTATCTTGAAGAACAACTTGGCCCCACTCAATTCATCCAAAAGGTCTTTCAATCTCGGCATATGAAACTTTCACTCCCCAGTGATGTTATTGGCCGCTTGGCTATCCATACACATGCGCCAAGTTTCATCTTTCTTTGGCACCAACAAGGCGGG
The DNA here is from genome assembly GCA_029783415.1 of Anisodus acutangulus. NCBI lineage: Eukaryota > Viridiplantae > Streptophyta > Magnoliopsida > Solanales > Solanaceae > Anisodus > Anisodus acutangulus. The sequence continues at coordinate 32,351,875 of CM056499.1, read as the reverse complement.
TACCACACATGGACTAAGGCTCTCTTGGACAAAGCCCTTGTCTAGCAATTTTTGCACTTGTTCTTGCGACTCATTAGCCTCTTCCAGATTGCATCTATGGGCTCTTATTGATGGTAATCCGAGTGTAAGATCATCCGGAAATACATCTATCAAGAGTTCCTTCGAATTGGCACTTTCGACCGCATCTCCCATAGGACTCTCCTTCTCCTTGCACACCAATGCATCTATAGAACTCCCCTTCTTCGACTCTTCTTCTATCTCCGGTGCATTAAGCAAGAGGGCCTTAGATTTTCCCTTGCGTTTCTTGTCATTTTGGATCTTCATTTCCTTCACCTCACTAGGTGACAATGGTATCAACCGGATCTTCTTATCATCCTTTTGAAAAGAATAGACATTCTTTTCTCCATCATGTTGTGCTTTCGTATCAAATTGTCATGGTCTCCCCAACAAGATATGACAAGCATCCATAGGTAGGACGTCACACCATATCTCATCTTTAAATTAGAACTTGATAGAGTTGCTAGTCTAAAGAAATAAATGAATTTTCGGGTAAAATTATTAAAAATTCATATTTTCTTGGCTATTAACTGATTCTCGATTTTCTCGTAATTAACCCTTGGCTAATAAAAAATGAGAATAATTTGATTGGAATTTCTAAAGTAAATATAACGTTCTTCTCCAATTTGGCATGAGTTATTATTTTTTCAAGCTAGTTTGTAATTGGCTTTAAATAAAAATGTGTTTTTCCTTTATTAATTAAAGTTCAGTTAGGGAAACAAACTCCCTTAATGGTCAACCTCGTAATAAAATTATTTTTATTAAGGATGTATTTTCCCTATGTTTCCATAAGAAATAATAAGTTTTTACTATCTCTTTGGTAAAAAAGAAAAAACAAAAGAAGTGTTTTTGCTAAAAGGTTGAAATTTTATAAAGGATTTTTTTTGTGCTCAACTCTTAAAAACGTGTGTGGCGTAAAATGATTTGAATGACTATTATTTTGTGATATTTTAAACACATAAATATTTTAAAGTAATATTATATTATATAAGATCTGAGGTCAATCGTATTCTACATATCCTTAATACTGGGTGCCTAACACCTTCCCCGGGGCATCATTTGAATCCTTACCCGAACTCTAGTTAATATTGGATTTTTTTCTTATTTTTTTGAAAAACCCTTTAAATAATGGTTTTCCTATTTTTCCTTATAAAGTAGGTGACGACTCTAAAATAAAAATAATCTCAAGAGTCCACAAGTTATCCAGTAATTTTTATGTCCCGCGTAAAAGTGAACCGTAACATATGACGACTCTGTTGGAGACTAATTAGGTTCTAACCATAAGGGTTACAATAATATAAAATTGCTTTTTAAAATTGCTTTATGTGTTTACTTTATTGCAAATATAACTGTCATTCATGTGTCGCACCCGATTTTGACATGCGGGCTTCGCGACGCTATGGCGTCGATTCCCTCTGGATTGAATAAAATGCTTGCTTTGAGGAGTCGCCACCTAATTATTCTAAGGTGAATTAAGGCACCTAAATACTAACTAAAAGCTGTAAAATAACTCCAATTTTATGATCTACGAAACTAATGAGATTCTAGGTAAGGGTTCTTTATTATCCTAAAGGGAAGGGGTTAGGCATCCTTTAAGATCCGCTAACTTGCGGTTATCCGATCAAACTCAGGTTAATTATTATGTTAAAAAGTGCATGTTTTACAAGTATAAAAAAAATGTTACAAGTATTTAATGAAATGATGCATTTGTACAAGCATGCATTTGTACGACATTAATATACATGTAAAGCTAGAAAAGAATATAAATATGCATTTGTATGAAAATTGATAAAGATGTATGCAATGTGATTTCTTATGGGCGACGAGCCTAAAAATAGATAAACTAGCGATTAACAATTTTAAAACTAATGAGCCTAAAAATAAATGAACTAGCAATGGGTTTCAAGTTTTAGACTACCCTATTAATTAATTCTATGTTTGCCTATTCTAAACATTTCAATAATTTCACGAGTACAATAATATTACAATACGTAATGAAATAAAGTGAATTAAGAAAGTAAATGACAACAACAAAATAAATAATCTCCGAGGGGTTATTTGCCTTCTTTGACTTTATCTTTGCAAGCTGTCAAGAACAAACGGTTAGAAACAAATGAATATACATAACTTCGGATCCGTATCCAAAACAATAAATGTTTTGATTACGGAGGACTCAGACTTAAATTTTGAAAAGATCATTCCAATCACGTCGTGGCTACGAACATATGACTCGTTGGTCATTTTAGTTGCCTTGCCTACCGAACATGTTGGTCTCTCGGGTGAAAAAGATTTAAGTTTCATCATTGCCCAGAAGTTTTATTTTCCGTCTTTACAACTGTGGAGGCCTCAAAAATCGACGGATATTTTTTCATCGGCCGGTCAGATCGTGTTCAAATCAAAGAAATTAAAATCGAATCGCACACAGCGGTGAAGCGAAATGCGATGCGTAAAAACAGAGGCAATTTCGAGAAGACGGGATGTTTAGTAAATAAAAAAAAAGCGATAAATATCTGCGCCGGACGTTAAAAACAGTCTTTGGCGATGAAATGAACGAAAAAGCGCGGCCTCAATTCAATTTCATCGGCCTAAATGCGATATAAATAAGGCAATAAACAAGAGAAACGATGAAGATATCCGCGTTGCGGATACTTAAACAATAAAGCGAAAAACAGAGGAACGAAATGAAAAAAAGCGCGGCCTCGAATTCAATTTCATCGGCCTAAATGCAATATTTATATAAATCAGTAAATCAGTAAGACAATCCGTGCACGGATGCTTAAATGCAAAAAACAGTAAACTAAAACAGAAACGAAAAAAAAAAGTGCGGCCTCGAATTCAATTTCATCGGCCTATGTAGTATTAGATAAAATGATAAAACAGCAAAATACAATATATCCGTGTATGAATATTTAAATGCCAAAATAAACCAACAGTTTTGCAATTAAAACGTCCAACCCGAATTCTGAAATTTGACACGATTCGGATACTGAACAGTGATCCGACCCGGATTCAGAATCCAATTTTTTTGATTTTCAGAAAGCCAACAACAAAACACAAACGCAAAATCCGGAAATTTATTCGAACCGGGTCGACCCGACCCGGAACAGTGACCCCGGCCCGCATCAGATACTTCAACCCGAATCAAATTCTTTCCGAATTTTCAGGTAACCAACAACACAATATAAACATACAAAAATCTGGAAATTAACCAAATCGGGTCGACCCGAATCGAATGTTTTCAACCCGAATCGATTTTCCATCCAAACTCAGGTAACCAACAACAAAATATAACACACAAAAAATCTGGAAATTCATTCAAACCGGTCGACCCGACCCGGGTCAGTGACCCGACCCGGAACAGATTTTTTTCCAAATCTTCAGATAACCAACAAGAAGATATAAAAGCATTAAAATATGGAAATCTTACCTGACCCGGTTCTGGCCCGACCGGAACAGTGACCCGACCCGGATTGTTCTTGTTTTTTAGCACTCCGACCGAGAAAACAGAATCACAAAACCGACCGGAAATAAAACCCACAAAACCGAACGGAAACCACCAACAAAACGACCTCCACCCCCCTAAAATCGAGTTTGAAATCAAAACAAAGGGGCAAAAGGTTACGGATTTTAGGGGTCGAAATCGCGAGTTTTTGGGGTGTAGGTATGGGTGAAGTGATGGGTGCGGCGTATGGGTGACCGACGGTGTGGGGTCGTGGTGGTGTGTCTGCGGGCCCAGTGGCGGCGGTGGGTGAGGTGACCGGCGTGTAGGGTCACTGCGGGTATGGAGGGTTGTCGACCGTGGGTATGGTAGTGGTGAGGGTGTCGTGACCGCGTGGAGTGGGGTAGAGTGGTGGTGGTGTGGTGGTGTTGGCGAAGTGGCCGGCGGCGTGGGGGTGCGGGTGTGTGTCTTCTTGATGGAGAGAGAGAGAGAGAGTGAGTTAAGGGTGTGGAATGAGAAATGTTTTTAGGGTTGTGAGTTGGGGGAATAAAAGGGAAAGGGAATTGGGTATTGGGCCGATCCGGGTGGGCTTTCGGTTGGGCCTGGGTATTTGTTTTTGGGGTTGGGGAAATAAAATGGGTGATGGGTTGGGCTTGGACGAAAATGGGTTTTAGTTTGGGTTGGGTAGGAATTGTTTTGGGTTGAGTAGAGTACAAGTTGTTTTTTGGGGGGAAATGAAAAGGGTTATGGGTTTAAAAATATAAAAAGAGATTTTATTATATAAAAGAAAGCTTTGCAAAATTTATAAATTGTAAAGATGACAATATGATAAAATATAATATTTGTGAAATGCTTGATGCTTAAATAAAAATAAAAATGCAATGCGGTTTTGCGAAAATAAAATAACATATAATATTAGGATAAAAGTATAATTGTGATATAAAATGCAAATTACAGTAAAGAATGTAAATAATAATAATAATAATAATAATAATAATAATAATGATATATATATACACATATATGCATATATTGAAAAATTGTTTTAAAGTGTCAAAAATATTAAAAATTGCAAATAAAATCATAAAAGATGGGACAAAATTGGGTGTCAACAGGATGCCCCTCTTTGGTCGGAGACGATGAAAGAGTTTTCGGCCAAAGAAGTTGACTGAGTAGCCAATTTTGTCCCGATCATCGGGACTCAAGGGAAGGTTAGGGATGTGTGGGAAGAAATAAAATCCCGACGGGGAGAGAAGTTGCAAAAGATTATGCACATTCAAGAAACAATGCCCCAGTGTCGACTTATGATGACACTGGTTGCAGATGTGGCGAGATATTGGGGAAGGGTGGAACAACGTTCGAAGTACTTCCCCAATGCAGATGATGATGTAGCATATGCGTAATTAGGTGACGTCGTTGCTTAGACGTTATGCAGATGGCGCCGTTGCATAGGCGCCTGACTGAAAATAAAATACCCGCATTAGAAGGTGGGTGCCTTACTGAAAAAAAATAAAATACCCACATTGGAAGGTGGGTGCCTGACTGAAATTGAAATACCCGCATTAGGAGGTGGGCGCCTGACTGAAAATAAAATACCCGCATTAGGAGGTGGGCGCCTGACTGAAATTGAAATACCCGCATTAGGAGGTGGGCGCCTGACAGAATTTGAAATACCCGCATTAGGAGGTGGGCGCTGATCAAATTGAAATACCCGCGTTAGGAGGTGGGTGCTGATCAAATTAAAATACCCGCATTAGTAGGTGGGCGCTGATCCAAATACCCGCGTTAGGAGGTGGGTGCCTGATCAAAATGAAATACCCAGACAGAGGTGGGCGCTGATCAAATTGAAATATCCGCATTAGGAGGTGGGTGCTGTCAAATTGAAATACCCAGACAGAGGTGGGCGCTGATCAAATCGAAATACCCGTGACAGAGGTGGGTGCTGATCGAAATTGAAATACCCGCATTAGGAGGTGGACGCCTTTGGTCAAAGTTAAATACCGCGACAGGAGGTGGGCGCTGATCAAATTGAAATACCAGATAGGAGGTGGGCGCTGATCAAATTTAAATACCAGATAGGAGGTGGGCGCTGATCAAATCAAATACCGCGTTAGGAGGTGGGCGCTGATCAAATTGAAATACCCGCACAGGTGGGTGCCTGATCAAATTGAAATACCCAGACAGAGGTGGGCGCCTGATCAAATCAAATACCCAGATTAGGAGGTGGGTGCTGATCAAATTGAAATACCCGCAGACAGAGGTGGGCGCTGATCAAATTTAAATACCCAGATAGGAGGTGGGCGCTGACTAAAGCGAAATACCCGCGTTAGGAGGTGGGCGCTGGTCAAATTGAAATACCCGTGACAGAGGTGGGCGCTGACGTAATTTGAAATACCCGCGTTAGGAGGTGGGCGCCGATCAAAATGAAATACCCGTTACAGAGGTGGGTGCCTGACTGAAATTAAAATACCCGCATTAGGATGTGGGCGCCTGATTGACGTCGTTGTATTGACGTGATGCGTTTGTGACCCGCATGGGTTGAAATGACGTCGTTGCATAGACGTGGTGCGTTGTAAACGTCATTGTGTAGACGTGTTGTGCAGATGACGCTGTTGCATAGGCGTGTTGCTGATGACGCCGTTGTATGGCCGTGTTGCTTTCGTTGTAATGTTGTGAAAGATGTAAATGACGTTCATTGTCGTCAGTTTGGTGTAATATGATTCCACGTTGTGTTGAATCTTCTGCCGATTCAAACTCATGTGGACTGTGAATTAAAATGTCATTCTTGCACGGACGAAAATGTGAGGCGACGTCTTTGCCAAATTAAGCACACATGTTGCGGCTTCTCTGCCTTTGTCAACCTGAAGACCTGCACTCAAATAAATTTGTGAGTTGTAGCTTTTGCCCTGGACGCTTGCAAGGTCATATTGGTTTAGATTGAAGACTCAGTTGTCTGGCATTTTCCAGGTCCATTGGCATATTCTTGCAGTGAACCCTTAAAATATGCCCCAGTTTCTAGTATATATGAAGATGTTGAACTTCCAACTGGACAAAACCGAGTTTGTGCGGGCAACTTGTTTGTCCTATCAAGGCGATCATGTGAGCCTATTTTGTTGTGTGCAAGATAATGGACACACAATTTCCAATGGTGTGACCGGTCGATATAGGCCGCCACGTATTAGATAAAGGAAATCAGGTCATAACGTAGTTCGCCGCAAGTAAAATGACGATTGTGAAGTTTTCCAAAATGGGACCGGCCGATGTGGTCGCCTCGATCCCGCCGAGGGAATCAGGTCATAACGTAGTTCATGCAAGCAAAAAGAATTTTGTAAGGGGTTTCTAAAAATGAGGCCGAAAGGCGATGTGGCGCCACGTATCCCGCCGAGGGAATCAGGCGATAACGTAGTTGATGCGGCAAAAGAGATTTGTTTTTGTAGAATGTTTTTTTTTGTAAAAGAGAGTGACTAGAGTTTGAAAAATGATGCAATATATTTTGCAAGGTTTTTTTTTTGTTGTTGTTTTTTTTTTGTTTTTTTTTTTTTTCAAAAATGGGACCGGTTAATCGGCGCCACGTATCCCGCCGAGGAATCAGTCATAACGTAGTTCATGCAAGCAAAAAGAATTTTGTAAGGGTTTTCTAAAAATGAGACCGAAGCTGATGTGGCCGCCTACGTATCCCGCCGAGGGAATTAGGTCATAACGTAGTTCATGCGGCAAAAGAGATTTGTATTTGTAGAATGTTTTTTTTTTTGTAAAAGAGAGTGACTAGAGTTTGAAAAATGATGCAATATATTTTGCAAGGTTTTTTTTTTTTTTTTTTGTGAAAATATGAAAAAGACATAATCACGTCTTGACTTCGGTAGGTACCAACAATTAGTATTGTGCTTAGGAGTTTTCGTTATTTGCTTTCTGTCAAATCGAGACAGACTTCAAGGTAATTCCTACAGCTTCAGATGCTACCTCAGACATACCTGAGTATCGACACTTGCTTCAAGCCAAGATTTTGACATATATGCATCCTCATGTTTCAAATGCCCTAACTGAAAGAAAGTCCATTCCTCACATGTATTTCAAAGATTTTGAACTTTGGGACGTCTAGAGAAGTACACTCACCCTCAGAAAGATGTTCAATGCATTTAATTGTGATACCATAGGCTTGGCCGTCATGTGAGTATCCACTAATGTGAGAACCCTCAGTATAGGATCATGTAGGGCTTGTTATGGGTTTGTAATGTAGGCTTGGGAAAGGAAAGGATATTATTTGGGTAAAGAGTGACTAATCCTTCCTTGAGCGTTGGAATATGTCCGTGCTTGGTATTTGTGTGCATTGATTCCGATTTGCTTCTTTTTGCCCCCTTTTGTTTTGTACCGACTTCTTTTGAATATTTCGTTTGAAGCTTTTTCCCCTTTTTTCGGAGTTATTTCCTTCTTTTTTTCTTTTTATATTGTCGGGGCTTTTAACTTCCTTTTTGTGTGAAGTCGTCCTTTGGTTTTGTTTTGTTTTCCTCTTTTGGGAACATTGCAACTTCAACTCGAATCATTTTCAGCAATTTGCATATTTCTGATGCGCTCAAGGAGGTCGGGCCAAAAGAGGGATAGCGCGTGTACGCACTCAGAAAGGGTATAGGCATAAGATGTGGTTGTTAAAAAAAAATAGGCTTCAGGCTCAAAGGGGAAATGCTACGGATAATGTTATTTGGTAAGCTGGAAAGGCTCAAACGGATCAAAGAAAGCCTACGATCCTTTCCTATACCAAGTGTTACTCAGGATTTCGCCTCAACAAACATTCGAGCCAAGTTCTAGATCACAATGCAATGCAATTGAACTTATTCTAAAAACTCACCACACAATGCACATGAAACGATGAGGTTGGCTTTGTTCATATCTTGGAAGCATGAAAAACAATTTTTTAAGTGTCAACACAAAGTGAATGAGAGCTACCAGAAGACTCTTTGGTTTACCACGAACACAATCTTCTCCACTTGTTATTTCCTATGCACACTCCTAAGTGTGTTGGTATCAACCAAGTCCATCAATGATTCTTAATTTTTTTTTGTATTTTTGAATAAAGGGTACCGAACCCGAATAGGGCTGCCCTCGTATCTCATCTTTGTGAGAATCGGTGTGCGTAGTTCGTCTTTGATAGGTTATAAAAATGTATGTTTAAAAAAAAGTTCATCTACACTAGGATAGTAAAAGTAAAAATTGTATAAAACAGATGATTATCCACTATGGGACGAATGCAAAGTAAAAATAATTGTCCACAATAGAATGAATGCAATGAATAAATGATCATCCACAATAGGATGCATGTAAATAAAAAAAATGAATGTCCATTATAGGATAAATGAAAAAATTGATAAACCAGATATGTCCTTATCTACGATGGACAAGGAAGTGCGTCTTTTTTTTCATTTTCTTTTTTTTTTGATTTTTTTTAGTGCTGTCGAACCCGAGAAGGGCTACCTACGTATCACACCGAATGGTGAGAATCAGACACTCGTAGTTCGTGCAGATATGTGGTAAAAATGTATGATATAAAGAAATTATGCAACGAAAATTAAGCATATCAACAGAATTTGCAAAATATATATAAAAAACAAATATAGACAACTAGAGTAACGCCTCGTTGACTCTGAAGTTGGCTGACTTTTTCGAGTCAAAACATCTTCCGATCGTCTTTGTGAAAGCGCTTTGGCTTTGTTCTTTCCCGGAGTCTATCCAGAGATAATATTTTAGAACGACCGCCTCAATCTGTTCGCGAGGACGATCTTCCTGCAAAAATAAGAGCACCGGGTGAAAGGAGGAAATTCACTAAAAGAATAATAAAATGTAGGAGAGTGACAGTATAGTCAAAAACTCCCCGATTGTCGTGACGAGGTCCGAGTCTTGATGTTCAAGAACGCTTTATTCTAGAGGCGGTGACACAATTTTTGTCCCGAGTTGCAAACAATATGGTATGATATGTACGTAATTGAAGCGGGTAAATATTGCATTAAATAATATGTACAAGGATAAAAAGAAGAAAAATAGCAAACAAACTATGCAGGAATTAAATATGCATCCTATCATGCATGGAGCCTCTCTTATGCCGCAGGTGGGCCTAAACGCCAAATATGAGAAATTATGACAGAATAATCCAAAATTTGTCAAACTACAAGTGCTTTTGTTGGAAATGAAGACAAAATGTATGTACATTTTTCAATATCGGCATGTCATGATTAAGCTTGGATTAGTCCATCATTATCACGCTACAAATAATATGTTGATGGTCGTTGGGGGAGCGAGACCCGTCGACAATATTGGTGGATTTCTTAATTGTGGAGTCGATGCCAAGGATCGACCCACCTATAGTGTATGTATGCATGATTAAAAATAAAAGGGTATAGCTCTATCCTAAATTTACTAAGATTAGGCTTACTGGACTCAAGGTTCCCGAGCGGACTACTCGAGTGAGAAGGCTACGCGGCCTCCGGATGGTCCGGACACTCCGCGCATACGCCAACTCTCCTAAAATTTGGTAATTTGAAAGAATTTACGAGTGCGCAAAACACACCTCGCGTGTAATGTGTGATAGTGTCAATTTTCCATAGTGGAAGAAATATGAGCGAAATGCCAATTTAAGGAAAGCAATAAAAGAATATAGCAATTAAAGAAGTTAAACATACAAAATTTAAAAAAGAAAACAATTAGAAGCAGTAGAATAAATAAGAAGCAAAATAAAGCGCAATAATAATTAACCTGAACTTGCTATGGTTAAGAACCTGATTCCCCAGTGGAGTCGCCATGCTGTCGCACCCGATTTTGACCTGCGGGCTTCGCGACGCTATGGCGTCGATTCCCTCTGGATTGAATAAAATGCTTGCTTTGAGGAGTCGCCACCTAATTATTCTAAGGTGAATTAAGGCACCTAAATACTAACTAAAAGCTGTAAAATAACTCCAATTTTATGATCTACGAAACTAATGAGATTCTAGGTAAGGGTTCTTTATTATCCTAAAGGGAAGGGGTTAGGCATCCTTTAAGATCCGCTAACTTGCGGTTATCCGATCAAACTCAGGTTAATTATTATGTTAAAAAGTGCATGTTTTACAAGTATAAAAAAAATGTTACAAGTATTTAATGAAATGATGCATTTGTACAAGCATGCATTTGTACGACATTAATATACATGTAAAGCTAGAAAAGAATATAAATATGCATTTGTATGAAAATTGATAAAGATGTATGCAATGTGATTTCTTATGGGCGACGAGCCTAAAAATAGATAAACTAGCGATTAACAATTTTAAAACTAATGAGCCTAAAAATAAATGAACTAGCAATGGGTTTCAAGTTTTAGACTACCCTATTAATTAATTCTATGTTTGCCTATTCTAAACATTTCAATAATTTCACGAGTACAATAATATTACAATACAGAATGAAATAAAGCTGAATTAAGAAAGTAAATGACAACAACAAAATAAATAATCTCCGAGGGGTTATTTGCCTTCTTTGACTTTATCTTTGCAAGCTGTCAAGAACAAACGGTTAGAAACAAATGAATATACATAACTTCGGATCCATATCCAAAACAATAAATGTTTTGATTACAGAGGACTCAGACTTAAATTTTGAAAAGATCATTCCAATCACGTCGTGGCTGCGAACATATAACTCGTTGGTCATTTTAGTTGCCTTGCCTACCGAACATGTTGGTCTCTCGGGTGAAAAAGATTTAAGTTTCATCATTGCCCAGAAGTTTTATTTTCCGTCTTTACAACTGTGGAGGCCTCAAAAATCGACGGATATTTTTTCATCGGCCAGTGCAGTATCGTGTTCAAATCAGCAAAATTAAAATCGGAGCGCACACTGGCGATGGCGATGCGATAGCGTAAAAAGCAGAGGCAATTTCGAGAAGACGGGATGTTTAGTAAATAAAAAGCGATAAATATCTGCCGCCGGACGTTAAAAGCAGTCTTTGGCAGCGATGAAATGAAACGAAAAAAGCGCGGCCTCGAATTCAATTTCATCGGCCTAAATGCGATATAAATAAGGCAATAAAACAGTAGAACAGTAAGATATCCGTTGCCCGGATACTTAAACAGTAAACTGAAAAACAGAGGAACGAAATGAAAAAAAGCGCGGCATCGAATTCAATTTCATCGGCCTAAATGCAATATTTATATAAATCAGTAAATCAGTAAGACAATCCGTGCACGGATGCTTAAATGCAAAAAACAGTAAACTAAAACAGAAACGAAAAAAAAAAGTGCGGCCTCGAATTCAATTTCATCGGCCTATGTAGTATTAGATAAAATGATAAAACAGCAAAATACAATATATCCGTGTATGAATATTTAAATGCCAAAATAAACCAACAGTTTTGCAATTAAAACGTCAACGGTCACGAAATTTGACACGATTCGGATACTGAACAGTGATCCGACCCGGATTCAGAATCCAATTTTTTTGATTTTCAGAAAGCCAACAACAAAACACAAACGCAAAATCCGGAAATTTATTCGAGCAAGGTCGACCGGGCGAACGATGTTTCCGACCCGCGCATCGATACTTCAACCCGAATCAAATTCTTTCCGAATTTTCAGGTAACCAACAACACAATATAAACATACAAAAATCTGGAAATTAACCAAATCGGGTCGACCCGAATCGAATGTTTTCAACCCGAATCGATTTTCCATCCAAACTCAGGTAACCAACAACAAAATATAACACACAAAAAATCTGGAAATTCATTCAAACCGGTCGACCCGACCCGGAACAGATTTTTTTCCAAATCTTCAGATAACCAACAAGAAGATATAAAAGCATTAAAATATGGAAATCTTACGACCGGTTACGCCCGACCGAACAAAGGACTGACCCGGATTGTTCTTGTTTTTAGCACTCGACCGAGAAAATAGAATCACAAAACCGACTGAAATAAAACCCACAAAACCGAGCGGAAACCACCAACAAAGCGACCTCCACCCCTAAAATCGAGTTTGAAATCAAAACAAAGGGCAAAGGTTCACGGATTTTAGGGTCGAAATCGCGAAGTTTTGGGGTGTAGGTATGGGTGAAGTGATGGGTCACGGCGTATGGGTGACCGACGGTGTGGGGTCGTGGTGGTGTGTCTGGCGGCCCAGTGGCGGCGGTGGGTGAGGTGGCCGGCGTGTAGGGTCACTGCGGGTATGGAGGGTTGTCATTTGTGGGTATGGTAGTGGTGAGGGTGTCGTGGCCGGCGTGGAGTGGGGTAGAGTGGTGGTGGTGTGGTGGTGTTGGCGAAGTGGCCCGGCGGCGTGGGGGTGCGGGGTGTGTGTCTTCTTGATGGAGAGAGAGAGAGAGAGTGAGTTAAGGGTGTGGAATGAGAAATGTTTTTAGGGTTGTGAGTTGGGGGAATAAAAGGGAAAGGGAATTGGGTATTGGGCCGATCCGGGTGGGCTTTCGGTTGGGCACAGGTATTTGTTTTTGGGGTTGGGGAAATAAAATGGGTGATGGGTTGGGCTTGGACGAAAATGGGTTTTAGTTTGGGTTGGGTAGGAATTGTTTTGGGTTGAGTAGAGTACAAGTTGTTTTTTGGGGGGAAATGAAAAGGGTTATGGGTTTAAAAATATAAAAAGAGATTTTATTATATAAAAGAAAGCTTTGCAAAATTTATAAATTGTAAAGATGACAATATGATAAAATATAATATTTGTGAAATGCTTGATGCTTAAATAAAAATAAAAATGCAATGCGGTTTTGCGAAAATAAAATAACATATAATATTAGGATAAAAGTATAATTGTGATATAAAATGCAAATTACAGTAAAGAATGTAAATAATAATAATAATAATAATAATGATATATATACACATATATGCCTATATTGAAAAATTGTTTTAAAGTGTCAAAAATATTAAAAATTGCAAATAAAATCATAAAAGATGGGACAAAATTGGGTGTCAACATCATGCATATCATTCTTCGCCAAATGGCAAATCACACACACACTCACATCAGTGCACAAAGATGATTATGCAGATTCGTAATCGTCCTCCAGTAAAAAACCATGTGCTATGTTCATCTAACTATGTGTTATGTGCGGACATGATTTGTTTCATATGGGTTAAACCATTGTCCAAAGAGTAGGGCCTAACCGTGTGTTATTTGTGTAGATGTCTATCAACCTCCGCTTTGATATGGTTTTGGGAGCACCAGAATTTGTTGTCAATGTGATGGTTTGATTTAGATGAGAAGCACCGCAAAAAAATTAGTTGTTGTCTAGGATACTACCCTCCCTCATGGCTATGACGGGTTGTAAAGATATTATTGAGGTTTTAACCGAATACTAAGATAATGATAGGATAATGTTTAGATTCGGGCATATAGAGATGACCTCGTCCTTGAAAGAAATTCAGGATGCTATAGACAGTAATGGAACACGTCTAAGAATGAGAAAGAAACCTGATCATAACCTCCTATTCCCAAACAAACCTACTCCGACTGAAATTGTAAAAAAAGTTATTTTTAGCCCAAGCCTCGTGGGTGTCCGGGGAAACAATAGCCTTCGGGAATTTGTACTAACAATCCGGGAGTAAAGAGGGGGGGTTTCGTAAGCAATTCTCTAGAGTTCCACAGTTTCAAAGATTGGGATGTCTCCCGACCCTTATCCTTCGCTATTGGTTTGCTAGGTACCATGATATTTCATCAAAATCTCCACTTCGCTATAAACATTCGAGTCATTTCAGTCGCCCACACCATCTTTTATGGCATAGCCAACAGTGGCGGAGTATCAAAATACTTCGACATAGTCCTAGTCATTCTCGTCGATATGTACCGAGCCTTGGGTAGCTGCAGAAACCAACTTAGGTTCTTCCGGGGGTGCAACCTATTACTACAATGGTGTATTCTCAAACACCTCAAAAAACCCATAGGTCCCCCAGTTTTACCTACTGATAGCCGAAAGGATGACTTGGTAAATTATGATTTCTCCCGTCGAACCAAAAGAGAGTGGTCTCTTCTTCGCGGGTCTTAGAGAGAAAGATATACGGTGGAGGTTCATCGACTTTTCTGCTACATGGGTTGTAGTCCGGGGTAAGAAATGTCTATTCTTGCCACTTATGGGTATCCGAGGGGTCCGCCCTTATGCACCGACTAGGGTCCTTAGACAGCTTGGAAATGAACAAGTAATGCCTCATGTCAGGGGTATGGGGGACTATGTGATTGACTATGAGGAGGCTAAGATCCCAAATGTCGGAGAGTACATCCGAGAATGGAATAGTCATCTCATATACCAGGTATTAGAAGTCATCAAAAAGTGTGATGAAGAATACGAGAATTAGTTGAGAGCGGACATACTAGGGGTTGTTGTGCCGGGGATCAACCAGTACCAACCGGTTTACGACAGAGAGTCTAAGGCCAAGATCAAGGTCAGAAAGATTCAGATGCAAGCTGATGACAATGATGCTAGGTATCGGGAGAAGATGGAAGCTGATAGAAAGACTATAGCCCGATTAGAGGCAAATTTGGGGTCCACATACAAATGTCAGATAGACTTGGGAGATCACATCCAAGAGGTTATAGAAGATACCCGCCCGATGACCTTCCTGGAGAAGGGGTATGTAGCCGATTCTTTGATGGTGCATATACGTCAGCAGATTTAGATTACACTCTGGCAGGCCAAGAGGGCCGGGACAGACGGAGGATCGATATCAGCCGCTGGAGGATAGCCTTTATGATTTTCTTTATTCTTTATGCTTTATTGATGTAACTCTTCAATGAGATTATGATTATTTTTAATGATTATGAGGGCAATGTTTGATCTACAAATTGACACAATTCATGTTCAAATGCTAGAAATGATCTCGGTTCACGAGATCCAGGAGCGCGTTTAATAAATTACAATTATCCGTTTATGGGTTTCTTTCACACATTTATATCGAATGAGATTGATTCAATATTCCAGGTATTACCCCAAAAGAAAAACATAAGAATATTGCCAAAACCCCACTTTTCCAAAAGGAAAACCTATTTACCTAAGTGTTTACATCTCCCAGAAAAATTTAACTTGCTGAGATGAACTCCCGACAAATTTCGAGTGCCGATGTACCCGCTATGAGTATGAACAACGGAGTGGAAATTGTGAGGGTCATGATATCTTACTAGAGTTATGTTGACATAATTTTTTAAAAGTAATAATATTTTATGTGGTCTTGTTGTTCAAAATAATTTTGAAAATGAGAATTTGTGGAGAATAATAAGTATAAGGATATAAAAATATTTTGACGAAGATTTTATAATTTTCTTGTTGATAATGATCCTAAAATATATTATGGTGTTGTTTATTCTCTTGGTGTATTATTTTAATTTGAAAAGAAGCAATTGTGAATAAGTGTTATAGTGAATTAACTTTTGTTGTACTAGAGGGTACAAGGATGCTAAAGTGGATCTCAAAATTCATTAATGGCTCTGTGTTTACCCTTTGTGGGGGTGTAATAACATGAAAATCAGCAAAATAGACCACAATGAATTTGAATTTGTGGTTTGAAGTTGGTTGGTAATGAGGCTAAGATACTTTCTTAGTGAATATTGAGGTTGAGGTAAAGTCAACATGTCTATATAGGTGATTGCCAAACAGCGTTAGCTGTAGTAAAAAAATAATTCAATGGCAATAAAACACATGTGTTTGAGATATAATGTGATAAAACAATTGTTAAGAGATGGAATTACATCCATAAATTCTGTGAGGTTAGAAGTGGATTTGGCCAATCCTCTTACTAAACCTTTGAGAAGAAAATTAATAAATGAAGCTTCAACGGGAATAGGACTTTTGTCAAGTTGTATATCAATCATGATGGTAACCCAACCTATGTGATGGGAGATCCCATGAAGTAAGTTCATATGAGTAATAGGAAGTCATTTTTTGATCTTGTGCACTATAAAAGATGTCCCTTCCTTGATCTATTATGTTGTGTATATAGTGCAAATCTGCAAGAAAAGTGAGGTTGAGTTATAAACTCTTAATCGATTACCATATCATTTATAGGTGGTGTATTGCGCTGCAGAATACACTTGATGTGTGGACCTATATGAGTGTGGAGTAGTGCCGCTCCTATGAAATTGTGACGGATTTCTAGAGCACTCATGAACACTAGGACACGCGCATATGCTCTTATCATAAAACGCGATAACGACAAACATTGTGCGAGTATGATGTGATAGATAAGACTCCGGGCTTACAAAAGAGTTTTTGGTTCATAGAAGTTTTAAACTTCACCAATTATTTTGTGAGTTTAAATTTATTTTATCTAGGTCTGGTTCATAGTCTACGCGACACCAAATTCAATGCATTGTACTCATATGTGGAATCCAATAAAATGTTATTTCTCCTTTTTTTTTTGAGATATGTGAAAATCCAACAAAACTTTTTATTTCATCCTATTCTTTAATGTTCTTTTTGAGATATGTAGGAATTGTGAAAAATAAATAATAAATATAATATCTCAAAAATAGTATCCAAAATTCTTTTGTATATTCATTCCCTTAGTGTTATAATAATGGGTTAATTATTTTGGATACCAATCATTTTGAATACTATTATAACGTTAGGCATGACTTATAACTGATCCTTTATCTATTACTAGTTGATCATGATTTGTCATTACTCTAATTCCAACATATCCTTGGTTTTGATTTTGTAACATATCTTTTATTAGCATTTAGTTTTCCTTCATGACACCTTTATGACAATAGCAAACCTTGTAGACCATTTTCATCCTGATGTGATCGTGGTTCACTATATATAGTTGCAGTCTTTCTCCTTTCTTTTATTTTTTTTGATATTCAGCTTTCCGGATGTGCCTGAATAAATCGCGGGATGTGTCTGAATGACCAGGGTATGTGTCTGAATGACCAGGGTTTGAGAACAGAGCAACTGATATCACCTACAAAGTCCTACCCCGAAGAGAGCAAATTGCTCCCACCAGGGTTCGAACCCACACTGCAGGCCTCCAGCTGAATTTTAAATTTCCCTCATTTGCCATTCAGCTATGCCCGGGACTCTTTCTCCCATCTTTGGTGGAGCTGGGTTTTCTACCTTTATGAAATTTTTATTACATTTTAGCTCCTAGTTTTATAGTTTGTTGAATCCTGGGTATACCTACACCGGGTGAAATGAAATATACAGTGTCCTTGGACACACGTGAGGCTTTCAAGAATTCGTACGGTGGTGGCGATCAATTATTTTACGCAAGATTTACAACAGGTACAACTTTATGTTTTCTTTTTGGTTATCCTAAGGTAGTTCTTGAATTCGAAATTCTACCATTGGAATAAATAGTATTAGGAGCTTAAGCGGCGCCCTAGATATATGGTACTTTATGGTTTTACTCTTTCACGTTACTATTATGATTGTACAGTAGATGGTGTGTTTGCAAAATCCATAACTGGTGACCATTCGTTACCAGTTCAGCTAATGAGTCCTATAAAAAATTTTGCTGGATTTTCGCTTTAAGTATGTGCAATCTGGGGAAGAGAGAACTGTGGTTTGAACTTCTAACAGTGAGGGAACTTGGGGAATTCCCATGGATCACAAAGGAAGTTTTTATTTGACCAAATCCTAGGAGGAAACAAGACTAACAATACAATTTCCTATATCTGAAACAGTGTACAAGACAAAGTCAATATAGATCTTCCACTGGCGGTGAAAAAATCACATATAAGGAGTTAAGACATTAGTAGCATCTACAAGTGATGGGTTCATGTTCTCTATTGAATGAGATGATGCTTTCAGAAGTACCAAGCAATCTTTCATGCATACAATTTTTTTTACTTAACCAGAACCATCTTGCTTAAAATTTCCACAGATAAAAAAACTACTGTGATCTCATCTGGACAGTGCGAAAAGGGCCAGCTACTTTAAATTCAGAAACATGTAGTTAGAGGTAGATGGCTTCACAAAAATGGTAAAAGGCAGGAACCTTGTTTTTTGAAGTAAAGGCAAACCAGAGTGGAGAAAAGGAAGTACCAGATTATGGAGAAAATTAACAGTATAAATCAGATCTTAAAGAGAATGAAGAGACACATAAAATGCAGATCAAAGGATTTCTAGCAAGTTACTAAAGCTGAGGAAAGTTCAAATTTATTTGTCTATGGTTGCTAAAAAAAAAGTGACAACACATTTTCAAAAGATGACAAATTCTAACAGAAAATTTAATAACATTGACTAGCTAAACTGCGAAGTGATAAAGGACCTAGAGGAAATCAAAATGGAAATATTGCAATTTTGCCAGAACCTTCTCAGGGAACTCTGAGACTCTTTTAAGTATGAGAATCTGTATGTCTTCATTGAAAACAAAAAAGATTGGCTGCATGGACCATTCCTGAAGGAGGAGGTTAGCTAATATCGCTAAGGGTTATGAAGGAGTTAACAGCTAAGGTTACATAATGGTTTCACCATGGTCTTCTTTCAAGAGATGCTGGGGAATGATATAGGTGCTTAATGCTCTTAAAGTCATTTTCATATTTGTTCGTTCGAGACCTTTGAAAGGGCTTCGATGCTTCCTTTATTGTTTTGATACCAAAAATGTGGTATAGAAGAATTGAGAGATTTCAGACCATTAGCCTTGAGAGCGGCATGTACTTTATAGTTAAGTTGAGATCAGCAGCACATATACATCATCAGATAACTGCTAATTACAATACAGACTGAAGACTGTTATTAGAAAATTGGTGTTTCAATTGTCAATAAATGCTCACAAAGAAAGTGGGACTAGGCAAGGTTGGATTCCTTGTAAACTAGATATTCGAAGAGCTTTTAGCCATGGGAGCATTTCCTGTATATATGGGATTTGGCATCAACATACACTAGTTCTCAATTTTAATTAATGGTGATTCTTACCTTCTCAGAAGGGATGAGGCAAGCTGATCCTTGTCACCCTTTCTGTATATTTTGGTGATGGAGGGACCTCGGCAAGATGCTGGAATTCACTTTGAGGAGGAGATGAACTGATGATTTAAGAGTGTGGACATAGACGGCGAGATAACATATCACATATTTATTATGCTGAATTACTGATGACATATTGATTTTTGAGATGCAGGGGAGTTGCACTGAAGTTTCTCAGACTCATTCTGTTGTCTTTTCAGGCTGTTTTTGGATTGCATATTAATATATCAAAAAGTTTCTTTACCCAGTCAATGAATTTTAGCATACAATGACTGGGAAAGATTCACGGTTGCAGAGTTGGTGAATTTTCTACTATGTATGTTAGCTCACCTTTGGAGGTTAGACATAAATTTATCTAAGTTTGAGGAAAAAATTTCTAATTGAAAGAGACAATATTAAAATATTTATGTATGGGAGGCAGATCAGCCTTGATTAATAGTGTACTTGATAGCAGACATATCTATCTGATGTTTGTTTCAAATACCAGCTGCAGTTGAGAGGAAGCTGGATAAAATTAGGAAGGACTCTCTATGAGAAGGGTGAAGGCAAGGGAGAAAAAAAAATTCATTTGGAAAAGTTAGCTTGTTTTTGGAGTTTTTGGAGTATGTTAGCTCACCTTATACCGTATATGAACAGTCCTGAAGATCAAAAGGAGTTTTTGGAGACTCTGATTATTGCAAATATAGCTTGTTTTCAATCCTACTTCAGAAGACAAGTGAAGTGTGGATGAATTCTGTGTCAGAATGTACTTCAAAGTGAAAATGGCAGGAAACTAAAATTACGGCTGGATGTATTCCTCTTGAAAAGGAGTTCCTTGATCTATTTAACCGTCCTGTTGAGGCTGACGTTGTTCTCCCTCTGTGTGTGTGTATTTTATAATAAGGACTGATTCATTTATCCCGTGAAATAAAAAAGGGGACTGAAGTCGCTATATCACAATGCAAAAATAGTCACGGAGGAGAGCTAACGGTTAAAAGAAACTAAGGGTGGCCAGTGGGCCGGGCTCGGGACGGATTTGGTGGGATCGGGGCGGGTTGGGTCAGGCGAGATTTGCCGAAGTCCCGTCCCGTCCCGTCCCGATCCCATCGGAATAGGGTCGGGGCGGGATCGGGATCGGAATTTATAAAATAACATATATTGCAACTTTGTGCCTCTTAAACAAGATAGTGTGATAAAAATATTCCAATGCTGTTTTTGTGCCTCTTATATTATTTAATAGACATGATTTTTTTTGTAATACAAATACAATTGTCAAAATTGTAACTTTGTGTTGTTCAAAAGTTGCAAAATACATAGTAAAATTGCAATTAAAAAAATTACATTTTGAAAAAAAACCTGTTCTAGTTTCTTAATAATTTCCTGTAGTTCTTCGGTTGGAATTGATATGTGTTGGTCAAATTGCTCCATATCGCTTCCACCACCTTCAGATAAGATTTCGTTGTAGTTTTCGTCTTCTTCTTCGTTGATCTCCGGTTGACCGCACCTTCTCCGCTCCGCTTGTATCCAATCTCTGAATAATACTACAATCTCCAAGCTGTCTCCGGCTAATGAGTGTCTGTGCTATCCTATTTGATATCTGCCGGCAGAAAAAGCGCTTTCAGACGCCGTTGATGACGCTTGAATGTTCAAAACATCTCGGCCCATCATTGAAAGTGTCAGAAAGGTCTTCTCATTCCCCCTCCAGTATTTAAGCAAGTCTTCACGTCCTTCTTCATTGAGAACTGCTTGGTACGGTACAGAACCCTGCAAAACAAAAATATCAAACTCGCTAATTTGGTTAGTAGCGGTACGGCCGCCGCACATTCTATTTCTGAGGCTTTCAATACTAGCCGCAGAAACAACATGTCTTTTGTGAGATTGTGTTGAAGAAGAAGAAGATGATATAGAAGCCGGTAGGTTGCTAGCACTTTCTTGTTGGTAAAACCTATATATTTTTTTGCATTCGTCTTCTACGCTAGACAACACTTCTTCTTTAGTTTGTTCAATAGGTGGTGGGTGATTTGGATTTTTGGGACTTGGAAGTGGTAGTACTGCTATACAATCGTAAATAGTTTCAATAAGTGATTTAATACCGTCTATTTTAATAGTCGAATTTAATACAACACCAATAATATAAATAGTGGGAATAGGAATAAAATATTTTTTTATTTTGATAAACATTTTTTTAATAGCTGCCTTATAAGCTAGTTTATCCATATATTCATTAAGCAGTAAAAATATTAGAGCTATATAAAACAACATAGTTGAAATAGTAGGAAAATATATACCGGAAAATTATTTTGTTGCTTGAAAAAATTTCTCTAAAAATACAATAAGTTCGAAAATTTTTCCCCAATCGCTATCTACAACCATATCAGAGTTAAAAAATAAAGTTATAGGTTTACTATAGTCATAAGCAACAAGTAGTTGCTCGTATAAAGAATTCCACCTAGTTGGTACTTCTTCTGAAATTTTTCTATAAGGTAGTTGGCAATCGTGACAAGTTTTTTTATATTCTTTTCTTCGTTGTATTCTATTATTTTTAAAAATAAAGTTTATAGCAAATTGTATTTTACTAAGAATGTCTTCAAAAAGTGATAGACCATCATTTACAATTAAGTTATATATATGACACGTACATTTTATATGAAAATGATCAGAAAAAGATGGAGTTAAACTATTTTTTAAAATTGTAATAGCGTAATTGTTAGAACAAGCGTTATCTAATGTAATAGTCATAATTTTATCAGTTATTCCGTAATAATCACACACTTGATAAATATTTTCTGCAATAAAAGTACCAGTGTGCCTATCATCTATATATCTATATGCTAAGACAAATTTTTACATAGACCATTTATAATCTATCAAATGACAGGTTACTGTTAAACAATCATGGTCGTTAGTACTACGGCCTATATCAGAAGTGATAGCCACTTTTCCATTAAAATGATATAATGAATAACGTAAATACTGTTGATATTCATGTGTGAATTTAAATACATCTCTCTTAACAGTTGATCTAGAAAAACCGTTAAAAGCAGGATTATACATATCTCTAATGTAATGAATAAAATTAGGAGATGAAGGAAATGAAAAAGGCAAACCCTCCACAACAACTAATTTTGCTATTGCTTCCCTATCTCTATGTTTATCGTATTTAGGGCCTACAATTCCCCCCGTCATAGGGTTAATTTGACCATGTACTTGGTCCGGAACAATATGTGAACCTTGTCCCGATGGAGCAGACGTTTGTGCACTCAGTTTTGAGGCCTCGTATTGGGCATATCTAACTGGATGCGCCCTTGCTACGTGTCTCATTAAACCCCCCGTCCCATCGTGACCTTTTCCAGTTTTAAATTTTAAAACATCTTTACAAATTTTACATCTAGCTACTTGATTTTCTACGTCTCTATCAAAAAATGTACATGCATCTGATTTTAATATTCGTTTTGCTGGACCTCGTCTCATACTAGGGGGAATATGATGCATTTCAGTTGAAGGTGCACTAGTGAGTGTGTTGTCATCTACATTAGTGGGTGTATCATCTAGATCATCGTCTAAATTAAAGTCTTCTTGAGTTTCATAAAATAGCTCATCGTCTAAATCTAATGGTATTGTAGGAAAATGTTCAGTATCAACAAAATCATCCTGTGTAGAAATAGGATTCTGTCTAGAAATAGGATGACTAGAAGAAGTACCTTGACCTTGTTGCCCCTACTAGAAGAAGCATGACCACTACCCGTAAGCATACGTTTAAATCCGTCTATTATAAATTTATAATTATACTAATAAATAATTAAAGTAAATGAAATTAAGTGCGCTGAATAAAATAAACAGACAATAATAATTTAATGAAGGAACGAATGTACCAAACGTCGACGTGTAATCGAGAGGTTGAAATTGAAACTTTGCTCGATGGAAGATCCTCAAGCTAGTTGTCAACTTAACTCCCAAATGAATAAATAAAATTGAATATTTAGTAGACAATGTAGACTTGTAGAGAGATAGATTGAGAGATTAGAGAGATTGTAGGAAGATTTGTGAGAAAGATGAAGAGAAAATGATGTATTTATAGTTGGAAAATTAGGTTAAAGTATAAATATAATAACTTATGGGTTAAAAATAAATGTTAAGGGGGTAGGGGGGTTAGGGGAGGCCAAAAATAACATTTGCACAACGGCCAAAATGTAAAATGGTCGTTGGTGCAACGGTATTTGTGCAAAAGCGGGTGTTTCGGATAGGGTCGGGGCGGGATTGGGTCGGGCCTGGCGGGATTGGGGCGGGACAATACGGATCGGTACTAGACATCTCATCTCGGTTCGAGTCCCAATACCGCAAATATTTTTTTTAAAAAGAGGTCGGGTTCGGGGCGGTGTCGGGGCTGGACCGGGTCGATCCGGCCCACTGCCCGGCCATAAAAGAAACTGGCAAAATATGAATATTGACACTTTGGTCTTTCTACCAAGGAAAGTTCTGCTTTATTAAACTGATTCCTTGAGAATTGGTGAAAAATGATATCACCCGACTCTTCTTGCTCATGCATCTCTACCTCCTTCATTTTCGCATCATGCGGTACAAATAACTACCTATTTACTCAACATACTTCCCAACAAAAATCTTGCATATCAAACACCCACAAAAATTCTCTATCAAAAATATTCATCGTACTCTCATCTTCGGGTTTTTGGGTATTTATGCTATCTATTACTTCCCTCCACTTCTCGAAATAAATTGCAAGCTAGATCAACACCTTGTGTTTTCTTGGGATATCCAACAATCATAGAGGTTATAAATGTTATGATTTATTGAGTCAAAAAATAATTATTTCGAGACATGTAATTTTTGATGAGAAAATTTTTCCGTTTTCCAAATTACATGCTACTCATTCCTCAACTTATGAGTTTCTGGATGCAGGCCTATCTCTCTCCCTCATTTATTATTATGTAATTTCAAGAAAATCTATTGATAAGCATTAATTGATAATCTGAAGAAAAAAATGGTTAATAACCTACTATTACGGGTTAATATGCAATGATAGTACTATCAATAAATATTACTTAAGTCCTTAATTTGTGCTTTGTTTAAGTAATATACACCATCAATGTAAACAACATATCAATTCCTCGTTGCAATCGCTTCGATCCACCCCTTTGGTGAAAAATCATAATACACCCTGAGAAATTCCTACCAACAGATTTCCCTGTACTCAAAGTGAATTGTCTAAGTGCTCTCCTTTGTTCCAGCACTGCTCCTGAATTAATCAACCAAGTAGAAGTTGAAGTTCAATTGGAATCCATATAGTCCAATAGTTTTTTAAATGAATAGCCCCCTATTGTTGATAGAGAGCTTACCGCCCCTCCTTTTTCAATACCATATTTAGTCACGCAGAAACCTTCTTTCATGCTATAGCATGCTTTTTAGTGCATTCATTGTTTTGAGGGATCAGGTCATTTTCACTTGTTGTAATAGGTAAAATATTTTAATTTTAAGATTTTCAATTCCACATTTTAAGAAGGCTACCTGTAGATATCATTAAGATGACTTGATAGACGATGTATAAAACTCAAACTCAATTTTTTTATAAGCTCAACTAAAAGTTCATCTAGAGTTGGACCACGAAATTATGGAAAGTATAAAACAATAGCGAAGTTTAACAATTTCCGTTGCTTTGACGAGTGATACCACATCGCTGGTGCATTAGGAAGAACGAAAGCGAGCTGCAAATAAAGTCCTGGGCCGAGAACAAAATAAAACATACCTTTCTCGGCCATTTGGCTAAGATTAAGTGTAGTATCTATGTGAGTTATTGATTCGCACGATATTAACTCATTTTTTACACTATTAACTCATTTTTAAGGGGGAGAGTTCACTACAGCCTTGGCCCGCCGCACCCCACCAATTCAAATCCAAACTTTTCTTTAACTATGGTGTTTGTTCAATTGTGCTTCTGGTTTCTTTCCTTTTCTTTTTTTTCAGTAATCTGGTTTCGGGGGTTGGGAAATTTTGGAACCTAGAATTGTTTGTGCATCGACTATAGATTATCCACTAGTCTTACTAGAGTGATAATTTTTCCCACTTGTAAATTATCGAGGTATTTACTTCCATCAGTTGCATTACTGAAAAGAAATGGAAAAAATGAATAAAAGGAACCTTATTTAGAATTTCCGATGCTCTAAATATACACCCTTTTTGAAGTGGAAGACAAATGCTAGCAGTTGTGTTATGCTAGTGGTAACTTCTACGAAGAATATATGAATAAGACAGACGGACGAGTATATTATGAAAATAAGCATATAATATTACAAAAACAATGTCGTCCCCCCCCCCCCCCAAAACAAAATAAAGAGGGAAAGGAATTAATCAAGAACGTTAACTGGATAATGTTACAAGATAACAACATGCGAGAAATTAATGAAGACTCTTAAAAGGATAAGATCGCCTATGAGCGTAAAAAAACGAGATCTTCTCAAAATGTTAGCAGCGAGTCTCTTATCACATGCAATTTATACGAATGCAGATCAAAAATCTTAGCCTGATTGACCAAGCAGACTGCAAAGAACATCATAGTAGAAGTTCCAGTCTGAGCTTGTCTGATCAATTGCCGGCTGCCCAAATGGATGTTGCTCTACATATTTTTGTACATGTTCGGCTTTTAATAACTCTTCCAAATAAATTCGCAAATCACCTCCAGGACCTACAACATTGTGCAACTTTTCAATCTTCATATTTTCCATCATTTTATACCAACATAAATTAGAAATTTCCAAGAAAAGCTTGATTCAATAATCATCAGTATTTTTAAAGCAAAAAAGTGCAGAAAAGGTCCATGAGGCATGATGTGAGAAGCAAAATCTGCGCCCTTCTTTAGAGTCAAAATAACAAAATATGAAAAATAAAAAATTGCCACAAATTCCATCAAGCCCCCCTGCTTAATACTCATAGTCAATCGATCACCATTAGCAGATTGCTGCTTGCATGTCCGTCTATGTTAATCTAACTTAGCGTATTGCTCATATGCATCCATCTAAGATCATTAAGCAGGGAAAGAAATCAAACAGCAAGAGTGTCTAAGCCCACAGTGGTTCACACTAGTCAGATGGTGGGGATCAGTTCTAACAAGTAATAACCACTAAAAGGGGCACATTAAACATGAAAAGGAAAACAACAGTATACAAGTATTAAGCAGTACCAGACAAAGGGATCTCACCTAGTGAATTATCATTCTCGGCCTTGAAGTTGTAAGAATGAGGAAATATTGCAGTGTGCGCCTGAGGAACAAGTCATGCATAATGTAGTTACAATCACGCAGAGAAATACCAAGTCAGCAGGGGACACTCGGGGGTAGTCTTCGAACCAAAAGTGTAAAGCTTACAGGATTTAGCAAGGCCTTGTAGGGAGAATCATCCAATAGTAAAGTATTTGATTCATCATAATCCCCTCTTTCCCAGGGTAGATTGGGATCATATCTGTCCCACACCTTGCTCAGCTCCTTGCAAACCAAAGGCTTATGCTTGTTCTCAAGTGTCTTGAACATTGTTTGAGTGCTATGTGACATATCCTGCGATATTTAGTAAATAGAAACTGAATATTCTTCTAAGAGGGAAGGGCCCAACAATAAATGGAAAAACCAAACTATCTATAAATACACACACACACACATCCACAAATCAATGGTCACAGAGAAGTATCATGTTGTGACTGTAGGCTCATTTATTCTTCTTTTTCTTTTCCTCTACATTTTCTTAATGGTGGGGCTGAGATAGAAGAAAAGAATGAACTAAGCTTTGGTTAAGGAAGTTCTGGCGGGGCAACATAAGGAGATAAATTTTCACCAGTAACCTCTCTCCCACCTTACAACAAAGGTGGTTTCTATCACAATTCCCTATCCTTGCAAAGGGCATTGTCAAGCAACATAACCAATAAAATGCATAGACAGGCAATATAAATGAACTAGGGCCAGTATAGTTACAAGAAGGAAGTAAATATAACTTCCCGTCCCCCTTCTTTCATTTCCAAAAGGGGGAAAACAGCCCATGTGTTCATGCAGTTGGTAATAGTAGTCTCATGCTCGCAGGAATTGTAAAATCACAATGATCCATCAGAGTCCTGACAATCTGGCAGACCACAAGAGTTTCTTAAGCATCAGCGTAGATCATGGCCATTTTGACCATGAAGGAAATTGAATCTTTCCCCAAGCAAAGAAAAATAATGATAGGGAATCATACTCCTTTTTCTTTGCTTTTCTTTTTGTCACTTCCTGCTGTTTGGAAGAGGAATTTAAGGGTGCAACTAGGAGGAGTGATGTGGAACTATGTGTGGAAGGAAGACTGCTTACCCAACAAAATAACAACTTGTGCTTCAGGTTTCCCAATAAACAATCAACCACTTTAACAATGATTTTCCTGCACAAACATATATTCCAGTAAATGTTTATGCCCAAGTAAACCATAAAATGCATTAGAAAAACTTAAATCATTAACCGGGGTAAAACAAGAAAAATCAAGTCAGGAAAATAACAGAAACTCAAGAAGCATTTCAAAATCAAGGATTACTTGGATCTAGAAGACCAGATGCCCACGTCAAATCTTTCAAAGCAAAATTTCAGAAAATCATTACAGTAGGGTCTCTTGAATACTGCAAACAAAAGTGACAAGTATCTTTATGTAAGAACTATGTGCTTGTTCGTCTTGTGAATGAAGTAAGCTCAAAAGGTCATTAAAACAATTAAATAAAAAGTAAATCATCAAATCTCACTTGCCCGTCTCCAGAAACATGCATCGGGATTACAATCTTTTGGCGGTGGATTGACTACATCTGCAAGTAGCCCATTAACATCAAGGATGAGAAGTTTTCTCCTCAAACGAGGACCCCTCATCATAGAAATATTTGGATTGAGTAGACCATTTTTTACTTCTCCATGCTTGTTATCTAGCAGACTTGGATTTGAGGGAACGTTGTTCTGATCCATGCTATAGGGGTCAACCTTTTTGTTCAACGTCTTCATCACACTTCTTTTCTTCTTTCCCTTTTTCTTAACAGGACTCTTTTCCAAAAGAGTTGTGGTCGCTTCTGTTTGTATTTCTAGATGTCCGAGAGGAAGCAATTGTGCATTAGAATTCTCCAAACTAGCCACGTCTTCGATGGAAATATTTGGATTGAGTAGTAGACCATTTTCTACTTCTCCGTGTTTGTTATCTAGCAGGCTTGGATTTAAGGGAACATTGTTCTGATCCATGCTACAGGGGTCAACTTTTTTGTTCAACGCTTTCATCACACTTCTTTTCTTTCTTTTCTTTCTTTTCTTTTTCTTAGCATGACTCTTTTCCAAAAGAGTTGTGGTCGATTCTGTTTGTATTTCTAAATGTCTTAGAGGAGGCAATTGTGCATCAGAATTCTCCAAATTAGCCACGTCTTCAATTGAACTTTCTTCATTTTTAGGAGCCTCCAGTTTTTTCAGCATTTGATCCAACCTTTGTTGTCTTTCCTTTCTATTAGCCGTCTTCCTCGCCCTTTTTCTCTTCCTCTTTGATATCAATTCTGCATTCTTCGTAATATAATCTTCAGTTGAAAGTGCGTCCATTTAGATATGCAGAACTTTAAGGAGAGCACCTGGTGGATCACTTACAACAACAAACCAGTAAAGACCTCCAACTTTCACTCAAAGATGGATTAACAATGACAGCAGTTGATTTATTAGATTTTGAAAATTTATCCAGAGCCACAAACCACGAGTTATGAAGAAAAGATTATTAAAAGAAAAGGAGAGATGTAAATCTTGGAATGAAAAATTAACAAACAGAAAACCCTGCACAGCTGCACATATTTGACCTCAAGCTCCGAGAAAAAGGGAAATGTGACTCTTCGTGCACTAATTTCATGAACTATTATCTTAAGCATCCATTTCGATCAGCCAGTCTGTTTTGGATTTAAGTGCTATTCCATCTTAGATCAGTTGATCTTTTTTTTTAAAATACCCTAGTGTACATGCCAACTTGTGCGCACCTCGACTAATTTCACTATGTACATGCTACCTCCCACTAGCACAAGTACCAAGTAACCCCACCAAGGCTTGGACAACTGGAAAGGAATCACCTAGCGTTTTTGCCTCCGTTGGGATCAATATCAATAGCTAAAATTATAAATGGTTGGTAATAATTCTCTATGTCCAAATAATATGATACTCTTTCCATCTCGGGAGGTCCCTGAATGTATGTCATTCCATGGGTACACCATTTTCACAAACTTCAAGTACTGATATTCAAAAATATGATATGATGTTTACTCTAAATCAACCTAAGTTTTCAACCAATACTTCAATATTTTTCCACTATCACTAATATAATAGATAAGCCAAACCAACATTTTAAACACCAGTCAAATATGGACACATAAAATGGGACAAAAGGAATAAAATTCACGATTACAATTCAGATTTTACGGTGTAATCACTTTGACCTTTTCCTGAGAGTAATATTCACATAATTGATTAATAATACTTCGGAGTAGATCAATAAAAGGTCACAACTTTGTAGCAATTGTCACATGAAACCAAATGATAATGCAAATTAACATGCACGCAAAACAAAGACTTTAAAGATCAAATTTTGAGCCTCTTAGTACAGAAGGAGCATATACCATAAAATTCCTATTCTAGCATATAAAATGTAGGGTTTTTTGGTCATGTGTAAGTATAGAAAACAGAGGAACTTACAAATTATATTCGCCGGAAAAGGAGATCGGAAGAGTTTAGTCCGAGATGGAGATCGCAGAAGTTCGCCGTCGAGGGTGGTGGTCGTTCGATTGACTATGGTGTCGTTTTAAGTTGGCGGGCTGGAATTGGAATTTTGGGTCCAAGTAAGGAATATCCAATTGTCGTGCGCCATAACTGGGCTGGATTCTTTTGTCAACGGTATCCTTTCAAGGCTTTTAGCACATTTAACCACTTTATCAAGAATATGTAATCATCAGTATTATTTTGATGAACAATAGTACAGTATAAAAAATTCCTTAAACGGAAGGAGGAAAAATTGAACTATAGGTTAGCCCAATTACATACCATAAGTAGGAAAGGAAGAAAAGACTTAAAACATGGGATACGTTTATTTACTTTAAACCTACAACGATATACACATGGGTGACAAACGGGCGGGTCAAATCACATATGGATGGGTTGAAAATAGGTTAAACAAAAACGGATAAATTATCCGATCTACTCATATTTAACACAGATAAAAAATGGATTACTCAACGAATAATATGAATATTCATATTACCCAGCTGGGTGACTATTCTTCTGCATTATTTGTTCTTAAACTTCATACATAATCAAATTAATACACAATTACATTTTAGAATTATTTAGTAATTAAAATAATAGCAACAAAATCTGGTAAATAGAAATATATTTTATTTAGGAAAATAAGTAGTACTTTATAAATGAGAAAAATGTATTCTTTAATGAAAGTAGGGAAAACAAAGTTTCACAAGTGACATTCAACCAACTACCCACCGCCCACCCTCCACCACCCAATTCAACCCCCCCCCCCCAAACCCCCTCCAAAAAAAATATTAAAAGTTTTAAATTTTTGTTGGTTTTGTACATCCCCCGCCCATTGCGAACCCCGACTCACCCCACCATCCTTCGAAAATCTTTTTTTAAAAGGTTTTCTTTTTTTACCCCACCAGCGACCTCCCCCCCCCCTCCACCCCCGACCCCCACCACACCCCACCCCCACCCCGCGAATTTTTTATATCATATATTTTATTTTATTTTTATAAAAAAATTATAAAATATGAGAAATTTTTTCTTACCTCACCCCAGGGGGTAGGTGAGTGTTAGGGGTGGATGTGTAGAGGTGGGTGGTGGGGTGAGTGGTGGAGCGTGGGGTGGGGGTGGGTATTTTCCGAAGAATGTTTTCCACTAACCAATCATGTTAAATAAGTAAACTTAAATTTACTTATTTTTCGAGAATACATTTTCTAGGGAAACATTTTCCTCTATACAGAACACCCTATATGTTATGGGTTTTATCCATTTTACCCATGGATTTATCCATAATTTAAGTAGATAATATGGGTTGACTCATATTGATCCCAAATGGGTTTGATCTCTAACCTATTTTAAATAGATTGAGTCTAGCGGCTAATCATATTTTTACCCATTTTGTCACCCTTAAGTATACGTGACAGAGTGAAAAGTGATAGAGAGAATGTATCCACTTAGTAAATCAGAAGATTTGCACAAAAGGGTATTTTAGGATTGGTACAATTTAAATATTTATGCAGATTTAGCCATCTTAAATTTAACGGAAAAGGGTCAAAATGTCCATTTTAACTAAACACATGAATTTTATTTATCGATCCATATGAAAGTTTGACACAATCCCAAAAGACCCGACCCATCCATACTCAACCAAATACAAAAACCATTTTGATTTAACGCAACTAAGTGATTATATCATTTTCACCTCTTTTTTTTAAATTAGTTTCTATACCTGCTTGCTATGTAGTATAATTTAATTCTGGAGTGCTCATTTTGGAACTGCATATATATGCCTCTTTTCGTTTTTAGATCAAAAGCATCAGTTAACTATCAATTGTTGTAACATCAAAATTTACACGTAAAGATAAGCGCAAAAGACTTAATTTCAATTATTAAATTTAACAATGATATTGCAGCCGAATACAGAGAAATAAATTTATACTTTGAACAGAAACTAATTGTAGAATGTAACCTCAAGGAATGTTTGGATATTAATAAGTTGATATTGTAATCATATACATGTTTTAAGAAATATCTAGAACGTGTCACTAAGCATTAAACTAAATTGAAGAACACTAATAAAGAAAAATACATAAAAATTAACATAAAACAACGGAAATATGTTTCGACATAACTCAGACGAGTCGTGTGTCGTGTGTTCTATGCAAAAATGCTAACTTTTGACCAAATATAGCTTTTTTGAACGTACGAAAATTAATTAAAAGGGGGTAATAAAATTGAGTTTTGTATTTGGTGGGTCATGAATGGGTAA
Organism: Anisodus acutangulus; assembly: GCA_029783415.1. Taxonomy (NCBI): domain Eukaryota; kingdom Viridiplantae; phylum Streptophyta; class Magnoliopsida; order Solanales; family Solanaceae; genus Anisodus; species Anisodus acutangulus. The sequence continues at coordinate 32,319,445 of CM056499.1, read as the reverse complement.
GGTTCTTTTGGGATTGGGTCAAAATTTTATATGGATCGATAAATAAAGTTCATGAGTTTAGTTAAAATTTAATTAAATGTCATACGATTGTGTCATTAATGGAGGACAATTTTAAGTTTGAAAATAATATTAGGAACAAATTTAATCAAATGGGTGGAGGGAGGCATTTTTGAGTCATTTCTAATAGGTGAAGGGCATTTTTTATCCCAATAGGTGGAAGGAGGGGCAAATTTGATCCAATAGGTGAAAAGGGCATTTTTAGCCATTTCTAATAGGTTAAGGACCTTTTTGACCCCTTTCCGCAACTTTAATAAAAAAATTCTAGACTAAAATACCTTAAATTAAGCGGTTGAGATGGTAAATAGATGCCGATAAGAGAAACAAATATCGGTGAACTGTAGCATGCAACTCATACAGTGACGACAGACTGATATAATTATATCTTATATCCAATTTAGCTAGTTATCATGTTAGATTACTTCCAAAACTGTTACACCCCGTATCTTGTATGTCGTTGACATCATAACTAAGTTGGCGTAGGTTTGGAAAGAGTGAGGTCCCTCTTCAAGGCTAATAAAGGTTTAGTAAAGTGTTAAGTAAGTTTCAAAAATGTTTGAGACTAATCGAATCGAAGAAAATTAGTGTCGACGGAATTCGGTAAGTATGGTATGGCATGCGGAGCATTCTGCCCCGCAGAATGGCTTATGCCTCGCAGACGGGCCGCATAATTGGCCCAGAAATTGTCCAGACCACTACTTGGAGATATGATGGCATCTACGGCGCATAACTAGCCACGGATCCAAGGCGGTGGCCGACCATTTTTGGTTATTTAAGCGGTGCTTCATTATTTTCATCCATCATTTGACTAAAACGGAGTTCGTACACCCCTAAACTCTCCCAATACATTTCCTAAAGGCTCATAAGCTAATCCTAAGTCAAATCACTCAAGTCATTCATTAAAAGTGTGGTAGATGTTGAGAAGATCACATAGTTGGTGATGCTGCTGAGTTGTGGGTTGTTCCATGCTTAAGGAGAATTGTTTCAGAGATTCTAGTTGTTGTATTAACGTGATTCCTTCCTCTCCTCCATGGATTTAAGCATGGCTAAGTCCTAGATAAGTTATATGGATGAGATAGTGCATGATAAGCACTTGGAGAAGTTATGCTATTATTATAGCTTGTTAGGTTGTTTGTTAAGGTAGTTGTGATGGCTATAAGGATGGATATTGTTGTGTATATGTTTAGTTGCGTTCTGAATGTGTTGATCTTGTTGTATGAGATATGAGGAAAATGAAAGGAATAGGGGAGGTGTTGTCTGAATTGTCGTAGAACGAGTTTGTCGCTCTTTTATATCGAATTCTAGCTTCTATAAGCTAAACGATGGCTCCTTATCATTTATTGTAGATTAATGTGGCATACGGTTGTATACGTGGGCTTGTAAAGGAGAACGTTAAAGGTATGTAAGGCTTACCCTTTTCTTCTTTTGGCATGACCCATATGAAAAATGAACATAAACGAAACGTCCCTCCAAAATGACTCAATTCTTAATTTAGAAGTGCTAATGTTTTTCATCTTATTAGAATGTTGATTGACTCTTGTTTGTTTCTTGTCGTGAGTACTTTCCGCACTTTAGATTACCTCTTCTTATGTGATATTATGTTTGTTGTTTATTGGTTTCACGACATCTGATAGTATGTAATCACAAAATGATAGTCAGAGGTGTAACGACCTTACATCACTCTGACAAGCTCGGAATGTTCATGATGACCCTCATGCATGTATATATGTATGTATCTATATATGTACGACGACGTTATATAAGCATATGGTATTTAGCACAACTGATCAGTTGGTTATGATAACGATGATGATGATGCCCACAAAAGGTTGACGACGTTATATACACATATATATATGTACGACGACATTATATAAGCATATATAGTATACATATGCATATCATGGCCCACAATGGCACCTTCAAGTTACAGTTGATTCTCCTTGTCTCTCTTTTACTGTGATGTCCTTATTTATACTCTTACTCGCCTTACATATTTAGTACTTTATCTGTACTGACGTCCCTTTATCGGAGCACTTCGTTTCATGATCGTAGGTTCAGGTAGACGTTTTGATGATCCTCCCCTATAGGCCTCAACTCAGTGTGGTGTAGTTGCACTCTCCTTATTCTGGAGTTATTGTGTCGAGTCGGTATGCTCCTTTTGTATATGTTTATGGGTATGGCGGTGTCCGGTCCTGATCTTATGACGTTACTATTACTCTTAGAGGTTTGTAAACGTATGTCATATATATATATATGTCATGTATGGCCTTGTCGGCCCATATATATATATATATATATATATATATGCATATCATGTTGGTTCTGATAGTTGTGTTTAGCATCTTGATCTCATTTTATTCTATCGTGGTAGCTTTGACGGCCTATTTCTGTGTTAGGATAGACAAGGGAGTCATGTATGTTAGTGCTCGGTAAGTAGGGTTCAGACGCCGATCGTGCCCCTCTGATCTGGGGTGTGACAAAAATTATACTAAACATTAGGATCTCAAGGCTACAAAAGAAGCATGTGGCAAGCAAGTCTTGACAAACATGTATGCCTTCATTTATATTTAACCCAACAATCATGTTGAGCTACTCACAAATAATACTTCAAAACTACAAACAAAGAAGATAAAAATTACAACTTAGAATTGTGGCTTGCAAGGGATGACAAACCGGTATGACGCGATACTATCTTTATTCTACCTATCTTATTAAATTGTTCACAAGTCATGCTTGACTGGTATGACTGTTGGATATTACAAAGGTTGCAGGAAACGGGAATTACAAGCAACTGCTAATGTAAGAATTGAAATTACAATTCAACTAGAAATCTGAAAATTACAAAGATGAACTAGAAAAACTGAAAAACTGCTTTGTTTGCTTGCTGAGTCGAGTGTGGCACTCTGTCCTTAAGACAATATTGCCCCATATGTATCTTTTATACGTCCTGGACAATTCGTCTCCCAAGATAAAACAGCAATGGAACACTTGAGCAAAGGAAACTCAAGAGCTACCTTGAAGAATATTGAGCAAGAAATGATGCAAGGAAGATGTAGGAAGAAACTGTTTTGCTTGTGTATTTTCGTGTATATAGCAAGTATATTTTCTGTGCTTCTCAACAATGGTGTAGAAGGTGTTTATATAGGTGAGGGATGGCTGTTTAACTGCCTCAATAACAACCATTATTGGCCAAATAATGGCCATTATGGAGGTAGTAAAGTCACCAAAATAAATGGTGAAAAGACCAACAGATTTGGCCATTATAGGAGGAGTAATTCAGCCAAAATAAATGGCTGAATTGAGTGCTTGGCGTTTCTGTTCTGACCGTCGAAATTCTGACTTTCGGAAAACTTCAGGGACCAAACTGTACATCTGAAAGAATTCTGGTCCAAACTGTACTTCTGAAACTTCTGGGATCAAACTGTACTTCTGGCAAAGTTTTCTGGCCCAAAAAGATAATATCAGAAGGCCCACAGCCCACGAACCCACGAACCCGTGAACCCGTGAACCCGGAACCGGACGGGCGCGCGGCGGCGCGCGTGTGGTCTTTCCTTGAACCGAAGCACATCTAGGTCCTCCTTCCTTTAAACACATGGGATACCCCTTGGGGTCCCAAACCCCAAATCAATTTCGAGTCTTATATACACAACAATTCTTTCTTCCTCTACCGATGAGGGAGAATTGAACACAACACCACACTTTCCATGCTTCAAACACCTCACTTCGTGAACCAATATCTCTTTCATTTCTCAATGAAATTTGACGATTCTTGGCCCTACGATTATCTACGTACTTAGTAGATCATGCATGTGTGAAGAACCGAATTCTCCAACATACGTAACACTAGTGTTTAAGCCGTTAAAGTTGGTCGGTCGCAACTCCCGCCAAAGGCAAATTTCCAACAATGACTTGATACTATCTTTATTCTTCCTATGTTGTTAAATTGTTTACAAGTCATACTTGGTACTATCTTCATTCTATCTATTGTTAAATTTTTCAAAAGTCATGCCGGATTAGTATGATTTGTATGTGTTGTTCAACAAGTTTTTTTTTTTTTTTTTTTGAGTGATGAAGCTGCAATTGACGGAAGATAGACGGACGATGGCTATATTGAGGAGATGAATGGTACAGTGTATTCTGATTAATAAAAAGACATTGAATTGGAACTTCTTGCTAGCGAAAAAATGATTTTTTAAAAGGTCATTTTGAGGTGGAGGTCTATTAACGGGGAATGGCATATGTGGTCCACTTATTAACGGCAAGTGTATTTTTAAGGCTAAAATCTAACAGAGGATATAATTGCTCCATTTTGAAGTTATGCACCAAATCAGTTTTATGGGGTACCTTCTCCATTTTACTAAGGTATCGTTTGGTAGGGTGTATATGAATAGTACTGAATATAGTATATTAATAATGTTAGGATAAGTTGTGCTGATTTTTTAATTAATTATTTAATTTGTTTTATTAAATTATTTAATTTAAACAAATAAGATATAATTAGACCTATATATAACAACATCCACATATAATGACACTTCTCTATAATAACTAAGTTTTTTCGGAACCGATCTTTTATATTATATTTTTACTTCTCTATAATAGCATTTTATTTATAACAACAATATTCAACTTTATAGCAGTACTCTTTGTAAAATTACCCCTCATATAACAACTATCTTCTTTTTTTGGTAATATAATAATTAACCCTCTTTATATAGAATAGAATATCTATGATTTCCAATAATAAGTGTAGCAATTGTGACTAAATATTTAATTTGATACTTTACTATACTATATTTATAATAGAATATTACATATGAATACATATTTGTAATTTTAAAATATTATTATCTTCTATTTTTATTTATAAATAATGTTCAAAAAGGAAAACAATGTGAATAAGGAGTACGAATCCTATTATTTAGAGCAAACAAAGAGACAAATATTTGATTCCTTCTAACCTTTATAAAATGAAAAATTAAGGGAAAGCAATTGGATACCCGTTTGTTGAAAGTTTGGATGCAAATCTTCACCAATTCAAGAGTTATATAATCTCTAAGAGGTTGGAATCTATGAAACAAGCTACAATAATACATTTCTTTCATCAATTTTGAAAAAAATTAATTTTCAAGTAGATTTAAAAGGTGTGCCTTAGAACTTAAAACTTTATACATCTAGTTATGAATTTATTAAAATTGTATGAACTTTCTTTAATGTTTAGTTAGTGAAGTATGCATATACAACAACAACAACAACAACAACAATAACCTACCTAGTATAATCCCACGAGGTGAGATCTGGGAGGATAGAGTGTACGCAAATCTTACCCTACCTTTTGACGGATAGAGAGGTTGTTTCCGATAGACTCTCAGCTTAAGTAGAAATGAAAAGCAATAGTAATAATAAACAGTAATAGCAACAAGAAAATAAGATAACGAAGTGAGAGAAATAAGCATGTAGTAATATAAAACTAAGAATAAGAAATATAAGAATACTAAAATAAAATGATGGGCATAATATCGATCCTACACTAAAGGAAAATAATACTAATTCTAATACTAGCACTCTACTCTAATTCTCGACATCCACACCCTTCTATTTAGGATCATGTTCTCGGTAAACTGAAGACTCGACATATCCTGCTCGATAATCTCACCCCGATACTTCTTCGGCCAACCTCTACCTCTCTTCCAACCCTCAATCGACAACCTCTACCTCTCCTCCAACCCTCCATCGCTAACCTCTACCTCTCTTCCAGCCTTCCATCGCCAACCTTTCACACCTCCTCACATGAGCGTCTGTGCCTCTCCTTTGGACCTGTCCAAACCATCTCAGCCTCGCCTCTCGCATCTTATCAGTCGCGGAGGCCACTCCCGCCTTGTTTTGAATTTCTGACTATATCTATCCTAGTAAGCCCACACATCCACCTCAACATCCTTATTTTCGCAACTTTCATCTTCTGTACATGAGAGTTCTTAACCGGCCAACACTCTATCTCATACAACAGCGCCGATCTAACCACTACTCTGTAGAACTTACCTTTCAGTCTTAGTGGCACCTTCTTATCACACAAGACACCAAATGCTAGACTACGTCTCAGCCACCATGCTCCAATATGATGCGTGAATCCTCAACAATCTCCATATTACCTTGTATTATAGCCCTAAGGTACTTGAAACTTTCTATCCTTATGACAACTTATGAGTCGAGCCTCACTTCCACCTCCGTGTCACTAGTCACCTCACTAAACTTGCACTCCACGTACTTAATCTTAGTCATACTCAATCTGAAACCTTTAAACTCCAGGCTCTATCTCCAAACCTCCAATCTATCGTTCACCCCCGCTCAGCGTATCGTCGATCAATGCAATATCATTCACAAACAATATACACCATGACACATCTCCTTGAATGTGACTCGTCAATACATCCATCACTAGGGATTTATGCATATCTTTTAGATTTAAAATTTAAAAAATTTAATTATTTTTTAAAACATTAATAAATAAATTTCATGCATATTATTTTTTGCATATAATAACCTATTATTATTTAAACAACAAATATTATTTTAGGTGTCTAACAACTATTCTCTATAACAACCAAAAAAATCCGGACCCAACAATGGGTGCTATAGAGAGGTTTGAATGTATATTAGAATAGAAATATTACGAGTGAACTGTAATATGAAATAAGATGTAGTATTAAAATAGAATCAATATATATAATAAAGTTAGATATAGATAAGGTGATGTGACACTTCTCTATGGCCTCCATTCCTATTTTTTTTCTTAATTTTTAAATTTTTTCCTTCATTTCTTTACATAATAATCTACTAAATACCTCTTCCCATCATTATTTATTTATTGTGCAATTAAAGAGGGTGATAAAAGGTGAAATAAAAATATAACTTAATTGCTGTAATGGAAAAATGAAAAATTGTAAAGGCTATGAAAAACTTATTGCAATCAACCAATTAAAAGGTATAAAACTTAGGAAGGAAAACACATAATCTTGAAGGTCAATGAATGAAATTGAAGAATCATTGCAAGAGAAGCAAATCCAATTTATTTAGGTTATTTTTGTTTAATATTTTTTTCTTTCCTCAGCTTTTAGATTCTAGATTCATAAACTATGGAAGTGGTGTTTTTTTAAGTATTTTTTCTTTTCATTTTCAGCTTTTAAATGCTTGGTTCAAAAGTTATGGAATTTTAAAATTCAATATTTTCCCTTTTCCTTTTCTCAGCTTTGAAAATTTTCACCCCTCCTGAAAATACAATATTTTAAATTCTTTATTTTATGGATTTAAGTTAATTATACATTGAAATTGTAATAATTTTTTGTACTATCACCGTTATATATATATATATATATATAAGCTAGACATAAACTAGGTGATGTGACACCTCTCACAAGGTAGAATTCTTATTTATCTTTTTTCTCTCAATTTTTTGAGGTTTTTCTTATTTTTATTCATGTAATATGTTAAAGAAAATTCAGAAAACATCTCATCTAATAAATGATGAAACTGTCTCTATTCCTAATGTTACTTTCTCTTCTCATACCTTTTGGCATTCCATGTACGAGAGAACATAGTTGGGTAAGTAATTTTTTATACAACTTCTAGAATTATACAATTCCAATAAGAATTGAGTGAACAATATTGTGTAATTTTCTTTTAATACAGTATTTTTTGTTACTGATTATGCTCCAACAATTTTGTCGCTCTCACAAGCAATTGTCACGGTAAGTAATTTAATTTTTGTGGGTGTGTGTTTTTAATTTCATGTTTGTTAGAAAAACCTATTATACGCACCAAATCTTAAATACATATTTTTCTTTGTGATATTGTGATCGAATAATTTAATGATCTAACTCAAAAAGAAAAAAATGTTGTTGCTTGAAGATTTTGGAAATGGGTTATAGAATAAGTGATTTAACATTTTCATGACATTTTATAGAATATAGGAGTATAATAGGGTGAAATTTAAGAAATTGATATGAGTTTATTAAACTGATAATGTTTTCTTGAAGATGAATATATTTCATTTTTCATTTTGAAATATACAAATTTGATCATAAAAATTTGATCTCCTCCTTCAAGCAATCATCAAGGTAAACTATTTCTTTTGTGTTTTTATTTTTAAGTTTGTAAGAAAAACTCATTTTAACCGTAAAATTTTGAATATATATTTTTATTTTCTCTCTTTGATATTGTGATCAAATAATTTAATAATCTAATTCAAAGAAGAAAAAGTTTTTTAGTCGAAGATTTTAGAGATGAGATTGTTGAACAAGTAATTTAATATTTTGATGATATTTTATAGAATCTAAATATAATATAAAGCTAGACATAAAAAATGTGCTGCGACACCTCTCTATGGTCAACAATTGCATTGTTCTTTTATCACCTTTTTTTGGGACATATTTCACATTTTATTTTTTGCATTTTTTGGTTCATGTCTTCTACTAACTAATGAATTAAAAAGCCTCATAAAGCCCAATTAAACGTAGCAATAAGTCTCCATCATTAAATCTCTGAATAAATCCATCTTAAATGCTATTGTAACAGATTTAACATTCACTTTACACTTAAAATAGCAAAATAAGAAACCATCGTTTCCTAATAAAAAAAAAACCCAAAAAGTTTTATATGCGTGAGTTGATTACCTTATAGAATTAATTTTATAAGTAGATATATTAATTTTTTATCTCATATAAAAGTATTATTTCTTAATTTTTTTAATACCACGAATAATTTCACTAGTTAATAGTAAAAAAATGTATTAGAATAGGAATACTAGATTTACATGTAATGCCAAGATCACCTTTTCCAACGCCAAGCACACTTCCATCAAGCTAGGGTTTCGTTCACTTTCGGAGAGTTTCGAATTTGCAATTCAGAGGAAAAATGACTACCGTTGTTCCCACTTCAGAGGAAGATCCGACGCTTTCTGTTGTTCGGTTTACCGCTCAAAGGGCATGGGCTGATGCTGGCCCAGAGGTAATCTCTATCTAGCTTGACAATCATCAACCACTCGAACCGTGTGCCTATCTGAATTTGATTTTCTAACACTCTGTTTGGATGGTTGTTACACATTGTTTCATAATATATTGTATCGTACTGTATTGTTTTGATGAATATGACATTTTTGAATAGATTGTACTCCATCCGTTCCATAATAAGTGGTTTTTTAGGCTCATGCACACCCCTTAAGAAATTGCTAACTCTTATAAAATTAGGAGTGTTTTTACTAACTTACTCCTAATCAAGTTTTACTACTTTCTATAAAAAGAAAAGGTAGTTAATGAATCTTGACTATTTAAATAAGGACAATCTTGGAAGAATCTACCCAAAGTCTACTTGAAATCCTAAAGAAAAAAAATTGAAAAGCCACTTATGATGGAACAGAGGGAGTATCATTTTGCGTCGTTGCGTAATGTCACACATCGGATATTTGAAGGGTAAACCTACAAATTTAATGATACGATACAATAAAATTTAAACTAACAAACAATACAATACAATACAATTGGTACAACCATCCAAATAAGCTGTAATGGTCAAAATTTTCTTTCTTTACGGACTGAACTAATTCGTTTTAAAAATATCAAAATGTGGGTGGTTCAGTAAATTGCTGTATGGAATTCTGTGGCTGTAGAATTTGTAATTGTTCGGAATGAATTTATATGATGTTTATAGGTTGCGGAGCCTCAGGTGAATAGGTTGTGTGTGGAGACACATGAATGCATAATTGAAGGAAGATGGTTAGATTTGGCTTCATTGATGCTCACTTCCACGGATTTGATATTTTCTAAAGCTTCCGAGAAAGGTACATCTCACATTTCAGTTGATTCTTATGACCTGTTGTTGGAAGATATAATCCGGAATAGTCTCCAAGGGAATGGCTGAGTGGTTAACTCTGAGTAATAACCAAATTTTAAATCTCCGCTACTACACTCGGTGTGAGCCTATCTATTCCAATTTTGGTGGGTAGATTTACCAGACACGTGTGCTGTAGCAATCTGCAGTTGGATTAGACGATGTACGAACAAGCTGGCCCAACACCATTGTCACTAAAAACAACAAGATATATAATCCAGAAATTCTCCGTATAGTTATACATTAATTTCTAGAAGACAATTGTCCATAATATTTTAATAAATTCTTGAGTCAAATTATGTAGTTATCTAGCACATATGGGGGAATTAGATGCATAGAACTCACATATACAAGAAGCAACTTTTTTGTTGACTTTTAGGTTAGAGCAAATTGTTTAGAGGAGGCTTTTCTTTCTTCATCAGTGCGAAGCAATCTCTGATTGTCATAATGGAACCTTTCTTTCTAATGTTATGTTTTCTGAACTTTGTTTGTTTTCTTAGTTATGTAATCTGCTTTAATTGGCTTCTACCTCAGATCTTGAGTGCATTTTCGCTATAATCTGCAACATTGTCAAGAAACCTGAGAGTTTGGACCAAGCACACGAGATGTCGGAGCTCATATCCACTAAACTCTGTCAACAACCAAGTGATAAGCCTGCATTGCGCTTAAAAATGTATCATGTCTTGAAAATAATCACTTTAATTCCTGGAGTTTTGGTTTCTGGTGTCACATTGTTTTTTGTTCCTCTCTTTTCAGCTTGTTCAATCTCTACAACCTGTTGGAGAATCCTTATAGCCGTTTCTCTGTGTACATGAAGGCCCTTAATTTGGTCATAAATGATAAGGTCGCTGAACATATCCTGCCATCTTTCAAAAAGATAGATAGCTTCCTGAAAGAATGGAATCTTGGAGTCAAAGATCAGAGGGTGCTCTTCCTTAAGATCTCAAACATTCTGAAGCAAACCGAGGGGTAAGAGTGAAGGACTTGTGCTTTCTGGAGCAACCCGGGCTACAATTCTTTTTTCTTCTCTGACTCCGATTCGTATTTGCAGCTCTGCAAAAGAGTGTTTCAAGTTTCTTATAAAGTATTTGGAGACTTTCTCGAGTGAAGATGCTAATTCCATGAATGAGGCAAAGGAAGAAGCTCTTCGCACAATTATTGCCTTTGTCAAAGCACCTGACATGTTTCAGGTATCTCTATGTTCAACACAATTCTGAAGTTGAATTGCTTGGGTAGAAAGGAGACTTTTTTTTAATATAAACAATGTGTTGTCTAAAAAAAGAAGGAAATAATTGAGGAGAGTGACTTACCAAATATGCACTTCTTTCTTGCCATATTTACTCTTGTTTTTTTTTAAATATGGCAGTGTGGCTTGCTAGATATGCCTGCTATAGTCCAATTGGAGAAAGATGCTAAATATGCTCTAGCATATCAGCTTCTGAAGATCTTTCTCACTGGGAGACTAGATGATTACTTGAATTTCCAGGAGGCAAATTCGGAATTATTAGAAACCTATGGTTAGTATTTGTATTTCTGTTAAACAGAACTTTGGTGTTTTTTATGAGTGAACCCTTAGTTTTGAAATGCTTCTCTTGACCTGATTCTTCTAGTTAATGCTGCAGGACTTCTCCATGAAGATTGTGTAGAAAAAATGAGATTATTGACATTGGTAGATATTGGCATGACGGAAACCGGTCAAATTCCTTATTCCATGATCAAAGACACATTGAAGGTACATTTATTGTTTGTCTTGTAGTTTGTATTCGTGCTCCACAGTTTTGGTCGCTCCATTGGTCTTTTGCTCTTTGCAGATTGATGATATTGAGGTGGAATCGTGGGTTGTTAAGGCAATTTCAGCTAAGTTACTAGTCTGCAAAATAGATCAAATGAATCAAGTAATAATTGTGAGGTGTGCTTTCTGTGGACGCCATCCCTTAATCATTACCTCTGCTTTGGTTGGAGAAGTTAGCTCTGGTTAGATAAGCTTTTAATTGTTCTTCATATTCGTAACTTTTTTCTTTTCCTTTGTATGGATGTTGTACAGCCGATGTACAGAGCACATATTTGGGCCAAATCAGTGGCAATTGCTTCGAGCAAAGCTTGCGACCTGGAGGGTAAGTCACATTCTTCTTAAACTCAACTCTTATAGTCAAGTTGGGTTCCAACAGCGAGTGTCGGTAGTTACCATGAGTCCTGCTCTGCTGCTCTACTGAAAGCCTCTACACACGTAGTGTGCAGCATATTTCTGTTGTCCTCCTACTACATCTAGTTAGATGTCCTTGACTTCCCATTCTCATTTATAATGAGTTATTATGCTTTCTGTATATGTTAATGTTGACTGTCAACTGTTTGCAGGGAAATATTTCAGGGGTTATTAGTACAATTCATGCTAACAAGATAATTGAAGATAGTGCACAAACAATGCAAGGATTAGCGATCCGCTGAAGGTTTTGTTAGTTATTTGCGGAAATCGTCTTTAAATTTTTGGAGACTGGATAGTGCCAATATAGAGCCATCTCTTTCAAGTAGAAATTTAGACATTTTTCCTTCTGTTCCATATTTTCTGTGAGTTTGTTAAGCTGTACTTGCTTTCTTTTCCTGTCAATTTTACAGAGGTGTAATTTTAATTTTATGAGATAACAGTATTCAATTATACTTTACAGTTGATTCCAGTATTTCCATGCCCAACTCAACTTTTGGGTATTCATGAATTCCATCTTTTAAAATCAGGAGGTGGCTATTTTTGTTTTGGCCAGAGCTGGTGTCGTTCACAGGGAGAATTGGAGATGGGTAGGGACAGGGTTGACATAGCTTTTTAGCAGTTTTTGTGGACTTTTCATTTGGACCATGCCACACTATAATAGTTGGAGTCATTTAAAAGTCTAAACTCTAAACTATTAGGGAGGATATTTTTTTTTACTTAATTATATCTTGAACAATAACATTACTTATTGATGAGCAGTTTACTAATCAATACGTATTCATTTTTGTCTTTCCTGGTTTGGTATATGGCAGAATAAAAAACAAAGATGTATTCATTTTTGTCTTTCCTGGTTTGGTATATGGCAGAATAAAAAACATACAAAGATGTTAGGCTTCTAACGCCGTTAGCACGGATATAAGTTAGCTAAAACAATCATGATGAAAAGGCTGGCCTTATCAAACATGATGAGAAGACTCCCACTCCCTATGGAAAGGGAGTCGATGTATGTACTCTAAATTTCGTTTCCCAAAAATGAATAATCATTCATGAGTTCTAACTAGGGTGTCCAACAGGGCGGGGCGGGGCGGGTCCCGGCGAGACATGGGGAGGGTCGGGACTCGGGATCCGATGGGCCAGGCGGGACGGGAAGAGGCCCCGTCTCGTCCCACATCCTGCCGGAACGGGGTCGGGTTGGGGCGGGTCGACTTTTTTTTTAACACTTAATTTAAAAAAATAATATATACAAACACTTCAATAATTGAATAAGATGTGTAATAAAAATATCTCTAAGACTGTTTTTGTGCCTCTTATATTATTTAATAGAAATATGATTTTTTTGTAATATAATTTCAAAATTGCAACTTTGTGGTGTTGTTCAAAAGTTGTAAATGACATAGTAAAATTGCAATTCAACTATACTTTTTAATTTTAATTTTATCATAATGTCTTGAGGATCTTCTGGTGGAATTGAAATTTATTTGTCAAATTCTTCAACGTTGCTTCCTGCTCCCTCGGACAAGATTTCGTTGTAATTGTAGTCTTCTTCTTCGTTGGTCTCCGGTTGACCGCACCTTCTACGCTCCGCACGAATTCAGTCTATGAATAGAACTGCTATCTCCAATGTGTCTCCCGCCAATGAATGTATGTGCTCTCCAATTTGAAATCTTTCCGCAGAAAAAGCGCTTTCAGACGGTGTTGATAACGCTTGAATGTTTAACACATCTCGAACCATCTTTGGTAGTGTCGGAAATGTATTCTCATTCTGTCTTCAATATTTCAGCAAATCTTCTTGTCCTTCATTATTGACAATTAATTCGTACGACACAACACCCTGCAAAACATAAACATCAAATTTGCTAACTTGTGTAAAAGTTGAACTACTACACATTTTATTTCTAAGGCCTTGAATACTAGCAGCAAAAACCACATATTTTTATAAGGTTGCAACGAAGTAGTAGAAGATGGTACAGAAGTCGGTTGATTATTTGCACTTTGTTGTTGATAATACATATATACTTGTTTGCATTCAGTGTGTATGCTAGTCGTAACTTCTTCTTTAGTTGGTTTGTGAGTTGGTTCTTCAATTGAGTCTGTTGGAAGTACTTCTATACAATCATAAATCATTTCTACAAGTGTTTTACAACTGTCTACTTTAATAGTTGAATTTAATACAACACCAACAATATAAATAGTGGGGATAGGAAAAAAGTATATTTTTATTTTTTTAAGCATTTTTTCAATATATGTCTTATAAGTTGGTTTTTGCATATATTCATTAAGTAACAAAAATATTAGTGCTATATAAAATAACATATTTGAAATAGTAGGATAATAAATATCGGAAAATTCTTTAGTAGCTTGATATAATTTCTCTAAAAATCCATTAAGTTCTAAATTTTTTTCCAATCATTATCTACAAGCATATCCCTTGAATTTTTATTATGGACGTTAAATAATAAAGTAATAGGTTCTCTATAATCATAAGCAACAAGTAGTTGCTCATACAGAGAATTCCATCTGGTCGAAACTTCTTCTGGAATTTTTCTATAAGGTAATCCACAATCATGATATGTTTTTTTATACTCTTTGCGTCTTTGTATTTTTTTACCTTTAAAAATAAAATTTATAGCAAATTGTATTTTATCAAGAATGTTTTCAAAAAGTTTTAGGCCATCCTTGACAACTAAGTTATAAATATGACACACACATCTTATATGAAAATGATCAGAAAAAGATAGAGTTAATCTAAGTTTTAAAAGTTTTATTGCATAATCATTAGAAGAAACATTATCTAATGTAATAGTCATAAATTTATTAATTATTCCATAGTAATCACAAAGTTCATTAATATTTTCTGCAATAAAACTTTCAGTGTGCCTATCATCTATATATCTATATGCTAAAATACATTTTTGCATAAATCAATTTTGATCTATCCAATGACATGTTACCGTTAAATAATCATTACCGTTAGTACTACGGCCAATGTCAGAAGTGATAGTCACTTTGCCATTAAAATGATACAATGCATAACGTAAATATTATTGATATTCACTTGTAAATTTTAAAACATCCCTTCTAACAATTGATATAGGAAAACCATTAAAAGCAGGATTATATGTTTCTCGAATGTAATGAATAAAACCAGGAGAGGAAGAAAATGAAAAAGGCAAACCCTCCACCGCTATTAATTTTGCCATATCTATGTTTTTATCATATTTAGGACCAAAAATCACTCTGTCATCGTGTTAATTTGACCCTGTACTAGGTCGGGGACACTATGTGAACCTTGTCCCGACTCATATGGCATTGACACACTCAATTTTTTAGCCTGGTATTGATTTCACCTAGCTGTGTGCTCGCCTTGTACATGTCTCAATAAACCTCCCGTCCCACTTTAACCTTTTCCGGTTTTAAATTTATATATATTTTTACAAATTTTACATATAGCTAGTTGATTCTCTTGGTCCCTATAAAAAAATGCCATGCATCTAATTTTAATTTTAATTTTAATTTTGTGGGGCCTCGATTCATACTAGGGGGAATAAGATGCATTCCAGTTTCAGTTTCAGGCTAAGACTCAGTCTGAACCTGAGGTTGAGGTGCATTAGTGGGTGTGTCATCTATATTATCGTCTAAATTAAAGTCTAGTTCATCTACTTCATTATCTAATGTTATATCATTAAAAAAAATAGTTTCATCAATATGACTTAAATCAATCAAATCATCGGGACTAGGAATAAGATTACTAGAAGAAGTATTCTTACCCTTGTTATCCCTACTAGAAGAAGCACCCTTACCGTTACCCCTAATCATACGTTTCAACCTTCCATTATAATTATACAAATAAATAATTAAAGTAAATGAAATTAAGTGCGATAATTAAAATTAAGTAACAATAATAATTTAAAGAAGGAACGAAGGTACCAAACGTCGTCGTGTAATCGAGGTTGAAAATTGAAACTTTGCTCGATGGATGATCCTCAAGCTAGTTGCCAACTTCATTCCCAATTTTTTTTAACTTTGATATAATATTTAATAGTAGGAAGATTTGTATAATTGTAGAGAGATAAATTGAGAGATTAGAGAGATGGTAGGAAGATTTGTGAGAAAAATGAGTTATTTATAGTTGAAAAATAGGGTTAAAGTATAAATATATTACTTAGGGGTTAAAAATAAATATTAAGGGGTAGAGGGGGTTATGGGGTGGGGGCCAAAAATGGCCGTTATAGCCGTTGCACAACGGCCATAATCGAAATTTGGCCGTTGTTGCAACGATATTTTTGCAAAGGGGAGGGGGACTGGTCGGGATCGGGACGGGACGGGATGGGGCCGGATCAGGCGGATCGGGTCAGGATCTGGACGGGCGGGACGAACCCAGGCCCCGTCCCGAGTTCGAACCTCGACAACGTTTTTTAATTTTGGGGGATCGGGACGAGGTGGGCCGGGATCGGGCTAATCCGGCCCTGGACAACCCTAGTTCTAACAATAGAATACAACTAACGTCAAGCTTAGGTAATATATCATTGCATTATATTATATCCGGAAGAACATTTTGTTAAACAATGTTAAACAAGGTAATATACCCGTGATATACACCTGATATACATAGTGTATACCACGGGTACCGAATGGTGAAGCCCAGCGTCGGCAGTAGCTGAAGGCCCAATACGGGCATTGCCCAGCATCGGCAGTAGCTGAAGGCCCATCACGAGCAGTGGCTAACAAGTGTATATAAGAAAAGTATATTTGTAGTATATTGTAGTGTATTTGGTACCTAATTAGGATTATACACTTACCATAATTGTATAGTTAGAATTATGATAGAATAAGGTTTTAGGAGTAGAATAAGAATATGATTCTCCTATTTTGTAACTTATATATATACCTTTCAATTAATGAAAATAATCAAGGGGATTATTTCTTTCATGATATCAAGAGACTAGGTCTAACAAAATTTTTCTCTCCCAAAGTTTGTTCCACTCTTGGCCGACCTCCCCCCCTCCTCGGGTTTCTCTTCCAAAAATTCGTCTTCCGCTCTCAAAATCTCTCTTACTATTCCCAAATTTCCCCTCCTTCTTTGTTTTTTCAATATGTCTAAAAAGAATTATCATCATGTCCTCATGGTTTCTAACGTCAAGAACAATATCCCTATTGTGCTTGAGATGGAAAACGTCCAATATGCGACGTGGGCAGAATTGTTTAAAATTCACGCTATCTCCCATCAAGTTATCCATCACATAATTCCTCCCGCTACACCTCTTCCCGCGGAGGATCCTCAGTTATAGATTACTCTTGATGCTACCGTTCTCCAGTGGATCTATTCCACTATTTCGGTTGACCTTTTACAAACGATTATTGAGCCGGATACCACGACTGTGGCTACCTGGAATAGATTGCGTGACATATTCCAAGATAACCAACATTCATGTGCCGTCACACTCGAGCAGGAATTCTCTCTAGTTCGCATGGAAGAATTTTCAAACGTATCTGCCTATTACAAGAAACTCAAGGAGTTGGCGGATCAACTTCGTAATGTGGGCGTACCTGTAACAAATAATCGTCTAGTTCTACAATTGGTTGCCGGCCTTTCGAAAGCCTATAATGGCGTTGGAACCCTCCTTCGTCAAAGCAACCCTCTTCCCGCCTTTTATCAAGCCCGCTCCATGCTTACTTTGGAAGAAGCCGGTTTGGCTAAAAAGGCAGCTACCGGAGCAAGCCCCGTCGTCATGATGGCATCCTCCACAAATACTTCAGGTTTTGTTGATAATTCAGGCCAATATCGTACTCATGGTGGCGGCAAAAATAATCGTAAGAATAATAACAAAAACTGCGGTGGCAAACGCGGCGGTTTCGGTGGTCAGCAAGCAGGCAGTGGGCCCCGTCTAGTGAACAGTGGCCTACCACCCTATTGGTCACAATAGTGGGGCCCATGGCGATGGAGTGCAGGCGATGGACCGTGGGCGGCGACCCTGCGTTCAGCGACTCGGTAGCTAGTGGGCTGGCCAGCCTTTCAGGTCCAACAATCAGTAGTGGCGGCCCACTGGTCACTGGCCCAGTAACGCAACAACCAGCAGCTACGGTACAATGCAGCCCAGTCCTAGAATACTTGTGCCCCGACCTCCGCAAGCTCACCATGCAGCAGGCCCTACTCAGAAAAATATCGAGGTCGCGATGCACACATTGAGTGTGACTCAACCGGACCCAAATTGGTATATGGACAACGGTGCCACTACCCACATGACTTTCGATTCAGGTACTCTCTCATCTTATTCTAATTTGAGCAACTCTCGGGGTATAATTATTGGTAATGACAACTCTATTCCAATTCAGGGTTATGGTCAGAAAACGTTGTCTCCCCCCAATCCACCTCTTATCTTGAAAAATACTTTACATGCCCCAAATTGATTAAAAACTTAGTGTCTGTACGAAAGTTCACCACTGACAATTCCATTTCTGTTGAATTTGATCCATTTGGTTTCTCTGTAAAGGATTTCAAGACGGGGAGTCATCTGATGAGGTGTGATATTATGGGGGATCTTTATCCTATCATGCCCGGTTTCAGTCCATCGAGTCAAGCCTTGCCATCAGCCTTTGCAACCATTTCTCCTTCTGTATGACATGCTCGCCTTGGTCATCCGGGATCCTCGATTTTATCAGCTTTAGCTAAAAATAGTTTTATTTCTTGTAAGGGTACGAGTCGTACTCCAATTTGTCAATCTTGTTCGTTAGGGAAAATTGTTAAGCTGCCATTTGTAGACTCCAATTCTCACACTTCAATGCCTTTTGATATTATTCATAGCGACTTATGGACATCTCCTGTTCTAAGTTCGTTAGGTCATCGATATTATGTTCTTTTTTTAGATGATTATTCTAAATTTTTGTGGACATTTCCAATTGCCAATAAATCACAAGTGTTTTCTGTCTTCATAAAATTTAGAGCATTCATTAGAACACAATTCGAAAGAGAAATAAAAAATATCCAGTGTGATAATGGGAAAGAGTATGACAATAGAGTGTTTAGGGAGTTTTGTGATAATAATGGGATCAATTTTTGTTTTTCGTGCCCTCATACATCTTCTCAAAATGGAAAAGCCGAATGCAAAATTCGTTCCATAAATAATATTGTTCGCACTCTATTGCTTCATGCTTCCGTACCCCATATGTTTGGCATCATGCTATGCAAATGACAACATATCTCCTTAACATAATTCCGTCCAAAGGTCTGTCATATTCTTCCCCCCTCCAAATCCTATATAATAAGAACCCTTCTTATTCTCATCTTCGGGTTTTTGGGTGCTTGTGTTATCCGTTATTCCCATCCACCACAATTAACAAACTTCAGGCCCGATCTACTCCGTGTTTTTTTTGTGTTATCCGTCTAATCATTGTGGCTACAAATGCTTTGATTTATCCTCCAAGAAAATCATAATTAATCGCCATGTAATTTTTGATGAAACCCAATTTCCATTTACTAAAGGTCATACTCCTGAGCCTAGTTCGTATAAATTTTTGGATGATGGTATATCCCCGTACATTACTCACCATTTTTCAGACATATCCCACACCCAAATTTCTTCACGGCCCATCGCCTCCGCCCCACCGTCTCCGCCCCATTTTCCGATTCATTCTTGGATTAGTCCCAGCAATTGGGCCAGTCCAACCTAATTCTGGAACTGGTCCAGTGGCTGCTCCAGATTGCCGATTTCACGGCCTGCTGGCCAATCCGTCCCGAGCCTAGCAAATTCCCAAAATTCACTCAATTCTTCCTCGAGTCATAGACCGGTCACTCGTAGTCAACGAGATATTTTTACACCTAAAAGATATTTTAATTTACATTCTAATGTCTCTAAATCCACCTTACCCCGTAATCCTGTGTCCGCCTTAAATGACCAAAATTGGAAAATTGCTATGACTGATGAATATAATGCTCTTATTGATAATAAGACGTGGGAGTTGGTGCCCCGTCCATTTGGTATTAATGTTATCAGGTCTATGTGGAATTTTTCTCATAAGAAAAATTCAGATGGGTCGTTTGCTCGGCATAAGGCGCGGCTTGTGGGTGATGGTAAGACTCAGCAGGTTGGGACAGATTGTGGGGAGACGTTTAGTCCGGTGGTCAAGCCAGCTACTATTCGCACTGTGCTTAGCTTGGCTCTTTCAAAGACATGGCCTATTCATCAGTTGGATGTCAAGATTGCTTTCCTACACGGTGATCTCAAGGAAACAGTCTATATGCATCAGCCGTTGGGTTTCTGAGATCCCCACCATCCTCATCATGTCTGTTTGTTGAAGAAGTCCTTATATGGGCTTAAGCAGTCTCCACGGGCCTGGTATACAAGGTTTGCTGACTATGTTTCAACCATTGGGTTCACTCACAGCAGGTTAGACAATTCTTTGTTCATCTACCGACGTGGTTTATCCTTGGCCTACATCCTGTTGTATATGGATGATATCATTCTGACTGCCTCTTCCGATGCCTTATGCCAGTCTATCATGACTATGCTCAACTCTGAGTTTGCTATGAAAGACTTAGGGCCCTTGAGTTACTTTTTGGGGATTGCCGTCAGGCGTCATTCAGATGAATTATTTTTGTCTCAACGAAAGTATGCTACTGAGATCATCGAGAGGGCTGGGATGTCATCTTGTAAGTCCACTTCCACTCCAGTTGATGCTAAGCCCAAGCTTGGGGCCGCGACCGACGTCCCTTATGAGGATCTGACCCGCTATCGCAGTCTTGCAGGGGCTCTCCAGTATCTTACCTTTACCAGACCAGATATTACGTATGCTGTTCAGCAGGTGTGTTTATTCATGCATAATCTCAGAGTTGAGCACATGAATGCAACCAAACGCATCATTCGGTATATTCAAGGGACACTGGACTATGGTTTGCATTTGTATCCTTCATCTATATCTACACTTGTCTCATACACAGATGCTGATTGGAGTGGATGTCCCGACACCAGACGGTCGACGTCTGAATACTGTATGTTCATTGGCAACAACTTGGTCTCCTGGTCGGCGAAATGTCAGGCAACTCTATCACGCTCAAGTGCAGAGACCGAATATCGCGGGGTGGCAAATGTGGTCTCCGAATCATGTTGGCTACGTAATTTGCTTTTAGAGCTTCATTGTCCCATTCAGAAGGCAACATTGGTATATTGCGATAACATTAGTGCCATCTACCTTTCAGGTAACCCGGTTCAGCACCAACGCACTAAGCATATCGAAATGGACATTCACTTTGTCCGTGAAAAAGTTACTAAGGGTCACGTTCGCGTATGCCATGTCCCGTCTCGTTATCAAGTTGCAGACATCTTTACGAAGGGTCTACCCGCGGCCCTTTTTGAAGATTTTAGGGATAGTCTCAGCGTTCGAAGACCGCCCGCTATGACTGCGGGGGTGTGTTAAACAATGTAATATACCCGTGATATACACCTGATATACATAGTGTATACCACGGGTACCGAATGGTGAAGCCCAGCGTCGGCAGTAGCTGAAGGCCCAACACGGGCATT
This sequence comes from Anisodus acutangulus, assembly GCA_029783415.1. NCBI lineage: Eukaryota > Viridiplantae > Streptophyta > Magnoliopsida > Solanales > Solanaceae > Anisodus > Anisodus acutangulus. The sequence goes on along the minus strand of CM056499.1, from coordinate 32,297,782 downwards.
GTCCAGCATCGGCAGTAGCTGAAGGCCCATCACGGACAGTGACTAACAAGTGTATATAAGGAAGTATATTTGTAGTATATTGTAGTATATTTGATACCTAATTAGGATTATACATTTACCATAATTGTATAGTTAGAATTATGGTAGAATAAGGTTTTAGGAGTAAAATAGGAATATGATTCTCCTATTTTGTAACTTGTATATATACCTTTCAATTAATGAAAATAATCAAAGGGATTATTTCTTTCACATTTTGCCAAATTTAAAACGCAAAAACGGACAAAAAGACATGAAGTGGTAAAAAGTTTGTATATTGTGCAGTGTTTCTTTCATTCCTCTAATAATGCATTAGGTGGGGACCCCTGAAAAAACCTTTTATTAGACATGGATCACACTTTCATAATCTTCATTACTCACAGGAACAAGCCAATAATAGTGTGAGATCTCTAAGATGAAGAGCATGACTTTCTTGTTATCCGTGGCGATGATAATGGAGCTTTTGCTCTCTGCTTCTTCAGGTACCGCCGCGATGAATCCGTGGAACGCAAGCACCACCGATGATGCGGGTGAATTGGATGGTATAAATTGGCAGGTTAGTCTTGCGGGTGCTGGAAGTAAAATCACTTTCAGTACTCTGCAGCGGCCACCAATCTGCAAAGAGAAAATCGCCGGCAGTTGCATAGGGGAAAAGAAGCCTGAGGAACGGCCATGTAACTACTACAATTATTGCGGCCCCCGTGGTGGTTGATTAATTGGTTATGTATGCCCAAAAGTAATCAGCAGTGAAGTTAAGTGGGGATATTGTTAATTTCTGTTGAAGTTCATCTTTTTTTCTTGTTGTAGTGGCTAAAAAACTAAAAGGAAGTTCAGCTAAGGTCGGAAAAGATAAGTGTGGCTGCTGGGATTCGAGCCCAGGTCTCCACGGCCACAACGTGGAATTCTCACCACTAAACTACAGCCACTTTGTTGATTTCTGTTGGATTTTAAATAATAAAGTGTAAAGAATTAAACTATGTAAATCTATGCTAATCTCTTCTTATAGTCGAGCATGAATGTAATCTGCGTGTATGTATAGTACTCCCAAAATGGCAAGATTTTGATATGGTTATTTTTTTGCTCTACGAACACTAAATAAGTTGAATTAGCAATTACTTACTATATATGTCTATTTTTATTTTATTTTCATGTTCTTTTGTTGAGTTTTACAATTGTTCCACGAGTTGTTTAAGTGTTGTTAAAAGAGTTTATTATAAACATCTTGGAATACTCTATTCATTAGTTTTAATGGTTTTAGATTAGCTACTTAAGTTATTTTTGATACTTTTGGACCCGTGAAGGTTAGGCAGAGTGATTGAAGATTGAACATTTCCAAGTGGCTAATTTTGGACAGTGACGTTTTGGAAATTTAAACTCATAGGATTGTATACAACTTGCAACCAAAATGGTGTTCCAAGTGGATCTAAACCAATACTATATTTATCATATGCTAGTTGGAAGTTGAAATTATTTTGGAAATTCATGTCGAGTGTCTGGACAAAGTCTTAAATTAGATATAGGTAAGAAAATAATGCCACATTTAAGGTGTAGTTTGTTTCAGTTGGCTGATATACTTTGGAATCACTTATCTAGCTAATTCCACTTGTGTAAATGCATTACAGAGCGAAGTGAAGTGTGTCAAGTAGATAGAGGTGGCATTTTCCCATTTTCAACCAATATTTTGTAACCCGCCCAAGATTTTACGGGTTGAATCAATAACAAGAAATAAGATGATCCGAAATATTTTCCTTCCTACCAAACACACCCTAAACTGAAAATAATCTAAAAAGAGTAGTCAAATCATGAGTTCTAACATAATAATATGAAGACCATTTGCCAGAGTGAAAATACTTGCAGAAACCGACAGAAGGATGAACAGGTAGGAGTTTGTATTTTCTCAATGTTCTTTTCCTTCAATTAATTCATTAGGCGGGGTTCCCCAAAATCCATTTATGTACTCACTATGTCCAGTTTTACCTGTCCACTATATTAAAAGTAATTATTCAATTTTACTTATTTACTTTAAAAAATTAAGAGATAATTTACTATTTTTTTCCTATCTTAACCTTAGTAATTAATAAGTCAAATTTCCAATTTCTTTTTTTAACACTACTTTTTTATTGGGAATATGTGAATTTTTGGAACCTATTATTTAATTAATTGATTGCATATTTTTTTTGATAGCCTTTAATTGATTTCAATCATTAGTTAATTAGCAATAATTAGGGATAATATGATAAATTTTCCATTTTATTTTTGACTTTTTAATAGACGTGTAAAATCAATATGTGATAAGTAAAACCGGACGGAGGAAGTATACTCTAAGCTACGACCTACAAGCACCACTCATGGTTTCTTTTCTTTTTCTATTTCACCCGTCCATTACTTATTTTAAAATTCCAATTAAGTTGGATTTACCCCCATAAAACTTATGAAAGGAGAAACTGAAATAAATAATTTCTTGATTATTTTCATTAATTGAAAGAGTATATATATAATTTAGATATTTTCATAATAGAAAAATCTTATTCCTATTCTACTCTTAAAACCTTATTCTACTGGAACACTAACTATGTAATTATGGTAATACAAATATTATGGTAAGTGTACAATATTAATTACACCACAACATTACCTAAACTAGGAGACCAAAACATTACCTAAAAGCTAGACCATATACACGGTCATATATACAAAACCGAGGCCCAATATACATAGGATATACACGTGTATATCGTGTATATCCTATGGATATTTAACACATCCCCGCAGTCATAGCGGGCGGTCTTCGTACGCTGAGACTGTCCCTAAAATCTTCAAAAAGGACAGAGGGAAGACCCTTTGTAAAGATGTCTGCAATTTGATACCTGGAAGGGACATGACAGACGCGTATTTGTCCACGAGCGACCTTTTCGCGAACAAAGTGAATGTCCATCTCGATATGTTTAGTGCGCTGGTGCTGAACCGGATTACCAGAAAGGTAGATGACACTAATATTATCACAATAAACCAAAGTCGCTTTCTTAATAGGACAATGAAGATCTAAAAGCAGATTACGTAACCAAAATAATTCAGAGACCACATTGGCTACCCCTCGATACTCGGCCCTGCACTGGAGCGGAATAAAGTCGACTGACGTTTCGCAGAACATGAGACCAAGTTGTTACCAAGAAACATATAATAGCCAGACGTAGACCGTTTGGTGTCAAGACATCCACCCCAATCAACATCAGTATACGAGACAAGTGTAGACGTCGATGGCGGATATAAATGCAAGCCATAATCAAGTGTCCCCTGGATGTACCGAATAATGCGTTTGAGTGCATTCATGTGCTCAACCCTGGGATCATGCATAAACAAACACACATGTTGTACGACATATGTAATATCTGGTCTCGTGAACGTAAGATACTGAAGGGCCCCTGCAAGACTGCGATATCGGGTCGGATCCTCGTAAGGGAAGCCAACAGCAGCACCCAATTTGGGTTTAGTATCAACCGGAGTGGAAGTGGACTTACAGGATGACATCTCAGCCCTCTCAATGATCTCGGTTACATACTTCCTCTGTGATAAGAACAATCCACCTGGATGACGAGTGACAATAATCCCCAAAAAATAACTCAATGACCCCAAGTCTTTCATAGCAAACTCAGAACTGAGCATTGTTATGATAGACTGGCGTAAGGCATCGGAAGAGGCAGTCAAGATAATATCATCCACATATAATAATATATAAGCCAAGGAAGAACCACAACGATATATGAACAAGGAATTATCCGACCTGCTGTGAGTGAACCCAATAGTCGAAACAGAGTCGGCAAACCTCTTATACCTGGCCCGTGGAGACTACTTAAGCCCATATAAGGACTTTTTCAACTGACAAACATGATGAGGATAATTGGGAGCCCTAAACCCTAAGGGCTGATGTATATAGACTGTTTCCTTGAGATCATCATGTAAGAAAGCATTCTTCACATCTAATTGATGAATGGGCCATGCTTTCGAAAGAGCCAAGCTGAGCAGAGTGCGAATGGTAGCCAGCTTGACCACCAGACTAAACGTCTCACCACAATCCACACCAACCTGCTGAGTCTTACCATCACCCATAAGCCGAGCCTTATGCCTTGCAAATGAACCGTCTGAATTATCCTTATAAGCAAAAATCCACATAGACCGAATAATATTAATACCAGATGGACGGGGAACCAACTCCCACGTCTTATTATCAATAAGAGCATTATATTCATCGGTCATAATAATTTTCCAATTCGGGTCATTTAACGCAGACACAGGATTACGGGGTAAGGGTGATTTAAGAACATTAGAATTTAAATTAAAATGCCTTTTTAGTTTAAAAACATCCTGTTGATTACGAGTGAACGGTCTATGACTTGGGGAAGAATTGGGCGAATTTTAGAAATTTTCTGGACTCGGGCGGGTGGCGTGGCGATGGGCTCTTGGCTGCCCAACATAGCGAAGCGGTAGGGATGCGAGGCTGGACCGATTCAATATTGGCTGGATCGCCCAATTCTTTGAAAGCAGGCCCGATGGCGAGGCTGGGGCGATGGCTGTGACGGACGATGGGCCCAGGCGATGGGCCACAAGGATTTACGATATGGGATATGTCCGAAAACTGGTGAATAGTATACGAGGATATACCATCATCCAAAAAATTATACGAACTCAGCACGGGATTACTAACCTTAGCAAACGGAAATTGGGATTCATGAAAAATTACATGGCGACTAATGATGATTTTATTAGAAGATAAATCAAAATATTTGTAACCACAATGATTTGACGGATAGCCCAAGAACACACACGGGGTAGAACGGGCCTGAAGTTTGTTAATTGTGGTGGACGAAAAGAGTGGATAACACAAGCACCCAAAGACCCTAAGATGTGAATACGAATGAGTCTTATTATATAAAATTTGAAGGGGGGATGAATACGTCAAACCTTTGAAAGGATTAATGTTAAGAAGATATGTAGCCATTTGTAGAGGATGATGCCAAAAAGACCGGGGTATGGAAGCATGAATTAATAAAGTGCGGACAATGTTATTAATGAAATGAATTTTGCGTTCGGCTTTCCTATTTTGTGAAGACGTATGAGGGCAAGAAAAATGAAAATTGATCTCATTATTTGCACAACATTTCCGAAACACCCAATTGTCATATTCCTTGCCATTATCACATTGGATTTTTTTTATTTCACGTTCGAATTAGGTTCTAATGAATGCTCTAAATTTTAAGAAGATGGAAAAAACTTGAGATTTTTTCGCTGTTGGAAAAGTCCACAAAAATTTAGAATAATCATCCAAAAGAGAACATAATACTGATGACCCAAAGAACTAAGAACATGAGATGTCCATAAATCACTATAAATAATATCAAATGGCATTAAAGTATGAGAATTAGAGTCTACAAATGGCAACTTAACAATTTTTCCTAAAGAACAAGATTGACAATTCGGAGTACTACGCGTACCCTTACAAGAAATAAAATTATTTTTATCGAAGGAAGACAAAATAGATTACCCTGGATGACCTAGACGAGCATGCCATAAGGAAGTAGCCAGAGCTGCAAAAGTTGATGGCAATGCGTGACTCGAGAAATCGGAACTTGGCGTAATATGATAAAGATCTCCCCTACTATTACACCTCATGAGATGACTCCCCATCTTGAAATCCTTCACAGAAAACCCAAATGGATCAAATTCAATAGACACAGAATTATCAATGGTGAATTTCGGACACACACTACATTTTTAATCAATTTGGGGGCATGAAGAGTATTTTTCAAGATAAGTGGTGGATGGGGGGGGGGGGCGACAATGTTTTATGACCATAACCACGAATTGGAATTGAATTATCATTACCAATAATTATGCCACAAGGGCAACTCAAATTAGAATAAGACGAGAGAATACCTTGGTCAGACGTCATGTGGATCGTGGCTCCGGTGTCCATATACCAGTTCGGGTCTTGTGGATTTAATCCAAGTGTGTGTATGGCGGCTTCAATGTCGATTGGTGTGGGACCCGCTGCATAATGGGCCTACGGGGGCAGAGGCCCAAGCACACTGGCCTGCTACCTCGGCCCATAAGATGGCCTGAAACCCGAGACTGGACCCTGAAAACTGGGTCTGGGCTATTGAAAATTTAGGCCCCAGTTTCCCGGGTAGTAAGTTGGAAACCCGCCACTGTTAGGCCCAAAATGGCTGGCCCATTGCCACTGCATAGGGTCCCACTGCGGGGCCCAAAACTTCTACTGCTGACTAACCCGAGGGGCACCACCGCCACTGCCACTGTTTCGGCTGCCACCTGTGTTGCCGCCGCGATTTTTCTATTATTTTTTTGATTCTGACCCTTTTTGCCGCCACCGTTGTTGCGTTTTTGGCTCGAGTTGTTGGAACCAGACGGAGGAAAATTGGACTCGGTCATCATGACTATGGGACTAGCACCGGTAGCCGCCTTTTTGGCCAAGTCAGCTTCTTCGAGGGTAAACATAGAACGAGCTTGATAAAATTGTGAAAGAGGGCTGCTCTGACGAAGAAGCGTGCCAACACTATTATATGCCTCTGAAAGCCCTGCAACCATCTGAAGGACAAGACGGTCGTTGGTGACTGGCGCACCAATAATGCGGAGTTGATCTGCCAACTCCTTCAGCCTTTTACAATATGCTGAAACGTTGGGGAAATCTGCCATGTTGATATGGCAGAACTCCTCCTCCAAGGTAACAACACGAGAATTTTTATTATCTTGGAATATATCACGTACTCTATTCCAAGCCGCCATCGCCGTGACGTCTGGTTCGATAATCGTCTGCAAGAGGTCGGTAGAAATAGTGGAGTAAATCCACTGAAGAACAGTAGCATCAAGTGTCGTCCATAACTTAGGATCATCCTCAGGTCTGGGCACCTCTGTATCCGTAGGAGCCGTGGGGATAATATGATGGAGAACTTGATGCGAGCGTGCATGAACTTTGAACAATTCGGCCCACGTCGCATAATTGACGTTTTCTATCTCAAGAACGATATGAATGTAATTTTTGATATTAGAAACAACAAGGGCAGAGTGAAACGTGTTCTTAGCCATACTAGCAACACAAGACGTGATGTAGGTATTCAGAAGAAGAAATTTGAGAAGAAAAAGAATTTCCGAGCACGGAACCCGAGGAAGGGAGGTCGGATTCTGGGCTGTTTGGACGTAAATATTTGGGAGAAAAAATAAACCTAGACTCTTTATACTATGAAAGAAATACCCCCTTGATTATTTTCATTAATTGAAAGAGTATATATATACAATTTACATATTTCCATAATAGAAAAATCATATTCCTATTCTACTCCTAAAACCTTATTCTACTTGGACACTAACTATACAATTATGGTAATATAAATATTATGGTAAGTGTACAATACTAATTACACCACAACATTACCTAAACTAGGAGACTAAAACATTACCTAAAAGCTAGACCATATACACGGTCATATATACAAAACCGAGGCCCAATATACATAGGATATACACGTGTATATCCTATGGATATTTAACAGAAACGTTTTCTACCCGATTTTTTATTTTATTTTTGATGCTTGAACTTAAATTTTTTAATTAAAAATGAATAAGTTCTAGATATCCTACTACAAATTAACACGTGATGCTACAACTCATATGTCATATCCACTCACGTATTCATGCTCACAAGAACAAAGCAAATTGTTAGGATAATTTTGGGGCCATCTCATAATTATCTCAAATCACCATCAATCATAAATTGTAATCACATAATTTAGGATGATTAGTTATGATTGTAAATTAGTATCATATAATTTAGGATGATTAGATAGGTCTTCCTTCATATTAGCATTATACACTTATATATATATTTCAAGATTGGAATGAAATAGCTTATGGGATTGATTTCCTTCATGGTATCAAGAGCCACAATCTTTTTTCCCTAAACCCCCCCCCCTCATCGGCCTCACTCTTAAGCCAAAACCCCTATCTTTTTAGGCCCTAACCAAAACAATAACTAGGGTTTTCTACAAACCCTAAACCTAAAATCAAAACTCTAACCTTAAACCACTACCCACCCTACCCGTCGGCTACCCTAAAACCACATCTCTTTTGGGTTTTGTTTCTTATTCTCTTATTCTTATTTTGTTTTTCATGGGAAACTATGACCGACAAACAAAAATTCCATCCAGCTCTTGCCGCAAACAACGTCAAGAACTTTATCTCAATTACATTTGAGATGGAAAAAGGGCAATACTCTTCTTGGGCGGAGTTATTCAAAATTCATTGTCACACATACAAAGTAATATACCATATCACCCCTTCCGAGTCTTTATTGGACACCACTGACGTTGACAAAAAGTTATGGTCTCATATAGATGCTATAGTCCTTCAATGAATTTATGGCACCATCTGTAACGACCTTTTGCATACCATATTGGAACCGGACTCTACGGCTCAATAAGCGTGAGAGCGTTTGCAAAATATTTTTCAAGATAATAAACATTCTAGGGCGGTATATCTTGAAAACCAATTCACCAACGTCAAATTGGATGACTTCTCAAACGTTTCCACTTATTGGCAAGAGTTGAAGATGCTTGCCGACCAACTATCCAACGTTGGTGCGCCGGTGACAAATCAAAGGTTGATTCTTCAATTGATTGCAGGGTTGAATGAACATTATGATGGGGTTGCTACATTCATTCAACAAAATAATCCTTTGCCTCCATTTTATGAGGCTCATTCAAGATTGATTCTCGAAGAAAACTACAAGGCAAAGCAGACAGCCTCCGGGGCAGCCACCAACGGAACAACCATTGTCTCCACCAATTCATATTCTACGGATTTTGCGACACCAAATTTCAGTTCGGGAGGAACCAGAAATTTCAACAACAATGGTAAAATATGGGGGTCAAATCGCAACAACAACAAAGGAAAAAATAATAGCGGAAAGGGACGTGGTAAGGGTGGCAGCCAACCTGCCGACGGTAGCAACAACCAGCAGCAGCAGGGGTAGTGGCGGCCCAGCCAATGGCAGCCGCAAGCCCCGTCCGGCGGGGGCCAGTGGGGGCAGTACCCACCGTGGACTTGGGCATCACAATGGGCTGCCCTTCCATGCCCATACCCCACTTCATCGTGGGCCAGACCATCATCTTCAAACAGACAACCAGGACTTCTAGGTTCTCGTCCGCAATAAGCTTTTGCAGCCCATGCACCATCTTCCGCAAGTTATGCTCCAATCGATATCGAACAGGCCATGAACAATATGAATCTGAATGTTCAAGATGATTCATGGTACATGGACACAGGGGCTACGTCACACATGACGACATCTCAAGGTAATCTCTCATATTATTCTAATATGAGCAGTAATAAAAATATTATTGTCGACAGTGGGCAGAAAATTCCAATCCGTGGTATTGGTCAAGTAAAACTTCCCCCCTCACCCACTGTTATATTTGAAAAACGTCTTACATGCACCAAAACTGATTAAAAACTTGATATATGTACGACGTTTTACAATTGACAATAATATTTTCGTGAATTTTGATCCGTTTGGATTTTCTGCGAAGGATTTTTAGATGGGGATGCCACTAATGAAATGTAATAGCATGGGGGACTTGTATCCGATCACTACCATTTCCAACAACCACATGACCAAACAATTGACCTTTGAAACTATTTCCCCTATCGTATGACATAGTCAATTGGGACACCCGGGAGCACTGATGTTCAATACTCTTAGGAAGAATAATTGTGTTGTTTGTAACAAACTTTTGGACTCTTCTATTTGCCAAACTTGTGTGTTTGGGAAGCATGTTAAACCTCCTTTTTCATTATCTACTTCACATACGCTTATGTCGTTTGATCTTATGCATTGTGATTTGTGGACATCACCGATTTTGAGTTCTGCATGTCATAAATATTATATGCTTATTTTGGATGATTATTCGAATTTTCTGTGGACATTTCCCTTAGGACAGAAATCGCAAGCCTTCACCGTTTTTAAATAATTTAGTGTTTTTATCAAAACTCAATTTGACAAATTCATTAAATGTTTTCAATGTTACAATAGGAGGGAATTCATAAATGCCCAATTTAATAATTTTTGTCACCAAAATAGGATGTCTTTGTGTGTTTCATGTCCTCATACATCACTTCAAAATGGGAAAGCCGAAAGAAAAATTCGAACAATTAATAATATAATTCACACACTTCCTGTGCATTCGTCCACACCACCATTTTTTGGCATCATGCACTCCAAAGCTACATATCTTTTAAATATTTTCCCTAGCAAACTACTCTCCAACATATTCCCTACACAAATGTTGTACCATCGTCTCCCATCTTTTACACATTTGAGGGTTTTTGAGTGTTTGTATTATCCTTTATTTTTGTCCACAATCATTAACAAACTTCAGGCCCGTTCCACTCCTTGTGTGTTTTTAGGATATCCACAAAATCATTGGGGATATAAATATTATGATATGACGAACGGAAAAATCATTACTCTCGTCACGTAGTTTTTGATGAGTCTACATTCTCATTTGCTAATTCTCATGTGGCATCACCACATTCATATGATTTTTTGGACAACAAAATACATCTAATTTTACATCACCATCTGAATACTCAAAATCATATGGGATCGGCCCAAGATAATCCCCACACCGTACCGGCCCAACCATAAAATAGGACAGGGCCAGTCCGAGGCGTGGAAGTCACTGCCTCTTTTCGTCGGCCTCGGCGCAGTCCACGTCTCACGGCTGGCAGGATCAAATGTAGGAGCTCACTTCTCCCTCACCGTGTCCCCACCCCGACATCCATGCCTATATTTTCAGGCCAATAATCTTGATCCTACTCAGCCCAATAACCTGACAGAAAACAGAAATAACCAACCATCTGCCTTTCCCCAAAATCCAACCTCCTTTCGGCCCAATACCATACCCGATAGACCTACTCTCTAGCCGTCACTTTTAGCCCAACCTAGGATCATTGAAACCCATGCCATGTGTACGCGCCCGTTTTTCGACCTTGCTCGGGTCAAAGCGGAGCGCGGACGTGTCCGGGTGATTCCTGGGTAAAAAGGGTTGAGGAGTCGCCACCTAATTATTTTTTACGGTGAATTAGGACACCTAAATATTAAACTAAATGCTGCCATGTAACTCTAATTTTAAGGTCTGCGAAACAAGTGAGATTCTAGGTAAGGGTTCTTTATTATCCTAAAGGGAAGGGGTTAGGCATCCTTTAAGATCCGCTAACTTGCGGTTATTCGGTAAAACTCAGGTTAATTATTACTAGAAAAAATGCATGTTTGAAGCATGAAGTTAAAAGATGTTTGCAAATAATTAATAAAAAAGGGATGCATTTTAAAAGATAGATGAATGTAGAGATTTTTCAAAATATGCATTTATATGATATCTAAAGAGAAATACACGTAGAGTTGAAAAAATATGTTTTTGACAATTGATAGTAAAACAATTTATTTATAATGCCAAAGAAGTAAAATTTTGGGAATCAATGAATTGTAAATTGACAAAGGATAAACTTATTCGGTATGATTAATAAAGCAAATAAAAGATGACAAAAGTTGTTTTGAAAATCTTGAATACGCGTGACGAGCCTAAAATAAGTAACTAGCGAAGGATTTCTAAGTTTGAATTTAACCGAGCCTACAAATAAATAAGCTAGCGACGGGTTTCAAATCTTAAACTACCCTATGAATTAATCCTAAGTTTGCCTATTCTAAGCATTTCAATAGTTACATAAGTGCGATAAATAATATTACAATACAAAGCGGGATAAAAGCTGAATTTAAAGAAAGAAATAAAATAAATAAACTCCGAGGAATAATTGCCTTTATTTACTTTAATCCCTAAGCTGTCAAGAACAAACGGTTAGAAACAGTTAAATACAAATAACTTCATATCCGTATTCAAAACAAAGGAATGTTTTGATCGCGGAGGGCTCAGACTTAAATTTTGAAAAGAACATTCCAATCACGTCGTGGTCGCAAACATATGACTAATGTAGTTTATTTTGATTGCCTCGCCTACTAAACGTGTTGGTCTCTCGGGTGAAATAGAAAAGATCACTATAATCACGTCGTGGTCGCGAATATATAACTTGTTGGTTATTTTAGTCACCTCGCCTACTAAACATGTTGATCTCGGATAAAAAGGTTTAAGTCTTCATCATTGCCCGTGGTTATATTTCCGTCTTTGCAACTGTGGAGGCCTCAAAATCGACGGATATTTTTCATCGGCCGGTGTAGTATCGTGTTTAAATCAGTAGAAATTAAATCAAAGCGATGCTTGAGCGATAGCGATGGCGAAAAAAAAGAAACGAGGCAATTTTCAAAAAAGAAAGACGCGATGTTTATTTTAAAACAGTAAAACAGTGATATCCGTGGCAAAGATATTTAAAACAGTAAATTGAAAATTTGAAACCGAGCAATGAACTGAAACAGAAAAACAAAGACCCGGCAAAGCGGTATTTGTTCAAAACAGTAAAACAATGATATCCGTCGCAAGAAATTTAAAACAGTAAACTTAATAAAAACAATAATATATTCGTTGCACGGATGTCTAAAACAGTTAAACTAAAAAAAAACAGAGAAGCGAAACGAAAGAAAAGCGCGGCCTCGAATTCAATTTCGTTGGCCTTAATGCGATATTAATAAAACAATAAAATAGTGCCAACGAAACGAGCAGTGAGCAGTTTAAAATATCCGACCCGAGTTCTGAAATTCTGGAAATATTCAAATCGGGTCTCCCCTACCCGGGTCAGTGATTCAAACCCGAAATCAGATTTCAGCACCAATTTTCAGATAACCAAGAACAAGAATACAAAATGCAAGAATTCTGAAAATGTTCAAATCGGGTCAACGGGCCGTCGATGATCTGACCCGGATCGATGATCCAAATTAATCGATTTCAACACCAAATTCGGATAACCGATAATAAGAAAATGAAATGCAAGAATTACGAAAATGTTACCCAAACTGTCGACCGACCGGTCGATGACTGACCGAATCGATGGTCCAAACCCGAATCAGATTTTAACACCAAATTCAGATAACCAATAACAAGAAAATGAAATGCAAGAATTCTGAAAATGTTACCCAAACCGGGTCGACCCGACCCGTCGATGACTGCATCTAATCGATGGTCCAAACCAAAATCAGATTTTAACACCAAATTCAGATGACCAACATACATAAATATGAAATGCAAGAGTTTTGAAATGTTACCCAAACCGGGTCGACCCGACCCGAATCAGAAATTCAACCCGAAATCAGATATTCACCAATTCAGATAACCAACATACAGGAATATAAAGATGCAAGAATTCTGAAATGTTACCCAAACCGGGTCGACCCGATCCGAATCAGAAATTCAACCCGAAATCAGATATTCACCAATTCAGATAACCAACATACAGGAATATAAAGATGCAAGAATTCTGAAAATAATACCCAAACCCGGTCAATGACGAATCAGATCGACCGACCGAATCATATGTCGAAATCAGAGAATCAAAAGTGGAGAACAAACCTTTTCGGACTTGATTCTTGAATAACAAGGAAGGCAAATGCTTGAAATCAAGAACACAACAAAGATTTATATATTGAATCGTTTTTTCCAAAAATCCTCCGAAAATTCCTTTGAAAATCCTCTAAAAAATCTGTCCAATCCCCTCTCCAAAATGAAGAACAACAATGGGGTATTTATAGGTGGATTCCCCCTCAAAAACGAGTTTGAAATTCAAAATAAAGGAGCCAAAATCGCGGATTTGAGGGGCATGGGTCGCGGATTTTCGGGTGTCGGCGTAATGAGGGGGTTGGTGGTGTCGTGGGTCGGTGGTGGTGAGGCGAGGTGGCCCGGCGATGGGGTCGCCGGTATGGGGGTGTGGGGTCGGCGGATTTGGTTGAGAGGTTTAGGTTTAGGGTTTTTTTGATTTTTGGGATTTTTGTTTTGGTTTGGGGATTAAAGAAGGGGAAGACGAGTTGGGTCGGGTCGGCCTGGTCGGGTTGGGCTCGCGATTTTTCTTTTTGGGTTGTGGGAATTGGGTTTAATTGTTTTGGGAGTTGGGCTGGTCCGGTTGGGCTTGGGAATTGGGGAAATAAAGGGGAAGGGAATAAGGGGAATGGGTTTGGGCTTGGTGAATTTTGTTTGGGTAGAATTTGTATTGGGTTGGGAAAATGAAAAATGGGGTTATGGATTCAAAAATATGAAAAGGGGCTTAATATTAAAACATATTTATATATTATTTTTTTGTAAAGATGTGAATTATTTAAAATAACATAACGACGTGATAATAATAAAATATAATATTTTGCGAAATATTTAATGCTTAATAAAAAAAAAATGGGAACGCGATGCAATTTTGCGAAAATAAAATAACATAGAATTTTCGGATAAAACTTATGATTATGATAAAAAAAATGCAAATGATATAAAATGGGAATAATAATAATAATAAGAGGATATACACATATATGTCTATATTTTAAAATTATTTTAAAAGTGTCAAAATATTAAAAATTACGAATAAAATCATAAAAGATGGGACAAAATTGGGTGTCAACAGATGCCCCTCTTTGGACGGAGACGATGAAAGAGTTTTCGGCCAAAGAAGTTGACTGAGTAGCCAATTTTGTCCCGATCATCGGGACTGCATGGTAAGAAATAGAATCCCCGGGGGGAAGAAGTTGAAAAAAGATGGTGCACATTCAAACAACAATGCCCCAGTGTCGACTTTGGATGACACTGGTCGTTGATGCGAGAAACTAATGGGAAAGAGCGGATCGACGTTCGAAGTAGGTCGTTGACCAAATTGCCTCGGTTCGTCGTAAGAGATAGTTCCACGCTGTGATGAAGTTCCTGCAAATTAAAAACTCCTGCAAACTAAAGCTTAAGATATAATTAGTGCATAACTGCTGAGAAAAATTGTAGAGAAAATAACTTGGAAATACCCGCATTAGGAGGTGGGCGCCTGACTGAAATTAAAATACCCTCATTATAAGGTGGGCGCCTGACTGAAATTAAAATACCCTCATTATAAGGTGGGAGCCTGAAATGACGTCGTTGGATCGACGTGTTGTGTTGAAGACGTCGTTGTAATATTGTTGACGTCGCTGTTGTATAGACTTTGCTGATGTCGTCGTTGTATAGACGTTGATGATGTCGTCGTTGTATAGACTTTGCTGATGTCGTTGTTTGTATAGACTTTGCTGATGTCATTGTTGTTGTAAAAAATAGTTGTCGTGCTGCCGTAACGTCGTGGACGTTGTTGTAATGCTGTTGAAGATAGTTGATGTCTTTGCGATTACGCCAATGACGCGTTGTTGTAATGTTGTAAAGATAGTCGCTGCTGCGTTGAGGGCGTCATTGTAATCTTTGTTGACGCCGTCGTTGCAATCTTGTAAAGATATTTGTTGTCTTCTTTATGCTTGTCGATGGCGTTGTTGTAATGATGTTTGCTATTGCGGATAATTTGTTGTCTTTGAGGGCGTCGTTGTAATCTTGTTGAAGATAGTTGATGTCTTTGCGATACGTCCAGGACGTTGTTGTAATGCCGTAAAGATAGTCGCTGCGTTGAAGACGTCATTGTAATCTTTGACGCCGTCGTTGAGATCGCGTAAAAGATATTTGTTGTGTTGTTGTAAAAGATAGTTCTTTGCGAAGACGTCATTGTAATCTTTGTTGACGTCGTTGAGATCTGGTAAAAGATAGTTCTTTGCATTTCCGTAAAGATAGTTCTTTGCGTTTGAAGACGTCATTTGGCGTCGTCGAGATCTGATAGCGATAATTGTCGTCTTTGGGTTCTTTGTAAAGATAGTCAGCTGCGTTGAAGACGTCATTGTAATCTTTGTTGACGTCATTGAGATGCGGTACAAGATATTTGTTGCATTGCCGTAAAGATAGTTGATGCGTTGTCGTAAAGATAGTCTTTGCTGAAGACGTCATTGTAATGTTGTTGACGCCCGTTGAGATGCGGTAAAGATAGTTCTTTGCATTGCCGTAAAGATAGTCGTTGTTTTGAAGACGTCATTGTAATCTTTGTTGACGTCGTTGAGATGCTTTGTAAAGATAGTTGTTGTGTTGTCTTAAAAGATATTCTTTGCTACCAAGACGTCATTGTAGTGCTGTTGACGTCGTTGAGATGCGGTAAAAGATAGTTGCTGCGTTGAAGACGTCATTGTAATGTTGTTGACGTCGTTGTAAAGCTGTAAAAGATATTTGTTGTGCTGCCATAACGTCGATGACGTTTTTGAAATGTTGTCCTGTTGTAAGAGATGTAAGTGACGTCCTTGCCGTCAGTTTGCTGTAATAGGGTTCCACGTTGTGCTGAATCTTCTGCCGATCCAAACTCATGTGAATTGAAATATCGTCCTGGCACGGGCGAAAATTTGATGCGACGTCTTTGCCGTCGGGTTTGCCTTATTGTCGTTCTTTGTGATCCGAAATAACATCTTTGTGCAGACATAATAGTCGGGACCCTGTAGGTCAAGATGATGTCTTCGTATAAATGCAGAACAAGAACGTAATCCTTGTAGTGAGTTGTAGTGCCGAAATTCTTTGGGGAATTGATCATAACTGATGTGGCTTTCCTGCTTTTTCAACCTGAAGAACCTGTACTCAAAGAAAATTTGTGAGTTTGGGGAGGGGCGGTAGATTCGCGTTGACTTGATAGCTTTGGCTCTTGATAGCTGCATGTCCTGCGATTTGGACTGTAGCCCTGCCTGGTTCCCGCCTTGGCTAACCGTTAATGAAAACATTTGTTGAAAATAATTTGTTTATAAGAAAGTATGCTTATCATTAAAAAGTTCTTGTCGAACTGCTAATGAAAATATTTGTTGAAAATGATTTGCTTATAAGAAAGTATGCATATTAGTAAAAAAATCTTGTCAAACTCTAATGAAAGTATTTGTTGAAAATAAATTGTGTATAAGAAAGTATGCATATTAGTAATAAAAATCTTGTCAAACTTTAATGAAAATATTTGGTGAAAATAAATTGCTTATAAGAAAGTATGCATATATGTAAATGTCTGTCGAGCAGCGACATGCGGTGAAACAAAGCAAACGTCTTATCCAAAATTCTCTTAGGCTGAAGACTTAGTTTGCCGATGTTTTTCCATGTTTATCGGCGTCCTCCGACAGTGATCCCTTAAAAATGCCCCAGTTTCCGATATGTGAGGATGATGATCTTTTAAACGGACAACCGAGTCTTGTGTAGATTGCTTGCCTGTCCTATCAGGGTGATCAGATGGGTGCATTTTGTCTTTTTGTGAGATAAAGGAGAAAATATTTCCTAATGGTGGGACCGAAGCCGATTTAGGCCGCCTACGTATCCCATGAGGGAATCAGGTCGTGACGTAGTTCATTACAAGCAAAAGGGGATTGTAAGGATTTTCTAAAATGGGACCGAAGCCGATGTGGCCGCCTACGTATCCCGCCGAGGGAATCAGGTCATAACGTAGTTCATGTTTACAAGTAAAAAGGAACTTGGGGAAATTTGTGATCTAAGAAACGGAACTCTACGTGGGTTCTATGCGTATCCCGACGAGGGAGCGCAACTTTTACAACATAGAAAAAGTATTACATAGAGAATAACTAATCTTAGATATGGTATCTCTTCACTGCATCTGCATTGATGGTTTTTGGCCATTCTATTCTGATAAGGTTGCCCCGGACAACTGTGTCCATCTGCTTTTCATCAATCAGTCTCTTAGTAAATGATTCTGTATCCAATTGGCTGCGAAAGAAATAGCATTGCCCAGTAGAAGTCCTGATCGTAGTGTGGTAGCCCAAGAGTACAAATGGCAAACGTCCGTGCCAATGCTTGTAACTATCAACCATCTTGATGTTTCATCCAAATCTGGTTTTGACTTATTCCAAAAATGCCTCAATTCTTCCGCTTGTGAGTCTTCCTTATATTCCTCGAAGCCTTGCTTGTTTGGGACCTTGTTTGCTTGTTTCATTATATGTCACATACTGCCGACAAATTATTTTGCATGATGAAAAAAAGAAAAGAGAATTATTGAACAAAACATATTTTATAGTAGCAAAAGCAATGCAGATTTGTCATTTTAAGCTTTCAAAAGGTAGAGACAAAACACATTAAATGCATATATGTGATTCAGGCCTCAATCTGAATCGCATTGTTTCATTAAATATTAATGCAGTTAACTAGTTTCTGGGAGAAACAAGGCCAGGGCACATGTCCAATTTTCCCAAAACATCTCCTTGCTCTGCATCCCAAATGGTTGAGCTTCTAGCGTAATCACCGAGAATCATATTGCATTTTGCTTCTTCTTCATCAATGAAAAATCTTTTGAATCCCTTCACGAGGTCGGCTGCATTGTCCTCTTTTGATTCCTGAGTGGCGCATGCTTTGACGAATGACTGACTCAGAGGCGGAACAAGTTTTGGTAAAGAAGTATCTCCCTTCCTTCGGAGATTGGTTGATAAGACTTTTCCAAGAAAAGATGATGCCATGATCCGCGGCTTTGGAAGAAGTGCTTCTACTCCAAACGGTGCCCTCACTTGGACTGTAATTATAGGGGTGATAAAGGCCGATGATTCAACCTTTTCCTCTCTCTGGACTGGCACAATGGTTCCTTCCAAGTTGTGTTCTTCATCAACAGTAATCATGTTCACATTGGTATTGTCCTGATCTGGCAAAGGGTTATCATTTACATTAGAGGAAGGTCCTTTCAGTTGGATAACTCCTTCTTTGATCAATGCCTCGATTTTGTCTCTGAGGGCATAGCAATTTTCAGTGTCGTGCCCAGAAATTCCCGAGTGGTACGCACAATGCTTAGTCTCATCGTGCCATTTTGGAACAGGATTGGGGACATTTCCTGGGATGGGCTGGAGTATTCCTGCGGTTTTCAGTCTTTCATATAATTGGGCTCGAGGTTCGGCTAAAGGTGTATAGGTTTTGGCTGGCTTTCTTTCGTATTTTGCGCGGGGTCTGGGTGCATTTTGTGGATGAGGTAAGTATGCGGGCTGATATTGTGGGGATTTGGATAGACAGGCGCTTGAGGCAGGCTATATATTGGATGGGTATGGTAGACAGGGTAGGGACCAGGTGGGTATTGATAGTAAGGTTGAGGGCTTTGGGTGTATGGGTAATAATAGGAAGGATGAGGACTTTGGTTGTTTTGATTGTAGTAGGGAGGCTGGGGGGATGGCATTTGGTAGGTTGACATGTGATTTGGCCTTTGTTTCAACTGTCACCACAGAGGACACTCCATCTCTCTTCCTCTTTCTTGCTCCCTCAAATGAGTCCGACCGATTGTCTCACTTGTTGCTTGCAATGCTACAAAGTTTGTAATTCTTCCTGTTCTGATTCCCTCTTCTATGAAATCTCCCATCCTTATAACTTCAGAGAAACTTCGTCCTATGACGCTTATCATTCTCTCATAGTATGTTGCATCTTTCAAAGATTGTACAAAGAGAGTGTTCATCTCACTTTCTTCTATCGGGGGTTGAACTTTCACTGCTTCTGCCCTCCACTTCATGACGTATTCTCTGAAGGTCTCTGTGAGCTTCTTTTCCAACTTCATCAGATAAAATCTGTCCAAGACTGTGTCGGTGTTGAATTTAAATCTGTCCACGAAATCTTGTGCCATCGTGCCCCAATTACGCCATTTTTGCGGGTTTTGGCTCGTGTACCAGTCGAGTGCTTCTCCTGTTAAACTCCTTACGAACAATTTCATTATGATGGCCTGGTCTTTACCTACCCCAATCAGTTTGTCACAGTATGATCTTAAATGAGCGTGAGGATTTCCTTTCCCATCAAACAAACCAAATTTTGGCACCTTATATCCTACAGGCAATTCAATGTCGGGATGCATGCACAAATCTTCGTACTCGAGTCCTTCGTGTCCCTTGCTGGTTTGTATATTCTTGAATGCCTCTTTTAGGTCAGAATCTCTCTCGCCACACTTTCATCGGTTCGATCCTCACCCGTCGTCCATTTCTTCACACCGCCAATTTCAAGAGTCATGTTTGGTGTTGCGGTAGTAAAAGGTTGGGCTTCCATTACATATATTGGCGGCACATCTTTGCTTCTTTGTGATCAACGATGTGTGCCATCAATATGTGTTGGTCTGTTTGGGTGATTTTGCGTGGAAGGGGTGTTTTGGATGAGTGTGGTAATTTGGGTATGTGGAGTTGTGAATGAGGCCGGATCATTTTGTAGCGGGCTTTGTTGTGGACTTGCTTGCGGGTTAGTGTGTTGTGGATTGGTTTTGCATAGTGGCGAATTATCGGGGAGGTTTTGGGGAAATGGCGGTTCAGGAGATGAGAAAAATTTGTGGTGCAGTTGCATTCGTCCCTTGTTCAGGGAGTGGGGTATTGGCGCTAATGGACAGGTTGGTGAGATTTTGGAGCCGCTCTATCTCAGTCTGCATGGCTGTCATCTGTTGTAACAGTTTGGCGATGTATTTTTCTTGGACGGTAGTATCTCTATTTTCTGAAGCCTCTGGTTCATCTCTGGAAAGAGTGATAAGTTCCAGGCCAGTCTGTTCGGATGCATCTGAATCAGTCATTTGGCTGAAGGATTGTGCCTTTGACCTCGTGAAGTAGGGATGATCCGCCAGTTTTAGTCAACGCAAATCAACCTTTGGGAAAATAATCTAGACAAAATAAACCTTCTAAAAAAAAATTAAAGAAAATCAAGTTAGTATAAGGCGAGTAATTATTGCTTTAAATAATATGCACATAGTGAAAAAGCAGGAGAAAATAACAAAATGATTGTAAGACAATTAAATGCGCATCCTAATATGCATGGGGCCTCCCTTATGCCGGAGGTGGGCCTAAACGCCAGATATGCGGGATTACGACAGATTTGATCCAAGCTGCTAAACTGCAATGCTTTGTCGGAAATGAGACAAAATAAATGTACATTTTCCAATTTCAGCATGTCATGATTAGTCTTGGATTAGTCTATCCTTATCACGCTACACATAATATGATGATTGGTCGTTGGGTTGTGAGACCCGTAGACATCTTTGGCGGATTTCTTAATTGTGGAGTCGATACCAAGGATCGACCCACCTAAGGTGTATGCATGCCTGACTTAAAATAAAGGGTGGTATAGCTCTATCTTAAATTTTCTAAGATTTGGCTGACTAGACACAAGGTTCCCGAGCGGACTACTCGAGTGAGAAGGCTACGCGGCCACCGGATGGTCCGGTCACTCCGCGCATACGCCAACTCTCCTAAAATTTGGTAGATTGAAAGAAATTTGCGGGTGCGCAAAACACACCTCGCGTGTAGTGTGTGATAGTGTCAATTTTCCAGAGTGGAAGAAATATGAGCGAAATGCCAATTTAAGATAAGCAGTAAAAATATGGAAATTAAAGCAGTTATGCATGCAAAATTTTTTACAAAGGAAACAAATCAAAGCATTTCGTCAAACAAAGAGTGAAAGTAAAGCACAATTATAATTAACCTGAATTTTGCTATGGTTAAGAACCTGAAAATTCCCCAGTGGAGTCGCCATGCTGTCGCGCCCCATTTTTTCGACCTTGCTCGGGTCAAAGCGGAGCGCGGACGTGTCCGGGTGATTCCTGGGTAAAAAGGGTTGAGGAGTCGCCACCTAATTATTTTTTACGGTGAATTAGGACACCTAAATATTAAACTAAATGCTGCCATGTAACTCCAATTTTAAGGTCTGCGAAACTAGTGAGATTCTAGGTAAGGGTTCTTTATTATCCTAAAGGGAAGGGGTTAGGCATCCTTTAAGATCCGCTAACTTGCGGTTATCCGGTAAAACTCAGGTTAATTATTACTAGAAAAAATGCGTGTTTGAAGCATGAAGTTAAAAGATGTTTGCAAATAATTAATAAAAAAGGGATGCATTTTAAAAGATAGATGAATGTAGAGATTTTTCAAAATATGCATTTATATGATATCTAAAGAGAAATACACGTAGAGTTGAAAAAATATGTTTTTGACAATTGATAGTAAAACAATTTATTTATAATGCCAAAGAAGTAAAATTTTGGGAATCAATGAATTGTAAATTGACAAAAGATAAACTTATTCGGTATGATTAATAAAGCAAATAAAAGATGACAAAAGTTGTTTTGAAAATCTTGAATACGCGTGACGAGCCTAAAATAAGTAACTAGCGAAGGATTTCTAAGTTTAAATTTAACCGAGCCTACAAATAAATAAGCTAGCGACGGGTTTCAAATCTTAAACTACCCTATGAATTAATCCTAAGTTTGCCTATTCTAAGCATTTCAATAGTTACATAAGTGCGATAAATAATATTACAATACAAAGCGGGATAAAAGCTGAATTTAAAGAAAGAAATAAAATAAATAAACTCCGAGGAATAATTGCCTTTATTTACTTTAATCCTTGCAAGCTGTCAAGAACAAACGGTTAGAAACAGTTAAATACAAATAACTTCATATCCGTATTCAAAACAGTGAATGTTTTGATCGCGGAGGGCTCAGACTTAAATTTTGAAAAGAACATTCCAATCACGTTGTGGCTGCAAACATATGAGTAATGTAGTTTATTTTGATTGCCTCGCCTACTAAACGTGTTGGTCTCTCGGGTGAAATAGAAAAGATCACTATAATCACGTCGTGGCTGCGAATATATAACTTGTTGGTTATTTTAGTCACCTCGCCTACTAAACATGTTGATCTCGGATAAAAAGGTTTAAGTCTTCATCATTGCCCAGAAGTTATATTTCCGTCTTTGCAACTGTGGAGGCCTCAAAATCGACGGATATTTTTCATCGGCCAAAGGTAGTATCGTGTTTAAATCGAGAAATTAAATCAAAGCGAAGCGATAGCGATAGTGATGGCGTAAAAACAGAACAGAGGCAATTTTCAAAAAAAGAAAGACGCGATGTTTATTTTAAAACAGTAAAACAGTGATATCCGTGGCAAAGATATTTAAAACAGTAAATTGATAATCTGAAACCGAGCAATGAACTGAAACAGAAAAACAAAGACTGAGCAGCGCGGTATTTGTTCAAAACAAGAAACAATGATATCCGTCGCAAAAAATTTAAAACAGTAAACTTAATAAAAACAATAATATATCCGTTGCACGGATGTCTAAAACAGTTAAACTAAAAAAAAACAGAGAAGCGAAACGAAAGAAAAGCGCGGCCTCGAATTCAATTTCGTTGGCCTTAATGCGATATTAATAAAACAGTAAAATAGTGCCAAAGAAACGAGCAAAGGAGCGCTTTAAAATATCCGACCCGAAGTTCAAATTTCGAAATATTCAAATCGGTCGCCTGACCCGGTCGTTGATTCAAACCCGAAATCAGATTTCAACACCAATTTTCAGATAACCAAGAACAAGAATACGAAATGCAAGAATTCTGAAAATGTTCAAATCGGGTCAACCCGACCGTCAAGGATCTGACCCGGATCGATGATCTGACCGGATCGTTGATCCAAATTGAATCAGATTTCAACACCAAATTCGGATAACCAATAATAAGAAAATGAAATGCAAGAATTCGAAAATGTTACCCAAACCGGTCGACCCGACCAGTCGATGTTGACCGACCGAATCGATGGTCCAAACCCGAATCGATTTTAACACCAAATTCAGATAACCAATAACAAGAAAATGAAATGCAAGAATTACGAAAATGTTACCCAAACCGGTCGACTGACCGGTCGATGACAGACCGAATCGATGGTCCAAACCCGAATCGATTTTAACACCAAATTCGGATGACCAACATACATAAATATGAAATGCAAGAGTTTTGAAATGTTACCCAAACCGGTCGACCGACCCGAAGTCGATGACTGACCCAATCGAAATTCAACCCGAAATCGATATTCACCAATTCGGATAACCAACATACAGGAATATAAAGATGCAAGAATTCTCGAAATGTTACCCAAACCGGTCGACCGATCCGTCAATGATCCGACCGAATCGAAATTCAACCCAAATCGGATATTCACCAATTCGGATAACCAACATACAAGAATATAAAGATGCAAGAATTAAAATAATACCCAAACCGGTCATTGACCGGTCGAATCGACTGACCGAATCATATGTCGAAATCAGAGAATCAAAAGTGGAGAACAAACCTTTTCGGACTTGATTCTTGAATAACAAGGAAGGCAAATGTTTGAAATCAAGAACACAACAAAGATTTATATATTGAATCGTTTTTTCCAAATATCCTCCGAAAATTCCTTTGAAAATCCTCTCAAAAATCTGTCCAATCCCCTCTCCAAAATGAAGAACAACAATGGGGTATTTATAGGTGGATTCCCCCTCAAAAATGAGTTTGAAATTCAAAATAAAGGAGCCAAAATCGTGGATTTGAGGGGCATGGGTAGCGGATTTTCGGGTGTCGGCGTAACAGAGGGGGGTTGGTGGTGTCAGGGGTCGGTGGTGGCAGGGGCGAGGTGACCGGCGACGTGGGGTCGCCGGTATGGGGGTGTGGGGTCGGCGGATTTGGTTGAGAGGTTTAGGTTTAGGGTTTTTTTTTGATTTTTTGGGATTTTTTGTTTTGGTTTGGGGATTAAAAGAAGGGGGGGAAGACGAGTTGGGTCGGGTCGGGTCGGGTCGGTCGGGTTGGGCTCGCGATTTTTCTTTTTTAGGTTGTGGAAATTGGGTTTAATTGTTTTGGGGAGTTGGGCTGGTCCGGTTGGGCTTGAGAATTGGGGGGAAATAAAGGGGAAGGGAATAAGGGGAATGGGTTTGGGCTTGGTGAATTTTGTTTGGGTAGAATTTGTATTGGGTTGGAAAAATGAAAAATGGGGTTATGGATTCAAAAATATGAAAAGGGGCTTAATATTAAAACATATTTATATATTATTTTTTGTAAAGATGTGAATTATTTAAAATAACATAACGACGTGATAATAATAAAATATAATATTTTGTGAAATATTTAATGCTTAATAAAAAAAAATGGGAACGCGATGCAATTTTGCGAAAATAAAATAACATAGAATTTTCGGATAAAACTTATGATTATGATAAAAAAAATGCAAATGATATAAAATGGGAATAATAATAATAATAAGAGGATATACACATATATGTCTATATTTTAAAATTATTTTAAAAGTGTCAAAATATTAAAAATTACGAATAAAATCATAAAAGATGAGACAAAATTGGGTGTCAACACCATGCACGTGATTTTTTGGCTCAAACATCATTTTAACCTAACATCTTCGGTCCAACCATCAACTCTTCCCAAAAATCCCAAAGCAGCCCTGTCAGACCCGAATTGGAAAGCTACCATGTTAGATGAAATTGATACTCTTATTAAGAATAAAACATGGGAGTTAGTGCCCCGTCCATCTAATGTGAACATAATCAGGTCTATGTGGGTTTTCTGTTATAAAAAGAATTCTGATGGCTTCTTTGCGAGATACAAAGCTCGTCTTGTTGGTGATGATATGTCTCAGCATGTTGACATGGATTGTGGTGAAATATTCAGTTCGGTGGTTAAGACATCAACTATCAGGACTGTTCTTAGCCTGACACCGTCAAAATCATGGTCCATTCATCAATTGGATGTCAAAAATGCATTCTTACATGGCCATTTACATGAGACAAGTAACAACACCAACCTTTGGATTTCCGAGATCCTACACATCTGGATTATTTTTGCCTGTTGAAAAAATCTTTATATGGTTTGAAACAGGCTCCTCGGTCATGGTATAACAGGTTTGAAGGGTTTGTATCTACAATGAGTTTCTCACACAACAAGTCCGATCAGTCCTTGTTCATTTATAAGAAGGGAAATGACATGTCATATATCCTTCTATATGCAGATGACATAATTCTCATGGCATCATCTGCATCACTTCGCCAGTCTATTATGTCCCTCATTGCAGCAGAATTTGCAATGAAGGATTTGAGTCCTTTAAATTATTTTTAGGCATTGCTGTAACTCAATATGGAGGTGGTCTGTTTCTCAGTCAAAAGAAATACGCCGAGGAGATCATTGATAAAGCCGGTATGTCCTCTTGCAAACCATCACATACACCGGTTGATACAAAGGCCAAATTGAGTAACTCTACATGTACTCCATACAATAATCCAACACATTACCGCAGCCTAGCAGGGGCCTTGAAGTATCTTACTTTCACGAGACCTGATAGCTCTTATGCGATTCAGCAAGTATGCTTACATATGCATGATCCGAAAGAAGAGCATATGGGGGATCTCAAGCGAATTCTGTGATATGTTAATGGTACTCTTCATTTTAGATTGCATCTGTATAAGTTCTCCATTTCGAGTCTCTCATCTTATACAGATGCAGATTGGGATGGCTGCTCGGACACACGACATTCTACCTCTGGTTATTGTGTGTTTTTGGGAGACAACCTCGTTTTATGGTCATCAAAACGACAACCGACGATGTCTCGATCGAGCGCTGAAGCAGAATACCGAGGGGTAGCCAATGTGGTTGCTGAATCATGTTGGCTCCGTAATCTTCTTCTAGAGCTCCATTGTCCGATTGAAAAAGCAACCGTGGTTTATTGTGTTAATATGAGTGCGATATACTTGTCCGGTAATCCTGTCCAGCATCAAAGCACAAAACACATAGAAATGGATATATTATTTGTCCGAGAAAAGGTTGCATGTGGACAAGTCCGTGTTCTCCATGTACCGTCCCGTTATCAGATTGCGTACTTTTTCACCAAAGGTCTTCCGCGCGTATTATTTGATGATTCAGGGACAATCTAAGCATACGAGAACCTCCCGCTAAGACTGCGGGGGACTGTTAGGATAATTATGGGGTCATCCCATAATTATCTCAAATCACCATCAATCATATAAATTGTAATCACAGAATTTAAGATGATTAGGATATGATTATAAATTAGTATCATATAATTTATGATGATTAGATAGGTCTTCCTTCATATTAGCATTATATACTTGTATATATATATTTCAAGATTGGAAATGAAATAACTTATGGGATTGATTTCCTTCACAAATAATAGAGGAACTTTCTAAGTCCTAGAAAAGAAAGAAAGAAGAGGAACTTCAAGACGAGTTGTTGCAAAAATTAGCTCACTTTACATTATTCTCACAGAATACTTTTTCATATGCAAACTTTATCAGCTACGTTTCTCCTCAACCAACCAAAGGAAAATGCCAAAAATTCCATTACGTTCTCCTTCATTTCCCCTTCTTTAATTTTATCCTTGGTTTTTTTGGGTACTTCTCCCTCCCTATGTCCTCTTTTAAAGACAATAAATTAAGTAGGTCCTCATGTCGTTTGCATTAACTGTTAAGTAAATTGACATTATTGTAACAATTACTCCTATGCAACATGGAGTTAGGTGAGCTTTCACAATTAAGGCAAACTACAACAATTAATTAAGGGCCAATTTACGAGCCAACAACGACCACAGAAGTCTTATTCGGAGTATTCTTTCATCTGGACTTAATGCTATAGTCAATAGATATAAAATCGTTTCGAGAACAAAGAAAAAAAGGTATTAATGAAAATGAAGGGAAAAAACTGGAACTATCGTTAGGAAGAAATTCAAAACTATATAAAGACAAGAAGGCAAGAAAAATTAAGAGTTAACACAGAAATACTATTGAATAAGTGATCATCTACTTGAGTTTTAGGGAGGTAAAATTAGGCTATGAAAGTGTGATCCATCTAATTTGTTTAGGTCTAGGCAGGTTAATGACTCGTTTGTCTATTATACTGTGTCTATTTTAATCCACCCAATTTAAATCACGCCAAATTGACTCACGATAAACCTTATCAAAATATTTTTAGAAACTATTTTTGTTTAATTTGTATAGTCATAATAAAGAACATACAATCTTATTAGTTTTGTTTGCTAATTAAACAAATTTAAGAAAACAAACAAAAGAAAAAATTAAATTAAAATTTAATAAGAATTGGATGAGTTGAGTTATGACATTGCTTAATTAGCTCACCTTGACCCACCCATCTCAACTTAAGTAATTCAGAAATTTTCACAGGAAAACCTCCTTAACGATTAATATTTAGCTTTCTATCCTGCTAAAAAAAGTTGTGCAAAAATAAAATTCTACAAGAATTTATCTTCCTTCTTCTCCCTCCTTTTTCTCATCCGTCCTCATTCTTCTCCATCTTTTCCTTCGATGTGCTGTAAAATTTAAAGATTTGTTTCTTATTTATTGTTTGAATTGAGTGGGTGATGTTTCATTGAGTTAATTTTATCTATCTTAATGATTTGAACTAGTCTGGTAGGAGAAAATTAATGAACACCTATATATATTAAATTTTGTTGAGATAGAAAAAACTTGTTGAAGAAGATAAAGTGACTATTTTATTAATTTTTGAAGTATTATGTTGAATCTAACCATTGGAAATGATAGGGATTGGTATCA
This sequence comes from Anisodus acutangulus, assembly GCA_029783415.1. Classification (NCBI taxonomy): domain Eukaryota; kingdom Viridiplantae; phylum Streptophyta; class Magnoliopsida; order Solanales; family Solanaceae; genus Anisodus; species Anisodus acutangulus. Next base: position 32,269,335 of record CM056499.1, on the reverse strand, counting down.
GAAGGTTGCATACAAATTCAGAGTCATCTTGAATTGCTTTGGACTAATTTTAAAGCAACAAGTTATCACAATCGAATTGTATAACTAAATTTTGGTGATTACCAAGATTTGTAGTCAAATTTTGGTGATGCATTAAAATTTGTGACAAAGCAAGTTTCACCCATCAATTTAAAATTCATCAGAATTTGATCAGAAGTCCTGATGATTATTGTGACATGACAAATTTTATTTATCAATTTAAAATCCTCATAATTCGTCAAAATTCGCTACATATGTTGGCTGCTAATCTATTTTTGCAAAACTTTCTCTTAACAATGTCAAAATTTAAACGGTGGCATAAAAATATTTTATTTGTGCAAATCTCCCTAAGTAACCCTTAGATGGGTGAATGATTTCATTTATTAACTTAACTTATTTGAATTTGCTCTAACTCAATTTAATTTGTCCTAGGGGTGTTTACGGTTTGATTAAAAATCGATCAAAATTGCAAATCAAACCAAACTAATTAATTAACCGATAGTTGTTTGGTTTTAAATTTTTAAAAATCGATAATATTTGGTTTGATTTGGTTTTATTAAAAACAAACCAAAGAAAAAACTAAACCAAACCAACAAGTTATATACACAATTTTTATAATTCTATATACAATATATTCATTTTTATAAATAATTATAATAGGCTAATGAACTTTACATCTAGCTCATTTCTTAAAAGAAATCTATGAATCCAAGAAACAACTATGATATACCTAAAACAAATTCTAAACCTTATTTACTTGATTAAAGCTTATAGATCTTAAGGCATTTTCTCAATAATCTAAGAAAATTATAGCTTCCACAATAAAAGAGTAATAACGGATTATAAGTTGGAAAATGATGAAAAATCTGATTTCCTAATTGTATGAAAAAACTTAAAGAGAGAAATACCATTAGATTTCTTAAAACCAAAAAACCGAACCAAACCGACAACAACCAAATCGATAGATATGAATCATATTTGGTTTAACTTGGTTTTAATAATTTAAAAACTGATTAGATTGGTTTAATTTTAATTTTAACCAAAAACCGATCCAAACCGATCCATAAACACCCCTAATTTATCTAGTTGACACTCTTACATGACTTCCATTCTCCTACTTTATATTCATGATATACTATCTTTTTCTATTTCCTAATTTGTAGCTATACCAAAATGTATGATTATTTGATAAATATAGAAGTAGGGTCGTCGAAGTTACAAGCCAAAATTCAAATTATCCAATGAAGTTCAGTATATTTTTACTGCCTTTTTAATTTATGTAATATTAAAAAATAACTATGTAATATTAAAAAATAATTATGTAATATTATTTCTTTATTTGTTCATTTTCGACGACATAGCATAGTTTTATGTTTAAAAATAATTAATTTTATACTTGTCATGTGTGCCTCAAGTATGTTATATACATATATAGTATATGTATGCATATCATGCGTCCTCAGTGACATTCAGAGTTTCAAATTGATTCTTCTTGTCTCCTTCTTACGCTTATGTCTTTACTTATGCTCTTATTTGCCTTACATATTCTGTACATTTATCCGTACTGATGTCCCTTTGCTGGAGACGTTGTGCTTGATGCCCGCAGGTCCAGGTAGACAGACTGACGGACCTCCCTAGTAGATTGTCCAGCTCAGCAGTTGTTTGATGCACTCCCTTCTTTCCGGAGTTGCCATAGCGAGTCGTCATGCTATGAGGTCTATGTACATATGTGTTTTGGTTATGGCGAGGCCCTGTCCCGACCTTATGACAATTATGATACTCTTACAGGCTTATAGATATATGTCAGTTGTGCGGCTTTGTCGCCCTATGTTTTGTTGTATAATTTTCATAGTGGTCTTGTCGGCCCTTATATACGTATATGCATATACTTTTGGAGTTGTTGATTGTATACAACTCTTGTTTTATTCAGATTATCACATGGCGACCTTGTCAACCCATTTGGTTGTTAGGATGGATTGTGAAGCCACGCAGGTTGGTGCTCAGTACGTAAGGCCCGGATGCCGGTCCCGCCGCTCCGATTTAGAATGTGACAAACTTGGTATACCGTTCAAATATTACGACATAACTAAATTTAGAAGTCTCAAAAATTCTATAGCTATACATACATTATGCCATATTAGAGCTTACAAGTATAAAGTCTTTATTTAAAAAAAAAAACATTTTGCGGAATTAAATTATATCAGGAAATATTTTAGTGGAAGAAAATAGAGAATGAAGTATTGACATAGTACTAATTATTTTTATGCCGATCACATTAAAAGAATTGAGAAGTAATTGATTCTCTATATTGATGATTTACTCTGCGTATACATGTGTTTAAGTAGAAGACTATACAGAGGATACAAAGTTCTAGCAGTGAAAGAAATAACCCCCTTGATTATTTTCATTGATTGAATAGATATATATACAAGTTACAAACCTTCTTCTACCATAATTCTAACTATACAATATGGTAAGTGTATATCCTAATTATGGTAAGTGTATATCCTAATCTAGGTAACAAATAAACTACAATATACACACAATATACTTTCTTTAATATACAAGATTTGTTCCACTGATTTTCGGAACTGTTCCCGTGATGGGTCAATGTGACGTGTCGCCGCTTCCACCGATTTTCTGAATCGTTCCCATGATGGGTCAATGTGACTTGCTGCTCAGCCCACTGGTTTAACACACCCCCGCAGTCATAGCGGGCGGTTTTCGAACGCTGAGACTGTCCCTAAAATCTTCAAAGAGAACCGCTGGTAGACCCTTTGTAAAGATGTCTGCAATTTGATAACGAGACGGGACATGGCATACACGAACTTGACCTTTTGCAACCTTTTCACGGACAAAGTGAATGTCCATTTCGATATGCTTGGTGCGTTGGTGTTGAACGGGGTTACCTGAAAGGTAGATGGCACTAATGTTATCGCAATATACCAAGGTTGCCTTCTGAATGGGACAATGAAACTCCAAAAGTAAATTACGTAGCCAACATGATTCGGAGACCACATTCGCTACCCCTCGATATTCTGCCTCGGCACTTGAGCGTGATAGAGTTTTCTGACGTTTTGCTGACCAGGAGACCAAGTTGTTGCCAAGGAACATACAGTAGCCAGAAGTCGACCGTCTGGTGTCGGGATAACCACCTCAATCAGCATCCGTGTAGGAGACAAGTGTGGATGTGGATGATGGATACAAGTGCAACCCATAGTCTAGTGTCCCCTGAATATACCTAATGATGTGTTTGATTGCATTCATGTGCTCCACTCTGGGATCATGCATGAATAAACACACCTGCTGAACCGCATATGTAATATCCGGTCTGGTAAAAGTAAGATACTGGAGGGCCCCTGCAAGACTGCGATAGCGGGTCGGGTCATCGTATGGTGCACCTGCAGCGGCACTTAGCTTTGGGTTTGCATCAACTGGCGTGGAAGTGGACTTACATGATGACATCCCCGCCCTCTCGATGATCTCAGCAGCATACTTCCGTTGAGACAGAAACAACCCACCTGAATGACGCTTGACGGCAATCCCCAAAAAATAACTCAAAGGCCCTAAGTCTTTCATAGCAAACTCAGAACTGAGCATGGCCATGATAGACTGACGCAAAGCATCGGAGGAGGCAGTCAAGATGATATCATCCACATACAACAGAATATAGGCCAATGACGAACCACGACGGTAGATGAACAAGGAATTATCTGACCTGCTGTGAGTGAACCCAATAGTCGAAACAAAGTCAGCAAATCGTGTATACCAGGCCCGTGGAGACTGCTTAAGCCCATATAATGATTTCTTCAACAAACATACATGATTCGGGCGGTTGGGATCTCTGAAACCCAACGGCTGATGCATATAGACTGTTTCCTTGAGGTCACTATGTAGAAAAACATTCTTGACATCCAACTGATGAATTTGCCAAGTCTTTGAAAGAGCCAAGCTAATCACAGTGCGAATGGTAGCCGGTTTGACCACCGGACTAAACGTCTCACCACAATCAATTCCAACCTGCTGAGTCTTACCATCACTAACAAGTCGCGCCTTATGTCGAGCAAAGGACCCATATGAATTTTCCTTATGAGCAAAAATCCACATAGACCTGATAACATTAATACCATATGGACGGGGCACCAACTCCCACGTCTTATTAGCAATAAGAGCATTATATTCATCAGTCATAGCAATTTTCCAATTAGGGTCATTTAAAGCGGACACAGGATTGCGAGGCAAGGGGGATTTAGAGACATCCGAATGTAAATTAAAATGTCTTTTAGGTGTAAAAATACTCCGCTGACTACGAGTGACCGGTCTATGACTCGAGGAAGAATTAAGGGAATTTTGGGAATTTTCTGGGCTCGGGACGGGTAGCGGCAGCGGTGGGCTCTTGGCCCCAAAACGGTAAATGCTTTGGAATCGGCCGACCAGTTCAGGAGTGGGCTGGATCGCCCAATAGCTGGAACTGCTCGATGGCTGTATTTTTACGGACGTGTGATGCATTGTGGGGCCACGGGCGATGGGCCTGGAGGATTTTAGGTACGGGAGATGTCCGAAAAATTCCGAATAATATTCGAGGATATTTGGTCATCCAAAAAATTATATGACTTAGGTTCGGGAGTATGAACTTTCGTAAATGGGAATTGAGTTTCATCAAAAATGACATGGCGATTGATTATGATTTTCTTGGAGGATAAATCAAAACACTTATAACCACGATGATTTGACGGATAACCCAAAAACACACACGGGGTAGACCGAGCCTGAAGTTTGTTAATTGTGGTGGATGGGAATAACGGATAACACAAGCACCCAAAAATCCGAAGATGAGAATACGAAGGATCCTTATTATATAGGATTTTGAGGGGGGAAGAATATGTCAGACCTTTAGAAGGAAGTATGTTAAGAAGATATGTGGCCATTTGTAGAGCATGATGCCAAAAATATAGAGGTACGGAGGCATGAATTAAGAGAGTTCGGATAATGTTGTTGATGGAACGAATTTTGCGTTCGGGCTTACCATTTTGTGGAGATGTATGAGGACACGAAAACCTAAAATTGATCCCATTATTAGCACAGAAATTCCGAAACTCCCTATTATCATATTCTTTTCCATTATCACATTGAATATTTTTTATGTCTCTTTCGAACTGAGTACGAATGAACGCTCTAAATTTGATGAAGATGGAAAATACTTGTGATTTATTTGCAATTGGTAACGTCCACAAAAATCTAGTATAATCATCTAAAAAGAGAACATAATATCGATGACCCACTGAACTTAGAACAGGAGACGTCCATAAGTCGCTATGAATAATGTCAAATGGCATAGAAGTATGAGAATTGGAGTCTACAAATGGTAACTTAACAATTTTTCCTAATGAACAAGACTGACAAATTGGAGTACGACTCGTACCCTTACAGGAAATAAAATTATTTTTATCTAAAACTGATAAAATAGAAGATCCCGGATGACCCAGACGAGCATGCCACATGGAAGGAGAGATGGTCGCAAAGCGTCGACGGCAAGGTTTGACTCGATGGGCTGAAACCAGGCATGATAGGATACAGATCCCCCCTACTATCATACCTCATGAGATGACTCCCCGTCTTGAAATCCTTCACAGAAAAACCAAAAGGATCAAATTCGACGGAAACGGAATTGTCAGTAGTGAACTTCCGGACAGACACTAAATTTTTAATCAATTTAGGAGCATGTAAAGTATTTTTCAAGAGAAGGGGTGGATTGGGGGGAGACAACGTTTTGTGACCATAACCCTGAATTTGAATAGAGTTGCCATTACCAACAATTATACCCCGAGGGGTGCTCAAATTGGAATAAGAAGAGAGAGTACCTGATTCAGAGGTCATGTGAGTAGTTGCCCCGGTGTCCATGTACCAATTTGGGTCCTGTTGAGTCAACCCCAACGTGTGCATCGCGGCCTCGATATCAGTATGAGTGGGGACTGTTGCATGATGGGCCTGCGGTGGTCGGGGCCCAAGAACTCCTGTCCGTGGTGCATCTGGGCCGTAGCTGCTGTTGCTACCGCGGCTGGGCCACTGCTGGGTATTGGGCCTGGACTGTTGGCCAGCCCACTGGCCGCTGGAAACTGCTGCTGGCTGCTGTGGATGGTACGGGTTCCACTGCCATTGGCCCCACTGCTGGGCCCATGGCGGTGGTGGGCCACTGTACCCTGGCTGGGACCCACCGCCTGTTTGTTGACCACCGGAACCGCCACCTGTACCGCCGCGTTTGCCCCCGCGATTTTTGTTATTATTTTTGCGATTATTCTTGCCGCCACCATTATTATGGTTTTGGCCCGAATTATTCACAAAACCTGAAGAACTAGGGGAGGACGCCACCATGACAACTGGGCTTGCTCCGGTAGCCGCCTTTTTAGCCAAACCTGCTTCTTCCAACGTAAGCATGGAGCGGGCTTGATGAAAGTCTGGAAGAGGGTTGCTTTGGCGAAGGAGAGTTCCAACACCATTATAAGCCTCCGAAAGACCGGCAACCAACTGTAGAACTAGACGATTATTTGTTACTGGGGCGCCAACATTACGGAGTTGATCCGCCAACTCCTTTAGTTTCTTGCAATATGCAGAAACGTTTGGAAATTCGTCCATTCGAACGAGAGAGAATTCCTGCTCGAGTGTGACGACACGTGAATGTTGGTTGTCTTGGAATATGTCACGCAATCTATTTCATGCAGCCATAGCCGTGGTATCCGGCTCCATAATCGTCTGTAGAAGATCCAGCGAAATAGTGGCGTATATCCACCGAAGAACGGTAGCATCAAGTGTAATCCATAACTCAGGATCCTCCGCAGGAAGGGGTCTAGCGGGAGGAATGATGTGATGAAGAACTTGATAAGATATAGCGTGAATTTTAAACAACTCTGCCCACGTTGCATATTGAACGTTTTCCATCTCAAGAACAATAGGGATACTTAGCTTGATATTGGAAACCGTGAGGGCAGGGTGAAAATTGTTCTTAGACATATTGTAAGAACAAAGAAGGAGGGGAAATTTAAGAGAGGTTTTTGAGAGCGGAAGACGAGATTTTTGGAGAGAAAACCCGAGGGAGGGGGGGGTCTCGGCCAAAGGAGGCAAAAGTTTGAGAGAAGAAAACTTTTGTTTAGACCTAGTCTCTTGATACCATGAAAGAAATAATCCCTTTGATTATTTTCATTGATTGAATAGATATATATACAAGTTACAAACTTTCTTCTACCATAATTCTAACTATACAATATGGTAAGTGTATATCCTAATTATGGTAAGTGTATATCCTAATCTAGGTAACAAATAAACTATAATATACACACAATATACTTTCCTTAATATACAAGATTTGTTCCACTGATTTTCGGAACTGTTCCCGTGATGGGTCGGGTGTGACGTCTTGCCGCCTTGATTTTCTGAACGTTCCGTGATGGGTCAATGTGACTTCTTTGCTCAGCCCACTGCTTTAACAAGTAGGATAAGGATTGTGGTTGAGAGTCACCAGCTACATCTATTTGAATCTATTTGAGATAACCAACACATCTATTTATTCTTATCAATAGTTATCCTAACATCCCCCCCTCAAGTAAAACTGTGAGTCAATTACAACGAGCTTGTCCCTGAGAACTCTTTGTTAATGTATCGACTATTTGATCTAATGAGCTAACATAACCAACTTCAATATCTTTGGAAGCAACTTTCTCTCTAACAAAGTGAACGTCCAATTCAATGTGCTTCGTGCGAGCATGAAAACCAGGATTAACAGTAAGATATATAGCTGATATATTATCACACCAAAGTTTTGGGGCACCAGGTAAAGATATATGTAGTTCTTGGAGGAGATGTTGAATCCAAGTTATTTTAGCTATAGCAACGGCTAAACCTCTATATTCCGATTCAGTACTAGAACAAGAAACTACTCGTTATTTCTTCAAGCACCAAGAGACAAAATTAGGACCAAGAAATATACAATAGCCATGTGTATACCATCTATCATCCGGACAACCAGCCCAGTCCACATCCGAAAACTCATTAATGAAAAGTTTAGATGATTTTTGGAGATGCAACCCAAGTGTCATTGTACCCTTCAAATAACGAAAAACACTCTTCATAGCTTGAAAATATGCTAGAGTAGGAGAGTGCATAAACTGTCATAATTTGCTAACACAAAATGACATATCTGGCAGAGTGATAGACACATATTAAAGGGATCCTGCAATACTGCGACAAAAAGTTGGATCAGAGAATGGCTCACTGTCATATTTTGAGAGTTGCAACCCCCAACCATAGGTGTTGATATTGTCTTAGCCCCCTACATTTTAGCACGCTGGAGTAAGTCCATGATGTACTTAGATTAAGAGAGAACCAATCTATTAGTTGTAGACTTGACTTCCACACCAAGGAAGTAATGAAGTCTCCCAAAATCTTTTAAAGCAAAAATAGATGAAAGCTTGTCTATTAGAGCAGTGGTGAAGGCTTCAGAGTTCCCTATAACAACTAAGTCATCAAAATAAACTAAAATAATTGTACAAATATCATCAGAGTTGTGAATAAAAAATGATGAATCCGACTTAGATGAGGAAAAAACAGCTTGTAGTAAGGCAGACCTTAATTTTTCAAACCAAGCTCGAGGAGCTTGTTTGAGACCATATAAAGCTTTATGAAGATGGCATACATGTGTAGGATACTTCAGATCAACAAACCCTGTGGGTTGAGTCATATAGACTTCCTCTTGCAATTTTCCATGTAAAAATGCATTCTTGACATCAAGTTGCCATAAAGACCAACCTTTTGACAAAGCTAAGGTAAGCACTACCCTTATAGTAGTAGTCTTCACCACTGGACTAAAAGTATCATGATAGTCAATACCAGCTTCTTGATTGAATCCCTTTGCAACTAAACAATCTTTGTACCCTTCGATGGAATCATATGGATTGAGTTTCAGTTTGAAAACTCATTTACTACCAACAATGTTCTTTGAATTAGATACGGCTACAAGGGTCGAGGTACCATTTTGAATGAGAGAAGTATATTCCTCTTGCATAGCTTTTCTGTAATGAATATCTTTGTTGGCTTGAGTAAAGCAAGTCGGCTCAGATGGTAGAATGGAAGTAGACAGTAGATACTTGATAGACAAATTGGCTTGGGGTTGTGAGAGTTTTACTTTATTACGACTGATCATATGATGATGGGTGAAGGTAGATGAATTGTTGCCTTTAGGCTGACTAGGTAGTTTGCACATATTATTTGGCATAACACTAGGCAGATGAGGTAAGTCAATGGTAGGATTGAGAGAAGACAACAAATTTGGAGAGATATGTGGTGACCTTGGTGAGAGAGCTTATTGGTTAGATTCTGGAAAGTTAGCACAAATAGAAGATGAAGTAGATGGTCTGCAATTAGTAGTAGGTGCATTAGGAGATGAAACTGAAACCAAATTACAGGGCGAATTTGACGTGCACGGGACAACTACATGCAATGTAGATACTGTTTGGGAAGGGGGACACAAATGTGGTGCTTTGGTAGTCAGTTGTGCAGATGAAAATTAGGATTCATGAAAAACCACATGATGGGAGATATATAAACTCCACTGGATACATGAGGACATTTATACTCTTTGTGGTTTGAACTATACCCTAAAAAGACACACTGAGATGATCTAAAATCAAGTTTATTTGAGTTGCAATGCCGCAAATATGAATAGCAAGCACAACCAAAAACCTTCAAGAAATTATAATCAGGACGTTTGTGATATACTTTCTCAAAAGGTGAAATATTTTGGAGAATAGGAGTGTGCATTCTATTGATAAAATACACAGCTGAAGAAAAAGCATAATCTTAAAAATGAAGAGGAAGTGAGGCATGAGCCAATAATGTTAAGTTAGTTTCAATAATATGACGGTGTTTACGTTCGGCATAGCCATTTTGTTCATGAGTATGAGGACAAGAAACTTGATGTATTATGCCAACTTGTTCAAAATATTTTGAGCACTTTTAATATTCTCTACCCCAGTCTGATTATACCACCTTTATTTTACGTTCGAAATAATTTTCAACTTGGAAATTAAAACGCAAAAATATAAAGTAGACTTAACTTGTAGAATATGGGATAATACTAAGTGATTTTGATACAATCATCAATAAAAACAATATAGTAACGAAATTTGTTACTTGCTAAATAAGGTGCAGTACTCCATACATCAGAATGAATCAAGTCTAAAGGATGTAAAGACAAAGATGAGGATAAGGAAAAATGTTGCTTATGACTTTTTTCTTGTTGACAAGATGAACAAACACTAAAATTTTTATTCATTGAAACTAGTAAATTAAGTGTCTTGATAACACTTTGAACAACTTTAACAGAAGGATGCCCTAAATTACTATGCCAAACATCAAAAGAAGAATTGGACATACGAAGTGCTTGTAGTTTATTATGAGAAAACCAACAAGATCTTCTAGAGAAAAAAATCTTATAGAGGTCATGTTCAAGTATCCCTTCCAGTAGGACGTTCCCCGTTACCCGGTCCTTCACAACACAAAAATAAGGGTGAAATTCAAAGTAAACATTATTGTCAGCAGTAAATTGGGTCACACTTAATAAACTCTTAGTAATCTCAGGTACAAATAAAATATTTTTAAGATGCAAATCTTTTGAAGAAGACATCAATTTAGAATCGCCAATAAGAGAAATTTTCAAACCTGCACCATTACCAATCAAAATCTGATTTGTGCTAGTGTAGTCTCCTCGGAATGTCATGTTATTAAGATCATTGGTAAGGTGATTTGTAGCACCTGAGTCAGGATACCATGCGGGATTAAATAGGACATTTGGTTGAGCTACATATGCTACTATTTGACTCTTAATGATCGAATCTGTGATAGCAACTAAGAGCAGTGTGATCAAACTTGTGACACACTTGACATTAAGATGATTCATTGAGTGCGTAATGTTGTGCATTGGAACCATTGTTAATCCTACCTCAATGACCCCGACCCCGACCCCGACCATGTCTGCCTCCACCAAAATTGTTCGACATGGAATTTATTTTTGTAGCTACCATCACCTTTATGGTTAGGGGTAAAGTTTCTTGCAGTAAGATTAGTCTGAACAAAATCTTGTTCAACAATAGTTAAATTTTCCAGCCGCGTTTCATGGCTTAACAATAGACCATATAGGTCAGCAAGAGTTATTGTTTCAGCCCTAGAGGTTTCAGAGAAAACTAAAATATCATATTCTGGACCCAATTTGCCAAGAATATATAGTATAAGATCATCATCAGTGATTGACATCATCAGTGATTGGCTGTGTTGCAGCAGCCAAACTATCAGCAATACCTTTCATCTTCTGCAAATAATCTGTTATGGTGGACGTTCCTTTCTTAGTCGTCTAAAGTTGAAGGCGTAACTGCATCAATCTCGCCTTGGATTATGACGCAAACATACTTTCTAATGTTTGCCAAACTTCTCTGGCTAAAACACAACCAACAACTTGGCCTAAAACAACTTTTGTAAGGGATGAAAAAATCCAACTTAATAAAAGTTGGTCTTGTTTCCGCCAAGCAAGTATGCTGGATTGACAATGGTTTTCGTCCATGTGTTCTCTTCTGCCAAAGTATTTGGATTGACTTTGGACAGACAATTGTGAGATCTATCAATGTATCCTTCGAGGTCATGACCTCTTAGCGTATGTAAAATTTATGATTTCCACAAAATATAATTATTCTTATCTAATTTAATTAGATTGGAATTAGTTGAAATTGTTAAAAAAAAATGGTAATTTACAGCAGATGTGTTTGGAGAAGAGAGATTTAAAGGGGTGATCGACGAATTTTTCATTGATGAGGGAAACATATTCTGCCCTGATAAAGAATGGATCATTGGCCTAACTCAACCCCAAAAGCTAGGTCATGAGGGGAAATTGTCCAAGTCCATATAAGGAGACCACTCATATCATTAACCATCGATGAGAGACTTTTTATCATTCAACACCCTCACCTCACGTCCAAGATTGAAATCTGGTGCATGGACAATTTAATTTAGGGCCCCAACATCGGGTGAGATGGGTCCTGCTCTGATACTATAAAAAAATTGAGATGTAATTGATTCTCTATATTGACGATTTACTCTGCGTATACATGTGTTTAAATAAAGACTATACATAGGATACAAAGTTCTAGTAGGATAAGGATTGTGGGTGAGAGTTATCAGTTACATCTATTTGAATCTATTTGAGATAACCAACACAATTATTTATTCTTATCAATAGTTATCCTAACACACATTGAAATAAATGAAAATTTCTAGATATTATTTTATGCTAATTTATATATGATGTGAGTTGGTTAATAAATATGGTATATCTACTTTACTTAACTAACACTAAGAGTATTTTTATGTTGAAAAACAAATGAAGAACATATTTGTTTTTTATGACAAAGAAACCGCATCTGCTATCCTTCGAGTGGGCATGGGGTAAACCCCGCTCATGTGTAATAGCCCAAAAATCACACACGAAATAACTCGCACTAAACAAGCCTCATGCAACAAGCTCGACCCAGAAAGCAAATCCTCTAATGTCAAGAACATATTTGCTTCTTAGGGACATATTTATTCTACTTGACTAACGATAAGGATAATTTTATGCCAAAAAGTACACAAAGGGTATAATTGCTCCAATAATTCAGGAGCATTTGTGAACATTTTTGTATTTTACAATTATTATGTCTCCAATATCATGGGCCGATATCTTTATGGGTTGTGCCCTAACCTTCTACCCTTATGTCTAAACAATTAATGTGCTTCCTTTGTTATAACCATGGATAGGGCAAAATTTCATATATAATCCCACAGTTTTCCCTTTTTGCTACAGGTTAAGGGAAAATAAAAATATAAGCTATTGATTTGTTGAATCTCTAAAAAATTCTTAGTGTATAGGGCAAAATTTCGTATATAATAATTATATGAATTATGATGCGATATGTGGCAATTGATGCTGAGTCAAGTCCAAGTCAGTTTGGGGCATTACCGGTAGCATTAGAATGGTAACGGAAGTGACATAAGCGTAACTGATACCGGTATAGAAAAGATTGAAAGTCGTTTGAATTGTAACAAGCAGTCGTTACCAAACCGGTCATACGTCTTTCAATGGAGCTTTAATGACATTTATTGGGATATTGATTATCCAATTTCCCTGCGCATAATAGGAGCTTAGTGCACCGGGCTGCCCTTTTTTTATTGATTATCCAATTATTACAATATTCATTCTCATGTATTAATGAGAGCATATTTTGTGGGCCGTGTATACATGTAGTTCATGTATAAATAAGATATGTCATTCCATTGTAACCCATCAGATTCTAGCTTCTACAAAATACTTTTTGATATTCTCTTGATTTATGTACTTTCATACAAGTTATTATCACTTTGCTCAGAAGCTGACACAATGATCAGACTAATTATTACTTACTTTATCTTGCTAATATTTTGATTTCAGTATAATTCATCTAAAATTCATATCTAACTTGTCACTTGAGATCCACGTGTCCTTGACCTCGTATACAAATTCAACTGTGCCATTTTACGGGTAAGCATTTTGGCGCCCACCGTAGAGCTTAAACAATTGTGGTGTCTTAAGTGACCCCGCCACTAATCTAAATTTTTTATTTAAGTCTTAGTCTTTTTTTAGATCAGATAGATGATAGGGAACCACGAGACCCGATGCATACAAATGGAGTCACTTCTGGAGATGGTCATACTCAACATGGAAACGTTCCCATCGACAAAATACCTGAAGAGGCCATACAAAATCTTCGGGCCTAAAATGCTATAATATGCAAGGATTTGGAACGTCTGAAATGGTTTTAAGAGGAGTTCATGTCCAAATATTCTGCCAGTACTCCAATAGGAGAATCGGTGCCCCCACCGAACGCGCATGGAGAAACCGGTGATGATCAAGGCAGATTTGGAAATGATAGCTCAGTGAGCGAAGCCCCTAAAAACTTGTTCCAAGAAAAGTTCTTGAAGTTCATGAATGACATGACAAGCAAAGTTGATACCAATGCAGAGAAGGCGGAAAACACTGCCAGGAGTTTTGGTGCTAGTTCAGTCAAATACCGAGGGTTCCTTCCATGGTTGATGGTCCATATGCAAAGAAATACATCCAGTTAGCGTATAAGCCAGAGGTTGTGCCCGACCTAATTCCCAAAAGGTCTAAAATGCCTTTTGTGGCCAAGTATGACGGAACTAATGATCCTCAAGAGCATATCATAGCCTATACTACGGCCGTGAAAGGAAACGATCTAAGAGAACATGAAATAGAATCGGTTCTAATCAAAAGGTTCGCTGAGATGCTTGCTAAGGGAGATTTGACATGGTATTCACAACTCCTCGAGCATTCGATTGGTTCGTTCACCCAGCTCGTCAACATGTTCATAAAGGCTCATATGGGGGGCTCTAAAGGTGAAAACACGCAAGAGAAATATCTTTCGCATTACACAAGGAGAAATAGAACTCCTTAAGGGTTTTGGTACATGGTTCCAGAAGGAACGAATTCTATTACCCATAGTCCCAGATGAATTGGTTGCAAAAGCTTTTACAAAGGGTTTGATCCCTTTAAGTTTTGATGCTTCACGAAAGCTCAAACAACATCTCTTAGAATTCTAGGCTACGACTTGAGAGGACATGTACAATCGGTATGAATCCAAAATCCGAATTGAGGATGATATGCTTGGATCTAAAACCGGGAGCATATCTTCAAAGTCAGATAAAGGAATTCCTTAAAGAACCGGTATCAACCTTATCCTACCCCCGAAAAGCAGGGAGATGGAAAAGGCTTTCGCCCCTTTGAAAAATCAAATAATAAGGAAGGATCGGACGAAACAATCAAGGATTGATGAATTCTGAGAAAGATAACTCATCCAAGGGTAATAGATACCTAAAACTATCCGAGTACAACTTCAATATTGATGAAGAGCAAATAGTGGCACCCGACCACCAAAACTACTACAGTCAGATCCTAGCAAAAGAAATCAGTCTGTCTGGTGCAATTTTCATGGCACTCACATGCATAAAACTGCGTATTGTCGACATCTACTCAAAGAGGTAGCAGAAATTCTAAGAAGGGGTTACCTTAGAGAATATTTGAACGAGAGAGCTCAAAATAACTATGAGCGGGGGCCATCCACAGAAGGTAAGTCAAATCTGGCTGCACCACCTCATGTCATAAATATGATCTATGATGGTTCAATTATTGCCACTACACCTTTCACATTGGCTAAAAAGACAAAAAATATGTGACCCGGGAAATGAGGTTTTGGGAGATACCTAACGAGCATACTATCACGTTCACTGAAGAAGATGTTGTCGGTGTAATCTTCCCTCACAACGACACACTGGTGGTCACAGTTTCTATCGACTCCTTCCGGGTGAAAAAATTTCTAATTGATCCCGTAAGATCAGCTAATATAATTAGACTGAAGGTGGTAAAAGAAATGAATTTGGCCGACAAAATAATTCGAGCTGCCAGAACCCTGTAAGGTTTCAACATGTCAAGTCAGACCATAAATGAGGAAGTAGATCTACCTATAGACGCAATGAGAGTTATTAAGTTGATAAAGTTCTATATCCTCAATAGAGATATAAGGTATAACACGGTATTTGGAAGGCCGCGGATACATGATATGAAGGCAGTCCCGTCAACATTACATCTATTGGTGAAATTCCCTACGCCAGAAGGAATTTAGCAAATTCGAGGTGAACAATCTGCTGCCAGAGAAATGTATGCAATTGAGGAACTATGGATAATGGAAGATCCCAAATAGAAATTACAGGAAGCAGAGCTGGTGTCAGAAGATACTCACCCGGTTCCGCCTGTAGAAATGGTAGCGACCTATTCGGAGGAGGAGTTTTCAGACCAATATCAAGTACCCAGATACTTTTAGGTAACAGATGAATCGGATGCCACCAAGTTCATTGTAGAGAAATTGGAACATAGAGCACTACATCCAGAAACCCCCAAAAGGAAGGTATACATGGGCACCAGATTAACCCCGGGGCTCCGAGATTTAATTCTTAAATATCTTATATCTAACATTGATTGCTTTGCATCGTCTTATGAAAATATGATCAACATTCCCCCAGAAGTCACAACTCATAAGTTGGGCCTGGATCTCAGTTTCCCTCCAGTACGACAGAAAAACGGTCGATAGTCGAACTCCGTAACAGGTTTGTTAAAGAAGTGGAAGCTAGACTACTCAATATAGGGTCAATTAGAGAGGTAAAGTACTCGGACTGGTTAGCAAACATAGTTGTAGTGCATAAAAAGGGAAACAAATTTAGAATGTGCATTGATTACAAATATTTGAATAAGGCATGTCCTAAAGACTTATTCCCACTACCGAACATAGATTAGATGATCGATGCTACGACCGGGCACGAGATAATGAGTTTTCTAGATGCATATTTATGGTATAACCAAATAAGGATGTAATGGAAGACCAGGAAAAAGCATATTTTTAACTACTTTCGGTACATATTATTATAACGTTATGCCTTTTGGACTAAAAAGTGTCAGGGTCATTTATCAAAGGCTAGTAAATAAAATGTTTGAAAAACAAATTGATAAAATAATGGAAGTATATATAGATGATATGCTTGTTAAGAGTTTTTGTGTAGAAGACCATTTAAGTCATTTGCAGGAAACCTTTGAGGTGCTGAGAAAGTATAATATGAAGCTAAACCCGAGAAATGTGCTTTCAGGGTTGGCTCTGGTAAACTTTTGGATTTCTTGGTTTCCCATAGGGGAATCAAGATAAACCCCAACAAAATAAAGGCCATCGAAGATATACAGACATGTTGGAAGATGTTAAAGTAGTGCATCAGTTGACCGGGCGCGTGGCGGCCCTGAGCAGGTTTATATCCCGATTCTCAAAAAAATATCATAGGTTCTTCACACTTTTAAAGAAGAAGAACGATTTATTTGGACACTTGAATGCCAGCAAGCCTTACGGGACCGAAAAACTTACTTATCCAGTCCTCCGCTCAGGTCAAAGCCAAAAGACAAAGAACGACTACTGATATATCTGGCAGTTTCAAAGGTAGCGGTTAGTGTAGTGCTGGCACAAGAGGAAAAGGGTACATAATTTCCTATATATTACGTAAGTAGAGTAATGTCAGGGGCCAAGACCCGGTACCCGTTACTCGAAAGATTGGCTTTTGCATTAGTAATATCGTCATGAAAGCTCCAACCATTTTTCAGTGCCACCCAATTGCCGTAATAACTACATTTCCTCTTAAAAAATATGTTGTATAAGACTGAAAATTCCTGGTGCTTGGCTAAATGGGTGGTGGAATGAAGTGAATTTGACATTGAGTACAGACCTCGGATTGCAATAAAGTCCCAGGTCCTTGCATACTTTGTGGTCAATGTCTGTCCGGGAGTAACCCCTCAAGCGGAAAATGAGGCTATCCTAATCTCGGAGATTGCCCCCGGGGTTTGGACACTTTATATTGATGGTGCCTCTAACGTCAAATGGACCGGTCTGAGAGTCGTATTGCGAACTCCCACCGGAGAAGTTTTAAGGCAAGCAATACATAACATACCATTGACTAACAATTAAGCAGAGTACGAGGATTTGGTTGGAGGTTTGTAACTAGCTCGAGGGTTAGGATCGCAAATCATTGAGGTCAAATGTGACTCGTTGTTGGTGGTGAACTAATCCACAGAGTGTTCGAAGATAAATAAGAACACATGTTTAGATACTTTGAAAAAGCTTTGAAGCTTTTGTCTCGAAGATATACCGAGAGAAAAATATAGATGCAGATGCACTAGCAAACTTAGGCTCCAGTATGGAGGTCGAGAGTTCCAAAACTGAGTCAGTTGTTCAGTTGTTGCATTCAGAACTGGATTCCATCGAATACGTGAAGTAAATTTAACCAGCCTAACTTGAGATTGGAGAAATGAATTCTTGGACGTTCTCGTGAACGGAAAGCTCCTGGAGGCCTGAAAGCATCCAGAGCTTTGAGGACTAAAGCCGCTCGGTATTGTGTTATAGACGGAAAACTTTACTGTAGGTATTTTTATGGTCCCCTAGCCAGATGCATAGACCCCGACTAAGTTGATTACGTGATTAGGGAAGTCCATGAGGGCATTTGTGAAAATTATTCAGGAGTAGAATCTTTAATGAGAAAGCTAATGAGGGTTAATTATTATTGTCCCCGGATCGAGGAAGATACTAAGACATTTGTAAGGAAATATGATAAGTGTCAGCGTCATGCACAACTGTTACACCGACCGAGAGAAGCACTGCTCCGATCGTATCCCCGTGGCCGTTTATGAAGTGAGGGATGGACATTGTCAGACCTATGCCAGCGGCACCAGGACATGTATGTCAAATTATTTTTATGACTGACTACTTTTTAAAATGGGTTGAAGTTGCATCTTTCATAAAGATACAAGAGAAAAGAGTGAAAGACTTCATTTGGCAACATATTATTAGTCATTTTGGTATCTCTAAGGAAACAGCCTGTGACAATGGCCAAAATTTCATCGGGGCCAAGGTCACAGAGTTTCTTGATGAATTGAATATCAAGCGGATCACCTCTACTCCCTATCATCCCAGGGAAAATGGACAAACGAAGTCGACAAACAAGACTAAAATCCAGAATTTGAAGAAAAAACTGCAAAGGAAAATTGGCCATCCAATCTATCAGAGATATTATGGGCATATTGAACCATGACAAAAATGAGTATCAGAGAGTTTTTTTTTCCATGGTCTACGATGCAGAGGCCTTGATCTCAGTAAAAGTCGGAACTCCCAGCTTGAGATACCTCCGGGCTGAGGAGGAGTCAAATGTAGAATCATTGTCCTTACGCCTGGATTTGCTTGAGGAACGTCGAGATTTAGCATGCATCCAGATGGTAGCCCAGAAGCAGAGAATGAAGCATTACTACAATCGGCGCACAAATCTCTGACACTTCAAATTCTGGGTCTTGGTGCTCTGGAGAGTCACTCAGAGTATCCGGGAGCGTAATGTTGGAAAGTTAGGAGCAAATTGGGAAGGACCATATACGATTACTGGTATTACCAGTAAATGAGCATATCAGCTAGCCGACCAACAATGAAATATACTTTCTAGTAATTGGAATGTAAATCATTTGAAGAAGTATTATGTGTAGTAGGTCCAAGAATGCGCTGCACCTTTTTTTTCCTTCAACCAATTTTTATCTCTATTAGGTTTCTCTGACAAGGTTTCTAATGAGGCGACACCATGATATAAGCATGTTATTGATCTTACTACCGAAGAGAACTATCTAGTAACGAGTTTTCATAGTATGAACTCTTAGATACTGGGGGCCGTACACCCGAAATGGAGTGAGGAAAATTTTGAATTTTAGTGTTTCTAAGGAAAGCATTGATACTGGGGACTTCCCAGATGTTGGGGACTTCCTGGATATTCAAACTATATGTAACCGGACTGACCACACTAGATAAAATCCGGATTATTCTTGCAATTGTCTTCACATTTGTAAGTCAAAAGAATCAATAAAAATTTCCTCTTATGATTAATAGATCTTGCCATCATGATCATGAAACGTATGTTGTTTTATTAAACATATCAAAAAATTCATGCCATAATGAACATGCAACATCCTTTTCTACATCACCATTAAAAGGGCTCTCTCTTATTAAAACTTTAATAAAGAAGTTAAGGCTCCGAATACAAGAAGTACCGGGGTTTTAAGTTGTTCAGAATCAAGTTAAGTCCAGAACTAACTTTGGAGGCCATAAGAAGCCCCGTTAAAGATGAAAAGAAAAACACATCTTTTGAACTTAATCAAGGGTTTTGAAAAGTTTATAAACTCTAAGACTTGACTTATTCTGATAGTATGAACCTCAAAACTGGGTTTCGGTTCATAAAGCGAAGTAATAAAGTTTGAAACTAATGCTTGTTTATGAAAATAAATAAAGGATGAAAACTTGGCACAAAATTGCAAAGGGAAAGGTTTATTCATTCATATTTTTCTGACTAAAACCAGTCCGGATACAAAAGATACTAATTAAGCCCAAAAGTGATCCCGTAACAAAAAACAAAAAAAAGACTGAAACAAAATTCGCGCAAAAGGTTATGACCTGCCCGCTCCATGGTCCACCGGGGGTATTTCAAGTGTTGCCAATAAAATAAGAGATCTAAAAAGATTAGTTCATGGGGGGGGGGGGGGTTCACCATCCTCACCAGCCTTTCCATCAATTTCCACGTCTGAATCCTCTATGTCTCTACGAAGAGCTTCCAAGGACAACTTGGCATCAATAAGGTCAATTTTTGCATTCATAATTTCTTAAGCAATATCGAAACACGATTTGCTTGCTTCCTCAAGAGCATCCACTCGACTCTTCAAAACGACCAAGTCTCTTCAGAGTTTCCACATTTGGCACTTGTCTTGGAGTTTAGTGATGGTATGTTAGGAAGTATGGAGTTGTCTCTGGGCAACGACTAAGTCAGTAGAAAGCTGGGTTGTTCATCCTTAAAGGTTAGTGTAAGAGGTGGTCAGGACTTGAATAGAATTCTCTCGGTCCTTCAGAGATTCAATTGCATATTGCAAGCGCAACTGGAGTGAGGATTGGAGAGAGCCTGAATCCCTAAGATCAACACGTAAGACTTTGACTTCTGCCCTGAGGTGCTGGATTTAATCCTCCAGCTTATTTTCTTAACCAGAAGGGTCGATTGCCTTAGCCAAATCCGCAATGGAGAGAGCAGAGGTGTCACCCTGAATGAAATGATTGCGATCGGTAAATAAGAGCAAGTTTGTGAAAAATGGAAGGAAATGAAGGGATATTCTACTTGTAAAAACAAGTCTGCAAAATGAGCGATATAAGCCACGAGGATAGCATGAGGAGATTTTCATGGAGAAGAAGCAGATGTCCCATCATCGACTTCGGAAATAGGGATTGAGCTGTGCTTAGAATGGTCCTCAGGAGGAACAGAAGTATCTACCTCCGAAGCTTCCTGCCGGGGACTATCTATGCCAGTGTTTTCTTCGGTCACATTCTATTCATCATCAATGTGAATAACA
This sequence comes from Anisodus acutangulus, assembly GCA_029783415.1. Taxonomy (NCBI): domain Eukaryota; kingdom Viridiplantae; phylum Streptophyta; class Magnoliopsida; order Solanales; family Solanaceae; genus Anisodus; species Anisodus acutangulus. The sequence goes on along the minus strand of CM056499.1, from coordinate 32,248,235 downwards.
CCCTCCTTATCTTTCGACTACAACTCCTTCTAGTATTTTGTGAGTTGACGTCGGTTTCTCTCCCGAGAACCAATTCCCATCGGGGGCCTCATCTCGAGTTTTTCATTTTCGGTTGCTACAAGCAGACTTAATGTTTGACAAAGTAGCCGCACGAGATGACACTTTTTGGGCCAAAGACTTTAGTACCGGAAGCCCTGCGAATGGTGAAAATTTGTTGTCAATGAGTTCTGGGAAGACCGGGATGAATTACGTAGAAAAGGAAAGTTTAGGGCTAAGGCTTATCGTGATATTTCCCTTTCCACCAAGGAATTTATACTGTTACATGACCTAGTGATATTGGGGGAGGCACGAAAAAGGCTTACTACCAACTCAAAAATCCCTTCAATTAATTGCGGCTCAACTAAAACGACTGAAAGGTTACAATACTTGCATTAGCAAGGGATTTTCCTTTATTTGGAAAACTAAGAAAATAAGTTTGTTAGTAAAAAGAAAAGATACTCATGGAAATAATTCCACTCCTCCGGGAAACGATCCAAAGAAGGCTAATGGATTTAGTCGGTCTTGATTAAAATAAAGTGGGTCAACCAACCCCGGTCATAGTTATCCTCCACATTGATGAGGCTTTGGACTCCCCGGGGGTACAGATGGATAATTCCATCTCATAAAGCCCTAGGGTAATATAGGAGGAGGTGGTCAATAGTGAATAGAGCATCGACAACATTGGCTAACATCTTAATGTAGTAAACTAGTCTCCAAATCTGCGGAGCAACTTGGCCCAAGCAAACCCTATACCGATGGAAAAAATCCTCAATAATCTTTAGGATGGGGGTTTGAAACCAATGGTGAAGGGATAGGTATACGTCATGAAAAACCCTTCAACATGACAATGACATAGGTAGCAAAGGTTGACTATTTTGAGAACTATGTCAGGGGAGAAACGACAATCGTTTACGACAATAAGAATAATCTCGGTCGTTATTTTGGATTTAAAGTTCTCGACATGTTCGTAGTTAGTTTGAACACGCAGATCTCCTGAAAAATCAAAGCTAGAAGGGAGGATTTCGACAGCAGTAGAATATAAATCAATTTTATGAGTTGTAGGAGAAATGGGTTCCTTCCCATGGCGGTGATTTGGAGGATTGTCGTTACCCTCAAAAGAGTGGGAAAAGAAAATTGAGTATTAGACATTGTTGAGAAGGTTTGAAGGAAGAAAAGAAAAGTTCTTAATGAAATTGGCAAAGTGTGTGGTTGCCTTTTGTGAAAATAGTTGACCTCCTATTTATTGTAAAAAATATATAACATTTTGGAGGTGAAAAGATGTGTACCATCATTGCGGCAGTTCATGTCGATCAGAGAGATAGTTTAGTTGCCGCCGTTTTAGAAGCAGTAAATGGATGTGATGTTTGACAGGTTATGTAATCAGTACAGTACATATTTCCCGCCAAAGCAAGAAGCATCGATTGGTTATGTCTAATCCACTTCCCAGTTGCGCAAAAGTCGCGACTGGAAAGTGCAGGGACTATATGTATAGGGCAAAATTCATATATAACAGTTGTATGAATTATGATATGACACGTGACAATTGATGTTGAGTCAAGTCTAAGTCAGTTTGAGGCATTACCGGTAGCATTCAAATGGTACCGGAAGCGACATAAGCGTAACCAGTATCGATAATACAAAAGATTTAAAGTCGTTTGAATTATAACGGGCAGCCGTTACCAAACCCTTCATACATCTTTCAATATAGATTTAATGGCATTTATTGGGATATTGATTATCCAATTGTTACAACATTCATTCTCTTATATTAATGGGAGCATATATCGTGGGCTGTGTATCCATGTAGCTCATGTATAAATAAGACATGTCATTCCATTATAACCCATCAGATTCTGGCTACTACAAATTACTTTCCGATATTCTCTTGATTTCTATGCTTTAATACAAGTTATTGTCACTTTGCTCAGAAGCTGACACAAGACTCGGACTAATTATTACTTACTTTGTCTTGTTAATACTATGTTTTTAGTATAATTCATCTAAAATTCATATCTAATGTGTCACTTGAGATCCACGTGTCCTTGACCACGTATACAAATTCAACTATACCGTTTTACGAGTAAACACTGAGCGTTGAAAGAACATAAAAAATTCTCAAATTTGTAAAAAAAAATGATTATGAGTAAATTTTGTTTATAATGGTAAAATAAGAATTTTATAAGTATTTAATAACCAATCAATATTATAGACAAATAAATTCCAGACAAACAAGACTATTAAGTTTGTCCATAAACATCAGATATTTAAGGGAATTTTACACAAATGACTATACTTTGATTTTTTTAGGTATAGCTATACTTTTGCTAATTATATTTCGTAGCTACAGTAACATGTATTCAAATTCGATTGTATTCCAATTCGTCTGTATTCATTCGTAGCTACTTTTACAATGTATTCAACTTATTGTGTTTAAATTCAATTGTATTCAAACAACATAAGTGCAAAAGAATACATGGTTATCCAGTTGTATTCAAAATTCACTGTATTCATTTCTATACAAAAAATTTCCTTTGAAATACAGGCAAAAAATACATTAAAACACACCATATTTTACATTAAAAATAACCACTATACTCAAATAAATTCAGATCTGAGATACAAGAAAACAATACACTCAAATATTAAATACAAAAAATAAAATATGCTTAGATCTGAGAAATTACGCTCATATATGAGAAGACACTCAGATCTGAGATGCACCGTCCGAACATTGGGTTTCACCGGAGCTGGATTTGGACAGAGATGACAATGAGGGGTGGGATACTCTGGCGACACTCAGATATGAGATACTTCTGTGAGCAGAATGTGGGATACTTTGACAAGCAGATCTGAGATACTCCGTCATCCTTTGTTTGCCGGCGTGAGCTCCGACGAGCAGAACGGGGAGAAAGATCTGCCATGCTCTGTTATCGTGGGTCATGAGATTTTCTAGCAAGCATTTAAGAGATACTCATGCGAGCATATCTGATATACTGTGTCATCCTATATTTCGCTAGTGTGAGCTCCGACGAGCAGAATAGGGACAGAGAGCCACCGTGCTTGGTGGGTCATTCTTTGTTTGTCGGAAAGTCAACATCACTTCCACCACTGCTGATGACGGCGCCGCCACCGAAGATATGAATAAAAATATATCTGAAGATGAAAGTAAGTAGTGCAGGAGAAGGGCAAGAGTGAGACCAGATACACTAAAAATTGAAGTGATACAGGGGAAATGTATTAGTTATTTTGTGTAATTGAAATATAATATTTAGCTGTCAAATGTAATTAAAATTAAGTATAGTTACTAAATATAAATACCTCTTATATGTTTTCTACATCAAGTAAATTTTGGTATTTAAAGACATTATAAAAACCTCAAATTTGTTCGATTGTTTGTGTTTGCTTTCCATTGAGCTAAGGCCTTAGGGTCTATCAGAAATAACCTCTCTATCTCCTAAGGTAGGGGTAAGGTCTGCGTAGACGCTATCCTCTCCATACCCTACTTGTGAGATTAAAGTTAATATGTTGTTGATAAAGCCTTAAATTTGAGTATTTTTTTGTCAAATATCTCTAATTTTCCACGATTATTCTAGGAAAAAAAATTGATATTGTAAGTTGATTGTCTTCTGCCCCCTCAATATTCCTGCCCCCGCCGTCCTCTCTCATGTGAACCCCCACTCCTACTTCACACACCTATTGCACCTAGGGGCAGATCCTGTAGGATATTGTAAAGCAGTACATGAAGTAAATAAATATTACAAGTGTTCGAAAGGATAAACAAATAGGCCAATGTTCAGAACTGCTGCAAGCTTGTTGTGTCTTGAATCTTGATAACCTGAAATCAATAAACACTAAATCTGAATTGTTACAACTGTGTGCTGAGTCGAGTGATTGCACTCTGTCCTTAAGACAAGATTGCCCCGTATATATGCTTTTACGTTAACGGGCAATAGTCTCCTAAGATAAAACAACACTTTAATCTCAACACTACAAAACAAATAGGTTGAGTCTGACGAAGAAAACAAATACAACTCGACTTGCTGAAGAAATGGAAAAGGAAGGAAGAGTTTCTTGTTTGTCGTCCCAACGTTACTGCTCACGTTTTGGACTGTGTTTTACTCTTCTGTTTGTCTCTGTGTATATATTTCTGTCTCATTTTTGTTGTGTATATGTTTTGTATTTTTTTGTGTAACACCATTGAGCAAAATAGCTCCAATATATAGCATAAGAGAGGCTGTTCAACTGCCCAAGACATGGCTGTTAATGGCAATTAAATGAGGGAATTAAACAGCCAAGTAATGACTGTTTATGGCCATTGAAGGAGGCTGCTCAACTGCCCAAGTAATGGCTATTAATGGAGGAGTTAACAACTAAGTAATGGCTGGTTAATGCTCCAAAAATCAACTCCAACGGTAGGCAGAAACTTTCTGCCTTCCGTCGTTCCCAAATTCAACTTTACTGAAACTCTAGAGACCAAACTGTAAATATTAAATAATTTAGGGGTCCAAATAGATAATATCAGAAAGTCCCACGACCCAGGACCCGTGACCGTGACCGAGACCGGACCGGATTGGACGGGATGGGCGGGCGGCGGCGGCGCGCGTGTGGGCTTAACCTTGAACCCAAGCATATCTAGGTCCTCCCTCCTTTAAACACATGAGATACCCTTTGGGGGTCCTAAACCCTTAGACAATTAAGAGACTTATAAAGAGAGTAATTCTTCCTTTTCCCACCGATGTGGTAGATTTGTCCACATCATATTTTCATGTCTCAAACACCTTACTTCGTGGACCAATATCTCTTTCATTTCTCAATGAAATTTGATGATTCTTGGCCCTACGGTCATCTACTCACTTCGTAGATAATGCATGTAAGAAGAGACAAAGCCTCCAACATGCGGAACACTAGTGTTTAATTCATCAAATATGGGTGGAAGCACCTCCCCACCAAAGGCAAATTTTCAACAATCCCCTCTATGAAAGAGAGATTTTGGCGCACACACAAGGTGCCTACTTTCAGCAATCTTTCAGCGAAAAGATATTGCATCAGGAGAGGTAGCTTCCGCTTTGAACCTTCCCTAGTTGAATACCACCGGACTTACTGCGCGGTGAATGTGATGTCTTAAACCGTCAGTGTTTAGTGTAAGCCAAGACAATGATACCAACACAATAACTCTTCTTATTCATTTTCATTCTTATGGTTTTGTCCGTTGTGGCCGTGGACACACTTGGATTCTTAAGTGCGTTCATTTGAGGCGGCCTGTCCTCACACTTAAATATGTGAACTCCTACAAGGTATCCTGCTATACCCCACTTCACAAGTGTTAGGAATTATTAAAAGTTTTTCCAACCTTAACCTCAACCGTTTGAGGATCGTTTAAGGGTTTGTAAGCTTAACCTTTACCCACCATGCAGGTAGCACTTTAATGTCCATCGCGGGAACAACTTTGGATTCATGTTTCCCTATAGAGATCATCATCCGAGGTGCTCTTGCTTCCACCGAAGCGCTCAACCGAACCTTTTGCAGCTTAGTTTTCCCATTGAACCAAATTCTTTGGATCTCCACGGTATGGTTGGGTTACCACCACAATGGTTCGTATTATTTGGGTTGTAAGACCATTCCCCTAGACAGGCAGAACACTTGATCTCCGGGTAGTCCCTTAGTTAGTAAGCAAGGAAGTGACACCCGTGATGATCAACTGCCATATGGTCTTATGTCTCCGACAGATCCTGACAGATATGTCCAGACGCCATCATCCGTGTCCTTCCTGAAGCCGACCGGCTAGCCACAGTGTATAACTGCTGAAGGCGCGAGATTCTCCCAATAAGGGACGTCCTCTAAGGAGTCATGAAGTTACTCAACTTCTTTCGTGCTTTGTATAAAGCGATAAACTCCGATTCCATCATGAATCAGCCGATGCAAGTTTGCTTAGAGGATTTTCCAAGACCCACCATACACATTTATTTGTGGCACTGGTGTTCTTCATATCTGATGTCCAGTTTGCATCACTTTGTTCTCATAGAACCGCTGGACATCCAGAATACCATAATCCGTAGATAAACGAATAATTTAGATATCGTCATATCCGACTCAACGCCTTCTATTAATCATTTATTAAAATCATCAGTGAATCTTAGTTCAACTAATCTGTTTGTAGGCCGATACCAGGTTGGTTGTAGTGTGTACAATACATTGAACTACACGTGACCTATGCATATCGCTCTTTGTCTATAGGTGCACCATGATTCCAATCAGTTCTATGATTCATATCCATTGGTGGCTTCAACGAGACTGTCAATTATCTCACTACCGAGTTTGGAGTTAGACCAGTCCGTTAGATGTCTTAGAAATCCAATTTCTAAGATGTCATCTGAGATACCCATATCTTTTATTTCAATATAATTTTCACTCTCAGACTGTTGGTTTTTCAACTGTTGGCTTTCTAACTTCAGAGTCAATGTTTCTGTGGTCAGATTCATTATTTCTGTTTTATCTGAAACTTTCAGAACCAAAATGTAAACATATCAGGGACCAAAATAAAAGTTCAGAAAGAAGCCCAACAGTCCAGCAAACCAACTCCGATCCTCTTCTTCCAACTCTCCGGTTAGGAAGACTGTTTTAACAACCATGCTACGCAAGACTGCAATGGCCCTGGATGTTAAGCTGCTCACAAGGGAGCACATGTACAAGTAGCCGAGGCCTTATACTCGTCACTAGATCCATCTACTTTGTACTGACTTTTGAGTATCATTTTTTACAACCCAAAGGTTCTTTTCCCAGAGGAAGATCAACCACTACGCAAGTATGGTTCTATATGATGGAATCTATTTCTCTCTTTGTAGCTTCTTTCCAAAGCAACGTTTTTGGAGATGACAATTATTTGTTAATTGTCCATGGTTCGTTCTCAACCATACAAGCTAGAAGGCCTGGAACAAGTCTTTGTCCCCTCTTTGCTCCATCTCGGTTCAACATCTAGAATCCCTGAGTTCTGCAGATCTGGAATATTAAGTTCCGGATAGCCAGCAACTTTCGAGTCCTGTAGATACGGAACGTCTAGTTCTTGACAGTCAGGCCCTCACGGGTTCTTGCTAATCTCGAGCAATTACTTCTTTTTCTTTTTCAAGGAAAGTTATCTTCAAAGAATTCAGCATTCTTTGACACTAAGAGGCGATAAGCACTACTGTTATTTGCAGATCCAGTGGATATGCAATTTACAGTCTTAGATCCAACTTGACCTGTTTCGGTATTCCAACTTTTACCAAGCCACCCCATATCACAACATTTGTATCTGAGATCCTTTCCATGTATCACACGGAGGGTTATCCTTATCCTTATGCGGATTTCTGTTGAGAATTGCATTAGCGGTAAGGATCACATTGCCCCACATATTTTGGGCGTACGACTTTGCGTTTGGCTAACACCGTTGGACTGAGGTGAGTAATAAGAAGTCGTTTAATGAACGATGCTTTACATTCTCCCCCTCTATCACTACGAATTCCTCAATCCGTAGGCTTAGTTGATTTTCAACTTCTGCTTTGTAGTGCTTTGTCCGCTTCAACAACTTCATCTTTGCTTTTCAATAAACAAATGATTACATACGTTGTAACATCATCAATGAAGGTCACAAAGTACTTGTCTCCCCCCTCTATTTTGTATAAACTTTAAATCACCCATAAAGGTGTGACTAAGTTCTAGAGGAGCGGTGCTTCTTTCGCTATTCCTTTGACGGAATTTGAAAAGGTGATTTTGCCTCTTCGCCTACCTCACATTCATTTTGAGGGTTTATGTCAAAAGAAGGCAACAATCTCAACTTCGCTAGCTTTTGAATGACTTCTATTTAACGTGTCTTAATCTAAGATGGCATAGATGCATAAATTACAAATATATCATTCATTTGGCTACAGACATACTCTACCATTCTTAGTTATTACAGACCTGTTGGACTAGTCTCAAACCAGCTTGACCAACAGCATCCCTTAAACTAAGTTTGGGACATGTATCACCTCATTTTAGAGTGATCCCATTCCCCGAAGTCCTATTGAGGACAACCTCTCCAACCCTTTCTACTTTAGAGGTGGCGTTGCTTCACATGAACAACCTCTTGCCCGTGGTTAGGGCGTAACTGGATCATATGTGATCTGTATACTCTGGCCTACTCCAGTTGCTTTGGCAGACTGAGTGTCCAATTTCTTTTCTGCCTTTCTTTAGGCCTTCAGATCATTTAAGACCTGGAAACTCTGGCCCACCTTACTAGGTGTCCATTACTTTTCCTATGAAATGAATTCTGGCCCCACTCCAGTTGCTCGTAGGCTTTATATGACTGAGTGTCCAATATCATCATATCAAAGGAATTTTGGCCCACTCCAGTCGCACGGAGGCTTTGTATGACTGGGTGTCCAATATCATCCTATGAAGGATTTCTGCCAAATAGTGTGACAGACTTAACGTCTTTAGCTTTTAGTCTTCTTCCGTTATGATTGGTGCCCAGACAATTGTTGGCGCTTACTTAAGAGTGGTAACAGTTTTCGCACAGTCAGTGGATCTTTCTCCCCCGAGTGTGCGAACATACTTTACACACTTTTAATAATTACACTTAAAAGAACGGATCTTTTTAAGTCGTTTACACAATCCAATCTTTAAACGGGAATGAAGATGAGATTAAACTTCTGATTTTAAAGCGTAAGGAATATAAATTATTTCATGAAAACATTTTCATATTCCTCCTTACTTTAAGCCTTTTTTAATCAGACATCATTTAATCTTATTCTTGACAAGGAAGAAAAAATACTTATTCGAATTTCGGATTCTGGCCCACTTCAGTCACTTCATCGGACTGAGTGTCCATTTTCTTCTTACCATAATTTGGATCATTTGTGTGGGACAGATATAGGCCTTCTACTGCAAGATAGAACCATATCTTCAGCCTTCTCCTCTTGTTCCAGTTGACATCCTCAACCTCTCGTGAGTGCTTGTTCCCACCACTCTCGGGAGCGGTGACACCATGAACACGTTGACCTTCAACAACATCATCATCACTCTCTTCTACCAGAAAACCACAGCCATATCCATATTTGGTCACACAACTTTTGACCGACATCTTTCGAACACTAATACAATACAATCTTGTCTTAAATTATAGGATATTGTAAAGCAGTATGGAAAGTAAATAAATATTACAAGTGTTCGAAAGGATAAACAAATAGGCCAATGTTCAGAACTGCCGCAAGCTTGTTGTGTCTTGAATCATGATAACCTGAAATCAAGAAACACTAAATCTAGATTATTACAATTGTGTGCTGAGTTGAATGATTGCACTCTGTCCTTAAGACAAGATTGCCCCGTATATATGCTTTTACGTTAACGGGCAATAGTCTCCAAAGATAAAATAACACTTTAATCTCAACAGTACAAAGCAAATAGGTTGAGTCTGACGAAGAAAACAAATATGAATCGACTTGCTGAAGAAATGAAAAAGGAAGGAAGAGTTTCTTGTTTGTCGTCCCAACGTTACTGCTCACATTTTGGACTGTGTTTTACTCTTCTATTTGTCTCTGTGTATATATTTCTCTCTCGTTTTTGTTGTGTATATGTTTTGTATTTTTTCGTGTAACATCATTGAGCAAAACAACTCCAATATATAGCATAAGGAAGGTTGTTCAACTGCCCAAGACATGACTGTTAATGACCATTGAATGAGGGAATTAAACAGCCAAGTAATGGTTGTGTATGGCCATTGAAGGAGGCTGCTCAACTGCCCAAGTAATGGCTATTAATGGAGGAGTTAACAGCCAAATAATGCTGGTTAATGCTCCAAAAATCAACTCCAACGCTAGGCAGAAACTTTCTGCCTTCTGTCGTTCCCAAATTTAACTTTCCATAAACTCTAGGGACCAAACTGTAAATATTAAATAATTTAGGGGTCCAAATAGATAATATCAGAAAGACCCACGACCCAGGACCCGTGACCGTGACCGGACGGGACGGGCGGGCGGCGGCGGCGCGCGTGTGGGCTTAACCTTGAACCCAAGCATATCTAGATCCTCCCTCCTATAAACACATGAGATACCCTTTGGGGTCCTAAACCCTTAGACAATTAAGAGACTTATAAAGAGAGTAATTCTTCCTTTTCCCACCGATGTGGTAGATTTGTCCCACACCATATTTCCATGCCTCAAACACCTTACTTCGTGGACCAATATCTCTTTCATTTCTCAACGAAATTTGACGATTCTTGGCCCTACGGTCATCTACTCACTTAGTAGATTATGCATATGAGAAGAGACAAAGCCTCCAACATGCGGAACACTAGTGTTTAATTTATTAAATATGGGTGGACGCACCTCCCCAAATTTCCAACAGATCCAAGGTATCGGGTGTTGGTTCCCCGATAGCCTGATCCCTATATTTATAATGTAAAACCCTTCAAATTTATAACAAGAATAAAGCTACGAACCCAGAAACAATACACACTATTGGCTCACTGGTGAGGAAGGACCCAACGAAATCTCAGCCCACACATTGGACCATATATATGTTGTGTTTGCGTTTATTACCTTTTAAAAATATATTATATGAACAACAATACTTGTTAGTTTATCTGGTTATTACTTTATATTGATTTGAGATTGCTGGGAATAACAGTATGAAAATTTCAATTCAATTGATAAATTGAACCCTAAAAAATGTCGTTGACTTATCGTTATTGAGTTATCAATTAAATCGATAATCGAATCGTTGGCCCCTAGAAGACATTTTCTTATTGGTTTAACTGATTACATAACTGTAAATCATCGCAAACTGGTTAACCAATAATGAATAAATTAAATCGATAACATATAAAACTGACCCGACCCGACCGATAAGCAGCCCTAGCTAGAAACCCATAAGCTTCAAATTTCGGATCCACATCTGCTTGGACCTGCCCCCGCCCCCAACCCTACTTCAATCCATTCCTATTCTCTATTCTATTGTATTTTCATAGATTATATATAAATACACTTGAGATGTATTTTCTATTCACTTATCAACTATTAGAAAATAATTTTAAAAATGACTTACTTTTTCTCAAAAAATAATAATTTCGTAAACCTTTTTGTTTATACCAAACACACCGTAAATTAACTCATCTATTTGAGGGCGAAGAGCATTACCTTGTCAATATTCTTTTACCTTAGCAAAGAAAAGATTAACTATTCTTGCACAATGATTTTCTAAAACTATACTTTAGTACCTTACTTTAGTTAATAAATCTTTAGGAGGACTCCACATGATTAATATTTAATTTGCTTCTTTGTGCATTATCGTGTGGCATTTGTGCTCACACCGACACTCGCTAATACTATGTGATTTTCTTAGTCAACAAACTTATTAAATAGGGACATGTAACCGGAGCACATCCCGCGATTTACCTGATAATAATGTTGAAGGATCGGTGTTATTACCTCGTGACGCCCAGGGCGTCATCTGGGTGAAGTAGTCTATGGCGCAGCACCCTGGATTATAAAAAAAAAACAAGAAAACCCAAAATACATATAACGACAAGACACACATACTGAAATCGTCAGCTCCATCATGGGTAGTTGGGTTGTCTTTCGCTTTCCTGCTAATTAGCCCCACTGTCGGCAGCTCTTACGAGACAAATTCTCCTATAGGCTACAGCTCATTTTTATTACTCCTTTAATTACTGCTTTCTTTTCTTCTATCTCGTGTAACATATTTTTTTTAATATTGATATTCTATAAAAAAAATTAATTTGTTTCCTTTTATCGTTAGTAACACTTTTTTATAGTCATACAATGTGTTTTAAACTATAAATTTAAATAGTTTTTCTTTTTTTCTTAAATTTTCATGTTATTCAAAGACAACAACAACAATAACAATAATATATCGAGTATAAAAAGTAGGATCTGAGAATGAAAAAGTATACGCAAACCTTATCCTACCTCGAGAGATAAAAAAATATTTCTGATAGACCCTCGACTCAAGAGAAAAACAATGAAAGATGTTCAGAAGAAAAAATCATGACAAAACACTATAGAAAACATATCAAAGTCTTATGAAAAAGAACAATAGTTATAACAGTAGAATAATGTCATTCAAATACGTTCACATAAAATAAAACATTAAAGAGCACTATAATAATCTAAAAAAATTAACTTAGACGTACTGATGTGTAAAATATTTGTATATCATTAATATAGTTTAGCATATTGTAATAAATTAATTTAAGTAATATACTTATAATATAAATAATTTTTATATTATAACATGTGCTCACTTTATTTTTATGATAAAATATTGGACTTATTGTCATTTTTTTTCCCGTCCAGTGTCTGGTACTCGCATTGGAGCTCGACTATATTCGAATTCACGTCGCGTAGGGCCCCATTCGGGGGTAAACACTCCCTGCCAAGGATTTTTTCATACCAGTGCTCGAATTCGAGACTTTTGATTAAGGGAGGAGCAACCCCATCCGATACACCACATCCTTTGGTGGTGATTTATTGTCGTTAATATAGTTTCATTCCTATTTGCTAGCAAATTACCAGCCACAACAACGAATTGAAAAAGACGGGCTAACTCTTTAATTTTTAGATATGCATTCTTTCTTGTTGAGAATATAATCAAATATTAAAAGTGTGTTGTCTGCAAGCTTTCGGATGCGATCAAGCAGAGATCAACAATCTCTTTCCCAATGGATAGTGTCCACAGGCAAAGTTGTTGGTTGCATCATCTTTGCCACTTATGAGTTGTTCAAGGTGAAACAGCTGACGGTATGTTCCTGTCCTCACTTCATCAATGACTGTGGGCTCAAGATCTACAAAGACAGCTCTAGGGACATGCTTTCCAGCTCCAGTTTCACTGAAGAAGGTGTTGAATGCATCATCACCTATGGTATCAGAGCAAGCCAAAAGTCCTGGGATCGAACTTCATCGCCACCCATTCTCAAAAAGAATTTTCACGTGTTTAGACCATGAAAAAAAATCAGGCCAGCTCGTGAGGGGGCGTGTTGAGAATATAATCAAATATTAAAAGTGTGTTCTATCTAACAACTTAAGCTTTTAGATCAGATGGTCACACACTTTAATATTTCTACGTATGAATGAATGCTTGACAAGTAAGATGAACAGAAATTCGGGGAAAGGTGCTAAATTTATATATCTATGTTATTCAGAAACAAGGGGCATTGCTTTTTACTGAGTGAAAGTATTTTTTTTAAAAATAAAAATAGCATTACATACTGTACATAATAATAATTCTTAGGAGTATTTAATTCCTAAATTCAATTTTCCCTTAAAATCTATGTTTTACATATATAATTAGTAAAGTTAATTTTTAACTTTGGTAAATTGAAACTAACCAATATATTATTTACTGTAAGTGAAGCTAAGATTTATTACGGAAAGAAAATTAGACTTAATAAGAGCAAAGTAATTTTGGATGAAAGCAACAAAACACTAAAGGGGTTGTTTGGTAGCTGGTTTGAGGGTGAATTACGTTGGTATTAAGTTCTGCATAAGTAATATCACATTTGTTAGTTGGTTAGGAGGTAAATTATTCATATATAAAATTAATATGACGTTTGATTTTGCAATTTAAAAATTATATATATATATATATATATATATACTTTTTTAAAAAAAATATTTTTATTACATAGGGGTAGGCGTAGGGGTGGCCATTCAGTTCCGTATTTTAGAAATTCGAATTCGGTAATCCGGTAATCGGTAATTGAAAGTAGATATCAAATATCGAACAAAAAAAGTTCAGTTCGACTCGATAAATTACACTTCGGTTCGGTAAATCCCGATACGGTATTCAAAATTTACCATTTAAGAGAGAAACTATTAATAAATTCTTGTGATTTGCGTATTAACAAAAAAATTGATTGAAGTAAGTACTCAATAAAGGAGGAAAAACAAACTTAGCCTTTGGCCATCATAACCAAACGCTCCACGTTTGGTATCCGGACATCCCCCCCAATCGGCATATGTGTATGAAATAAGAGTGGTTGTCGAAGACGGATATAAATGCAAACCATGATCGAGAGTGCCCTGAATATAACACACAATGCTTTTGAGAGCATGCATGTGATCCTCCATCGGGTTATGCATGTATAGACAAACATATTGTACAACATAAGAGATGTCGGGCCTCGTGAATCTGAGATATTGCAGGGCCCCTGCAAGGCAGCGGTAATGTGATGGATCGACATATGGCTTGCTGGAAGAAGCACTCAACTTCGATTTAGTATCAATCGGAGTGGCGGACGACCTACAGGATGACATGCTAGCTCGTTCAACAATCTCTATTGCATACTTCTTTTGGGATAAAAATAAACCACCTACATGACATGTCACATCCATCCCCAAGAAGTAACTCAGTGGCCCTAGATCTTTCATTGCAAACTCAGATCCAAGCAGTGACATGATAGACCGACAAAAAACATCAGATGAGACAGTTAATATAATATCATCAACATACAAAAGAATGTACGCGATATCATTACCCAGATGGTATATGAATAGAGAATAATCAGACATGCTGTTAGAAAACCCAATATGTGAAACATAATCTGCAAAGCTCTTGTACCATGCCCCAGGAGCTTGTTTGAGCTTATACAATGATTTCTTCTGCATGCATACATGATTAGGATAAGTAGGGTCTATGTACCCTATGAGTTGATACATATACACTGTTTCATTGAGGTCTCCATGCAGGAAGGCATTTTTGACATCAAGTTGAAGAAGCGGCCATGCCTTCGAAAGAGCCAGACTGAGGACCGTTTTAATAGTTGCCGATTTGACCACCGGACTGAAAGTCTCACCGTAATCCACACCAACCTATTTAGTCTTTCCATCACCTATAAGATGGGCTTTATGCCTCTTAAATGTACCATCAGATTTTTCTTCATGACTATAAATTAACATAAACCGATCACATTAACATCAGGGGAACGAGGCACCAAATCTCACGTCCTATTATTAATAAGAGTATTAAATTCATCATCCATAGCCATTTTTCAATTTGGGTGATTAAGGGCAGACATAGGATTACGGGGCAACAGTGACTTGGAAACATGAGTGTAAAGACCTTATGCTTTGTTTGGCTTAAAAATCCAGTGTTGACTACGATTGATAGGTCGTTGGGCCAGAATTGGATTTGGGCCAGATGAGAATGACGGGCTGCCCGATAGTAACTGGACTATAGGGCCATGGGCCAGTGGATGATGGGCCGCTCGAGCCTAACGTTGGGCCGAGACCCAGCGGACTACCAACCACTTGGCCTCTCGGTGGTGGGCTGCCAGCGATAGGCTCAGCTGGTCCAACAACCTCTGGGCTCGGTAATTAGACTAATACACCAGGAGAAATTGGGCCTGTTTGGGAAGCCAATTTATGGATCAAATACAGGGGTATGCTTTCGTTAAGAAATTCATATGTCGAAGGCCCAAAATAATGTAATTTGGCAAAAGGGAAATTTGTTTCATAAAAAATTACGTGACGACTGACGATGATTTTATTAGAGGATAAGTCATAACATTTGTAACCACAATGATTTGACGGATATCCCAAAAAAACACACGGAGTAGACCGGGGTTGAAGTTTATTGATGGTAGTAGAAGGAAATAGAGGATAACGGATAACATAAGCACTCGAAAACCTATAAATGAGAATATGATAGGTCCCTCGGGTATAAAATTTTGAGTAGAGATTGGTAGGCTACTTGTTTGCTCGAAAGTATGTTCAAAAGATAGGTTGTCATTTGTAACGCATGATGCCAAAAGGATGGCGGTAGAGAGGCATGAGCAAGTAAGGTTCGAACAATGTTGTTAATGGTTCGAATTTTTCTTTCTGCCTTTCCAGTTTGAGATGATGTATGTGGACACGAGAGACGAAACAACAAACCATTAGTTTTGCAAAACTTCCAAAATGGTCTATTATCAAATTCTCTACCATTATCACACTGAATATTTTTAATATTCCGTTCAAATTGAGTGCGGATGTATGCTCTAAAGGATAGAAATATGGAAAAAACTTTTGACTTTTTAGACAAATGAAACATTCACAAAAAATTAGAGTAATCATCCAACAAAAAAAGATAATATCTATGGCCCGAATAGCTCAAAACGGGAGATGTCCAAATATCACTATGAATAATATCAAAAGGCATACCAGTACGAGAATTAGAAGCAACAAAAGGTAACTTAACATGTTTTCCAAGAGAACAAGAATGACAAACATGAGAATTACGCGTTCTAGTACACTCAATAAATTTATTTTGGTTAGGGGAAGCAAAAACAAGTGCTCCCGGATGACCCAAATGTTCATGCCATAAAGAAGGAGCTAAAGTTGCAAACGTGGATGGTAATGTGGCTTGATGTGTGGTTGTGGTGATTGGATATAGCTCGCCCCGACTATCACATCTCATTAGATGCATCCATGTCTGAAAATCCTTCACAGAAAATCCAAAAAGATCAAATTCAATAGAAATTCAATTATAAGTGGTAAATTTTTTAACTGAAATCAAGTTTTTAATTAATTGAGGAGCGTGAAGGACATTTTTCAAAGTTAACTGTGGGTTCGGGGGAGGCAATTTTGTAGTACCATAACCACGAATTAGAATTGAATGATCATTTCCGACAATTATACCACGATTATTGCTCAAATTAAAATGGGATGAGAGATTACCTTGTACGGACGTCATATGAGACGTTTCACCGGTGTCCATATACCAATTTACGTCGGGTGGAGTAAGCCCAAGAGTGTGCATCGCGACCTCGATATCTGTCAAGTCGCCACTGCCGAGTGGGCCTGCTGCCACTAGCTCGGCAGTGGCCTAAGGATTCCAACCGCTGATTGGGCTTGTTGGCTGGTCTGTTGCATCTGGGATGCTGACCTGGCCTAATTTCCAGTGGGAAATAGGCAGGAAGGCATGACCCAGGGCCACTGTTAGGCCCATAGTACCAGCCCACTACCCCACTGGGCTGGCGGCTGCCACTGGACTGGTTGTTATTGCTGGCCGCCACCTCTGCCGCCACCTCCTCCACGGTGATTTTCGTCGCCTTGTCCACCACCGCAGTTTTTACTGCCGTTTTGACCCTTCTGGCCGCGAATTGGCTACAAATTTTTAAATTGTGACGAACCCTCAACGGACGGAGCAATAACTAAGGTGAAATTTGACATGGTGACTGTCTTCTTGGCAAAATCCGCTTCTTTGAGGATGAGCATAGATCGGTCTTGGTAGAATGGAAAAAAAGGATTGCTTTGGCGGATAAGCGTACCTACTCCACTATATGCGTCAGTGAGTCCGACAACCATTTGTAACACGAGTTGATTGTTAGTTACCCGCGCCCCGACGTTCTTGAGTTGGTCTGACAGAACCTTGAGCCATTGACAGTATGCAGACATATTGGGAAAATCCGCCATATCAGTAGTGGAGAATTCCTGCTCAAGTGTGACGGCTTTGGAATTCTTATTGTCTTGGAATATGTCACATAAAAGTTCCCAAGCTTCCATAGCCGTGGAATCAGGCTCAAGAATAGTATGTAGTAAATCACTCGAAATTGTGGCGTTGATCCACTAGAGGACCGTCGCATCAAGGGTCAACCATAGTTCCTTCTCATCATAGGTTTTCGGCACCTTATCCTTGCCTTTTTTCGACGGAATTATTTGATGGATAACCCGATGTGAACGACAATGGATTTCAAAAAGTTCCGCCCATATCGCATAATGGACGTTTTTCATCTCAAGAGTGATGGAGATATGAGATTTGATGTTGCAGACAACTAGGGCTGGGTGAAAATTGGATTTTGAGTCAGACATGGTTGTCGGACGGAGAAGGAAGGCCATCGTCGGAAGGAAAGGGGGGAGGAGGGCGACGATTTGAGAGAGAAAAGTTTAGGATTTAGGAACATTTCCTAGAATCTGATACCATGTAAGAAATACTCTTCCTTGATTATTTCATTCAAAAATTATAGTACATATACTAAAATACAAACCTAATCCTAGGCTACAATTACGGTAAGTAATAACTACAATATATATATACCATATCCAGAATATACATAATTATGACTAAATATAATTTTCCTATTCTATCACAACTATTAATAAATTCTTGTGATTTGCGTATTAACAAAAAAAATTGATTGGAGTAAGTACTCAACAAAGGAGAAAAAACAAACTTAGCCTCTGTTAATTTCCTGATCTGGTCACTGCTGCATGCAGTGATTGCATGTTGTTTTATGCAAAGCTACAATGCATGATTGGAAGATTGAATGCAGAATTGAAAGAGATGAAGAGATTGTGGAAGCTTTTCTTGTATTTCTGTATATTACTACAAGCATTAGGATGTTACCTATTTATATCCATAATCCTACTTGAAGAACAGAATAAAAATAGAATGAAGACTACCCCTAATTAATTCGGAATAGAAAACAGAAAGACATAACAGAAATAACCAATTGTGTAACTAACTTAACTATCTAACAAACTGAGTGCACCATTATTCTGTGTGATGCTGCATGTTGAAGATGATGTGGTTCTGCATCCATAGCTGCTGCGTTGCTGTCTTTGCTGCTGCTGTAATGTGGGCTGCTGCTGTGGGCTGCAGACTGAAATATTGATGCATCTCAACACCCCCCTCAAACTATGTACTGAAAACAAATTTTTCATACCTAGTTTGGATAGAAGATATGCATGGTATCCTTGAGTTAGTCCTTTAGTCAAAATATCAGCTGGCTGATCTATTATAGGAATGTAAAAGTTAGAGACTAATCCTTGCTGAACCTTTTCTCTAATAAAGTGACAATCAATATCAATATGCTTAGTTCTTTCATGGAATACAGGATTGGCTGCAATTTGAATGGCTAATTTGCTGTCACAGTATAAAGGAACTGGTGCCTCCAGATGTATGTCTAGCTCAACAAACAAGGCAGAAATCCAAACCACTTCTGCAACAAGAGAAGCTAAGCTTCTATACTCAAGCCTCTGCAGAACTTCTAGAGACATTTGGCTGTTTCTTAGATTTCCAGGAAATCAAGGAAGACCTAAAGAACACCAAATACCATGTGATAGACTCTCTGGTGTTTAGACATGATGCCCAATCTGCATCACAATATCCAGACAAATAATTGGACTCACAAGAAGGCATAAAAATACCTAAGTCAGGGTCTTGCTTGATATATTTTACCACTCTATGAGCTGCTGCCTTATGGGACTCCTTAGGTTCTTGCATGAGCTGGCTGAGACTCTGGACATCAAAACTAATATCTGGTCTACTATTTCTTAGATACAACAACCTCCCAATCATCCTCTGATAACTGACAGGGTCTTCCAGTAAGGGATCCTTCATTATAGTTTTTGAATCACCTCCCAATGCCTCTTTCGAACCTCCCAATGCCTCACTACTTACCTACTGATCATATACAACAGTAGTAAGCTTATTATTTAACTCCATTGGTGATCCAGGTGGTTTAGCACATGATAATCCCATATCTGTTATTAACTCAAGAGCATATTTTCTTTGATGCATAACAATCCCAGTCTTGTTTCTGGCAAACTCAAATCCCAGAAAATATAAATTCTCCCAGGTCCTTTATTTTGAAATGTTGCTACAGTGTAGTCTTGGTGTCTTGTAAGAGACCCTCATCATTCCTGTAATCAACAGGTCATCAACATAGATAAGAACTACCACCAGTGTGTTGTTAACTCTTTTGGTAAGTAGGAAATAGTCCAGATGGCTCTGTGTGAAGCCAGATGACACCAAAGCAGTGATCAACTTAATGTTCCACTGTCTTGAAGCTTGTTTGAGTCCATACAAGAACTTCAATAGCCTGCATACCTTTCCTTCTTTATGTGAGAACCCTTGTGGCAAGGTCATGTAGACTTCTTCGTCTAGATCACCTTGTAGAAAAGCATTGAACACATCCATATGATATACATAAATTACTGATCTAATTATCACCATTTTTACCACATGTGAGAAGGTATCTTGATAGTCAATCCCTTCCTTCTGATTATATCCCTTTGCCACCAATCTTCCCTTAAATATTTCTACTTCACCAGTTGCCTTATACTTGATCTTGTATACCCATTCACATCCTATTACCTTCTTGTGAGTGGGCAGATCAACTACTTCCCATGTGTGATTCTCCTCAAGAGCTTTAATCTCATAGCTTTTATCCATCTTTGATCTCTTGTTGCTTCAAAATATGATTGTGGTTCATAGTCTTCTGCAAGCTTAGATATGAAACTCTGATAATTCACTGATAGTCCAGCATAGTCGATAGTGTCAGATAATGGATACAGACAATTTTGTCCCCTTCCTGATCCTGCATGAGGTTGGATGAAGTCCTTCATACACGAAGAAGGTTTTCTTCTTCTGATGGATCTTCTTACATCTGTAGGTGTTACATTTCTTCTTTCAGCTATATCCTCAGAAGTATCCTCAACATCTTCCTCAGGAACAATGCTTCGTTCATTCTCTGTCACTGCCTCGTCAGTTGTTGTTTATGCTGCATCACCAGTTGATACTTGTGTATTGTCTGCACTGACTAAGCCATCTTTTCTCATGTGATCAGTCATGTTCCCATCTTCATCATCACAAGTATATCCTCAATTTTCAAAGGAACCATGTGACTCCATGTTGTTTCCTTTACACTGCTTGAAAGGAAATATGTTCTCATAAAAACAAACATCCTTGCTTACAAAAATAGTATTGTTAGTCAAATTTAATAACTTGTATCCCTTTTGCTTAGCTTCATATCCAAGTAGAACTGCTTTAATTGTTGTAGTATCAAACTTATCCCTTCTTATCAAATTTATGGCATAGCAAAGACATCCAACCACTCTCATATGAGATAAATTAGGTGGTTTGTTATATAACTTTTCATAAGATGAAACATTATTTATCACCACAGAAGGTACTCTATTGATAACATATATTTCTGCCTCAACACAGTCTCCCCAAAACCTTGCTGGTAGGTTGCTTTGAAACTCAATGGCCCTGGCAATTTCTAAAATATGTTTGTGTCTTCTTTCCACTACTCCATTTTGCTGTGGAGTGTGTGGACATGAGCTTTGATGTATTATTCCAAGTTGCACAAACAAATCATTACAAGAACTATTGAAGAATTCAGTCCCATTATCTGATCTAACACTCTTAACATCCATACTAAATTGTGTTCTGATCATTACAAAAAGAGTTCTGAGAGCAGTAGACACACCTGACTTTAAATTCAGTAGGAAAACCCAAGTCCATCTTGTGTAATCATCAACAATAGTGAGGAAATATTTCATACCAGCATAAGTAGGGGTCCTGTATGGTACCCATACATCAAGATGTAAAAGCTGAAAAGCTACCTCAGTTTTGCTACTTCTAACAGGAAAGTGTGTCCTAGTTTGTCTAGCCATAGGACAAACTTCACAATGCTGAAGTGAAAAACTAGACTTATCTCCAAAGCCTCTTATTTTCCTTAAGACACTCATTGGCACATGTCCCATTCTCCTATGCTAGAGTCCATCCTTCAGCTCAGCTGTTGTAACTGATGTTATGACAAATGCTTGTCCTTGCATGTTTCCTTTAGACTCTAATGTGTAAAGCCCATCTACCTCATTACCATTCTCCTTCACATTCCCAGTGAAGAGATCCCGTAGGACAAAGAAATTAGGAAAGAATCTTGCAGAACAATTTAATTCCCTCGTTAGCTTTGAAATAGATAGTAGATTAAACTTGAAACTTGGCACACATAACACATATTTTATGAGATCACCTCCTGATAACCTGCAACTTCCTATTTGAGTTATTGCAGTTGTGTCTCCAGTAGGTAGGTGAACCTGCCCTGCATCCTCTAGCAGATCCACTTTTTCAATCATATATTTATTAGCAACTATGTGGTTAGTTGCACTAGAATCTACTATCTAAGTAAAATTCTCCTTCAACTTGTTATTAAGCACAAATTTACCTGCCATGTGAGCCTTAGGAATTTTTGCATACTGCACATCAGAAACTGCTGTATCCTGACTGAGTACTTCAAGAACCTTTTGATACTTCTCTGGGGTACATGACCTCAACAGGTGATTAAGTTGATCTTGTTGCCTCTGAGGTTGCTGCTGCTTGTAATTTCCATTCCTCTGGTTTGGGAATTCCATATGTCCACATCCATTATAAGCCTGTGCATAACCCTTTCCATCACATATTGTTACCACATTTGCCTTCTTCTTTCCTCTGAAATCATCAGGATAGCATATGAGTCTATAACATGTGTCTCTAACATACCCTTTGTTCTTACAGTAATCGCAGTACATCAGTTTGTAGCAATTGTCCATGGTATGACCTTTCATCTTGCAATGGTCACAAAATGCATTTTGAACATATGGTTTCTTTTGTCTGTATTGGGAAAATTTGCTAATTAATGCCTGATTTTCAGTGGCATCTCCTATAAACATGCAGTCTCATGTGATATGCTTTTGACTCTCATCTAGGGCTATCATTGCATATGCCTGATTTACACTAGGTGTGGGAGTCATCACCAAGATATGACTTCTTGCTTGATTATATCCATCATTGAGCCCCATTAGAAACTCCAACAGTCTCTGATTTGCTAAGTGATTTATGTATTCTCTAGGACTAGCACAATCACATGTAGGTGGGGAATGATTCAGTCAATCTCATCCCACAGATCCTTCAATCTGGAATAATAGCTAGACACTGGTGACACACCTTGATTCAACATTGCTAGATCCTTTTTAAGCTGATATACTCTCGACAAGTTTATCTTGTCAAATCTCTCATTCAAATCTTTCCACACATCATATGTAGCAGTTCTATATAAGATCCCACTCAGTAAATTTTTGTTAACATATCTCATAATCCAAGAAATAACTATTGCATTACATCGATCCCATTGTTTCACATGATTGGGACCATATGTGTCTCTTTTCACAGATCCGTCAATAATCCAATCTTATTTTTTGTTAACAAGTTCAACTTCATGACTCGATTCCATAATGTGTAATTCTCCATTTCTACCAACTGAATTTCAACTTGAACAACATTAAGTGTGTCTGATGCATTAAAAAAAAGTGGATGATTATGGTCAACAATGTTCAAATTCGTATTTGACCTTCCATCACCAACAATCGAACCAGTTTGTGAAGTATTTTCCATAATTTCACAATTTGCACACGATTACAACCTCCAGAAACAACATCAAAAATTAAATTGAACTAACACAGTTCAGAATTATCAAAAAACAGAAGAACCTGCTTAATATCAACAACAATTGGATCAGACGTTCACATTGAGTGTCTCAATCTTCAATCTATCCTCGATCTGCTTCCTAAACTTTGATACCACGTTAATTTCATGATCTTCCTCGAGTCACTGCTGTATGCAAAGCTACAATGCATGATTAGAAGATTGAATGAAAAATTGAAAGAGACGAAGAGATTGTGGAAGCTTTTCTTTTATTTCTGTATATTACTACAAGCATTAGGATGTTACCTATTTATAGCCATAATCCTACTTGAAGAACAGAATCGAAAACATAATGAAGACTACCCCTAACTAATTCGAAACAGAAAACAGAAAGGCAAAACAGAAATAACCAATTGTGTAACTAACTTAACTATCTAACAAACTGAGTGCACCATTATTCTGTGTGCTGCTGCATGTTGAAGATGATGTGGTTCTGCATCCGTAGATGCTGAGCTGTTGTCTTTGCAACTGCTGTAATATGGGTTGCTGCTGTGGGCTGCAAACTGAAATATGGGCTGCTATAATGTGGGTTGCTGCATCTCAACACCTTTGGCCATCAATATCAAATATAGCAGTTAATATCGATTCAAAAGTAAATGATTGATTCTATATGAAGTGGCATTACATTCTTGTAGGATCATTGGTAACACAAGCTTAGAATGGGCAGTTTAACAGATTATACACATTCTAAAGGAAATATGATTATAAATGAAAGGACCGTGGCTCAATATATATAATAGTAAATGAAAAATCTGTTGGCTCGGAAAACTACTTATATAAATCTTAAACTCGAATTAAAATGCAATTAATGAAGTTCTCCAAAGAAATTTACTATTGAAATGAAGCGTAAATATATGCCTAGAAAACATTCTTTCACATAAGTCTGTGGAATCAAGCTATTTAGGTCAATATATAATTCGATATTCGGTAAAATATCTCATATCGAACGATATTAATATCTCATATCGAACTCGAATACTATAATTCTATAATTTTACTCCCGAATACCGTACCTATTACCGAATTATCAAAATTTTTAATTCGGTTCGGTAATTCAATTTTCGGTATTTTATGCCCAGTCCTATGTAGGCGAAGAGAAAATGAGAGAGGGGATTACAATGTGATGAATCGAACCCTCACCTACAAGGTGAACCCTCACTGACAAGGTGAGAGTTCAGATAACCAAGCAACTGAGCTACTAAAAATTCAAGTTATGAGAGAATATATTATTTTATACATGATATAATATAAAATAGCTAATTTATATAAATAACTAATACAAGACTAACAAATCTCCACATAAATAATTTGGTTGGTTATTTGTCTTTCCCATCCCTGGGGCTACTATATCAATATATAAAGCAATACATAAAATCCTTATAACTAATCATGCATTACTAATGTACCTTTTAACTCTAACAACTACTTTTATCAAAAATAAAACTCCAACAACTACGATCGTTTTACAGTGGAGGAAAGTAATAGAATATTTTTCAATATTTTTTCATTAATTGTATATCTCCTATTTTAGGTAGAATTATAATCCTTTTGTAATTAGGTTAATTAGTTACCTAGTCAAAGTAAATATTCTTGTAACTTTATATATATTGTAAATCATTCATCAATAAAATCAAGAAACATATTCCTTTATGATATTAGTAACCTAAAACTACAAACCCTGCCTTACCCGCCAATACACCTTCTTGGCCGCCACCTTTTTCCCATGTTGGCACCTAGCCCACATCGGAACCCCAGCCGCCGACCTCTTTCGGCCGCCCCCTATTTTTCTCACGACAGAACCCTAGTTTTTCTGGCTATTGTCCCTCTATCTTCCTCCTAAATTTCCTCTTCCATGGCAGACAAAACCAAATTCCATCCGACACTTGTCGTAAACAACATTAAAAACTTCATCCCTGTGACTCTTGAGATGAAAAAGAGTCAATACTCCTCGTGGACAGAGCTTTTTAAGATCCATTATCGTGTTTACGAAGTTATCGACCACATCATCCCTCCCACGCCGAAGTCCACAGATGTACCATCGGCTTCGACTTCTGATGATGCACTCTGGTCTCGTTTGAACGCAGCCGTCCTCCAGTGGATATACGACACGATATCTAATGATCTTTTGCAAATCATCATTGAGACCGATGCCACTGCCCGCCAAATATGGGGACGTTTGGACAATATTTTCCACGACAACAAAATTCAACAAGGGTTATACCTTGAAAATCAGTTCAAGGACTTTCATCAGGACAATTTCACAAACGTATCTGCCTATTGTCAAAAACTCAAGATACTCGCCTATCAACTCTGCAACGTCGGCTCACCAGTCACTAATCAACGATTGATCATGCAACTTATTGCAGGTTTGAATGAATCATATGACGGCGTTGCCACCATCATTCAACAGTGCACACCGTTACCTCTGTTTTATGAGTCCCGTTCGAAGCTCATCCTTGAGAAAACCCAAAAAATCAAGCGCAACATCACTCGAGCCAGCATAGCCGACGCCGCCCTCACTACTACCATCGGGCCCTCCGTCGACGGCAGGGCCTCCCAGTCTGACAACTAGAACCGTCGGCCAGAGGACCCGCAATAGTCCGCTTCTTCCTGTAACAACCGCCAGAGCAGGAAGTCCGGCAAGGGCCGCGACGAAAGAAATTCCGGCAACAACGGCGGCATGAATGGACAATCCCCGCCACCAGGAAATAGCCAGCAACGACCGCGACAATGGCAGCAGCCTCCGTCGTGGGCTGCGTGGGCCCCACCGTTATGGGCCTACCCTCCTTGCCCGTATACGACATCCTCGTGGACTCCACATCAGAACAGACATGCCCAACTTGGCATACTTGGCCCACGTCCACAACAGGCCTACACAACACAGGCCCATCCCTCTCCCCCCACCATCGACTTATGCACCGACTGACATT
This sequence comes from Anisodus acutangulus, assembly GCA_029783415.1. NCBI lineage: Eukaryota > Viridiplantae > Streptophyta > Magnoliopsida > Solanales > Solanaceae > Anisodus > Anisodus acutangulus. The sequence goes on along the minus strand of CM056499.1, from coordinate 32,222,007 downwards.
GAGGCAGCTATGAGCACAATGTTACTCAACACTCTAGACGAAAATTGGTATATGGACACATGTGCCACATCTCACATGACGGCATCACAAGATACTCTCTCGTCTTATTCCAATTTAAGTAATTTAAATCAGAATATTATTGTTGGTAGTGGACAAGACATTCCCATTCGTGGTTATGGTCATTCCTCCCTATCCCCACCACATCCACCACTAATCTTAAAAAATGTCCTTCATGCCCTAAAACCCATTAAGAATCTAATCTTTGTGCGATGTTTCACAACTGACAATTGGGTTTCCCTTGACTTTGATCCTTTTGGTTTTACTGTAAAGGATTTTACGACAGGGAGATGAATAATGAGATGTGACGGCACCGGAGATCTCTACCCTATTTCAAACGTCGTTAACAATCCAACCTCAGTTTCCTCAACCTTTGCTGCTTTTTCGTCTTTCTTATGACATTCTAGATTAGGACATCCGGGAGACTCTGTTTTACGCTCTCTTAGAAAAAATAATTTTATTAATTGCAATTGTATTTCTAGGACTCCTATATGTGAATCTTGCATTTTTGGGAAACATGTCAAATTACCATTTTTTGCATCCACAAATTGTACTTTAATGCCTTTCGATATCATACATAGTGATTTGTGAACATCCCCTATTTTATGTACGGCTGGCCATCGATATTATGTGTTGTTTTGGACGATTATTCCAACTTTCTATGGACTTTTTCAATTGGAAATAAATCTCAGGTCTACCCCATTTTTTCTTCCTTTAGTGCTTTTGTAAAAACAAAGTTTGAAAATAGCATTAAATGTTTTCAATGTGACAATGACAGAGAATTCGATAATAACCAATTCAAATAATTTTGCTCCAAAAACGGTCTTATATTTCATTTTTCCTGCCCTCACACATCCTTCCAAAATGGTAAAGCCGAATGGAAAATCCAAACCATAAACAACATCATTCGTTCCCTACTTGCTCACGCCTCAATTCCCCCTAAATTCTGGCGTTACACACTCTCCATGACTAATCTTAATCAAGTCTATAGCTCAACTGTCGTCCACCCAAGTTCTGTTTCGTAGGAACCCCTCCTACCAATACTTGCATATTTTTGGATGTCTTTGTTACCCTCTCCATCCGACCACTCACAAACTCCAACTCCGGTCTTCCCCATCTGTGTTTCTGGGTTACCTTACCAATCATCGTGGTTACTCGTGCTATGACATGTCGAATCGTAAAATTATTATTTCACGTCATGTCGTATTCGATGAGTCTCAATTCCCATTTGCTTCTCTACACTCGCCACCTCGACATTCCTACGACTTCCTAGATGATGGCCTAAACCCTCTTCTAATTCACTATTTACATAGTCCGCCGTCCTAGACCTCGGCACCCGCCACCACCTCGGCCAGTCCGAGACTAGCTGCCCACTCAGTTCTGCCGACGGTGGCCCGGAAAAGCCTGCCTCAGGGTGATTCTGCAGCCACCTCTCGGCAAACCGAGGTTCGGTCAGCTAATACCGTCACCCCTGCCCTTCCTCCTCTTACCGGCAGTCCCGCCGCAAACCTCCCTCATGTACCGCATCCCGAGGCACACTCTAGGACCATGGAAACCCGTGTTGTGCACGAAATTCATAAACCTAAACAACTGTTTAACCTTTCCATTTCAATTGTCCCTTCCCCTATCCCTCGTAACTCGAAGGATGCCTTGTCCGACCCTAATTGGAAAATCGCAATGATTGACGAATATAATGCTCTTATTGATAATAAGACGTGTGACCTAGAACCCTGTCCACCTGATGCTAACATTATTCGTTCTATGTGTATTTTTAGACATAAAAAGAAATATAATGGTTCTTTTGAGAGACACAAGGCTCGTCTTGTAGGTGATGGCAGGTCTCAACAGGTGGGAGTGGATTGTGATGAAACGTTCAGCCCAATCGTAAAGCCCGCAACCATCGGACCATCCCTAGTATTGCCATATCCAAGTCTTGGCCCATTCATCGCCATATCCAAGTCTTGGCCCATTCATCGCCATATCCAAGTCTTGGCCCATTCATCAGCTTGATGTCAAAAATGCCTTCTTATATATGGATCTTCATGAAACGGTATATATGCATCAGCCTATGGGTTTCAGGGATCCTATTCGTCCAGATTATGTGTGTCTATTACGGAAATCGTTCTATGGACTGAAATAGGCTTCTCGAGCATGATACCAGTGGTTCGCCGATTATGCTTCCTCTATCATTTTTTCACACATCAGATCCGATCATTCACTGTTCATCTACAACAAGGGTACATACATGACTTACCTATTATTATATGTTGATGACATCATCCTCACCACATCATCTGATGCTCTCCGCCGGTCCATTATGTCTCTCATTTCCTCTGAGTTTGCTATGAATTATCTGGGGCCCCTGAGTTATTTCTTGGGCATCTCTGTCACTCGACATTCTGGCAGCCTATTTCTATGTCAGAATAAGTACATTGAAAAGATCCTTTACCGTTCAGGCATGACATCTTGCAAACCATCCCGCATGCCTATAGACACCAATTCCAAGCTCCGTGCTGACTCCGACCCTTTATATTCAGACCCGACTCACTATCGTAGCCTGGATGGGGCCCTGTAGTACCTCACATTCATGAGGTCAGACATATCATATGCCCTGCAACAAATCTGCTTGCACATGCACAGTTCGACAGAAGCACACATGCATGCCCTCAAACGCATTTTACGATACGTCCAAGGTACACTTCACTTCAGATTACATCTATACAAGTCTTTGCTCACTGGTCTCACTGCTTATTCTGATGCTGACTAGGGTGGATGTCCTGACACCCGACGCTCCACGTCTGGTTATTGCGTTTTACTCGGAGATAACCTATTATCTTGGTCTTTCAAAAGATAACCCACACTATCCCGATCTAGTGCAGAAGCAGAATACATAAGTGTTGCCAACGTCGTCTCTGAGTCTTGTTGGATCTGTAACCTTCTACTTGAGCTTCACTGCCCGATTCAAAAGGCAACACTGGTCTACTGCGATAATATTAGTGCGACATATCTTTCCGGCAATCCCGTCCAACATCAGCGCACTAAACACATTGAGATGAACATTCATTTCATTCGCGAAAAAATAGGTCGTGGTCAAGTTCGTGCCCTTCATGTTCCTTCAAGATATCAGATTGCCGACATCTTTACGAAAGGACTTTCACGCATACTATTTGATGATTTTCAAGCTAGTCTCAGTGTTCGAGAACCTCCCGCTTCGACTGCGGGGGTGTAATAGAATATTTTCCAATATTCTTTCATTAATTATATTAATTGTATATCTCCTCTTTTATGTGGAATTGTAATCCCTTTGTAATTAGGTTAATTAGTTATCTAATTTATATCAAAATAAATATTCTTGTAATCTTATAACATATGATGCATCAGAAACACTATTAATTAAATTTTATTATGGTGGGCAGTAGGTGGTCATTGTCTAAAAAGACTAATAAAGTCCACTTTAGCTCAATATACCGTATAACCTTGATAAATGAATACCCTTAGGACCAGAAAAAAATATTCGTTTAGCGAGATTATTTATTTATCGACAAATGAATATATTATCGATAAATGAATATTTATTCATTTAGATAGTATTTTTACATTTTTTCTTATGATTAGTATTTTTACATTTAATGTACAAATGTACCTAGAGAGTAATGGTCAAAATTCTTATGAAAAACTTAATTACATTTATTTTCTTTAGACTCTAGATTAGGAATACATGTACTATATGTGTAGATTAAGTACAGTGTACTAACATTCATGTACTAATAAGATTGTATGTGATGGACGTAGAAGTTGGTCAATTAGAAGAAGATATTCAAGGATTAACTGTTGTCATTTCTAATTTACGCTATAGAAATGTGATGGACGTCGAATATTTTTTGAACTATCTTAACGAGAATGATGCAGTTATGGAATTGCTTACAGGCGAAAAAATTATTGAGTCTATACTAAATGATGAGAATGATACTGAACCAGATGATAGTAGCGTCATACCTGATGTGTCATCAAAAGAGGCCTTTCATACAAAATTACTTGTTACAACACTATAAAAATATTTCAGAAATTGTGCATGCATTACAAAAAATTAAGGATAAGATGCATTTTGGTTGAAGAAAAAAATAAACAACTTTAGATACATCTTTTGAGAAGAAATGACTTCTTATACGAATATTATTGATTGAATGAAATATTTTTTTTATTATATATATATATATATATATATATATATTTATTTATTAAATTGAGTGATTATTTATTATTATTTATTCGTTAATATATTTAGCGAAATTATTTATTTAGCCACTTTGTCCAAATCGAGATCGGAGATTATTCATTTGATGAGGCATTCATTTATGGAGGTTATAGGGTAGACTAAGCTTGTCATGTGAGCTCACTTCCAGCTGCCACTCACCGCCAATAATTTTCTCTCCTCTCTCTTTTTTCAGTACCATTTTGGCAGATCTTGAACAAAAAGGAGCAAGAAGAAACTCAAGAACTCCACAAGGGGATTATGGAGTTCTTCAGATCTGCCATATTATTAGTGTTCTTGCTGTCTTGCTTCAGTTTTTCATCAACAGGTTTGTGCAAGACTTCCTCTTTTTTTGCAATCAAGATTACATATTTATGTGAAATTGGGATATGGGTTTGATTTAGTTCTTGATTTGCTTGTTTGGGTTTGAAGTATTTGGTAATTCTGAATGTTCTTGATGGCTTTTCTTTGAGGGTTAAGATGTTTTTTTGTGATTTTGAATATCAAGATTTGATTTTTATGTCAAATTACATCATATTTCTATTGTTGGACTTTATGAACTGAAATCATACTGGACCAAAGATTGATCTGCTTCTATCCAATCAAAATCTAGAGGAGCTAAGCAAATGGGTTCTTGATTTGGGATTTTGCACTTAAAATTTATATCTTTAATGCTTTTATTAATGGATCCTTGCCCCCACCCCCTCCCCCCAAAAGAGAAAGAAAGGGAGGGAGATCATCTAAAGGTACACTTGGGGTGGTGATAAATCACAATCTCACTGGAAATCAGATCACTTGGGGTTTTGCTCTGACTTATGCTTCAAGATTATATAGGAAGCGAAATGTTTACCTATCTCAGGTCAATATGCTATTATAATTGAATTGTCTGATCACATTGGTGTCATTAATAATAAGAATCTAACGCTTCTTTGGTGCTTCTACATTCTCATTAAGACGAGATCAAAGAAGATCGTTACAGTTTGGCTCCGCAAAAGTATAAGTGTGTCAATTCTGATGGCTGATCGAATATGAGCCTAGGGAAAATATTTAGAACTGGTGAATCCAGTCCAAAACTATATTTTTCTACCGATGGAGATCCATTTTATAGCTATTGATGTTCCGAGATATGAGAATTTGGGGGTCATATTCTGTCACAACTTGCATTTTGTCACATAGGTTAGGCCTTTAAAGTAAAAACACAACAATATTTTAACTCCTTACACAATCTAGTCAAAATTGAACTCTTTTTTCCCCCCACTTTCTATTATGGTGAATCAGATATGTGTGATTCATTTCACCTTTTTTTGCTACATCAGTGTAGATATCTGTTCTGTATGTCTGTGCATGTCCGCGTGCTGTTTTACTAATTTTATTTCTGGTTTTCTTCTAGATGCCTTCGATGCACTTGATCCAAATGGGAACATCACAATAAAATGGGATGTCACTGGCTGGACACCAGATGGATATGTTGTAAGTAGTAGTCTCTCTACTCAACCTCTCCCCCCCCCCCCCCCCCCCCAAACTTTTTTTTTTCAAAACCAATGTGGACTAAAACCAGTTCGCATCTATTGCACTGCAGTTTCTAAATTTGTTTCACAATCGCCTTTCCACTCATTAGTTGTTTCAAGTGTTATTGCGTGTAAAATTAGTGCATACAAAAAAGGTTTATGTTCTTTATCAGAAGTGCCCTTGGCTTCAGCCTACCAGACATAGAACTTTAGTCTGCATTTAACTCTACTTCTTTTACTCCTTATTAGTACCAACAAATTGGAAGTTTCTGATCATTATCATTGGCAATGGACAGGCTGTTGTGACAATGTTCAACTTCCAGCAATATAGGCATATTCAAGCGCCAGGCTGGACTTTGGGATGGACATGGGCGAAGAAGGAGGTGATATGGAACATGGTGGGAGCTCAAACAACGGAGCAAGGAGATTGTTCCAAATTTAAAGGAAATATTCCCCATTGCTGCAAGAAGGATCCAACAGTGGTTGATTTACTGCCCGGAACTCCTTACAATCAGCAGGTTGCAAATTGCTGCAAGGGAGGAGTGATCAACTCATGGGGCCAAGATCCTGAAACTGCTGTTAGCTCATTCCAAGTCAGTGTTGGTGCTGCCGGAACGATTTAACAAAACAGTTAGAGTTCCTAAGAACTTCACCTTAAAGGCACCAGGGCCTGGTTATACTTGTGGACCCGCTAAAATTGTTAAGCCCACTAAGTTCGTTACTAATGATGGGAGGCGAGTAACACAGGCCATGAGTAAGTTACTTGGCTCAAATACATGCTTTCTTCATTCTTTTGTCAATGATTCATCTTAGTTGTTGAGATTTCTCTTTGTCCATGAAACAAATGAGAATTCTAGGCTGTTATGTTTCCTTGCAAAGCATTTGCATTATTTTCCAAAACACCTGAACTACACGATCTTTATCAGGAGGATTAATTACTAACTATTTATATTGTTGATGACAGTGACCTGGAATGTCACATGCACATATTCACAGTTCCTAGCTCAAAAAACTCCAACATGCTGTGTCTCCCTCTCAGCCTTCTACAATGACACAATTGTACCTTGCCCAACATGCACTTGTGGCTGCCAGAAGAATGGTACTCATCATGGAAATTGTGTAGAGTAAGTCCTGCAAAACATGTCTCTTTTCTTTTAATTTTTTGTCACAGTTTCAGTTTTTAAATTCTTTGGTTATTTACTTCCCTTTGCTCCTCGCAGTCAAGACGAACCACACCTAGCTTCAGTTGTTTCAGGCCTTGGAAAAAACAACTATTCTCCTTTGGTTCAGTGCACAAGTCATATGTGCCCTATTAGAATTCACTGGCATGTGAAACTCAACTACAAGGAGTATTGGAGGGTGAAGGTCACTATAACTAACTTCAATTACAATATGAATTATACACAATGGAACTTAGTTGTCCAGCATCCCAACTTCGACAACCTGACTCAGTTATTCAGCTTTCATTACAAGTCATTAACTCCCTATGGAGCAATAAGTAAGTTCTCTATCTATCTCTTATGAGCAGTTGCTGCCATTCATTATGCTATTGAAGATATTAGATTTCTCTATCAATTGAGATATTGAAGGACATGGCTAATCCCTGGAGTTTTTACAGATGACACGGCTATGCTATGGGGTATGAAATTCTACAACGATCTGCTCATGAATGCTGGTCCATTAGGAAATGTGCAGTCCGAGCTGCTATTCCGCAAGGAATTATCGACTTTCACTTTTGATAAGGGGTGGGCTTTTCCACTCAGAGTTTATTTCAATGGTGATAACTGTGTCATGCCACCTCCTGATTCATATCCGTATATGCCAAATGCTGGTACTGTAAGGAAGGTCTCTCCGCTAAAGCTAGTGGTGACACTGATGCTCTCTCTGGCGTTCTTCTTTGCATTTGTTTAGAACCCTCTCGTAGGATAAACGTCAAGTGCCTGTCTCAGTAAGTTATTTTTGGGTTGATTCGCTTGCATTGCTGAGAAAAACTGATTGGGGATTTGTGTGCCTGAGGATTCGGGTAATGCTTGTTCAAGGCAAATATTGATTTCCTCTGCATGCTTTTAAGGGCTAGTAGAGTTGGTGCCATAATTTTCATTCAGCTGTTTGTATCAAATGTTTTTCTACTGTGGTAAAGTCATTTTTGTTATGTAGATTTGTTAAGCTCACAGTGATCTCAGGGTTGTATGAGAATAAAGACCATTCACAAACAGATTAGAGTTAATTATATGATATTCTTTAGATTGAAGGGGAGCCGTCATGAGTTCAAGCTGTGGAGACAACCTCTTGCAGAGAGGCTGCGTACAACAGACCCTTGTGGTCCGGCCCTTCCCCGGACCCCGCGCATAGCGGGAGCTTAGTGCACTGGGCTGCCCCTTTTTTTATATGATATTCTTTTCTGCAGTATCACCATGTAACCACTTCCTATATTGTAAAAAAAACATCTTTGCAACACAGTTCCATTTGTTCAAGCCAGTTTAGTTCTCTGTAAATTTTGTGCGAAATCTGCCGTTATTATCAGCTGGTATACCTGTGTTTTTACAGCATTTTAGTAGTACATTCTGTTATGCGTGTGTTAGTTTCTTTGATATGTTTGCTTCTTTAAGCAATTTCTAGCATTCTTTGAGCCTAGCAATGACATGAATGAAGTTTTACTACTCACTTTCTCCGGCTCATAGCTTTTAAAGTTTTTGCAGGCTTCTCAAAAAGATATTTAATGGCGTTAATCATTAGAATAGTTGTCTAAACAATGATTTATCTCTCTTAAGCATGCCACTTAGTCAACACTACTGATTGGATCAGTAAGGATAGATTTGGGGAGAAAGTATGATAAATGATTAGTAGTTTTTTAAAACGCCAAATATATTGGTAGAGATTCAGTTTATTAAATGATTAGTACTATTAGGGACTGCAGGGAGTACATGCTAAGACTGCATTTTCATGACTCAACAGGTTAAATTCCTATACACAGTCAGAGATGATTGTTATTACTGTTTGCATGCAAATCTGTTCTAGAATTGTGATCTCGAAATACCTGGAACTTGTGTCCTTGGCTTCAAAATTTGCAGCAACTGACAGAACTAGGAAATCATCAAAACAGAAAAATCAAAACCAAAAGCAGGAAACAAATCAATCTTGAAAAGGGGCTTTGATGGGCAATGTTCAACATGGATACAAGTATCTATTAGTAGTAACATGCGCTTATCATCATTTTAATAGACTTTCTGCTAAAGGCCTACCACATGAATAATATTCCAGTATTCATAAATATTGATTTTGGCCATCAAATGCTGGACTATGTTACATTCCATGTCACTGCATCAAGATATTTGTTGCTCACAAACAAACAAATGTCCACAAAAAAAAAAAGCGAGACATGACATTTTAGTTACTAGTTTTAGATAAGTTTCAATATTTGGTGGTGTATAGAGAAGGATTTACAAGTAAAATATGAAACCAGGACCGGAGACGAGGAAGGACGTAATAATTGACGAAATACTTTGGGAAATTAAAAATAAGCATAGATTCAGAGATTCCAATTTGTCTGATGAACCACACATACTCAGGCTTGAGTTTTTCTGTGAATATCAGGTACTCCCAATAAGAAGAACCTGAGTCAAGTGATCACATGTGGTTTATAATTCCTATGTCATATGCCCTTAGAATAAACAGTAGTAGTTCGCTGCAGGGCCTTACCCTAGCAAGATGTTGGCCGGTATGGAACTGGGAGCAAATCTAAACTTGTGTTAGAGGGCTTTTAGGGATCAGAAAAGACGGGCGGATTATAGAGTGGTAAAGGCAAATTTAAAATTTTGGCCATCAAGATTGACACTTTCAACAATGTACGTTTTTGCCCTTGAACTTGTGACTTGAGCACCCACCATAGACCAAAGTACTTTTACAGCCCATATCCTTATCAGGGTCCGAGCCAGAGCATGTCTAGACAGTACATGACTACATTCCATTTTGAAGATTAACCACAAAAGAATTCATAACTGAAACTAACAACAAACCATCTGGTGTACAAGACATGCCACATCTCATTTGGTGGTGATATGCCCATTGGGAACCAAGGGATCATAGGCATCTGCGTACTATAAATATTTGTTTGACAAAAACAAACTGAGAAACAAAAGTAGCAAGAAAATTAAATAAAAAACCAGTCTTTGAAACTGAAAAATTGAATAGCTTCACCTGCATAAGAAAAAGAGCTGCAATCAATTTCCACATTTTTCTTAGAGAGTTGGTCTATATGATCATTGATTTGGTTCACAACTTCCAATACAACAACAACATACCCAGGGTAAAAGTGGGATGCGACACGAGGACTTCGTCACCCATCCTAATACCACTCTCGCTCAAGCACGCTTAACTTCGGAGTTTGATGAGATCTGGTGCGTTAGTGCTGGTATGACCACATTCAATGAAAACAACTTCCAATATAGTTAGAATTTAAAAGATGATACTGCTCAAATTTAACAGAATTTGCTTCCAAAAGAAAAAAATATGGCAGGTGGTAGTAATTTGGATTTATGAGATGATGAGAAATATGGGGTTGTTGCTTACCAATTGGTTGTTGGTAACAAAAAGAGGAAGGGAAGGGGTTCATTGTCATTGTGTCTCTCTGTTTGTTCTTTTGGCTTTCTTTTATATTACTCTTGACTTTTCTGAATCTTGAAGCAAGGATTCCTTGAGAATTGAGTATATAACATCTCAACAGCCATACTCTATGTTGAAATAAGATTGCACTTGATAGAAATGGAGATATGGGGCCCTCCCAAATTAAGTTTAAATTTGTTTTTAGGGAATACTAAAATTTAGATATTGTGGGTTCTAGAAAGTATGTGTTCTGAAATGTATATTTAGCTGTATCTCTACTTATTTTTGTGTGCGCTAACAGACATATACGATGTGATCCAAAAATTGTTGGAAATTTACTAAATGTGGAAATAAGTATATCCAATTAATTTATGACTCGAACTATTGGGCCCGCACGTCGGAAACGTCGTTTCCACACACGTGCACACGTAGTGCCAAGTATCGCAAATTTCATTAGTGAAAGAGATATTGGTACGTATGTAATACATAGAGACATAGAATTATGGACGGTTATTGGCCAAATGACAAAGTATTCCTTGTTGGTAAAGGAAGGAAGAAATGTATGAAGTGTAAGATGAAACGAGTCGGAAATCGCCGCGGAGCCGTGAAGGGTCGCTACGCCACAACCGTAGGAGCCGCGGCGCCGGAGCGCCGTGGCGCTAAATGTTGGGCAGTCACTGGAGTAGCGGCGCTTCGGAGGCAGAATGTTGCGACGGGAAGGTGGAAAAATCTGACGTTTGGGCTGATTTTGGAGCATTGATTCTCCATTACTTGGCACTTGAATTAAGCCATTATTTGGCCCTCAATCAAGTGCAATTACATGACTATTGAAGGCCATTAGTTGGCTAGTTGAGGGTCTTCTCCTTACACTATAAATTGAGATCTTTGGCTCAATTGAAACACACTACACTCAACACTTAGGAAATACTCCAGAATTTTCAGAGTTCATATTATTCATCTCTAGCAAAGTTACTATACTCAAAGTTCTTCAAGAGTAACACTTGAGTTTCCTTTGCTCACTTATTAAAGTTGTTGTTGTATCTTGGGAGACTATTGCTCAACACCGTAAAATGAGATATACAGGGCAATCTTGTCTTAAAGACAGAGTGCCATCACTCGACTCAGTAATTCACATAAGCAGTTTGTAAGGTTTTGATTTTCAGTTCTATTGTAATAGTTTGTTTATCTTTTCTACTCTTGTAATAGTTACTTACTTCCTGTTTGCTACAACAATTGTATCCCAACAAAAATACTACTATTATTTATGCATGACGGAATGTGAAAGAAGAAATACATGAATTAAAACGACAAAACTAATTAACCTCCCAATAACAAATAAACTTTTGTAGCATTATTTAAAACTAAGCACATATTTTAAGTACAAATTATGTAACTTTTAATACATCCAACAAGGATTAATTCCTACTTCATATTCCTAAATGTTAAGAGTCCACATCTAACAATAAATAAGCAATGCTACTACATCGATGAAAAGTAAATAGAGAATTATCACACTTGCTGCATATGAACCCAATTTGCACAATGTACTGTGCGAAATGATCATACCAAGCTCGAGGGGCCTGTTTCAAACCATAGAGTGGCTTACGAAGACGACATACATACTGAGGAGCTGCGTGATGGACAAAATAAGAGATCAATTTTCTCAAAAGAGGTTTTTAAAGAGATGATTTATGAGAGGGATTTTGGAGGTGGATGACCTTGAATATTTGACCCGTTTGTACTATAAGTAAAATTTCAAGTTTAATAAGTTTTGATATATATAGACCTCCGAGATCGATCTTATATTGAGTAGTCTAACTTTTGTTTCCTTAACAAACATGTTATGGAGTTCGGCTATCAACCGCTTCTTCTGTCGTATCGGAGGAAATCTGAGATCCAGACCCAACTTATGAGTTGTGACTTCTGGAGGAATGTCTGTCATATCTTTACTAGATCATGCTAAGCAATTATTGTTAGACATAAGATATTTAAGAATTAAATCTCTCAGCTCTGGGGTTAATCCGGTGCCCAAGTATACCTTACCATCTGGAATTACCGGATGTAGTGCAATCTGCTCCAACTCCTTTACAGTGGACTTGGTGGCATTTGATTCATCCGGTACCTGAAAGTATCTAAGTACTTGATACTGGTCTGAAGACTCTTCCTCCAGATAGGTGGCTACTGATTCTACTGGAGGGACCTGGTGAACCTCTTCGGGTACCGGCTATGCTTTATGTAATTGCTATTTGGGGTCTGCTTCTACCTCTGGTTCCTCTATAGAAAACATTTCTCTGGCAGCAGGTTGTTTACCCCGAATTTGCTGAATTCCTTTCGGTGTAGGAAATTTCACCAACAAATGCAAGGTTGATGGGACCGCCTTCATATCATGTATCCACGGTCTTCCAAATATTGCGTTGTACCTCATATTCCCATCGAGGACGTAAAACCTTGTCATCTTGATAACCTCCATTGCGTCCACCGGTAAGTCTACTTTCCCCTTCATGGTTTCACTTGACATGTTGAAACCTGAAAGAATTCTGGAAGCCGAAACTATTTTATCTGCCATATTCATTCTTCCATCACTTTTAGTCTGATTCTGTTAGCTGAACTTCCGGGATCAATTAGAGCCCTTTTTGACTTGGTAGCAATCAATAGGTACTTTGATCACCAATGCATTATTATGAGGGAAGATTACTCCAACTGCATCTTCTTCGGTGATCGTGACAGTATGTACGTCAGGTATCTTCCGGAACCTCTTTTCTCGGGTCACAGATATTTTCGTCTTTTTAGCTGTCGTGAATGATGTAGCAGCAATCATTGATCTACAATAAATCATGTTTATAACATGAGGCGGCGCATCCGGATTAGACTTTCCTTCTACGGGTGGTCTTCGCTCATAATTATTCTAAGCTTTTTCACTCAGATACTCTCGGAGATGTCCCCTGCTTAACATTCCTGCCACCTCATCTCATAGATATCTATAATCCACTATTTTATGCCCGTGTGTGCCATGGAAATTGCACCAGACAGATTGATCTCTTTTACTTGGATCAGACTACAACGGTTTCAGAGGTCGAGACGCTGGATGCGTCCTCAATAATTCCACCATCTGATCTTCATTGATGCTGAAGTTGTATTCATGTAATTTTGATGATCCGGTACCCTTGGATTAGTTGTTTTTCTCAGAATTTCCCGATCCTTAATTGTTTCATCTGGAATCTCTTTTGTTATTTGATTTATTAAAAGAGCGAAAACCCTATCCCCCTCCTTGCTTTCTGGTGGGAGGATAAGTTTGATATCGGTTCTTCAAAGAATTCCCTTTCTCCGCATTTGCGAAGATGTTACCGGCCTCAGCTCCAAGCATATCATCCTCAATCTAGATTTTGGACTCATACCGGTTGTGCACGTCTTCTCAAGTGGTAGCCTGGAACTCCAATAGATTTTCTTTGAGCTTTTGGGAGGCATCCGAGCCTGCCGGATTCAACCCTTTCGTGAAAGCCTCTGCAACCCATTCATCCTGGACTGCTGGTAACAATATTCGCTTATTCTAGACCCGTGTAACAAAGTCCCTAAGGAGCTCTAATTCTCCTTGCGCAATGCGAAAAGTATCCGCCTTACGTGCTTTCACCTTCTGGGCCCCTGCATGAGCCTTTATGAACATGTCTGCGAGCTGGGCGAATGAGTCGACCGAATTCTCGGGGAGGTGTGAATACCATATCAGAGCTCTCTTAGTAAGTATCTTAGTAAACTTTTTAATTAGAATCGATTCTATCTTGTGTTCTCATAGATCGTTCCCCTTTACGACCGTAGTATAAGCCAAAATATGCTTCCGGGGATCGATAGTCCTGTCATAACTGACCACAAAAGGCATTTTGAACCTTTTGGGTATTAATTCTGGTGCAGCCTTGACTTATACACAAATTGAATATACTTCTTCGCATTCGGACCGTCAACCACGGGCGGAGCCTTTAGTATTTGACTGAATTGGCGTCAGAACTCATAGGTAGTTTTCTCTACTTTCTCTGAATTGGTATCAACTTTTCTAGTCATGTCCTTCATGAATTTCAGGACCTTAATGAGGTAACATCATGATATAAGCATGTTATTGATCCTACTACCGAAGAGAACTATCTAGTACTGAGTCTTCATAGCATGAACTCTCAGATACTGAGGGTCATACACTCGGAATAGAGCGAGGAAAATTTTGAAATTTTAGCATTTCTAAGAAAAGCATCGATACAGGGGACTTCTCAGATGTTGGGGAATGCCCCGAATATTCAAACTATAAATAATCGAACTGACTACACTAGATAAAATCTGGATTATTCTTGCAATTGTCTTCACATTTGTAAGTCAAAGGAATCAATAAAAATTTCATCTTATGATTAATAGATCTTGTCATCACGAGCATGAAACATATGTTGTTATATTAAACATATCGAAAAATCCATGCCATAATGAACATGCGATGTCCTTTTCTACAACGCCATTAAAAATAAGGGTCCTCTCTTATTAAAACCTTATCAAAAAAGTTAAGGCTCCGGATACAAGAAGTACTGGGTTTTAAATTGTTCAGAATCAAGTTAAGTCCGAAATTAACTTTGGAGGCCATAAGAAGCTCTGGTTAAAGATGAAAAGAAAAACACATCTTTAGAACTTAATTAAGGGTTTCAAAAAGTTTGTAAACTTCAAGACTTGACTTGTTCTGATAGTATGAACCTCAAAACTGGGTTCCAGTTCATAAAACGAAGTAATAAATTTTGAAACTAATGCTTGCTTATGAAAATAAATGAAGGATGAAAACTTGGCACACAATTGCAAAGGAAAATGTTCATTCATTCATATTTTCCGGACTGAAACTAATCGACCATAGCATTAGGAGATTTTCAGGGGGAAGAAGCAGATGTCCCGGCCTCGGCTTCGGAAGTAGGGATTGAGTTGTGCTTAGAATGGTCCTCAGGGGGGAATGAAAGTATCTGCCTCCGAAGCTTCCTGCCGGGGACTATCTATGTCGGTGTTTTCTTCGGTCACCTTCTCTTCATTAGGGGTGAGCGGGTCCGGGTACCCTAACTTTTTTAAACTACCCAGACCCTACCCAGTAAAAGATCGGTTCCTAAATTTACTACCCGGAACCTACCTGTAGTAGGTTCCCGGGTACCCTGTAAATTTATGTGACGATGATGACAACATCGTTGATGTTGATCGTTGCCCCGATCGCTCCATCTATCGTCGTCGAGACGCTTTCCCCAGTTTCTTCTCAGGTTACTTATATACTCCTTAGCATCCGTTTTACTCAATTTTTTATTAAGTATATGATAATTAGCTCGATTAAACTAGTTACTGCTGTGTATTCTTAGATTCATTTGGATTTTTGGTTTAACAAATTGCTTTGTCTCAGGTTACTCGTTTAGTTAGTCCATCATATCTCTGTTTTACTCAAATTTGTGATATAATATTGATACCAAATAATCGGTTCTGTTTAATTACTGTAATTTTTTTAAACTCTTTTGGACTTTGGGTTTAACAAATGTTTTTCTTCTCATGTTACTTAATACTTATCTACTCATTTATATCTTTGTTTTACTCAAATTTGTGATCCAGTATATGATAATTAGTCGGCTTTGTTAAACTAGCTAATACTGTATTTTCTAGATTCATTCGGATGTTGGTTCAACAAATGTGTTTCTTCTCATGTTACTTTCCTACTCCCTCGTTTATCTGTTTTACTCAAATAATGGAATTAAAAAAGTAAAAATATTTAATATTTCATAGGTTTCGGGTACCCTGTTTCTAATTGCCGGAACCGGAACCTGACCCGACATTGATCAGTTCTTAATTTTACTATCCGGAACCTACCTGTTATTATAATATATCTATCCAAAACCTACCCATTAGTGTCGGTTCCGATCGGGTATCTGGGTACCCTATACCCGTGCTCACCCCTACTCTTCATCATCAATGTGAATAACACTCTCCCGAGAACCAATTCCCATCGGGTGCCTCATCTCGAGTTTTTCATTTTCGGTTGCTAGAAGCAGACTTAATGTTCGACAAAGCAGCATCACGAGATGACACTTTTTGGACCAAAGACTTTCGTACCGGAAGCCCTGCGAATGGTGAAAATTAGTTGTCAAGGAGTCGTGGGAATACCGGGATGAATTACGTAGAAAAGAAAAGTTTAGGGCTAAGGCTTATCATGATATTTCCCTTTCCACCATGGAAGTTTTACTCTTACATGACCTAGTGATATTGGGGGAGGCACGAAGAAGGCTTACCACCCACTCAAAAATCCCTTCAATTAATTGCGGCTCAACTAAAACGCCTGAAAAGTTACAATAGTTGCATTAGCAAGAGATTTTCCTTTATTTGAAAAACTAAGAAAATAAGTTTGTTAGGAAAAAGAAAAGATACTCACAAAAAGAATTTCACTCCTACAGGAAAGGATCCGAAGAAGGCTGATGGATTTAGTCGGTCTTGATTAAAATAAAGCAGATCAACCAACCCCGGTCATGGTTATCCTCCACATTGATGAGGCTTTGGACTCCCCGGGGGTACAGATGGATAATTCCATCTCGTAAAACCCTAGGGTAATATAGAAGGAGGTGGTCAATAGTGAACAGAGCATCGACAACATTAGCTAACATCTTAATGTAGTAACCTAGTCTCCAAATCTGCGGAGCAACTTGGCCTAAGCAAGCCCTATACCGATGACAAAAATACTCAATAATATTTAGGATTGGGAGTTTCAATGGTGAAGAGATAGGTATACATCATGAAAAACCCTTCAACATGACAATAAACTCGGTCGAAAAGGTCGACTATTTTGACAATTATGTCAGGGGAGAAACCACAGTCCTTTACGACGGCAGGAAGAATCTTGATTGTTATTTTGGATTTAAATTTCTCGACATGTTCGTAGTTAGTTTGAACATGCGGATCTCCTGAAAAATCAAAGCTAGAAGGGAGGATTTCGATAACAGTAGAATATAAGTCAATTTTCTGAGTTGTATGAGAAACGGGTTCCTTCCCATGGCGGTGATTTGGAGGATTGTTGTTACCTCAAAAGAGTTGGAAGGAGAAGATTGAGTAAAAGATGTTATTGAGAAAGTTTGAAAGAAGAAAAGAAAAGTTCTTAATGAAATTGGCAAAGTGTGTGGTTGCCTTTTGTGAAAAGATTTGACCTCCTATTTATGGTAAACAATATATAACATTTTGGAGGTGAAAAGACGTGTACCATCATTGCGGCAGTTCACATTGATCAGAGAGATAGTTTAGTTGCCGCCGTTTCAGAAGCAGTAAATGGATGTGACGTTTGATAGGTTTTGTAATCACTATGGTACAGATTTCCCGCCAAAGCACGAAGCATCGATTGGTTATGTCAAATCCACTTTATCTTGTTAATACTTAGTTTTTAGTATAATTCATCTAAAATTCATATCTAATGTGTCACTTGAGATCCACGTGTCCTTGACCACGAATACAAACTCAACTATATCGTTTTACGGGTAAACACTGAGCGTTGAAAGAACATAAAAATTTCTCATATTTGTAAAAAAATGATTATGAGTAAATTTTGTTTATAATGGTAAAATAAGAAATATTTTTATAAGTATATAATAACCAATCAATATTATTAACAAATAAATTCCAGATAAACAAGACTATTAAGTTTGTCCATAAACATCAGATATTTAAGGAAATTTTACACAAATGACTATACTTTGGTTTTTTAGGTATAACTATACTTTTGCTAATTATTTTTCGTAGCTACAGTAACATGTATTCAAATTCAGTTGTATTCCAATTCAACTGTATTCATTCGTAGCTACCTTTACAATGTATTCAACTTATTGTGTTTAAATTCGATTGTATTCAAACAACCTAAGTGCAAAAAAATACATGGTTATTCAGCTGTATTCAAAATTCATTGTATTCATTTCTATACAAAAAAACTCCTTCGAAATATAGCCGAAAAATACATTAAAACACACTGTATTTTACATTAAAAATAACTACTACACTAAAATAAACTCAGATCTGAGATACAAGAAAAAAAAATACACTCAAATCTTAAATACAAGAAATAAAATACGCTTAGATCTGAGAAAATACACTCAGATCTGAGAAGACACCCAAATCTGAGATACACTGTCCGAACATTGGGTTTCGCTGGAGCTGAATTTGGAAAGAGATGACAGTGATGGGTGGGATACTATGGTGACACTCAGATATGAGATACTTCGGTGAGCAGAACATGGGATACTCCGCGCGAGCAGATCTGAGATACTTCGTCATCCTCTGTTTGTGAGCGTGAGCTCGGACGAGCAGAACGGGGAGAGAGATCCGTCGTGCTCCACTGCGGTGGGTCGTGAAATACTCTGGTGTGCAGATATGAGATACTCAGGCGAGCAGATCTGAGATACTACGCCATCCTCTGTTTTCTAGTGTGAGCTCCGGCGAGCAGATCTGAGAGACTACGTCATCCTCTGTTTTCTAGTGTGAGCTCCGGCGAGCCGAACATGGATAGAGAGCCGCGGTGCTTGGTGGGTCATCCTCTGTTTGCTAGAAAGTCAGCATCACTTCCGCCGCTGCTGATGACGGCGCCGCCACCGGATATATGAAGAAAAATAGATCTGAAGATGAAAGTGAGTAGTGAAGGAGAAGGGCAAGAGTGAGACCAGATACACTAAAAATTGAAGTGATACAGGAAAAATGTATTAGTTATTTTGTGTAATTGCAATACAACATTTAACTATCAAATATAATTAAAATAAAGTATAGTTACTAAATATAAATACCTCTTATATGTTTCCTACATCAAGTAAATTTTTCAATAATTAAAGACAACATAAAAGCTTCAAATTTGTTCGATTGTTTGTGTTTGCTTTCCATTGAGCTGAGGCCTGATGGTTTATCAGAAACAACCTCTCTACCTCTCAAGGTAGGGGTAAGGTCTTCGTACACTCTATCCTTCTCATACCCTACTTATAATATTACACTGGATATGTTATTGTTGATTAAGCCTTAAATTTGAATATTTTCTTTGTTAAATAACTAATTTTCCACGATTGTTCTAGGAAAAGGGTATAAAGAAAAAATTGATATTGTAAGTTGATTGTCTTCTCTCCCTCTCAATATTCCTGCCCCCACCGTCCTCTCTCATATGAACCCCCACCCCTACTTCACTCACCCCTTTCACCCAGGGGCAGATCCAAGGTATTGGGTGTTGGTTCCCCGAAACCCACACCCGATAGCATGATCCCTATATTTATAATGTAAAACCCTTCAAATTTATAACAAGAATAGAGCTACAAACCCAGAAATAATACACGTTGTTGGCTCATCAGTCAGGAAGGACCCAACTAAATCTCAGCCCACATATTGGACCATATATATGTTGTGTCTGCGTGGTTTATTACCTTTTAAAAATATATTATATGAACAACAATACTTGTTAGTTTATCTGGTTATTACTTTATATTGATTTGAGATTGCTGGGAATAACAATATGCAAATTTCAATTCAATTGATAAATTGAATCGTAAAAAATGCCGTTGACTTATCGTTATTGAGTTATCAATTAAATCGATAATCGAATCGTTGGCCCCTAGAAGACATTTTCTTATTGGTTTAACTGATTATAGAACTGTAAATCATCGCAAACTGGTTAACCAATAATGAATAAATCAAATCGATAACATATAAAACTGACCCGACCCGATCGATAAGCAGCCCTAGCTAGAAACCCATAAGCTTCAAATTTCGGATCCACATCTGCTTGGACCTGCCCCCGCCCCCAACCCTACTTCAATCCATTCCTATTCTCTATTCTATTGTATTTTCATAGATTATATATAAATACACTTGACATGTATTTTCTATTCACTTATCAAATATTAGAAAATAATTTTAAAAATGACTTACTTTTTCTCAAAAAATAATAATTTCGTAAACCTTTTTGGTTTATACCAAACACATCGTAAATTAACTCATCTATTTGAGGGCGAAGAGCATTACCTTAGTAAAGGATGTCAATATTCTTTTACCTTAGCAAAGAAAAGATTAACTATTCTTGCACAATGATTTTCTAAAACTATACTTTAGTACCTTACTTTAGTTAATAAATCTTTAGGAGGACTCCACATGATTAATATTTAATTTGCTTCCTTGTGCTCACACCGACACTCGCTAATACTACGTGATTTTCTTAGTCAACAAACAAGAAAAAAAGAAAAAAAGAAAAAAAGAAAAAAAGAAAACCCAAAATAGAACGACAAGACACACAAAAGAAAAAAGAAAAGAAAAGAAAACCCAAAATACATAGAACGACAAGACACACATACTGAAATCGTCAGCTCCATCTTGGTTAGTTGGGTTGTCTTTCGCTTTCCTGCTAATTAGCCCCACTGTCGGCAGCTCTTAAGAGACAGTGGGCAGTAGGTGGTCATTGTCTAAAAAGACTTTATTAAAGTCCACTTTAGCTCAATATAGACTAAGCTTGTCATGTGAGCTCACTTCCAGCTGCCACTCACCGCCAATAATTTTCTCTCCTCTCTCTTTTTTCAGTACCATTTTAGCAGATCTTGAACAAAAAGGAGCAAGAAGAAACTCAAGAACTCCACAAGGGGATTATGGAGTTCTTCAGATCTGCCATATTATTAGTGTTCTTGCTGTCTTGCTTCAGTTTTTCATCAACAGGTTTGTGCAAGACTTCCTCTTTTTTTGCAATCAAGATTACATATTTATGTGAAATTGGGATATGGGTTTGATTTAGTTCTTGATTTGCTTGTTTGGGTTTGAAGTATTTGGTAATTCTGAATGTTCTTGATGGCTTTTCTTTGAGGGTTAAGATGTTTTTTTGTGATTTTGAATATCAAGATTTGATTTTTATGTCAAATTACATCATATTTCTATTGTTGGACTTTATGAACTGAAATCATACTGGACCAAAGATTGATCTGCTTCTATCCAATCAAAATCTAGAGGAGCTAAGCAAATGGGTTCTTGATTTGGGATTTTGCACTTAAAATTTATATCTTTAATGCTTTTATTAATGGATCCTCGCCCCCACCCCCTCCCCCCAAAAGAGAAAGAAAGGGAGGGAGATCATCTAAAGGTACACTTGGGGTGGTGATAAATCACAATCTCACTGGAAATCAGATCACTTGGGGTTTTGCTCTGACTTATGCTTCAAGATTATATAGGAAGCGAAATGTTTACCTATCTCAGGTAAATATGCTATTATAATTGAATTGTCTGATCACATTGGTGTCATTAATAATAAGAATCTAACGCTTCTTTGGTGCTTCTGCATTCTCATTAAGACGAGATCAAAGAAGATCGTTACAGTTTGGCTCCGCAAAAGTATAAATGTGTCAATTCTGATGGCTGATCGAATATGAGCCTAGGGAAAATATTTAGAACTGGTGAATCCAGTCCAAAACTATATTTTTCTACCGATGGAGATCCATTTTATAGCTATTGATGTTCCGAGATATGAGAATTTGGGGGTCATATTCTGTCACAACTTGCATTTTGTCACATAGGTTAGGCCTTTAAAGTAAAAATACAACAATATTTTAACTCCTTACACAATCTAGTCAAAATTGAACTCTTTTTCCCCCCACTTTCTATTATGGTGAATCAGATATGTGTGGTTCATTTCACCTTTTTTTGCTACATCAGTGTAGATATCTGTTCTGTATGTCTGTGCATGTCCGCGTGCTGTTTTACTAATTTTATTTCTGGTTTTCTTCTAGATGCCTTCGATGCACTTGATCCAAATGGGAACATCACAATAAAATGGGATGTCACTGGCTGGACACCAGATGGATATGTTGTAAGTAGTAGTCTCTCTACTCAACCTCTCCCCCCCCCCCCCCAAACTTTTTTTTTTTCAAAACCAATGTGGACTAAAACCAGTTCGCATCTATTGCACTGCAGTTTCTAAATTTGTTTCACAATCGCCTTTCCACTCATTAGTTGTTTCAAGTGTTATTGCGTGTAAAATTAGTGCATACAAAAAAAGTTTATGTTCTTTATCAGAAGTGCCCTTGGCTTCAGCCTACCAGACAGAGAACTTTAGTCTGCATTTAACTCTACTTCTTTTACTCCTTATTAGTACCAACAAATTGGAAGTTTCTGATCATTATCATTGGCAATGGACAGGCTGTTGTGACAATGTTCAACTTCCAGCAATATAGGCATATTCAAGCGCCAGGCTGGACTTTGGGATGGACATGGGCGAAGAAGGAGGTGATATGGAACATGGTGGGAGCTCAAACAACGGAGCAAGGAGATTGTTCCAAATTTAAAGGAAATATTCCCCATTGCTGCAAGAAGGATCCAACAGTGGTTGATTTACTGCCCGGAACTCCTTACAATCAGCAGGTTGCAAATTGCTGCAAGGGAGGAGTGATCAACTCATGGGGCCAAGATCCTGAAACTGCTGTTAGCTCATTCCAAGTCAGTGTTGGTGCTGCCGGAACGACGAACAAAACAGTTAGAGTTCCTAAGAACTTCACCTTAAAGGCACCAGGGCCTGGTTATACTTGTGGACCCGCTAAAATTGTTAAGCCCACTAAGTTCGTTACTAATGATGGGAGGCGAGTAACACAGGCCATGAGTAAGTTACTTGGCTCAAATACATGCTTTCTTCATTCTTTTGTCAATGATTCATCTTAGTTGTTGAGATTTCTCTTTGTCCATGAAACAAATGAGAATTCTAGGCTGTTATGTTTCCTTGCAAAGCATTTGCATTATTTTCCAAAACACCTGAACTACACGATCTTTATCAGGAGGATTAATTACTAACTATTTATATTGTTGATGACAGTGACCTGGAATGTCACATGCACATATTCACAGTTCCTAGCTCAAAAAACTCCAACATGCTGTGTCTCCCTCTCAGCCTTCTACAATGACACAATTGTACCTTGCCCAACATGCACTTGTGGCTGCCAGAAGAATGGTACTCATCATGGAAATTGTGTAGAGTAAGTCCTGCAAAACATGTCTCTTTTCTTTTAATTTTTTGTCACAGTTTCAGTTTTTAAATTCTTTGGTTATTTACTTCCCTTTGCTCCTCGCAGTCAAGACGAACCACACCTAGCTTCAGTTGTTTCAGGCCTTGGAAAAACAACTATTCTCCTTTGGTTCAGTGCACAAGTCATATGTGCCCTATTAGAATTCACTGGCATGTGAAACTCAACTACAAGGAGTATTGGAGGGTGAAGGTCACTATAACTAACTTCAATTACAATATGAATTATACACAATGGAACTTAGTTGTCCAGCATCCCAACTTCGACAACCTGACTCAGTTATTCAGCTTTCATTACAAGTCATTAACTCCCTATGGAGCAATAAGTAAGTTCTCTATCTATCTCTTATGAGCAGTTGCTGCCATTCATTATGCTATTGAAGATATTAGATTTCTCTATCAATTGAGATATTGAAGGACATGGCTAATCCCTGGAGTTTTTACAGATGACACGGCTATGCTATGGGGTATGAAATTCTACAACGATCTGCTCATGAATGCTGGTCCATTAGGAAATGTGCAGTCCGAGCTGCTATTCCGCAAGGAATTATCGACTTTCACTTTTGATAAGGGGTGGGCTTTTCCACTCAGAGTTTATTTCAATGGTGATAACTGTGTCATGCCACCTCCTGATTCATATCCGTATATGCCAAATGCTGGTACTGTAAGGAAGGTCTCTCCGCTAAAGCTAGTGGTGACACTGATGCTCTCTACGGCGTTCTTCTTTGCATTTGTTTAGAAACCTCTCGTAGGATAAACGTCAAGTGCCTGTCTCAGTAAGTTATTTTTGGGTTGATTCGCTTGCATTGCTGAGAAAAACTGATTGGGGATTTGTGTGCCTGAGGATTCGGGTAATGCTTGTTCAAGGCAAATATTGATTTCCTCTGCATGCTTTTAAGGGCTAGTAGAGTTGGTGCCATAATTTTCATTCAGCTGTTTGTATCAAATGTTTTTCTACTGTGGTAAAGTCATTTTTGTTATGTAGATTTGTTAAGCTCACAGTGATCTCAGGATTGTATGAGAATAAAGACCATTCACAAACAGATTAGAGTTAATTATATGATATTCTTTAGATTGAAGGGGAGCCGTCATGAGTTCAAGCTGTGGAGACAACCTCTTGCAGAGAGGCAGACCCTTGTGGTCCGGCCCTTCCCCGGACCCCGCGCATAGCGGGAGCGTAGTGCACTGGGCTGCCCCTTTTTTTATATGATATTCTTTTCTGCAGTATCACCATGTAACCACTTCCTATATTGTAAAAAAAACATCTTTGCAACACAGTTCCATTTGTTCAAGCCAGTTTAGTTCTCTGTAAATTTTGTGCGAAATCTGCCGTTATTATCAGCTGGTATACCTGTGTTTTTACAGCATTTTAGTAGAACATTCTGTTATGCGTGTGTTAGTTTCTTTGATATGTTTGCTTCTTTAAGCAATTTCTAGCATTCTTTGAGCCTAGCAATGACATGAATGAAGTTTTACTACTCACTTTCTCCGGCTCATAGCTTTTAAAGTTTTTGCAGGCTTCTCAAAAAAGATATTTAATGGCGTTAATCATTAGAATAGTTGTCTAAACAATGATTTATCTCTCTTAAGCATGCCACTTAGTCAACACTACTGATTGGATCAGTAAGGATAGATTTGGGGAGAAAGTATGATAAATGATTAGTAGTTTTTTAAAACGCCAAATATATTGGTAGAGATTCAGTTTATTAAATGATTAGTACTATTAGGGACTGCAGGGAGTACATGCTAAGACTGCATTTTCATGACTCAACAGGTTAAATTCCTATACACAGTCAGAGATGATTGTTATTACTGTTTGCATGCAAATCTGTTCTAGAATTGTGATCTCGAAATACCTGGAACTTGTGTCCTTGGCTTCAAAATTTGCAGCAACTGACAGAACTAGGAAATCATCAAAACAGAAAAATCAAAACCAAAAGCAGGAAACAAATCAATCTTGAAAAGGGGCTTTGATGGGCAATGTTCAACATGGATACAAGTATCTATTAGTAGTAACATGCGCTTATCATCATTTTAATTGACTTTCTGCTAAAGGCCTACCACATGAATAATATTCCAGTATTCATAAATATTGATTTTGGCCATCAAATGCTGGACTATGTTACATTCCATGTCACTGCATCAAGATATTTGTTGCTCACAAACAAACAAATGTCCACAAAAAAAAAAGCGAGACATGACATTTTAGTTACTAGTTTTAGGTAAGTTTCAATATTTGGTGGTGTATAGAGAAGGATTTACAAGTAAAATATGAAACCAGGACCGGAGACGAGGAAGGACGTAATAATTGACGAAATACTTTGGGAAATTAAAAATAAGCATAGATTCAGAGATTCCAATTTGTCTGATGAACCAAGGCTTGAGTTTTTCTGTGAATATCAGGTACTCCCAATAAGAAGAACCTGAGTCAAGTGATCACATGTGGTTTATAATTCCTATGTCATATGCCCTTAGAATAAACAGTAGTAGTTCATTTGCGCAGGCCTTACCCTAGCAAGGTGTTGGCCGGTATGGAACTGGGAGCAAATCTAAACTTGTGTTAGAGGGCTTTTAGGGATCAGAAAAGACGGGCGGATTATAGAGTGGTAAAGGCAAATTTAAAATTTTGGCCATCAAGATTGACACTTTCAATAATGTACGTTTTTGCCCTTGAACTTGTGACTTGAGCACCCACCATAGACCAAAGTACTTTTACAGCCCATATCCTTATCAGGGTCCGAGCCAGAGCATGTCTAGACAGTACATGACTACATTCCATTTTGAAGATTAACCACAAAAGAATTCATAACTGAAACTAACAACAAACCATCTGGTGTACAAGACATTCCACATCTCATTTGGTGGTGATATGCCCATTGGGAACCAAGGGATCATAGGCATCTGCGTACTATAAATATTTGTTTGACAAAAACAAACTGAGAAACAAAAGTAGCAAGAAAATTAAATAAAAAACCAGTCTTTGAAACTGAAAAATTGAATAGCTTCACCTGCATAAGAAAAAGAGCTGCAAATAACTGCAATCAATTTCCACATTTTTCTTAGAGAGTTGGTCTATATGATCATTGATTTGGTTCACAACTTCCAATACAACAACAACATACCCAAGGTAAAAGTGGGATGCGACACGAGGACTTCGTCACCCATCCTAATACTACTCTCGCTCAAGCACGCTTAACTTCGAAGTTTGATGAGATCTGGTGTGTTAGTGCTGGTATGAAGTATTCCTTGTTGGTAAAGGAAGGAAGAAATGTATGAAGTGTAAGATGAAACGAGTCGGAAATCGCCGCGGCGCCGGAGCGCCGTGGCACTAAATGTTGGGCAGTCACTGGAGTAGCAGCGCTTCAGAGGCAGAATGCTGCGACGGGAAGGTGGAAAAATCTGACGTTTGGGCTGATTTTGGAGCATTGATTCTCCATTACTTGGCACTTGAATTCAACCATTATTTGGCTGAATGTAACCCCTCAATCAAGTGCAATTACATGGCTATTGAAGGCCATTAGTTGGCTAGTTGAGGGGTCTTCTCCTTACACTATAAATTGAGGTCTTTGGCTCAATTGAAACACACTACACTCAACACTTAGGAAATACTCCAGAATTTTCAGAGTTCATATTATTCCTCTCTAGCAAAGTTACTATACTCAAAGTTCTTCAAGAGTAACACTTGAGTTTCCTTTGCTCACTTATTAAAGTTGTTGTTGTATCTTGGGAGACTATTGCTCAACACCGTAAAATGAGATATACATGGCAATCTTGTCTTAAAGACAGAGTGTCATCACCCGACTCAGCAAATCACATAAGCAGTTTGTAAGGTTTTGATTTTCAGTTCTATTGTAATAGTTTGTTTATCCTTTCTACTCTTGTAATAGTTACTTACTTCCTGTTTGCTACAACAATTGTATCCCAACAAAAATACTACTATTATTTATGCATGACGGAATGTGAAAGAAGAAATACATGAATTAAAACGACAAAACTAATTAACCTCCCAATAACAAATAAACTTTTGTAGCATTATTTAAAACTAGGCACATATTTTAAGTACAAATTATGTAACTTTTAATACATCCAACAAGGATTAATTCCTACTTCATATTCCTAAATGTTAAGAGTCCACATCTAACAATAAATAAGCAATGCTACTACATCGATGAAAAGTAAATAGAGAATTATCACACTTGCTGCATATGAACCCAATTTGCACAATGTACTGTGCGAAATGATCATACAAAGCTCGAGGGGCATGTTTCAAACCATAGAGTGGCTTACGAAGATGACATACATACTGAGGAGCTGCGTGATGGACAAAATCAGACAGCTTGTGCATTTAAACAGTTTCTTTCAGATCACCATGTAGAAAAGCATTCTTCACATCAAGCTGATGCATTGGCCAATGCCGTCCCATATCAATACTCAGATCAATGCGAATAGTAGCCAGTTTCACAACCGGACTAAACGTCTCACCACAATCAATACCCTCCTGCTGATTAGTGTGGGTTACAATAATTACAGAAAACGAGAAGTAAGTAACTGCTAACTATTACAACAAACTGAAATTACAACAAACTGAAATTACAAGAAACTGAAATTTCAACAAACTGAAATTACAACCACTTTGATATTTTGCTGGGTCGAGGGATGACACTTTGCCTTTAAGACAAGATTTCCCCGTATATATCCTCTTACGTTATGGACAATAGTCTCAGAAGAAGCCCGAGACTCGACGCCCGAGACCCGAAACCCGAGACCCGAAACCCGAGATGGGACGGGTGGGTGGCGTCGCGCGTGTGGTCTTATCCTCGAACCCAAGCACACCTAGGTCATCCCTCTTTCAAACACATGGGTTACCCATTGTGGTCCCAAACCCTTATCCATTTTGAGACTTATAAAATGAACAAATCTTCTTTACCCCACCGATGAGGGAGATTTGTTCCACACCATATTTTCATGCTTCAGACACCTCACTCCGTGGACCAATATCTCTTTCATTTCTTAACGAAATTTGACGATCCTTGGCCCTACGTCCATCTACTCACTTAGTAGATTATGCACGTGTGAAGAACCAAAGTCTCCAACATGCGGAACCCTAGTGTTTAAGTCATTATAGATGGGTGGACGCAACTTCCATCAAAGGCAAATTTCTAACAATTAGTGTCATTAGCTACTGGTCTAGCCTTGTACCGATCTAAATCACCACTGTCTCTGTATTTGTGATGAAAAAGTCACATGCATCGGATCACATTCACCCCCTCCGGTCTAGGAACCAAATCCCAAATGTGTTATTTCATTAAAGCCTTAAATTCCTCACACATGGCCACATTCCAAGTAGGATCTAGTTTGGCTGATTTCGGGTTTCTGGGAATTGGGGAAATGGTTTGGGTGGACAAGTTAAACTGGACCCTGGGTTTGAAAATCCCGTGTTAGGCATGGGTTTCCATATGGTGCGTGGGTTTAGGGGTAGATTGGGTATTTTGGTGGAGGTGTGGTGTCGGGTCACTATTGGCAGGAACTGTATGGCGTATTTGGTTGAACTGATCAATGGGAGAGGGACCTGGGTAGGTGGGTTCTGGTTCGAACGTAACTGGGTAGGGGGTTCTGGGGTTGACATCGGGAGAGTAGTGGGAAAAAATCTGGGTGGTGTGACGTGGGTTGGGGTGGAGGTCGTCGGGTACGGTGACAGTGGTGGGGTTATTAGGTGGTTATGAATAACTGTGGTGGTTCGAGTTCCGATGACTGGTACAGTTTTTGGGTTGGTGGTGGCCGGCGGTTGGTTCACATTGGAATGGTAGTGTGGTGGTGACGAGGCTGAGAGTGGTTGAATGGACCGGTGGGAGGGCTGGGTGTATGCTGAAGGTGATTGTGAGGTGGAGAGCGAATTTCTGGTGGAGGAGATTGGGACGTATGACGATAGGGACTGAACTAAGTCACTGTCGGAGGTGGCAGTGATGAGTGGCAGGGTTGTAGCCGGGTGGACGGTGGCGGTGGGATGGTAGAGTTGTTTGAGTATGACTGGGGAGGTGTCTGACTCATCGAAAAATGTGTAATACATCAATTTAGAGGTTCAGTCATTCATCTCTTTATTTTCCAAAAAAATATTCTCAACTTTCTGATTAACATCGCCCTCTTCATCACAAACATGACTAACCCTTCTAAGAGCAATAACACTTCTTCACACAGGAGAAACCCTAGCTCTCTAGTAGGGACCCCTTCATATCAAAATCCTTTGGTTTCTTCTATTATACCGAGGAGATGGTGTTTCACCCATGATATTAAAAATACAACCTCCAAGGTCCTAATCGGCGTTAGGGATACCCCCGCCGGTGATTTTAAAATTTGGATCACCGCTAACATATTGCCAAAGGTGAAAATTGGTTGCAATTGGGAAGCAATTGAAGTTCTAATCCCTACTAGCGAAGAAATGGTCACTTCTTACAGAGAGAGGTATTCTTATGTTTATACTTACCCTTTTTTCATAAAACTTTGGGAGGAAATCGATGATGTCATTCTAGAATTCTGCCACCAGTACAAAATATGTATAACTCAGGTGGGTCCTCAGGTCTGGAGAGCAGTTGCATGCCTTCAACACTTCGCTCAGGAGGCCAAAGTTGACTTTAGCTTGGACCACCTGATTAGTCTTTACTCTCAGCGTAATTTTCATGACAGAGTTATCAACTTGCACCGCCGAGGAAGCAAGGCCATTCTTGCCAGTATTGACGACAATTGTGACCGAGGTTCGATGAAAAGATTCGTCATTGTTCAGACTGCCGATATTCTTCCCCCTGATAACGACCGCCCAATCCCGGAGCGATGGAACCGCCACCCTAAGTTTGTTTCTTTGATGCTTTTTTAACTAAGCAGTCCATTTATCCTTTTGACCAGATTGAATTCATTCCTTCAACCACCGTATGGGAGCTAGCAGACATATACGGCCTTGGAACTTTGGTTCAAAAGATTCTCAATGTTTCCACCCCGAAACTCTGGAAATGGGCTCCCCGCAACCACGGTACGCATTGTAATTCTTATTTCGAATTGCTTTTTTGACTTTTTATCAAAATCATTTTTCCTTTTCATTAGGTCTTCTCAAATCAATGGACACTTCTCCCCCCCCCCCGAAGAGGAAATTGCTGACCCGGAAGCAGTTGCTCGCATGATTGAAGAGGCTCCTAAACAGAAAAGACAACGAGGTGAATCCTCTGCTAGCCCCCTGACAGGGCAAACATGTTTTAAAAAGAAGACCCCCAATCATTTCAACCAAACTCCTCCTAACATTTCCCGTAGTGCTGGTTTGATGGTTGGTTCTCTCACTATGGTGGACTTGGATGATGAAGGTTCCGGAGAAGAACAACCTCTGGAAAGAAGGAGGAATGAATACCCCATACTTTTTGTTGAAATGGAAATCGCCAGTCATGGCACCGGCTACACCAATGCCTCCTTTGCTCCGGTAAGTTTCGTTGCTCGCTAGCCCCAACATGCACCAATCTGATATCTCTCTTCCTCCGATTGCTGAAAACCCTGGTACCCATTCATGCCGACCATGGTCTAAGAAGAAGATAATGAGATTTTCTCTTCCCCAGATCGGGTTTTTTCTTCACATAGGGGATGATGTGGTAAATGAATACCCAGCCTCGATAGCTCAGCCTGCAAAATTCCAGACTGTAATCCTTGAACTTTCTGCCAATTGTCATATTTGTACTAAGCTCGTTGGAGTGGCTAACTATATGAAGCACGTGATGAAATTTGCCAAAGTTGACGAGCTACGCGACAAACATAAACTTTTAGAGAAAGAGAAAGAGGCTTATAGGCAGCATGATACTTTATACGAGGACCGAGCCGGGGATTGGCAGAAAAAATGGAATGAGGCATCAGACACTATATCAGATCTGACTTTGTGTCTCTCAGGCCTTGAAGCTGATGTGAGTTCCTTCTCTAATCGTCTCCAAATTAAAGAAACAAAGATATAAGCTCTGAATAAAGAGACTGAGTCCTTAAGGTCACGTATTTGTGCTTTAGTTGCTCAGAATGAGAGACAACAGGAAGATATTGTTGAGTTGACCGGGCCAACGAACTCTTTCATACTTCCGACACCAAACTTACTTAAGTTGTTCAAGCTGTAGAGGATAAGGTCCAGACCACCATCGACAAGTATACGCTTTCCATGATCAAGAATACTTACATGATACACCGGAAGGCTTTGGAGGCAGTGAAAATCGAGCTCATAAACATTGACGAGGAAATTGTCAAGGCCCAATAATTAGAAATGGCCTCTACTGACAGCCCCGATGGCTCCCTGCCCATGGAAGAAGATAATGCTTTATTTTGGGGGTCGAAAATGACAAAGTCCTCCCAGAAGATGAAGAACCTCACTCCTAAGAGCACGTGCCTTCTTCATCTGACAGCATACCCGGTGCATCAGCTTCAGACCAACCTCATTCAACCCTCACTTCTCAAGATTTATTAGAAACACCAAGAACACCCCCGATGGACCATGGAGTGGACATGCCATAACCTTTTGCATGGGTTTTTATTTCAGTTGTTTACTTTGTTACTGGGTCACTTTTGGGCTCGGTTAGTAGCTTTTGTATCCGGACTGGTTCCAGTCTGGAAGAATATGAATGAATGAAAGAACTTCTCCATTCGCAATTCTGCTTCAAGTTTTTCACTCTTCATTTATTTTCACAAGCAAGCATTGGTTTCAAACTTAACACTTTACTTTATGAACCAGGACTCAACTTTGAAGTTCACTTTATCTGCATAAGTTAGGATTCGATGTTTAAAAACTTTCAAGAAACCTTCACTAGATCCCAAAAATGTGTTTTTTCTTTTCATCCTTGATCGGGGCTTCTAATAACCTCCAAAATTAGCTCTAGACTTATCTTGTTTCTGAACTACTTAACACCTCGGTATTTCTTGTATCCGGAGCCTTAACTTTTTCGTTAAGGTTTTAATAAGAGAGGGCCTTTATTTTTAATGGTGCTGTAGAATAGTACGTCTCTCATTCATTATAATACATAATTTTCGATATGTTTAATATAATAACATATGTTTTATGCTCGTGATGACAAAGATTTGTTAATCCTAAAAGAAATTTTTTATTGATTTCTTTGAATTACAAATGTGTAGACAATTATAATAATAATTTGGCTGCCATCTAGTTTGGTCAGTGCGATTACATATATGTTGATATCCAGGCAGTCCTAGTATCGATGATTTCCTTAAGAGCATTAAATTTTTTAAATTTCACTCTATTTCGGGTGTATTTTCACTCCATTTCGGGTGTGTGTGGCCCCCAGTATTCGAGACTTTATGCTATGAAGACTTGAATATTGGATAGACTTCTTTGGTAGTAAGATCAATAACATGCTTATATCATGGTGCTGCCTCATTAAAAACCTTGCCGGAAAAACTCAATTACCGATCGAAAGGAAAAAAGAGTGCAGCACATGCTTTGACCTACTACACATAATACTTCTTCAAGTGACTCACATTTCAATTGCTAGAAAGTATATTCCCTTGTTGGTCTGCTAGCTGATAAGCTCCTTTACCGGCAATACCAGTTACAATATATAGTCCTTCCCAGTTTGCTCCTAGCTTTCCAGCATTACGCTCCCGGGTACTCTGATTGACTCTCCGAAGTACTAAGTTCTCGAGTTTGAAGTGTCTGAGATTTGTACGCCGGTTGTAGTAACACTCCATTATATGCTTTTGGGCCACCATCTGGACATATGTCAAATCTCGATGTTTCTCAAGAAAATCAAGGTGTAAGGACATTTACTATGCATTTGAATCCTCCTTAGCCCGGAGGTATCTCAGGCTGGGAGTTCCAACTTCCAGTGGGATCAAGGCTTCTACACCATAGACTAGGGAAAAGATAGTTTCTCCAGTACTCATTTTTGTCGTGATTCGATACGCCCATAAAATCTTCGGTAGTTTGGACGGCTAGTTTCCTTTTGTAGCCTCCAATTCTTCTTTAAATTCTAGATTATGGTCTTGTTTGTTGACTCTGCTTGTCCATTTGTACTGGGATGATAGGGATGATAGGGAGTATAGGTGATCCGTTTGATGTTCAACTCATTAAGAAAATTCGTGACCTTGGCTCTGATGAAATTATGGTCGTTGTCACAATCTATCTCCTTAGGGATGCCAAAACGATAAATAATATGTTGCCAAATAAAATTCTTCACCTCTTTTTCCTGTATATTTACGTAAGCTGCCCCATTTAGAAAAATAGGCAGTCATAAAAATAATTTGACATACCTGTCCTGGAGCCGCTGGCAAGGGTCCGATGATGTCCATCCCCCACTTCATAAATGACCGCGGTGATACTACCGGATGCATATCCTCTCCCAGTTGGTGTAACAGTTGTGCATGGCGATGGCACTTATCACATTTTTGTACGAACGCCTTCGTATCTTCCTCGATCCGGGGCCAATAATAACCGACCGTCATGAGCTTCCTCATTAGGGTTTCTGCTCCTGAATGATTCCCACAAATTCCTTCATGGACTTCTCTCATTATGTAATCTACTTCATTAGGGCCTATGAACTGGGATAGGGGACCATAAAAACACCTACGGTAAAGCTTTCCATCTATGACAATGTATCAGGCAACCTTGGTCCTCAGAGGTTTGGATGCTTTCAGGTCCTTCGGGAGCTTTCCGTTCATGAGATAATCCAAGAATTCATTTCTCAAGTCCTAAGTTAAGCTGGTCAAATTTACTTTATCATATCAAATGGGGTCCAATGTCGAATGCAACAACTAAACCACCAACTCGATTTTAGAGCCCTCAGACTCTGTGCTGGAGTCTAAGTTTAAAAGTGCATCCGCCTCTATGTTTTCTTCACGAGGTATATGTACCACCGTCCACTTTTGGAAACGGGACAACAACTTCAAAGCTTTTTCAAGATGTCTTGACAACCGCTCATCTTTAGCCTCGAACACACTGTGGACTTGGTTTACTACCAGCATCGAGTCACCGATGGATGTTTGAAATACAACACCCAAGGCAGTCCCCTTGACGTTCGAGGTACCATTCGTATAAAGTGTCCAGATCCCGGGAGCAGTCCCCTAGACCAGGATACTTATTTTTTTTTCCTGTGGGGTTACTCCCGAACTAAAGTCAACCACAAAGTCTGCAAGGACTTGCGACTTTATTGTAGTCCGAGGTCTGTATTCAATGTCAAATTCACTTAATTCTACCACCCATTTAGCCAAGTGCCCGGATAGTTCAGGCTTATGCAACACATTTTTAAAGGATAAGTTATCACAATGGTAATATGGTGGCATTGAAAATAAGGTCAAAGATCTCGCGACGATATTACTAAGGCAAGAGCCAATATTTCAAGTAACGGGTACTGGGTCTCAGCTCCTGAAATTACTCTACTTATGTAATAGACAGGAAATTATGTACCTTTTTCCTCCCGTACCAACATTGTACTTACCTCTACCTCTGAGACTGCTAAGTATGTGAGTAGTTATTTTCCGTCCTTTGACGTTGACATGAGCGGAGGACTGGATAAGTAAGTCTTCAGGTCCCTTACGGCCTGCTGGCACTTGGGTGTCCACACTAAGTCATTATTGTTCTTTATAAGTGAGAAGAACCTATGTCATTTTTGAACACTGGGATATAAATCTTCTTAAGACCGCCACACGACTGGTCAACCGCTGCACTGCTTTGACATCTTCTAGTACGTCTGGTATGTCTTTAATATCCTTTATTTTATCAGGGTTTATTTCGATCTCCTTTTGTAAAACTAAGAAACCCAAAATTTTACCAGAACCGACCCCGAAGGCACACTTCTCACGATTCAGCTTCATAATGTACTTCTTTAGTACCTCAAAGGTTTCCTGCAAATGACTTAAATGGTATTCTGCACAAAGACTCTTAATAAGCATATCGTCTATATACACTTCTATTATTTTATGTATTTGCTTTTCAAATATTTTATTTACTAACCTTTGATACGTGGACCCAATATTTTTTAGTCCAAATGGCATAACGTTATAACAATAAGTATCGAAAGTAGTTAAAAATATATTTTTTCTTGATCTTTCGGGTGCATCCTTATTTGGTTATACCAGGAATACGCATCGAGAAAACTCATTATCTCATATCCGACCATAGCGTCTATCATCTGATCAATGTTCGTTAGTGGAAATGAATCTTTAGGGTATGCCTTATTTAAATCTTTGTAATCAATGCACATTCTAAATTTTTTCCCTTTTTAGGTAGTACAACTATGTTTGCTAACCAATCCGGGTATTTTACCATCTGGATCGATCTTATATTGAGTAGTCTAGCTACCTTTTCCTTAACAAACTTGTTACGGAGTTTGGCTATCAGCCACTTGTTCTATCATACCGGAGGAAATATGAGATCCAGACCCAACTTATGAGTTGTGACTTATAGAGGAATGTCTGTCATATCTTTATGAGACCATGCAAAGCAATCATTGTTAGACATAAGATATTTAAGAATTAAATCTCTGAGATCCGTGGTTAATATGGTGCCTAAGTATACCTTACTATCGGTAATTACCGGATGTAGTGCAATCTGCTCCAACTTATTTATAGTGGACTTGGTGGCATCTGATTCATCTGGTACCTGAAAGTATCTGGGTGCTTGATATCGGTCCGAAGACTCTTCCTCCAGATAGGTGGCTACTGATTCTACTGGCGGGACTTGGTGAACCTCTTCGGGTACCGACTCTGCTTTCTGTAATTTCTATTTGGGGTCTGCTTCCACCTCTGGTTCCTCTATAGCAAACATTTCCATGGCAGTATGTTGTTCACCCCGGGTTTGCTGAATTCCTTTCGGTGTAGGATATTTCACCAAAAGATGCAAGGTTCATGAGACTGCCTTCATATCATGTATCCACGGTTTTCCAAATATTGCGTTGTACCTCATATCCCTATCGATGGCGTAAAACCTTGTCATCTTGATAACCTCCATTGCGTCCACCAGTAAGTCTAGTTCTTCCTTCGTGGTTTCACTTGACATGTTGATACCTGAAAGAGTTCTGGCAGTCGAAACTATTTTGTCTGTCATATTCATTTCTTCCATCAATTTCAGTCTGATTCTGTTAGCTGAACTTTCGGGATCAATTAGAGTTCTTTTTGACTTGGTAGCAATCAATATGTACTGTGATCACCAATGCATTATTATGAGGGAAGATTACTCCAGCTGCATCTTCTTCGATGATCGGGCCAATATGTTCGTCAGGTATCTTTCAGAAGCTTTTTTCTCGTGTCATAGAGATTGTCATCTTTTTAGCCATCGTGAATGATGTAGCGGCAATCATTGATCCACAATAAATCATTTTTATAACATGAAACGTGACAGTCAGATTAAACTTTCCTTCTGCGGGTGGTCCCCCCTCATAATTATTCCGAGCTCTTTCACTCAGATACTCCCGGAGATGGCCCTTGCTTAACATTCCTGCCACATCCTCTCGTATATGTCTATAATCTACTATTTTATGCCGGTGTGTGCCATGGAGATCGCACCAGACATACTGATCTCTTTTACTTGGATCAGACTGCAATGATTTCAGAGGTCGAGACGCTGGATGCGTCCTCAATAATGCCACCATTTGATCTTCATCGATGCTGAAGTTGTATTCATATAATTTTGATGATTTGATACCCTTGGATGAGTTGTTTTCTCAGAATTCCCCGATCCTTAATTGTTTCGTTCGAAACCTCCTTTATTATTTGATTTATTAAAAGAGCAGAAACCCTCTCCCCCTCCTTGCTTTCTGGTGGGAGGATACGTTTGATATAAGTTCTTCGAGGAATTCCCTTTCTCCGCCTTTGCGAAGACGCTACCGGCCTTAGATCCAAGCATATCATCCTCAATCCAGATTTTAGACTCATACCGATTGTGCACGTCTTCTCAAGTGGTAGCCTGGAACTCTAATAGATTTTCTTTGAGATTTTGGGAGGCATCCGAGCTTGCCAGATTCAACCCTTTTGTGAAAGCATCTGCAGCCGATTCATCCGGGAATGCTGGTAACAACATTCACTTCCTCTGGAACCGTGTAGCAAAGTCCCCAAGGAGATATGATTCTCCTTGCGCAATGTGAAAGATATCCGCTTTACGTGCTTTCACCTTCCGGACCCCTACATGAGCCTTTATGAACATGTTTGCAAGCTGGGCGAATGAGCCGATCGAATGCTCGAGGAGTTGTGAATACCATGTCAGAGCTCCCTTAGTAAGTGTCTCAACAAACTTTTTAATTAGAATCGATTTTATCTTGTGTTCTCATAAATCGTTCCCCTTTACGACCGTAGTATAGGCCAGAATATGCTTCTAGGGATCGATATTCCCATCATAATTGGCCACAAAAGGCATTTTGAACCTTTTGGATATTAATTCGGGTGCAGCCTCTGACTTATACACTAATTGAATATAGTTTTTCGCATCCAGGCCGTTAGCCACGGGCGGAGCCTCTAGTATTTGATTCAATTGGCGCCAGAACTCCTGGGCAGTTTTCTCTACCTTCTCTGAATTGGTATTAACTTTGCTGGTCATGTCCTTCATGAATTTCAGGACCTTCTCATGGAATGAGTTTTCAGGGACCTCGCTCTCTAAACCACCATTTTTTATCTGTCTTGGTTATCATCAGTTCTGCCTTGATCACCACCGATCTCTCCATGTGTATTTAGTGGAGGGGTTGATTCTCATGTCGGAGTACTACCAGTATTTCTAGACATGAACTCATTCTAAGACTGCTTCAAACTCTCCAATTTTACGCTTATTACAACATTCTGCGCCTAAAATTCTGTATGGCTTCCTCGGGCGTTTCATATATGGGATCATCCCCATGTTGAGTCTGATCGTCCTCAAGGGTGACACCATCTGTATGCATCGGATCTCTGGGCGTCACGTTGTTTGGCCCCAGATTGCCAGTGTTGCCCCCGATGTTACGGTTGTTGTCACCTAGTCCTGTCATCCTATTTGATATGAACAAACAAAAAGACTTAAAGAAAAAAATAAATTAGTAGAGGGGCACTTGTGACACCACAATTGTCCAGGCCCCACGGTGAGCGCCAAACTGTTTATCCGAAAAATAGTATAGTTGAATTTATATACGTGGACAAGGATACGTGGATCTCAAGTGACACGTTAAATAAGAATTATACTTAAGATAAATAATAACAAGACAAAATAAGCAATAGTTAGCCTGAGCCTTGAGATAGCTTCTGAGCAGAAGTGACGATGATTTGTATGAAAGCACATAAATCAAGAAAATATTAGTAAGTAAATTGTGATAGCCAGAATCTGATAGGTTACAATAGAATAATATGCCCTATTTATACATGAGCTACACGGGTACACAACCCATGAAATATGCCCTCATAAATGTAGAAGAATGAATGTTGTAATAATTGGACAATCAATCTCTCAATAAATGTCAATTAAAGGTTGTTGGAAGTCGTGTGACCGGATTAAATAACGGTCGTCTGTTACGATGCAAACGACATTAACCTTCTTTAATACCGGTACCGGCTTTTCTCATGTCACTCCTGGTACCATGCATATCAAACCGGGAGTGTTGTAAACTGACGTGGGTCTGACTCAGCATTATACTCCACGTGTCTCACCATCATTCGTACAACTGTATTATACGAATTTCGCCCTATACAGGTAGATTGTTGAATTGGACTTTATTTTGACGCGTTGATAATTTCTTTTATGTTAAGACTAAACATGAATTTGCTTTGTCCTTTCATAGCTTCATTTCATTATATATACCTAGGGCCAGGCATGATACATTCTCAAAATATAATATGAATAAAAGAAGACGAACTTATAATCTCCAGGTTCCTTCTTTGGATCATATCGAGCTATTTGTAATACGCGCAAGAAATAACAACGTTTTACCTTTAAATGGGGGTTAATTCATACGTAGCCCTCCAACTTGTACACAATTTCTTTTTAAAAAGTTTTGTTTGTGAAACCGTACTAAGTTTGGGACAAATTAATGTTCTTCTCATAGATTTACAATCATAGTATATAAGCAAGAATATATGCAAGCAATGGCGGTGATCACGGGGTTTAATGTGTAATATATATATAAAAAAATAATTTTAAATATATTTATAATATAATTAACTGGGTATGTTGTTGTTACAATATAATTAACCCCTTTTTGCTCCTCTAGCTTCGCCCCTATATACAAGTTATATGAGTTTGAATTTGAATCCTAATTCCTTATTGTAAGTTATATGGCCCACATGGATATTTATTTGGTTTAATGAATTATTTAATTATTATGTTAAATCCTAATTAGAGATGAGAAGTTACCTAGTAGTTTTAAAACCACCCCTTCTCACATTGATGGAACGTGAAAGTAACTGTTCAAAGCAAACCCTTTCTTATAAAGGGTCCTCTCTCTATCTGTCAATTGAAGACAAGTTTTTCTATCAAACGTTTTCATAAAGTGAAGGAAAAGAGAGAGAAATTCTTCTTCAGAAGAAGAACAAGAAAGAAGAACGCTTCCGCTTTAAAATAAAGAAACATTATGGCTGATTCGGGTATGTTTTCTTGATTATACTTACTGTTATTGTAAGTGTATGTGAAAATTATGTTGTTCCACAATCCTGAATAATTGATAGGATTTCAAGCTAGACTTGTTTATGTTTTACAGTCTATACTTTGTGAAAATCTTTACATGTGGTATCAGCGCACAAGATTTTTGAAACTTATGATTTTCCATTAAAATTAATTTTTTTTCTCAATTTGCGACACTGTTAAAGTTCCATAGGCTAATGATGTTTTCATTGTTTGAATTGAGAAAATTGAAGATGCATAATCCGAATATTTGCAGTTTGGGGTTATTTATGTTTACCCAGATATGCAAGGTTATGTTTATGAAAACCGACGGATAAGGCCTTTTAAATTCGAATTGAAAACGGATTAACATGATATATGACAGAATGTGGATTGCATAAGGATTCAAAGTGTTTTTAACTCTTTAATATCTCTGTCATGCTATCCATTCCTTAATAATGAAGATAATACATATTGAATGGAATGGAATTTATTGAATATAATGCTTATATGGCTTCTATTTGGGTTCTGTATTTTTTGAGGCATGATGTGAATATATTGTCAGTGGTTTATGATTAGTGCCTCAACTTACTTTATTAAACACTAATTAATTATTGAGAGCTATGAAAGAATGAAATTGTTTGTCATTATATGGCCGAATCACGTATGTATTAGACCAGAGGCTTGAAACCCATTAAGCTTTACATATTTGCATAACTCAAATGTAATGAATTTGTGTCGTTAATCGGTCTACTGGGTTTCAAAAGGATTTGTACCTATGTTGTTCAGGGACTGAAACTAAATGAAAATTATCGTCTCCTAATTTTATTTGGCATTACGTATGTAAGATTCGTTAGTCACCAAAGTGGTTGAATCTGTTTTAAATTAATTCTAAAATAAAGATCGAGCCAATATTCAATTACACATCTCTTTTGATGCTTATAAACGATATAACACTTAGGGGTAAATTGAAGTTCTTGGTTGTAAGACATTTATGGATCGCCCAAAGGTTGAGTATTTTTTCTTATAACTAATGAACACTAAAGTGATAATATAGATGTGCTGTTAGTTTTATTTATTTATCAAAAGATAATAAATATTACTAATTGGTGCATTAAATATTATCAAACTATGTTAAATTCATATTTAGGCATCATTATGTTTAAAGTTAGTATTTTGATGTTCTGCTCAAAGGTGAGCGTCAAAGTGCAGTTAAGTCTGTAAGAAACCATTTCTGAATATGATAGTATGTTTAAATTCATAACTCAAAGTATTAACGAATGAGCATGGGTTATTTGCAGCAATTGCTCTTCATTCACACTCTGCTTCTGTTACGACCTTTAACGGACTTAACTTTTCAGATTGGTACGAATAAATTAAATTCCACCTCGAAGTTTTAGATCTTGATGGTGCACTTTACACTGAGAAGCCAACTACTATTACCGAAACTAACAATGATGAAGAAAGGTCCTATTATAAACATTGGGACCGGTGCCTAATATTTATACAGATGAATATAACGCGCAACATTAAGACTACTATTCTCAAAACTGAAAGTGCTAATGAACATCTGAAGCTCGTGGAAGAATGCTCCCAAACTGCTGATAAGTCTCTTGCTGGGACACTAATAGGTACTTTGACCACCATGAAATTTGATGGTTGATGTACCATGCATGAGCATGTCATTGAAATGAAAAATATAGCAGCAAGACTCAAGACTTTGGGAATGAAAGTGGATGAAAATTTCCTTGTTCAATTCATCATCAACTCATTACCGTATGAGTATGGTCCTTTTCAATTGAACTATAACACCATGAAAGACAAATGAAACGTGTATGAATTGCTTGAAATGCTGGTTCAGGAGGAAACAATGATGAAGAATCAAGGGAACCACTCCATTAACTTTTAAGTCATCAAGGAGTTGGAAAGAAAGGAAAGAAACATGATAAGGGAAAACAGAGACAACATAATGTTAATGAGTCCTCCTATCAAGTACATAAGAAGGAACACAAGAATGACAAATGTCGTTTCTGTGGAAATCTGGACACTTTCAGAAAAATTGCCTGAAACGTAAGGCATGGTTCGAGAAGAAATGTAAGCTTAATGCTTTTACATGTCCCGAATCAAATTTAACTGAAGTTCCTTATAATACTTGGTGGCTTGACTCTGCTTGCACTGTTCATGTTTCTAATACATCGCAGGGATTCCTTGCAACATAGATCATAAACAAGAATGAAAGTTATGTGTACATGTGGAATAGAGTGAAGGCTCTAGTTGAAGCTATCGGGACTTATCATTTGATTCTAGATACTGACCATCACCTAGATTTATTTGAAACTTATTATGTACATTCTCTTTCGATAAATTTAGTTTCTTTACCTAAGTTGGATAAGACTAAATACTCTCTTAATTTTGATAATGAATGTTTTAGTTTGTTTAAGCATACTCATCTCATTGGTATTGATATTCTTTGTGATAGCTTATACAAACTAAATCTTGATAATTTGTTTGTCGAAACACTCTTAACTCTGCATCATAATGTTGGATCTAAACGAAGTTTGGTGAATGAATAATCTGCTTACTTGTGGCATAAATGTTTAGGTCACATATCCAAAGAAATACTGGAAAGATTAGTTAAGAATGAAATCCTTCCAGATTTGAAATTTACATACCTTAATATTTGTGTGAATTGTATTAAAGAAAAACAAACAAGACACATAAAGAAAGGAGCCACAAGAAATACACAGCTTCGTGAAACTATACATACTGATATATGTGGTCCTTTTGATGTCGTATCTTTTAGTAAAGAAAAGTACTTTATCACCTTTATTGATGATTTTCCACGTTATGAATATGTCTATTTGTTGAATGAAAAATCTCAAGAACTAAATGCCTTGAGGTATTTATCAATGAGGTTGAAAGACAACTAGACAGAAAAATGAAAATAATCAGGTCAGATAGAGGTGGTGAGTATTATGGAAGATATGATGAAACTGGACAACACCCTGATCCATTTGCTAAATTCCTCAAAAGGCATGGCATATGTGCTCAATACACAATGCCTGACATACCACAACAAAATGGTGTGGCACTAAGACGTAATCGTACATTAATGGAAATGGTTAGGAGTATGTTGATTAATTCATCTTTACCCATTTCATTGTGGACGTATGCTTTAAGGACTGTCATTTATTTATTGAATAAGGTTCCTATCAAAGCAGTTTCAACGACACCTTTTGATCTATGGACTGGTA
Organism: Anisodus acutangulus; assembly: GCA_029783415.1. Lineage (NCBI taxonomy): Eukaryota > Viridiplantae > Streptophyta > Magnoliopsida > Solanales > Solanaceae > Anisodus > Anisodus acutangulus. The sequence continues at coordinate 32,178,722 of CM056499.1, read as the reverse complement.
GGAAACCTGGTTTGAGGCACCTGCATGTTTGGGGCTGCTCGGCAGAAGTTAGAGTCTATAACCCACAGGAAACGAAACTGAATTCAAGAACAATCAGTGTTTTTTTCATTGATTATCCAGAAAAATTAAAAGGGTACATATTTTGTTGTCCTAATCATAGTACGTGAATAGTTGAAACTGGAAATACTAAATTCATTGAGAATGGTGAAATTAGTGAAGTTAGTGAGAGTGAAGAACCACGTAATGTGGAAATAAAAGAAGTTGGGGTGCAAATTTCTCTACCCCGCACTTCTTCTAAAATTGTTGCTCCTGATATTGTTGTACAACCTAACAATCAACAAGAATAACAAATAAATGATCATGTTATTCAGAATGAAGTCATAATTGATGAACCTACAATAGATGAATCACAAGAAGTAGCATTAAGAAAATCTCAACGATAAAGGAGATCTGCTATTTTGGATGATTATTTGGTATATCTACATGAGTCAGAAATTGACTTGGGAATTGTTAATGATCCATTTTCATTTTCACAAGCCGTTGAAAGTAATAATTCTGATAAGTGGATAGATGCTATAAAAATGAGTTTAAATCAATGAAACAAAACGAAGTTTAGGACCTTGTTGAATTACCTGAAGGTTGCAAAAGGGTCGGGTGTAAATGAGTCTTTAAGACCAAACGCGACTCAAATGGCAACATCGAACGTCACAAGGACAGACTTGTTGCCAAAAGGTAGTCCACAATCGTGACAAGTTTTTTTATATTCTTTTTTTCTTTGTATTCTATTACTTCTAAAAATAAAGTTTATAGCAAATTGTACTTATTAAGAATGTCTTCAAAAAGTGATAGACCATCCTTACAACTAAGTTATAAATATGACACGCACATTTTATATGAAATTGATTACGAAAAGATGGAGTTAAAAGATTCTTTTAAAAGTCTAATAGCATAATTATTAGAAGAAGCATTATCTAACGTAACAATTATTATTTTATCAGTTATACCATAATAATCGAAAACTTGATGAATATTTTCTACAATAAAATTTCCGGTATGCCTATTATCAATATATCTATATGCTAAAGTACATTTTTTCATAGACCATTTATAATCTATCTAATGACATGTTATAGTTAAATAATCATGGTTGTTAGTACTACGGCCTATCTCATATGTGATAGATAATTTGCCATGAAAATGATATAATGAATAACGTAAATATTGTTGATATTCATGTGCAAATTTAAAAACGTCTCTCCTAACAGTTGATCTAGAAAAACTGTAAAAAGCAGGATTATACATATATCTAACGTAATGAATAAAACCAAGAGAGGAAGGAAATGAAAAAGGCAAATCCTCCACCGCATCTAATTTTGCTATTGCTTCCCTATCTCTATGTTTATCGTATTTAGGGCCTACAATTCCCTTCGTCATCGGGTTAATTTGACCCTGTACTTCGTCCGGGACACTATGTGAACCTTGTCCCGACTGAGAGCGTATTGGCACACCTGATTTTGTAGCCTCGCATTCATCCCACCTAGCTTTGTGAAAGTTTTGTACATGTCTCAATAAACCTCCCGTCCCACCCTAACCTTTTCCCATTTTAAATTTATAAACATTTTTACAAATTCTACATCTAACTACTTCATTTTCTTGGTCCATAAAAAAAATCTCATGCAACAGATTTTAAACAAGGTGCGTATTGACCTCAAGTCAAAGGACCTTTATATCCTACACGCTGATAACACTTCAGACATGTCTAATAAATAGTTTATCAGCAGGGTATACCAATACTTTTCAAAAGTATGCATATGTCCATCACTATTAACCATTACTAGTAGCAGGTGAGACATACTACATTCTCTAAGAATGTGATACATACCATATGTCGACTTATAACTTATCATCGATATCCCATTCTCGATGATCATTAGTCGAGGTTATTTTAGAGTTACGCTCTATCATATGTCTACTATTGAAGAGCTTTTGGGAAAGCCTAAGCTACATCAAAAAATTAAATTAATACAAACTTAGTTTTCACTTCAGATTTGTAGTGACCATCCTAATGCTTTTTGAAATAGGAAAAAACATATTTTTTTTCTCCCTTATGAGAATGATTTTAAAGAGGGTAATATCCCTACAAAAGCTAGGCCATGCCAAATGAATTCCAAATACTTGGAATTATGCAAAAAGGATATTGCTTTTCTATTACAGAAAGGTTTGATAAAACCCTCAAAGTCTCAATGGTCGTGTACGGCCTTCTATGTTAATAACCATTTGAGCAGGAAAGAGGAGTTCCTCGACTCGTTATTAATGATAAACCACTTAATAAAGTGTTGAAATGGATCATATATCTTATTCCTAATAAAAAAGATTTACTTGATAGACTTAATAATGCTATTATATTTTCTAAATTTGATCTAAAGTCTGGTTACTGGCAGATTCAGATTGCAGAAGCAGATAAATATAAAACTGCTTTTAATGTTCCTACTGGGCAATTCGAATGGAATGTAATGCCATTTGGATTAAAAATGTCCCTTCTGAGTTTCAAAACATTATGAATGATATATTTATGTCTCATAGTAAATTTATCATTGTTTATATATGTAAAGTCCTGTAAAAAACACACACACACACACATCCCCCCCCTAAACCAACCCCTCTCTCCCTCAACCCCTCCTTTCACTCCCTCACATCACAAAAATCTGTGCAACATAGACTTTTATATACTACACACACAACACAACACACACATACACTTTTATATAAAACACAACAAAAAGGGAAATACAAAAAAAAATAGCAAATCAGAAGCAAAGCAAAGAGAGGAAAAAAAAGATTAAAGAGGGCAATTAAGGAGTTCCAAAAAGGTTTGGTTGAAGTTGAGGTTTTGTTCGTGGTTACGAAGCAACAAAGGTGAGTTTTCTCACTCAAAGTTCTTAGTGAAATCCTTTATTTTTAAGTTACAATACATGTTAGAATATAATCCGGTTATTGAAAGAATGAGCATGAAATTTATGATTGTTTAATACTTAGTTTGGACTGTGCAATTGTAATCTGTTATACTGGTCTATACTTGTTAGAATTGGATGAAATTATACAGAGTTGTACATCTTTCTATTACGGTCAGTTTGAGACTTTACGGGGATAAATCTGACTTACGATTTGAGAGTTATCGCTGTTTAAATATTCTACCTTGGATCAACCGAAGTCTGAAAGGGCAGAATGTATGATGTAAAAACTGTACAAATCGGTAATGAATATGAAAGATTGTGTTGAATAAAAGTGAAAGAAATAATCCCCTTGATTATTTTCATTAATTGAAAGGCTATATTTACAAGTTACATATTTCCATAATAGGAGAATCCTATTCCTATTCTATTTCTAAAACATTATTCTACCATAGTTCTAACTATACAATTATGGTAAGTGTATAACACTAATTAAGGTAACCTTTACACTATAATATACTACAAATATATATACCATATATACAAGATTGTCTTGTCCTCTTTACACACGAGAATGGGCCATCACGTCGAGAGCCCATCTTTGGGCACATTGGCCGAGAGCTCTTCGTGTCCTGGGCCAGTCCAGTCCACTGCTTTGCTTGTGATATACACTGTTGTATATTGGGTGTATATCACAGGTATATTGCTCTTGTTTAACACACCCCCGTAGTCATAGCGGGCGGTTTTCGAACGCTGAGACTGTCCCTAAAATCTTCAAAGAGAACCGCTGGTAGACCCTTTGTAAAGATGTCTGCAATTTGATAACGAGACGGGACATGGCATACGCGAACGTGACCCTTTGCAACCTTTTCACGGACAAAGTGAATGTCCATTTCGATATACTTGGTGCGTTGGTGTTGAACTGGGTTACCTGAAAGGTAGATGGCACTAATGTTATCATAATATACCAAGGTTGCCTTCTGAATGGGACAATGAAGCTCCAAAAGAAAATTACGTAGCCAACATGATTCGGAGACCACATTCGCTACCCCTCGATATTCTGCCTCTGCACTTGAGCGTGATAGTGTTGCCTGACGCTTTGCTGACCAGGAGACCAAGTTGTTGCCAAGGAACATACAGTAGCCAGAAGTCGACCGTCTGGTGTCGGGACACCCACCCCAATCAGCATCCGTGTAAGAGACAAGTGTGGATGTATATGAAGGATACAAGTGCAACCCGTAGTCCAGTATCCCCTGAATATACCGAATGATGCATTTGATTGCATTCATGTGCTCAACTCTGGGATCATGCATGAATAAACACACCTGCTGAACTGCATACGTAATATCCGGTCTAGTAAAGGTAAGATACTAGAGGGCCCCTGCAAGACTGCGATAGCGGGTTGGGTCCTCGTATGGTGCACCTTCTGCGGCACTCAGTTTGGGGTTTGCATCAACTGGCGTGGAAGTGGACTTACAGGATGATATCCCAGCCCTTTCTATGATCTCAGCAGCATACTTTCGTTGAGACAAAAATAAGCCACCTGAATGACGCTTGACGGCAATCCCCAAAAAATAACTCAAAGGCCCTAAGTCTTTCATAGCAAACTCAGAACTGAGCATGATCATGATATACTGGTGCAAGTCATCGGAAGAGGCAGTCAAGATGATAACATCCACATACAACAGAATGTAGGCCAAGGACGAACCACTGCGGTAGATGAACAAGGAATTATCTGAACTGTTGTGAGTGAACCCAATAGTGGAAACAAAATCAGCAAACCTCGTGTACCAGGCCCTTGGAGATTGCTTCAGCCCATATAATGACTTATTCAACAAGCATACATGATGAGGACGGTTTGGATCCCTGAAACCCAACGACTGATGCATATAGACTGTTTCCGTGAGATCACCATGTAGGAAAGCATTCTTGACATCCAACTGATGAATTGGCCAAGTCTTTGAAAGAGCCAAGCTAAGCACAATGCGAATGGTAGCCGGTTTGACCACCGGACTAAACGTCTCACCACAATCGATCCCAACCTGCTGAGTCTTACCATCACCAACAAGTCGCGTCTTATGTCGAGAAAATGTCCCATATGAATTCTCCTTATGAGCAAAAATTCACATAGACCTGATAACATTAATACCATATGGACGAGGCACCAAATCCCACGTCTTATTATCAATAAGAGCATTATATTCATCAGTCATACCAATTTTCCAATTAGGGTCATTTAACGCAGACACAGGATTGCGGGGTAAGGGGGATCTAGAGACATCAGAATGTAAATTAAAATGTCTTTTAGGTGTAAAGATACCCCGCTGACTACGAGTGACCGGTCTATGACTCGAGGAAGAATTGAGGAAATTTTGGGAATTTTCTGGGCTCGGGACAGATTGGCCAGCAGGCAGTGGGCCTGCTTGCCCAAATCGGTAACCGGAAACCTCGTCTGGACCATTTCCAGAATTGGGCTGGACTGGCCCAATTGCTGGAACTGTTCCAGTTTTTGGAATTGCTGGCGGTAATGTGGGTCCAGCGGGCAGTGGGCCCGCTGGAGGATTTGGGGTGCGGAAAATGTTCGAAAAATTCTGAATAATATACGGAGATATTTGATCATCCAAAAAATTATACGACTTAGGCTCGGGAGTATGAACTTTCATAAAAGGGAATTGGGTTTCATCAAAAATGACATGGCGATTAATTATGATTTTCTTGGAGGATAAATCAAAACACTTATAACCACGATGATTCGACGGATAACCCAAAAATACACACGGGGTAGACCGAGCCTGAAGTTTGTTAATTGTGGTGGATGGGAATAACGGATAACACAAGCACCCAAAAATCCGAAGATGAGAATAAGAAGGGTCCTTATTATATAGGATTTTGAGGGGGGAGGAATATGTCAGACCTTTAGAAGGAATTATGTTAAGAAGATATGTGGCCATTTGTAGAGCATGATGCCAAAAATATGGAGGTATGGAGGCATGAATTAAGAGAGTTCGGACAATGTTATTTATGGAACGAATTTTGCGTTCGGCTTTCCCATTTTGTGAAGATGTATGAGGACACGAAAAATAAAAATTTATCCATTATTAGCAAAAAATTCCCGAAACTCCCTATTGTCATACTCTTTCCCATTATCACATTGAATATTTTTTATTTCTGTTTCGAATTGAGTACGAATGAACGCTCTAAATTTGATGAAGACGGAAAACACTTGTGATTTATTCGCAGTTGGAAACGTCCACAAAAATCTAGAATAATCATCTAAAAAGAGAACATAATATCGATGACCTAATGAACTAAGAACGGGAGACGTCCATAAGTCGCTATGAATAATATCAAATGGCATTGAAGTATGAGAATTGAAGTCTACAAATGACAACTTAACACTTTTCCCTAAGGAGCAAGACTGACAAAGTGGAGTACGACTCGTACCCTTACATGAAATAAAGCTATTTTTATCTAAAACGGATAAAATAGAAGATCCCGGATGACCCAGACGAGCATGCCACATGGAAGGAGAGATGACTGCAAAAGCTGATGGCAAGGCTTGACTCGATGGACTGAAACCAGACATGATAGGATACAGATCCCCCCTACTATCACACCTCATGAGATGACTCCCCGTATTGAAGTCCTTCACAGAGAAACCAAAAGGATCAAATTCAACGGAAACAGAATTGTAAGTAGTGAATTTTCGGACAGACACTAAATTTTTAATAAATTTAGGAGCATGTAAAGTATTTTTCAAGAGAAGGGGTGGATTGGGGGGAGACAACGTTTTCTGACCATAACCCTGAATTGGAATAGAGTTGTCATTACCAACAATTATACCCCGAGAGGTGCTCAAATTGGAATAAGAGGAGAGAGTACCTGATTAGGAAGTCATGTGAGTAGTGGCCCAGGTGTCCATATACCAATTTGGGTCCAGTTGAGTCAATCCCAATGTGTGCATCGCTACCTCGATATCGGTTTGAGTGGGACCTGCTGCATGATGGGCTTGCGGAGGTCGGGGCCCAAAAACTCCTGTCCGTGACGGAGTTGGGCCGTAGCTGCTGTCTTTGCCGCCGGGCCATCGCCGGGCCGCCATCGCTGGGTGTTGGGCTCGACTGGTGTTGGCCCACTGGCCGCTGGAATTCACTTCATGATTGTAAGGGCTGTTGGCCCATGGCCCACTGCTGGGCCCAGGGGGTGGTGGGCCACTGTTCATTGGATGTGACCCACCGCCTGCTTGCTGACCACCGAAACCGCCACTAGAACCGCAGCGTTTGCCCCCGCGGTTTTTGTTATTATTCTTGCGATTATTCTTGCCGCCACCATTATTATGGTTTTGGCCTGAATTATTAACAAAACCCGAAGGACTAGGAAAGGACGCCACCATGACGACTTGACTTGCTCTGGTAGCCGTCTTTTTAGCCAAACCGGCTTCTTCCAACATAAGCATGGAGCGGGCTTGATTGAAGTCGGGAAGAGGATTTCTTTGGAGAAGGAGAGTTCCAACACCATTATAGGCCTCCGAAAGACCGGCAACCAACTGTAGAACTAGATGATTATTCGTTATTGGTGCGCCAACATTACGGAGTTGATCCGCCAACTCCTTTAGTTTCTTGCAATAGGCAGAAACGTTCGGAAATTCGTCTATTCAAACGAGAGAGAATTCCTGCTCGAGTGTGACGAAACGGGAATGTTGGTTGTCTTGGAATATGTCACGCAATCTATTCCATACAGCCATAGCCGTGGTATCCGGCTCAATAATAGTCTGTAGAAGGTCCACCGAAATAGTGGCGTAGATCCACCGGAGAATGGTAGCATCAAGTGTAATCCATAACTCAGGATCCTCCGCAGGAAGCGGTCTAGCGGGAGGAATGGTGTGATGAAGAACTTGATAAGAGATAGCGTGAATTTTAAACAACTCTGCCCACGTCGCATATTGGACGTTTTCCATCTCAAGGACAATAGGGATACATCTCTTGATAATGGAAACTGTGACGGCAGGGTGATAATTGTTTTTAGACATATTGAAAGAACAAAGAATGAGGGGAAATTTAAGAGAGGTTTTTGAGAGCGAAAGACGAAATTTGGGAGAGAAACCCGAGGGGGGGGTTCTCGGCCGAGAAGGTCAAAAAATTTAGGGAGAGAATTTTTTTTGTAAAACCTAGTCTCTTGATACCATGAAAGAAATAATCTCCTTGATTATTTTCATTAATTGAAAGGCTATATATACAAGTTACATATTTACATAATAGGAGAATCCTATTCCTATTCTATTTCTAAAACCTTATTCTACCATAATTCTAACTATACATTTATGGTAAGTGTATAACACTAATTAAGGTAACCTTTACACTACAATATACTACAAATATATATATCATATATACAAGATTGTCTTGTCCTCTTTACACACGAGAATGGGCCACTGCTGGCCGAGAGCCCACTGCAGGGCCTGCTGTCCGAGAGCCCACTGCTGGGCCTGCTGGCCGAGAGTCTACTGCTGTGCTGGGCCAGTCCAGTCCACTGCTTTGTCTGTCCAGTCCACTACTTTGCCTGTGATATACACTGCTGTATATTGGGTGTATATCACAAGTATATTGCTCTTGTTTAACAAAAAGTTATAGATTACTCTGTACTCGACAGTTTGAGACTTTACGGGGATAAATCCGACTTACGATTTAAACATTCTGCCTCGGATCAACCGAAGTATGGAAGGGCAGAATGTATAATGTAAAAACTGTACAAATAGGTAATGAATAACAAAGATTGTGCTGAATAAAAGTTATATATTACTCTGTCCTCGACAGTTTGAGACTTTACGGGGATAAATCCGACTTATGGTTTGAGAGTTATCGTTGTTTAAATATTCTGCCTCGGATCAACCGAAGTCTGGAAGGGCAGAATGTATAACGTAAAAACTGTACAAATAGGTAAAGCATATGAAAGATTGTGCTGAATAAAAGTTATAGATTACTCTGTCCTCGACAGTTTGAGACTTTACGGGGATAAATCCAACTTACGGTTTGAGAGTTGTAACCCTTACAAGTGAAAAGGGCGAAATATTGAAGGAAGGAAATATTATTTGAGCCTTTTGAACATATGACATATTTAAACAAATAAATAAGTGCATTGGATCGGGTTGCACGGACCGCAACAAATAAGTGCATTGGATCGGGTTGTACGGACCGCAACAAATACATAAATGCATTGGATCGGGTTGCACGGACCGCAACAAATACATATAAATGCATTGGATCGGGTTGCACGGACCGCAACAAATATATAAATGCACTGGATTGGGTTGCATGTACCGCAACAAATATATAAATGCACTGGATCAGATTGCACGTACCGCAACAAATATATAAATGCACTGGATCGGGTTGCACGTATCGCAACAAATATATAAATGCACTGGACCGGGCTGCACGTACCGTAACAAATGTATAATATGTTATATGGGAAAAAACAGGAGTACTGATTAAACTAAGTTGTTTTTTTAAGACGAGTGGGAGAAAATTTTGCACGTGAATATTTATTGATTTATTTAATAAAAGGGTTGTAATCTGTTTATTTCAACATGCTTAATATTTTCTTATAATGTGATTGTAATTAAAAATATTGTGATGTTACTTTGGACTGTAAGGTGAGGTTACTTTGGACTGTAAGGTGAGATTCCCACTCAGCCCCGGATGGTAGGGATGACTCTTTTATTTAACATATTTCAGGAAGGCGCGATAGAGGAAAAGCTCCGCAAGAGGGCTAGCGATCGTCCTGCAGCCTCATCGTACCACCAATCCATTATTTCAGATTTGGTGAAAGTTACTCTAGACTAAGTTTGTTTAAAGAATTAAGTTTTATTATCTCGGGGGATGCCCCACATGAGATTGTTCTTCGTAAATTTTAAATTGATTATTATATATATTATTTCCGCAAATACCTGTCTAATTTAGGAAGAAAATGAAGTAAATGGTTCGCCTGGAAAGGGATAGTTGTCCAGGTGCCATCACGTCCTAAAGAAAGACTTGAGAAAAGTCGGGGCGTGAAAAGTTGGTATCAGAGCTAAACCAGGTTAGAAGATTCTAGGAAATTTCTTTGAGTTGGGTGTTTGAACGGTTACTTATTGCGACGGTGTGCCCACCACCTTAGTAATAAGTGAACGGAATAACATCCTAAACAGTTTCACTTCTTTCATACTCTTCTCGTGCCTATCTTGAGTCTTTTCAAAGACTTGGTTCTCGTACTACCTCCTTCACAAGATTATGGAAGGGGATTGTGCAATGGTAAACTGTAGAAGAAATCGTTCCCCGATGTCACCATCGATGACGTGGGGGGAGTTCAGAGTCGCATTCATTGAAAAGTACATGCCTAACACCCGAAAAGATGCGCTCAGGCGTGAGTTTGAATAGTTGAAAGAAGGAGACCGCAGTGTGCAAGAATACGATACCCAGTTCATGCGATTGTCGGCATACAACGCACACAGTATTCCTACGGAAATTGAGAAGGTCAAAATATTTGTTGAGAGTTTAAACTCGACCTTGATAGGGAAGGTAGTGGCATTAGCCCATGATCGGACTTACCTTCAGATCGTCGACATGACAATAAGGGTAGAAGGTTTTGCTAAAGCAAAAAAAAAGAGTATTCGCAGAAGAGGTTTCAATCGTCGGGATCCTTTAATCAAAATCAAAACCAGAGGCAAGAAAGCAGTAGGGGGTTCGTCAAAACCGAACCAGTCAGTAGGCCAGTGTCATTTCAGGCCTCATGGGTATAGATGGGTCAATCATCAAGGTGGCAAGGTCAAGGCCACCGGCCCTAACACAAGAGGTGACAACCCGATTTGTAAGGTTTGTCAGAAGAAACATATTGGAGAATGTTGGTTCTCACCAAAAGGATGTTACAACTGTGGAGAACCAGGCCACCATGCCAGGGATTGCAAGAGGAGAGTCCAAACTCAATTTTCGCATTGGAGGTCAGAAGCAACCACAGCCGCCTACAAGGGAAATCAGAAACCCGGTCCAGCGAGTCGGGGAGGTCAACGATCCAACAATTCTAATCGGCTCTACGCTTTTCCCGGAGGAATGAGGCGGAGGCATCTAATGCAAATGGTCACGGGTATTTTCTTTGGTCTTGAGTATTCCTGCATTTGTATTATACGATCCCGGCTCTACATTTTCATATGTGTCAATGGATTTTGCTAAGAATTTACATGTAGAACCTTCCTGTTTAAGTGAACCTTTTGAGGTTATGACACTCGTAGAGGCCTCAATTTTGGCCTCTCGAGTAGTTAAAATTTTCTCATTAGAAGTGAATGGCAGAGGAACAATAGTAAATCTAGTACTACTTGATATGGTAGATTTTGACATCATTTTGGGTATGGATTGGTTGTCAGCATGTTATGCTATGTTAGATTGCCGACGAAAGATAGTGAAACTATCTTTTCCCGGGGAACCAGAAGTTGTTATAAAGGGTAAGATTGAAATATCCCCACGTCAGCTTATTTCCTATCTTAGGGCTCAAAAGTTATTAAGAAGTCACAGTGGAGTACGCATAACTGGTTAATATAGTAGATACCCAAAAAGAATCCCCAGCGGTGCAAGATGTCCCTATTGTTCGAAATTTTCCGGAGGTTTCTCCTGAAGATCTTCCAGGCCTTCCTCCGGATAGAGAAGTGGATTTCGCTATAGAGTTAATTCCGGGTACAAGACCTATTTCTATTCCTCCATATCGAATGTCCCCAGCTGAATTGAGAAAGTTAAAAGAACAGTTGAAGGATCTTCTGGATAAAGGTTTTATAAGGCCTAGTGTTTCCCCCTGGGGTGCACCAGTCCTTTTTGTGAAGAAGAAAGATGGATCGCTCCGAATGTGCATTGATTATCGACAACCCAATAAGGTCACGATCAAGAACCGATACCCATTACCAAGAATCGATGATCTTTTTGACCAACTTCAAGGAGCCAGTTATTTTTCCAAGATTGATCTTCGTTCAGGATATCACCAGCTGGAAATAAATTCGGATGATATATCCAAAACAGCGTTTAGAACCCGATATGGTCATTATGAGTTCTTGGTCATGTCTTTCGGGTTAACTAATGCTCCAGCAGCTTTTATGGATCTCATGAACAGAATCTTCAAACCATTCTTAGATTTGTTCGTGATTGTATTCATAGATGATATCCTAATTTACAACAAGAGTGTTGAAGAACATGAAGAACATCTGAGGGTAGTGCTTCAAACCTTGAAACAAGAGAGACTGTACGCTAAATTTTCAAAGTGTGAATTTTGGTTGGAAAAAGTAGGCTTCTTGGGCCATGTTGTGTCAAGGGATGGAATTATGGTAGACCCCCAAAAGATAGAGGCGGTTGAAGAACTGCCAAAACCTACCACTCAGCGAAGTTAGGAGTTTCTTGGGTTTGGCTGGGTATTATAGAAGATTTGTAGAAGGCTTTTCTAGTCTTGCTGCTCCCTTGACCCGATTGACTCAAAAAGCGATTAAGTACCAGTGGTCAGATGCATGTGAAACAAGTTTTCAGAAACTGAAGGAGTTGTTGACTACTGCACCAGTCCTAACCTTACCATCGGGACAAGAAGGGTTCACAATCTATTGTGATACCTCTAGGGTTGGGTTAGGATGTGTCTTGATGCAATTTGGAAAAGTTATTGCGTATGCATCTCGACAATTGAAGATACATGAGAAGAATTATCCAACTCATGACTTGGAATTGACCGCGGTAGTGTTTGCCTTACGAATATGGAGACACTATTTGTATGGGGTGCATGTAGATATATTTACAGATCATAAGAGTTTGCAGTACATAACCACGCAAAAGGATTTGAATCTCCGACAAAGAAGATGTTTAGAGTTACTTAAGGATTATGACCTTAGCATTCTTTACCATCCTGGAAAAGCTAACGTGGTGGCTGATGCACTCAGTAGGAGATCAATGGGCAGTTTGGCCCACTTGGCAGTACAAAAGAGAGGTATTGTTCGTGCGGTACAAAAAAATTGGGGAACCTCGGGATTAGTTTAACTGAGGTCGGTGAAGGTAGGGTGGTGGTACGTGATACCTCACAGTCTGCCTTAACTTCAGAAATAAAAGAGAGTCCGCTTGAGGATATGGAATTTGTTAGGTTTCGGGAGAGGATTCAACAAGGAAAACCTTCACAATTTACACTAGGAGGAAATGATGGTACCCTTCGGTATAAGGGTAGGTTATGTGTTCCTAAGGTAAGGGATCTAAGAAGAAGGATCTTAGACGAAGGTCACAATACCAGGTATTTCATTCATCCAGGATCAACGAAAATGTATCATGATCTCAAGGCAAATTACTGGTGAAAAAGAATGAAGAGAGATGTTGCAGAGTTTGTCGGAAGATGTCTTACGTGTCAACAGGTGAAAGACGAACATCAAAAACCCGGCGGCCTACTTCAGGACATTGGCGTCCCCATGTGGAAATGGGAGGCGATTCATATGGATTTTGTGACCGGTCTACCAAAAACACGAGAAGGTTATGATTCTATATGGGTGATTGTAGATCGACTTACAAAGTCAGCCCATTTCCTACCAGTCAAGACTACATATCGGGCACCGCAGTATGCACAAATTTATTTGAAAGAAATAGTGAGGTTACACGGGATTCCATTGCAAATTATTTCGGATAGGGGTTCCCAGTTCACCTCACACTTTTGGCAAAGTTTCCAGCAGGGCCTCGGGACAAAGGTCAAGTTGAGTACGACTTTCCATCCGCAAACCGACGGACAAGCTGAACGAACAATTCAAACATTGGAGGACATGCTGCGGTCTTGTGTGTTGGACTTCCAGGGCAACTGGTTGGACCATTTATGTCTAATTGAGTTCGCCTACAACAACAGTTTTCATGCTAGTATACATATGGCTCCGTTCGAAGCATTGTATGGGCGAAAATGTAGATCTCCACTTGGGTGGTTCGAGGTGGGCGAAACACTACTGTTCGGACCCGAAGTCATTCAAGAAATGATAAAGTTTAGATAATTCGGGAGCGGATCAAGACAGCTCATAGCCGCCATAAGTCTTATGCGGATCATCGCAAAAGAGATCTCGAATTTCAAGAAGGGGAGAAAGTGTTTTTAAAAGTCTCTCCAATGAAAGGAGTGATGCGATTTGGCAAGAAAGGAAAATTGAGCCCAAGGTTTATTGCACCATATGAGATCTTACGAAGAGTGGGAAATGTGTCTTACGAACTAGCCCTTCCACAAGAATTAGAAGCGGTGCATCCGGTGTTTCATGTGTCAATGTTACGAAAATACTTGCATGATCCAAGTCACGTCATCCAACCCCAAGAAATAGTCCTGAATGAAGAGCTTCAATATGAAGAAATGCCGGTAGAAATACTGGATAGACAGATTAAACGTCTTAGGAATAAAGATATTGTATCTGTGAAGGTCCTATGGGGAAATCACCCCACAAAAGAAGCAACCTGGGAAGCCGAAGACGCGATGAAAATCAAATATCCTTTCCTGTTTGAGTAAGGTAATAAAATGTGTTTAGTTATGTTTCATGTGTGTGCAGTTTGTGTGTCTATGTGCATGTGTTACGACCTTATTCACATTCGAGGTCGAATGTTGTTTAAGGAGGGGAGAATGTAAAGTCTTGGAAGTTGTGTTTCATGTGTGTGCAATTTGCATGTCTATGTGCATAGGTTACGACCTTACTCACATTCGAGGACGAATGTTGTTTAAGGAGGGGAGAATGTAAAGTCCTGTAAAAAAAAAAAAAAAAACACACACACACACGTCCCCCCCTAAACCAACCCCTCTCCCTCAACCCCTCCTTTCACTCCCTCACATCACAAAAATCTGTGCAACATACACTTTTATATACTACACACACATACACTTTTATATAAAACACAACAAAAAGGGAAATACAAAAAAAAACAGCAAATCAGAAACAAAGCAAAGAGAGGAAAAAAAAGATTAAAGAGAGCAATTAAGGAGTTCCAAAAATGTTTGGTTGAAGTTGAGGTTTTGTTCGTGGTTACGAAGCAACAAAGGTGAGTTTTCTCACTCAAAGTTCTTAGTAAAATCCTTTATTTTTAAGTTACAATACATGTTATAATATAATCCGGTTATTGAAAGAATGAGCATGAAATTTATGATTGTTTAATACCTAGTTTGGATTGTGCAATTGTAATCTGTTATACTGGGCTATACTTGTTAGAATTGGATGACATTTTACATAGTTGTACATATTTCTGTTACGGTCAGTTTGAGACTTTACGGGGATAAATCCGACTTACAGTTTGAGAGTTATCGCTGTTTAAACATTCTGCCTCGGATCAATCGAAGTCTGGAAGGGCAGAATGTATAATGTAACAACTGTACAAATCAGTAATGAATATGAAATATTGTGCTGAATAAAAGTTATATATTACTCTGTCATAGACAGTTTTAGACTTTACGGGGATAAATCCGACTTACGGTTTGAGAGTTATCGCTGTTTAAACATTCTACCTCGGATCAACCGAAGTCTGGAAGGGCAGAATGTATAATATAAAAACTGTACAAATAGGTAATGCATATGAAATATTGTGCTGAATAAAAGTTATATATTACTCTGTCCTCGACAGTTTGAGACTTTACGGGGATAAATACGACTTACGGTTTGAGAGTTATCACTGTTTAAACATTCTGCCTCAGATCAACCGAAGTCTGGAAGGGCAGAATGTATAACGTAAAAACTGTACAAATAGGTAAAGCATATGAAAGATTGTGCTGAATAAAAGTTATAGATTACTCTGTCCTCGACAGTTTGAGACTTTACGGGGATAAATCCAACTTACGGTTTGAGAGTTGTAACCCTTACAAGTGAAAAGGGCGAAATATTGAAGGAAGGAAATATTATTTGAGCCTTTTGAACATATGACATATTTAAACAAATAAATAAGTGCATTGGATCGGGTTGCACGGACTGCAACAAATAAGTGCATTGGATCGGGTTGCACGGACCGCAACAAATATATAAATGCACTGGATCGGGTTGCACGTACCGCAACAAATATATAAATGCACTGGATCGGGTTGCACGTATCGCAACAAATATATAAATGCACTGGACCGGGTTGCACGTACCGTAACAAATGTATAATATGTTATATGGGAAAAAGCAGGAGTACTGATTAAACTAAGTTGTTTTTTTAAGACGAGTGGAGAGAAAATTTTGCACGTGAATAGTTATTGATTTATTTAATAAAAGGGTTGTAATCTGTTTATTTCAACATGCTTAATATTTTCTTATAATGTGATTGTAATTAAAAATATTGTGAGGTTACTTTGGACTGTAAGGTGAGATTCTCACTCAGCCCCGGATGGTAGGGCTGACTCTTTTATTTAACATATTTCAGGAAGGCGCGATAGAGGAAAAGCTCCGCAAGAGGGCTAGCGATCGTCCCGCAGCCTCATCGTACCACCAATTCATTATTTCGGATTTGGTGAAAGTTACTCTAGACTAAGTTTGTTTAAAGAATTAAGTTTTATTATCTCGGGGAATGCCCCACATGAGATTATTTTTCTTAAACTTCAAATTGATTATTATATATATTATTTTCGCAAATACCTGTCTAATTTAGGAAGAAAATGAAGTAAATGGTTCGCCTGGAAAGGGATAGTTGTCCAGGTGCCATCACGTCCTAAAGAAAGACTTGAGAAAAGTCGAGGCGTGACAATATAGATGATATTTTGGTATTTTCTAATAATATAGAAACACATTTCAAACATCTTGATTTATTTAAGAAAATTATGATACAAAATGGTTTGGTCATATCAAAATAAAAAATGGCCCTTTTTCAAACTAAAGTTAGATTTCTGGATCATAACATTAGAAAAGAAAAAATCATTCCTATTAATAGAAGTATTGAATTTCCATCAAAATTTCCAGATGTTATAACTGACAAAACCCAACTTCAGAGATTTTTGGGTTGCCTAAATTATATCAGTCCTTTTATAAAGAATTTTGCAAAGGATACAACCATCTTATATGAACGGCTAAAAAAGGTTCCTACCCCTTCGATAGATAATCATACTCAAGTTGTCAAACGAATTAAGAATAAGGTTCATAACCTTCCTTGTCTTACATTAGTCAATCCTACTTGGCCAAAGATTATAGAGACAAATGCCTCAGATATTGATTATGGAGGCATACTGAAGAAATACTCTCCAGTTGATAAACATGAATATTTAATATAATTTTATTCTGGCAAATGGAATCCTAGTCAGAAGAATTATTCGACAGTTGCTAAGGAGATCCTAGCAATTGTAAAATGTGTCTTAAAATTTCAAGGCGATTTATACAATCAGAAGTTTTTAATAAAAATGGATTGCCAATCAGCTAAGTTCATGTTTAATAAAGACTACAAGCATGATGTTTCTAAACAAATATTTGCTAGATGGCAAGATTTACTGGCACCATTTGATTTTGAAATACATTATAAAAAAGGGACGGATAATAGTCTGCCTGATTTCTTAACCAGGGAATATTTGAGTTCATAAGTCTGCTAAGATTCTTGTTGCAAGATGAGGCCGAGTTTACCAGGCGACCCCCGCCATTATAGAGGAAGGGGACGAGTACGTGGAACTGGACGTGGTATACTCTTGTCCAACAAGGAACCAGAAGGCTTATAGCTGAAAACATGACAGTACCTTCTAATATTGATAAAGAAAGTCATGTATATCAACAGTTTATGGATTTTATAAAATCCAGAGAAAAGGATAATAGTCCACAACCTTCTTATTCAGAGGTTGCAAATGATGAACAAGATGCTAATGATGCTTATAAGCAACACGAGCATAAAGCAATTATACTCTTCTTAGATTATAAATACCTTCAATGGAATGATGAGCCATGGAAATTGGTGGATAGATTTCTAGAAGCTGGGTCATATCCCATTCTCACTTATAAATCGAGAATGAATTATGAGACTATACTCTCAACCACTAGATTAGCTGAAATTCAATATTATTATCCAATGAATACCAGAAACGTTTATAACTTTTCCAAGATCATAATAAAGAAAATATTTACCAAGAAGAGCGGGGATTCAACACCAGTAAAGAAAGAGAATATTTCCACCCTGAGCAGAAAGTTCAGGTAAAATTCAATTACTGGGATTATGTGGATAGTTTTTATAAAACTTTCCTTTATGAACACCCTAATAAAAAACATTCTTGGTTCATAAAAATATGTTCTAATGTTTATAAATAGAACATTCCTAATTGGTTCTGGCAATGGTGGATTAGTTATGGTCTGTCTATTCATATGTTGCCTTCACCATTCAAGAGCTTATACACTAAATGGATTGATGTCTCGCCCAAAGTTATAGCATGAGAACATAATAATACAATTATCACATGAATTGCTAATATGATGTTCTTTGTTGAGTTTTCCATCCCATGGATAGTGAGATGGTCAGTAGAAGTGGATTATAACCCGCAACAGATTCCTTGTCTTCAGAGAACCTTTTATACAAGGTTTTGGAAGAAATTATTACAAAAAAACAAAGATGGAGACTTACATGGACATGAACTTATAGACCTGATAACTACGACTACCGTAAATTATAAAGAACTGAACCATAGGAAAAAATCACCAAACGTTAATAGTCCATTCAAGCATATCACCAGAAAACTACAACTTAAACAAGAAGTAGTTTTAAAATCTGATATCATATCATCTTATATGGCTGAAGTCAAGAAAAATTAATAAACATCTGTCTGAAATTCCCCTTAGATGCATCGATGACATCCAGTCATACTGAAGGAGAGGATCAAATTCAAGACTCTCAAGATTCGTATGATCCAGATTTTGACATAGAAGATTATATCTTGAAGTTTCAAGATAAAATGGAGGAATCCTCCAACTCAGAAAAATCAAAGGGAAAGGAACAAGTTTGATGATGCAGCCGGTCCCGATTTGATAGAGCACATGGGAAAATAATCTACTTTTATAAAGACGAATATGCTTTTATAAAAGCAAATGTATTATTGTAGTAGCGGGCCGAGTATGTTTTGGCCTTTTATTATTTTTCTTTGTCGGCCACATAAGTAGGCCCTTTTTTTTTTAGCTTTTTCTCTTTTTGCTTTTTATCTTGTCGGCCACGCTTTGGCCCTTTTATTTATTTGTGTCTGTAATGGATTCATTATATAAGGATCCTTAATTTTAGTTCAGAGGCAGGCTTTCGCCAACCTCTCTCTTCTTTGTAAAAAACTCTCTCTAAATAAAAAATTTGAAGTTTGATATCTATCTCTCTTGCTAAGCACAACCTCAAGGCCTTGGTAATTTTGTTTTTAAATTATATACATTATATATGTATATATCGCCTTAGCCTAAATGATAGGCTAAATCTCTTGTGTTGAACCATGTTGCACTAGATTACTTGAAATCATGGTACTAATGCTTTAATAAAACTGATGATTCATGTGAGAAGGTACTAAGGTTGGGTAGAGGACAACCCAGGCGGAATGTCTGAAGCTCAGGCTGATGGTCCTGTTTTAGCCCGCTGAGCCGTGGTGGTGTTAGGGCATTTTTGGATATGTTCTGAGTTAAGATAGTTCTGCCAGGGCCTGTCGACCCTTAAAAGTTCCTCAGATAGTGCCTCTCTGTGATCCCTTCCGCCAATTTTGGTATCAGAGCCATGTACACAAGTAGTAATAGGTAACTAGTTCAACACACTTTCTAAATAATGAATATCATCAAGAACAAAAACACTGTTAAAAATAGTAAAAAAGAGGAATTTGATATACCTCAACATTTATATCTACTTAATAAGTGGACTATCCCAAAGATCCGACCCAAGTTAATATAGCAGCTGGGTACTTTTAAAAAATTAAGATTTAAAGTAGTCAAAACTACTGAAGAAACAATCACTGTAGATAGCGATCATGCTACTTTTAAATTATTAAATGTTAGTGATATTGCCCCTTATAGGGAAACCCGTCGATTTATGCATATTGGGTTACTACAGGTTGCTTTTAAGCCACTTACATTAAGAGGCTTGCTGCATAGCTTTATAGCAGCTCTAAGGAATGGTAGAAATCAGAACTGGAAAAAATCCTTTATAGGGACAGTATAGACCAGTTTGGCATATGACCCTGTTTATTTTAATGCTTATCCTAACTTGCAGGTATCTTTGCAAGATGAGAATTCATTAAATGTTTTAATATTAAGTATTAAGTTGCATGGATATGATTATATTCTCGGAACTGAGATTATATATATTTGTTATAGAATTTATTTTAAACCCTTATACACTGTGAATCCTATGTACAAGATCATGGATTTTAAAAATGAAACTGTTTTAATAGAACCAAATTTTGGTAAATCAAAAATTACCACCAGAAGACCTATCAAAATGAAATAGATTTTCCCAAAGAATGGGTCATAGAGGGAGCTGTGTCTCCCAAGAGTAACTGTAATATTGATATTACTCATATTGAACAAACCCCAGACGTGACTGTCAAGCTAAAGTTTTTTAAACCAAATTACTTGACAAATGATTTTGGATCAAGAACTACCAGATCTAATGTTTCAAGCCGTTCTTATATTTCATCAGTTGATTATGTTGTTGATCTCCATCACGAGCTTCTACTTCACGTATTCAAGATTTTATAAATCCACATATCCAAGATAATACTGATAGCAATATAATTGGTAGGATTATAATTGGTAATGATATTATTGCCAGAGGAGTTAATGAAGACCCATATATAACTGAGTCAGACATGAGTTATCCAAGTGTCTAATGGATCAAAGTCAAAAAATTAATTTTAGTCGGGGATCGCCCGCACGAATAAAAATAAGTGAAAACTTTTATAAACCCAGATGGGAACCATTTTAAAAATAGTTTTTTGAAACTTTTGATAACAATGAACGATTAGTGCTTCAAGAGGAATTTTATAAAGATCTCTCTCAAGCTAACAAAATTATATCTTTTGTTCCCCGGTTTATAGCTAAATATGTGAGAGATTATATCTCTATTTTAGAAAGAGAGTACAAACTCTCTAGTGGGGGAGTTGTTCATATTGTTTTCCCTCTATAACAACCTTTCCAGATTGAAAAGGATAATAAAGTTCTTGATTTTATTGCCTTTTCAAAATTATTTGATGATAATACTGCTTTGGTTACAACTTCGCATATTAATAACATGTTAAAACTGTCGCACCCGATTTTTACCTGCGGGCTTCGCGACGCGATGGCCTCGATTCCCTCTCGATTGGATAAATGATGCTTGTTTGAGGAGTCGACACCTAATTATTCTAAGGTGAATTAGGGCACCTAAATGCTAACTAAAAGCTGTAAAAATAACTCCAATTTTATGATCTGCGAAACTAATGAAATTCTAGGTAAGAGTTCTTTATTATCTTAAAGGGAAGGGGTTAGGCATCCTTTAAGATCCGCTAACTTGCGGTTATCCAATCAAACTCAGGTTAATTATTATGCTAAAAATGCATGTTTTTACAAGTATAAAATAATGTTGCAAGTATTTAATGAAATGATGCATTTGTACAAGTATGCATTTGTATGGCATTAATATACATGTAAAGCAAAAAAAGTATGCATTTGTATGAAAATTTATAAAAATGTATGCAATGTGATTTTTATGGGCGACGAGCCTAAAGTAGGTAAACTAGCGATTTTTCGGTTTTAAAACTAACCGAGCCTAAAATAAATAAACTAGCGATGGGTTTCCAATTTTAGACTACCCTATTAATTAATTCTATGTCTACCTATTCTAAACATTTCAATAATTTCACGAGTACAATAATATTACAATACAGAATGAAATAAAGCTGAATTAAAGAAGGTAAAAAACAACAACAAAATAAATAATCTCCGAGGGGTATTTGCCTTCTTTGACTTTATCTCTTGCAAGTTGTCAAGAACAAATGATTAGAAACAATTGAATATACATAACTTCGGATCCGTATCCAAAACAATAAATGTTTTGATTACGGAGGATTCAGACTTAAATTTTGAAAAGATCATTCCAATCACGTCGTGGCTGCTAACATATGACTCGTTGGTCATTTTAGTTGACTTGCCTACCGAACATGTTGGTCTCTCGGGTGTAAAAGATTTAAGTTTCATCATTACCCAGAAGTTTTATTTTCAGTCTTTACAACTGTGGAGGCTTCAAAAATCGACGGATATTTTTTCATTGGCCAGTGTAGTATCGTGTTCAAATCAGCAAAATTAAGTCGGAACAGTAAGCAGCAGCAGTAAGCAGTAGGCAAAAACAGAGAGGCAATTCCCGAGAAGAATGGATGTTTAGTAAAAACAATAAATATCCGTTGCCCGGATGTTTAACCCAGTAAACAGAAAACAGAGAAACGAAAGAAGCGCGGCCTCGAATTCAATTTCATCGGTCTAAATGCGGTATTTGGTTCAAAACAGTAAAACAGTAAGATATCCGTGTGCGGATGTTTAAATGCCAAAACAGTAAACTGAAACAGAGAAACGAAAAAAAGACGCGGCCTCGAATTCAATTTCATTGGCCTAAATGAAGTATTGGTTAAAATAGTAAAACAGTAAGACAATCCGTGCACGGATGTTTAAATGCCGAAAACAGTAAACTGAAACAGAGAAACGAAAAAAAAAAGCGCGGCCTAGAATTCAATTTCATCGGCCTAAATGCAGTATTTATTTAAATCACTAAAACAGTAAGATATCCGTATACGGATGTTTAAATGCCAAAATAAACCAACAGTTTGCAATTAAAACGTCCGACCCGAATTCTGAAATTTGCCCCGACCCGGATCCTGAACACTGACCCGAAATAGGATTCATAATCCATTTTTTTTATTTTCAGATAGCCAACAACAAAACACTAAAACGCAAAATCTCTAAATTTATGGGAACCGGGTCGACCCGACCCAGATCAGTGACCCGACCCGAATCGGATGTTTCAACCTGAATCGATTTTCCTCCAAATTTCAGATAACCAACAACTAAATATTAAAACACCAAATCTGGAAATTTACTCAAAACGGGTCGACCCGACCCGGATCAGTGACCCGACCCGAATCGGATGTTTTCAACCCGAATCGATTTCTTTCCAAATTTTCAGATAACCAACAACACAAAATACAAACATACAAAATCTGGAAATTTACTAAAACCGGGTTGACCCAACCCGGATCAGTGACCCGACCCGAATCGGATGTTTTCAACCCGAATCGATTTCTTTCCAAATTTTTAGATAACCAACAACAAATTATTGAAACAAAATTCAGGGGATTTTACCCGTCGGAACAGTAACCCGACCCGGAAATCCGACCCGACCCGAAATCCGAAAAACAGTGAAGAATAGCAAAAATTTCAGATTATTCAATACCAAAACCCCAGTAATTTTAACTTATATTTTCGAACTCTTTAAGATGAAGAACACATGCAAAGAAGAACAAATACCTTTAAGAAGATTTCGGATTTCAAAACTTAACTACTAGATTTTCGGACCAAAAACCGACCTTTTCTTCTCGATTTCGGACCCCTTTTGATTTTTCTTTTCGACTCGGACCGGACCCAAAAAAACACCTCAAAAATGAAGAACAACATGGGGTATTTATAGATGGCTTAACCCCCAAAGAACGAGTTTGAAACTCGAATAAAAGGTTAAAAAATCTGATTTTGAAAGCGAATTTTAGGGGTATGGGTTGCAGATTTTCGAGGATAGGGGTATGAGATGATGGGTTGGTGGTGTCAGGGGCAGAGGGGGGTTGGTAGTGGCAGTGGGTGAGGTGACCGGAGTGTGGGGTACGGATATGGGGGGTGTGCGGCGCCGATTTGGGTTGGGTGTTAGGGGTGTTTGATTTTTTTGCTTTTTTTAGGTTTTAGGGTTATGTTTGGTTAGGGGGGAAAATAAAGGGTGAAAGGGGCGATGGGCCGGTTCGGTTGGGCTTGGGATTGGGCTTGGTGGGGTTTCGGTTGGGCCGATTGGTTTGATTTTGTTTTGGGTAGAAATTGTTTTGGATTGGGGAAATAAATGGGCTATGGGTAAAAAAATATAAAAAGGGATTTTATTATATATATAAAAAAAGAAAGCTTTGCAAAATTTATAAATAGTAAATATGGCAATATGATAAAATATAATATTTGCGAAATGCTTGGTGCTAAAAATAAAAAATAAAAATGCGATGTTGTTTTGCGAAAATAAAATAACATATAATATTAGATTAAAAGTATGATTGTGATATAAAATGCAAATGACAATAAAAATGCAAATAACAACAATAATAATGCCTATATTTTAAAATTGTTTTAAGGTGTCAAAATATTTAAAATTGCAAATAAAATCAGAAAAGATGGGACAAAATTGGGTGTCAACACAAACAAAATAATTACACAAATGTTTATATGATCATATTGGGTGAATAAATTGTTCTTTTATATAATAGAGTAGAGAAACTAACTTCGGAAATTACTAAGTCGATTCCTTCTTCTAACCGTCATACACCTGCAACTACTCCTAGTGTACAATCTCGGCCTGAAATTAAAGATTTCAAGTTAAAAACATACTCAGAACTTGAGCAATTACTAGATGATAAGTTTAAGGGTTTACGAATCAGTCATTTAACAAAAGATTATGAGTTGGACTTTCTGGAGATGATTATAAGCAGAGGATGTCTGATGAGATTAATAACCTAGAAAAATATGCTAGAAAATCCAGACAAATGATGTACTACTATCCTAGACCTACTCATCAGGATGTATTGTTTGAGGAGCAAGAGATTGTTGATAACAATAGTTATAGTAGAAAGAGTATCTATGAATGGAACATAGATGGTTATATGGAAAGACAAATTTATACGTGGTTCACAGAATGCTTATGTATAGCACAATCTGCAAAACTAATAACTCTGACAAGACCGTGGCAGAAATGATTATATCAGGATTTACTGGTCAATTGAAAGGCTGGTGGGAGCATTATTTAACCCAAGAACAACGTAATAGTATTATCGGGGCAGTAAAAACTTAATCAAGTCTAGAACTTACGCAGAATGCGGTATATACCTTAGGGATTAATATTATAGAGCATTTTACTGGAAGATGGTCATATGATAGTGAAAATATTAGAATCTTACTCCAGAACTTGAGATGTAAAACTCTCACCTCATTTAGGTGGTATAAGGATGTTTTCCTTAGCAGAGTCATGGAAGTACCAGAGTGTAATAGCCCTCACTGAAAGTCCAAATTTATAGATGGATAACCAGCCCTTTTCGCAGAAAGAGTTAGAAAAACTCTTAGAAAAGAGGTAATTACCATCAATTATGACGTTTATACTTATGGAAGCCTAATAGGTACATGTATACAAGAAGGTTTAGCCTTGTGTAATGAGATCAAGCTGAATCAGCAGATCAAGAGACAGAACCTCAATGAAAGACAACAGTTAGGCGAGTTATGTGGTCAGTTTGGAATGAAAATACCCAAAGACAAGGAGTCTCATAGACGAAAAGCAAAAAATCAGGAAAATTTCCAAAAATGGAAAGCAAAACGCCTGGATAAGAAGGTGAGAAGAAAGAAAGAGTTTAAAACTCGCAAGAATTTTATAAAATCAAAGAATTCAAAGGCATATTGAAAATATGGCAGGACATGTCACTATTATAAGGATGGTAAGGTTAATGAGAAGATTAAGGCCACTATCTTGGTAATTGTTTTAATGATGGGCATTAGTGTTCAGGGTGAATTACTAGTATTTGTTTATATTAGCGTCATCGGTGCTTATTGGCAACACCCCATGAGTCATGACTTTGTAATATTTTACCAATAACTATTTGATCATTTTCCCGCAATTGAATTTTAGATACGTCGCATTAAACCATGTTTACAAGTTCAATTAGTCAATAAGGACAAATACACTTTTGTAACGGCAAGAATATAATTGACATCAATTATTAAGGGAGAATGTATATAAATCATTTCACACAATTCATGACAAATTTCACTTTTTGCACTGTATTTGATGTTTTTTTTCTTCTTCTTCTTTTGCAGGATACTTCATTCCCAAAGGATGGAGGATATATGTGTATACAAGAGAACTTAATTATGATCCACATATTTATCCCGACTCATATACCTTCAACCCATGGAGATGGCTGGTCAGTACTTAATACTAGCTATATAAGTTATAGAAAACAATATTATATCCAGGATTAATTTTCTTTAGTTTCTAAATTGAGGTAGATCTAGGATTTACAATTTGTGATTAATTATATTTTAAGATCTTTTTATATGTCTCTGCAAAATTTTATTACTCGTAAAGTACACAGGTACATGATCTCACAAACATATATTGAAATTGAATTTCTTGTTTGAATATAACTTTGTTCGTATCGTCGTGTGTTTTGCAGATGGGAAGAAGTTGGAGGAGATAAATTGTTGAAATTTCCTAGAGTTGAAGCACCAAATGGTCTATGGATTAGAGTTTCAACTTACTAAACATTGATTCATATTCATAATTCATGTACTGAAAAAGAATAGAGCAGAAGGCTAGCTAAGAGCAATAGGGATATGTAATATTTATAGTTCCTGGTAGCTCAAGTTAGGGACTTA